>CAJQZP010001706.1:652500-1967500 GCA_907164705.1 Parnassius apollo
CCACTTAGGCATCAGAGGAGATAAGAAGACTGCTATGTACGTCATGGAGCATCTCTTCCCGGAAAATAAGAGCTTGCACGTTGCGCGAACCAAAGCTCGCGAACTGAAATACAAATTTATATGGGTGCGTGATGGTAGGATATACATGCGCAAAAAGGATGAATCAAACTACGTCCATGTAAAGAACCTCGACCTTTTGAATCGTTTGTCATGATTACGCTATCTGCTATATTTTTACTAAAAGGCTCTTTTACTTGTTACTACCAAAATGTTAGGGGTCTGAGGACAAAAACTATTGAAATGTTTAATAATGTAGTTTGTTGTTATTTTGACATTATTGTTTTCACAGATACATGGTTGAATGGCACAATTTTTGATAATTAATTATTTGATGACCGTTACACGGTCTAGAGACGCGACCGCGAAAACAGCGGGTTCCATGGTGAAAAAATGGGAGGTGGTGTTCTCATTGCTGTCTCTAAACGCTTTAAATCGTGCCGTTTGTGTGCGCAGGAGTCAGATTGTGAAGATTTATGGGTTAAAGTTGAAATATATGATAGCTTTAATAAAGACAGACACCTGTACATCTGTGGCGTATATATCCCTCCTTCAGTAAAAATGCATATACTTAAGCGTTTTATTAGTAATGCCAATCACAAATTAGAAAACCACAGTGGAAACACTATTATACTTGGTGACTTCAATTTGAGTAGCTTATGTTGATCTAAGACTGTTAGTCACACACTCAAACGTGCAACATCCAATAGTCTAGTTAATAACATGCTCGTTAATTTCATGTCTTTTAATAATCTAGTTCAGCACAATTCCTGTTTTAACAATAAAGACAAACTGTTTGATCTGATAATGAGTACATTGGATATCACCCGCATTTACGTAAGTACCGACCCATTATCGGTGATTGACCCGTTGCATCCTCCTATCGAATTCTGTATGGGACTTAAATGTGACAATTATCTCCTAACCAAGCACGAACCCAAATTTATGTTTTATAAAACAGATTTTATTAAAATTGTAAATGAATTGAATAGTATATCATGGGAAGACGAATTGTCGCGTTATGAAAACGTAGATGACATGGTAGCACATTTCTATAAAGTACTTCAATCCATCATATTTAAACATGTACCCAAGTCCAAACCTCGTAATAATAAGAAATACCCCATATGGTTTTCAGACACGTTAATTAAGGTAATCAAGGAAAAATATAAATACAGATCTAAACACCGTAAGTTTAACAACCCTCGGGATTTATTGACCTTTGAACTACTTAGAGATAGACGTACGAAATTACTTAGCCAGAATTATAAAACTTATTTGCTGCGACTAGAGACATCTTTGAAATCAAATCCTGAACTACTATGGAGTTTCATTAAACACAAAAGAGGCAGTAGTAGTAGTACCTACCCCGCCCAAATGTCTTCTGGAACTACTCTTGCCACTACTGGCCCGGATATCTGCGAACTCTTTGCTTCACTGTTCTCTTCAGTCTAGTATATTGATAAACTATCCATTCCAGACGAGCACTATGCAGATAAATCCCCCGCCTCTAACTTTATTACCAGTATTTTAGTGACTGAAGACTAAGTATTTAGGGTCTTAAAGAGACTTGACTCCACAAAAGGGGCTGGCTCAGATGGAATACCATCTATCTTTGCTGTAAGATGTGCTGGTGCTCTAGCTTTACCTCTGTCCTTGATAATTAATAAATATCTTTGTTCTGGACCTTTCCCAGCGCTTGGAAAACTTCTCTTGTTATACCAATACACAAAGGAGGTGATATAAACTCAGTGAAAAACTATAGGCCAATATCAATTATTATGGTGTTTGCTAAAGTCTTTGAAAAACTACTGTGCCCTATAATGTCTTGGCATCTAAGACACTTAACTGCACCGGAACAGCACGATTTTATGAAAGCCCGCTCTACCACGACTAATCTGATATCCTTCGTTGAAGGCCTGGCCGAAGGTGTTGATCATGCGCAGTCTTTCGATGTCATATACACTGACTTTAGTAAGCCTTTTGATAAAGTCAATCACGATATGTTATTGCACAAATTATCATGTGTCGGTATAGGCGGTAATCTCTTGCGCTGGTTCAGATCTTACCTAACGAATAGACTGTCTGTGGTGGTAGCAGGGGGATTCAAATCTGGCTTTTTTACTGCCTCTTCCGGAGTTCCTCAAGGATCCCGTCTGGGTCCCATGCTGTTCAACGTTTTATTAATGATATCGGTGTTTCCAAAATTCTAAGTTTTACATGTTCGCCGACGATTTGAAGTTTTTTAGATCATTAAATTCATTAGAGGATGTATTGTTGCTTCAAAATGACTTGGACAATCTAGTATTATGGTGCAAATCGAATGGTATGAGTTTGAATATTGACAAATGCCACGTGGTACGCTTCACTAGAAAAAAGCTCACAGTGACTAGATATTATTGTATTGACGATGTACCATTAAAAGAGGTTGATCATATTACAGAATTGGGTGTAATTCTCGATACCAAATTGCGATTTAATTTACATATAGATAGCATTACTAAAAAAGCCTAAAAGACCTTGGGGTTTGTCTTACGTACCTGTAGGGATTTTAAAAATCCGAGCACAAAAATCGCAATCTATATGTCACTTGTGCGTAGTAGCTTAGAATACGGCAGCGTGGTGTGGAATCCGCACTACGACGTATACAAAAAGCGTATAGAAGGTGTACAAAAAAGATTCCTCTGGTACTTGACTTACTCGTACAGTTGTAATTTAGCAAAACTCTTGCCTAGCTATAATGATCGTTTGAATTACTTTTATATGAAACCTCTCGTCAAGCGCAGAGCGATGTCGGACATCTTGTTCATCTACAAAATGACAAATGGTTACATCGACGCTCCAGACGTTATATCTCATATTAATTTTGCTATTCCCAGAAGATCGCCCTGGTATAAGAAATACGCTCCATTCGTCATAAAGTTAGCACGGTTGCATCTAGGCTATTATGCTCCTCTAAACAGATTAATGAGGAGTTACAACGAGATACATAACAAAGATATTGGTAATACCGGGAGTGAACAAATTATATTCAAAGATGATCCATGTACTTCGAAAAAACGTCGAAAGACACAAACTTTGGATATTTTCTCAGAACCCTTACATTGCTTTAAAAGTGTAGTCTCTCAACTTTTAAACGATTTTTAAAATATTTATTGTGTTACTTTTTAATGTTTCTTTTTTTATTACTATATATATAATAATTTTAATCTTAATAATTGTATTTTAATTTTTTTAATTAGTAATTCAAATTGAAATTATCATTGACATTAAACTGACATTGTTTTCATTCATTCATAAAAAATTTTTTCTTTATATAATAACATTTTAATTCTTTGACATTGAAATTTTGGTATTGTTTTATATTTTCGTAAGCAAAACGTTATGTTTAAGAACTGTGTATTTGTAAATCTGATTTGTACTGTTTTTATTGTAATGTTCCCTTTAAGATAACTATTTATAAAGCAAAAAGCAATGTGAGTATGACGCTCAATATTCATGTAGTTTACTCCTATAAAAGAGTTATCACTGAGCATTAAATTATTTATTGTCTACTCTTAGAAAGCTTGTAGTGTATATCTTGTTGGTGTGACAAATAAATAAACACCTGAGAGACAAAATCAACTTTTTAAACCTTCGTAACTTTGTCTACTACTGCGTAGCTACATGCACTTTTCTAATTCTTTATATGGAAGGTCTGCACTTTCAAACGACATAGATTTCATCTCTGTACTGTCTGGGGCACAGGCTCATACAATTCTTGGCCATCTCCTTTATTTAAATTATTTGCGTTGAAACGGATTTTCCACGGGATGGCACTTATTTCATAACTATAGTACGTGCCAAATCGATTGTGAAAAACGGACAACGACCTTTCGGTCGTTTAACCAGGGGCTACAAACCTTCAATATATAGGCACTTTTTATATGTAGTACTTTCTTTATTTATAAATAGTGATTTTTTATATTTTTTATAATGATTGATATAATATATATTTATTAACTATTAGGAAAAACTTATGTAAAAGATCGCTGTAGAAGAAAAATCATCTATTGTTATAAAGTACTTTATTTATTTAACAATAAAAAGCATTAATTTATAACACATATAAAGATTCGAGTGATAACGACACCGAATAAGTACGTACTTATTCAAAAGATAAAACTTTACATTCAATATTATATAAGAACTTTATTTCTATTCGGTGCATGGGGGCCGGCCCAAAAAAAGTGACCCTTCTCTGGCTGCCATTGTGACGTTTCTTTTAGAACGAACTGACGTAACGCGCGTTTTGTTTATTTTAAAGGGATGAATTTGCAAAAGCTCAATATGGTGATTATATTGCTTCAAATATTTTTTAATATGAAACTGTTATTAAATGAATTACTGCTTTACTTACCATAAATTGAAATATAAAATATAACACATTTTTCGGGATATACCGTAAGATTTTACGATGTTTATAGGAACCACAGACAATATTATTTAAGAAACAAAAAAAAACATATGTGCTGACCTAGAAGTGTGAATAATATCAATATTTAAATATTGTTATCACATCTAAATTGAGATTTTGTAAGTTACGCCTTTTGACACTCGGCTCATATCTGAGGTCACCGTCCGTTTTCCTCAATCGATTTAGCACAAACTATAGCTATCCCTACTAATATTATAAATGTGAAAGTGTATTTGTTGGTTATCCTTTTTCTCACGGCAGCGGAACAAGGAATCGAATGATACTTTTCAAAGAGATAGTTTATGAAAAATGCCATACCGCTTTTGCTGTAGCTTTCTCGGGCATCGCTGCGATGTGTTCTTATGTTCTTATGTTGTGTGTTGTTATGTTGCAACACTCGGTGTTCAAATTGCCACTTAATCAAGTGAAGTAATGCCAACATGCAACATCAGTAAGAGAAGCGGCCGCGGCGCTTTCTTGCAGCAGTGCAAGTTGATTGTGTAGATATCGCTAAGCGCACTGTACAGATTTTTAACCACTATCTGCAGGATATTCGCAGTGATCCGCAGCAACCTGGGCGAAGTAGTTCTTTATGTTCGGAGGCGACTTCTCACAGACACAATTATATAGAGAGATATGTAGATGAAATGGAAGCTCCTCGACTCTGGTCCAGGGTGGAAAATCTACATAGAAGCGTTACATGTGTGTGAAACTTTATTATGAACAAGACTCATGTGCCCATGCTCCTATAAATCGGAGAGGTTCCACTAGAAAATGGAAATAGGCACAGATAGCAAAATTCAATTTTCACTTGAAATTGCCATCGAGTGGTGACATAAGGCGTCGTCCTCATTGGCTATCAATCGTACTAGTAAACGATTCGATTTCTTCCTGCGATGAACCAACAGGTATCCTAACAGCAACTTGCACGATGACCATCGCGCGATGACGTCGCAACGGCGCCATTTCAACAATGGCTTTTTACAGAGATGTACAGTTTTATACGTGGTAGAGCCACGCTGCAGTTATATTAGTAGCATAGTTGTAGCACAAATGGGTCGGCTCGACCGGGGAAGGACCACGCTCTCGCAGAATACCAGCGTAAAATAGTAGCTTAATGCTGCTGTGTTTCGTATGGTGAGTGTAGAGAACCGGAGACCCTTTTTACTGAAAACGAGGCACTCCATCTTAGTCCTTACGGGTGACAACGCATATGCATTTTGATTTGCAATCGAGAATAGATGTAGATGTCTATGGGTCGCAGCAACCACTTACCATCAGGTGGACTGTGTGCTCGTTTGTCACCCTATCCTATAAAAAAAAAGTTTTTCCTGTCGAGCAATATTGTTTTAAAATTGCAAATCACAAATACTTTTGCTTTGAAAATTGGAAAAACACCCTCGCTCCTCATCTCTTGCGTTGTTACGTTAGCGTGATGATGTGTAATCAATTAGGATACTCAAAAGAGATTTGTTTCTTTGATTACACGATCGTACGACGGTTATTAAGCACTTCGTGTGCTAGCGCGATGACTTGCAAACTTCAATTAAGAAGGCCTCTAAAGAAACTCTTTATTACGTGGTAGAGCCATGCTGCAGCTATATTATTAGTATAGTTGTAGCACGAAGGGGTTGGACCACGGACCGGGGAAAGACCATGCTCTCACAGAATACCGGCGTAAAATAGCAGCTTAACGCTGCTGTGTTTCGTATGGTGAGTGTAGAGAACCGGAGACCTGGAAACGGGGCATTCCATTTTAGTCCTCACGGGTAAAAAATACATCTGCATTTTGTTTCTTAATTGAGGATAGATGTAGATGTCTATGGGCCACAGCAACCACTATCAGGTGTACTGTGTTATCGTTTGTCACCCTCATTCTATAAAAAATGTGTGTCACGAGAAAAAAGAGAAAGAGAGAAATCACATCGTTTGTTTACACGATCGTTACCAATTAGAACGACGCCTATATATAAGACTAATTACACACGTTTTCCCAAATTTCATAGATACCTATCCATAACATAAATTATTTGTGCGAAAGGCCAATGCTGTCGCCAAAAAGTGAATCTGTTGAGAAAATAAATAAAAAATACTAGATGCGGTAATCGACGAGAAAGATTTACTCATCAATAGATACTGTAATGACACTCCTTGGAGTAAATGGACGTGATTTCCTGGAACAAAAATTTGACGTCCTAGTTCCGCGGATCTGTAATTTTGATGCACCGGGATTTTGCAAGAGCACTATTTGCACTGAGACACGGGACGATATTGGACACCGCACCGCCACTACACGCTTAGTTTACTATTAATATTAAGTACCCGGATAACCGAGCTTGCTCGATATTTTTTTTTTTTTTGAAATCGTGTTTTTGGAAATTATATTTAGATACAAATTACATACTGATGAAATATGAGTAATATTTTTTTGATCTTATTGACATAATAGAAAAAACTGAACTGGTTATTTGAATAAAAAATCATGAGTGCAATAAGTTTAATTTAAATTTTCGTATTTTTAAAAAATGTTAAAAAAGGGCTCGAAATAATAGATTTTCTCACAAAAGAAGGGAACTTGAAAAAAAAAAGGGAAAAAAGTCGGTTCCGTAGACAGGACGCGAACCAGGGCACTACGATTTCGCGACAGCCCGATATCCACTTGAGCTATTACGATCATTAATATTGTGTCAAAATTCACCTTCTTATATTGTAGCATTTTTTCATTGCCTTAAAACACGGACAAAACGACATTTTCTAAAAATGAATCCTAGCTAGATCGATTTATTGCCCCCGAAAAGCCCTGGATACTAAATTTTATGAAAATCGTTGGAGCCGTTTCCGAGATTACTACTAATATTAATTTACTATTAATATTAATAAATCCTAAGGTCAGACCTTTTAAGTGGCGGATATTCATTTGGTAACACTTTCGTTTTCGTATGTTCAGCTGTATGTTTACTGTTCGAGAGTATCGAGCCGACAAAACTTGCACCTCCTGATGAAAAATAATTAATCATAGGTACTTTAATCTTCCAATTTTCTACGGAGTGGGCAACTTCCAAGTACCTACCTACGTGCTTAAATCAGCCATTTTTTCGGCCAATTATTTTTACTCTTCCAAAGTTAAAGATGCGTTGATAAGTTAGTGTTAAACAAGCAACCTACTTTAGGTCTGTGGGTACTAATGTAATGGTGTATTTTATGTGTCACGACCTAAGCAATTTGAACTCCTCAAAAAATGTTATTGTTTCCTGACCTCTAAGCGCAAAAACCTAGTGTAACAATAGTAAAACTTATAATTTACTGGAATATAAGGGATTAATTAAAAAATAATTATTTCCAAAGTGGCCGCCATCCGTACTTTAATCTCTAATGCCACGAAACTATGGATTTACGCAGTCTAACTAATGCTAGCTCTAAAACTTTTTTGGGAGACTCAATGTTTGAGTAACCATTTGAGCAGTTGCCTCTAGTACTTACTAACGGGTTCACTGTTGGACTGGATAACGGTTAGTCTTCAGCTCTTACGAATTCCGGAATATAGTTCTCAAGGCAGGTATGAGTTGTTCGTGCCTTGTGACCAGTAGTAGTGTTGATAGAAAGTCTATGGTATATTTTAAAAAGTGTATCACAGAGAGGCTTCATTACCTACACGATTCAAGGCAGTCACTTAAACATTGACCGTAGTTATTACTCTTGTTTCACAAAAATGACTCCTCGTGACTCCATTCAACCCCTGCCAAAACAATGCTCATGTAGAATAATGACCAGGACGAAGTTTTTCATTCAGAGCCGTCAGCGTACACTTTATCATATTTCTTATTTCTTTATTCAATATTTTTAATTTTGAGATTTCTCAAAATTTACTCGTCCGAATCAGTTCATATTATTACCAAACCTCTTCCACATTGAGATCTTTAGAACCGCGCAAACCGCATCTCAATCGATCAAGACGTTCATCCATCCGAAACGGACGTCCACGTGAAATTAGTCAGAAAAGCTTCCTGGGATCTGAAAACGTCGAGATCTGATGAAAACTCGATTTTCGAAAATCGGAGTGAAACCAATAACTTCCCTATTTTTGAAAATGTTAAATTATCTTGGCGGGAAGTTAAAAAAAATAAACATTTTATTTTTAGTGTTTATTTCTCCCGACAACAACCCACAAAATCCCGATATTTTCAAAATTTGCCCAGATATTTTGGTCTTCCCATCTAGCAAACCTAATTCCAACGGTGGATATGGTTCCATATCCAATCAAAATTTCGTCGACGGACCTATAGACTAATGATTAGCCTTGGCCTCGAGTGAGAAATCTTCTATTTTCTGAGAGATCTTTATGACTTTTAAACATATTTTGATAAAATTTTTAATATTTCTAAGAACTGAACTGAACAAGATTCACCAATCTTAAGGTCACAAAACACTTTCTTTCTCACTTAAACTAATTTGTAAACTCCTTAAATCGCTACGAACTGAAATTTGTTTAGCAAAGTATAGTTTACTAAACAAAAAAAAACGGCACGGAGAAAGGGACAAACAATCACACCGCTCTGTCTCATTTCTATGCAAGACGTGTGCATAAATTTATCTTTTACGTGTGCGAATGCGAAAGAAGGCGTCAATTTATCTATAGGTTTCTCTTTCTACGCAAAATTTGGCCGCGGAGGGAAAGAGCGGCGCTTCGCAATACCGATACTCCTCTCCCCCGCGGCAACATCCACACATCAACGGCGCGGTCCCGCTAGAGCCGTGGAGGATAGGATGAGTGGCGCATCGCCGTATCAACATTCCTGTTTCCCCGCAGTCTAAAAACACACATCCGAATCAAGCTCGCCAAGTCCATTCGGAGTCCGGTGAGAGACCAAACCACCGCTACTAATCCCCCCATCTACGCCAAGGTAGGATGATGATCGGAAGGGGGCGAAGAGAAGGCGCTTGTGTTTGGTTCAACAGTCCCCCAGACTGGTTTGACATCTATAAAGGTCTGACTGATTGATTTATGTAGTATTCCCATTGCTGTCCAATTTATGTTGGACAGTTGTGATAAAACTTTAAAAGATGAAGAATGTGGGTTAAAGACGGGTGAGATAGCCATCAAATACGTTTGCAAATCGTTTGAAAATCAAATCGGTCGCGAGGCGAGACAATCAAGTCATTAGCGTCATCGGCGGGCGAAGATGTGGGGAGAGTGACAAAGCATAATATTTAGGCTGCAGAAGTAAATTTCAGAGACGGCAAGGGACGCCCTATCCATAGACGGAAGTTTAACAAAACTGCGATATATTTAAGATGGGCTACGTTAAGAGTACCCTTAAAAAAACACAACCCAAAACAAAATGAAAATATGACAACCTAGCCTCCGATAGCTATAAATTTTATTTATACCAGAAAGCAGACCAATGACGAGCTTAAGAATTTGATGCATAGTTATATGTGTATGTAAAAGTGTTTTTGTTTCTTGTTCTTTGTGCTAAATAGAAGTCCTAAATCTGCCTAACCCTCTGGATGACTGTTTATTTATTTATTTTATTCTTTATTGCACCAAGGATTTTGTACAAAAGGCGAGCTTAATGCTATATGGCATTCTCTACCAGCTAACCTTGGGTAGAACAGAGAGTAAGTTATGGGCAGTAAAGTTGTCATGATCACATTCAATTCAAAAATGTACATGCTACACATACATAAAATCAGGCAATTTGTTCCAGAGGGAGATGGAAGTTAATGTGAAAATATTTGACATAAACCCAGAATGGTGGAGAGGAGTAGACAGTAATAAATTGTGTGAAGATCGGAGATTGAGAGAATGAGTGTCACTACGGAATTGGAATCTTTCTTTTAGGTAAAGGGGTGAGTAAGAATCATTAAGAACTGAAAACAGAGCGGACAGCATTCGAAAATCTCTGCGCTGGCGTATAGTCAACCACTTTAATTGGGAGCGAAATTCTGATACGTGATCGTATTTGCGCAGGCCAAAGATGAATCGTATGCAGTAGTTAAGTAACCTGTCCAACCTGCTTAGCAGCTCCTGAGAGATATTAGAAAGACAAACATCGGCATAGTCAAATAATAGAAGAATTAGAGATTGGATGAGTAGAAGCTTAGTCGAAGGAGGCAGAAAGAACTTAAGACAATAGATGAAACGAAGTATGCCTGTGACTACGACAAATCTCGGACACCTGTAACCTCCAACTAAGGGTCGGGTCAATAACTAAACCCAGATCCTTGACACTAGTGCGGAAAGGAATTACACAGTTTTCGTAGCGAATGGATGGTAGATCAGGTATGTTAAGTTGTGACACCAATCGACGACTACCAATGATAATAGACTGGCATTTACTGGGATTTACCGTTATACCAAATCGCTGTGACCAGTCTGAAATGCGTTGTAAATCCTGATTAATAGCTGCAATAGCGGTAGCAATTTCAACTGAGGACACTTGTGAGCATAACTGAAGATCGTCAGCATAGAGGTGGTAAGAACATTGAAGGTGGGTAGTTAGAAGATTGATAAACAACAAAAACAAGAGAGGAGAGAGAATGCCGCCTTGCGGTACACCTAGATATAGATCGCACCAGTCGGAACAGCCTGCTGGTGACCGCGAAGAGGAAAACCAGTTCAGTACTGGCGAGGAGAAGTTTAGGCGTGAAAGTAATCTAAGGAGTAAGTCGTGATCGACACAATTAAATGCGTTTTAAAAGTCAATAAGGACCAGAATAGTCAAACATGACCTCTCCATGTCCTCTCTAAAATCTTCTGTAACTTGAAGTAACGCTGTGGTGGTACTATGTCCCGGGCGGAAGCCAGATTGATATGTACTAAGGTAGTTGCATTTCGAAATGAAAGAGGTGACTTGTTTGTGTACCAATGATTCAAGGGCTTTGGAAAGAAACGGCAGTATAGAAATAGATCTAAAATGGGAGGGTAGGGATGGATTGGGTACTTTAGCAAGAGGCAAGATAAAAGCTTTTAGCCATAACTTGGTTAAAATACCAGTAGACAGGGAGAAATTGATGATGTGAGTGAGAACTGGAGTAATAATATAGAGTATGAGAAGTATCATAGATCTACTCACCTCAGCATAGCCGGTTGCGGAAGATTTTATTGAAAGTATGGCTTTTCTAGTATCATCATCAGTCACTGAACTGAAGTCGAAAGAATTACATGATAACAAAGGCATGGAATTAAGTTCCTGGAGAGTCGTAGCTTTGGTGGACAAATGCAGACGTGATGCAGAAGAGAAGTGTATGTTCAAGTCATTGAGTGAAATATTTGGGATTAGAGAATTGGAATGTGATTTTCCAAATCCCAGGGATTTAAGGAACTTCCATATATCTGTTTACGTTATAAGCTTTAAAATTAAATCAAACCTATTAAAGTTATTGCTTTTATCTATTTGTTTATCATTTCATGTGGATTAACAAAAACAAATTGTATTTTTATTTAATTATTATAATCATAGTCATTTACAGATAAATAAGTCATTTCTCTTGTTAACTGTGCCCACTTAACAGTGGTTTTCTCTAAATCCAATTTTAAATGTTTCTTAATATAATAATTTGCTTTTTGTATGACCAGCCTATTAAACTGATGAACATGAGGGTGATTAACATATTCCTCTACTTCCATCCATTTGCAATCTTTGACTTCTCTATGTGACAATATAATTTTTTCTGAAAGAGCCTTCATCATGAGAAGTATATATATATCAGAATTACCAAACATCATATTGTGCTGATGTCTGAATGTAAGCAAAGACAGAAATGATGTATTAACCCCTGTCTCTTCTTTCACTTCTCTTTTAGCTGCATCTATAATATCTTCACCTGTAATTAAATTAATTATTATTATTATTGTAATATAATTACACCTGTAATATTATTAAAAATCTTCAATAATTACATTCTTTCAAAATAAGCAGTTACAAATCCATCTAACTAATACAACCCATAAAAGTACACTGTTGAAAATAGGCTTATTCCATAGATAGCCTCATAGGGGGATTTCAACCATGTAGTGGCAGTATTATCCACTAGCCCGTATCATCTGGTGGATGTTATGAGGGGCAACAGAGGGGAACTGACACAGGAGATGGGCAGCAGCATTTTCTTGTTAAGAACTCATAATTATTTAAAAAACTTCATTTGCAAACCCACCTAAAAGTGTGGCAACTATTTCAAAATCCCCATAATTAGGAATGAGTGTATAAAATATTACAATAATATATCAAATAAAAATAGTGAGGGTAGATCTCTAAGTCTCGACTTGTTTAAGCAGTATAAATCAGTCATTCTGCAAGCTTTATTCAGCCAGTTCATTGTTGCAGTTATTTTAAGGTTGTGTTGCAGAGGGACTGTGTGTGTCACATATGTTGCTTGGCACAGTTCAGTAAATTCAATGTTATGTGTTCTATTTACTTGTAACTGCTTACTGTCTGCCATTAAAGTATAGCATAAAATTGTTACCAAAAAAAATCCTTTTGTTAAATTATTGTAATTTTAGACTATTGAAATCTAACTACACCCTATGTAGTTGGATTTCAATAGTCTAAAATCATAGGATCTGACTAAACATTTTACGTGATCACTGTAAAAGTATACTCTGTATTAGCAAATAAAAAAACTAACTTGGATAACTAACTTTAGAGATAAGAAAAAGAAACATTTATTTGAAGCTACAAGACATAATATACAATATTAAATCACAGTATATTTATACATTATTAATATTGATGCAACAAATAGCCACCTAATTTGGCATTATAAAACTAGAGTAGAATAACCAGCATGCTGATATCTACCAGTGCCCTTATCAAAACACATAAGCTGAGCCTAAGCATGAGTTAATTTTATGAGACATATTAAATATGTCTCATAAAATTAACTTTAAATTTTAAAGAATATTAAAAATTGAAGAAATAGTAAATAAGAAGAAGAAAAAATATGTGTGGCACTCGGGGACTGCCGCGGTAATGCTATTGCATAGCATTTTTATCAACTTATGCAATTATAATTATTTATTTATTTTATTTATTCAGTTTTTTTTTTCTTTGATATTAATTCCAGTTTTTTTTTAATATTAATTCAAGTTACACTTTTTGAGCGTGGTGACCGATAAGAAAATGTTTTTTTTTTTTAATTGATTAAATGAGAAGTTAATATTGTTTAAAATGTTTTTATTATCTTACAACAGATGTAAGTTATTCAGGAATTTTTATCATTGAAACTATATGTTTATTGTAATTAACAAGTTCTTCCGACAAACAATAATTTTCTATAAAGTCTGTGTTTATTAAATACTCAAAATTTAGGAAAGTTGCTAGCATGACGACGACTCATATAAATCCAAAGATCCTTCTTGCACTAAACTATAAAATTGTTTAAAATATTTTTATTATCTTACAATACATGCAACTAGTCTACACGCATACATTTAGTAGCACGCACACAAACACCGTGCCGAAGTCTGCCGAACTTAAACGATATTAGACAATGTTAGGTTTTCGGGCCTTAGGTTTTTTCTGTTACAGAATTTCTTGATATCGGTCGCCGCGCTCATAGCTTGCGATAAAAGCTATGCAATAGTTTAAAAAGGAAACAATATTGTGAATGGCATCTTTACAGAAATACTTTTACGATGTCATTATGTAAAAACTTACCTCTTTCTACATAGCCACCTGGAAGTTTCCAATGAGGATATTCATAATGTTTTTCCGATATAGCCAAAAGTTGATTTTTACTATTGAACACCAAAGCTCCAACTCCCAGATTTGTATGACTTGCTGGTGGCAGATTCGGCTCCGAATCATTGGGTAGCCATTTATACATCATCACGAAGTTATCTCTAGCATGATGAAAATTAAACCCTTTCTATGAATACCAAGCCTTTGTTAAAATAACACATCAATTCATATTAGAATGACTGAGAAAATAACATTCAAAAAAGTTTTTAGATTGTTTATAAAAGCAATGACTTACATCTGCTAAAACTGGAACAAAATGGGCATCTTTAATATTAACTTTAAACCAAATGCACCGTTTTCTTTCTGATGCCCATTTTCCTATAGAGGCTAGAAACAAGAACATGATAATGATATGTCAATTATGAAACAGTTTAAATTTTGTACATAAAATTATTAAATTGTTCGTTGAAGTATACAAAGTCTGTTATCTAACCTTCAAGTCTTTGAGTAAAACAAGTTTTATCAAAATTTTCTTTATCAGTATTAATAGTAACACCATTGAATCTGTCTTTTTCTCCTACAAAAAACTGATGAGGTTCATATGTTCGTAGCCTGCTTGAATAACTACAAGAAGTTATCAATAATTTTCTGAAACAACAAATATTGGGAGAATTGGTTTTTATTCTAAGTATAAGTTAATAAGTAGGTACTTATTATTATGCTATTTGCAAGTCACCTTTAGCGTTTAAAAATTCTATTTACCTTGTTGATTTTGAAAAATATTTCATGTTTTGATCTTTGCATAGAAGACGAATTTTACAAAGTAAAGACATATGTGGTACCTAATAAAATAAAATTAAAACAATCCTTTTCAATCTTTTCTTGATTTCATTCATAGTTTACACAGATAACTATACAATAGTCAGAGAAAGTAATCTCACCATGGATAGGAGTAATAGCATAGATAAATAAATATGTAGGGGTAATAGTGTTCTGTGATAGTAAAGCCTATAAATAGACTATAATATAGTCTATTTATAGTCTTCAGGGTTGCCAGATGACAATTTTATTTTCTCGTACCAGGGTTGCTAAATATCTCGTAATTTCAACAGATAATCTCGTAAAAGCATAAAGGGAGATGCCCATTTTCGTCCATGAAACGCCCAACAATATGCATTTGTTAAAAAAATATATATTTATTTATGGTTAATAATCGCGATATTCATTTATCCTAAAAAGATGGGAATATTTTTTTACCTTTATATTATATTTATTTTTTACCTTTATATTTTTTACCTTCATGTTTCAGTGTCAGGGGAATCCCCGTTCAATATAGCTCTTAATAAGAGAGACACACAAATATAGCAAAACATTAGTGTAATAAGGACAACAACAAAAGAATATTATGAACGGGAATTCCCCACTCAAAGTTGTCAAGTTTCATTTAGTGATGAGGTAGTGCATTTAGTGATGCGCCGAGTCGATCGTTTTGTGTCGGGTGGTTAATGATAAGAAAAAGTAAATAAATTAGCATATTTACTACTACTATTACTAAATAAACGAACTTTTTGGCTGATATAGGTATGTGAAAGAAGTCGTCATTGTTAAAATCTCGTAAAAAAGTGTACGAGATTTTTGTTAATATTGAATCTCGTACAGACGCTCTAAATCTCGTAATGGTACGAGATTTCTCGTACGTCTGGCAACCCTGATAGTCTTTACTATTCAATTCCCTATTTAATATTGTATAAGTATATATTATATACTTATACAATAAATATTAAATAGGGAAATTTCATATACAAATACATAGACTAACTATAATGTGATAAATAGATATGTACACAAACTAATAAGAGTACGATATGTATTATGTACTATTACGTTAGTACTCTTATTAGTTTGTGTGTACTATGTAGACTTTTTTATTTAACTGGCTTTACGGCTGTGGGTACTAGCCCTTCTGAGCCTATCATTTCATTCAGAATCTTCATTTTATATATTTTTTCTTCACAATATGCTGATGCGTCACATTGCGAAGTTTTTGGGAGATTTTGATGACAGCCCAAACCAGCGGACTGTTGATAACGACACCCACTCATGTTCATAAGGCGCCCAAGCGATCAAATTAACTTGAGGTTTATATCAACATCAAAGCACTTGTTTCGTCGTTTTCTCTAATAGTTCACACGTGCAGACCCATAATTCACAAAATCACATCACTTTTACGAATTAAAATCCACTTTAAACCATTATTCAAGCGACAAAACAGGAGCGACAGTGCGTCGTCGGCCAGGTTGGCGCCAAAACCTCCCGTATTTAGATTTCTTTTTCTTGTCCACAGACTATGAGACATTCGGTAGAATCCACTAGTCTGTGTAATGTGTATGAGATTCAGACTATTATGAGGATACTACGTATTTATTGTCGTTGTTGCTCTTAAGCGGGGTTTAGATTTGCTAGAACTTTTGCCAAGTTATTGCCCAAGTTCTTGCAATATACTTGTAAATAGCAATATTACTATCGCAAATTGCTTCTGCAAGTGGCCCGCAAAATAACTTGTGGAAGTACTTGGAAAAGCGTTTACACTGGGGCATTATTACAGAGGATCCAAATTCAGAGAGTTGAAATCAATAATCATGCGAAGCTGTAGAAAAATACGTACTGCTGCTATAGTAGTCTTATTTAATTAAAAGAACTCAGGTGCGAAGAACCTTTTCAGTTTAAAAATTTCATTAAAATGAAATTAAAAAAAGACGTGTGGCACTCGGGGACTGCCGCGGTAAAGCTATTGCATAGCATTTTGTATCAACTTATGCAATTATAATTATTTATTTATTTTATTTATGCAGTATTTCTTTTTCTTTGATATTAATTCAAGTTACTTAGGTTAATCCAATCAAATTCAACCAGATTTAACCGAACCCGCGTTATAACGAACTCACTATTTGTGAAAAATACTGTATCACCGGACCGCGTCGCAAAAAACTCAGGTTCGCGCAGTACATACGTCAGGGCAACTGCCTCAATGCGTGTTGACGAACTTCACATTTCTTCGAAATATATATTTTTTAATTTCTCAGACATGCGCTACCAGCATGCGACGACACGGCCCGCGCCTTGCCGCCACTTGCGTTTGCCGCGCTTTGTCTCGACACAGAGTGGCGAAATCACAGTAATATAGGTATTTTATAAACAGCACCTGTATAATATTATGAAATATGTAGATAAAACTTACCTTGATAAATGTATACCCTTTTGTTTGTAATATTTTTTTAGACCTCTCTTCAATCGTTTCTGCTTATTCCCCATGTTTTACAAACTAAACTTAAACATTAATAAAACTGTACAATTAATATAACTATAAAACACTACTATTAAACAAGAATCAGAAAAAACCTACTCCACTATTAACAAAATTAAATTTTTGCATAATATTTCTTACGATTTTACGCGAACACTACACATTGAATAAAACTATTATTTACGGATTTTATCGCGTTTAATTACTTTAATTTATTTTTATTATTATCCCGACGTTTCGGGTGCTTTACAGCGCCCATGGTCACGGGGGGGACTGAGATGTTTGACGTCCCAATGTCATAGTTAGTCCGGCTACCTTCAGTTTTTTAATATTAATTTTTGGTCCGATTTACGCAAAACGAGCTTATAGTATCATGAAGTCTTGCAGTGGTATGCTTGGGTTTGGGTTTAATTTTGTTGATTATAGGATCCCAAGCAGATGGTAGCACCCAACCATCTTCTCTATTGAAATTTGGATGTTTTTTAATTTCAATAGCCTCGCGTATCATCCTTGGTAGGAATCGGTGTTCTTTTGCGAGAATTTGTGGTTTATCAAATCTAATGTAATGGTGGGGACGATCTTGAACATGTTCGCAGACTGCAGACTTCCCGGAGCGTCGGATTTTTTTTATTCAATTAATTTTTGCAGTAATATTTTACGATTTTATTTCGTAGTGCTGAGCTCTCGCAACGTGGCGTACGTCCACCTAGCAACACGATGCGCCCCGCACTGAATTCGTGGACGAATGCGGGGGTGATATAGACGCAGTATTTAATCGGGCCGCATTTTTAATTTATTATCATAAAAATAATACATATTTCTAAAAAGTAACCAAACCAAATTATTTTATTTTGTATTGCAAAGCAGTAGATATTTTTTTTATATTCCTTTGATAAACAATGAAGGAGTAAAGTGGTTTCATCAAACAGAAAATCAAAAAAAATCAAAACACTTTATACACAAACACCGTGTCGAAGACTGAGGAAAAGAAACGACGTTAGACCATCGTTAGACAATGCACGGCCTTCAAGCCACACCTCCGTGCCCGTCGGAGAGCGTGAGGTTTTTTTCATTACGAAATTTCTGGATTTTCCCGCACTCAAGGCCCGCGATAGAAGCTATGCAATAGCTTAAAAAACGAAAGAAAAAAAAACGAAAGAACTTACAACGCTTTACAATAAATAATAAACAAAAACAATAACAGCGACCTAACAAAATTATTAACAAAATCAACAATAATTATGTAAAAACTCTCAGAGCGTGTAACTCACCAATTTGTAAAACCGGGTTATTTTTTTTTCGTTTATGGTATTTTGCTACCACTTACGCCAATGACATATCGGGCTGAAGTTAAAGCACGCAAGAAAAACGCATATCGCAACAAACTTTGTAGTCTATACCGACGGGTGTGAGTATAGATAGCGACAGTGTGTGAGCGAGAGATAAATAGAGGCGACGCCATTTTCAGTCCCATTCTTTAACCACCCGAGTAGTACGTATGATTAGTCATTTAAGGCAGGCAAAGGTCATAGACCACACATCCTGAGATTCCTGAGCCTGAGATTTATACCTATAACCATCGAAGTTCACATGTACAGACATTTAAATTATAGGATCGCACTACTTTTATGTACCAAAATTCACTCAAAGCTACAAGTTATAGTAGTACTATGTTAATAGCTATTTTTTCCTCTTGTGAACCTTAAGAATTTGAGGCACCCACTGTCATGTCTGACATCAAATTTAAATTAAAGCATTACGACCATAGAATACTATTATAGTCGTAGACAGAAAAACCTATAGACAAATTGACGCCTTCTTTTGCATTCTCATACGAAAAAGATAGATTTATGCATACGTCTTGCACAGAAATGAGACAGAGCGGTGTGATTGTTTGTCCCTTTCTCCGTGCCGGTTTTTTTATTTAGCAAACTAAACTTTGCGAAACAACTTTGACAGTTCGTAGCGATCTAAGGAGTTTACAAGTTGGTTTAAGTGAGAAAAAAGTGTTTAGTGAGCTTAAGATTGGTGAATCTTGTTCAGTTCAGTTCTTAGAACATTTAAAAACTTTATCTAAATATGTTTAAAAATCATAAAGCTTATTGTATAACCTAAAACTACGTTATCGTCCTTTCTCACTCGAGGCCACGTTAATCATTAGTCTATAGGTTTCTCTGTCTACGATTATAGTATTCTATGATTACGATGCATTAGCATATTGTCCTATATAGTCAAATTAAGTATGAAATCAGATATTTAGTTCCAGCAGTAATGCCAATGTTAGGTTGTTAGGTAAACTGGTTTGCACTGATCAGCAATCAGTGCAAACCAGTTTTGAGAAAATTGAGTAATAAGTTTTTGTACAATCATATTTAGTTTTATTACCTGTTTGATTGTACTATTTGGCATCACAAGTCATGTACAAAAAATAGCCTGTCACGATGGTTATATAGATATTATACAAGTCCCAGAAATCGATGTCAAGCCGGAATCGGCTAATATGTCAAGTCACAAAAGTTAAGAACCTATACTACCTCAAATAGCTTAGCGTGATGTTTCGTTACGCTGAAAATACTGCAACATTAATATTAATGAATAAAATAAATATATGGTAAAGTAGAGGATTAATATTAAGTGTGTTTGACGAAAACACGATTCCATAAAATTTTCTCGATAGAAAAATAATCCAAACTTACCTCCAAACTGAACAATAAACCGCAGGTATTCAAAAATACTTCAAATTAGATCATGAAACTTTGTATACTAATTGAAATAACTATGAAGCAGATCGTGTAGTGGCGGTTGAGAATATCCACTACCCCATATCTTCCCGTGGGTGTCGTAAGAGGCGACAGAGGGAGACAGGCAGGAGATGGGCAGCAGCATCTTCCTAAAAACAACAATAATATTATAAAGAAACTGCGGTTGCCAACCCGCTTACTAAATGTGGCAACTATGGCAAATATCCCCCATGAGTAACGTCGCAAACAAACGGCCCCCAGTCTCCGGCGACCCCGCTGTTCCGAGCTACGGTGGCGACCATGGTAACGGCGGGGCAGGGGGTGCTAAGAATCTTCGGTGGAGGTTCGGTTGCCACCTATGACGACTCGACCTGACAACATATAACGCACGCACTCTGAGGGCTGACGAGAAGATACTGGAGTTGGAAGAAGAGGTAGACAAGTTGCGCTGGCATATTACTGGATTATCCGTGGTCCGAAGAGAGGGGGAGGGCACGGTAATCCTCAAGTCCGGCAACTTGTTCTATCACCGGGATGGCGACCATCTGTACCAAGGAGGTGTCGGATTTATCGTCCAAAAGTCTCTCGTCAACAACGTTGCAAAGATTGGGAGTGTGTCGACGAGGTTCGCGTACCTGATATTCAGAATTACTAAACGGTATTTGCTGAAGGTCATACAGGTTTACGCACCAACCTCGGCACATCCCGATGAGGAGGTGGAGGAAATGCATGAGGATATTTCCAGAGACATGCATTCCTCCAAAACCCACTACACGGTGTTGATGGGAGACTTCAACGCAAAACTAGGCACAAGAGAAAGCGGTGAGCTGAGTTTAGGGAAATTTGGAGTAGGGCAACGGAACCGTAGGGGCCAGCAGCTGGCCTACTTTATGGAGAAAAAGGGACTCTTTATGATAAACTCTTTCTTCCAGAAGCGGTCCCTCAGGAAGTAGACCTGGTCGAGCCCCGACGGTTCGACAAAAAATGAGATTGAATTCATTATAACGACCAGACACCAACTGTTCAGTTCACACCAGATGTCTCAGTGATCGCAAGGGTGAAAACTGGCAGTGATCACCGAACGGTTAGAGGCACACTGAACCTAAACGTTAAGTTGGAGAGGTCTCGTCTAATGAAGTCAACGCTCCGTCCCCCTCGTGCTCAGATCCAGAACCCCGAAACCTTTCAGCTCGAGTTACGTAACCGCTTTCAGTGCCTAGAAGATTGCAGTGCAGTGGACGATATGAATGACAAGCTCGTGGAAACTGTCCATGTGGTTGCAGCTAAGTTCTGCAAGACCCGCCGCAGAAGAACACAAAGACTCTCCGATCAAACTCTTAATCTCATGGCTGTTAGACGAGGATCAGGCTGCAATCGTCAACAGATTTGACAGCACACAGGCAACTGAACAGACAGATCTCCAAATGCAGGCGAGACTTCACTACTGCTCGTATTGAAGAAGCGATCGAGCGGAACCAGAGCTCCAAAGTCTTTGCCAGAGATCTGTCTGCCAGTAAGAGCCAACTGTCAAAGCTGAAGACTGAGTGTGGCAGCATCGTTTTCGGGACACCTGAGATTCTGAGTGAGATTGAGAGGTTCTATGGGCAGCTGTACACATCATCAGTCTGAGCGAGATTAGAATGGCTCTCCAGCACCATAAAAACGGCAAGTTCCCGGGCGAGGATGGAATTACGGCAGAGCTTCTGAAATCGGGGGGAAAACCGATACTTGAAGTACTTCAGAGGCTCTTTAAATCCGTCCCCCATGGTGGCACTACTCCGAAGGCGTGGAGCAAAAGTGCGGTGGTCTTGTTCTTCAAGAAAGGTGACAACGCCCTCTTGAAGGACTACAGACCGATATCCCTTCTGAGCCGCGTCTATGTGCTGTTTTCGAGAGTCATTACGAATCGTCTCGCACGCAGACTCGACGACTTCCAGCCTCCCGAACAAGCCGGTTTCCTAAAAGGCTTTAATACTATATACCATATACATACCCTTCGGCAAATTTTACAGAAGTCCGAAGATTACAATCTGCCACTTTGCCTGGCGTATGTGGACTATGAAATAGCCTTTGGTTCCGTCGAAATATGGGCGGTGCTACAGTCTCTTCAGCGGTGCCAAGTTGACTGTCGGTATATCGAAGTGCTGAAGTGTTTGTACAGTAGGGCTACGATGGCTATCCGAGTACAGAACCAGAGTACGAAACCTATCCAACTGCAGAGAAGTGTAAGACAGGGTGACGTTATTTCCCCGAAACTCTTCACCGCTGCATTGGAAAAAGTTTTGAAGCTACTGGACTGGAAAGGATCGATTTGCCGTCGATATAGTCCTTATGGCAGAATCGCTGGAGAACTTAAGCACTATGCTCAATGACCTCAATAGTGCCTCCCAATGGATAGGTCTTAAGATGAACATGGACAAAACAAAGATCATGTTTAATGTCCATGTCACACCTATGCCGGTCGTTGTTGGGAACACTAAGCTCGAAGTTGTTGACGAGTACGTCTACCTGGGACAAATAGTCCGACTAGGTAAGTCCAACTTCGACCGAGTGGTCAATCGACGGATTCAACTCGGCTGGGCAGCGTTCGGGAAATTACAACACATCTTATCGTCAGGTATACCTCAAAACCTGAAAACTAAGCTGTACAACCAGTGAGTGTTGCCAGTGATGACCTTCACTGTTGGCCGTATGAGGACGCTCAAAGTCGCTCAGCGAGCTATGGAGAAGGCTATGCTTGGAGTTTCTCTGCGTGATAAACTTAGAAATCAGGATATCCGCAGTAGAACCAGAGTGACCGACATAGCCCAACGGATTAGTAAGCTGAAGTGGCAATGGGCCGGCCATATAGCTCGAAGAACCGACAACCGTTGGGGAAAAAAGGTTCTTGAGTGGCAGCCTCGTACCGGTAGGCGAAGTGTAGGGCGACCCTCCAATAGATGGAGGAAGACATGCAGGAAGTCGATGGATGCAGGTGGCTCAGGACCGTGCTTTGTGGCATACCTTGGGGGAGACCTATGTTCGGCAGTGCACTTGTGAAGGGCTGTAATGATGATGATGATGATGATGATGTATCATCATCATCATAGAATAAAAAAAAAAAAACCAGTCAGGTCTTATGTTTTTTTTATTACCATTATTTTCACCGTAAAAAGAAATTACCAAAACTATTGGCGTCCTAAAGCCTATTCCCAGCCAATAACCCCGCTCAATCTCGCTTCGGCTTTCAAACGAGAGCTGTATCGCTTGCGCTCAGATCCACTACGCCACAGGACGACATAAAATTAGAATGGGAAATAACTGTAATAAAAATAAGAAGGAACTGGATTGGCGTGAATAAACAGGCAAACATATGATAAACCTAATGAAGTAAGTATCTACCGACCTATCTATTTACAGTATTAGCGATTACAAACATTTACAAACATGTAGATAGATAGCAAACGACACGCAGGGAAGTGGGGACGAAACTAAAATTTGAGCTGAGGCTCTTAGCAGAAAATTAAAAAATCTCTGCTATGACAGGCATTTATAAAACAAAATTGAGAAAATCTACAACCTGTGACGCTCTTTTAACTCCTGTTGCTACAAATTTTATTTTATTTTTAATTTTCATTTTATTATGTAATTCAGAAGCACAATCTGAAAACTGTTGCAAATTTACAACCAACTGCTCCAGTTCAGAAGGGAAAGTAATTTTTCCCAACTAAGCATTCAAAATTAACACGTTCCATCCTATATTATAAAATTGAAATTGCAATAAATTGTTTTGGTGTATTATTTTATTCTCGTTTTTAGTATAAATTAATTTTGATATTGCATGTATTTGACTATTTTAGTGCTGAGAACATATTGTTTTAGTAGATTGCCTTGTTTAAAAAACAGTCACAACAATTTATAATGGGGGCGACCACACCGACCAAATATCATGAGTTGAACTTTCATAAAAGAAACCCTTTCTCACATCTCCTCAGTTTCAAAGCACTGTCCTTATTTCCTCAGCCAGTATCGTAATCCTCGGCGTCGACCTATAAAGCGACGGAGGGTGTCCGTACCCGAAGTTAACGCCAGCAGGAGATGGACCAGAGGAGATTTGGTGGTGCAACGCCGCAGACGTCGGGGGGCCAACTGCCAGCCACAGAGGCTGGCAGCTCCTGGTGTAAATTTCGGTAATTCAATCGGCAGGTTTTATTGTCACGAACCCTAAGCTCGTAACAATATTAATAACCTACGATGTCAATTTTTTACCGGCCATGGAGGATTTAAAATGTATCCCATCAAAAACATAAATGTGAAATGAGAGCCAAGTTCAATATTATGATATATGCCTTGGTTGTTGACTTCACCGACAAAAGAAGTGAGATCTAAATGGGTGCCAAGGTCAGTCCTGATATTTATTTATAATAATATAAAATATCATATCTTCTTATAACTTAGGATAATAACATGTTGTAGCCTAAGGTCTGACTTGGCCAGTTCTCATATACGAATTATTATGTTGAGTGGCTAGTTTCTACCAGCAAGTCAAAGTTTCAGAATAATTAAACAAGAACCGACAAGTAACAGGCTTAGAACTTGCGAAGGCTATAATATAATCCGTATATGAAAACTAGCCAAGTCAGACCTTAGGTTATAATATTTTATTATCCTAAGTTATAAGAAGAAATGATATTTTATATTGTTATAAATAAATTTCAGGACTGACCATTGAACTTGGCACCCTTTTAGATCTCACTTCTTTTGTCGTTGAAGTCAACAACCAAGGCATATATCATAATATTGAACTTGGCTCTCATTTCACATTTATGTTTTTGACGGGATATCATTACTTTTTGTACATAAATTATTAGTAGGTACTTATTTGTAACGAAATTAATACCAAATGGTTTTTTATTTATATAGGGGTATAATTGTCTTTTTTGTTTTATTTTCTATATTTTCTTGTACCTTTGAAATGTTCGAGTGAATTGCCCGTTCAGTATCCGGAATTTTTTTACGCGTTTTCTGTTTATACTTAATTTGGCCAAGTCGTGCTCAGACGGTTGTATTCTACAATTAAAGACCTATATAACCACTTCTCTATGTCTACAATAGAGCTCTCTTGTGACTAATTTGATAAGTTTGAGTTTGATCTAAATTGATAAGATTACTCCATCTAAAGTTTCAACTCTAGTTTTTACCTATCTAATGTACGAAGTATCATTTTTTCCAATGGATCTGTTTACCAGTTCTTTACTGACATCTACGTTTCTTCGCAACATAACACGTGCACCTATTTTTATCGTGATGACATTTTCTAAACCAGCAGTTAGCGACGAATCATCCTCGTTCTTTTTGAGTACCTCATTTGCTCGTTTTTTTAATACCGTGGACAGTCTATTTCGTATATCTGCAGTATTTGCAGTATTAAACTCGTTACACATATTTTTAGTGGGAAATAAACATACTGTATCATCAGAAAGCAGTCTAAAATAAGATACGATTTCTCTAAGCCGGTTTTGATTTTTAGCGGTTAATTTGAGGAGTCGATTAGATAAAGTGCAACTGTCTTGACTTGTTACTATACCGATTCTTAAACGATTCAACATTTCGCCGAAAAGTTGGTCGTTTTTTTGCCTCATATTTAGAGTTAGTTCCTCATAACAGAATAGTGATATCCCTCTTCGCTAAACAATCGTAGCAGAACACCATCCTGATGATACAATTCGATCTTAATATTATGCAAATTTACTGCAGCATTTAATTCAGAAGTAGTTCCATAAGTTGTCGAACAAAGCATGCTTGCTCGATACTCTTCTTCAGAGCAGTAAGGAATAAGGATCCCCGTTTGGAGCGCTAGTGTGCATACTTAAATCATCCCAGTTACGGTATATATACTGTTGTAGCAGCCAGACTAATCAACCCTAAACGGGAATAAATAATATATACTCTGCTGCTACCATAACGCGGAAGGCGAAGATAAAAAGCATTTATTTCCTAACTATCCCCGGCTACTGAGATACTGCGGACTGCATATAGATAATTTGACGTTCTTATAAAGAAACAAGAAGCAGCCGCAAATATCATTCAGCGCCACATTGTCTTCACACACCGTTATCGTCACGTATCCGTCGACCAATTGTGAGCCGTTTCTTCAACGCCGCAGCTCGCTTCTTCTTGCTGTTCCGGAGCTGTGTTCCACGCCGCCGCCGCTCACCGACTACGCGCGCGCATTTTTTTTGCGCCCGAAGCAAATATGGGCATCCCTCCGGAAAGCGGGGGAGGGAGGTTAGGAATGCTCATAGCATACCACGCAGCCGGCTGCGTGGTTATGTGGTGACTTTTACCCACTAAACCCAACCTTTTACGAACTGGCTTAACGATCTGACTAGAGATCTCTAAACTGTTTACGAACGCGACCCTCCTTGGCAGAAAGGAGGGCGCAAGCGGCGAAAAGCCGCTTAGGAGAGTGCCTAACTAAGGCAGATTAAGGCATGTGTTATGTAGGCTCGGCCTGAGCCACC
Organism: Parnassius apollo; assembly: GCA_907164705.1. Classification (NCBI taxonomy): domain Eukaryota; kingdom Metazoa; phylum Arthropoda; class Insecta; order Lepidoptera; family Papilionidae; genus Parnassius; species Parnassius apollo. The sequence goes on from CAJQZP010001706.1 coordinate 679,245, forward strand.
AGGAGGCAGTTCAGGTCAGCCGAAAGCTTGTGGAGGGGGAGGCGCGCGCACCGATCTGCATGACTTTTATAGCCCGGTCCAGCGACGTAGCTTCGTGAACATAACACGAGTCTCACGCCGAGAAACGAAACGTACATAATAGTTGTATATTTTGATTAATTTTCATTTGTCATAATGTAAGAATTATAATTGGCTAGGTAAAATAAAAATTGTTACCATTGGTAAACCAACACCGCAGCTAGCCATATAAATATAGGCAAGGTTAACGAAAATATATTCCATTCCATTCCATATTCATACTCCAATCGGCTTTATATAAACAGTAGTTTCATTTTTCCACCTTAAACCACTCGGAGTCTGTTAATAGTGGACCGCTCTTCTCTACCTATTTGTTTGTTGTATATTACTATACCCAAACAAATAATATGCAATCGAATGGAATAGGCAGCTTCCATCAGGAGTAATTGGAATAATTCGGTGTGAGGTTAATGTTTCACCGACCCGTTATTCTATTCTACGACTCATTGTACAATATACGTAATAAAAAGATAAGAATCCTCAAGAAAGACAATTTGTAACCATACCATTAAGTTCTCATTCAGAGTTAAGTATACATACCTACTTATAACTATTATAACTATACTAAAATTATTATTAATTTTTGATTTAAACTATTGCCTATACTATCTAGACACGCAGTACGTATTTACTAAAAGAATTGTAATAATAATATAAGTATTTTTAAGAAACCGATGAATTTCGTTGCATAAATCGCAAACTTATAGGTCAGATATCGAGAGACAACCTGACAGCAAAACGGCGTTCGCGCTTATGAGCTTATGTCTTATGAGCGCGGCTGCCACTCGCTTAGTCACGTTCGCGTCAAGGTTACATCAAACCGCTCCACCGCTCCCAGCCCACCGCGTCAATTGGCACCACGCGCCGTGTACCGAAATGCCTATTATTTAATTAATTATAAGTAATGATCTTATAAATATACACTATTGATGTACGCTAAATATTGAAACAATAATTAATACTAAATCCCAGTTAATAACGTAATAAATACGAAAGTCGACTATACTCTTAGTTTAGTTATAAGTACTAAAACAGAAATATTTGGATAAAAAATTAAGGGTGGTATTCAACTCGTTATATATTTAAGACCGGCTGTTATAAGTTTTGATTGCTGATTCTTACATACATACGTTTAGTGTTTCTAATAGAATCAATTAAGTGAAAAATAATAAGAAAAAGATAAACATTTACAAGTTTCAGATTTATTCCTTTGTATTCACCTAATTACATATTAGCATGCCAAATTTGAACTTTCTAGGTCATCTGGAACTGGGTTAAAGTTTTGGTCTATAGGTCAGTCAGTGATAAAAATGACGATTTTTGGACGTTAATATCTAAATAACCGTTTGAGATTTGTTTTTGAAATTTGGAGCACATATGCATATTGCAAATTTCAATATATGAGCCAAATTTGACACGTTGATGTGAAATAGTTTTTGAGTTATGAGAGGATCAAAAGTGGCTCCAAATGGTTCGTGTGATATTACACACGGTGCTGCTCGCCGTTCTGCTTGAACTTGGCCGCTACCGCGTGTCTAGATTTGCAAAAGTTAGCGCGGAATCCATGCTTTGATTGCGATCAAACTACACACAAATTATAGAACTATAGAGCACATATTAATCGATTGTCCCAAATATGCAGTAAGGAGATTTGATTGCGAACGCTGCATGGGTTTTGCGCTCAATGAAGATACTCTAACAAAGGCAATCAACGACAATGGCAGTCGTATTCATTTCCTCTTATTTGCCGAGTGGTGCACGAAAAAGGTACTAAAAGAAAATGGTTCCAAAGTGTATAATTAAAAGATTAAAAAAATTGAAAGTAGTGAGTATTAATAATAAATATGCAAGAACGTCACGTTAATAATTAAGCATGTTTGTATGTACTTATAGAAATAAAATTAGCTAGTATCATATTTATATTGTAACAAAACAAATAACATATGTAATTATGAGTTAAGTTAGCTAAGTTAATATAAAATGATATATTGTTCTACCAGCAAATAGCGCATTTATAACAATCACAAAAAATAGCATAGATAATTATTAATGTATGGCAAAGTTAACACCGAATGTTATATTGCATCACTGGCTAATAACATGCTAATAAATGTAACAAGAGAAATAACGTGTATATTAATATGGCTATACACGTAACGTGAAATTACGTGTATAGCCATATTAATATAGGCGTAATAATAAATAGTTTAGTTAGTAACTTGGATTTATAAGGACACATAAACGGAATACTGTCAACAATAAAATGTTAAGAAAATGTAAAATACTTATAAAAATTATATAAATAAATAAACTTAAAAAAAACTCAGAAAACACAAAAAAATAATTATAAAAAAACAGATATAAATGGTGCTGTATAATAAATAACAGCAGATGAATTGAGTTTTAAAAAAAACTACTTCACGCTGGTATTCCATAAGAGCGTGGTCCTTCCCAGGTCGTATAGACGTAATAGTGTTCTATGGTATAGACCCATTTGTGCTACAACCATAATATAGCTGTATAATTTTAGTGTAAAATTCTTTTGACCATCAAAATAAACACGTAATTATTAATAAAATTTGCATTACCTCGCGTATTCTACCTTCACTAGGTTTAAATTTAAAGTTTTTATTTATTACGGCACTATACGTACACTCAGAACAATAACTAAAGCATACGCGCATTAGAAAATATGAACAGATATACATAAAAGTAACAACGTCTAATCATGGTGTATAGAGGTAAGGAGGACAATCTCCCATAGGAGAATAGTTGAAAATGTGTCCATCCGTAAGCAGTAAATAACAGTTCAAAACTCTCCACAACAGCGCTCGAGTGGCGACGGGATGTGATAAATTGCTGTAAAATACGTTGAGAGTGATTTTGAAAGCAATAAAATATATATTGTAAAAATAATTATGGTGAAAGTCTGTGTAATAAAAAAATTATAAAAAGTTCTTTTAAATTAGCTACAGTGGCACCACCTTTATTTAGCGCTTTCCCACGGACACATTTTTATAGAGTCTATACTCCTTACCTCTACACTCCATACTATGGAGTAATACCTATTACACTACCTGAATCAGGGGCGTAGGCACCCTGATTCAGGGTAGTGTAATAAGAGAAAGGGAGCAAGGGTCCCTAATTAGGGCGTCAAAGTGGACCCGGTCTGCAGTGCCCTTCCATCGTGCAGTGTAATAACACTATAATTATAAGGGAATTAGGGCACTTATACGATGCGCGATTAGGGATGTAAACGATACATCAATTCTTTCAAACATCGACATATCGTTCATAAACATGGTTCTTCATGAGCTATGTTATCTGAACGATGTTTTTCCGTCAAAGGTTACGGAATAACCAATTATTCAAAGATATAAAATTCCGTATGTTAAAAGTTGCGAACGATGATTATCACGAATTTTATGTTGCCAAAAAATAAATATTCGAAACAAAATATGTCAAAGTTATAATAACGTCAAAATTTTTAAAGTTAGAATGTTTACGAGTATTTAGCAGAAGTAACTTAATCTCGAAAATTTTAACTACGAATCAACAAACAGGCGAATGGTCTTTCAGCCGAAAATAAATATACTTGAACTTCAGAATTACAATTGTCTTCTATTGGTAATTCCATTTTCAATGTAAAATTGTAGTTATTTTTATTGTGATAATTCATTAACATATGTTTATAAATATTGAAAATGGATTGAAACTGTTTTATTCAATTTCTTATTAATAATCATATTGTTTGAGCTTTAACTTAATGAATAGCTCAAGTACAGTCTTATATATAAGTTAATAGTTATTTTGTAATAGAAACTATTTTATCGGCTTACGGTACTTCGTACTTCGTTATAATAATTTTTCTGAAATATTGATTCTTATGGATTGAACGCTAATTCCCCTGTTTGTATTTAGTATAGTTTCGTCGAGATGTAGGTTTTCAAAAAATGCGATAATGCTGAAGGTAACATACGGTAACACTATAAATAATTAACTTAGTAAGTTAATTATTTATGGTAAACTACCATAAATAATTAACACACCACATCATAACAAATAAAACTAAAGCAGAAGACGACTTTCACATATTACATGTGGGATATCATGAAAGGGTTACTGCCCAGGCTTCATAGTCTCCATCATCTATTTGCCTATCGTGGTAACTTCGGTATCCCGTGAGCGGTTATGTTCAGAGTCTGGATCTACAATCACCCAGGAGAGAAACCACTTACTAGGCACCAGGTTGTCAAAATTGTTATTTTAAAATTCAATTTGAAAGAAATAAACGTAAAAGTAAAAAAATATTTAGTTAATTCTTGTTTTCTGATAATTATTAGATAAAATTAAATGTGTAAAAACAAATATTGTAAAACTTCCTAAAATAACATAAATAGTTTGATTATTATACTTCTTCCTTTCATTTATGTTCAAAATGATTTTTTATTCCATATTTATGCTTTATAAAAAACATCGAAAAAATCGATATACCGTACATAAGCTTCGATGTTTTTAATGAGCGATGTTGCATCCTATAGATATGCTTACTTGAAAAAATTACGACTCGAGTTAACTCAAGTTCAAATTCACACAACTAGAATTAGCAGGACGAAACACAGTAAATGATTTGTTAAAATTACTTCAAAAATATCGATTCAATAAATATATATACTTTTTTCACTTGTCCATCCCTATGACTAAGGGCGTAAAATCAGGGTAGTGTATTAACTGACGTCCCTAACTAGGGCCACGCCCACCCTTCATTCAGGGCCCTGATTTAGGGTAGTGTAATAGGGGCATAAGGAGGATTTATAATAATTAAAATTATAAAAAACATAATTTATTTATTAATAAATAATCATCTTTTCGTTACTTTCTTTTTTTTCTTTGAATGATGTTATAATCATGTCAAACTAGCGCACAGAAGCCCGCTTTTATTGAGACAACTTAGCGATCGCAGCGCCTCACTTATTTTGTCCATATTTTTCTACAGCGATCGTTTTCCTGTTCTCTAACCTCCATGTGGCCAACTGTCAAATTTTGATAGTAAGCCAGCACAAGTGGTCATTGTGAACCTTTGAGCATAGAAAAGTGAACAGAGAAAAATAGCGGTGACTTTTTCATACTCATACCATGGTATATGCTGTGACCCCAGTCCACGGACTTAAAAGTAGAGGTGGGTAATATCACTTTTAGCCTATATCAAATCGTACCTATGTATTGGAAATGAATATCTGATATTGTATCTATATTTATTTTATTATCTATATATTTGTTGATGTTTTCGTTATATTAAACATAATAAAGATTAATATTAATAATATTAAGCGTAAGCGTATCACCTTTTAGATGTGAAGTAGTCGTAATATCAGTTTCTCCTATATATCGCGCTCACGGTTTGTTCGGTATTCAAATCAATGTACATATTTAGATATTTTACGTTTTCGTTTCGAGTAGATATTAGATATTCTGCGATTCAGACACCGCTAGCTGTATTGCCGCGGCAGGGATATCGTAATATCTAATATATAGTTGGTTTGTCGTCCGATATATAGATGTTGAATATTGTACTGATATATAGATATTAGAGCCGTGGTAGCTCAGTGGTTAACGCTCGCTGTAAATATAACAGAACGCGAGTAACCCGGGTTCGATCCCCGCCGGCACCAATGAAATTGTTAATTGCAATTTTAAGTGCTGATTTACCACGTGCTCGGCGCTGAAGGAAAACATCGTGAGGAAACCTGCATGTCTGAGGAATAAGAAAAAAAAATATTTCGAAGACATGTGAAGTTCGTCAACACGCATTTGGGCAGCGCGGCGGACACTTCCTTGCCCTAAACCCTCTCAGAAATGAGGGGAGGCCTGAGCCCAGCAGTGGGACGTATATAGGCTGTAACTTTACTTTACTTTACTTTATATAGATATTGTATCTATATACGATTTGTATCGCCCACTCCTACTTAAAAGAGTCTATATAGTCTAGCTCTGTATTAGGCATGTCGATTCACTCTTAAAAAAATCGATTTGAATCGAAGATACTAGAATCGATTATCGATTAAATCGAGGATTAAAAGATCGATTTTCGATTAATCGCGACACTTTCAAACATGAAATTTCAAGAATTTGCGATTTTTTCTTTAATTGAACTTCAATATTTTTTGAAATTAAAATATTAGTAATCTTATTAATTAAAATTACTAATATTCCTTTTAACCTCTCCTGGTAAGCTTGAAACGCTTGTTTTAGGGGTGGTTCGCCACTCGATCCCTTTTTTTACAAAGTGATTCCATTTTTATTTGAGATTTTAGGCTAATAACAACAACAATACTTTTAAGAAAAGGGCAAACTGCAACGTACATTTCTCGATCAATCTGTTTCAATCTATTAACTCACTATTTATCACGATATTTATACACGAACACAATACTGGTTATTTCCTTACTATAAACCTCTATAAACTTCAACACATAATATTTATTTACAGTGTCTAGATATATAGAAAGTACTCCGTCTGTACTTACAGCTCACAGTATGTATGTTTTTGATAATAAAGTAAATTCGCAAGTTCACAGTTCAAACAGGTTCACAGCTATAATATTAAATTGTAGTATGCACTAGACCAACATTCCACAGGTAAGAATAGAATTAGAAATTTAGAAATGAAAATGAAATGACAACTTTTCGATATTGTTGGATGCGTTCATAAATATTTATTTTATTCAAAATTACAATATGTAACGTAATTAACGCACAACCTCAGACACCCGAATTAGTATATTATGTTATAAACATAATACATACACTGAATTTTTAGTTAAACATTTTTATGCACTGATTATTTATCAAATTAGTTATACTAATTCCGAAAGAATGTTGTGGTCACAGTACAAATCCACGAACGCAAATAATTTAACGTGCTTGAAATCAAGTTCATTTTTCTTTACTTTTATTGAATGACAGAATTAGTAATAATACAAATAAAACTACACTCTTATAAGTCTTATTGCCTTAAGTTACTGTCCATTTCAGTTTGTTTTGACTGTACAGATTTAGTGTGACTGTAATTTACGTAGTTAGTTGTAAAATAGTAGATAAAAAAATTACCTATATTAAAAATGATAGGAATCGATTCAGTAAACAATTCTGAACAAACTACTTTCTCAAAGTGCGTTAATTATGTTACGTGTTGTATATTGCGTTCAAATTATCAACCAAGTAAGATCGGTTGTTTTTGCGTTCCCCAACAGCAAAAAATTAAAAAAACTGCGGTATCTTTACCCAGCCAGTTTGGGAATTTTATCGCTGGTTCTAGAATCAGATGAATCGGTCCGATTCGAGAGGTTTTTGGATCGATTCAGTGAATCGATGCGGTGCACCGAATCGATTATTTTGCTCCAAAGAATCGATTTTTCGATTAATCGATTTTAGATCGACATGCCTACTCTGTATGTAATAAACATATAGCGAACTACCTAATTTTAAAACATTGTGTTTTCAAATAACTATATAGGGATGTTCGATGTTACAAAAACATCTATGATGACATCGATGTTGAAATCGACAGCTTAACATCGATGTTCGATGTATATCATACTCAAAACATCGATGTTGGCCATTATCGATGTTATATCACATGTACCTATTTAGTAGGTTAAAATTAGATGAACAAAAAATTAGTTGTGTTGTTTATTGTTCATTATTAATGAAATTAAAGAAATTAATAAAACATTTAGTGTGAGACAGTAATTTGAAAAATGGAAAAAACTTAACAAATATTTAGTTAATTTGTAATATTTTTGCCGATAATGATGAATATTATTATTTTGATATTTAAATGTTCCTATACAATTATAAATCTGGTATTAAAAAATGTAATATCCTCATTTACAATTTAGACGTAGGTTTTATATTAACTAACTATCGCGAAATAAAAAAATGAGTATAGAGGGAAAATTAACAAACTTCACAAAAACAAAATAATAGACTTTTCCGTCACCGTTGTTCACACAATTTTTAATCAAGCTGGGCTGCTTGATTAAAAGCAGTAAGTATCCACAGCCATTTGTAAAATGCACTGTGGAATACACTATGCAGTGAAATTGTCTACGCTCACAACCGCCCAGTGATTTATTTTCATAAACTTCAAGCAAACAATAAACTTGTTATTCCAAGCTCAAAAAAAAAACAGCTAAATATAATTAAATTGTGTAGATATATATTGTTTCAAAATTATGTCGGAATAGACAGCAAGGAAAAAACAATCAATTTGAATATCAATGTATGTAAAATAGTTATTAGGCGACAACCGACAACGACACCACAATACCAAAGCGAAAGTAGTTACACCCTTAACAGGGACTTTGACACAACATAATGATGTTTTTTAGGTGATCGATGCATTTAGGAATCCTTAATTATTCAAAATTTTAAAGCATTAATAGGAGATGAAATATTTAGTTGATATTGATTTCGCGGGTTCGCGTTGTTCACAAGTTCTTATTAATCGATTATTGGTTCATTAGCATCGATGTTTGACATGTGGCAACATCGATGTTTCGATGTTTAAGATATGGTAACATCGATGTTAAAACATCGATGTTTTAATTTCCAACATCATCAACATCATCGATGTTCGATGATCATCGAACATCCCTATAACTATATAAATTTTAGAATTTAGATCTACTAATCTACTTGACCAGTAAACCAGTATGAAGATAAGTGTTTTCCGTGATAAATACCTAATATGGACACACTATTCAAAACAGATTGAACTGTGACTTTAAAGTATAACATGTTTTGCACACTCATTTCAAGTCATCCTTAATTATTTATATAAATTAAATGCGTGCTTCTTGTAGCACAGTAATTCATTAAATTTTGCGGATATGGAAGCAAATACTTTTGAAGGTGTTTTAGATAGATACAATGGTATCACTGTTGATTCTCAGAAGGAATCTTGCGAATCTAGTCAATTTCTTAGTCGATTGTTAGGTAAGCAGTGTTTTATTAATCTTAAATTATCTGTATTTTACATGTGTATTTAGATTTAGTTTGATTATTCATTTAAAACTTAAGTTATAATTTATTATTTACATGAGACAGTACACAGTGCTAACAGATGTAATTATATGACAATACACAAAACTTCTATTACTTTGTTTTATGTACTGTGAAATTCTACTGTTGGACACAACTGCTACCATTTTAGAAAGGATTTGCTTCAGTTGTCATACTTGGAAGGTATTAATTCGCTGCCCTTCATCGACCTGAATATTTTGTCAGATGTAAACAAGATAGTTATTCCAACAACTAAATTGAGAATTAAAATGCAGATGCATTGGCACCCATGCGGACTAAGAAAGAATGCCTTGTTTCTAATGAAAAGGGACTCTGGTTATCTACACTTACCATATGAAACATAGGTGCATTAAGTGGCTATTTAAAGCTGAGAGTGGGATTCTTCGACAGTCACTTCAATCCATTCACGCTACAACCATGATATTGCTGCAGTGTAGGTCTAACATTTATAGGTAGCATTCATGTTATATGACATATACTATGAACATGGTAGTATGAGCAACTGCTAGTAGCTAGTGGGATGAGACCTGATGAAAATGGTATTTATGGTACATTCTGTATGCAAGAATAGATTTTTTTATAGGTTGGATGTGACAAATGAGCACATAGTCCACCTGATGGTAAGCGAATGCTGTGGCCCACAGACATCTACATTTATCTTTGATTAAGAATCTAAATGCAGATGCATTGTCACTCCTGAAACCTATGATGAAATGCCTTGTTTCCAGTAAAAAGTATCTCTGATTCTCTACACTCACCATAAGAACCACAACAGCATTAAGCTGGCTGGTATTCTGTGAGAGTGTGGTCCTTCTCCAGTTGAACCGACCATTCATGCTACAAACATAATATAGCTGCAGCGTGGCACTACTACATAAAAAAATAAGTATAATAATAAATAATAGTTAATAAGATATATTTACTTTGTAAAATGTTTCTGAGACTCGGTTTTATTTAAAAAACTTAACAATAAATAAATATTATTTTAATATGTAGTAAAATATTATTATGTAATAAAAATGTCATTTAATGTATTTCTAGATTCATTGCAGAAATGGGATAAGGAATCACGAAGATGCATATGGTTTAAAGTTGATATAAAAGATGCTGCTTGGGTTCCTTTACTTGCTAATGTAAGTTGAAATGCGAATAAATATTATGTATTTGTTTGTTTGTCTTTGATGTGGTACTATACCATTCATCTAATTACAATGAAACTTCAGTAAGTTGTATAGAAGATGAATAAACATACAATAATAAACATTTTGACAGAATCTTTCCAGTGTGCCCTCATAATATTCTTATATTATGGTACCAATTAGGATGAAATTTAATGAACCATTGTGAGGCATTGCTATGCATGCCTGCCACAACAGATAAGGTTGAAATCAAAAGCATTAATAACAGTATAGTATAAGTATACATGACTCCTCCACTGATTAGGCAGATATTCTGCATAATGTGTTAATTCCATAATAATCAAACTTACTTTATAATTGAAAGAATATGATGTTAAGGTTCACTTCAATATAATCCAGTTAGCAAATATTCTCAAAACAATTTAAATAAATGATCACTTTATAATGTTATATAATATATTGGGTACTCATTAGAAGATATATCTAATGAGTATATTAAGTATGAAGTCAATGAAATCATTGTTTATAATTTTAAGTACAGATCTTATACATGGCAGTTCTTGACCACAATCCCACCTGGTGGTAAGTGTTGATGTAGCCCTAGATGGTAAATCGCACTGTCTTATCATAACTAAAGCCTGAGGAATAAAATATTTTGAGGGAACATGTGGGTTTGCTAATACACGCTTTAGTAGTGCAGCGGACTAATCACTTCATAATCCCTTTCAAAAATTATAGGAGACCTGTGACCAACAACAGAATGTCATATATATATATATATGTATATAGGCTGTAACTTTAACTTCTCATCTCAATAAATAAATTTACATTTAACATAGAATAAAGTGTTAATATTTCCTTTTGCAGGAAGGTTTTAATTTCCACCATTCTAGGGATAACTTTCTTATGATGTATAAATGGTTACCTAAAAACAGTTCTTCAAATTTACCTCCTGCTTGTCACACTAATATTGGAGTAGGAGGACTAGTATTCAATGATGATAATCAAATACTGGTAGTGACTGAACAACATTATGAATACCCGCACTGGAAGCTGCCTGGTGGATATGTTGAAAGAGGTATATAATATGTTGAGGTAGAAGTACATAGGCTGGTTTTATAATTATGCTGACCGTTGAATATGCGTATAGGGTGTTCAGGTATACTGATTCATCAGTGCTGAGTAGCTTCGCAACTAAATTGGCACAGCGTAGCTGACGCGCCTCTGCTGTCATTGAGCATTGTAGTATCACGTTGAGTGCTTGCTAGATGGGTGCTGTCGAAACGTGTTGTGATATTGACACCGGTCATGCCATGGCATGATTAGGTTCGAATTGAGAAAAATGTTTATGGGATACCTCTGGCTAATTGTATAAGATGTACAAGTGAAGGCATGGAGTGATATTGTCGTCGCACTGGGAAGATCTACCACAAACTGAAAAAACAATAGGTATACATAGATACGAATGTACTTAGATGTTTTCTCACGATTAAAATAGCTCTCGCTGATAGATATGTTCCGAAAAGTTGCACTCCAACCGACCGCACTGACGCTCAGTGTGACTGTAGAAGCAGCTATATTAAGCACATCATTCGCCAGAATAGCCCCTAGATCACAAAATTGCCAATTGCAATACAGGATATTTGGAAGTGTTGACACTATTCTGTATTTTTATAATTTCCTGACAGAAAACTCATAAACTGATTATTGTGGGAGCCAAGAATCACACCGAGACCATATGATCAGCAATAATTTTTACCATTATTATACTAACACGGCAATTAAATATTTAATAATTATTATAGTTAAATCAAAACGAAAATATTTAAAAATAGGCTAAATCTAACTAAACAGATGACTGTATATTTATGCTTCAGAGATTATTAATCCGTGAAGTATATCGGATATCCATTTGGTACTTACAAGCTATTATGTATTTTATTTTGTATATATAACATTTTACTTATTATACTTATGATGTAAAATCCTACTTACAATGGAAGTAGTTTCAGTGGATCGAACAGAAAAAGAAGATATGAAATATCCGCTATTATCTGAGGCTATCATATCTTCGATGTTGCCTACAATCGACTTTTATGACACTAATGGAACAAGATGAGTGAGGCAGAACATAGCTGAAATTTGTAAATTTTTATTTATTAATTTCTATAAATTGTTGAACTGGATTAAAATCAAATAAATGCCTCAAATCTACCACATAATACACAGTGTATATGATAACATTTTATTTATTTTTCAGGTGAAGATATAAAAGAGGCAGCAGTTCGAGAAGTAAAGGAAGAAACTGGCATTGATGCTGTTTTTGAATCAATGATAACTCTAAGGCATACACATAAAATGATGTTTGGCAACTCTGATATTTACATAATAGTTGCACTCAAAGCTACTTCTAACACAATTATTAAATCAGATAAAGAAATCAAAGCTTGTAAATGGATGAATGTGGACGAGTTCTTAAATCATCCGCATGTACATGAATTCAATAGATTTATTGTAAAACAAGCATTAGATCTAAAGAAAAGACAAATTAAAATGGATCTTCAAAAGGATATAATTAAAATTTCCAATTGGTCAAGGGAAATTACATCACTTACAATAGAAGATTTGTGATTGACCAATGTTTTAGTACAATTATATACTGTGTTAATAATATTATATACATAATTACTACTGGAAGGTCAACGAGATTAGATAAAAAAATGTATTATAATGTTTGAGATAACTAGTATGTTTAAATCTATAACCTAAATCCGGTCTAAAGCCATAAATTATGATCCGTAAAGTAATATTTTTAGAGATTATTCACATTTATCAATTTTATTGATATATACATACATAAAGTCAAATAGCAAAAATAAACATGAAACAATCAATAATAACAATAAAATAAATGCAAGCCTTCAACCTATGGAGTAGAGGTAAGGAGTACAGACGGTATAAAAAAGTGTCCGTGGGAAAGCGCTAAATAGGTGGCGCCACTGTAGCTACAGTCTAAATTTACAGTACTTTTTATAATTTTTTTATTGCCTAATAGACTCGCCATAATTCGTTTTACAATAATTATTTTATTGCTTCCAAATTTTTATTTTCAAAATAACAACGTATTTTACGGTGATTCATCATATCCTATAAAATATATAAATATAAAAGTCGATTGTACTCGAGAGCTTTTGTGGAGAGTTTTTGAACTGGTATTTACTGCTTACAAAAGGACACATTTTCAACTATTCTCCTATGGGAGATTGTCCTCCTTACCTCTATACTCCATGCTTCCAACGGTAAGAATAAAGTTACTACAAGACTGCCGTATCTAGCAACAGATTCTATGGTTAATGGCGTGTGTGAAAGAGAAAAGATATGAAGTCAGTGTCTTTTTACATTTTTTAATTTAGTTTCATTGGCCTTCCTGATAATATGTGAATAAAATGCTTTTATTACATATTTTTTGTGTTTTCGTCTAATAAGTTTTATGGTAGCGTTAAATTATTCATCGCCCTCATTTCGTTCCGTGAGATTCGTAAGTAGCGACTGTGAAATCTGATCTTGTGACTTCCGATTTTTTTTGCGCCCGAAGCAAATATGGGCAACCCTCCGGAAAGCGGGAGAGGGAGGTTGGGAATGCTCATAACTAGGGCCCGGATTAATATGTAAATCCATATTTTTAATTGTAATGTTTTTTGTTCTTGAATATATTTTCTACATAAATTATGATCAAAATGATCAAGAAAATGCAATTTCTATTTTCCATATTTTTCCATATTTCAAGTATAAATCCATATTCCACAAGAAATTAAATAAATTTATCCATATCTTCATTATTTTATGTTAGATGGATGAGCAGCTCTGTGAAATGACTAAAAATGAGTTTTAGATGACGAAAATGCCAGCAAATCCTTTTTATTGGCGTGTGTAGAACTTCTTTAATCTTTAATGCAACCACCAAACGTCAGTAAAGCTTTTTAATGATGCAATGAGAGTTTTGTGGCCTGATGGAGTTAAACATGACCAAGTTTTCTTGCTACTTAGCGATGCTACTCCTTGTATGGTAAAGCTGTAGATTCCCTACAAGTTTTGTATCCAAAAATTATTCATATGAAGTGCTTCGCTCATGGTATAAATAGATTATTTGAATGAATAAGGTCTCAGTTTAAAAAGGCTGACAGTTTAGTATGAAACGTAAAGAAAAAGTTTTTGAAAGCAGCAAGCAGGATTTTAAAATTTAAAGAGATGTATCCCGACATTTCTTTACCGCTAGAGCCAGTGCTGAACCGCTGGGGAACTTGGCTGACAGCAAATGAATACTATGCCCAGTATTACACTGAAATCAAAATGATTATTTTTGAATTGGAGAATAAAGCTACTGATATTTCAGTCTCAAAACAACTTCTCCAAGATTACCCTAAGTAACTATTTGCTTTATATACATAAACAGTAATTATTGCTTTTTATCATACCATGTAAAGGCACTCGAAAATTCTTCCACTTCTCTAAATGATAATTTGATGATTATCGAAAATATCGAAAAAAATTTTTGAATCAGAAGGTCCCGTTGCTGAAGTAGCGAGGCAAAAATTACTCTACGTACTGAAAAAAAAAAACAAAGGATTTCATACCGGAACGGAACATTAGAAGCCACCATAGATGTGCCCTACTCACTTGCAGAATTATGCAAATTTAAATATGCTCCAATCACATCCTATGATGTTGAAAAATCATTCAGCCAGAATAAAGCATTATTTCGTCCAAAAAGAAAGAGTTTTAATTTTGAAAATTTAAGGAAACACGTAATTATATACTGTAGTTCAAATAATAATGAAACCTAAGCTAAGTAAAATTGTATTTTTTTGGTTTTTCTTAATAGGAAACCGTTTTAATGTACAATGTCGTTATCTTTTATTACACATATTTTTTCCATATTTTAGGATTTTAAGTCCATATTATATGTACATATTTTGATATTATATATACATATTAATCCGGGCCCTACTCATAACATACCACGCAGCCGGCTGCGTGGTTATGTGGTGACTTTTACCCACTAAACCCAACCTTTTAGGAACTGGCTTAACGATCTGACTAGAGATCTCTAAGCCGTATACGAACGCGACCCTCCTTGGCAGAAAGGAGGACGCAGTGACTTCCGATCACAGAGTACCTTTATATATACTGAAACTTAACAACTAGGGCTGCCACATTTTTTTTTAACAAATATAGTATTTTTCCCAAAAAGATGGAAAAATATAGTAGGTACTTTTGAGAAATTCAGAAGAAAAAAGTACACATTTATTTTTAACCTTTATGTATTTTTCCATATATATTTGCAATTGCTGGTGGTGGTTCCATACATATTTGCAAAAGGTGGAGGACGGAGTGCAGAGTTGGCACGTGGAATGTTAGAGGGGGCATGAGAGATAAGGCGATTGAGTTATCGAAATAATGAAAGAAAGAGAATTAGATGTCGTGTGTATGTCGGAGACCAAACGGAAAGGCAGTGGTACTGAAGAGCTCCCTGGCGGGACGTTAGCTATATGGTCCGGAGTCCCGGAAGCGAGAACGCCTGCCAGGGAGTGGGAGTGCTGTTGTCCCGGTTGGTCGATCTTATGACTGAATACAAGGTTGTGAACTAAAGACTTCTCTGGGTTCACTTCAAAATGGGACTGACGAAGTTATTCCTTTTGGCTGTTTATGCGCCGGTAGCTTCGTCGTCCAGAGCTGAGCTGGAGGAGTTTTGGGAGAATGTAAGAGAAGTTATAGATTTGGTTAAGGGAAACGAAAGAACTGTTATATGTGGTGATTTGAATGGATGGGTAGGTATCGCTCGACAAGGATACGAGTCGGTGCTTGGAAAGTTTGGCGATAAAAGGGTTAATGATGCTGGCATGCTTATACTGGCTGTATGCAAGGAAAAGGGTCTTCTTGTGACAAACACTATGTTTAATCACAGGAAAATCCATATGTACACTAGAGAAAGAAAGAATGAGAGAAGTATGATTGATTTGTTCCTGGTGGATGACCGACTGCGAAAACAGGTGATGGATACACGAGTGTTCAGGGGTGCTGACCTGGGAACGGATCATTATCTAGTAATTACTAGATTTAAGGGTTTGTTCGCGGGTTGGCGCTACCGGACGGCAGTAACAGAACCACAGTCGGTCTGTCGCATCCGAAGCTGGAAGCTTCAGGAAGCGGATACTAGGGACAAATATCACACGAGGGTAGCCGAAAAGCTTGACACCATCGATGGCAGGAAAGAATGTGTGGAGAGAACGTGGCAGAACCTTAGGGATGGAATGGTAAGTGCAGCGGAAGAAGTATGTGGTACGACAAAAAGAGGTAGTAGTAAAAGAAGAGATGCATGGTGGAATGATGAAGTGAGAGAAGCTGTAAAAAAGAAGAAAAAAGCATGGTTAGACTACTTGGCCTCTAGTAACGATGAGCATATGAGAGAGAAGATGAAAGAAAGATATAAGCTGCAGAAAGTTCATGCGAAAACATTGATTGAGGAAGTACGTGAAAGGTGTAGTATAGAAGTGGACGAGAGGTTGTCGCACAACTTTAGGGAAAATTCTAAACTCTTCTGGAAAGAGGTTGGAAGGTCCCGGAGTGGTGCGACAGCCTTAAGAATGAACAAAGTGCTTTCGAGAACCAATGACGTCCTCTCAGAAAAATCGGACGTCATGCAGCGATGGAGTGAATTTTATAGAGAAATGTATGCGTGTCATGATCTTAGTGAAGGATCCGGGGGTGACGCCGTGACTGGCACGCCAGACACGGACCTCGATGACACTGAGGTCATCAACATGAAAGAGATTGAACGTGCGATTCGAAGTTTGAAATGTGGTAAGGCTGCGGGACTAGACAGAGTTACTGCTGAAATGGTCAAGTACGGTGGGTCTCGCGTCTGGGACAGCTTCCATCTGCTGTGCAATTTGTGCTGGCGGACGGGAGATGTCCCGGATGATTGGCGATCCGCGGTCATTGTGCCTTTATATAAAGGTAAAGGTTCACATTTTGACTGCGGGTACTATCGGGCGATCAGCTTGACCAGTTTAGCAAGTAAAGTTTACTCGAAGGTTTTGACACGTAGGATGCAAGAGAAATCGGAAAGATTCTTATGGGAGGCACAATGCGGATTTAGACCTGGAAGAGGATGCACGGATCAAATGTTTTCTCTCCGCATGATCACGGAGAAGCTTCTGAGTGTTAACCAGAGGATTTTCTGTGCTTTTGTGGATCTGGATAAAGCATTTGATAAGGTTATAAGGAAGAAAATGTGGGACTGTTGCCGGGATATGTGTAGTCGATTGTTAAGGGCTGTGCAGTCACTTTACTATGACTGTAAAGCCTGTGTGCGGGTAGGGCATGACCTGTCACCCATGTTTAGCGTCCAAGCGGGCGTAAAACAGGTTTGTGTCATGTCTTCCTGGCTGTTCATACTGTATCTCGACAGCTGTTTACAGAAGCTGAAAAATAGCTGTTTGGGTGTGAAATTGGGTGACATAAAAGTTAATTTTCTGCTGTATGCTGATGATGCAGTGCTTATTGCACCATCAGAAGCAGAACTGCAGGCATTAGTCACGTGTATGAAAGTGGAATGTGAAATTAAAGGTCTCCGTTTGAATGCTAATAAAACTAAGGTTCTGGTATTTGAAAGGACGAAGAGAGAACGAAATGTGAAATATGGGTAAATCAGGAATGTCTAGAACAGGTAAATGAAATTGTATACTTGGGGAGTGCTTTCAGCCGGGATGGAAGATGTGATTTAGATGTGGACAGGCGTGTCGCTGCCGGGAACAAAGTCAATGGTGCCCTGAATGCATTAGTAAAAAGGCAAGGCGTGGTGAAGAGTGCACGCCTTGCAATACATAACGCGGTGTTGGTACCGACTTTGTTATATGGCAGCGAAACCTGGGTATGCCAGAAGAAGCATAAAAGCAAGTTGAATGCAGTGGAGATGCGATCTCTTCGTAAAATGTGTGGCGTTACCATAGCCGACCGAAAGCGAAACGAAGAGATTCGCAATATGGCAGGATTGAAAGATGACCTTATCACAAAAATTGATAGGGGCGTACTCCAATGGTTTGGGCACACGCGGTTCTTGCATCATTGTAAATTAAGTGTTATACCTTTGCGATACGGATTAAATTAATCACACTGATAAGGTGATACAAACACAAAATGCCATACTTAACTTCACATGTACCACACAGCTTCAAGACGCCCCTTCTCATTTGAACTGAAACATGCTACTGGTTCAGTAAAAAAGAGGCTAACCTTAAGAACTCGTTTCTCAAGCGTTTAATTTATACATTATATAATATTAATATAATGTAATAATATTGTATATGGTATTAATTTGTAAATTAGTGTTAAGCATGTATGCGTGCCTTTGAGCAATTGACTTCTAGGATTGTAAATTTTATTTTTACAAGAGTTTCGAAGGTTCAGCGCAGACATTACGAACAGAAAATTTGTTTAAAAAAACTTAAATTATTATTTCTTTCACTTAAGGGGATAGAGTAAGTCAGCTCAAATTCTAATTTCGTCCCCACTTGCCCGCGCGTCGTATGCTATGTACCGACATGTTTGTAATCACTAATACTGTAAGTAGAAAGGTCGTTAGACACTTATTTTATTAGGTTTATCATATATATGCCTGTTTCTTAACGCCAAGCCAGTCGCTTCTTATTTTTATTACGGTTATTTCCCATTCTAATATTACATCGTCCTGTTGCGTAATGTATATTCTGATCGTAAGCGACACAACCTCCCCGTTCAAAGGCCGAAGCGAAGTTACCGTGCGGCAGGAATCACGCTTCAAAAGGCCGATAGTTTAGGTAATTTCTTTTTACAGTGAAGTTAATGGTATTTTAAAAAAAGTAAATAACATAAGCACTGCTTTATAATTAGTTCAGTCAGTATGCAAAGTTTCATGATCTTATTTAAAGTATTTTATGAATAACAGCGGTTTATTGTTTATTTTGGAGGTAACTTTGGATTTTTTTTTCTATCGAGAAAATTTTACGAAATCGTGTTTTCGTCTAACATAATCCTTAACATTAATCCTCAACTTTACCATATATTTATTTCAAAATTAATGCTGCAATATTTTCGGCATAACGAAGGAACTTGCTAAACCATTTGAGATTATATTTCCCCTTAAGCTGTTTTGGGCATTTAAGCCATAAATTTAAGTCTTGTATTTACGACATATTAACAATTTCATATACTTAGAACTTTTGGTACCTATTCTATGTTTCGCAAATATCGATGTTTGGTAAAATTTTTCTTATCAAGAAAACCCACTGACGGGCTAACACACTTAAATTTTATAAAAAAAATATTGAGTGTTTTAAGTCGTTTGGTTTTTATTATTTTATTGAAAATCGGTACAATTAGACAACTTTACCATAATATCCAATTATATCGAGTTAAACACAAAAGATAAAATACAGGGTTAATGACGTCTTATAAAAATATACCACCAATTCAGCTTGAAATTCAATAATGATTTGTCTATGCAATATTATGACATTTCTGACTCATAAACTTCAACAAATTTAATGAACTATGTAAAGTATTACATACAAATATGTCTCCTTAATATTATATTAATTTAATGCAGCTTTTTTTTCAAATTTTAAAGTCCTAAATATTTTTTATTAATTTAATACAACATGTAAATTGCAACAATACTACTAATAAAAATAAATTTCAAATTTATACAAACAACTACAAAAACTCTTATGTACAAGCAAATAAAGTAAAACAAGCAAGAGAACATTGTCCACTTAGGCAATTTGGTTTTTTAACTGGATTATACTAAAAATGCAAAATTTGTAGTCAAGGTGGAATTTAGAATTATGTGAAAATTAGTCCAAACAATTCCTCATTTACTTCCCGTCATAAAAAATGATACAATATAAGTCGATAAAATACCTCTTTGTTAGATTAGTTCAGAAAAGCCGATTAAAAAGAGCTTGGTCGTTGGCAATTCGAGTCGCTTTTTGTTGAGCTGGGATGAACCAGCCAGGAGATGATAACAGTTTTTATTCCAGGTCTAGTTGGTAAATAAATTATATTTTGTTATTTTTTCCACATCAAATAACTGATTAAATATTTTAATCCAATGTTTTGCTCGGGAGAACTTAATTTCAGATTAATATTTAAAGTAGGGAAATGAAACAATCACTCTGACAATATGTATTCAAGCAGGGAAAAATATTATATATACAGTTTGGTAAAAATATTAAGGAAAAGTTGTATATAATATGAAATTAAATATCAGGACATTGTCCTCTTGTCTCTTCTACAGTTTATATGTCACAATATAATCCACTTGTTTTATATTTTCAAAAACTTATTTGCACTAGTACTAACACACTCATAAGGGAAACATAAAAAAATAGTAATAATAATAAGTGAAAATTAATAAATAAGAATTATGTATTCATGTAATTAGTATCTCACAATGTGGTGACAGGCAAATTGATAGCAAGAGAGAATTCATAATCCCATTCCACTAAGGATTATACAAAAAAAACATAGCTTCAGATAACCAAAATAACATAACCAGTACTAAAGAGCAAAACATGTAAACTGCATTGCCAATATGAGTGCTAGTCACGGAGATTATGGTAAATAATTCCAATGTGAGAAAGACCTATGCCCAACAGTAGATGTTTCTAGAAAACGTTATATAAAGTGTGCTTATTTTGTAATTTTTTAAACAAAATTCTTTGCACTAATTTAACAACTATATCTTAATGTATTTATAGAATATATTTTAATGGAGACACAGCAAAAGCTGATATGTGCTAGAAATATATCTGTATTTCTAATCCAAATCCGGTGCCGTAGTATTTCGTTCAGTGTAGTCACCATCTTCATCTGAGCTGTCAAGGTCCCCAATTATTGATTTTAGTAATCCACCAAATACAGAATTTGGGTTCCTTGTATCATGAGGAATTTCAATGCCAAACCAAATGCGTCCAATATTGTCCAAGTATACTGAATAATTTGGGTCTCGCTTTATGCTTATTGCATACCAGTTTCTTAATATTTTGAATTGGTTTGCATGTTTCCTGAAAATTGGAAAAAAATTATTGTAACTAACTATAATTAAAATTCAAGAATCTTGAATGTTGTTTATTCTATTCAACAATGTTTAATACAAACAGCAATTTACTTCAATTTGTCATTTTTTATTATATATTATCCAAAACCATTGTTTTTTTTTCCATAGAATAGTGTGACAAATAGGCATAAAGTCCCCCTGATGATAAATGGATGCTGTGGCCCATAGACATCTACATTTATCCTCAATTAAGAATCAAAACACAGATTCGTCGTCACCCCTGAACACTAAGATGGAATGAGTAGATTCCAGCAAAAAGAGTCTCTGGTTGTCTACACTCACCATACGAAACATAGCAGCAACAAGCTGCTATTTTACACGGGTATTCTGTTCACTCTGCTTGTACATATATATATATATATATATATATATAACCATAATATAGTCGCACTGTGGCTCTACCATGTAAACAGCCTATGGGTAAGCGCAGACCGAACTGCAAAATGCTCGCGCCTGCTCGAGCAAAATTTTGACTACTCGACCATGCAGGGCGGCATCCGCGCGCCTCCGTGAGCAAAATCCATTGAAAGTGCTCTGGGTTGCTAGGGGGCATGCACACCCAATTTGATGCCAAAATAGACGTGTTCAATATGATCAATTGAGACTTGGTTGTTATCGCCTTTGGCAGAGGAAGAGGAACATGAAGAACATATTAATGAAATCAGACTTCAGAAAATTAGAACAGTATGTGTAGAAGAAACGTGGAGATTCTTTCCCAAACATTGGCTTTTAACATACGATCGTTGTATGTTGGACTTGATATATTGTACAGACACTCAAAACGCTGCACTAAACTTATCAACTTTTCTTCGTCCATGATTCCGACTTATGTGCCGTGCTTATAGGTATAAACTAAACACACGTCCAAACAGAATTTTCGCTGCGGCAATACTGAGCGCGGGCGACGGCGGTGAGAGCACGCTCGCACATGCTCGAACATGCATCCTGCAAGCTCGAGCATGGCCGAGCATCAAGTTTGTATATAATTTTGCACTGTCTGTCAATAGTCACAAAATTAATATTTTAGTCTCATGGTTGCCTAAATGCCTAACTGTGGATTACTTAATCTGAAAATGCTCTGCTCTGCTGTGCTCTTGGTGTGCGCTGACCCTAACCATGCATTACTGACATTGCATTTCAGCTGACATGCTGGAATACAGTGTCAGTAATCCACAGTTAGGCATTTAGGCAATCATGCTCTGTATAAAACCATTTGTTTTATACAGAACATGAAAAAGTACTGACAAAAAACCTAAATTCCATCCGCAATTTGGACGTAGGCTTTCCCTTATTTTGGAGATTGTGGCATCAAGGCTAATATTAAAGTCCTTAACTTATACCGTTAATAACACCTTTTTGTGTTCTGTTACTTAATTATGAAATACAAGTGTATGTGTTATGGTTTCCTAATTGATGTATCATGGTGAACAAAATCGAAGGCTTTGGGTAGGTCACAGAATGTACCCAAAGCATCTTGTAAATTTTTCCATGCATTGAAGTAAGGTTCATCAACTCAACACCGACATCAGTTGTCAAATGACCCCTCGTGAAACTGAATTGGTTCAGTTTAAAGATCTTTATTTCTCAAAAAGACAACAGTCACTTACATGAGAACAATAATTATATAAACTTAGTAATAACAATTTGTAGTGCGGGTATAAATAAACTTTGTTGTATGTTTTTCTTCATTCTGACTTCCCACAATAGAGCGAATTCTGAGCGGAGAAAGTGAAATATCTTGGTTTTGTTTTAATATCTAAATAATACGGATTTTTTGGGTTTGTGTGTATACCTAATAGGTAGGTGAATATGTGTAGTACCTATGTTTGATTTTATTGCTGTGTTTGTTGTTGCGATATACAAACAGGTACAAAAAAGTAGTAAGGACTAAGGAAAGTCATAGCTAGTTGTTTATTATGACTAGACCTTGCGACAAATCAACCCTTTTTATAAAACTTGTTTATTTTATCTTTCATGACCTACTTCCTTTTAATGAAGGGTTCTTTAAAGATTTTATTTAATCCCTTTTTGATTATAACCTTTATATCTGTCGTGAGATTTTTCAAATCCCCTGGCGAGTTAATATCATAACATCTGTTTTAAATTTTAATTCTGTTTTTTATTTTAGAATTTTAGAGTTCCTATGTTACTAAAAGCTATGCATGTATGTTGGCAGACTTCACTTATATTTTATTCTCCACACAAATTTTTTATAATGTTTTCCTTTATCGCTGAGAATGTTGTAACTAAACATTTTTAATAGCAATTATCAAATTTAGTGGTGACAACTCTGGATTTATGAATGGAACTTTTATCATACAGAAAAATTAAAAACTAAAATAATAATACAAAATTAGGGAGGGGTAACATAGATAAACATAATTGTTAAAATAGTCAAAAATTATATTTTTAAAATATATTAAATAAATAGTTAAAAATGATTATTATAAGTCATAACAAGCTGCCGCCGTGTTTGGCACTATAGGTCAGCCGATTGGGATGGGATGCGGTCTTTCTTTGCATCCTACCCTTGGGGGCGGGTTTGCTTCTCGCCGGATGATCCCAACGTTGTTGCGGACTCTGTTGCTGATGTGGTACTTCAGGGTATGGAACTTTTTATTCCTTCCTCTGTGGTGCCCATTGGAGGCAAGTCTCAGCCATGGTTTGGTCGCTCCTGTAAAATAGCATCATGCTATAAGCAGGAGTGCTACCAAGCCTGGGCTGATGCATCAGCGTCCCGGGATGTAAACACCAGCGCTCTAAAAAAGAAGTATAATTCCGCCTCTAGGTCCTTCAAAAGAGTCATTGCCAAGGCAAAGTCAGAGCACATAGGCAGAATTGGCGAGAAACTAGTTCGCCTTCCTTCTGGAACCCGTGCATTCTGGTCTCTCGCCAAGGCTGTCCAGGGGAATTTCTGTCAGCCATCTCTTCCATCTCTGCACAGGGAGGACGACTCACTGGCCCATACCGCAAAGGAGAAAGCCGATCTTCTAGGCTCTTTCTTTGCGTCTAACTCGACTCTCGATGACGGGGGGAGTACTCCGCCGACCATCCCGCGGTGTGAGTGCTCCATGCCGGAAGTGCACTTCACACAGCGCTCGGTTCGCAAAGCACTCCTCTCCCTGGACATCCACAAGTCGAGTGGGCCTGACGGAATCCCCCCAATTGTGCTGAGGACGTGTGCTCCAGAGTTGGCACCGGTTTTAACGCGTCTTTTCCGGTACTCCTACTCCCTAGGCGTAGTCCCAAAATCATGGAAGACGGCTTACGTCCACCCGATTCCTAAAAAAGGCGACCGCTCTGACCCGTCCAACTACCGGCCAATCGCCATCACCTCCTTGTTCTCCAAAACAATGGAGTCCATTGTAAACTGCCAGCTCATGAGGTACCTTGAAGATCACCAGCTGATTAGTGACCGCCAATACGGTTTTCGCCGTGGTCGGTCAGCTGGTGATCTTCTGGTCTACCTAACTCACAGATGGGCGGAGGCAGTAGAGTTCAAGGGGGAGGCATTGGCCGTTAGTTTGGACATTGCGAAGGCCTTCGATCGGGTTTGGCACAAAGCGCTTCTTTCGAAGCTCCCTTCCTATGGGCTTCCCGAGAAATTGTGCGCTTGGATCACCAGCTTTCTTGCAGATCGGAGCATCAAGGTCGTTGTAGACGGTGCAAGCTCCGATTGCAAGCCTATTAATGCTGGTGTTCCACAGGGCTGTGTGCTATCGCCAACGCTGTTTCTTCTGCATATCAATGACATGTTGCGTACCCGTAACATTCATTGCTATGCAGATGACAGCACTGGTGATGCTCTTTACACCGGCCGAGCCAATATTTCTCGGGAAAACGTCTCCGAGTGCCGGGACAAACTTGTGTCTGAAGTCGAGTCTTTGCTGGACAGAGTCTCGGATTGGGGGCGACTAAATCTAGTCCAGTTTAACCCCCAGAAGACACAAGTTTGCGCGTTAACCGCTAAAAAGAACCCCTTTGTCGTATCCCCTCAGTTTCAAGGCACTCCCCTTGTTGCCTCAGCCAGTATCGGAATCCTCGGCGTCGACATATCGAGTGACGTGCAGTTTCGTGGTCACTTGGAAGGGAAGGCCAAATTGGCCTCTAAAAAGCTTGGCGTGCTCAGCAGAGCGGGACAGTATTTCATGCCGGTACACCGCCTGCAACTTTACAAGGCGCAGGTTCGGCCGCACATGGAATACTGTTCCCATCTCTGGGCTCTCCCCAGTACCAGCTTCTTCCACTTGACCGCATCCAGCGCAGAGCGGCTCGAATCGTCGACGACCGAGTGCTTTCCGATCGGCTCGATTCACTGGCGCTGCGAAGAGATGTTGCATCTCTTTGCCTATTTTATCGCATCTATCACGGGGAGTGCTCTGAGGAATTGTTCGGATTAATCCCAGCCGCCAAATTTCGTGAACGCACTACACGTCAAACGTCCCGATACCATCCACACCATCTGGATGCTTGGCGGTCCACCACTGTACGTTTCACAAGGAGTTTTTTTCCACGTACAACCTCTCTGTGGAATAGTTTACCACCGGCGATTTTTCCGGACCGATACGAACCTGGGGACCTTCAAGAAAAGAGCTTACTCCTTTCTAAAGGGCCGGCAACGCACCCGCAATTCTCCTGGTGTTGCGGTTGATCATGGGCGGCGGTAGTCACTTAACATCAGGTGAGCCACATGCTCGTTTGCCCCTTCTTCTATAAATAAAAAAAAAACATAAAATTAAATAAATAAGTAATTACTTTTGTTTTACTTAACCAACCATTGTTTTATTAACTTAAAATGAGAAGTGTTCGGCAGTAATATGATCATTTTAAATAGAACTTTCAGTTCCTCCTCAATACCTCTCCCTCTGTATAAGAATATCAATGCAATAGCTGAAAACTTATTGGCATTATGTCAATATATATATATATATTTCAGACCCTACTCCTGTCTGTATCCCAGAGCTCAATTATTTGGTATTTAACCTCCTTACTTCAGGCCTTACAATACTAATACATCGATAAAAATAAATCATTTACACTTACAGGTTAAAACTTCTTAATTTTGTACTGTAAAATATTATTTTTTTACTGCCAGTGTAAAAATTCAAAGATACTTTTACTGGTAATAAGGCATTCCATCTTAGTTCTGCAGCAATTTAGTACTTTGTTATTTTTTTAATGATAAATGACAAATGAGCACAAAGTCCACCTGATGGTAAGTGGAGTGGCCCATAGACATCTACATTTATCCTCAATTAAGAAGCAAAATGCCCCTGTTTTTTGTTGCCCAAATTGTCACCCCTGAGGACTAAGATGGAATGCCATGTTTCTAGTAAAAAAGGGTCTCCTGATCACTCTCACTCACACTCACCATAGGAAACAAAACAGTGTTAAGCTGCTATTCTAGGCTGGTATTCTGTGAGAGGGTGGTCCTTCCCCGGTCGAGCTGACCCATTCGTGCTACAACCATAATATAGCTGCAGTGTGGCTCACTACATATGAATTAGTGTAATAAACAATATCTCATACAGTGATGGATTCTCCCTTATAAATTATGACATGTTACATAACGGTCTTTAATAAAAGTATCCATTAATCTTAATACTCAACAACTAGTCTCAACTTCTATAAACAGTAATAATAAGAAATATACTCACTGTTCAATAGCTCGGAGTAAGAACCATAAAAAGTTAAGTAGTGGGAATAAATATGGAGGGCCTTTCTCATTTTTTATTGTTGGATGTGAGCCAGTATATTTGTTAAATGTTTCAGTTGCCATTTGGATGTTTCTTAAGCAAAGAAATTGTAAAACAGCTTGTGCTATAAATAAATCTATTTCTGATTTAAGTCCTTTAGTTGTGTGTAATTCTATCAACATGCTAGCATATGCTGATCCATCACTGGAGTGTAGAAAATGTTTATGTGCTGCTGTATACTTTTTTTCTTTCCAATACACTTCTGCAATTTTCTGAAATTAAGGTAGAAGTTTTTTATTACATTTATAATTTTTGGTTGGTAATTTCCTCATACCATTCTCACCATCACCAGTCCACAATTGTCCATACTGGACATGGACCATTCCTATTGGGAAATTAAGCCATAACACGCTCGCTTGGCAGGTCATTAAGTGATCACAGTGCTAGATGTGTCACATCTTTGATGCTCCTTCCTGTTGTTAATCTAGATATTTCACATCAGTTAAAAGCAAGGTCTCTTAACTACTACATATTTAACACCAACATGATGAAATGGGCAGAAGCATTCTCTTAAACCACCAACACTGACAACACACTTTACCATACTAAAATACAGCCAACTAGCAGCAATACGAAAGGTCATTTACCTTAAAAATGACTGTGGAGTTGACATCTATTATCTATCTCTTTCCATTTTGTGTATTTGTCGTAATGTCTAGTTTTCCCGGCAAAAACATGTCAGGGTCAAGATGGGTTCGCCAACATTCGGGAGGCTATTTTAGCAATAATAGTGATTCATTCCGTTTCGGAATGAATAACTATTATTTAGTTTTTGTTATTTTTTGTTGTTTACATAATTACTGTTATTTTGTTTTGTTGATAATTGTTTTTTATTAAGAGTGGTTAATGATGGAGACACAACCAAGTATGTTGAGAGATAAATCAACAGATTTATCATATCATCAGTCCTGTATCCCTTAAGAGGTAGGCAGAGATACTAACACCCACATTTTGTCTGATATACTTAAGTCCCTATGTAACAGGGGGCAAGCCTGTTACCATACATCAGGCGCACAGTTGTTAGACAAGCGATATTCAGAAACATTATTATTATTCTCGTTATTTAATTTAAATCTACATTGTACAATAATTCACATTATAACAAAATTTATAAAAAATCAATTTTTTTGGTTCGCTAGACATTTTTAAAGCTATATTGTTTACTTAAATATATTATCTAACTATCAATAAGTTATGCGCCCCAGCTATTTCTAATAACCCTGCATTGGTTTTATTTACATTTGGTATCACTTCTCTTTGGCCTTGCTTTAGGATGAATATACCATTATTACCCAGACTAGCAGGCCAGTAGAGCTGTAGATGTCTAGCACACTCATCCTAAAAAAAAAAAAAAAGGCAGATTGGCAAATGCATTGTAATTTAGTAGCATATCATGGATTGTTACTACCTGGAGCCAATAATGTTGCTTCTCACCCCCTTCCTCATTTTTGCAAGTATCTGTCTATGTATATTTAAAAAAAATGTAAGGTATATTTATACTTATCCCTAAAGGATAAGTTTTTATTAAGAAACTATTTTTCAGAATTATTGCGTTTTAGTAGCACCATTTAAAAGTTAAGTCTGGAGTTGACTTTTTACACAAAATGCCACCCCTATACTATAAACCCAAGTCATGGACCCCTGTTTTGTCTGCTACACCACTAGTGCAATGTATACAGTACATTGCAATGTAATTATTTCATTAATTATTTGTTGTTATTAAAAAACTTACTTTGTGAAGTAGAGGATGCCCTTTTTTACTGCTGTCCATAGACCATTTCACTGCATTTGTTAAGTATGTTTCTCGTTCTGGAATTCCAGAGTTCATAAGCTCAAATAACTCTGCTATTTTCTTGATCCATTCTTCACAAGGCTTCGTTTCTGATTTTGTTAGAACATCTATAAGTAAAATTGCTAAATCTGCACCACTACCTTGCTGGTCGCGTTGTAGTAGTAACTTTGATCCTTTATACAACAAATTAAGTAGATCTTCATACTTTTTTTGACTTAAATATCTGTAAATTATACGATTTGCTTATTACAACTGAATCTAATTTAACCGCAATTTATCAAAGTAATAATACCTTTTACCTGAAATACAATGTTCTATACATTTGATGTGCTTCATAGTATTGGCCTGAATTAACTGATGCCTCTAACTTATCTAAAACTCTATTAACACCTCGTTCTCCTCGTGTAGCCATAATTGTTTTTATAGAATATTAGGTTTTTAGTAACATTACATTTGCTAATTTACGCCTTCACCACAATCTGTCCCACATGAAATGTCATCTTTCAATTTCACGTCATTCCATTGATAACTTGGTTATGGCATTATTGGCAAATTATTAGTGATGTTGATAATCGATTA
Organism: Parnassius apollo; assembly: GCA_907164705.1. NCBI lineage: Eukaryota > Metazoa > Arthropoda > Insecta > Lepidoptera > Papilionidae > Parnassius > Parnassius apollo. Next base: position 708,834 of record CAJQZP010001706.1, read on the forward strand.
ATCGATATTAAAATGTTGACCAGTTGAGAAAAAATATAACAAGAAAAATAATCGCCTTATAATAAATAAAATGGATACCAAATCTGATGACTTTTATTAATTATTATGATGTAATTATCATAATAATTAATAAAAGTCAATTACTTGTTTTAAACCGGTTAGCAAAATATCCTTGTCCAAAAACCAGGGAGCAGCAAGAATTTATTTAAATATTAAAAATGCATAACAATTAATTCTATAGAATCATCTAATCCCATTATTCCCAAAAAACAGCTTTGTAGCGAATATTTCATCTATTATCATATTTCATATTTCAATAATAACACGCGTCTTTAACGTTTTATAGTGTTATTGTGAAGTATAGATAATATTTAATACTTTGGATCTATTCATGTGACGAAACAAAATTATTTATTTATATATGTATAAAATAAAATTTTATATTTCACAGTATTATAGCCGATTTACATTTCAACAAGTATAGTAGTGAATTTAGTTACAGGGCAGTTGACAGTAAACGGTTAAGTGGACAGTAGCGTTCAAATGTGTTTGTGGCGGGTTTAGTTAAATAAAATACAATTTTTTATTTTGAGGATCGAACGCGAAACCCTTGATGTGTCCTGTCAACTTATGCACTGGACTAAACTCGCTCGTTTACACGAGCGGCGAGTTTAGTTACGGGTGGCAAGAGACGTGCGAAAGGGCAACACTTCGCACTTAACTCGCCGAAAAATAGACCGGCCGGCTATTATGTATAACTTAACTATTAACTTGTATCTTAACTCGCTAACTGTCGTTCAAACGAGTTTTTCTACTTAACTCGCCGGGTTCGCAAGTTAACTCGTTACTGTACTTGTCGAATTGTAAATCGGTTTTTAGGCCAGTCTTGAATCCAATTATTTATTTGGATTATAGATAAAAATTGCGTATTTATCGATAAAATGATTTATGCCAATACTGATTACGAAAATAATCGAGTATTACATCACTACAGATACAGATAAAATAAATCAGAGACAATCTTGAGTCCTCAGAGTAAGTACATGCTTTGAGTGAATTACGGAGGTTAGAGAGAAGGAGAACGATCACTACGTGCTAAAGCATGGCCCACCTGTCCTTGAACTGCCATCGGTAAGATCGGTAAGTAGTATCTGCGAAGTTAGCTGCTTATGAGTATAAGTAGATGAAGTTAGTAGAATAATGTACAAATTTTCTTCACGGCATTGATGAGAAAATAATCGTGCTCCGTAGTTTTTTAATTTTTGACAAAAAGAAACATTAAAAATGGTGAAATATTTTATTGCGCGCGTGAATGTGCAAGTGGTTTAGCGTCTGATCGGAAAAATAGACGGAAAATGACTTTTATTGAGACAACTTAGCGATCACAGCGCCTCACTTATTTTGTCCATACTTCTGGGACACTATTTTCTACAGCGATCGCTCTCCTTCTCTCTAACCTCCATGGAGTGAATAAGTTTAAAATTCTTGTAGTTGAACCATAGATTTAGTAATAGAATTATTTACGTTATTTACGCCACAATATATTGGCAATGTAAAAGATAAAGAGAATAAGAACGCGAGAGATATGTCATTCGTGAACAAAACATATCCCACTTGTATTTGCAAAATCTCAGATTTTAAAGTGAAAATTAGTCTTTGATAGACGTTATTAATTATAAATAGGTACGTAGTATCTAAATATAACTAACATTAGAAAGCAATTCTACATTGTTATATATTAAGCCCGTAGGAACGATAAAATTTTTTCTAAATGCTAATCTAAATGCGGTTTTAGAGCATTTACAAACAATTTGTACTTAAATGGATAAAAAAATTATCACTTTATTTTTTTTAATTAAAATAAAATACAAGAAATGCTATTCACATTACTAATATTTTCTGTAACCACTCCTTGTAAGCTTAAAAGGCTTGTGTTAGGAGTGGTTAATGACAGTAGTCGAATGGCGGATTCGAACCCACGACCTAGAGTTCGCACTCAGCACCCTGCCATTAGTCTACTGTTGTTGTTTTTACATTTTATAATAATTATCATCTGAATGCAAAGCAATTGAATTGAAAATAATTAAAAATACGTGAAATGTTAGTAATTTTGCTTACTTTTAGATTTTGATTGACTTTATCGATAATATCTTATCGAAATGTCCTTAACACGCAAAAGTACGCCTTGGAAGCAGCCTTATTCAATTTAAAGATATTTTTTTTAAATTTCAAGGTTCCGTAGCTATACTCTTTAATCGTATGGAAAAAAATATTTTTAATAGAAGTAGGACGACAAACGAGCACACAGTCCGCCTGATGGTACCTAAGTGAATGCTTTGGCAGATTTTCACAAAATACTGATGTTCGAAAAAATGATTGCAAATATTAAATAGAGATGAATTGATTCCAAAAAGAAAATATTCAACTATATGCAGCAAGTAGTTTGAAGGTTTTTTCATATAGGTGCTCATCCTGTAGTGGCGGCGTAAGAATATTCACTAACCCATATCATCCCATGGTAGTCTTAAGAGGAGACAGAAGGAAACAAATCAAGAGAAGGGCAGCAGTACCGATTAAAAATAAAAATAAACTACGGTTGTTAACCCGCCTGCCAAGCTTGGTAATGATGGCAAATATCCCCCCTATGAGCAATCTATGGAGGAGATCTATGTTCAGCAGTGGACTTTAATTGGCTGTAACAGTAACATGGAGGTGCATTAAGGGAAAACTGTAACACATCCATCCATAAACACTTATTAATAAAATTATATATTGAAATTTATTTTATTATTAGAATAAAGTATATAGCGAAATTATATCTTTAAGGAGAGCACTTTTATAATAAATTAGTTCTCTTTGAAGAATTCTAAAAAATTGACATAGTAGTCTTTGTTTAATACATTTTTAGTACACGTTTTTTTTCGAAGTTTGGTTTTAGTTCTTAACATGTATATATATATATATATATATATATATATATATATATATATATATATATATATGATAATACACATATCATTTTAAGCGAAGTTGTTTTGTTGTAGCGAATTCCTATTAACAATTTTTGCACTTTATGTATAAACTAAGTGGTGTTTCTCTCTGGGATGTCGTCTGGGTAGGTATCACCCTCTTACCTGGTACCGGTATAAATAAAGGCTGCAAGACATTCCGTCTGAGTTATGGAGTGTAGAGGTAAGGCGTACAGACTCTGTATAAAAAGTGTCCGTAGGAAAGCGTTACATAAGGGTGGCGCCACTGTAGCTACAGTCTAAATTTTAAAGAACTTTTTATATTTTTTTTATTGCACAGACTTTCACCATAATTCCTTTTACAATAATTATTTTATTGCTTTCAAAAGTTTTATTTTCAAAATCACTCTCAACGTATTTTACGGCGATTTAACGTACCCCGTAGCTACTCGAGCGCTGTAGTGTAGAGTTTTTGAACTGTTATTTAGTGCTTACGTTAGTACTCTTATTAGTTTGTGGTGCTTACAAATGGACACTTCTTCAACTATTCCCCTATGGGAGTTGATACTCCTTACTTTTACGGGAAGCGTTGCAGTAAAATTAATGGACCTTGATTTTTTTAAAATATTGAGCAATTAGCTTATGGAGTTCTATTTTTAAATATATTCTAATTTTAACAGTGGTAGAGCCACGCGGCAGCTTTGCTGTTGCACGTATGAGCCGGCTCAAACCGGGGTGGTACCACGACCTCACAGAATACAGGCGTGAAGTGGAAGTTCTGCTTCCGCGTTTCGTCTGGTGAGTGCAGGTGGCTGGAGGCGCAAATCCCCCCCCCCCTCTTAACATGGTAGCGGAATTAAGTGAAGATCTACCCCAGGAGGGTACCAGAACCCCTGGAGAATCCCTCGCTGAGCATCCACGACCAAGTTCCTTCACTCCTGAGCGTGGGTACTCAGGCTGCCCCGCGTATTCTGGGGGGGGGCAAAGTTCCGCTCAAGACTACAACTGCTCGGGGCAAACGGAGCAACAAGACCAAGGTGACACCTGCCACGCTATCCGTAAATTTCTGCAATATCAGGGGACTTCACTCTAACCTAAACACCGTCCACTATCATCTCGAGACGGCGAGCCCGGCTCTGCTCTTTCTGACCGAGACGCAGGTGTCCTCTCCAGCTGTAATCTCGTATCTCTCCTACCCTGGGTACAAACTGGAACACTCCTTTGTGCCTCGGGCTGGAGTTTGCGTTTACGTCAGAGAGGACACCTGTTCTCGACGCCTCGGCAGACTTGAAGGTTCGGACCTGTCCATCCTTTGGCTACGCGTAGACAGCGACTACCATCCGCGCGTCTACGGGTGCCTCTATAGGTCCCATAGCGGTAATGCCGAAACAGACCGACTCTTCGACCACGTCCAAATGGCTACAGATTCGTTGCTACAGCAGATCCCCTCCGCAGAGATCGTGATCCTCGGCGACTTTAATTCCCATCACGCCGAATGGCTTGGTTCACGCTTAATTGATCATGCAGGGAGATCTGTTCATGATTTTGCCTTGGCATATGGTCTGACACAACTGGTTACTTCGCCTACGCGGATTCCAGATGTGGAGGATCATGCACCTTCCCTGTTGGACCTTCTGCTGACTTCTCACCCGGACAGATATCAGATTTCTGTCGACGCCCCTTTAGGCTTCTCGGACCATTGTCTTGTCCGCAGTGTGGTGCCACTCACGCTGAAATCGCAGTTGCATTCTGAGGGCTGCCGCCGTGTTTGGCAATATAGTCAGTTGATTGGGATGGGATGCGGTCTTTCTTTGCATCCTACCCTTGGGGGCGGGTTTGCTTCTCTCCGGAAGATTCTAACGTTGTTGCGGATTCTGTCGCTGATGTGGTACTTCAGGGTATGGAACTTTTTATTCCTTCCTCTGTGGTGCCTATTGGAGGCAAATCTCAGCCATGGATTGGTCACTCCTGTAAAATAGCATCATGCTATAAGCAGGAGTGCTACCAAGCCTGGGCTGACGCATCAACGTTTCGGTATGTAAACACCAGCGCTCCAAAAAAGAAGTATAATTCCGCCTCTCGGTCCTTCAAAAGAGTCATTGCATAGGTGAAGTCAGAGCACACAGGCAGAATTGGCTAAAAACTAGTTCGCCTTCTTTTTGGAACCCATGCATTCTGGTCTCTCGCCAAGGCTGTCCAGGGGAATTTCTGTCAGCCATCTCTTCCATCTCTGCACAGGGAGGACTACTCACTGGCCCATACCGCAAAGGAGAAAGCCGTTCTGCTAGGCTCTTTCTTTGTGTCCAACTCGACTCTCGATGACGGGGGGAGTACGCCGACGACCATCCCACGGTGTGAGTGCTCAATGCCGGAAGTGCAGTTTACTCAGCGCTCGGTTCGCAAAGCACTCCTCTCCCTGGATATCCACAAGTCGAGTGGGCCTGACGTTTGTGCTGAGGACGTGTGCTCCAGAGTTGGCACCGGTTTTAACGCGTCTTTTCCGGTACTCCTACTCCCTAGGCATAGTTCAAAAATCATGGAAGACGGCTTTCGTCCGCCCGATCCCTAAAAAAGGCGACCGCTCAGACCCGTTCAACTACCGGCCTGTCGCCATCACCTCTTTGTTCTCCAAAACAATGGAGTCTATTGTTAACTGCCAGCTCATGAGGTACCTTGAGGATCACCAGCTAATTAGTGACCGCCAATACGGTTTTCGCCGTGGTCGATCAGCTGGTGATATTCTGGTCTACCTAACTCATAGTTGGGCGAAGGCAGTAGAGTCCAAGGGGGAGGCATTGGCCGTTAGTTTGGACATTGCGAAGGCCTTCGATCGGTTTTGGCACAAAGCGCTTCTTTCGAAGCTCCCTTCCTATGGGCTTCCCGAGAAATTGTGCGATTGGATCACCAGCTTTCTTGCAGATCGGAGCATCAAGGTCGTTGTAGACGGTGCAAGCTCCGATTACAAGCCTATTAATGCTGGTGTTCCACAAAGCTGCGTGCTATCGCCAACGCTGTTTCTTCTGCATATCAATGATATGTTGCAAACCTGTAACATTCATTGCTATGCAGATGACAGCACTGGTGATGCTCTGTACACCGGCCGTGCCAATATTTCTCGGGAAAACGTCTCCGAGTACCGGGACAAACTTGTGTCTGAAGTCGAGTCTTTGTTGAACAGTCTCGGATTGGGGACGACTAAATCTAGTCCAGTTTAACCCCCAGACGACACAAGTTTGCGCATTAACCGCTAAAAAGAACCCCTTTGTCGTATCTCCCCAGTTTCAAGGCACTCCCCTTGTGACCTCAGCCAGTATCGGTATCTTCGGCGTCGATATATCGAGTGACGTGCAGTTTCGTGGTCACTTGGAAGAGAAGGCCAAATTGGCCTCTAAAAAGCTTGACGTGCTCAGCAGAGAGGGACAGTATTTCATGCCGGCACACCGCCTGCAACTTTACAAGGCGCAGGTTCGGCCGCACATGGAATACTGTTCCCATCTCTGGGCTGGGGCTCCCCAGTACCAGCTCCTTCCACTTAACCGCATCCAGCGCAGAGCCGCTCGAATCGTCGACGACCGAGTGTTTTCCGACCGGCTCGATTCACTGGCGCTGCGAAGAGATGTTGCATCTCTTTGCCTATTTTATCGCATATACCATGGGGAGTGCTCTGAGGAATTGTTCGGATTAATCCCAGCCGCCAAATTTCGTGAATGCACTACGCGGCAAACCTCCCGATACCATCCACATCATCTGGATGCATGGCGGTCCACCACTGTACGTTTCACAAGGAGTTTACCACCGGCGATTTTTACAGACCGATACGACCTGGAGACCTTCAAGAAAGGATTTTATTTATTTGTTTAATACAGCAACAGCTTAAACATGTAGCGTTACATTTTAGGGTTGGGTTATTTTACTTTAGTACTTGCAACACTGAATCCGTCCGTCAACCATTAATAGTCGAAGAAAAAAGGTTTATTAAGAGTCAAAGTGTCAATGTCAGACTTGATCTAGAGAGTTTTGGCGGGAACTTGGCCGACGACGGACTGTCGCTCCTGTTTTGTCGCTTGAATAATGGTTTGAAGTGGATTTTAATTCGTAAAAGTGATGTGATTTCGTGAATTAATTGTCTGCGCATGTGAACTATTATAGAAAATGACGAAACAAGTGCTTTGATGTCGATATAAACCTCAAGTTATCTTGATCGCTTAAGCGCTTTACGAACTTGAGTGGCTGTCGTCATCAACTGTCCGCTGGGTTGAGCTGCCGTCAAAATCTCTCAAGGGTTTCGCAATGTGACGCATCAGCATATAGTGAAGAAAAGAAAAAAAAAGCGCGGGAACCTTGAAACTGGACTGATAAATCTATATGGATTGAAACTTATAAAGATTATAATATAAAGAAGACTAGCTTTAGCCTTTGTGGTTTTATAAAATATGAAGAATTAAAGAAAATAAGACTTGGCTTCGGCCTTTATGAATTTTGAAGAGATGGAAAGAAGAAAAATAAGACTTGGTTCCGGTCTTTACACTTCACAATTCTATATATTCAAATTTAAAAAAGTCAAGGCTGTATGGCTTAGTTCCTTTGCCTGCTCTCTCGAGTGAATAATAAAAACAACGACAACAACAACAACAAACTTGATCTGTTTAACATCTACCGACTTACGCGCCGTTTTTTGGTATATGATATATGTAAACTTTTCCTTCGTATTTGTGTTTTATTGTATTTTACTTTTATTTAATAAATGCCGTAGCGAGTATTCGCAACGCTAGTGCTCCATTAATTATAATCGGTGTAAAACGTAAGTTTAATTATTTTCCGTCTAATATACTTCGATCAATTATAGTTGGGTTTTGGCGGGAACTTGGCCGACGACGGACTGTCGCTCCTGTTTTTTCGCTTGAATAATGGTTTGAAGTGGATTTTAATTCGTAAAAGTGATGTGATTTTGTGAATTAAGTGTCTGCGCGTGTGAACTATTAGAGAAAACGACGAAACGAGTGCTTTGATGTTGATATAAACCTCAAGTTAATTTGATCGCTTGGGCGCCTTATGAACTTGAGTGGCTGTCGTCATCAACAGTCCGCTGGGTTAAGCTGTCGTCAAAATCTCCCAAAAACTTCGCAATGTGACGCCTCAGCATATTGTGAAGAAAGAATATATAAAATGAAGATTCTGAAAGAAATTATGGGCTCAGAAGGGCTAGTACCCAGAGCCGTAAAGGCAGTTAAATAAAAAAATCTATAATAGTTACGTTATAAAAACTACTTACAAATAATAATTTCAAAGACTGAAAAAAAAAAACTGCTGCCCTTGTTTTTTTTAGCTAAACCAGTTAGGAGCAGGGCTGCAGAAACGGCAACACGGCAATGGCTGCAAAAATGATGGTGGTTCAAAACCATTAGTCTTGCATTGTATCATTCATCAACAGTCCTTGTGCGGAAAATGTTATGATATGTCTGAAGTTCCAAAACCAGTCATATCGGTTATTAACTTCATCAGATCAACTGGGCTGAATTACCGACAATTCCGCGAGTTTATTAAAGAGATTGGAGAAAATGACTTATCATATCATACTGCCGTACGCTGGCTTAGTTGCGGAAAAGTCCTTTAGCGCTTTTTTTAACTTCGAGCAGAGATCGATTTTTTTGAAATGTCGAGGATAAATCATATTCTCCCTGATTTATACACTAATATCAAATCCTTCAGGTAGAAAATAATACTATTTCAACCACAATAACGAAAAATTAAATCACAAATTTTAAAACATATCAAATATTCACCTACACTACAGAGACTGAATTTCGCGTCGACTTTGCAATTGAAACTTTGGATGATTTAAAGACAAATTTTGATACTCGTTTCTCAGTCATTGCGAATTGAATTAAGTTTTTTCAAAACACGTTTACAGATCTAAATTAACCGATGAGCATCTTAAATCTCTTTTAATAATTTAGTACCCGGTTAACCGAGCTTTGCTCCGTTTTTTTGAATATATATATATATATATATATATATATATATATATATATATATATATATATATATATATATATATATAAGATCTCTTTACGGTAAATGTTGATCAGACGCGACTTCACGCGAGCACTTTGTTGATCCGAAAACGCATGTTGATCCGGCGCCTTTTGCTGATCCAATATGCATCTCTGGTAACTAATGTGGCTCAGACCGGATCAACATCTGCACTCACGAGACTGTTTGCTAACGTTGGCCGAAGTTGATCCGATATACAAATCCACCTTGCGATGGTTACGGAAAATGTTGATCCGATTTAAATGAGCCAACCAGAGCACAGCAAACGATAAGATAAACGATCAGATTGGCTGAATGCAGCCGCGACGTTGCCGTTTCGTATCTTTGGCGGTACAAGCTACAGATTAAATGCGTGTTCAATACAATAATGCATTAAGTGTGCTGTTGGGTCTGCCTCGTTATTGTAATGCGCCGGGTATGTTCGCGGATGCGCGTGTGGATTGTTTCTACACCACCATGCGTAAACGATGCACATCCCTGGTGCGCAGGGTGCGGGCAAGTTCCAATGGTATCCTGAGGGCATTTTCTGACAGGTTTGAGGTCAGTACCTGAACCATTGTCATATGGTGCACGTGCTGACTAATCAGGCATGTCTTATATATAGTTTTAAAATTAGGTGAATAGTTTTAAGTTTTACTAAAATTAGTTTTAAGATTTGTATTATTACTAACATCTATGATCCTTGTGGTCGAAATATACGACTTTTTTTTAACGAATTACTCGACAACGCCCCTTCTTGTAGCGGAAGTGGTGGCAACGGCGACATAAGGTATTCGTCTGAGTACGTGTTTGCGTGCGTGCGTGTGTGTGTGTGTGTGTGTGTGTGTTTGTGTGTGAGTGTGAGTGTGTGTGTGTGTGTGTGTGTGTGTGTGTGCGTGCGCGCGCGCGCGTACGTTAGTGTGTGTGTGCTTGCCCACGTGGGGTGTGCGCGTGCGTGTGGGTGTATGTGCATTCATGTGTGTTCGTGTGAACGCATGCGCGTGCGTGTGTGTGTATGTGTACGTGTGTGCACTGTTGTATTTTTTGAGTACGTATGTATGCGGCAGTGTGTGTGTGTGTTTGTGCGGTTGTCTGCTTGCGTTTGCGCGCACGCGCACACGTGTGCTTGTATGTGTGTGTGTGTGTGTGTGTGGGTGTGTGTGTGTGTGTGTTTGTGTGTGTGCATATGTGTGCGTGTGCGTATGTGTACGTGTGTGTGTGTGTGTGTATGTGAATGGGTGTTCGTGTGTGCATGTGTGCACTGTTGTGTTTGTGTGTGTGCGTGTGTGCGGCAGTGTGCGTGTGTGAGTGTGTGTATGCGTTTGTGCGTGTGCGCATGTGTGAATGTTTGCGCGCGCGCTTGCGTTTTTGTATGTGTGTGTTTACCATAAACCAGTTAACATGTTTTCTACATCTTCATAATCAAGATTTTTAAGGACACGTTTACAAAATTGACAGGTATAGAATCGAACTATTATATGAGATCTTATCATGAGACCTTACCTCCGGTCTTGATGGAGTGACCTCAAAATGTAATTCGGGATTACTAGTGGCACTCCTGGACTAGTAGAACTGGCTGTGCTGAGTTTGGGCTCGTTTTGTTAGTTATGATGAGTCCTTACCTCCGGACTTGCTGAAGTGACCTGAAGGTGTACTTCGGTAACTAACACTGTAACACCTGGACTAGTAGAACTAGGTATGCCGAGTTTGGGTTTATTTTGTTAGTTATGTTGAAACCGTCACAAAACAAAAGTTCTTTTCACTTTGTCTCTAGTACCAATAGGTATCCAAGGTGATATTCGGAAAAATGAATAACCTCGTAGTAACATCTTTAGGGGCAGTATCGATATCCACTTACCAGCTACAGTTTTTCGCTGTAACCAACTGTCCTTTGTATGAGCCTCACTTGCCCTCACGCGGTTTTACTGCACTCCAGTGCACCCACCACCACCTCTGCCACCTACGCCTCCACATCTACCACCGCACCCCTCTCTAAGCCTTCGTTTTCCACCTCCGCTACCTCCGCCTCCACCATAAACTCTGCTCCATCCGCGCACTCACATACATACACACACACACACACACACACACACGCACACACACGCACACACAAACACAGACACAAATACAGAGACAAACACACACACACATACAAACACACGCGCGCGCGCACCATACATACGCGCGCGCGCTTGCACACATACACACTACCGCACATACACTCACACAGACGCGCGCGCACGAACGAACACACATACACGCACAAGCACATAACACACACATAACACACACACACACACACACACACACACACACACAAACACAAAACAATAGTGAACACACGCACGCACGCACTCACACACTCGTACCCACACACGAAAGCAAACACACGCACAACCGCACACACACACGAACACCAGTTAACACACGCACGCACACACTCACACACACACACACACACTCACGCACACGCGCACGTACATGCGTTCACACGAACACACATGAACGCACATACACCCGCACGCACGCACACGCACGCGCATACACACACGCCCGCTCTCGCGCACTCACATACATACAGACACACACACACATGCACACCTACACACACACACACACACACACACACACTCGAGTGACAAATTAATTTGTAATAAAGTACTATCCATCATCTTCTAATTGATCTATGACATATGAATAAAATAACACAAATTCAATCACACGATAAGAAAATCTCGAACAAACGTCTTTCCACAATAAAACCTGCACAAGTTTGATCCACAAAATCAGCAGATAACGTAACCTTATTACCGTAACGAAGTAGCCTACTGGGTTCTCTGTTACACACGGAATGCGACGTTGCCGCTTCGTCAATTATGGCTCCGGATCCACTTAGTCTAAGTAAATGTCGCATATAAATTAAATATACTCTGGATCTAAAAAATCATATTCAGTATGATTTTTTCAACCGTTGATAGATCAACAAATGTTGGTAAAATCGCTGACGAGTATATTGAAATCCTGTTAGTGCAGATCCACCGACATCACACGCGCATCAAGAATGGATCAAAGTATATCAGTTTGTGGGACGAGGAGCTGAGCAAACACGTCAAATAGATGGATCAACAATTGTTCTAACTTCTCACTGTATCAACATTTACCAGGATGATTATATATATATATATATATATATATATATATATATATAAACACTCACGCCTGTCACCCAGAGGGGTAGGCAGAGACGAGACTACAGACTTCCATTTAGCACGATCCTGACATACCTTTCTCGCCTCTTCCACATCCATATACCTACGCATACATGCTCGACGGTTAAGAGTACTCTTAATTTGGCCCATTTTTAGTATATCGCCAATTTGGTCGACAACCTTCCGCCTAAGACGTCCCTTTCCGACTCTGCCATTCACTTCTGCAACATAAATTTTCTTTGTCATTCTTTCCTCATTCATTTTTTCCACATGACCAAACCACCGAAGCATTCCTTTCTTAATCCTGGTCACAACATCATCTTGCAAACCACACTCTTCTTTTACCACACAATTTCTCACCCTGTCATTCAGATTCAGCCCTAACATACTCCTTAACGACCGCATTTCTACTGCGTTCATTCTACTCTCGTGCTTCTTCTGCTACATCCAACTTTCACTACCATACGTTAAATTAGGGACCAACACAGCATTGTGAATTGCCATATGTGCCTTTTTCGACACATTTTGACTCTTCACAATAGAGTGTAGGGCCCCATTTACTCTATTGCCTGCGTTCACTCGTCGTTCTATATCCTTATCACATCTCCCATCCCTGCTAAATACGCTACCCAAATATACAAACTCATCTACTTGCTCGATCAACTGTAAAATCACAATTACATAAATCTTATTAGTGTTTTTGTTTTATTGTGATTAATTAAGTTAAGTTTTCTGTGTCATCATTTCTGTCGTTAAGTTTTACCTTGAAAGTAAAGAAAATCGCGTAATTATCATTTTGTGTTCTTTTCTTCAACTAATCACAGCCACAGTAACAATAATAAGACATTGGTTGTCGTGGGCTTAATTGATGACACTAGTCTTATGCTGTCACGGGCCGGATTGATGTCGCGGGCCGAATTGAGGTCGCGGGCCGGATAAATGCCGCGGGCCGAATTGAGGTCGCGGGCCGGATAAATGCCGCGGGCCAGATTGATGTCGCGGGCCGAATTGATGTCGCGGGCCGGATTGATGTCGCTGGCCGGATTGATGTCGCGGGCCGGATTGAGGTTGCGGGCCGGATTGATGCCGCGGGCCAGATTGATGTCGCGGGCCGGATTCGGCTGGCTAGTTTGGAGACCCCTGTCTGAACCATCTAGAAACCTATTCAAATACACACTAAAATTTTCATCGAAATCGGTCTGACTGTTCTTTGGTTTTAGCGAGACTAATGGACAGCAATATTTAATTATATTAAGTTGGCATATGAACACTTACTTTATTATTAAAAATACCTCAAATTTAGCTATCAAAGTCGCTCTCCATTTTTAGGTATTTCATTTTGTTTTATTAAGATAAATTTTATTTGTAACATGTTATAATGGTCCTTTCTTGCTTTCGAAATAGCTCTTGTCTTTTACAGCCTTCTTTGATCTTGTATTCAAAGTGGAATACCAAATCCTTATTATTCTCATATTAGCTCTGACATTACCTTTTGAAAATTAGTTTCGCATTTGTTTCCGCGTTATTTGTGTTTGATTTTATTATAGTCATGCGAGCATGGAAAAATTAAACATATAAGTACATAAAGTACTTATAATATGTCGTAGCTCCAATACTTTATCAAAGATCATTGGCAATACTTCACGCAAAACACACACACACACAAATAATGTGAGGTCTTTATCTATGAAACTACCGTTATTTATGAAGTAAGTTAACGCAATTTTTTCTATATTTTTATTTTGATTAGTGTTGCCCAAAAACGGTCTTGGTCTTGCAGTCTTGGTCTTGTTCTTGCATTTTTGCAAGACCAAGACCAAGAACAAGACCGCCTAATTTTAGCAAGATCAAGACCAAGACTGACCGTGCAAGATTTGAGCAAGAACAAGACTAAGCCTGCGAGACTTTTACGTCTTGCAGTTAAGAATGAGTGTCGTTTCAGGGAGTATAGGAGTTCGGGTATACGCTTAGGGAGTCTATGAGTCGCAAAAAATATATAAAAAAAATTTGGAAAATTGGACTTATGCGCATTACGAACAATACCATAAACATACATAGCTGATGAAAATATCCATTAAAAGAAAAAACAGTGCATCCCTAGTTTTGACCATCGGCACTTTGATATTGCGCGGCGTCTTGTTGTCGGTATCATCAAAGGTCGAATACTAACCTGTCAAAGAAATTTTGCAGCTATTCGGAAGTACAAGGTCAAGATACACGCGCCGGCGGCTTCTATTGATATCGCATTCAATCGTCGCCGCCGCGCCGCACGCACTACATTTGACACTGTTTGAATGCCGCCACAGAGTACATGTTCCAAAGAATAAAATAAGTTTCCGGGTGCTCAGAATGGACACGAATACATTATGCTGATCTCGCAAGGAATATTGTAATGAGATAATGGTAAGGATAGGTAGATACCATAATAATTTATTCTAGTAAGTAATTATTATAATATTAACTATATGGGTTTATAATGATTACTTACTATTATTATTATTACCTAATAGATAAACATGTTCAATAAGTTCACTGCAAATCTCAATTTTTGGAAGTGTGTGTTTTTGAACACAAAGTGTTCGAATATGTCGTCACCCATTTGATAAATATTGTAGACACTTTTAACACACTTGAAACGTGTGTAAACATTTTGTACAATGCTAATCGAATAATTTAAAAAAGTGTGCATATTAAATAAAAAGCGTAAAATAAGATCTATGTACTTTTTAGGAGCCCGAGTATCTCTTAGAGAACCGTTTAAAGAAATTGATTGCAACGAATTGATGTAAATAATAGTGATTTGCACAATTTTAATAGTAGAAATAAAAATAAAATCATAATACGTGCTTTCCGGTTACACAAAGTATATAATGCGTTCTTGGGTAGCGATATACGCTTTTATAATAAGATTCCAAAAGAAATGTTAGATCTTTCACCTTTTCAATTTAAGTCAGACAAAAATACTTGGAACTGACCTCTCGTACTACACAGGACTAACTAGAAATTTCTAAACCGATTTGATATCTACATATGCATTTGACATTTTATGTTTAACTTATCGCTTTACATAGATACAGAACTATTGTAAAAATATTTTGAAAAGAGCAACTACTGAGTTTCTTACTTTCTTCCATGATTCTTCTCAGTAGAATCAGAACCCCTGGACATGGAAAAGAAAAAATTGGGGAAAACAGTGATTATATGACTATTCAAAAGTGTATTTTTAATGCCTACTTGAATAAAACATATTTGAATTTTGAATTTCAAACGAGTGAAGGCAAATTTAATTTAATTAACGTAGATTAATTCAATCACAAGAAGAACATAATATACACAATTTTATTTACATATTTACATTTCATTTTTACGTAGGCACACTATACCTATCTGGCAACGTATCTACTTTATTAATCTTCTGAAGAATCATTAATTTTATCAAAGGATGCCGAACTTTCCTTTGTCGGTCTTTCGGCATGTACTTACAAATAGTAGTATTTATTTTAATTCCAGTCATTCCCAATTGAGCTTTGCTTCGAGTCTAATGTATTTGTTTAGGCCTGAGTCGGCGCTCGGGTCGAGCGGGAGGCGCGCCTGACGGCGGAGGCGCGGGGGTGCGGGCTGGTACGGCGCCCGGCTGCGCCGGCGTCGGGTTTTGCGCTTCACTTGTCGCAGAGCGTGGAACTGAGTAGTTGCCCGTTGTGTTAATAGCTTAGTCGAACCTCTGCCTTAACGTATATACTTCGCGAACCTGAGTAGTTTGCCGCGCGGCCCGGTGATATTGCATTTTTCACAAAGGTCGAGTTTGTATGTGACGCGCGTTCGGTTAAATCTTGTTGGACTTTATTGGATTAACCTAATGACAATTGGCTTGTCTCCAATTAACAAGTGAGAAACGAGTGTAATTTACTAGATTCTTAAATTTTTGTGACGGACTGCCACTTCGATATAAAGAATAGAGGTGAAGCCTTGGGGTCGGCGGTTCTGCAACCAGCGGGAAGTCAGGTTACATAATTTAACACAATCCCACCACAACACAGTCAAGCACACCCACACTTACACCTGAATCTTCCTAAGGTAGACCCTACTTCGAAGAAATAGGTAAGTTTTTGTTTGGTCCCCTTTTTTACCGCTAACGTGTAATATTCCACAAGCCATTTAGGCCGACCTCCTGTTGCTCGTCGAGTGGAACTCCTGATGGGCCCGAGTTCCACGACCTTGCCCGGGTAACTAGAGGCCGTAACATTTTGGTAGCCAGAGCGCGGTTTTCCTGATGGGTTTTGAAACCACTCCCAGCTCAATACGTAACGTTTGTTGCAATACGTATTAATAATTTTGTTTTGTTTGCGTGTTATTTGTTAGCGGATAGGATCGGTGTATAGAACCGTGTAGTAACCGTATTTTTTGTTTTATTTACTTTATTCGGTCGCTTACTTTGTTAGTGGTAGGTAGAATTGTGCCACGCCCGCGGCCGGGCGTAAGCGGACTGTTTAGGTTACCTTAGGTTTAGGTACACGCGTCGAGTAGGGTTTATAATTACCGTTGCTACATAAGCGTGGCAATTGCAAATATTGTATACGTAATAATTATCAATTAGCGTTGTCTCGTAAACCGACTGTAGTTATTACTCGTGGAATAGTAATTTGTTTGAATTAAATTAATTGCGTAGTATAATTTACTGATTGGATAAATAGCATTTTGTATTGTATTATTTTTATTGTGATAATTAAACTAATTGTGTAAAGTAATTTGTACTAAGTTTAATTCGGTGATAATCGTACCTTGTAATGATGCCTTCACACCGGTCACCGACGCTTCGCTTACAAGCGGAACTGCGCTGGGCTGCGAATGCTCACAGCTTGATAGGGAGACCCGATAGAATCCATAGCTTGGAGAAGCGGCTCGAGCAAGTCACGGCCCGAAGGGCCGAGTGGAGGAGGCATGCTCCGAGATTATGGCTTCGGGAGCGGAACAGGGAGTCCTAGACTCCTGTCTTTCCGACTATGAGCAATTTTTTGCTCTCACGGATGACCTGATTGAGGCAGGGGCCAAGCAGGCTAGTGACGCGCGTGAAGCTCGGCTGGGTGTCCTGCTCGAGTCCCCTCGGAAGCAGCCCACTCACCCGGAGCTGTTGGGACGACTTCCCACTCTGGACCTGCCAAGGTTCTCCGGGGTCCTCTCCGAGTGGTTAACATTTGTGGGACTTTTTGACAGCCTAGTGGATGCCCGGAGGGGATTTAACACCAAGCCAGAAGATGGCGTATCTCCTGGCCTCATTAGAGGGGGGAGGCCTTGGGCGTCGTCGGCCATTTGAAGGTGTCGGACGACGCCTACCTGAACGCTCGGGACCTCCTTGCCGGAAGGTATGCCAACGTACGGCGAATTGCGGACGAGCACGTCAAACTTCTGTTAAACCTCCCGTTGCTAAAGGACCGGGCCCGACTACGACCGGACATCGTAAATCCGGTCTTGGTGGCCTGCAACTCGTTGAGACGGCTGGATTTGCCGGTGGACGAATGGTCCTTTTTGTTGCTCCATATTGTGCTGTCCCGCCTACCTCTCGATCTTCGACTCCATTTTGAGGAGAGGTACGGCGGAGACGGCGCCTCCTATATTCCTCCCTTCAGGGATCTGCTGCGGTTCTTGGAAGAGCAGTGCCGGCAGATTGAAAACGCAGCGGGCACCGCCGGAGATCTGCGGACTGCTAACCGAACCGTGACCAGGGAAAGGCGAAACCCCCCCGGCCAAGTCATTGTCAACCCCCCCTCAGACCGAGTGGTGCTCCTGCGGGAGGGCGCCCCCTACTATCATCTTATAGTGGCCTAGTGGCCAGGAAGGCGCCCCCTGCTCCTATTGTAGAGCAGCAGAACACCAGGTGACGTCGTGCCCTAAATTATTAGGCAAGCCTGCCTCAGCGAGACGAACTATCGCCAGGGAGCGCCGCTGGTGCTATTCATGTTTAGAACGGCACCTCCAACGAGACTGCCCGCACCAGCGGCCCCTGTCCGCACTGCCAGGGCAAGCACCACGCCGTCTTGTGCCTGGGCGCGAACGGCTCTTTCTCTCGGGGCTCGGCTGGGCCCTCATCCCCCCACGGGCGGGGGCGCCCGGCCACCCCCTCTGACAGGTGACGCTCTTCGCTCTCCTACCGACGACCCTGCCCCTGGGTTCGGAGGGGTTCCCCCTCACGACCAGTCGGGGGGTCGTTCCCCCCAGGGGCGGGGGGTTCGTCACCCCCCCTCGGAGGGTCGAGAGGGACTTCGCGGCCACTCAGCGGTCAGCGAGATCCTTCTCACCCCCATTAGCAGAGAGGCCGCGACTGGAGTACCACCCCCCCCCCCTTTGGTCGGTCCCGCTACTACGGGCTCCCTGAGACCTCGAAGCTGTCCAGGGCCTCCAGGCCAAGGTTCCCAGAAGCCCCCAGGTCGGCCCGTTCTGCGATTTTCGTCCACGGGTCATTGAGATGCCGCCGGAATTCCGCTTTCCGGACCCCCGGCTTGAGTGCCGGTCCGACGAAGGCAGCTCCTGCTAGGAAACTGCCGCCCTAGCTCCCACCACGGCCGCCTTCACTGATCCTTTAAGCCGTCCGCAGTCCACCTGTCAAACTGTTCTATTGCCGACGGCCGCCGTGAAGGTGTACAACCCGAGTGGCGACTGCTTAACTGTTCGCGCTCTATTGGATTCAGGTTCACAACGCTGTGTGGCCTCCACTCGGTTAGTGGGAAGACTAGGGCTCCCCTGGAGCTCCAAATCATGCCCAATGGTAGGTATTGGAGGTGCAGAGCCTCCTGCTCCTAGGGGACAAGCAAGGCTGGTGTTTGGCCCTGCAAGCGAACACCTCCACATCTTAGTTAAGGTAAATGTCCTCGATGATATTGTAGGCTTTCTCCCTAATGCCCGTATAAATGATAGCGCGGTTTGTTGTACGTCTGGCTTGAGACCGGCAGACCCTCAATGGTCTCAACCTGGGCCGATAGATTTGTTGCTGGGGGCCGACGTGCTGGGGTTCATCCTGTTAGGCGAGATACGAGCCCTACAGCCCGATGGCTTGTCAGCCGTGTCCACTGTATTTGGGCACAGTTTCTTTGGACCGGTTCTGTGGTCTCCACCGCATCAGGCAGCCGACCCGCTCCCGGTGGCGGGCGTGTCTCTTTCGGACGTCGTCCAGCGGTTCTGGGAAATTGAGGAGCCGCCACACGCGCCTCGAGTCAACCCTCTGGACCGTGAGTGCGAGTTGTTCTACCAGAACAATACCGGCCGCCGTGTCGACGGTCGCTTTGTCACCCGCTTACCCTTTCTTGACTCACGGCCTCCTTTGGGCCAATCTCGGACCATGGCCGAAAAGAGGTTGCTTTCTATGGAGCGCCGTATGCGTCGCGACACAGCCTTTCGCGACAAGTATGTCGAGTTCATGCGCGAATATCAAGAGCTGGGTCACATGTCACCTTCTCATTTCGACTGGCGATCACATGAACACTACTTCCTCCCCCACCACGCGGTTTTGAAGTCCCCCTGGGAGTAAGATTCGGGTGGTTTTCGACGGCTCCGCCCCCTCGTCCAATGGGGTGTCCCTGAACCAGTGTCTCCACTCTGGTCCTAAATTGATCAAGGACATATCCGACATTTTGACCCACTTCCGTCGGCATCAAGTTGTTTTTGTAGCCGACATTCGGATGATGTTTCGACAATCAGTGGTCCACCGTGATGACCGTCGATATCAGCTGATCCTGTGGCGCGAGAAGCCCAGCGATCCGATACAAGTGTTCGAGTTGAACACCACCACCTATGGACTCCGATCCAGCCCGTATGTCGCCATGCGAACCCTCCTCGAACTAGCTGAGAGAGAGCGCCTAAGATACGCTCGGGGGGCTTCTATTTTGGAGACCTCGGTCTACATGGACGATATTTGTACGGGTGCCTCCACCGTCGAGGAGGCCCTCGTATTGCGAGACGAATTGATTGCCATCCTGAAGTCGGGAGGTTATGAGCTGCGCAAATGGTTGTCGAACTCCCCTCATATTTTGAAGGACCTCCCAGGAGAGGATCAACAAGACCCTCATCTATTCGAGCACCCTGACAATCCTAATTTGTTGACTGTGCTTGGCATTCAATATCAGCCTGTTCAGGATACCTTCACGTATCGAGTCAAGCTCGATCCCCCCCTAAATCATGGACCAAGCGCTCTGTGTTGTCAACTGTAGCTCGCACCTTCGATCCTAATGGTTGGATTACTCCGGTCATCTTTTTGGCTAAGTGTTTCCTTCAAAAACTCTGGATATCCGGGTTGGGTTGGGACGACCCTATAAGCGGTGCTCTCTTGCGAGAGTGGCTCTCAATTGTGTCCTCCCTTCCAGACATCGACCGGGTCTCCATGTCAAGGTGCTTCCTCCCTCCAGGGAAATGCAGGGTTACCCTGCACGGATTTTGCGACGCCTCTGAGAAGGGTTACGCTGCTGTTGTATATTTGCGGACGGTGAGCTCTTCTGGCCATACTTCCGTCCATCTCGTACTTGCTAAAAGCAAAGTGGCTCCCATTAGGTCCCGCTTAACTATCCCTAAGTTGGAACTGTCTGGAGCTGCTCTTCTCACGCGACTGCTCAACCACGTTCACTCCTCCTTGAAGTCGGTAATCGACATTACGGACGTCTACGCTTGGTCGGACAGTGAGATAGTACTTTGTTGGCTCCGAGCGGCACCTCACAATCTTGAGGTCTTCGTGTCGAACCGCGTGTCCCAAATCCAGAATTCTGTCACTTGTCTAACGTGGAGACATGTCCCAGGGGAATTGAATCCAGCAGACTGTGCTTCTCGTGGCTGTGAAGCCTCCTACTTGGTTGATCACCCGCTGTGGTGGGGGCCCGGCTGGTTAGCTGAGTCTCAGGCGTTCTGGCCCCAGAACAAATACTCTGAACCAATTGAATTGCCTGGCCTACGAGCCCGAGTAGGAGTGGTCAAGGATAAGCCCACTCGTGATCTCTCCTTACTAGAACGGTACAGCTCTCTCGACAAGCTCTTGGGAGTAACGGCTTGGTTGCGTCGATTTGTCCGCAACTCGAGAGACCCCTCTAACCGAATATCTGATTCCGCCTTGTCCCCTAGCGAGCGGCGCGAAGCCTTGATGCATTGGACCCGTATGATCCAAGCGGAGCATTTCGAGCTCGTGATTGATACCTTGAAGCGGGGCTTAGTTGTCAAGGGTGCGCTGGCCCGCCTGAACCTCTTCCTGGATGACTCGGGGATGCTTCGCGTGGGCGGACGTTTGAAAAATTCTCAACTGCCGTACGAGGCTCGACACCCTCTACTGCTCCCCAAGGACGGCGCCTTGGTCCGGTTGCTGGTAACTCACTACCATGTTCATAATGCCCACGCTGGGTGCAACGCTCTTTCGGCCATTTTGCAGCGGGAGTTTTGGATTTTGGCGGGTCGACGCACCATTCGGAGCGTCATCTTTAAGTGCATATCTTGTTATAAGTTGAAGGCGCCCATATCACAGCCGATGATGGGCGACTTACCACCCGACCGCGTCAGAGCCATCCGACCATTCGCGGGAGTCGGAACTGACTTCGCTGGCCCCTTCCTCGTCAAGTCCTCTAACCTTCGTAACGCGCGTGCTCATAAGGCCTATCTGTGCGTTTTCGTGTGCCTCTCCACTAAGGCTGTTCACTTAGAACTTGTAAGTGCCCTTAGCACGGAGGCCTTTTTGTCCACACTGGGTCGCTTCGTATCGCGTCGCGGTTTACCGGACCTGATCCGGTCGGATTGCGGAACGAATTATAAGGGTACTGATAGGTATTTGAAGGAGGTCGTTGAATTTCTGTCTAGCAACAGGACCTATTTAACTACTGCGATGTCCAAGAAGGGCATCCAGTGGAAATTCGACCCTCCGGCTTGCCCACACTGGGGCGGTATTTTTGAGGCGGTGGTGAAGGTTGCAAAGACGCATCTCCGTCGCGTTATTGGCAAACTATTTTGACATTTGAAGAGCTTGCCACCGTATTCTGTAAAATTGAAGCAGTCCTCAACTCTCGGCCCCTCTGTCCCCTTTCGTCCGATCCGAATGATTTAGAGGTTCTAACCCCTGGCCACTTCCTGATAGGCCAGCCGCTTAACGCCCTGCCCGAGTACCCCTTCCGGGAAATAGTCTCTTCGCGGCTGAGCAGATTTGACATGCTGCAACAAATAACTCAGAGCTTTTGGCACCGATGGTCTCTGGAGTACCTACATCTTTTGCAGCAGCGCGTTAAGTGGTCTGACAAGACGGACCCCCCTCGGGTTGGAGACCTCGTGTTAGTTAAAGAACCTAACGCCTCGCCCTTGTATTGGCGCCGTGGGCGCATTGTCAAGTTGTCGTATGGACCGGATGGGATCCCTAGGGTGGCCGAGGTTTTGGTTGGAGATTCGGTTTTGCAACGTGCCGTCTCTACCCTATCCCGTTTGCCAATTTACTCGCGGACCTAGATCCTCATGTCCGGGACGGGGGCTTGTTTAGGCCTGAGTCGGCGCTCGGGTCGAGCGGGAGGCGCGCCTGACGGCGGAGGCGCGGGGGGTGCGGGCTGGTACGGCGCCCGGCTGCGCCGGCGTCGGGTTTTGCGCTTCACTTGTCGCAGAGCGTGGAACTGAGTAGTTGCCCGTTGTGTTAATAGATTAGTCGCACCTCTGCCTTAACGTATATACTTCGCGAACCTGAGTAGTTTGCCGCGCGGCCCGGTGATATTGCATTTTTCACAAAGGTCGAGTTTGTATGTGACGCGCGTTCGGTTAAATCTTGTTGGACTTTATTGGATTAACCTAATGACAATTGGCTTGTCTCCAATTAACAAGTGAGAAACGAGTGTAATTTACTAGATTCTTAAATTTTTGTGACGGACTGCCACTTCGATATAAAGAATAGAGGTGAAGCCTTGGGGTCGGCGGTTTTGCAACCAGCGGGAAGTCAGGTTACATAATTTAACACAATCCCACCACAACACAGTCAAGCACACCCACACTTACACCTGAATCTTCCTAAGGTAGACCCTACTTCGAAGAAATAGGTAAGTTTTTGTTTGGTCCCCTTTTTTACCGCTAACGTGTAATATTCCACAAGCCATTTAGGCCGACCTCCTGTTGCTCGTCGAGTGGAACTCCTGATGGGCCCGAGTTCCACGACCTTGCCCGGGTAACTAGAGGCCGTAACAGTATTAATTGTTTTTACTCTAATCCTTGTTGTTCTCGGAGTGATAAGTTTACAATTTGACATGAGTGACGAAGTCGAATAGTTCTAGTCGGAGTAGTGAGAGTTGGAGTTATAGATCTAAAAGACCTAAAAGTAAATTTGATGAGTTTTTCGACATAATTCATGCATCCCAAATTGTTTTGTGTAAATTACGCCAACATAAAAAGGTTGAAATAAAAATGAAAAACAGAAACACTTGAGGCTTAAGGAAGCATCTAATATCTTTCCACAAAAAGGAATCACAAATATTTCTTCCTGAAAAACCAAAATTAAGTGGAGATATCACAAGCTTTTTAATAACCACCGGAAAAAGTGGACAGGTAAGAAAAAATATACTTATCACACAATTACATAATACATATATTATGTAACTAGCGGCCGCCTGCGACCTCGTCCGCGTACAATATCTGATTTCCTATGAGATTTTGAAATTCTCGCGCTGCAAAAGTCTTACCTAAGTATAAAGAGGTTATATAGGTAAAGCTTAAGTATGCAAGTATTTATTATTTAAAACTAATAAAGTAAATGTCGATCTTCATATCTATACTTTAAAAATATAGGACTTGCATGTAACCATTTTACCGCAATTTCACCCCCTTAGGGTTAGGATTTCGTAAAACAGCTTATTCAGGATTTTATTATTGAAAACTTATAACTTTAATGCCGATTTTCGTGTCTCTAACTTCAAAAACGTAGGACTTTCATACAAACTTCCAACTCCCATTTCACTCCCTTAAGGATAGATTTTCTCAAAACCGTTTCTTAACTGATCTCTATGCCAGAAAAGGAACCTACCTTACAAACTTCAAGTTTGTATGTTTTATAGTTCCTGAGATATCGTTATAGTCAGTCAGTGAGTGGTAGTTATATATATTATAGTGTTAAATATGTATTTATAATTCACTCATATTTTCATTTGTTTTTATAATCGGCGAGACACATGATTTACTGTTTTATTTCAGTCTGAAAATAGCAGTGACAACATCACGACAGCTACAGTTGATTGGATGGTTAAAAAATATCTTCCCTTCTAATTTTTCGATGACGAACAAGTATATTTTTGATCAATTTTCCCAAATATGGTGTTTTCTAAAAGGTCCACACTTAGAAGGAAGGTCAAAAAACAGTTTGAAGAGCTTCAATTGAATCTTAAGAAACGACTACAACAATTTTCATCTAAAATGTCATTTAGAAGCCTGAACTTTATAAAGAATATAAAAGTCTACACTCAGTGAGTACATCACCAAGAAATGAAAAGAAAGTATGTGAATATGATGAAGATGAAGACGTAATAGACTTTGAGAAATTGTATGCATGTCCCTCGACGTCATCTGGATCTGGATTTTTTCATCAAGGCTTAGTTATAGACGAGTTGGAGGAGTACCTAAGTAAACCCAGGGCCGCCAGTTCGGAAGACATTTTAAGGTGGGGGAGGACGCATGAGACAGAATATCCGACTTTATCGAAGATGGCCCGTGATTTTCTTTCAATACCTGCAACTTCAGTACCTGCTGAGAGATTATTTTCTAAAGCATCATTAGTAATTAGAAAACATAGAAATAGGTTAAGTGACGAGTCAGCCAGATGGTTACTTTGTATTAATTCTTGGTCAAAAGAATTAATATAAAGTAACAGTAATGTCAAAGCTGTTGTGTACTGTTATGTAACTTAATTTGTATTGTATTGTTACGAGCTTGAGGTTCGTGACAATAAAAATTGCCGATAAAATTACCTAAATTAACACTTTAATTTACTTTACACAAATTAAAACTTAAAACACTAATAATTAAACACACTAATTCACTTTATTCCGGTCCGAAGCTTCGCTTGTGTCGCCAATTCCAATACTGCCTCGATCGCATCTTGCAGCGCCTATTTATATAAATTAGCAAAGAAGCATCCGGAATATT
This sequence comes from Parnassius apollo, assembly GCA_907164705.1. Classification (NCBI taxonomy): domain Eukaryota; kingdom Metazoa; phylum Arthropoda; class Insecta; order Lepidoptera; family Papilionidae; genus Parnassius; species Parnassius apollo. The sequence continues at coordinate 734,167 of CAJQZP010001706.1, forward strand.
CAAGTAAATGCGCGCAAAGGGACGAGTGTGCGAGTGTAGATTTTCTAGAAACTTAGTTCTTCGGATGGCGCTGTCGGTTGAGAGATTTGTGATGTCATTTTCTGCAAAGCTCCCCTCGCTCTCGTTCCTGACACTAGATGGCGCTAGTTGACTTATTCACGCAACAGTATTTTTTTTATTTAAATAAATGGTAAATTGTATAACTCTTTTATTCCATTTCATATAAGGGTCTATCAATCTCTTTCTACACAGATAATGTTTTTTATAATACAGTCAAGTTAATGTCATTAATTTGTTTTTTATATGTTTTAACTAAGTTTTAGCACATGTAAGCTTATTAAATGTAAACGTTCATTAAGAAACAGACTAACTCCCGTGGCCGTGAGACTTGGTAGACAGCTCAGTTGGTTAGAGCATCGGCACGTATCGCTTAGGTCGTGGGTTCAAACCCCACCCGGTAATAGTTGATTTTTCGAATTTCTCATTAAATGTTTAGACATTTATTAATTTGGTTGGTCTTTCTATGGCTATGTTAATTCAAGATCAAAATGTGCCTACTCTGTTAAGTTGTTCTAAGATCTAAAGTAACGTTTAAATAACAATAGGCTAATAGGTAATTGCGAGACTTGCGAGACTCTTGCTACAAGACCAAGACCAAGAACAAGACTGAGAGCGCAATACCAAGACCAAGAACAAGACCAGGTGTATTGGCGCAAGACCAAGACCAAGACTGGCTAAGTCTCGTCTTGTTCTTGCATTTAGGCAACACTAATTTCGATTAATCACCCATACAATCTTCTCTTTCATCTTTGCCAATGCAGTGGCAGTTTATTGATGCCCTTCTTGAAGAAATCAGCTGGATGGAAGACAACAAATCCTTCAAAGTGTAGTAGTCTTGCAAAGTTCGTGTCTTTATACTACAGAAGAGATGTATAAGATCTATATGCGGTGTTGGTCAAATGTAATCATGTAGACCTCTCCTTGAAAAGCTAAATATTCTTACATTACCTTCCCTATATATATGAAATTTTAACAGTGACCAAAAAAAATGCTAACCTCTTCACAAAATAACATAATGATCGTTGTGGTACAAGAAGGTACTCGTTGAAGTTATCTGTGCCCCAGACAGCCACAACTTGTATTGCTAGAAATAGTATTGGCATGTGCGTTCGACTATTTAATTTACTTCCAAACCACATTCAAAACTTAACATTTAAACTTAAAAAAATGATTTTCGGGATTCTGACTGAAAATTGTTTTTATGACATAAATGAATTTATCAAATTCTGCCGTGACGATAGTTTGGCCGTTGGTCGTTGGTTGGTTGGCGTTATACTAGTTTAACATTATGCATTTTGATATGACCATGCCTGTATATTTTTTCTTTCTTTTACTGTTTTATTCAAATTAAGATGAAATAATATCGTAATTTTGTATTGTTCTAATTTTAATTATTAAATTGCACGTTGACGTAATATTTGTATACCGATAAACCGGTAAAACATGCATGTACACAATATGTTATAAGACCTAAAATTGTACCATGTTTTATACAAAAATAAATATTTATTATTCTTATTATTATAAAGGCATTTTATACGACCTCTCAGGTATTCAATTTTTCCCAGCAAAAACTATTCATATTCTGGAAAAAATACAAGTCTGCAAGCGCAAGGTCTAGTGAGTACGGCGAATGACGGAGAGCTTCCAACCCCAGCTTTTGTAACTTGGAGACCGTCGGTTGTGGTGAGAGGTCGCGCGTTGTTGTGCAGGAGCAGCGGGGACGAGCGATTGACCAAAGCTGGTTAGAGATGTGTGAGCTTCTCCATCATTGAGTTCAGTTATTCACAATACACATCTGTAGTAATGCTCATCCCGTTTGGTAAGAAGCTCTGACGAATCACACTGGCGCTAGACCAAAAAACCATGAACCTCACTTTTCTAGGGGTAAGTTTTCGTTTAGGGCATTGTTTAGGTGTTGAACCAGGCACCTTGTTAACGTTTGCGATTGTCAAACAGAATCCAGTTTTCATCGCAGGTAAAAATGCGGTTCTAAATTCCTTCGTTTGTATGCCTGTTGAGCAGTCTAAGGAACGTCTCGATTCGTTTGTGGGGCACTAATTTGTCAAGCTTTTTAACCTTACTGATTTGACGCAAATGAACCGATATTGTTTGGATGCTAACGTCGAAATCTACTGCAAATTCAGCCACATATTGAGTATCATCAGCTTCCACAGTCGTCTTTAATTCGTCATTGTCGACCCAAGTTTTCAGATGACCCTGTGTGAACCCTGTGTCATTTTTCAGGTCGAAATTTCCAGAACGGAAGCGGGCGTACTAATTACAGGTGGTGCATTCGTTTGTAATATATACTCCGTAGAGCCGTGGTAGCTCAGTGGTTAACGCTCGCTGTAAATATAACAGAACGCGAGTAACCCAGGTTCGATCCCCGCCGGCACCAATGAAATTGTTAATTGCAATTTTAAGTGCTGATTTACCACGTGCTCGGTGGTGAAGGAAAACATCGTGAGGAAACCTACATGTCTGAGGAATAAGAAAAAAAATATTTCGAAGACAGGTGAAGTTCGTCAACACGCATTTGGGCAGCGCCGCGGACACTTCCTTGCCCTAAACCCTCTCAGAAATGAGGGGGAGGCCTGAGCCCAGCAGTGGGACGTATATAGGCTGTAACTTTACTTTTACTTTACTATACACTCCGTAAACGTCGTTGACGTTGTGTGTCGCTTGTGCCACGCTGCTGCCACGACGGTACTCATATTCCATAATTACTCGAATTTTTGACGTATCCCTGACGACGGAAAAGATTCAAATGCGATGGAAACATAACGCTTATCAATAAACAAATGACTTTGAAGAATAATTTAAAAAAATAACTTGAAATTTGATTTGAAATGGCCAGTACTGCAGAACGGCAATTTTATAGGTAAAGATCTGATATACGGTGTCGAAAACATATATGCCCGAAACGTTGTATAAAATATCTCATTCGATTTGCAACCGCAATTTAATATCGAAATTAAATGGAAAAGTGAAAAGTAATCATGCGGGCGTAAATACATTTTACACCTGTTTGATATAAATTTCATTTATGGATTTCAAATATTTCGGGACTCGTTGCAAACAATTACTTTGGGTAAATACCTAATGGCATCTTGAGTGATGCCATCAGGTACCAATACCCAAGTTGCCATGTTAATTCAAATGTTAAACGAGAGGACAAGGTACGCAATTTTAGAAAAGAAAGTAAACTCGCCTTTACAATTTCTTTTTATTTGAACCAATTCTTAGTCGAGTACACTAAGGATTGGTTTTGTCTAGAACTGATCCTTAAGAATGAAAAAATCGTTATCATCATCACAGCCTATCAATAGCCCACTGCTGGACATAAGCTTCATCCACAGATTGCCTCAAAAGATGATACGACAAAATCTATTTTGCCAAACAATTAATTCCTAAAATACTTCGTTTAAAATATTTGAATATCTTAATTTTATATATATTAAATAATTACGTGTCACGTTGTTTGCCCGCGATGGGATCCTAAACTACTTAAACGATTTTGATCAAATTTGCACACCGTGTGTAGTTTTGTCCAACTTGAGAGATAGGATAGTTTTTTTACCCATGAGTGACCCACATTTTATTTTTTGAAAATTTAAGGATTTTTAATATGACAAGACAAAGTGTCGCCGAAAAGGGCAGAACAACGTCTGCCTGGCAAGCTAGTGTTATATAGAAAAGTAAATAGCGTAAAATTCTTCTGCGTTCAAAAATTTATGCATTAATGAAATCACATTACTCTTAAGTTTATACGAGTACATGGAATAAAACGAATTTTACTGATTTACTGCGATTAATTTGACTTATTTTTTAATTCCTGACGTTTTTTACAGTGTCCTTGGTCACGAGGTACTGACCTGTGACTTCCTGACGTCATAGTGAACCCGGGTCACCTTTAGCTTTTGGATATTAATTATTGGTTCAAATCTAGCAAAACATTTTCACTTACTCAGATTGCTAACTGAATCTAAAAACTTTGCACCAACGTGCTCATACTCACTGCGTTAGACAGATGGATTGATAAACACAGCGTGGATAATAGTATAAAAAGACTGAGGAGTAGATTGGGGTCAGTTATCGGGGCGGGTGTGTCGTTATGAAAAGTATATTTATTTATACGTGGTAGAGCCATGCTGCAGTTATATTAGTAGCATAGTTGTAGCATGAATGGGTCAGCTCGACCGGGGAAGGACCACGCTCTCACAGAATGCCAGCGTAAAATAGTAGCTTAATGCTGTTTCGTATGGTAAGTGTAGAGAACCGGAGACCCATTTTAATGGAATCGAGGTGTTCCATGTTAGTCCTTACGGGTGACAACGCATCTGTATTTTGATTTGCAATCGAGGATAGATGTAGATGTCTATGGACCGCAGCAATCACTTACCATTAGATGGATTGTGTGCTCGTTTGTCACCGTATCCTATAAAAAAATATACTGCTGAACGACTGTCAGCTCATTCGTCTCGATTGTTAGTTAGGAAGGAGGTTGATTTCGAGAAGAATTTAGTACTTACCACCCAGTGGCGCTTCAACGCAATTTTTCTAAATTATTTTAAAAATGTTCTGATATCCATTAACATGTAAGCTGTAAGCAGCTTGAGTAAAATGGATGTTTAATGAAGTGCAAAAAAGTGATAATGTTAATGTCATTCACCTAAACAAAGAGATCATGATTATGTAGGAAATACTCAAAACTAAGTATAATAGAAAATGATGGTTCATAGTCAATTATAACAATTATGATTTAGAATTATTATTATTATTATTTTACATTTAAAACCCAACTTTTGATTGAAATTTATAATTCTATCGATTAATATGTTAATTTATGTAGATGTGTTTTATGTTATATTATCTAAGATAACAGGAATGTACTTTAATTACAGAATAAGTTAACATACAGTATACCTTGTTCCATTATATATTCTTAAGAAAACATAATCCATATGTTGACTAGTGTAGTTTACGCACTGAAATATCTAACATAAGTACAACTCTATATAACTTAAAGTTTAATCGAAATGACGCTACTTACGTCATCCTCCCTCTCATTCGTTAGCATAACTGAGCAGTTGGGAATAATATGTTTAATCAAGCGTTGCTGAGCATAAATGTAACACGATGTGACATATGTTACCCACATACTTAGAGTAAGAAAAAGTTGACATCAAGTTTGCTAAACTAAATTGTCAAGGTTAGGCAGGATGTGCATGCGTGCGTAATTCGCGTGTACTACACAAATCGGCGAAGTTTAAAGTGCTTTAATTCTTATTTCGTGAGGTTTTGTATTGAGCCTATGTATGTAAAATTATTTTATTGGTTTTGAAGTCGGTTTTTACTTTTTAGGTTTTTTGATATCAAAAACAACCTATAAAGGGTTGTTTTTAAGCACCTCTTTAGCAACTTGTGGCTTTAAAAAGTATTTTGGATCAAAATATAAATGGCAATATGATAAACTATTAAACAGCTCGCAAAAATATATTTGGTTACTTTTAAGTACGTCTTTGTATCTCCTAAAATGTCTTTTTTTCTAATTGATCAAATCTCTCATTAAGTACAATGGGGAAAGGCTACCCCCTTTAGGCGAAAAGGCGAAAAAAATGGTTTGTATACGAGCACTAAACACGAAAAGCTCAGCTCGAACAGCTCATCAGCCTCATCATCAATATTAGAATCACCACATTTGTAAAAGATCCAGAGAATGTTGTTGAAATTAATAAAGACGAAGGATTAGAGGGACGTATACCATGGATATCAATTTTTTTCTGAGATCTCAAAAAGAAAAGCATGAACACACTGAATAACAAAATATTTTTCTGAACGGGTTTGTTTTTGAGTGCAGAACGTGCAAGAAAAGGAAACTATACACTGTGAAGCCTCACACATTATAATGTGCATAAATACTACTATCATCGAAGGAATTAGTATGCACAGGAAACGGATATCCTCAAATAAATGAAATTTGTGATGTTATGAATATGTTAAATAAGAATTCTTCGATTTTCACAAATATAGAGCAAGTTTTAGCACCAATAGTTGAAGAATGCGCCTTAGAAGAAATGATCCCAGCTGGCCAAGAAGAAAAAGACAATAGTTCGTGTCAAATCGATTGAGAAAAACGGACGATGACGAGATATGAGCCGAGTGTTAAAAGGCGTAACTTACAAAATCTCAATTTAGATATGATAACAATATTGATATTATTCACAATTCTAGGTGTTTTTTTTTGTTTCTCATATAATATTGTCTGTGGTTCCTATAAACATCGTAAAATCTTACGCTACATCGCGAAAAATGTGTTATATTTTATATTTAAATTTGTGGTAAGTAACGCAGCAATTCATTTAATAACTGTTTCATATTAAAAAAATATATTTAAAGCAATATAATCTCCATATTGAGCTTTAGCAAATTCATCCCTTTAAAATAAACAAAACGCGCGTTACTTCAGTTCGTTCTAAAACAAACGTGACAATAGCAGCCAGAGATGCGTCACTTTTTTTGGGCCGGCCCGCAAGCACCGAATAAATATAAAGTTCTTATATAATAGTACCTGGATGACCGAGCTTTCCTCGGTATTCTTTTTGGAATTCGTGTGAAATCGGTAATGGATTTGGAAATTATATTTAGATACAAATTACATACTGATGAAATATGAATAATATTTTTTGATCTTATTGACATAATAGAAAAAACTGAACTGGTTATTTGAATAAAAAATCATGAGTGCAATTAGTTTAATTTAAGTTTTCGTGTTTTTAAAAAAATACTTAAAAAAGGGTTCGAAATAATAGATTTTCTCACAAAAGAGGGGAACTTGAAAAATAAAAGGAAAACAAGTCGGACCGAAGACAGGACGCGAACCAGGGCACTACGATTTCGCGACGGCCCGATATGCACTTGAGCTATTACAATAATACAGTGTCAAAATTTACCTTCTTATATTGTAGAAGTTTTTCATTGTCTGAAAACACGGACAAAACGACATTTTCTAAAAATGAATCCTAGCTAGATCGATTTATTTCCCCCGAAACCCTCTGGACACTAAATTTTATGAAAATCGTTGGAGCCGTTTCCGAGATCCCGATTATATATATACACACAAGAATTGCCCGTAAAAAGGTATAGGATTGACAATAAAGTCTTATCTTTTGAATAAGTACATATTCGGTGTCGTTATCACTCGAATCTTTATATGTGTTAAAAATTAATGCTCTTTATTTTTAAATGAATAAAGTACTTTATAACAATAGATGATTTTTCTTCTACAGCGATCTTTTACATAACTTTTTAATAATAATTAATAAATATAATATTTGCCGTGTAGTGGCGGTTGAGAATATCCACTACCCCATATCTTCCCGTGGGTGTCGTAAGAGGCGACAGAGGGACACAGAAAGGAGAAAACTGCGGTTGCCAACCCGCTCGCCAAGCGTGGCAACTATGGCAAATATCCCCCCATGAGCTTTTAGGTTCGGTTGCCACCTACGACGACTCGACCTGGCAACGTATAACGCACGCACCCTGAGAACTGACGAGAAGATACTGGAGCTGGAAGAAGAGGTAGACAAGTTGCGCTGGCATATTATTGGATTATCTGAGGTCCGAAGAGAGGGGGGAGGACACGGTTATCCTCGAGTCCGGCAACTTGTTCTATCACCGGGAGGGCGACCATCTGTCCCAAGGAGGTGTCGGATTTATCGTCCACAAGTCTCTCGTCAACAACGTTGTAAAGATTGGGAGTGTGTCGACGAGGGTCGCGTACCTGATACTCAGAATCACTAAACGGTATTGATGTCATGCGTAGACCTACGCACCAACCTGGGCACATCCCGATGAGGAGGTGGAAGAAATGTATGAGGATATTTCTAGAGCCATGCATTCCTCCAAAACCCACTACACGGTGCTGATGGGAGACTTCAACGCAAAACTAGGCACAAGAGAAGGCGGTGAGCTGAAGTTAGGAAATTTTGAGTAGGGCAACGGAACCGTAGGGGCCAGCAGCTGGCTGACTTTATGGAGAAAGAGGGACTTTTTATGATGAACTCTTTCTTCCAGAAGCGGCCCCACAGGAAGTGGACCTGGTCGAGCCCCGACGGTCCGACAAAAAATTAGATTGACTTCATTATGATGACCAGACACCAACTGTTCAGTGATGTCTCAGTGATCGCAGGGGTGAAAACCGGCAGCGATCACCGAATGATTAGAGGCACACTGAACCTAAATGTTAAGTTGGAGAGGTCTCGTTTAATGAAGTCAACGCTTCGTCCCCCTCGCGCTCTAATCCAGAATCCCGAAACCTTTCAGCTCGAGTTACGTAACCGCTTTCAGTGCCTAGAAGATTGCAATGCAGTGTACGAGATGAATGACAAGCTCGTGGAAACCGTCCATGCGGTCGGAGCTAAGATCTGCAAGACCCACCGCAGAAGAACACAAAAACTCTTCGTTCATACTCTTAATCTCATGGCTGTTAGACGGGAGATGAGGCTGCAATCGTCAACAGATTTGACAGCATACAGGCAACTGAACAGACAGATCTCCAAATGCATGCGGCGAGACTTACGCAACTTTAATACTGCTCGTATTAAAGAAGCGATCGAGCGGAACCAGGGCTCCAAAGTCTTTGCCAGAGATCTGTCTGCCAGAAAGAGCCAACTGTCAAAGCTGAAGACTGAGTGTGGCAGCATCGTTTCCGGGACACCTGAGGTTTTGAGTGAGATTGAGAGGTTCTATGGGCAGCTGTACACATCATCGTTGTAGCCACACGCAAGTGTGAGTAACGATCCAAGAGCAACTCTTACCCGACACTATTCCGATGATATCCCGGACGTCAGTCTGAGCGAGATTAGAATTGCTCTCCAGCACCTTAAAAACGGCAGGGCCCCAGGCGAGGATGAAATTACAGCGGAGCTTCTGAAAGCGGGTGGAACACCGGCACTTGAAGTCCTTCAGAAGCTCTTCAATTCCGTCCTCCATGGTGGTACTACTCCGGAGGCGTGGTGCAGGAGTGCGGTGGTCTTGTTATTCAAGAAAGGTGATAACACCCTCTTGAAGAACTACATCCCTTCTGAGCCGCGTCTACGTGCTGTTTTCGAGAGTCATTACGAATCGTCTCGCACGCAGACTCGACGACTTCCAGCCTCCCGAACAAGCCAGTTTCCGAAAAGGCTTTAGTACCATAGACCACATACATACACTTCGGGCAAATTGTACAGAAGTCCGAAGAGTACAATCTGCCACTTTGCCTGGCGTATGTGGACTATGAGAAAGCCTTTGATTCCGTCGAAATTTGGGTGGTGCTACAGTCCCTTCAGCGGTGCCAAGTTGACTGTCGGTATATCGTAGTACTGAAGTGTTTGTACAGTAGGGCAACGATGGCTATCCTAGTACAGAACCAGAGTTCAAAACCTATCCAACTGCAGAGAGGTGTAAGACAGGGTGACGTTATATCCCCAAAACTCTTCACCGCTGCCTCGGAAGACGTTTTCAAGCTACTGGGCTGGAAAGGATACGGTATTAACATCAATGGCGAGTACACCACTCACCTTCGATTTGCCGACGATATAGTCCTTATGGCAGAATCGCTGGAGGACCTTAGCACTATGCTCAATGACCTTAATAGTGTCTCCCAACGGATAGGTCTTAAGATGAACATGGACAAAACAAAGATTATCTTTAATGTCCATGTCACACCTATGCCGGTAGTTGTTGGGAGCACTATGCTCGAAGTTGTTGACGAGTACGTTTACCTGAGACAAAAGGTCCGAATAGGTAAGTCCAACTTCGACCGAGAGGTCAATCGACGGATTCAACTCGTCTTCGACACATCTTCTCGTCAGGTATATCTCAATCTCTGAAAACCCCAGTGCGTGTTGCCAGTGATGACTTACGGATCTGAGACGTGGTACTTCACTGCTGGCCGTATGAGGGCGCTCAACGTCGCTCAGTGAGCTATGGAGAGGGCTATGCTCAGAGTTTCTCTGCGTGATAGACTCAGAAATGAGGATATCCGCAGTAAAACCAGAGTGACCGATATAGCCCAACGGATTAGTAAGCTGAAGTGGCAATGGGCCGGCCATATAACTCGAAGAACCGATAACCGATCGGGAAGAAAGGTACTCGAGTGGCAGCCTCGTACCGGTAGGCGTAGTGTAAGGCGACCCCGCCCTAGATGGGGTGACGACCTGGTAAGACATGCAGGAAGTCGATGGATGCAGGTGGCTCAGGACCGTGCTTTGTGGTGTTACTTGTGGGAGGCCTACGTTCAGCAGTGGACTTGTGAGGGCTGTAATGATGATGATGGTGATGATGAATAAATATATATTATATCAATCATTATAAAAAATGATAAAAAAATCATTATAAATAAAGAAAGTACTACATATAAAAAGGGCCTATATATTGAAGGTTTGTAGCCCTTGGTTAAACGACCGAAAGGTCAATGTCCGTTTTTCTCAGTCGATTTGGCACGAACTATGGCTGTTTTAAAAGGAGACGTTGATGAAATTGACTATCTTTAGAAACAGTGATTGCAGATGGATCTTGGGCAGAGAAATCATATAAAAATTAATTTAGTTCTTCATCCGGTGAAGGTTGTATAGTTGGGTTGAGAACTAAAAAAGTTTTATTCCTGGGCGTTAGTAATTCGTACTGTTGCTCGTGCGCTTGAAGTGTAAAATGAAATATAGATATGCCTGAGCATAGGTGCTTTAAAAACTCGTGTGACAGCGCTAATGTAAGCTGATATTATAGCAGAAGGGTTTGCGAGGAGTATGAAAATACATGGAATGAAATATGAAAAATTTATAGTGTGTGGTGACTAATATAATGAAGAAATTAACGTTAAAAAGTCGTATGTGCTTGATTTCATGGTACAAAAAGTCGAGTGCAAAAATCACATTCTCCACAATTTTTGCAACAAATTAAAAACTCTAGGTGAAAACAAACGTCAATAAAGGCTTTTTACCAATTGAACTAAGAAAGAAGGTTGAAGCAAATGTTTTATGTAAGAACATACTTTTATCAACATTCATTTTACTTTAGTTAAAACTCGGAATCAGAATTTAGCAAAATAGTGTCAAGTTCCTTAATTTCCTATTTCGAATATTATAGTGCGTTTCATGTTTTGCAATATGCAATAATCTCATTTTTTAGAAAAATATAACAGCATTTTCTCTTTTTATGATAACAATCTACTTTCAAGCCATTACATACTTTTTCAAACAAATTTATTAAGAATTTGTATGAAATCTTTAGAAGCCATTTTCTCAAAATAATGTCCGTGTGGCTTGACATTGTATTGCTTATCAGCGTCCAATTCATGATTAAAACTGTTATGTTGTTTAAGATATTCATGTCTGGTTATTAGAATTGCATAGTGATATTTTAAGATTTAGGATTTAGGACTCTAAGATATAGCTTGTAAATTTATGATATTTTGTTGAATATTTAATGTGATATGTTTAATGTAATGTTAATGTTTTAAATATTATCGTAATGTGTCTAAGTTGTATTTTATGTGCAACATAATTGTGTAATATTTTAGCGTTACTAATGTTATTTTTCTTTAAAAAAATGGATGCATGAAGCTAATAATCTAAAAAGAAAATATAGTAATTGGCGAAATAATAAAAAAGTTATTTTTACTTAGAGATAAGATAAGATGATTTATTTGTCAAAATATGGTACATTACTGTTGTTACAAAAGAATTTCGATCCTAAATATTCTGCCGTTTCCGTCGTACAAATATTTTCAGATAGAAAATTTTTCGAATAAAGTAGAAAACTAAGACAATAATTATTATATAGTATAAAGATACTTGCAGCAATATGTATGGAAACTAAATCTATATAAAGTAATCATCTATCAATTCATAATATTTTTATTAGCAATTCAATAAATACAATTCAAGTCAAATTTATGATTTGAGAAGTCATTTATTGAGTAATAACATTTATTTAAAAGAAATTGAAATAATTTACTTTTAAAGATTCCTATATTCATCTTTTTGATTTTGCCATACAATATACATTTTTTGAGTAGAGTTATATTCTTTGCTTTGGTATACACAATTTATGTATATTTCTACTAGTCCTAATTACAACATCGTTGTGTTTTTCGAATAAATTACTATTTTTGTGAACAAAGATACAGATTTCGTAAACGTATAATGCTGGAAGGGGCAATATTTTATGTTTGCGAAAAAAGGGGAATAAAACTATCTAATTGGTGTGCTCCGCATAAAGACCTTACACATTTTTTCTGTTCACGAAAAGCTCTAATGAAATCGACAGAATTACCCCATATTATTAAGCCGTAACGTAGGATCGAAGAAACATATCCATGATAGGCAGAGAGTGCGGCCTCCATGTTAGCCACTCGTCTTAACCGATATAAAACAAAGACAAATTTATCTAACTTTTTACATAGTGTAACGATTCCCCCCTCTCATAATAATAAATATATTAAATATATTATATATAATTAATTTACCCTCTTTCAATAACATTATATATTTGTGACCAAGATAAATAAGATATGTTTTGATCTTTCTAAATGATCTTTCAAAAGGTTTAATAATAGGCCGTTTGTAATATTTTTGGCGTGATCGTCTTAGTTAGGACCCTTATTTACGTTGTGTTTGTTTAGTAACTTAGTTCTTTTAGGTGTTTTTTGGAAGAATGAATATTTACTAGAGTAATTGAAAGCTGTTGGTAGTGCCTTATAAGCTAAGTGAATCCCGTTCACGAGGACAGGGCTCGAGAAAGGTTAAGAACATAAAATGTCCTATTCCACTTGTATCAGGTTTACATTATTAATTTATTATTAATTATCCCTTCCCGCTTGGAAAAGGCCCACAAAATATTTATACAAAATACCCGATACAAGGGCTTCGCTCTCCTACATTTATTTAAAAAAATGTAGGGGAGCACACACGCCGTGCGCGGTGAGCGCCAACCATTTTGATGCACTCCCCACGTAGGGAACGTTAATTCGGGAACTAGACCGTAGTCCACATCAAAATAACTGACGAACCAGTAAAAGAAGCTTGGCCCCTTGTTAGTGCGTAAGCACAAACATCGACCGAAGTCGCGCATGTCAATTGTGTAAACGCCATACAGAATACGAACGAATCCAGCCACAGTGAATGTACGTCACACGGTTTAGGCAAATAGGCCGTAAACCCTCCATGAGCGCCACCACCTGCCAGACCGCCGCTGCTGCAGACGTGATGTAAGTGTATGGCATCACCACCGATTGCATGATTAGCACGGCTACTAGCCGCAGAGCGTGTCATGAGTCTGCCGCTCACCTCAAGGGAATGGATCCCACGTTGTGCGGCTTTCGGCCGCAGCCTTGAAAGTCTCCTCAGATCCTCCCGCCAGCTACCACCCGCATGTGGTCGACACATATGCTCCACCAACCAATACAACGGCAGATATAGTCAAAAGGCAGTTATAAGATAAGAGTAACAATTCGCCATCAGAAAGAGTTTGTGTCACTGACGTTGAGTAAATGCATTTTCGATCATGTTAGAGTAGTTAGTTAGTACCAGTTCTGGCTCACTGAGCCAGAAGTGGTACAACGTTCGTCGACTCACGATCCTAAAAAAAAAAGGTTTTGTCATGCTCTGATCACGAATCTGCGGTAGCGTCTTGTTCAAGCAATCAATCGAGCAATCAAGCGTCTTGTTCAGTGTATTGATAACTCAAATACGTTTTGTATAACACAAAATAATGCAATTTAATATTTAGAAATCACTATAATTGATTATTCCTATGTTAGTCATTGAGTAAATTGGTACTGTAATAATCTACTAATAGCAGTAATATCATGGATACACTAGATGTACAACAACATTTGAAAAAGATTCACTCCAGTCTAGAAAATAATGTTCATGCTGCTAATAGACTGCCCATGTATACCCACGTACCAACGTATATAATATGCAGTTTGGGTACAGATGATAAACCAGGGTCACATTGGGTAGCTTTATATATCGATACGAATGACGTCGGTCAATATTTTGATTCATATGGACGATCACCTGTACGATATCATCTAGAGTTTTTAAAAAGGAATTGTAAAAGATGGAACTGGAATGTTGATAGGATTCAGAATGAGTGGACTTCAGTTTGTGGCGAATTTTGCTTAATGTATTTGCTATATAAGTTTCAGGGATGTTCAATGCATAGTTTTACGAGTATATTTACAGGAAACACATTATACAACGATATTTTAGTGGATGAGATGTTTCACTCCTATTTTGTAGATAGTAAGTAATAAGATTTTGTATTTTGTAAATAAAAATTGTAACAAAATTAGGTACTGTATTTTATTCATGATTCAGATTAGCGTTGCAGTTAGGAACAAAGGGGTATAATACAATAGCACTGATAATCCGACGTACACGCCGAGGAAGAATAGATAATGACGATATTCAATGAATAATAGATAAATAGATAAGAACAATGGTGTGCTAATGACGATGGAGGTCCTCACCTGATATCAATTAGATAAGAGTTAATTGATCTGAACATCTCTGGAACCGTGCATCCTACGCAAAAATGGACCGCAAATTCGTGATCAGAGCATGCCAAACCTTTTCTTTTTAGGTTCGTGAGTCGACGAACATTGTACCACTTCTGATTCAGTGAGCCAGAACTGGTACTAACTAACTACTTGTTAGTCTCACCCACCAACAAGTTGCCTTCAATCATTCAAAGGTGGGAAAGTTACAGAGATATATTATTATGTTGTTATATAAAACATCGTGGAGGGCAGACAGTCTGCAGCCCCGTAATGAAGGGACCCGACTTGGGCAAAGCTACTTAGGTGTGAGTCAAACCAAGACGCAGAGCAGAGACGCAATGTTGCAGAACGCAACAAGCGACTATCGTCTATCGTCAGGCTTACACCATCCCAAGGTCCCCCATACATCCCAGCAGACATCACCACCCGCATACCTCCATCGACCAGAACCACAAGAATGCGTCGAATCAGGCGCAGTACACCCGCAGATCCATCACAAGACGCAATACCGCAAGAAGCAGTAAGCATCATTGCAACTATCATGCGGATGGCGCCCCTCACAACATACCCACATGATCCCTATCGACTTTGGTAACAAAGTTTGTATTGTTGTTAACTAAAAAATATCACCAACGTATCATAGTAGCACGCTACTAAGACGCCAGTGAACAAAACTCCACGTATCATAGCGCTAATGCACTAAGGCATGAAGTTGAGTATGCCTGTTACACTTAAAAGTGCTACCAAACACACTCATCCCAATCCGAAAGATAGAGGACGCGTCGCTATGCGCTACGACGCTGCCCTCAAACGGTATGGGTGTGTGATGTCCACGAGAAAGCCGTATTACTACAACAAACCCGCTTACCACCGGCATTAAGATGTTGTTAATTGTATACCTCCATCGACCAGAACCACAAGAATGCGTGGAATCAGGCGCAGCACACCCGCAGATCCATCACAAGACGCAATACCGCAAGTAGCAGTAAGCATCAATGCAACTATCATACGGGTGGCGCCCCCTCACAACACACCCAAATGATCCCTATCGACTTTGGTAACAAAGTTTGTATTGTTGTTATCTAACAAATATCACCAACGTATCATAGTAGCACGCTACTAAGACGCCAGTGAACTAAACTCCACGTATCGTAGCGCTAATACACTAAGACATGAAGTTGAGTATGCCTGTTACACTTAAAAGTGCTACCAAACACACTCATCATCCAAATCCGAACGATAGACGACGCATCGCTATGCGCTACGACGCCGCCCTCAAACGGTATGGGTGTGCGATGTCCACGGGAAAGCCGTATTGCTACAACAAACCCGCTTACCACCGGCACTAATATGTTGTTAACTAAAAACTGCACTAACGTATCATAGTAGCGCTACTAAGACGCCAGTGGACAAAACTCCACGTATCATAGTAGCGCTACTAAGACGCCAGTGGACAAAACTCCACGTATCATAGCGCTAATGCACTAAGACATGAAGTTCAGTATGCTGGTTACACTTAAAAGTGCTACCAAACACACTCATCCCAATCCGACAGATAGACGACGCATCGCTATGCGCTACGACGTCACCCATAAAGGGTATGGGTGTGCGATGTCCACGGGAAAGCCGAATTGCCACAACAAACCCGCTTACCACCGGCACTAAGATGATATGTCTTGGACACATCGGTTAGCGAGTCCAAGTTCACCTCGGACCAATTGCTCGTGAAGCAGCATACACGCCACCATAATATTCCTTTTCAAGTCCCTAATAAGGACTAGTCATTTTGCTACAGTACTAAGAGCAGTCGGTCACCCGACCACCCCATATAATGCTTATGCATCAAGGAGACCTTCTATAATATTGCTTTTGTATCATAGACCTTACTGTCGTAAGTCATTAATATATGGGACTTCAACCCACGATTCTACTATTGTAATGCTATTTCATCATAGAGACCTTCTATAGTAATGCTTTTGTATCATAGACCTTAATTTCATAAGTCATTAATATATAGGACTTCAACCCACCACCCCACTATTGTAATGCAAATTCATCATAGAGACCTTCTATAGTATTGCTTTTGTATCATTGAGTTTAATATCATAAGTCCCTAATATAGGACTAGTCATTGTGCTACAGTACTTCAGGCAGTCGGGCTCCCGACCACCCCATATATATATGTACAACTTCAGGTATGTATCTCCGGCAGCTCCTCCATACAAGACTCCATACATGAACACCTTCCATAACTTAGGAAAATTTTCTTTTGTACATGAACTTCCAAGACTTAGACAATTTTTAACAAATTTTCTAATTATTTGATAAATGTTATTTATCTTTATTTTTATAATATTTTCGACTTGTGTTGTGTCTTCCAATTACAGAACTTGTCTATTGTTATACCTAAAAAGTTAGTATAGTCAACTTCTTCAATTATGTTTTTCCCATATTCAATTTTAAGTGGTACTTGTTTACTATTATATGTCTGAAATCTTATAATCTTAGTTTTTTCGATGTTAATTTGTAAATTATTATGTTTTAACCAATCTATTATTGTTTCCAAGGTCCTATTTATTTCATGTTCGTAGTCAAAACATTTATTATTATTTTTTATATTAATGGTAATGTCATCAGCATATAGCACACATTTATGAGTAGTTATATTACAAAGATTGTTGATAAGGATTATAAATAATAGAGGTCCTAGTATACTTCCTTGTGGCACTCCGCATTTATTTTCACAATATTGTGATCTATAATTTTTTCTATGGCGTCCTGAGTAACTTGATACCTCAACGCATTGTTTTCGTTGACTTAAATAATCTTGCATTAATTTTAATGCATTGCCTTTTACACCATATATGCTAAGTTTGTGTAAATTCGTGGTTAACAAAGTCAAATGCCTTGGACATGACCATGAAAATTGATGTTATAGGTATTTTGTTGTTTAGGCTAGTTGTTATTAGTTTTATTAAGTTGAAACATGCTAAAGTAGTTGACTTTTTTTTGTAAACCCATATTGCTCTGGTTTTAATATTTCATGTTTGTTAAAGAAGTTATATATATTCTGGTATGTATGGCCTTTTCAAACACTTTTGATAAAACAGATACCAGTGTTATGGACCTATAATTGTTTATGTCAGTTTTATCATCTTTCTTGTGTAGTGGTTTAACGACAGAAAATTTTAGTCTAGTTGGGAAAATGCCTTGAACAAACGATAAATTGATAATGTAAGTTAGCGGGAAAGACAAATATTTGGAGCATTGTTTTAAGATTTTAGTACTAATATCATCACAACCTGTAGAATTTGTATTTTTTAAAGAATTAATAATTTTTATAATGTCAGTGCTATGTATTGGAACTAAATATATAGAATTGGGATAAAATGTCAATTTAGATGTATAGTAGTTATTGGTTGTCATTTTATTTGGTGTTTTAATGAAAGTAATTATATTTATAAAGTAATTGTTAAACGCATCCGCTATTTTATCTGGCTGATAATAAGTATTACCACTAGAGGTAATTGTAGTAATGTCATTAATAACTGCCATATCATTATTAACGTTTTTTGTTATTTGCCAAGCTGCCTTACTTTTGTTGTTAGAATTAAGTAGGTAGCGTGTATTGTCCAGTTTTTGAGATTGCAGAATGCATTTCCTTAAAATGTTTGTATATTTGTAATATATTTTCCAATTTCTTTTTTTGTTTGCTGTTGAAAGACCATATTTCAAATACAAACGTCATTTATTAATGCTACATTTTTTTATACCCCGTGTAATCCACTTACTTTAAATAGATTTTTTTTTGTTATTTTTACGATAATTTTAGGGAAACACAAATTATAAAATAAGGCAAGAGTGTCATGAAAGTAGTCAGAAAATGATAGGGTTGAAATATAGGACAGAAATTTTTTCACGTTTTCACTACTAAGGTCTCTTTTTTCCTCAAATCAAAACGATTTCCTAATATGACTTTTATTTGTATTTGCCTGAAAAGTTATTGTTTGACAAGTTTCATGATCTGATAGTGCTAAAAAGTGAATATTTGGTTGTACATTAGGAAGATTAATGGCAATCAAATCAATACACGACACTTTTCTAGTTGGTTTACAAATGTGTTTATTTAAGTTATGATTGTATAAAATAGAATAAAGTTCTTAGAATGAATATCATTTTTCAAAATATGTATGTTCAATCCAATCTCCACAAACTATAATTCATTTATTATTTTTCTTAGTAAGTTTATTTACAAGTTGTTCAAATTTTTCAAAAAATAATTTTATATTAGAATTTGGAATCCGATATATACATACAATGCAAATACCTGGTGTAACTATCTCAATAGCACAGAATTCAAATGTGTAAATTACCGAGTTCGGTAGGCTTTTTATGGATTGATAATCTAATTCTTTCCTAACTAATATGCAGGTGCCACCTCTACGCTGATTCGGTCTTGAAAAGGCCGCTGCTAATTTGTAGTTAATAAGCTTTAGATTAGACTCCGTACCCTGTTTCATAAAAGTTTCACAAAATATTATATCAATACTAATATTTTTAATTTTTCAAAATCAAGAAGTGCAAGTTCAAATAAGTTTTTTTATTTAAAATCCCAGCGATATTTTGATGTAGTAAGGTATTTTTTTTTCACTATCGAAAAAAAGATTGAATCATTACCATTATTCACTAAATTTTGTTTAGACTCTATTTTACTTTTCTTTTTCTGTTTATAGAAATAATATGGAATAGTTCCTTTTATTTTGCTTAGTTTTTTTAAGTTCATTTCATTTACTCTACTGCTACCAGGTGTTATACCAGTACACTTTGATCTTAGTAACGATCGAACAAGTTTTTCGTAATTAAAATTATCTATTTCTATATTTAATTTAGAACACAGGAAATGTTTCGAAATCCAATGCGTGTTACTATCCCAATTATTACTTCATCATCATTACAGCCCTTCACAAGTCTAATGCTGAACGTAGGCCTCCCCCAAGTAATGCCACAAAGCACGGTCCTGAGCCACCTGCATCTATCGACTTCCTGCATGTCTTACCATGACGTCACTCCATCTAGTGGGGGGTCGCCCTACACTACGCCTACCGGTATGAGGTTGCCACTCGAGAACCTTTCTTTCCCATCGGTTATCGGTTCTTCGAGCTATATGGCCGGCCCATTGCCACTTCAGCTTACTAATCCGTTGGGCTATATCGGTCACTCTGGTTTTACTGCGGATATCCTCATTTCTGAGTCTATCACGCAGAGAGAAACTCTGAGCATAGCCCTCTCCATAGCTCGCTGAGCGACCTTAAGCGTCCTTATACGGCCAGCAGTGAAGGACCACGTCTCAGATCCGTAAGTCATCACGGGCAACACGCACTGGTTGTACACTTTAGTTTTCAGAGATTGAGGTATACCTGACGAGAAGATGTGTCGTAATTTCCCGAACGCTGCCTAGCCGAGTTGAATCCGTTGATTGACCTCTCGGTCAAAGCTCCTCTGCTTTTCGGATAGCGGCTTGTTCGGGAGGCTGGAAGTCGTGGAGTCTGCGTGAGAGACGATTCGTAATGACTCGAAAATAGCATGTAGACGCGGCTCAGAAGGGAAATCGGTCTGTAGATCTTCAAGAGAGCGTTGTCGCCTTTCTTAAAGAACAAGACCACCGCACTTCTGCTCCACGCCTCCGGAGTAGTTCCACCATGGAGGACGGAAATGAAGAGCTTCTGAAGGACTTCAAGTGCCGGTGTTCCACCCGCTTTCAGAAGCTCCGCTGTAATTTCATCCTCGCCTGGGGCCCTGCCGTTTTTAAGGTGCTGGAGAGCCATTCTAATCTCGCTCAGACTGATGTCCGGGATATCATCGGAATAGTGTCGGGTAAGACTTGCTCTTGGATCGTTACTCACACTTGCATGTGGCTCCAACGATGATGTGTACAGCTGCCCATAGAACCTCTCAATCTCACTCAAAATCTCAGGTGTCCCGAAAACGATGCTGCAACACTCAGTCTTCAGCTTTAACAGTTAGCTCTTTCTGGCAGACAGATTTCTGGCAAAGACTTTGGAGCCCTGGTTCCGCTCGATCGCTTCTTTAATACGAGCAGTATTAAAGTTGCGTAAGTCTCGCCGCATGCAGTTGGAGATCTGTCTGTTCAGTTGCCTGTATGCTGTCAAATCTGTTGACGATTGCAGCCTCATCTCCCGTCTAACAGCCATGAGATTAAGAGTGTGATCGAAGAGTTTTTGTGTTCCTTCTGCGGCGGGTCTTGCAAACTTAGCTCCGACAATGCATTGCAATCTTCTAGGCACACAAATGTCTACAAAAAATTTATGTCTACAAAATAACAGTTTGAAAGATTCTGAACAAATAACTTAATTTCTCTATTTTACAATTTGACATTTAAAAATTCATTATTAAATACGTTCAATACAAAGACGTTGTTATTCTTTAACTTGCAAAGTGTAGAACAAAGTTAGAAATGTATACGGATTTTTCTCATTACTTCCTACAACTAAAATAATAACGTCATCTGTATTCAAAGTCTCTAATATATTATCAATACTGTCAAATATTTGCGCGCTGGTTGCATTTGGTTTGCATATTCCAGAAACAGAGTAAACATTGTTCCATTTATTTTTACATCTCTGATTGTACATTTCTTGAGCGAGCCTCCTAAGATTATAATTTTTGGTGTTGACGAAATATTTTTAATTTCTTTATAGTAACTTTTTTCTATTTTTGCATGTACATGGTCTGAAGTCTCTTTATCTTTGGGTTCATTTTCTATTTTGTATTCATTTGTTATACCCGTATTAGTAGGATTTATATATGTAAGTTTTTTTGCAAATAATTTCAGAAGCATTCAGTAGTGATATTCTAGGCGTCTTAGTTTGCAAATAAATCATTTTTTGCTTAATGGAATAAGTGTTCGCTTTGCAATGGGTGTGCAAGTAACATTATCATCAGCAGTGAGGTTTTTTAATCACTGTATAGTTCTGCCTTTCTCTTGTAATTTTAAATTCAATAACTGAATCTGCGAATCTAGTTCCGCAATTTCATTGTGCGCTGATTCTAGTTCCGTTTTTACTGAGGACAATTGTAGGCTTAACGCATCGGCAGTTGATTTTTTTTTATAGAATGGGCTGACAAACGAGCACACAGTCCACCTGATGGTAAGTGGTTGCTGCGGCCCATAGACATCTACATCTATCTTCCATTACAAATCAAAATGAAGATGCGTTGTCACCCATGAGGACTGAGATGGAATGCCTCATTTTCAGTAAAAAGGGTCTCCGGTTCTCTACACTCACCATACGAAATACAGCAGCATTAAGCTACTATTTCACGCTGGTATTCTGTGAGAGCGTGGTCCTTCCCCCGGTCGAGCCGACCCATTCGTGCTACAACTATACTACTAATATAACTGCAGCATGGCTCTACCACGTAGATTTATTTAGGGCGTGGATTAAGTGGTCACTGTGATCAGTCGACAGACCAATTTCCGTGTAGTGGCGGTTGAGAATTTGCCGTGTAGTGGCGGTTGAGAATATCCACTACCCCATATCTTCCCATGGGTGTCGTAAGAGGAGACAGAGGGAGACAGGCAGGAGATGGGCAGCAGCATCTTCCTGATAACAACTGTGATATAATAAAAAACTGCGGTTGCCAACCCGCTCGCCAAGCGTGGCAACTATGGCAAATATCCCCCCATGAATAATGACGCAACCAAACGGCCCCCAGCCCCCGGCGGCCCCGCTATTCCTGGCTACGGTGGCGACCATGGTAACGGCGGGGCAGATGTGTTAAGAATCTCCGGTGGAGGTTCGGTTGCCACCTACGACGACTCGACCTGGCAACATATAACGCCCGCAACCTGAGGACTGACAAGAAGATACTGGAGCTGGAAGAAGAGGTAGACAAGTTGCGCTGGCATATTATTGGATTCTCCGAGGTCCGAAGAGAGGGGGAGGACACGGTAATCCTCGAGTCCGGCAACTTGTTCTATCACCGGGAGGGCGACCATCTGTCTCAAGGAGGTGTCGGATTTATCGTCCACAAGTCTCTCGTCAACAACGTTGTAAAGATTGGGAGTGTGTCGACGAGGGTTGCGTACCTGATACTCAGAATCACCAAAAGGTATTCGCTGAAGGTCATACAGGTTTACTTTTTTTAATTACGATATTTCCAGAGGCATGCATTCCTCCAAAACCCACTAGACGGTGATGATGGGAGACTTCAACGCAAAACTAGGCACAAGAGAAAGCAGTGAGCTGAAGGTAGGGAAATTTGGAGTAGGGCAACGGAACCGAAGGGGCCAGCAGCTGGCTGACTTTACGGAGAAAGAGAAACTCTTTATGATGAACTCTTTCTTCCAGACGCGGCCCCAAAGACCTGGTTGAGCCCCGACGGTTCGACAAAAAATGAGATTGACTTCATTATGACGACCAGACGCCAACTGTTTAGTGATGTCTCAGTGATCGCAAGGGTGAAAACCGGCAGCGATCACCGAATGGTTAGAGGCACACTGAACCTAAACGTTAAGTTGGAGAGGTCTCGTCTAATGAAGTCAACGCTCCGTCCCCCTCGTGCTCTAATCCAGAATCCCGAAATCTTTCAACTCGAGTTACGTAACCGCTTTCAGTGCCTAGAAAATTGCAATGCAGTGGACGATATGAATGACAAGCTCGTGGAAATTATCCATGCGGTCGGAGGTAAGTTTTGCAAGACCCGCCGCAGAAGAACACAAAAACTCTCCGATCACACTCTTAATCTCATGACTGTTAGACGAGAGATGAGGCTGAAATCGTCAAGAGATTTGACAGCATACAGGCAACTGAACAGACAGATCTCCAAATGCATGCGACGAGACTTACGCAACTTTAATACTGCTGTTAGGATTTCGGATGACTAACACATCTAGGAAAGCTAAGGAATTATTTGCCTCTAACTCCATAGTAAATTGAATTTTAGGGTTTATGGAATTAAGATGTTCTAAAAATGCAGTTACTTTTTCTGATGGTAAAATTGTGAAAGTATCGTCTACGTACCGCTTGTAGAACCTTGGGGTAACAGGTGCAGTAAGGAGGGCTTTCTCCTCAAAGTCTTCCATGAATATATCGGCGACAATGGGAGATACAGGTGAGCAATACCATCTACTTGCTTGTAAAACTCTTCCTTCCACAATAGATAGCCAGATGTAAGGCAATGTCTTAGTAGCACTGCATATTCTGGTGGCATGTTATTTTCATCTAGTTTCCTAGTTATAATTGAGATGCAGTCTTCAACAGGTAGGCATGTAAATAGAGACTGAACATCAAAACTGACCATGTTTTCATTGTCAGCAAGACGTCTTTTATCTCACTGACAAAATGGTATGAATCCTTAGTATGTGCTCTTGTGTGTCCTCTGAGTGGTGATAATATTTTGGCTAAGTGTTGAGCCAATCTGTACGTTAGCGAATCGATTTGACTCACTATTGGACGTAATGGAGCGTCAGGTTTGTGTATTTTTGGTAACCCATACAACTTGGGAGGTTTTGCACACGAAGGTATTATCGAATTGACGTCTGTATTCAATTTCTCGGAGTATTTCAGTGACCATGGGTGCTGGAAAGCACCCGAAACGTCGGGTATTAAAATTAATATAAATAAAACGCGATAAAATCTGTAAAAGTAGTTTTAATCAATATCAAAACTTTCGTTAAACGTAGAAATAATGAGTGTATTTGAAATTTAGTAACACCGTTTTTACAATATTATTACAATTCACACAACAATCATTTTACACAAATTTTCCAATTTCAAATTTTTTTTTCGCTCACAGTTTTAGAAAATGTCAATAAAGTTAATTAATGTTTTGGTAAGTTTGTAATTAATTGTTTTTTGAACACTTGAAAGTTGTTTATAATCACGTTAGTTTTAGAATGATATTTAAAATATTGCTTAATTATAATGCAATATAACACTCTCACTTCTTTACTGTTATGTTAACGTCGCACAGCTTATTATTAAAAGTTTTATTATATTATAAGTAAAAAAGTTTGAAAATATTTATATAATATAATATCATCGCTTTTCTTCCCTTGTTACCTCCCTGCCTCTGCTGTGTTGGTTATATAACAGAAAAACCTATGTTTATTACTGGACTGTTAACAAGCTGATGATTTAATAGACACAGATCTTTTAAATATAACTATTGATTAATTTGGAAATAATTACTAATGTATTTAAAACAAAAACAGGTAAGAGACGTTCTTTGTTATCGACATTGAGATATGAAATATTCCCGACATGCGATTTGCGCTAAAAATTTCTATGAGACATAATTAAAATTTAAAAATGAAAATATACGAACGAACCGCATCTGCACGAATATGAAAAGATTCAGCGACGTGAACGCAATGCATATGCATACGATAATGAACGGTTTCGTATAATAGGATGTCACATGTTCTAGTTTCGCAATGAACGTTGGCGACTGTAAACAAATCACTGAGTAAATTGTAATAACTCAGTTAAATATTTATTAATAATAATGTAGAGAAAATTAAAAAATAATGTATTATTACGTCTTTACCTTTTTTAATTAAGGTGAGATGGGGTAAGACTATTACCGGGGCAAGGCAATCACTATTTAGTGTCTCGATAAATATAGCTTCCTTACGAAATTCTCTTAGTCGGTAATAATAGTTCATTCGTAGATATAATTTGCCAGCTCAAAACGTAGATGTAGCTACTGTAAGATAATATGACCGTAAAATGTATTTGAAAAATAAAAGAAAATTAAACAATTTATCGAAGTTGCTGGGTTAATGGATATTTAAAATTTTAATGAAAATTTAGCAAAAATGGAAGTGCTTTCGACGTAAATAGCATCCTTAAAATATGGGTTTTTACTAATTATATCAATTTAACGTAAACGTGGTAGAGCCAGGCTGCAGCTATTACGTTTGTAGCATGAATGGGCCGGCTCCAAATATAAAATATACTACAAATATATAATACCAGCGTAAAATAGCAGCTTAATGCTGCTATGTTTTGTATGGTGAATGTAGAGAACCGGAGACCCATTATACTGGAATTGAGGCATTCCATCTTAGTCCTCAAGGGTGACAACGCATCTGCATTTTGATTCTTAATCCAGGTTAAATGCAGATGTCCATGAGCCACAGCATCCAGTTACCATCAGGTGGACTGTGTACTCGTATGTCACCCTTAGCCTATAAAAAACAAACAAACGATAATCTAAAATATTTAACGATACGAAAACATTATAGGAGTTGTAAGCTTCGGAAAGACTATCAGTTTGTCAGAGGCAAGACAAACATATGTTAGTCTTACTCCAAGTTAGAAGTAACGAACATTTTCTTGGTGGATAATTTTACTTCAGACTACTATGAAAAAAAAATCTGTTTTAATTGACGCAAAAAATATGAATTTAAGTACAGTACGCGTGCGATCTTAATTAATACAGAACGAGTTAAAACGCTTTAATTAAAGTGCAAATTGTTATTTATCCAAATTAAAATCAATATAAATCTTAGTTGTAATTGTAATTTAACAACATCATTATAATTATACTAAGCTATAACTGTTCATTCGTTTTGTACTCTTACCTCCCTTCCCTTATACTTTATTTTGGGATCGGCGCAGAATGTCGTCTTCCATAGATCCGTCATCTAAGTATTAATCACCCTTTCTATCCATATATTCTCTTACAATATTTATCCAATGTTCATGTTGCTTAAAGTTGGGCGCTAAGTTAACGTCCACCTGGTTGACATTAACTGTCCTTAGAAATGCTTTTGTTCTGCAGTATGCTTGTTTAATACTACTTGAGAACGCTGCAGTCTCTCCCTCGGGAGGTTTCTTTAGTCGCATTTCACGATACCCACGAGAAGATATGGGGTGGTATTATGAAGATTTCATATAACAATATTAATCTGGGCGTAATGCAAGTGGGATAGGGGTTGTAACGTATAGTCTACATAAAATACACAAATGAAATTGGGTTGAAATTGAATTTATATTACTAAGAAGAAAATTAATAGAATAAACAAATTTTTAAGTGCAATGCAATAAAGAGTTGGCATTATATTGTATACTTTACATATACAAAAGAAAAATATTTTCTACTCTCGATTTTGATTGTTGTTAGTGTGGTCCCTTATTTATATTTATATAAATAACTCAAAGGGGAAAACTTTAAAGTTATACATAAGATGAAAAATAAAAGTTAGTACTGTTCACATTTACGATTTTTCTTCAGAAACTGCATAAAGTACGTACGTTAAAGTAAAAACATTACTGTTAGTCTTACTACAAGTGGCTCTAGAAGACTAACAGTTTTTCTTGTTTTACATTTTTTGCAGTATTACCATTTTGAAAACACTGACGCAAATTCTTTTATAGTCATATAAAAGTTTATTTTATCGTTATGTCAGTATAATTTATACCTCAAGAGTAGACCAAACAACTTCATAAAAACAGATTTTTTTCTGTCTGGTAGGATACTATGAAAGTCTGACCCTTCACCCACCTCACCTTATCATCATCATCATCATTACAGCCCTTCACAAGTCCACTGCTCAACATAGGCCTCCCCCAAGGTATGCCACAAAGCACGGTCCTGATCCACCTGCATCCATCGACTTCCTGCATGTCTTACCAGGTCGTCACTCCATCTAGTGGAGGTCGCCACTCACCGTACGAGGCTGCCACTCGAGAACCTTTTTTCCCCAACGGTTGTCTGATCTTCGAGCTATATGGCCGGCCCATTGCCACTTCAGCTTACTAATCCGTTGGGCTATGTCGGTCACTCTGGCTCTACTGCGGATATCCTCATTTCTAAGTTTATCATGCAGAGAAACTCCGAGAATAGCCCTCTCAATAGCTCGCTGAGCGACTTTGAACGTCCTCATACGGCCAACAGTGAGTCTCGGTTCCGTAGGTCACTGGCAACACGCACTGGTTGTACAGCTTAGTTTTCAGGTTTTGAGGTATACCTGATGAGAAGATGTGTCGTAATTTCCCGAACGCTGCCCAGCCGAGATCCGTCATTGACCTCTCGGTCGAAGTTGGACTTACTTAGTCGGACTATTTGTCCCAGGTAAACGTACTCGTCAACAACTTCGAGCTTAGTGCTCCCAACAACGACTGGCATAGGTGTGTCACCTTATACCATCTGTTAATATATTACATAATATATTATATTACATTTTAAATGATTAACAATTTTTTACCATTTTATGAGCAGTTTGTGACCCTCTTTGCTATAAAATGCTGCACGAAAACTAGTAAACTTAAAGATGCGTAGAAGATAGTACTCGTAAAAGATTTATTATAAAATACAACAGTATTTTTTAACAAAATTCTTTACGGTACGCTGTTGCATCACAATTCAGTTGATGGGGATAGTATCTCAAAGCGTCGAAGCAGATAAAAAGGTTAACGTGCAAATCGTTTTACTAATAGTTCACAAACGTAGACGCCTGATATACTAAATCGCATAACTTTTACATATCAACATGCACTTGAAACTATTATTTAAACGATAATAGCAAGAATTCGCCGGCGGTCAAGTTCAAGGCAAAACTCAAACGCTTAAATAAGTGTTCCAATTTCAAATTCAACTGCAACATTCTTTTTCAACTTACTACTAGCTAGACAAGGTCACAGCAGCAGAGATGCGTTCAAATATTTTTTTGCACACCCCAAAAGGAAAACACTAAGAATATTATTACTCAAGTGGCTAGGCTAATAATCAAATGATAATGCCCATATTTTTAGATGGACGAAGAAAATCGAAAGTAAAAGACTCTTTTTCCTAAATTTAAATGTTAAATTGAATAAAACTAATTTTATGAATTTTATTGCTTTTACTTCAATTATTTTTAGTATCCAGGCATTTCGGGTGTTTTATAAGACGCATGGTCTCGGGGGACTGAGATTGACGTTCTAAAATCATAGTTAACCCGGGCTTCTTTCAGCTTTTGGATATTAATTTTTGGACCGATCTACGTAGAACACGCTTATGGTATCTTGAAGTCTTGCAGTGGTAAGACTGGATAAGGATTTAATTTTATAAATTATATTAACCCAAGTAGGTGGTAGCACTTAGCTATCTCCTCTTTTGAAAGTTGGATGTTTTATATTTTCAATAGCCTCGCGAATCATCCTTGGCAGAAATCGGTGTTCTTTTACGAGGATTTGTGGTTTATGAAATCTGATGTAATGGCGGGGACGATCGTAGAGACGTTCACAGACTGCAGACCTTATGACGCGCAGTGTTTAAGATCGCCTTCGCCATATATCAGTCATCAGGACGTCAATTACCTTAGTACCCCGTTGCCTTAGTTGCTTTAAAGTATCCGGAACGTTGAGAATCAAAAATAATTAAAATTAATAGCGATAAAAGTCGTTAAATTGGTTATATGTATTTATGACGTTGTATTCGTGTAAATATAAGAAATCTTTAAATGTCTATAAAAATAGGTTTATGAAAAACGAGATACTTTGTTATTTAGAAGGAATTAATCCTTTAATTCTTTCTGTCATAAAAATACAGGATGTTTTTATTTTCAAATATGGAATCAAAAATCGATCGCAATTGATTTACAGATACGGCAAGAAATTTTTAAAAATCAAAAACAAAATTAATTCCAAAAATAAAATAAAGTAAAAACATATTATACGAATCAAAATTTCTAATCTACAATATTTAAAATATTTTACCTCTGTGTGAAATAGCCGTGGGACACCTATATATTACAGTAAAAACATATATATTGACACAAAAATAAACCAAAAACCTTATTTGTGTAAAAGAACATTTAAGTAAAACGGCAGCACTGTAATGCATGTGTAATTAAACTTCATATTTTAATTACGGAAAAGTCGCATGGAAAACACGTACAACATTGCCACACTCATCAAGTAATTACATTTTTTCTGATGAGTAAAGCTATAATTATATTACTAAAAAAATAACAAAAGCTTTAAGTAAAAAAAACTTGAAACATAAATAAAGTTAAATAAGCTTTGTGACGATGAATTGTTAAAATTTTTTTCTTCATTATCCTATAAGAACTCACTACAGGACATGGACTTCACCAATTGTAAGGAGATTTTTCCATATTCGCTACATTGGGGAGACGAATCGGGGTTTGCATGTGGTATCTCGCATGTTTGACGTTGCGTCCCGTCGTCAGTATCGTTTTTAGGTTATAAACAAGATGGGTATAACACTATCAAGGATGCATGAGATCTTTCTGGAATTTTCCACAGTATCCTTTTACGACGCTCATGCAACAAATTGGGACGAAAAAAAATCACTAATAATATTGCTAATTATTAAGAAATATTACTAACATCATTTTTAAATTGGTATTCTTGATAAGTTAATTTATTTGTTTGTATGATAACTAGCAGCTTTAAAAATTTGAAGCTCGAAATTGCAAATGAAAAAACTGAGAACAGATAACTGCACTTTTAAGCCAATTAGCTGCTTGCCAAACGAAGTGGTCACGATGAGGTTTGAGGTAGTTTAATCAGTTAGTTCATGTTGCGAAGTCTACAAAGTATAAATTACTAAATTTAGAAGTCTATTACTGTAATATCAGTTTTTTTTAATTAACTTTTATCTTCATTTTCGATATTTTTATGTAAGAGAACAAGCGAACACAGTCTCAATTTTTTTTAAATCGGATAAGGGTGACAAACGAGCACACAGTCCACCTGATGGTAAGTGGACGCTGTGGCTCATAGACATCTACATTTAACCTCGTTTAAGAATCAAAATGCAGATGCGTTGTCACCCTTGAGGACTAAGATGGAATGTCTCGATTCCAGTAAAACGGGTCTCCGGTTCTCTACAGTCACCATACGAAACACAGCAGCATTAAGCTGCTATTTTACGCTGGTATTCTGTGAGAGCGTGGTCCTTCCCCGGTCGAGCCGACCCATTCATGCTACAATAATAATAGCTGTAGTGTGGCTCTACCACGAAAAAGCTAATAAAAAATTAATACCCTGTGAATAAGTTGTTAAACGATTGCTGCAACAGTAGATACCATCATTCATTTTTTATCCCTACAATGTCTCGTCAATCGTAATTAAATTGCTTACAATAATAAGTACACACATAAAAATCTTCATCGTAATTAAGATCAGTTCTTTAACCACGGCCTACTATTCATACTTTTAGAAAGTTTTGTGTCATGACGTTTTAAGAAATGGAGTAAGCAAACCGTAAAGTACCGTACATATAAAACGTCCATTCAAAATATGCAGTCTTAACAAAGAGAGTAAAAACACAACAAAGTGCTTAGCCTTAAAATGAACACAAAAGCACCTTGACTTTTCACGTAAACTGTATTTATTTTGCAAAACTTGTTTTTTATTTAGAGTCATTAATCACTTGACTCAGGTCATGCATTTATTTATTAAGACATTTAGTAGACTTAGAAAATAAAAAGTAATTCCTAACAGATCCTTGGAAATATAAGTAAATTAATTTAGAAAGATAGTTAATTTATTTAAATACCGTTTCAGGGAACCCGTAAGTATAGTATTTTCTATAAAAGCGATATTAGAAATGGTCGGTAGAAGTGGCCGTGTGTTCAAGACACACTTATATTGTGGAAGGCCCTAAAAACCATGACGGTAGTTACGATAATTGCTTTTCATAATTTATTTGGCCTATGATGTTGCTATGAGAAAGTCTTTGATTCCGTCGAAATTTGAGTCAGTCAGTACAGTCCCTTCAGCGGTGCCAAGTAGACTGACGGTATATCGAAGTGCTGAAGTGTTTGTACAGCAGGGCTACAATGGCTATCCGAATACAGAACTAGAGTACGAAACCTACCCAACTGTATAGAGGTATAAATAAGACAGGGTGACGTTATATCCCCGAAAATTCTCACCGCTGTTGGAAGACGTTATCTAGCTACTGGACTGGAAAGGATACCGTATTAACATCATTGTCAGCTTCATGGAGTAGCGGCTTAGCATAGAATTGCAGCGTTAAAAGTCGCGGTTTTGAATCAGGCACGGAACATGTTTTGTATTGCGTGCAAATAGTTGTTTCGGGTCTGGCTGTTTGTCCTTGTGAATATGAATATGAATATCCTAGTGTGACCGACATAGCCCAAGGGATTAGTAAGCTGAAGTGGCAATGGGCCGGCCATATAGCTCGAAGAACCGACAACCGTTGGGGAAAAAAGGTTCTCGAGTCAAAGGCAGCCTCGTACCGGTATACGAAGTGTAGGGCGACCCTCCACTAGATGGAGTGCCGACCTGGTAAGACATGCAGGAAGTCGATGGATGCAGGTGGCTCAGGACCGTGCTTTGTGGCATACCTTGGGGGAGGCCTATGTTCAGCAGTGGACTTGTAAAGGGCTGTAATGATGATGATGATGATGATGATGAAGGTCACTTTTTAAGGAAAAAAATGAATGGCGAGTACATCACTCAACTTCGATTTGCCGTCGATATATTACTTATGGCAGAATTGCCGTAACACCTAAGCACTATGATCAATGACCTCAATAGTGCCTAAAAACATATGCTGGTAGTTATTGGGTGCACTGCGTTCGAAGTTGTTGACGAGTATGTTTACCGGGGAGACGTCAATCGACGGATTCAACTCAGCTGGGCAGCGTTCGTGACATATCTTCTCGTGAGTTACTCCTCAAAGATTAGAAACAATATTGTACATACAACCTTTCCTTATAGACTTTTGAGGACTTTCCCTCCATTTTCCTTGTCAGGTAAGTCGCACCAGGAACACAAGGTGCGCCTTACTTCACGGCGTCCAACTCCACCTGCGTAACGGACCCTCCGAGTCCGATACGCGGACGCCATGGGTCAGGAAAAACGAGCGCTCGGAAGTATCCGTTTTTCTGACCTCAGTGATGGATCTGGTCTCAGCCGCCAGCCAAGTTTCGGCCGCGAAGAGTAGGGAGAGCGGTGCCTCGCAATACCCTCACTCCATTCGCTCAGGTGTTCCATTCGATTCGTTTGGAGGTCGATTGAACGTGGCTACTGTGTTCGACAGTTGGGCCTTTTGTGAATCCTGCTAACAGAGGAAATAAATCTTCTCCGTTAGTTTTTTCGTTTTGGCTGCAGAGCTAGCCAGTTGTGATAGCAGTTTTTCGTTCTCCTTTTCAAGCCTTTTGATGATTTAGCTCGTCGTGATATTTCGCGCAAGTTCTTCGGCCGCCGATTTTTTAATGGCTTTATATTACGCACAGCAAGCCTTATACACTTTACGAAATTGCCCTTAAGGCTGTGTAAAAACGAAAAATTTATGAAATATAGATTATCTTAAACGTAAATGACGCCACAGTATTAGATCGAAGCGAAACCGGGGCGGGTTGCTAGCATAAAATAATATTGAATGTTTATAATATAATATTTTATAATTTATGTTTTTAAGCTAGATAATTAATAAATTGCCTTTGAGGGAGTCACATTTAACCTATTAGTAACGTAACATGTTAAATTTGTAATGTGACATTATTGAAGTAATATGTACTTACGTACTAGAACAGATATTTCAAACAAAAAATGTATGCTACTGTGTTCGCGCGGTTGGTTTTGTATCATAGAATAAACACATAGGTAGAATGATCAGAAGGTAATAATAGATTGTATTGTTAAATAGGTAAATGACATCGAGTACAATTTTTAAATTTTGTTATTTATTTTGTATATTATATTTGCTTATTTAATATATTATTAGATAATATTATATCACAATTACATTTTAATTACATTTTTATATTTTATATTTATAAGGTAAGAATATCAAATATAAAAAACGTACTATATGTATGTTTAACAAAACTTATTAATATAACATTTAAATTACAAATGTATTTATTTACGCGCACGCGAGAGTTAAAAATGGACGAATCTATTCCACTTTAATGGACTTTGATGTGGAAACCTAGAAATAAAATAAAAGTATAATGAGCAGATTTAAATATAAAAAAATTAGCCTAATTATGATATCTTATATATGTTTCTACAAAAAATTGTGCATAATAACATATTCGTCATATACTTTAAGTACCCACAGAAATGTCGCATCTGAACAAATTAATTTCATAATCTATGTTCCATGACACAAGATGGCGTCTTGGAAACCATTTGTTTTGTTATTAATCCATAATACTTTTTTCATTGATTAAGTTTCTTATTAACTGATAAAAAGTTATTCCTTGGTATTTGCTAACATTATTTGAATTATTTGTGCAATATCTAAAAACATATCAAGGCATATTTTATCGAGAATTTTTTTTAATATAATTAATCAACACGTGTCAACTCACAAGCACCTAACGAGTAGGTAACTGAGTAAATAGCAGCGTTAACGCCGTAATAGAATGATACAGTGGAACTAAATGCAATGTTGCCTCTAGTACGTAGCACAAAATAGCTCAATGTGTGACATGCAATAAACAATTTGAATTTGAATTTAGAAGCTCTTTAATTCTATCCTTCATTGTAGAACTTCTCCGGAAGCTTGAAGTAGAAGTGGTCCATGGTCTTGAGGACGACAATCGACAGTCTTCTTCCTTAAGAAAGCGACAAACCTCTTTTGAAGAAATTTACAGATTGATTTACAAAATGTTAACAATAACAAAGAGTAGTTTATGCCTCTCTGTATTTGAACTACAGGAAAGAGAGAAAGCTTTTGATTCCGTAGAAATTTGGTCGGTTCTTTAGCGGTGCCAAGCTGACTATCGATACATCAAAGTGTTGCTGTTTGAACTGTGAGGATACGACGTCTATTCGAGTAGAGACCAGAGTAGACCTTGCCAAATATAAAGAGGTATAAGACAGGGTGACGTTATATCTTCTCAACTCCACACCGCTGTATTAGAAGTCGTTTTCAAGCTAACGGACTGTAAAACGTCTTCTTCGTTATTATGGATGAATCGCAGGAAGACATCAGCACTCTGTTCAATGAAGTCTTCTTCGTTATTATGGATGAATCGCAGGAAGACATCAGCACTCTGTTCAATGATAAGTAAGTGCTCCGACTAACTAAGTCTTATTTCGACCTAGAGGTGAATCGACCAATTCTACTTATCTAAAAAATGTACGGAATGAACTCGCCTGGGCAGCGTTCGGGAGACTACGTCATATCTTCTTCGCACGTAAGAAATGCAGTATGTGTTGCTAATGATGACAAAATGTGAGACATGGTCCTTCTTTATGTGAGGAAACTCAAGGTCAGTCAGCGAGCTATGGAAAAAAAAGGTCGGAGTTTCTCTGCATTAGAACCTAAGTAATCGAAATTATACCTAACAGCTTAGTACGAAGTAGAAGAGTGAAGTGGCAATGAGCCTGCCATTTTTTTTATAGAACAGAGTGACAAACGAGCACACAGTCCACCTGATTGTAAGTGGTTGCTGTGGCCCCTAGACATCTACATCTATCTTCTTGAGGACTAAGATGGAATACCTATTTCCAGTAAAAAGGGTCTCCGGTTCTCTACACTCACCACACGAAACACAGCAGCATTAAGCTACTATTTTACGCTGGTATTCCGTAAGAGGTTGGTCTTTACCCGGTCGAGCCGACCCATTCGTGCTACAACTATTGAAAAGGAACGGGAACGAGGGGTCGCTTGCATCCAGCTGCCAAGGAGCAATTGAAAAAGGACAGGAACGAGGGTTCGTTCTTGTCACGGCTCGTTCAGCAGCGGATTTCCTACCCTCCTATGACACCAACGTTGGATTCGGGAACAACGTATGTGAACCCCGCAACGGAGTAACACACAAGGGCGTCGACCTCTTCCTTTTCTTCAAATAGGTTCAGGCGGGGATTACGGGTCTTCCGAGGTCGTCCCGGTCCCAACGCCTTAATTCTTCAATATGTGCCGCGCTGTCGACACCAATGAACTGTACTTATTTTAAAGGTGAAGGATTCCTTGGGAATAAAACATTAATTATCTTCAAACCGTTCCGTGATAGAGTAATTACTTTCCCTATCACTTCCCTCTACACTTTTCTTTCTTGATTATATTATATACTGGTAGCTGGTCCCGAACGATTTGTATGAAAACCAGTTTACTGAGGTATCACCAGCATACCGAAAGAGACGCACTCTGATTACACTACAATTACATCAATTGTACTATCACTCTCGGTATCACGGTTTGCCCAATATCTTTATTTTTATAAGACATACATTTATACATTTTATTTATAAAGATAGCACAAAAAATATCTATACTATGATATACATTACATTTTTATATCACAAAAAACCTTTTATTCATTCAACAAAATATGCCTATTTTACAACATATGTACTAAGTTAGAATTCTTAAATATCTAACATATAAGATTGAACAATGTTCTTCATTTGAAAATGTAAATATCTTAACTAATACAATAGTTTAATTAACATTTTTCCTATACATTTTACTATATAAACACTTTTAAATTTCTTACACAAAACTATCAATATTTCACTAATCCAAAGGAATTTTCACATGAAAATAACACAGAATTCACCTATTTTGCTCATACAGTCAATCTGAAATATTTTACAAGTAAATTTTACATAAATTGCTGAAATTTGCAAATATTTAAATTTCTACTTATTTTGACCTCCTAAGTACAAGGTTAACGCGCGGCTATGAACTAGCGCTATTTGAACAACTAATTCTTACACGACTCTCAATTGTCGGTAAAAGGTGGCAAATTTAGCACACACTGCCGTCAACCAATACTAGGTGAACAACTGATTCTACACGACTCCCAAATTGTAGGAAATTATTTCTAACTAGATTTTTATCAGTTATCATGCTCCCCACCAGACAACACAAACAAACATTCCATGAATCAAACATTGAAAACAAACATTTCACTCTCATACAAAACGTATCAAACTCATATAAGATAATTCTTATGCAATTAATTTCCATTAATTCCATTTATACACAAAGTGATCATTTCGACCGGGGAACAAATCCTGGTCTCTAACTTTATTTTAATATTCTTTTAAATTAACAATATTATTGGAAAGGTGATTTCAACCGGGGAACTGAACCCGGAAACATAATTTATATCTTAAAAATTCCCTATATGAATTTACTAAGAAAATATCACTAAGAAAACGACAAACTAGTCCGGCCTGGGAATCGAACCCAAGACCTTCAAATTATTAATTCAATATTTCTTTAAGATTCAACTTAGTGTTTTCTTATTAGAATATTATTGCTCGATAATTTGTTTTTAGAAGCTGTTCGTAATCGGTTAACTAATAAATTGAAATATTCCTATAGACACGTCGCCAACAACCTCCCCCCCGTGCATCAGCACCATCATTTGAGAGGCGTCGCGGGTACCAGGACTATTATTCTGGATGTAGGTCTTCTCAAGATACCTGTGCTAGTAATGACGTCAACCACTCTGGTGTGACCGTCTGGTCCCGGTAGCGTCCTATTAATCTTGCCTTTCGGCCACGTATTTCGTGGCAACGAATGATCTATTATCAAGACAATATCACCTTCTTTAGGTTCCATGAACCTTCCGTTATTACCCGTTCGAGGTATTAAAGTAGGCATGTACTATTTCAGCCATCTCGTCCAAAAATGGTCGGCTAACCTCTTGGCGGATTTCCAATTGAGTTGACCCGTCAGATGTCGCTCTAAAAATAATCCAGGTGGTCGATCACCACATGAGCGTCCGAGAAGAAAATGATTGGATGTCAAACCCTCTTCAGGACTATCCATACTGAATGTTACCAGAGGTCTGGAATTTACAGTATGCTCTGCTTCTAAAAGCAACGTATGCAGAACCTCCTCTCGCGGGCTCCTTTCTTTGAGCGTAGCGGTCAACGCAATTTTAATCGATCTTACTAACCTCTCCCAAGCGCCACCCATGTGTGGTGCTCCCGGAGGTATACATTTTCCATTTAATATATTTTCTAAACGACTCGTTTTTCATGCCGTCATAGCACTCTTCGCATGCTTGCAATAATTCTTTATTTGCAGCTTTGAAATTCGTCCCATTATCGCTGTATATAACGGCTGGTTTTCCTCTTCTGGCGATAAATCGCCTTAACGCCATTATCATTGACGCTGGTGTCAATGAGGCTGCTAATTCCAGATGTACTGCTCTGGTGGTCAGACACGTGAATAAAACACCCCAACGTTTTTCGTGTCGCCTTCCTATAGTCACACTCATAGGTCCGGAATAATCTACGGCTGAGCATGTAAAAGGTGGTTCATGATGAGCTATTCTCTCCAGAGGAAGATTTCCTTGTGGCACATTCTGCGGCTTTGACCTGTATGTCCTGCACCATTGACAGTGATGTGACACACTTCGTACTACGTTACGCAAGTTCAAGACATAAAATTTTTGGTTCACCTCATTCATCACCGTCTGGTGATTGGCATGTCCAAAATGATGATGAACTTCTCTAATCATCATTTTAACGATTTCGTATTTACCGTCTAATATGACAGGTTTTCTACTTTCCTCAGTCAAATTAGACTTGAAAGGTAAACGCCCATTTAAACGGAGTAAGTTATCTTCTCCTATTTCCATAGATAATTTACTTAAGCGTGAACTTCTTTCAACGCTTTTGCCTGCTTTCAAGCATTTTATTTCCGAATAGAAACACTCGTCTTGAATGAACTGTCCTTTAACCGACTTTCTTAAGAAAGTCGGTTAAAGGACCTTTGAATTTTTGAATTTTTCTACCGCTTGTAAGGTGCGTGTAGTTGCCCCAAGGAATTTCTTAAAGCTGCTAAATCGTCCGTAGTCGGGTAGACTTAACGGCTCTTGCTTTCTTAGCGCGTTTACGCCTTTCGGCGATTTTTCTTCACCCGTTTCTAAGCTATTTATGGTGTCCACTTGTTTGGGCCATAAATCAGGACTTGTCCCGAGGAATTCAGTTCCTTGAAACCAGCGATGACTTACATCGAAGGTGGAAGGAAAACTTCTAGTGGCGTCGTCTGCCACGTTTTGTGACGTCGGAACCCATCGCCATTCACGTAGTTTACTGTGATCTTCGATCTCAGCCAATCGATGAGCAACGAATGGTTTAAAAGCGCGAGGATCTAACTTAATCCACGCTAACACTGTACGTGAGTCCGTCCAAAATATTCGCTCGGGTATCTCGTACTTGCTCTCTTCCCTAACTGATGCAGCTAATCGGTTGCCCATAAGAGCTGCTTGTAATTCAAGCCTTGGAATGGAAATTGGTTTCAGCGGCGCTACTTTTGCCTTTGCGGCGATCAGCGTAATCCGCCTTTCTCCTGGCTCGTCCGTGGTGACGTAATACACCGCGGCGGCGTATGCTTTCTCACTAGCATCCGTGAAAGTGTGTAACTCTTCCTTGCCGACGCCTTCAGCAACGGGTCTAGGTACTTCTAAATGACCTAATTTCTTCACTTCCGATATCCATTTACAAAATAACACGTGTAATTCGTGTGGAACTTCTTCATCCCAAGAGATGCCTGTCCTCCATACTTGCTGGATTAGCGACTTCCCTTGAATCGTTACGGGTGATGCGAGTCCTAAATGATCGAAAACTGACATCACAGCGCTAGTTATCTCCCTCTTCGTAGGCGGTCGTAAACCTTCCATCACCTCTTCCGGTGTGTTACGAAGACTTATGGAGAAACTTATTATATCTCGTTTGATATTCCAGATCAAACCTAAAGTGCGTTCTGTGTGCTCCTTATCTCCTAATGAAGCACTGTCGTTCTTATATTTATTCTCCATTTTAGTTAGTTGGAAAGAAGCACGTTTATGTAATTCATACATATCGTTTACTATCCTTTCGGCCGTCGTCACGTCGGGAAATGCCTGTAGATAGTCATCCATATAAAAATTGCTTTCCGTCGCGGAAGCTGCTTCTGGATAGATATGTGCGTTATCCTGCACATTTCTATTCTTCACATATACGAGTATAGCGATGCATGGTGATGATGCCGCTCCAAATATGAGTGACGTCATTCTATACTCTTCCGGTGGCGCGTCACGATTGTGCCGCCATAAGAATCGAAGGCTGTCCCTGTCTTCTTCCCGAATTTTCACTTGCAGGAACATTTCTTTAATGTCTGCCATCACTGCTACGCTTCCTTCTCTGAATCGTAGCAGAACGCCAAATAACGACTTCAATAAGTCCGGTCCGGTTAACAATGCATCATTGAGACAACGTCCGCCCGTCCTTGCAGCGGCGTCGAAAACTATTCTTATTTTCCTTTTTTGTGGATGAGTCACTGCGAAGTGAGGAAGATACCACGTGCGTGGGGAAATGGAAATATGGTTCGCTTTCTCTGCGTAACCGTTAACGATGAGATTTTCAATTTGCTTTTCATATTCTTTTTTCAACTCGCTATTTTTATCGAGCTTCTTTTCGATATTAAACAGGCGACTTTCAACCTGTGCTCTATTCGACGGCATGCACTCATTATCTGTGCGCCATAACAAAGCAGTCTCGTACCTATTAATAGGTATATGACGTACCGTTTTGTTCAAAATATTTAAAGCTCGTTCTTCTGGGTCGCTCGCGGGCTTTCGCGCAGACACTCCCAGAGATTCCAAACTAAAATAATCCTTGATTAACTTCTCCATGTCCTCCTCCTTCTTGGTAGAAATGTGGTTAACAATCTTGATTGGTTTATGCCACCCGAAATGTGACCATGTAAAACCCATCCAAGTTTGGTGAGCGATGCTACAGGTAAGTTCTTACCTTCTGAAATTAATTCACGAGTAACTATGAGGTGCCAATTATCCTGGCCGATTAATATGGTAGGTCTGGACCTCTCATAAATCAACTCGTCCTTAATCGGTGTCAAATGAGAACACCGTTGCAATAATTCGCGGCCTACTGACTGCGGAGAAAGGTTAAGTGACTTAATTGTTTGTACACTTATCTCCTCTAAGTCTTTCGAGAAAATGCCTTTTATTTTAATGTTTAAGCGATACGAACTGTCTTCGTTAATTCGCTTACCTCCTACGGCTTCAATACGTAATTCTTCTTTGCGTCCGCGAGGTGCTAACTTCTGAGCCATCCACTCCTCTATGAGTGTCATGGTTGATCCTTCATCCAGAAGAGCTGTGGTCTTGACCTTTCCTCTAGGTCCATACAACTCGACCGGTATAATTTTTAAATATGTACATGCCAGTGCATTCACTGTACTAACAGTTGTAATTTGAGCCTCTTTACCCCCCTCGTCCCCTTGCGGCGAGGTATTTTTATTGGGGTATCGATGTAGCATTCGATGATGTGCCATTCTACATCCCTCTACACCACATTTTTTCGCTCTGCACTCTAACCTCCTATGGTTAGGTGACAAACATTGGAAACATACTTTCACCTTTTTAACCGCTTCCCATTTTTCGCGATTATTCATATCCTTAAATTTGTAACAACTCACTATAGAGTGTTCCTTGTTACATATAACACACTTATGTGTTACCAGACTTACAGGCTTATCCTGGGTTATCATAACCACTTGTTGGTTGTGCCCTTTATTATTTCGGCGTTCATAACGCTCGCTCTTAAAACGGTTGCGTACAGACCCCTTTGCAGTGTGTACAGTTTGCTTCCTGAATTTCTATCTTGACGTTCCAAATTGTTCACTCAATGAATTCAAAAATTTGGCCATCTTCTGTAACTCTGGCTCCAAAGGATGCTGAGCTCGATATTCGAACCATTTAAATTTTATCATAGTTCCAAGTTTCTCCACTATACGGCTTACTAACTCCATCATCATCATCATCATCATTACAGCCCTTCACAAGTCCACTGCTGAACATAGGCCTCCCCCAAGTAATGCCACAAAGCACGGTCCTGAGCCACCTGCATCCATCGACTTCCTGCATGTCTTACCAGGTCGTCACTCCATCTAGTGGGGGGTCGCCCTACACTACGCCTACCGGTACGAGGCTGCCACTCGAGAACCTTTCTTCCCCATCGGTTATCGGTTCTTCGAGCTATATGGCCGGCCCATTGCCACTTCAGCTTACTAATCCGTTGGGCTATGTCGGTCACTCTGGTTTTACTGCGGATATCCTCATTTCTGAGTCTATCACGCAGAGAAACTCCAAGCATAGCCCTCTCCATAGCTCGCTGAGCGACCTTAAGCGTCCTCATACGGCCAGCAGTGAAGGACCACGTCTCAGATCCGTAAGTCATCACTGGCAACACGCACTGGTTGTACAATCTAATTTTTAGAGATTGAGGTATACCTGACGAAAAGATATGTCGTAATTTCCCGAACGCTGCCCAGCCGAGTTGAATCCGTCGATTGACCTCTCGGTCGAAGTTGGACTTACCTAGTCGGACTATTTGTCCCAGGTAAACGTACTCGTCAACAACTTCGAGCATAGTGCTCCCAACAACTACCGGCATAGGTGTGACATGGACATTAAACATGATCTTTGTTTTGTCCATGTTCATCTTAAGACCTATCCGTTGGGAGGCACTATTGAGGTCATTGAGCATAATGCTTAAGTCCTCCAGCGATTTTGCCATAATGACTATATCGTCGGCAAATCGAAGGTGAGTGATGTACTCGCCATTGATGTTAATACCGTATCCTTTCC
This sequence comes from Parnassius apollo, assembly GCA_907164705.1. Lineage (NCBI taxonomy): Eukaryota > Metazoa > Arthropoda > Insecta > Lepidoptera > Papilionidae > Parnassius > Parnassius apollo. Next base: position 776,361 of record CAJQZP010001706.1, read on the forward strand.
AGTCCAGTAGCTTGAAAACGTCTTCCAACGCAGCGGTGAAGAGTTTCGGGGATATAACATCACCCTGTCTTACACCTCTCTGCAGTTGGATAGGTTTCGAACTCTGGTTCTGTACTCGGATAGCCATCGTAGCCCTACTGTACAAACACTTCAGCACTTCGATGTACCGACAGTCAACTTGGCACCGCTGAAGGGACTGTAGCACCGCCCAAATTTCGACGGAATCAAAGGCTTTCTCATAGTCCACATATGCCAGGAAAAGTGGCAGATTGTACTCTTCGGTCTTCTGTACAATCTGCCGCAGGGTATGTATGTGGTCTATGGTACTGAAGCCTTTTCGGAAACCGGCTTGTTCGGGAGGCTGGAAGTCGTCGAGTCTGCGTGCGAGACGATTCGTAATGACTCTCGAAAATAGCATGTAGACGCGGCTCAGAAGGGAAATCGGTCTGTAGTTCTTCAAGAGAGCGTTGTCGCCTTTCTTAAAGAACAAAACCACCGCGCTTCTGCTCCACGCCTCCGGAGTAGTGCCACCACAGAGGACGGAATTGAAGAGCTTCCGAAGGACTTCAAGTACCGGTTTTCCACCCGCTTTCAGAAGCTCCGCTGTAATTCCATCCTCGCCCGGGGCCTTGCCGTTTTTAAGGTGGTGGAGAGCCATTCTAATCTCGCTCAGACTGACGTCCGGGATATCATCGGAATAGTGTCGGATAAGACTTGCTCTTGGATCGTTACTCACACTTGCGTGTGGCTCCAACGATGATGTGTACAGCTGCCCATAGAACCTCTCAATCTCACTCAAAATCTCAGGTGTCCCGGAAACGATGTTGCCACACTCAGTCTTCAGCTTTGACAGTTGGCTCTTTCTGGCAGACAGATCTCTGGCAAAGACTTTGGAGCCCTGGTTCCGCTCGATCGCTTCTTTAATACGAGAAGTATTAAAGTTGCGTAAGTCTCGCCGCATGCATTTGGAGATCTGTCTGTTCAGTTGCCTGTATGCTGTCAAATCTGTTGACGATTGCAGCCTCATCTCCCGTCTAACAGCCATGAGATTAAGAGTGTGATCGGAGAGTTTTTGTGTTCTTCTGCGGCGGGTCTTGCAGAACTTAGCTCCGACCGCATGGACAGTTTCCACGAGCTTGTCGTTCATATCGTCCACTGCATTGCAGTCTTCTAGGCACTGGGAGCGGTTACGTAACTCGAGCTGAAAGGTTTCGGGATTCTGGATTAGAGCACGAGGGGGGCGGAGCTTTGACTTCATTAGACGAGACCTCTCCAACTTAACGTTTAGGTTCAGTGTGCCTCTAACCATTCGGTGATCGCTGCCAGTTTTCACACAGACATCACTGAACAGTTGGCGTCTGGTCGTCATAATGAAGTCAATCTCATTTTCTGTCGAACCGTCGGGGGCTCGACCAGGTCCACTTCCTGTGGGGCCGCTTCTGGAAGAAAGAGTTCATCATAAAGAGTCCCTCTTTCTCCATAAAGTCGGCCAGCTGCTGGCCCCTTCGGTTCCGTTGCCCTACTCCAAATTTCCCTACCTTCAGCTCACCGCTTTCTCTTGTGCCTAGTTTTGCGTTGAAGTCTCCCATCAACACCGTGTAGTGGGTTTTGGAGGAATGTATGGCTCTGGAAATATCCTCATACATTTCCTCCACCTCCTCATCGGGATGTGCCGAGGTTGGTGCGTAAACCTGAATGACCTTCAGCGAATACCGTTTGGTGATTCTGAGTATCAGGTACGCGACCCTCGTCGACACACTCCCAATCTTTACAACGTTGTTGACGAGAGACTTGTGGACGATAAATCCAACACCTCCTTGGGACAGATGGTCGCCCTCCCGGTGATAGAACAAGTTGCCGGACTCGAAGATTGCCGTGTCCTCCCCCTCTTTTCGGACCTCGGATAATCCAATAATATGCCAGCGCAACTTACCTCTTCTTCCAGCTCTAGTATCTTCTCGTCAGTCCTCAGGGTGCGTGCGTTATATGTTGCCAGGTCGAGTCGTCGTAGGTGGCAACCGAACCTCCACCGGAGATTCTTAGCACCCCCTGCCCCGCCGTTACCATGGTCGCCACCGTAGCCAGGAATAGCGGGGCCGCCGGGGACTGGGGGCCGTCTGTTTGTGTATTTATTCATTGGGGGGTATTTGCCATAGTTGCCACGCTTGGCGAGCGGGTTGGCAACCGCAGTTTTTTTATTACGTCACAGTTGTTATCAGGAAGATGCTGCTGCCCATCTCCTGCCTGTCTCCCTCTGTCGCCTTTTACGACACCCACGGGAAGATATGGGGTAGTGGATATTCTCAACCGCCACTACACGGCTGACTCTTACTAACTCCGGTGAGTATAAATACTGAGGTTGGTTCAACGCTTGTATTGCAGCAACCACGTTCGTAATGCGACTTGCAAAAGAACCTATATTTCGGCAATCTTCCGCCAATCTTGGCATACGTTTTACATTCTCGATTTCGGCTAGAATGAGCATCTCAACCCTACCGAATCTTCTTTCGAGAGCGTTCATTATTTATTCAGGTTCACAAAAAGTAAACAACAATGACTTAACCGCTTCCTTAGCGGTGCCTTTAATGCCCTCCTGAGGCGTGCGACATTCTGCACCCCTGAAAATTAGCTTCTTGTGTCTTCAAACACCGTTTTGAAAATTATCCATTCACCCGGGTCTCTATCGAAGACCGGTAATTCCTGGAGGAAATGAAGCTGGGAAGACTTATCTTTACCCGCTATCTTTATTGCACTCACAATCGCTTCGGTCAATTCTGACACCTCACACGCGTGTGCTTTCTGTTCATTTCCTAGGTTGCGCTCGAACTCCGCCCCTTTGCGGCGTGATCCCTTACACGCTCCCTTATCAGAAATGTCGGGTTGCGTTACACTAAACGGCGCGCTCATTATGGTCTGTTGAACCCAACTCCTTACGAAAGGTTCCACCTGAGTATTCCGCTCTTCATCATCCTCACTCGAGTCTCTTCTTCTCGGTTGAGACGTGCCAACTCCAATTGAGACTTGCCTAAGGCAGCAGCTGCCTGTGCTCGTTCGAGCTCTGAGCGTTTGAATTTAATCCGCGCCTCTAATTCGGCTTTCAGCCTCGCCGATCGCGATGACCTACTACCTCTTTGTGACCCTTTGTCACTAGTGTGCCCGATTACTGTTCTTAACGATGCCGTTTCTTCGGTCCCTTAACCTACTTTTTCGACTATCGTTTCACTCCTGGATATAACGGATTTCTGTGCGGCGCTGGTCTGCGTACCACTGGTGTCCGTCCTGTTGCTTGTTGTTGCCACGGACGCCCCTGAGTCCCACGTGCATGTGGACGTATCGATGGTGGCTCCACTTGAAGGAGTTGCCCCACTCGAAGCAGTAGCTGTGGTCGCTCCAGATGATTCCGCCTCTTTAGCCTTTCTTGAGAGCCCTGTTCTTGTCCTGGTTCCCTCGCTCCTCTCTGTCTGGTCTTGTGCCTTTTTCATCTTGCAGGAAGGTGATTGTTGGCCTACGGTCCCTAACTGTCCCTACGGTCCCTACGGTCCCTACAACCCCTTACCTATAACCCTTCTACACCCTAACCTAACCCCACCACCCCTCCCCCCTTTATCTCCCAACCCTACAACCCTACTACCATCCTAATAGCCCTATCAGCCCTATCAATCCTGGAAGGGAGCCTACCGTGGAGAGCCGTCCAAGGATGGAGTGGAGGAAAGGTTTAGGAACTGTCCCGCCAAGGAATATGGCGAAACAGTCAAGTCAGTAGTGCAAGAGCAGTCTCGCCCGAGAGAACTGCTCCACCCGAAGGTGTTGTGCCAGAGCCCGACCGCTTTGGCACCGTTATGGGGTCGGGATGTATGCTGTGCTCGTCGTCCAGTCGCCGGTGACGCCTCGTCCAGGCGCTGCAGTCAGGTGCCCACACGAGCACCCTCGCCTGGGAGCAGCAGCGGTGGATGGTTCTTCTTCTTTCTTGCACCCTTGCCTGGCAACAGTGAGTGCGTCCTCTTCTTTCTTGCACCCTTAACTGGCAACTGTGAGCGCTCCCACGTTGGTAACAGCAAACACCAAATGCCTTTGAGCGTTACAGGAAATGAAAACATAATCCCGTAGAGGAAATGCCGAGCCTGATGACCCGACAGGAAATGCCGGACACGGTCGTCCGACAGGAAATGCCAACTATGGCCGTCCAGTGGAAAATGCCGAGCACACTTGCCCGACAGGGAAAAATGCCAAGCCCTGCTTGGCCACGATGACCTTCAAAAGGCACCTGCACCTGGCTGCGATACGTGCCCCATGCGAGCACACGCCCCAAGCCGCAATCCCGGTTTTCTTTCTTCCGGTAGCTACCAGTATTCCTGGTCCGGTCCTGCCTAAGCCCTGATGGGCCTACTGCGCTGGCCTGGTCTTCTTGCCTTTGGTCCTGTTGCTTCAGCTCAAACCTCCAGCTTCCTGCGGTCGCTGATCTTCACTCGGCTTTGAAGGTCCTCTTGAATGCTATCCAGCAGTTCACAGCTGATTCCTTAAATCCGGCTTCTCGAAGGACCACTTGAAAAGGAACGGGAACGAGGGGTCGCTTGCTATTTGATCCAGCTGCCAAGGAGCAATTGAAAAAGGACAGAAACGAGGGATCGTTCTTGTCACGGCTCGTTCAGCAGCGCATTTCCTACCCTCCTATGACACCTACGTTGGGTTCGGGAACAACGTATGTGAACCCCCGCAACGGAGTAACACACAAGGGCGTCGACCTCTTCCTTTTCTTCAAATAGGTTCAGGCGGGGATTACGGGTCTTCCGAGGTCGTCCCGGTCCCAACGCCTTAGTTCTTCAATATGTGCCGCGCTGTCGACACCAATGAACTGTACTTATTTTAAAGGTGAAGGATTCCTTGGGAATAAAACAGTAATTATCTTCAAACCGTTCCGTGAGAGAGTAATTACTTTCCGTATCACTTCCCTCTACACTTTTCTTTCTTGATTATATTGTTACGAGCTTGAGGTTCGTGACAATAAAAATTGCCGATAAAATTACCTAAATTAACACTTTAATTTACTTTACACAATTAAAGTTAAAACACTAATAATTTAAAGACACTAATTCACTTAATTCCACTCCGAAGCTTCGCTTGTTTCGCCAAATCAACACTACTCCCGATCGCATCTTGCAGCGCCTATATATTTGAATCAGCAAAGAAATATCCAGAATGTTCAAGTAAACACGGGCAAGGTACCGAGCGTTCGAGTTTCGACTAGGCGCTGTCGGTTGAGTAATTTGTGATGTCATTTTCTCAATGCTCCCCTCGCTCTCGTTCCTGACACTAGATGGCGCTAGTGTATCGTTGACTGGAGCGCGTAACACTGCCCCCTCCTAAGACATGCTCGTCCCGAGCATTATCGGCCCCATAATAACGCGCCAAGCGATTCACATGGACGATCTTAGGAGTCCCTCTTGCGCCTTTCTGTAACGGCTCCGCAATGTCAAGGGCTGTCCTATCCCGTGGTGCACCAACATTGTACAATTTCGGTGCTCCTCTACTACGTGTCCGAGGTCCCCGCTCGGCCGCACAACTTGTACATGTACGACACCAATCCTCGACATCGTCACGATAATGGACCCAGTAAAACTGTTCTCGGACCTTCAGTAGAGTTCGTTTAACTCCCAGATGGACTATTGAACGACCATTATGGCACAACTGTAGAACATTCGGCACTTTAGCTTTAGGGACAACCATTTGCAAACGACAGCTGTCTCTTCGACCATTGTCCCATTTACGGCACAGGACTCCATCCTGAATCAGCAAGCTGTCCCATTGGGCCCAATAGCTTTTCGTGGTTGAACTCATCGCTGAGACGTCACTCCACTTGGGCTTGGGAGCGCTGGCCTTTATCCATTCCAGAATCGGCTTGATGTCCGGATCTTCCTGCTGTGCATGTAGTAAGCTGTCCTTCCACTCGTTGCTGAGGTGGTCTGTCCTGAGCATCCTCACGGATACCACCTCCTTACTCTCTTGCCTACTACAATGGTTGCAATCTTCAGGACAAGGTCTTCTTGACAATGCATCTGCGTTGCCGTGAGATTTCCCGCTGCAGTGTCTGATAGTAAAGTCGTATTCCTGCTGCTGCTGGGCGGTGCTGTTAGCCGCACTTCCTTTCTGAGACCGTTCACCTTCCCTTCGTAGGGTGTGCCCAGGGTAGCTGGACCGAAGATGGCCCCTTTCCCCACAGCCATAGCACCTAGGGCTGTATCTTCTATTGTGGTCGCGAACCGTAACTGCTGTAACCTCCTTAGCGTGAGGTGAACGATGATCCTGTCGCCGCCAGGCAGTGTCGTTAGCTGCACTACCCTCTCGAGATCGATCAACTCTCCTTTCAACGGTTCGCTTAGGGCAGCTGATTCGAAGATGGCCCTTTTCCCCACAGCCATAGCACCTTGGGCTGTATCCTTTGTTGCGGTCGCGAACTGTAGCGGCGGCAACCTCCCTGACGCGATGGGAACGATGATCCTGCCGCACGGCTTCTACCTCCAGTGCATGGGCCAAGGCGTCCTTAAGCGTCTCGTGGTGCCCGAGCCTCACAGCAGCTCTAACTTCCAGGTCGCGGATGCCGTCGATGAATGTCTGCACCAGGTTCCCTTCAATGAGCGCAGGTACAGACCGGTATGCTTTTCGCACCAGTTTCTCCACTTCTAGAGCCCACTGCTGCAGGTTTTCGTTGATGCGCTGCACACGATCTTTAAGCTGCGCACGAAAGACGTGTTCCAGGTGAGCGTCGCCATATCTCGCCTCCAATGCCTCAAGGAGTTGCTCATAAGTCACTTCCTCACCGAGAGCTTCCAGAACTGTTAAGGCCTGGTCGCGCAGGCCTAGTGTGAGAGCAGTCATGGCCTGACTTTTATTCCAGCCGTTCGCCTTCATAACAGCCTCGAACTGGATTTTGTAGGCTGACCAGGAAGAAGTCCCGTCAAACGGTGGCACCTTGAACCCACGTAGCGAAGGTGCTGAAGCTACTACGGGAGTTGTGGTTCCATCCCCAAGTTTGAGTTCATCCAGCGTTTTCTTAACTTGGTTGATTTGGGTCTCAGCTTCCGACAGGCGGTTATCATGTTGAGCAACCTTATCCTTCACCTCCCTTATCTCTTTCCCGAAGGTAGCGTGAAGGTCCTTCATGAGAAGCATCTGTTCTTCCTGGCCGCCCCGCAGCTGCTCTTCCAACCGACGGACCTGTTCCTCCTGTCGGCGAGCCTGTTCCTCCTGTCGGCGAGCCTGTTCCTCCTGCTGCTCTTTTAACAGACGGGCCTGTTCCTCTCGTCCGCGCTGCAGCTGCTCCTGTAGCATCGCCATCAGAGCACCTAAGTCAGGTGCTGCAGGTGTAGGAGCTAATGACGGGCCCGCAGCCTCCGTGGCTGGCAGTTGGCCCTCCGACGTCTGTGGCGTTGCACCACCAAATCTCCTCTGGTCCGTCTCATGCTGGCGTTGACTGTGGGTACGGACACCCTCCGTTTCCTCCTTAGGTAAAATCGGCATGATTTTATCCCACTTCTGACACCAATTGTTACGAGCTTGAGGTTCGTGACAATAAAAATTGCCGATAAAATTACCTAAATTAACACTTTAATTTACTTTACACAATTAAAGTTAAAACACTAATAATTTAAAGACACTAATTCACTTAATTCCACTCCGAAGCTTCGCTTGTTTCGCCAAATCAACACTACTCCGATCGCATCTTGCAGCGCCTATATATTTGAATCAGCAAAGAAATATCCAGAATGTTCAAGTAAACACGGGCAAGGTACCGAGCGTTCGAGTTTCGACTAGGCGCTGTCGGTTGAGTAATTTGTGATGTCATTTTCTCAATGCTCCCCTCGCTCTCGTTCCTGACACTAGATGGCGCTAGTGTATCGTTGACTGGAGCGCGTAACAATATTATATACTGGTAGCTGGTCCCGAACGATTTGTATGAAAACCAGTTTACTGAGGTATCACCAAGCTATACGCGAAAGAGAGCCGCGCCCTCTGTGCGATTACACTACTTAATTACATCAATTTGTACTATCACTCTCGGTATCACGGTTTGCACAATATATTTACTTGTATAAGACATACATTTATACATTTTATTTATAAAGATAGCACAAAAATATCTATACTATGACATACATTACATTTTTATATCACAAAAAACCTTTTATTCATTCAACAAAATATGCCTATTTTACAACATATGTACTAAGTTAGAATTCTTATATCTAACATATAAGATTGAATGTTCTTCATTTGAAAATGTAAATATCTTAACTAATACAATAGTTTAATTTACATTTTTCCTATACATTTTACTATATAAACACCTTTAAATTTCTTACACAAAACTATCAATATTTCACTAATCCAAAGGAATTTTCACGTGAAAATAACACAGAATTCACCTATTTTGCTCATACAGTCAATCTGAAATATTTTACAAGTAAATTTTACATAAATTGCTGAAATTTGCAAATATTTAAATTTCTACTTATTTTAACCTCCTAAGTACAAGGTTAACGCGCGGCTATGAACTAGCGCTATTTGAACAACTAATTCTTACACGACTCTCAACTGTCGGTAAAAGGTGGCAAATTTAGCACACACTGCCATCAACCAATACTAGGTGAACAACTGATTCTACACGACTCCCAAATTGTAGGAAATTATTTCTAACTAGATTTTTATCAGTTATCATGCTCCCCACCAGACAACACAAACAAACATTCCATGAATCAAACATTGAAAACAAACATTTCACTCTCATACAAAACGTATTAAACTCATATAAGATAATTCTTATGCAATTAATTTCCATTAATTCTATTTATACACAAAGTGATAATTTCGACCGGGGAACAAATCCTGGTCTCTAACTTTATTTTAATATTCCTTTAAATTAACAATATTATTGGAAAGGTGATTTCAACCGGGGAACTGAATCCGGAAACATAATTTATATATTAAAAATTCCCTATATGAATTTATTAAGAAAATATTACTAAGAAAACGACAAACTAGTCCGGCCTGGGAATCGAACCCAAGACCTTCAAATTATTAATTCAATATTTCTTTAAGATTCATCTAAGTGTTTTCTTATTAGAATATTATTGCTCGATAATTTGTTTTTAGAAGCTGTTCGCAATCGGTTAACTAATAAATTGAAATATTCTTATGGACGCGTCGCCAACAACTATACATCTAATATAACTGCATCATGGTTCTACCACGTATAAAATATATCGAAGAAAGAAAAGTATAAAATATACGAAGTATCAAGAATCGATCACTCGTTGGTGAAAAAAGGAAAAATATAGTGTAGTTTGTTACCCACATGAGGAGGCCTGGTAAGTTATGCAAGAAGTTAAAGAATGGTGGTGGCTCAGGACCATGCCTATTATACTTCCTTCGTCACTCTTTGTTCTGCAGTGGACTTGTGATGGGTTATAATTTACTTATTATTAATCTAAGAAAATTATATTAAGGTTTAGCTAATAGATATAAATAAATAAATAAATAAAATATTTAATCATATAAACAGAAAGAATATTAAGTTGTATACGCCAATGTTTGCTAATAATTACGAAGCTTTGTATATTCTGTTAACTTTCAGATGTCTACACGAAATTATTATGCAAACAACGTAATATTGTTTACAAGGTTGTTTCAAAAGATGATGGATGAAGATGGCAGTTATTCATGAATATAATTTTTAACTAGGGATTTCAAAAATTTTACTAAGTATAAGATTTTACCAAATGCGGCAATAATTCGGGAAAGGACTTCTACAGTCCTTATAAGAAATTTTAGCCCCATAAACAATATTTTTTTAGAATACCACGGCGCGGCCTAACGCATAACTTTGATTACTTTGTCGCGGAATACTACAATGAAATCTCAGATTTATTGTTACGTTTTGGGTCAGGTTGTATTTCGTTAGTCACAACATCTAAGCAACAGTCCTTTGCATAGGCTAGAACAGTTGGCAAGCGTGTAAGCCCGGTTTAATACGCATTTTGGAGCTTTTCCCTTTTGACGGCGTTTATAAATTGTCCGCGGTATTAAAACATAATTTTTTAAATAGGATAATGGTTACAAATGAGCACTTAGTCCACCTAATGGTAAATTGATTCTGTGGCTCATAGACACCTACATTTATCTTCAATTAAGATTAAAATTGCAGATGCGTTGTCACCTCTGAGGACTGAGATGGAGTGCCTCATTTCCAGTAAAAAGGGTCTTCTTTACGCTCACCATATTTGTTTTTATAGGAGAGGGGGCAAACGAGCATACGGCTTACCTGATGGTATGTGATTACCGCCGCCTATGAATAACTGAAACACCAGGGGAATTACAGATGCGTTGCCGGTCTTTTAAAAAGGAGTAGGCTCCTGTCTTGAAGGTCCCTAACTCGTATTGGTTCGGAAAAATCTCTGGTGGTAACCTTGGCGCCTATAATATGGTAGACTGCCAGTGCGGCGCTAAAAAGAATTGAGTTCGTCTCGCAAAGGTCCCGGCTGGTTTCCAAATAGGTCACCAGCATTGCGTTAGAGCCCTCACGACAGCTCAATTCCGCTTGCTTAAGGCTATGCGGGGAAGTCGCGGTCGATTTTCGAGAGGCGTACTGCGCGTTTCCGCAATCGCCTCTTCCGACATACTCCTCATTTTCTCCATTTCCAGTTCTTGGGCGACTGTTCCATCATCGTTTGAATTAACCACAACTGGGGTATTCACGGCGGCATCCACGTTTGCCGGTTGCTCTGCTAGCTGTGGCGCCACATCCTCAGCTGTAGCATTTTCATCTGATGAGGGAACAGCCTCACGCCGTAGCTGTTCAAGTTCGCTGATATCAAATATATTTGAGCGCGAAGACCCCGAAGGCCACCAAGCCAGCTGGTGGGGATGATGGATGCGAGGGGCTGCTGGAGATCGAGCGGCACATCGCTCTCGGTTAGCGGTTCGCATGCTGTCGTGTTCAGCGCCAGCTCCAGACGCGCCCTGGCGATCTCCAGACAGCGGCCCTTTCCGCGTTCTATTAGATTCCGTCACCATTTTCATGGGCGCCATTTAACGGAAGATGCCCAGACCCGGTGCCGTTTCATGTTATTATTCTTATTAATAATAATAAGCACAAGCAATAACAGATTTTGTAAGCTATTATTGTGAAAACTAAGTTTTGAAATGGTACTGATTTTCAGCTGGTACTCAAAGTTTCGTTTAAGTCGGTGTGAAAATGTTCGTGTTACATAATGAATTTAAATAAACACAGTAATGACTAATATAAAGGATACAACTTTTAAAAAACTATTACTCTATCCGATATTTTCTAAACACATTCACGCAAACAGTGTGTGTTTGAATTATGTTTGAAATTTGTATGTGAACACACACACACACACACACACACACACACACACACACACACACACACACACACGCAACACACACACACACACACACACACACACACACACACACACACACACACACGCACACACACACACACACACACACACACACACACACACACACACACACACACACACACACGCACACGCACACGCACGCATACGCGCTGAACACACGCACGCATACGCGCTGAACACACGCACACTCAAAATCACACACGCAACTCAAATCTTAGTATAACTTTTTTAATTTGTGTTTCATGTGTGAGTTCATCATTCGTCGTAGAGCCATGCTGCAGCTATTTTACGGCTGTAGCACGTATGGGTCAGCTGGACCAGAGAAATACCACGCTCTCACAGAATACCAGCATGAAATAGCGGTTTAATTCTGCTTTGTTTCGTTTGGTGGGGAAAGATAACCGGGGAACCTTTTTAATGGAAACAAGGGAATCAATCTTAGTTCTCAGGGGTAACAAAGCATCTGCATTTTGATAAATGGTAAATGTCTGGGGATCTCACCTACATCAAGTCCTTCTCAAGTCCCTACAATTTTCCTTTACAACATTGCATGTTATACACAACAAAAGAACTCTATGAAAGCTCATTATGTTTATTAGTATATTGATCTTAGTGCCTACTGTCAGTGGTCGAAAATATTATGAGATAAAGTGCGAACTTACTGCGAATTTACTGCTCTGAGGGTGCGATTCTGTAAAATATAGTTAAGAAGTAGAAAGCGAGAAATAATAAAATATTGTTTGTTACTGAGTATTTAATGTGCCTACTAAGCACATTTATCCATATTTACCGATTGTATAGAGTAACAGCTTTATTGTTTGGCTGACTTGGTATGGCTTAGATACATTAAACGTGTACCTTTTTGTTTAGCATTTGGAAAATATTTAATGATGAATAAATTTCATAAGTTTTGTCGGTTTAAATTTATATCAAATTTTGATTCTTTTGACGTGACTTATATAATTTTGCCATTTTCACAAGCAACACAAAGATATAAGTAACCAACTTAACTTCATAAAACTATTTAACTGAGTCCGACACCAGCCATGCACGAGCGCATCTCAATGCTGAAAGTCGATAAAACTGTAGTTTAAAAATAAGGAAATATTTAATGTGAAACAAACCTAGGAACTTCTGCATAAGAACAAGTTTATAGTTATAGCTAAAAGGTTTGCTTACCGCATATGTGCGAGCGCGACGGTAATAAACTTAGGCGCGAACGACAGGGATAAGTAATGCCGAATCTTTGCTCGAAATTCTTCGTGCTCGGCGACCGGCGGGTTTTAGTGTTCACTCACTGTTCAGTCTACGACAAAGCACAGTGTAAGAATCGGTCCTCTTTCATGTTAGCAAATCTGTTTTAAACGCGACTCTTTTGGTTCTTTTATTAGAGGAGATTTATTGTACTTAACCATAATACTGGAGGACATATATTATATATTACAGTTTTAATTGCTATTATAATAGTCTTATTTCTATACTGCATTGAACACCAGTTAATGCGTACTAATGGTTTTGTTCGTAGTTATTTTTTACGATAAAATGTACTTTTTGTTTAGCTGCCGTATCTGCTCGCATTTTGTTCAGACAAATATCGGTTTTATCCCCAGATTTGATGAAATTTTCTATAAAATTACAAACGGTCGACTATTGCAGAATAATAATTATGTACGTACGCTTAAATATATAGCTATTGAGACCCCCTATCGCCATGCTTCGAATGATTCTACTTGTAAATGCACGCTGTATATGAGATTTAATGGAAATATAAAAAATCAACTACAAACATGAATGAATCACAAGGGAAATGCAATTTGAAATATCAACCACCCACTCCCTCCCTCACTTCGATGAACAAGAATCATCAAACTTTTCAAAAGCCAACGATATTACTCTTCCGCATCCACTGTAAATTCCAATATTTCTATTTTGTACGAGGATTTGAATGCTACAATATTGTGCTATAAAATATTAAGAATATAAATGTTGCAACCGAAAGCTTGGTCTATATAATATGTAAAGTTGTAAGAATGTACTTGAAAATTTTAATTTATTAATAAGCAAGTGGATTTGCGGGGTTGTCAATTAAAAAAAAAACATATTTTCAAACTATAGCTCTTATAGGCATAAAACTTGGCCAGAATATTCTTTTTGGCATGTTAAAAATTATCAAGAACGGATTTTACATGCGTTAAAATATTTAATCTAATAGCTCCTACAGGTTTGAAATTTGACGAAATTATTATTTTTGTCATCTTGAGATCAATTGAGAACAAATTTTATGAAATTCCTCTCACGAAGCAAAGCTAAGAGCAGGGACGGGTTGCTAGTATGTTATAAGTATTTTAGCCTTGAGTAAAGATTAAAAATTTATAGAAATAAGCGGGGCTCGCAACCTCGTTTTTATAAGAAAATATTGGCAATGCTGATGTTGTTAAAATTTATTACAAATATTCATCATTTATCATCATTACCGCCTACTAGAAGTCCATTGCTGAACACAGGTCTAGACCAAAGTTTCGTATTTTCCACGGTCGCCTCGCTTGACAGGTGGGTTTGCAGACCGCATTTTTTATTTTGTGTTTTTAATTTATCTCCGTCGCCTCTTACGATACCCACTTTAATATGGTTTTGCTGGAATTTAACTCTGATTTCACGCATCCTATGAATTTACGACGAGTGCTACCTCTGAGCTGCTAAATTACATACGATACATTTAAACTGCCTTTTTTCTAGTGGTCGTAAGCGCAATTACCAATCTTGAGGTCACCCTTTCTAAACCCGAGATGGGAAAATCAGTTATTGAGCTTTCTGCCAAGAAATTCTCAGAGTAGTCGGAGTTAGGAAGTTGGTGGTGAAGCACCCCCGTGCTCCAGAAAGGACGTAAAGTAGTTGGTTCTGCGAATATTCTCTCTCCAGTCTTGTCGCATTGTTGTTCTATGGTACTAAGAGAGTGAGGAAATAGAGAGTGCACCTATATTTGCACACACACTGGCGTTTTATAATCTTGTTAAAAAAAGACAAAAAAACTATATACATACAATTAAGTGGCTGTTTGCATATTTATAACATTTTATTAGCGTAGTTATTTACTTGCATGTATAAATAATCAATAAAATTACTTTAATATAAAAGGAATCTTTAAAAATACAAAATTAAGTATTTTAACATTGCAGTTTATAACACTTAGCCGGCGATTTAAAAGTCCCGGCGGGGCGTAATAGAGTAGCCGCTGGAAGTTTAAAGCGTTGGAATATTTCCAGTTTGGTGAAAATAAATTTGTTATTAAACTTTAACCCAAAGTTTTAAATAGTTTATATTGCCAAAATGTCAAACTTTGTGTCGTTATTATTATCATCGAAAATTTTGACAGATTACTATCGATCGTAATAGCTCAGGTGGGATGTCGGTCGGGCGTGATATCGTGGTTCGCGTCCTGTCTCTGGTCCGACTTTTTCCTTTTTTTTTTCAAGTTCCCTTCTTTTGTGAGAAAATCTATTATTTTAAGCCCTTTTTTTAGTATTTTTTAAAAATACGAAAATTTTAATAAGACTAATTGCACTCATGATTTTTATTCAAATACCAGTTCAGTTTTTTTTATTCTGTCAATAAGATCAAAAAATATTATTTATGTTTCATCAGTATGTAATTTATAAATGTAATTTAAAAAAAACCGAGCAAAGCTCGCCCATCCGGGTACTAGTTAATATATAATTGCATTAAATTACAATATTTAACAATATATAGATTATTATTAATTAATTTACAAAATGTCAAACTAAATAGTATTAATTAGCTTACTACATAATACACACATTTATTTTAAAAATAATTATTTTTTAATATAAATATTTCAATAAATATTATATGTAAACTATTGATCATTCGTCATTTATTTTGCGTAAATAAGGTTTGAAAATTTTTTAAGAAAATATTAACAACGTGAAATAAGTAAATAGAAATAAAGAACTTTGTCAAATAATTAAAATTGATTTATAATTTATCATTAAAATATTCATTCAAATTATAATATGTTTTTACAATAATCACTTTCTTAAGTACTATTTCAAATTTACGACATTGTAGGGCTTTATCGTATTAGGTTAGGTAAATGGTTGTAAACTTTATAGCCATTTAGCAGGGACCATTTTTAAATAATGTGAGACGTTTTTTTTTGCACCCGAAGCAAATATGGGCAACTCTCACCCAACCCCAGGAAGGTGGGGAATGCTCATAGCATACCACGCAGCCGGCTGCGTGGTTATGTGGAGACTTTTACCCACTAAACCCCACCTTTTAGGGACTGGCTTAACGGTCTAACTAGAGATCTCTAAGCCGTATACGGACACGACCCTCCTTGGCAGAAAGGAGGGCGCATGTGAGACGTGTGGCATGATCAACCGATAATAACCACGGTGTGCGCTTCATTAGTTACAACGAATTGGAGATAGATCCAATCTACAATTCTTTGGAAATGATGAGAATATTTCCTAAAAAAGCAGCATAATTCAAAAAAAGTATATGCACGTTACCGTTAATAAGTTATATCTAGGAAGCAACCATCGACAGGAAGTAATCATTAACACCAATAAGTATTAAGAAAGCCCGGAAAAAAAAAAATAAAAAAAAATAATAAAAATCGTGTGTGTAAAAAAACAATAAGTATTTTAATTTAGCATTCACCAAAGTACACCTTCAGGTCACTCCATAAATTTCAAGACGTACGTGCACATAAATGTAAATCCTAAGTACTTTTAGCGAAACAATATTTAGTAATGAAAATCTGTGATTATAAAAATAATAATAATATCTTACCTTGGCCAAGAATGTATCAAATTTAGTTTTTGGAATATTTTGTATTTCTACAGCGATCGATATTTTTCATCACGAGCCGCTGTAAACAAAAGATACAGTAACAATTTCAGTAGTAATCAGAACTAAACAAATTAAAATTAAACAGTCATTTACATTCTATTGCTTCCCACATCATAGACGAATAGATTAAAAAAAAGATTGAGTTGCACAATTGATATTTTCAAAAGTTATTTATCGTGTTTGGAGGGGTCTCCATGCGGACGTGATATATCTACACCATAAGTCATTAAAATCACTTTTTAATGTTAAAAGAGCAATTAATCAATTTAAAAAAATAAGTCTATGTGATTTTTTGTCATTTATATGTTCAATATGATTGTTAGATACGATTTCATGCGACAAAACATTGGATTCTTGATTTTTAGGCGCTAGTAGAACATACCTATGTACTTTGCGCTTACGCCATGCAATAGGAAGATTTGTCGCAACCTCCCGAACGTTGCCCAGCCGAGTTGAATTCGTTGGTTAAACTTTTAGTCAATGTTAGACTTACCTAAACGGGCATTCTGTCTTAGATGCATATACTCTTCAACAACATCGATTAAATGGACGTTAGATATTGTCCATATTCATGATTTTTGTTTTGTCCATATTCATCTTGAGACCTATCCGTTGAGAAAAATACTGAGGTTGTTAAACATTGTGCTACTGCTACAATTACTATGGCGTCAGCAAATTGAAAGTGAATGATATATTTTCCATTGATGTTAATACCGAATGCTTTTAGAATAGAATAGAAGTTTTTAACCAATATAGATCCCAAGTAGTACTTATTGAAAGTTATTTATGCTTACACTAGTGGTACGGAAAAATCTCTGCTCTGGGAAAAATCGAGAAGAGACTCGGCCAGACTCAAAGTTTATTTAATTATACATCAGAAACCGCATGGTAGGGGTCACCTCACGAGTATTAGTCGTGTATTCGTTAATATTATGATAAACCTTTTTACACAGCTTTTGTGTAATAAGAAATTTAAAATTTTGAGTGATATGCCCTGTATATTTTCTGGGACTTTTTTGTAAAAGCGTATACATTGCCCCAGTTAGGAATTATAGATGATGATATATAACATAATTATTCGGAGTTCAATATATATATATATATATATATATATATATATATATATATATATATATAAGTCGTTATAAATTTAGTATCGCTGAATACTGGAAAATACAAAACAACACGTAAATAAGAATAAATAAAAAATCTCGAAAGGTAATTTATCCGTATTTCTGGCAATTCTCCAAATGTATTATTTAACATGTAAATAAATGAGCCAACTGCAGCTGTGATTAATGAACAACAGAAATGCTAGTTGTGCATACAGAAAAGTTTCATGATATATTGTATTTCATGGTAGTTTCTACCATAAAATAAAATTTTATTTTACCATCATGTAGTTCGAGATTTTATTATTACTGATAATAAGCTGGTGCTTTATATAATATACAACACGTAACATAATTAACGCACTTTGAGAAAGTAGTTTGTTCAGAATCGTTTACTAAATCGTTTCCTATCATTTTTAATATAGGTAATTTTTTATCCCAAAAATAATTAAAACTACGTAAATTAAAGTCACACTAAATTTGTACAGTCAAAACAAACTGAAATGAACCGTAACTTAAGGCAATAAGACTTTTAAGAGTGTAGTTTTATTTGTATTATTAATAATTCTGTCATTCAATAAAAATAAAGAAAAATTAACTTTATTTTAAGCATGTTAAAGTCTTTGCGTTCGTGGATTTGTACTGTGACCACAACATTCTTCCGGAATTAGTATAACTAATTTGATAAATAATCAGTCAATGATTTCGAAAGGAAGAATAGGCCCATCTAAATATTTTACTCATAACTTTTTCATAAAAGAAAAAGTAGCGCATCTGTCATAATACAAACGTCATATCAAAACACGACGTAACCAGGGTTGAATTTCGTAGTATAATTATTATAATTGTACCATTATTTCATAGTTAGTGGTATATAGTATCGTAATAATACTAAGCGAAAATAGCATAATTTTACCTAAATGTCGACTTGTATTATTATTGGGTCCTTATACATTTTAATTTTTTTTATTAACCCCACTATATCGAGAATTTCTGTATTGTACATGGTACCGCGTTATTTTAATAAAATTAGAATTAGCTACCTTTCTGGTCAATCGATGCTCGATTGATCCTTTTCTTTTGTACTCTTTTCGTTTTACCCTTATTGAATATAAAATATAATAGGTACCAATATTCAAAATTTTACTTACACTAAGTCCTTTAGACAAATATTAAACAGAAATAAAAATAAAACCGTCAATAAACGAAACGTATTGATAAACTATACGCGTGACGCCAAAATACCAGCACATGGGAAAAAAGAAACATGAAACGTCAAACGTGATATATTTTTTTAAAAAATAGTATAATTTTATTTTCCATGTACAATATTTTTGAGGGTCTGAATCCAACCCTGGCCTAATCTTGGTAACGTAACTAAAGTAACTGTAAAATAAAACTAAAAATGCGTTTATATAATAATTTAATGGTAACAAAATTAATATAAGATTATTTACCGATGATACGATATCCCATGTTTTTTTATCTTTGTATCGTAATTTTTGCATTGTTTTACCACGGAACTAGACATGTTTGTGACAGGCAAATGTCCTGCGCACGCACCACGATTCGCGATACGCGTTGACCCTAAACTTTAGTCCTGTTTTAGTTGTTCGGTCGGCCCGGTCCTTACGCTAGTAATATATAAGTCAATGTAATCAGTACATAAAAATGTTTAACCAAAAATTCAGTGTATGTATTATGATTATAACATAATATACTAATTGGGGCGTCTGAGGGTGTGCGTTAATTACGTTACATATTGAAAATATATATATATATATATATATATATATATATATATATATATATATATATATATATATATATATATATATATATATATATCAGTAATAATAAAATCTCGAACTACATGATGGTAAAAAATAAGGTAAGGTAACAAATTAAATTTTATTTTACGGTAGAAACTACCATGAAATACAATACTAGACAGGATTTTGTATAAAACATATAAAGTGAAAATTTAAAATTTATCAGCCAAAGTTTCTAAATTTAATCACGCATCTACTAAATTTTTCTGAAGATCTTACAAATTATTCAAGGAAAGTACCATCTTGTGGTCTCGATATAATCAAAAGTTATGAGCATGTAAATTAAGTATGTAAGATAACTTAATTAAAACAATGTAAATAGAGTTTAGAAGTGACATTTATAACACTTTAAATATAAATCACAGTATTCACACACTAACATAAAATTTGGGGGTGAATTGTCATCATCATCATCATTACATCCCCCCACAAGTCCAATGCTGAACATAGGCCTTCCCTAAGGAACGCCATAAAGCACAATCCCCGGTCACTTGCGTCTGTCGACCCCCTGCATGTTTTACCATGTCGTCACTCCATCTAGTGGGGGACCGCCCTACACTTCGCCTATCGGTACGAGGCCTATTGCCACTTTAGCTCACTAATCCGTGGGGCTATATCGGTCACTCTGATTATACTTATTATATCCTCATTTCTAAGTTTATCAGAGAAACTCCAGGCATAGCATCTCCATAGCTCGGTGAGTGATCTTGAGATTCCTCATACGGTCAACAATGAAGGACTACGTTTCAGATCCATAAGCCATCGCTGTCTGTGCGTGTTGGTTTGTACAATCACGTTTTTAAGTTTTGAGGTATACTTAACGAGATATGTCGTATTATTCTGAATGCTGCCCAGCCGAGTTGAATTTGTCGATTGACTTCTCGGTCGAAGTTGGATTGACCTAGTCAGACAATTTGTCCCAGGTAAACGTACTCATCAAGCTTTAGATCATTTTACTATAAATAGTCTCTCATTCTAGATTGTTTAAAAATAAAACATGTATGTTTTCATAATCAACCTACATTCGTTTATACTGAGCGAATCCAATTCTTAAGTACCTAATTAAAGCTGCATTTATCCCGTCATGTTAATGAGCATCTTTATAGCGATAACACTATATATGGAAGATACGAGTAGGTGCAGTGAAATTATGCGCTCGCTGCTTTGAAGTCTTTTTATTTCGAAATTATCGCTGAGTAAATAAGGAACGAACACAAGAATTATTGAAATAACTTATTAAAAAATGAGTATAAATAGTATGGCCATAAATTCCTTCCTTGGTCCTTCTTTATTCTTTCTTCTTCTGAATTAAAATGTTGAATATATTTATTATCGATTCTAAAGAGTACATAATCACTATGTTTAAATCAATTATCTTTTGATTGGTTTGCTACCATTTCACACAAGTATTTTTCACCGTGATTTTTACTTTATAGTGACGATAGTCACAAATTTTTAAGATGCTATAAAAGCTAGGCATCAGTCACATATTTGTGTATCATACTATCCACAGGTACACTAACAATTCCTCTACCGAATATCAAAAAAAATCTAAGCGACCCACTGATGTTAAGACCAGAAGGGCCGTGAAAGCCAACAAAGCAAAATATCATCGCCTGATATGAAGATTCCCATACACTATAAATTAAAGCCTACAGATTAAGAGGGTAGATTGACAAGAACGCTTTTTTTATAGGAGTGGGGGCAAACGAGCATACGGCTCATCTTGTGCTAAGTGATTACCGCCGCCTATGAACAACTGCAAAACCAGGAGATTGCAGATGCATTGTCGGCGTTTTTAAAAGATTAGGCTTTTTCTCTTCTTGAAGGCCTCTAAGTCGTATCGGTCCGGAAAATCTCTGGTGGTAGTCACTTTCACAAGAAAGTTGTGCGAAGACGAAAATTTCTTTTAAATCGCACAGTGTTGAACCGTCAGTCATCAAGATCGTATGGATGATATCGCAAGTTTTGTTGCGATGTGCGATGGTGAAACTGTGCGGCTGGAATTAGTCCAAACAATTCCTCAGAGCACTCCCCGTGTTAAATGCGATAAAATACGCAAAGAGATGCAACATCCTCTCACAGTAATGTCCCGCTCTGCTGAGCACGCTAAGCTTTTTAGAGGCCAATTTGGCATTTTCTTCCAAGTGACCAAGAAACTGCACGTCACTCAATATGTTGACGCAGAGAATTGTGACACTGGCTGAGGTAACAAGGGCAGTGCCTTGAAACTAAGGAGATACGACCAAGGGTTTTTTAGCGGTAAACACGCAATCTTTTGTATGCTGGGGATTAAACTGGATTAGACTTAGTCGCTCCCAGTCCTAGACTTTGTTTAACAAAGTCTCGACTTTAGAAACAAGATTGTCCCGGTACTCGGCGAGGTTTTCTCGAGAAATATTGGGACGGCCGGTGTATAAAGCGTCACCAGTATTGTTGTCCGCATAGCAAAGACTGTTACCGGTTCTGAGCATATCATAGATACGCAGAAGAAACAGCGGTGGTGATAGCACGTAGTCTTGTGAAACACCAGCGTTAATGTGTTTGTAATTGGTGCATGCACCGTCTACTACGACCTTGATGCTTTGATCTGCAAGAAAACTGGTGATACAATTGCACAGTTTCTCAGGGAGCCCATAGAAAGGAAGCTTCGTAAGAAGCGCTTTGTGCCAAACTCTATCGAAGGCCTTTGCTATGTCCAAATGTAGGTTTATGAGTCGTCCTTCCTGGGCAGAGATGGGAGAGTTGACTGACAGAATTTTTCTTTGACAGCCTTAGTGAGAGACCAGAATGCACGTGTTCTCCAAGGACGTCGAACTAGTTTCTCGCCAATTATGTTGATGTGCTCTGTCTTTGCGTTGGCAATGACAATTTTGAAGGACCTGGAGGCGGAATTATAGTTCTTTTTAAGAGCGCTGGAATTTGTATCCCGAGATGTCGATGCATCAGTCGAGGACCGGTAGCAATCCTGCTTATAGCGTCATGAAATTCTGCGTGGGCGACCAAACAATGGCTGTCTTCTGCCTCCGATAGGTACCACAGATGATGGGATAAAAATTTCCATTCCTTGTAGCATCACATCTGTGACGGAATTAGCAACAACGCTGTGATTATCCGGCGAGAAGCAAACCCGCCTCCAAGGGTAGGATGCAACAAAAGATCGCATCCCGTCCCAATCGGCCGACCTACAATGCCAAACACGGCTGCAACTCGCAAAACGCAACCGCGATGGGAACGTCAGTGGCACCGTACCCGGAGTAAAGACGATGGTTCCGAGGAGCTGAGAGGGGCATCGACGGAGACCTGATATCCGTCCGGATCAGAAGTCAACAGAAGGTCCAACAGGGAAGGTACATGATTTTCCATATCTGGTATCCGTGTAGGCGAGGTAACCAGTTGTGTCAGACCATATGCCAAAGCAAAGTCATAAACAGATCTAACCACATGATCGGTTAAACGGGAACCAAGCCATTCAGCGTGGTTGGCGTTAATATCACCAAGCATCAAGATCTCTGCGGATGGGACATGTTGAAGCATGGAGTCTGCAGCCATTTGGACGTGGTTGATGAATCGGTCTGTATCGGAATTACCGCTATGGGACTTATAGAGGCATCCCAAAACGTGAGGATGGTCGTCGCTGTCTACGCGCAGCCATAGGACGGACGGGTCCGTACCTTCAAGTCAAACTTCAGCCCGTGTCACAAAGGAGTGTTCTCATTTGTACTCCGGGTAGGAGAGATATGAAGTATCAGCCGGAGAGGACACCTCTGTCTCAGTTAGAAAGAGCAAGGCCGGCATCGCCGTTTCCAGATGGTAGTGGACGGCGTTAATGTTTGAATGGTCTCCTCTGATGTTATTATGATGACGATTATTGTCCCGATAACTAGCGGAAAACAGAATGCTTTATAGATAATTTTTTTACAAAAAAAAAGTTCTACAATAAGCAAAATGAAAAAGTGTATGCTGACAACTCTTTAGAAGTCTCTCAACTTAACTTACATACTTAATTTAAATAAAAACATGTGCCCTGTATTCTGGCGCGCCTTACATGAGCAGAAAATGGAGAAGGAGTAGTTTTCTTCTAAAGAGGGACCGCCACGGGTGGCTGGCGCTGGTGTGTGCGAAAGCGTTTCCATGGCTCTGCCTATATGTGGCGAAGTAATACCATGTGGTTCTAGTCGGTGCCAGTCGGACATAACTCGTCCTTGCCCCCGCGAGCCGGCTTAATATCGTGGCGGAATAGGCATTTTCGCATGTAAAAAAAGGAAGACGCAAAAGGATGCAATATTTAAAGTTATAATTTCGTTATTAGTATTAAGTTTAAGAAATGCCTATTCTGTGACCTATATATTCGGTACATACCTCCCTTAGCTTATTAGTTATTTGAGTCATGATAGTTAATCACAAGTTACTTCAAGGAAATCACAGTTTTGAGAAAATTAAGATTAAATTCAAGTAATTTCATGTTTTGTAAAACATTAAATTATTTTCTTTTTTTTTTACTTCTTTAATATGTACTTACTTATCCACAGACCAAATAACCCTCTTAATATAATATTTTATGAATGTCTGTATATTTTGTTTGTATTTTTTATTTTTATTATGGCAACTACGTAAACTTTGAACAGGGTCATTGGTTGCGCCAAATCGCACATTTAGTTGACTATATTAGCTGGTAGTATTTCCTACTTCTTCACCTCCGTCTCACTTACTGCACGGGCATGCCTCCAATAGGAGGCTAGATATAATGGCATCATTTTGCGCGAAAAATGAGACGCGTTGATCGAAAACTGAAAGGGAAAACACGCCACCGGCTGACCAGAGTTGTCGAGTGCCGCGGCCGCACCGAGCAGTTGAATCTCGATTTTGGATGTGACAGCACCTCTGTGTGGCAGTTGGACCACAAAACAATTTATTAGTGACCGCTTTGCATAGTGGAATTTATGTCGTGCACAAATGCAGTTATCGTCGCGCATCACCGTAGTTGCAACGTAGCGCCATCAACCTCAAGGCCTGAGTAAAAAGCCGCCAGAAGATCAACGTCCAAGTAAGTGCATTTCCCTTCTTTCGTCTTGAGATGCTTTTATTTGTTGTTCCCTTCCCACAGTAGCTCATGATCCTGCACCCACCAGCTGATATAGTAAATTAGGTCAAAACCAAACCAAACAAAACCGGCCACATGCCACTTCTGCCATGTTGTTTTGGTTATAGAGAACCACGCTAAATACGGTCCACTATCGTTAATCTCACATACAAATTTTCGGGGTCAATATTCCCGGAATCGAACCCAGGACCCTGTAGCCCAACCATTTTGTGGTAATTTGCCCCGGATTTAAAATATAACTTTACCGCCGCACCATTTCCTGGTTCCTCCGAGCTGGATTCGAAGGGGCAGCCTGTGGGTACACCAGTTACGATAGCATATTAAAATAATTTTACGTTTGTCTATAATAATTTTTTTGGATAGCAATACAATACTTCTCTAATCCCATCTCTTCATACCTAAATTTGTTTATTAATAAGCAAATTTTAGAATGAAAAGATTTCTTACTTTTTAAAAGTCCCCACTCAATCTAATGACGAGGTTGCTACTTGAGAATATTTCTTCTCTGCAATCGAAACTGCCTGCTCAGTGTTACTTCAGATCCAATAACCCTATTATGGCTATGTCGATTACTTTTCCGCTTACATTTTTTTATGTAAAAATTACAAACAAAACATATAGTTCATCTGATGGTAAGTGTGGAACATAGACACATATATCTACCTTTGATCAAAGAATCAAAGTACAGATATGTGGTCACCGCTGAAGATTAAGATGATCTCTGATTTTCGTCACTCGCCATACTAAATCTTGCAGCTAATACTTTACGCTGATATACACTGAAAACGTAGTTTTGCCCAAGTCCATCTAATGGCAAGTAGATATTGTGGCCCATAGACGCCTATACCTATCATTGATCAAGATTTAAATGAAATGCGTCGTTACTATTTAAATTATTGACCTTGAAAATACATTCACAAAATAGTAGGTAATAAAAGTTATTAACAGAGGACTACAGCTTCGTACCTTATTGATTAGAAAACCTAATTACTACATTACAAATTTTTATTGGAAGGAACTAATATTAGGGCAGATGTATCCTTATTAGGAGCTCTATTTATTGATGAAACTATAGAGACTGTCTTTTAACTAGTGAGTGAAGCTTCTAGTTTAAGAAAAAATATATTTTTCAAAAACGTTTTAGTACATTTTAGCAAACTTCTCTTCCTCTTATAGTTTCTATATTTTCAAAGTGCCTAATCGCAACACTTTACCCTGTAGTTGGTACTTTAAAGAGTGTCATTACTATTAAATTGATTTTTTTTTCGTTATCTAATGGTAGGTTATCTTATGGTAGAGTTACGATACAACTGTAATATAGCTGCAGTACACGTGAGTCGTCGTAACTAACATAAAGCTGCTGAATATAGTGTAGTGATAAAATCCAGATTTTCCTCTCATTTTGATCCTTATAATTCGAAAACAGATAAGTTTATGGGCTACACCATCTATTTACCATCAGGTTGATTGTGACACCTTTACGTGAGTAAAAAAAGCTTACCTATAATTGTAGGCAAGCTTTTTTTCTCGGAATTACAGTTGACCCGCAGCTCCAGTGGGGCCACCATATATTTCCAAACTAGCTAGCAAACTTAGTTGTGCAGAATATGCTGTAAAAAGGTTAGAGGTCTATGCATGTGAAACAGCTATATTAGACTTTATTTTAGTAATTTCTGTAGTGTACTAATAAATTATTATATAGATGTAACATATTGAATCTTGCTTTTGGTCTTGCTATTGCTACTGACATTAAAGCTATCTTCATTTTGCAAAAGAGAGCCATAAGATGAATTCATAACAGTTTCGAAGGGATCTCTTAGAGAAAACTTAAAGAAAAAAAATATAATATTGACCTCTCAGTATATTTACAAAAATTTTACCCGAAAAAAATAGTATCATTAAAAATAGCGATGTACATTCTATAAATACTAGAAAAAGCAAAAGTTAGTTAATACTAGCTACTTAGCCTAAAATAGTCGATAACTCGAAACTTAGCATGCTGTTGTTAAATGTTTTCATCATTAATTTTATAAAAAATTATGTTATAATATATGCGTAAATTATTGTTTAAAAAAGTTTCGCTGGGTTTTTGCTGGTTCTTTCCAGGATAGAAGTTTTTCCTGACCCATTGGCGAAGCTTTGCTAGCTTTCAATAAGTATTCTTGTTGAAAGTTTGATTAAATAAAAATTATTCTGTTCTATTCTATATCTCGTGTGTACAAATGTAATTCTTTGAACGAATATGTTCTCAATTATATCTAAATAGTAATTTTAAATAACAAGGGAGATAAATTAAATAACATACATCTTGTTAAATTGTAGAAGCAAAAAGGTAAATGACGTGAATGCAATTTATATGGCAAATAAGCGACTGTCAAACTCTTTAACTGTGGACTTAAAATGTTAATTTATATAAGGCTTAAAGATGTTATAAACTGTTTAATAAGCTTGCGGAAACTAAGATAAACATACTTTAAATTTTTGTAGTCTGTGTAAAATTTAAGGACGCCAAGTGATTACAACGAAAGCATGTTATAAAAAGGTAAAGTTATCTTTCGTGGAACAGATTTTTTTAACATTTCCTATCAATTCTTCCATTCGGTATTCACGTACGAAATAGGCTCCGAACTTCCCCCAGCAGTCATATACTTGTAATTCCGCAGCGTACTTGAATACACTACCCCATATCATCTCACTGGGCTCGTAAGAGACGACTGGGTGATACTGAAACAGGATATGGGCTGCAGCATCTCCTTGATAACA
Organism: Parnassius apollo; assembly: GCA_907164705.1. Classification (NCBI taxonomy): domain Eukaryota; kingdom Metazoa; phylum Arthropoda; class Insecta; order Lepidoptera; family Papilionidae; genus Parnassius; species Parnassius apollo. The sequence goes on from CAJQZP010001706.1 coordinate 803,488, forward strand.
ACTCGATATAATTATGAACTGCTGCCGATCCGCCTGTCAAGTGTCACAACTACGACTAATCTATGGAGAGGTCTATTAAACTTTTGATAGACCAGTTGTATGAAGAATGCACGTAGTTTTTTAAATATCATTTCTACACGGGAAATAGAGAAAATGGGGCCCTGCACTCTATTGTGAAGTGTCAAAATGTGTCAAAAAAGGCACGTATGGCAATTCACAATGCTGTGTTGGTCCCTAATTTAACGTATGGTAGTGAAAGTTGGGTGTGGCAGAAGAAGCACGAGAGTAGAATCAACGCAGTAGAAATGCGGTCGTTAAGAAATATGTTAGGACTGTATCTAAACGACAGGGTAAGAAATTGTGTAATAAGAGAAGAGTGTGGTTTGCAAGATGATGTCGTGACCAGGATTGAGAAAGGAATGCTTCGGTGGTTTGGTCATGTGGAAAGAATGAATGAAGAAAGAGTGACAAAGAAAATTTATGTTGCAGAAGTGAATGGCAGAGTCGGATAGGGACGTTCTAGGCGAAAATTTATCGACCACATTGGCGATTTATTGAAAACGGGCCAAATTAGGAGTACCCTTAACCGACGAGCAATAATGCGTAGGTGTATGGATGTGAAGGAGGCGAGAGAGAGGTGTGTCAGGATCGTGCCAAATGGAAGTCTGTAGTCTCTGCCTACCCCTCTGGGTGACAGGCTAATATTCTAAAAAAATATTTAAAACAGGTTTTGTAGTAAAATTATTGTTGTTTTACAATGTAAAATATGGTTGATTAGATTTCTTGGCACTTCAGTCTTTTTTGTCTTTTTGTCATCAAATAAATGTACATTACATTTATTTTAAACCTTGGTTTTTAAATTACTATTTGTTTTCAAAAAAAGGCAACGTTCGTACATCAGCATTCAGTCCATTTTGACATTAGTCATTAACTGTTGTTTTAAAAGTTGTACGCTTTAAAAATAAATCTCTATTATAGAACTATGAATTTAAAAAAAAAAACTATAAATAAGTAAATCCTAATAAAATATATCTTTTAATAATAAAAGAGACCTTGCTTTATATCAAAACGATCGCCGAAAAACCAAGTTTTTTCTCTTTGACTCGAGTAACTCGTGGGTTTGACCCTCGCCAGCACCAATGAAATTATTAATTTAAATTTCAGGTGCTGAATTGCCGTATGCTCATGAGTGAAAGGAAACGTCGTGAATAAACCTGCATGTTTAGGCAATAAAATATTTTAAGGACATATAGCGGTACCATTGCTCTATAACTTTCATAGAAATGATAAGAGACTACTGTCCAGCTGTGAGACGTGTAGGTGAATTTTTCAACAGAGCATGAATGGCCAAATCTGAACGTATATTGAAAAGCGAAAATTGCTCAAAGGAGCCCTGGAGGCAATTTTGATAAAAATAACATTGTACACTTTACTTGTAAAAGTATAGATAATAATCACATACAAACATATTTACTGTATTAATGCGTCATTCCACAGTGTCGCTTAATATAATCAAATTCTGGAAAGTTATGTTAAACAGTAAACTAAAAGGGAGATTTAACTAATATTATATTAACGGTTGTGAGTATTGATTGGAAACATTACAAATCTCTGAAACGCTACTTAGTGGAGTTGGATCCATCGATTGATCTCCCGACCGTCCCGAAAAACACAATGGTTGAACCCAGGTCAAATACCGGTACAATGCTCTAAAACGAAGCTCATCCATGGAAAATTAATGGTATCTGTTTAGTTGGTTACTTCGTGGTGTAATTTACTATAGTTTTTGAGATCCGGTGTATCAATAACTCTACTGTGAAGAAGTTTGAACAATGATGCCGAAACTCTCAGAGAAACAATACTGATTCGTCAATCGATCTTCGCCATTATTGTACCACGATAACGGAAGCAATCTCGTTACTTACATCTCTCCGTAGTCGTCAGACCCTTTTTTTACATGGGGAAATGCCTACACATACCCGCCTCGCGGGGGCAAGGACGGGTTATGTCGGACTCGCACCGACTAAAACCCCATGGTGTTCCACCTTCGTCGCATATTGGCAGGGCCACGGGAACGCTTTCGCACACATCCGCGGCCCTACCAGCGCCTGCCACCCCATGGCAGCTCCTACTTGGGAGAGGAATATTCCTTCCCGTTCTCCTTCCCAGGTAAGGTGCACCAAAACACATGGCGCGCCTTCCTCCACGGCCTTCAATTACACCTGCGCAACAGACGCCCCCGCGTCCGATGCGCGAAGGCCATGGGGCCAGGAAAAACGAGCACTTAAAGTACCAGCTTTCCTGACCCCAGCGGCGGATCCGGTCCATGGCACCGCCGCCAACCAAGACTCGGCTGCGGAAGGCAGGGAGAGCGGTGCCTCGCAATACCGACAATCCTCTCCCCCCGCAGCCCCACCATCACCGCATCAACGGTGCGGCCCCGTTTGAGTCGAGGAGGATAGGGCGAGTGGCGCATCGCCACACCAACACTCCTCTTCCTCCGCGACTCCACCTCGGCTGCAGTGGTAGAGGGTGTGGAATCCCCTCTCGCCGCAGTCCACCAGCACACATCCGAAGTGGACTCGCAAAGCCCACTCGGAGTGGCCACCTCGGGCCGGCCCTTCACCTCGAGCCAGCCACGTGGGTTCCTCTTTGTTCACCGCGGGAGACCAAGCCACGGCTACTAAGCCCCCCCGCCACGATAAGGCGGGAACCCGTTTGGGGGGGGGGTCCTAGCCCAAGTCGATTATTATTTTAATGCAATTTGGACAAGAAAGTTATCAGGAAGTGGTACAAAACTCCTTTGTTGAGTTCAGATTCCCAGAGTTTATCGCAAAAAATATTTCATGAGTGCTAAATTCCATCGAGATAGTAAACGATACGTAAATTAGGTAAGTAGAGAATAAGATATTTTTTCACGAAATTGAATTAACTCCATGTTTCTGTGTCCCGACGTAAAGTTAATATTTGCTACATTTCAATATTTTTAATTCAATTTTTATGCCTTAATTTTTGTTAAAAATAAAAGCACATTTTCTTCGTTTTTTATTCTACATATCCCTATATACATATAAAAAGTAAAGCGTATTTAATTTAACGTATTGCGAAAAAAATTGATAGCGAAAAACGATTTTATTTCATTTTCAGAAACTTAAAATCCGCTCTAAGACTGCTCTTTGTGCAATCAGAAGACGCCACGTGCTCTGCGAAGTAAAACATCGTGATTAAACTTTAATGTATAAGAAATTATTAAATGTGTATTGTTGCGCATCGTGGCGGAATTTCGCTGTCCCACAACCTCTCAGCTCAAATAGCTCAGCATTAGTGACTATATAATTTAACGCTGTAATGCTGAGCACATGCGTTTTAGTAAAAGTAGTTTTAATCAATACTTTTATTATTTTATATCATCTATTTAATAACCAAAACAGGTCAGTAAAATAATCCACTATTTTGTTTGTGATAAAATAATTTTGAGACACTAGCGTGTATTTCATTCCAGCACATACAAATTAACGCTATATATTGAATAAGCTTAACTCACCCCTTGGGTATCTAATTAAAGTAGCGTAAATGTCATCATGTTAATGAGCATCTTCAAAGCGAACAGATCACGGTTGAAATGCGGAATAATGAAGGTTGGCGCAGTAAAAAAAGTCTTTTTGCTGCTTTGATCTCTCTTCATAAATAAATTATCGTTAAGCCACGAGGTTGGATTTTAGAGAGTAGGATTTAGGAGCAAAAGATTTATAATGTTTTGAAATTGATTATATAGTGAAATATTTATAACGTTAACAAATACCATAATCATCACACACACACACACACATATATATATATATATATATATAATTTCCCTATTGAAAGTAATGTTAAACGCATGTCTTATTATTAAAATAAATAAATAAATAAATTGAATAAAGAATATTAAAAAATAAATTATAATGCCCACGATATATTATTAACTCATTTATAAAACCTCAGAAGCTTCATTTATTGCAAAAAACCGATTAAATAGTTGATAATTAAATAGCTTTTTATTAAAAAAATTTCTCTTGTTCCACTCTTTTATTTTCTCAGAGCATCGTAACCGTAGCGTACGGTATAATTTTCATGTGTATAAAGTATATCAATGATACGGGAACAGTTCTTCGAAGTAAATGCGGAACACTGACCCCAAACATTAATAATTATTTTGCTACTATTATTATCAACAGGTACGCTCATTTTATAAGTTACAGTTGATTTGAAAGATGAAATTACATTAGCTCTTAAGTAAAACTTAACGCATTATCTTCCATGTTTAAAACATAATCATATATTGGTATGGGGAAATTGCCCAATTTGAAGAAGGAAAACTGCAGGAAGTCCGTGAAACTAGATTGAGTGGGTAATTTCATGCGAAGCTGCTTATTCTCTAAACATTTACATCATCGATTCTAATAAAAAATATTTTATCATTATGATTTGCAATGCATCCTTCAGTGCTTGAATTAAAAAAAGGAAGTATATATAATATGAAAGATTTGAATCCGTGACAATAAATAAAACGAACTGTCGCCGACGACTAACCTTTCTACAAGTACATATTTATTACCTAAACTAAATAAACCACAGCATGCAAGCCATCGTTTTAAATCTCGGACAAGATGATCTTGAATTTCTCACTAATGCAGCCTAGCGGATCTTTTTTATATACTGATTTTATTTCTCTGTTTAGTCCCCGTGTATTAAGATAATCCACTACCTCATATCACCGCGGAAAAGTAAAAACCACAAAACGAACGTCTCTGCCTACCCCGATGGGTGATGGGCGTTAGTGTTAATGTGTGTTATGTTACGTATAGATGTGATAATATAAAACCGAGGTAGGACGTGTACCCAGAGAGACTTGGTGTGATAGTGACCCAGTGTTAAGTGTTGTGAATATCATTCTATAAAGTTCAAGTCAAGTTGAAGTCTAGGCAAAGTAAAAGGTAAGTTAACCCCCCAAAGGTAGGATGCAAAGAAAGACCGCATCCTATCTTAATCGGCTGACCTATAGTGCCAAACTCGGCGGCAGCCTGCAGAATGCAACCGCGATTTCAGCGTGAGTGGCACTACACTCCGGATAAGACAATGCTCCGAGGAGCCAAGAGGGGCATCGAAGAAGAACCGATATCTCTCCGGATGAGAGGCCAGCAGAAAGTCCAACAGGGAAGGTACATGATTCTCCACATCTGGGATCCGTGTAAGCGAAGTAACCAGTTGTGTCAGACTATATGCCAAGGCAAAATTATGAACATCTGCCCGCATGATTAGTTAAACGTGAACCAAGCCATTCAGCGTGGTGGGCATTAAAATCGACAGAGATCACAATCTCCTGGGGATCTCCTGTAGCAACGCATCCCTAATCAATTTGCACGTGGTCGAAGAGTCGGTCTGTTTCGGCATTACCGCTATGGGACAAATAGAGGCACCCGTAGACGCGCGAATGGTCGTCGCTGTCTACGCGTAGCCAAAGGATGGACAAGTACAAACCTTCAAGTCTGCCGAGGCGTCTAGAACGGATGTCAAAGAAGTGTTCCAGTTTGTATCCGGGTAAGAAGTAGAAGTATCACCCGGTCAAGTCAGAAAGAGCAGAGCCAGCTTCGCCGTGTCGATGTCAAGATGCTAATGGACGGCGTTTAGGTTCAAGTAAAGTACCCTGATATTGCAGAAATTCACGGATAGCGTCATGTTAGGAATCGCCTTGGTCTTGTTGTTCAGCTTACCCCGAGCAATTATTGTCTTGAGCGGAGTCCCCTCCCTCCTTCCAGGTTACGCGGGGCAACAGAGCACACGTTCAGGAGTTGAGTAGCTTGGTCGTGGATTGTTAGTGATGCTTATAGCTAGGTTAGTAGCTAAATTATTTAACACATTGTATTTAAAGAAATAATACTACATTTATTATGTGCCATTTAGACACCATCTCAGGACTTGGGATGAGAAGTCTCACATCACCCACAACCGTTTTGATTTTGAATTCGAAAAATTTTATAGCAATATAATATATTTAAACGAATTATGTCCTATCCCATCAATAACAAAAAGTAATATGATAAATCACATAAATATAATCACATTGATAAATATCGATAATGTTGATTTAATAACGACGTATTAAAAATAAAACCTTTTCATACACTAACGGCGAGCAAAACTGTTGCATATTCCATGTAATCTTGATATAATTTTGCGACATACCCTGAAATGTTTTAATATTAAATTTCCGTCAGCAACCCTTCCTGTTTTTGTGTGTGTCTGAATTTCAAAAAGTGTAGTGCTAAGTAAAAATAAAGCCGTCAAAATCCTTTTATTTTCTTTCACATACTAAGCACTTAGTGGAGGCTTCCATTTCACGTTGCCTTTTATTTTTGTTGAGAGTACGTGATAATGGCTCATATCGAACGATGAAATGAAATGGTTTCTTATATTTAAACTAATACTCTAAATTGAATAAATTTAAATTAGAACTTTTTTTGCTTCGTGCTTAACTTGTTTTTAAATCCTGAAGAGAACAACGCGCCACTAGAATATGCAATATTACTCACACATTTCCTTTAATCCGGGAATTTAGACGTAATGTAATACATCCACCTGTAGCATATCTATCAGACCTGTAGCAATAGCAGATCTACAGTTGTTAAAAAGTTGGAGGACTATAAGGAGAATGATGTTCACATAAACATTTTAAATCACCTAAAAAATCCAGAAAATCTGAAATTTAATTCAAAAAAGTTGTTAAAGAAAAAAAATGTTTGTATTGTGGAGGTTAGTAATATTCATTCTAAAAATTTATTTTATTTAAAGGACCAAAATTCGCTCCAGAAGAGAAAAAAAAAAAACAAAAACATAAAAAAAGGTTTGGTTCTGCGCCTGAATTAATAATATGCTATAGAAGTCGTAGACAAAACTAGTTATATCTTTAGGATGCTAAATTTCCTATGAAAATATTATACAATTTAGAGCCATGCTTTATCTAATTATAATTATTGTAGTTGTAGCACGAATGAGTCGGCTTGACCAGGGAAGGTCCACTTTTCAAGGAATAATAAGCAGCGTGAAAATAAGCAGCTTAATGATTTGAATTTGTATGGCGAGTATAGAGAACCGGAGACCCTTTCTACTGAAAACAGGACGACACATCCGGATTTTGATTCTGAATTGAAGAGAAATGTAAATGTCTATAGGCTATAGCACTCACTTACTATTAGGTGGACTGTTTGCTCGTTTGTTAACTTTTTTCCTTATTAAAAAAACTTAATTAACATTATAACTATCAGAGCTTCGTTAAATTTTTTTTAAATTGTTATAATTAAACCCTAGAGATCTATTAATAAAAATCTCTTCTAGAAGAATTGAACTGATTTATACGGTTCAATAACTATAGCGCTCATTAATGAGGCGACCAACTTTATAAAAAGTCTCGCATGATTGGATTTCATTTTTTCATTTAAGCTGAGTTTGTGGTTGTAGAAAGTTTTTAGTCCTGCTTAATAATAAGCAGTGCGTAAATGTTTTAACTTTAGGTAAAAAAATTTTTGGTTGGAATTTATCAACTGTTGTAAATACTAGTAAGTATTTATAAAATCATTCACGGTGCATAAGACAAGAGTGCGGAAAATATAGGCATTTTAATTGTGCGCGCTTGAGGAGTTACAAATGTGGACACAATATAATATATTAAATACCTTTGATTATATGCAATGTATTCAATTAATTGGATATCATAACTCTGATGGAATTTAATTAATTATAACTAAAGGTTACTGATATCATCGTAGCACGTACCATAGTATCCGTAATAAAGCATATATATATATATATATATATATATATATATATATATATATATAAATATATATATATATATATATATATATATATAAAATATATAAAAAGTATATATATATACCAAGTTCATTCAACATAGATAGCGCCTCTCAAGTCTTTAAAGTTGACAAAGTGATGTGAATCATTATTATTATTCCACTGTTGAAAATAGGTCTCGCCCATGGAATGAAGTTTATTTTATACAATAAATGTGACAAAGTAGTACACAGTCCACTTGATGGTAAGTGGATGCTTCGCGGGTCGAGCCCACAAAATTAGTACCATGATCACTCCAAATTTCCTTGCAGTGACCACGGCGACCAATGAAGCGTCGAAAAGCATCTATCGACACAGCTGAAGTTTGATCACTTAACAATTCTGGTTTTGTGATGGTGCACAAAATTAAGTAAACATAAGCTTTACAGGTTTTTTTTACATCTACCAGGGTACATTTTCATTGTAAAAGGTCTGGCAAAATCGAATCCACTTGTCGAAAATGGACGACTTGGTTTAACACGAAATTTTTCGTGTTTCGAAGATTTGCCATAAATGGTATAGAATGATTAGCCCTTTGATTAAATCATGGTATACATTTAGTGACGACAGTTTTAACAATACGTTTAACTCCAATTTTCCAACATTTTTGTCTTACAAAGTTCAAAGTAAGTTGATGCCCTACCTCCAGAGTTATCAAATGAGCGTTCAAAACAATAAGTTTAGAAAGACCACAATCGTTACAGAGTTCTTCATAGTATCTGAAACCTCTGCTTTAGCAAGTCGACCTCAATCCTCAAGATATAACCGGTCTTGTCTGCGACTTCCACAGCATATTAGAAATTCAGGCGTAGAACCAAAAACCTGATGTCGTGTAATATCTTTGTTGTCGTATACTTTTGTTTCAGCTCGTTCTCTGGAGCAGAGATTTTGTTGTCCATATGTGAATGAAAATGGATTTTTAGAATTCAGTATTATTACTAATACATGCAAAATAACTGTGGATGAAAGAATGAGGAGCGCAGTGGTGGATACAAGGGTTTACCGGGGGTCCAACGTAGGCACGGACCAGGTCTTATGCCGAATTAGGGGTTTATTCAGATGTTGGCGGCATAGGACATCTGTGTCTACCACTGCGTTACAGCGTATAAGAATTGAGAGGTTACAAGATGAAGATGTGAAAGACAAGTACAAATGCAGACTGAGAGAAAATATAAGTAATTTGGATGAGTTGTGTGTGAATGAGTTAGACTTGGAGAATGTGTGGCATAATATTAAGAAAGGTTTAGTGGATGCAGCTACCGAAGTATGTGGTGTTAGTAAGAGAACGAATGAAAGGAAAGACAATACGTTATGGTGGGATGATGAGGTACGTATGGAAGTTGAAGCAAAGAAGAAAGCATGGCTAGATTTACTAGCGACCAAAGCTGGTAATTCTGGCGGTCAGAATGATGAGAATGAAAGAAAAAAGGCAGAGTTTAAACGTTTAAATAAGAGAGTAAAAGAATTAGTTGAAAGGAAAAAGCAAGAAAGAACGGATAGGAATGATAGAAGAATATCGGATAACTTCCAGGCAAATATTAAAATGTTCTGGAAACTCGTAAGAAATACCAGGGGGACTTTCAAAACAGCCTAGATTGAATGCGGTACGAGACGAGAATGGCTGTATCCTGAATGATGAAGTGTTGAGTCTAAAGAGATGGAAGGAATATTTTGAAAGCGAATTTATGAGTGAGGAGAAGTGTGAACTAAATGAAATAGAAATTCCGAAAGAAGATGAAAGAGATAGGGAGATAAGTATAGATGAAATAATGAAAGCAATGAAAAGCATGAAAGTAGGTAAGGCAGCCGGATATGATAGAGTTTCACTCGAAATGCTAAGGGCTGGAGAGGACGTGGTGGCAGGCCTGCTGTACACCTTGTTTAATTTATGTTGGGAACTAAAGCGGGTACCGGGAGACTGGTGCAAAGCCATGATAGTCCCAATATATAAGGGAAAAGGGTCACAGCAGGACTGTAAAAACTACCGTGGTATCAGCCTTCTTAGCATTGTGGGAAAACTGTATGATAAGGTACTAATTGAAAGAGTTATGAAAGAAACTGATGAAAAAATTTGGGATGTGCAAGCGGGATTTAGAAAGGGAATGGGGTGTACAGATCAAGTCTTTTCCATGCGCATGATCGCGGAGAAGTTTTTGGCGAAAAACCAAAAAGTTTTTTGTGCGTTCATGGACTTGGAAAAAGGCTTATGACAGAGTGGACAGGGATGTGTTATGGCAAACGCTGAACGCATTTAGGTTGAGCGCTGGTTTGATACAGGCATTAAAGTCTCTGTATAGGGACTCGAGTGCTTGTGTTAGAATCAACGGGGTCTACTCGGACTGGTTTGGCATCCATAAAGGTGTCAGACAGGGCTGTGTAGCTTCCCCGTGGCTGTTCAACCTATTTATGGACAGCTGTTTGGAAAATTTGAAAGTTGAAGAATGCGGGTTAAGAATGGGTGAGTTAACCATCAAATGCCTTTTGTACGCCGATGATCAAGTCATACTTGCGTCGTCGGAGGCCGAGTTGCAAATGATGGTTACATTAATGAACAGGTCATTAAAAGAAAGGGGAATGAAAGTGAACGCAAGTAAGACGAAAGTGATGGTTTTTGAAAGAGATGAAAGCAAAACGGTATGTGAAATAAGAATAGAAGGAGAGTTAATTGAGCAAGTGGATGAGTTCGTATATTTGGGATGTGTATTCAGCAGGGATGGGAGATATGATAAGGATATTGAACGACGAGTGAATGCAGGAAATAAAGTAAATGGGGCTCTACACTCTATTGTGAAAAGTCAGAATGTGTCAAAAAAAGGCACGTATGGCAATTCACAGTGCTGTATTAGTCCCTACTTTAACGTATGGTAGTGAAAGTTGGGTGTGGCAGAAGAAGCACGAGAGTAGAATAAATGCAGTAGAAATGCGGTCGCTAAGGAGTATGTTAGGGCTGAATCTGAGTGACAGGGTGAGAAACTGTGTGATAAAAGAAGAGTGTGGTTTGCAAGATGATGCGGTGACCAGGATTAAGAAAGGAATGCTTCGGTGGTTTGGTCATGTAGAAAGAATTAATGCGGAAAGACTGACAAAGCAAATATATGTTGCAGAAGTGAATGGAAGAGTCGGAAAGGGACGTCCTAGGCGGAAGTTTGTCGACCAAATTGGCGATATACTAAAAATGGGCCAAATTAAGAGTACCCTTAACCGACGAGCATGTATGCGTAGGTATATGGATGTGGAAGAGGCGAGAAAGGTATGTCAGGATCGTGCTAAATGGAAGTCTGTAGTCTCTGCCTACCCCTCTGCGTGACAGGCGTGAGTGTTTATGTTTATGTATTACATGCAAAATAAAAACTATTTATTTGTCTATAACACACCATTTTGAATAGAATTTCAGTTTATGGAGTTTTTTTTAATGTGATTTAAAATATTGTTGTATGAACATTATTCTCCTTATATTCCTCCTACTTTGAACCACAATAGATCTACTATTGTTACAGGTCTAATAGATATGCTACAGGTGGATATATTACATTACATTTAAATTGTCAGATTAAAAAAATGTGTGAGGAATACTGCATATTCTACTGGCAAGTTGTTCTCTTCGGGAATTAAAAACAAGATAAGCAAGAAGCAAAAAAAAGTTCTAATTTAAATTCATTCAATTTAGAGTATTAGTTTAAATATAAGAAACCATTTCATTTCTTCGTTCGATATGATCCATTATCACGTACTCTTAACAAAAATAAAAGGCAACGTGAAATGGAAGCCTCCACTAAGTGCTTAATATGTGAAAGAAAATAAAAAGATTTTGACGGCGTTATTTTTACTTAGCACTACACTTTTTGAAGTTCAGACATACAAAAATACAGGAAGGGTTGCTGACGGAAATTTAATATTAAAACATTGCAAGGTATGTCCCAAAATTTATATTAAGATTACATGGAATATGCAACAGTTTTACTCGCCGTTAGTGTACGAAAATGTTTTATTTTTAATGCGTCGTTATTGAATCAACATTATCGACATTAATCAATGTGATTACATTAATGTGATTTATCAATATTACATACAAAAGAGAACATACAGTAGAATTGAGAAACTCCTCCTTTTTTGAAGTCAGCTAAAAAGCTTCGCGAACCCAGACGCACGTGACGTTCTTGCTTGAAACCCACTTGTCACCTGTGACACTTGACTTAGGAAATATTAAATTGGAAAAATATCTTTAATTCCGTTGACGGTGACTGAGTTTTGGTACATCCCCGCATAAAATTACTATTCGTTTAGTTAAAGTTTTGACTTACCACGTGTTTTTAAACTTAGAAATTTTATTTACATTTTCTGTGTCTATAAAATGAATATGACTTTATTTTAATAAACATCAATTTATAAAAGCTTATTATTAAATTTAACTTACAGCAAAAGTAAATAAATTGCCTTATTAACTAGAACACTACACATTTACTAAAAATAACTAATATTAAGTAAAATGAAAAGGCAAATATTATCATTTTGCTACCATAAATTATATTTTCGCGACAGAACTTGTGCGGAATTATTAGCAGTGTTTACTTTTAGCTTTAGCTTCCACGTTTCATTGAATCACCACGGAACTGAACATTAAAATTTTTTGCCAATATTTTAGTTTCTATATTTATACCTACATGTTTAAAAATTTTTACGTAAAATAAATCTAAGTTATTCAGACATTAAGAGTAGAGTATTTATGAATATTCAGAGTGATCAGATATGTTTATGAGTCTGCATCAAATAAATATAAGTGGTACAGAAATGAAGGGTGAGGTGTTTATGAATTTGATTGAAGTGTCGTAAAATTTTATGTCTATGGACTATGAAAAAGCCTTGATGTCGTTCCCTTAAGAGGTACCAAGTTAACTAGCGTTATAGTCAAATTCTGAAATGTTTGTTTAGTAGGGCTACATCTATCCACACCAAACGAAACCCGTCAACTGCAGAGAGATGTAAGACAGGTTGCGTTATATTACTGAAACCCTTCAACCTGCGTTGAAAATTCAAACCACAGGACTGGAAGAATAGGGTAAGTACATCACTTAGCTTTGATTTTCAGACTGTATAAGTATAGTACTTATGGTAGAAAGGTCATTCGACGGATTCAACTCGACTGGGCAGCGTTCACGTCACACAGATATATCTCAAAACCTGAAAACAAGATTATACAACCAGAGCGTGTTTCCAGTGATGACATAATGTGTATCTGAGATGTAGTCTTTCACTGCTAGCTAAATGAGAAAGCTGAGCGAGATATATGTCGCTGATCAATCTATGAAAGGTCTATGTTCGTGGTTTTCCTAGGTGGTAAACTTAGTAAGTAGTAAGGATATCCGCAGTAAAAACCAGAGTTGCTCAACGGCTAAGTAAACTGAAGTGGCAATGGGCCGGCCATACAGCTCGAAATACCGACAAACGAAGGAGAAGAAAGGATCTTGAGTGGCAGCTTCGTACCGGTCAGCGAAGAAGTTAGTCAGTAGTCAGTAGAGTGACGACCTGGTAAGATATGCAGGAAGTCGATGGATGCAGGTAGTTCAGGCCGTGCTTTGTAGCATACCTTGGGGAAGTCTATATTCATCAGTAGGCTTGTAAGGGGCTGTAATGATGATGATGATGATATCTTCTTATTTTTGGTAGTATTTTATAACCAGTCAGAATACTGCCAAAGATAGAGGCAGTAGAGTCCAAGGGGGAGGCCTTGGCCGTTAGTTTGGACGTAGTGAAGGCTTTGGATTTGGTTTGGCACAAAGCGCTTCTTTCGAAGCTCCCTTCCTATGTGAATCTCGAGATATTGTGTAATTTGGAGATCAATTTTCTTTGCTGATCGGAGCATCAAGGTCGTCGTAGACGGTGCATGCTCCGATTCCAATGCTATCAATGCTGATGTTCCAAAAGACTGCGTGCTATCACCTAAACTACTCTTTCTACTTATTGTAATGATCCTCTCCCCCCATCTATATATGATCTATAGAAATGTAGCTGTCTATAATTATATAACATTTAATTGACCAGGATAAGCAAATATATATATATATATATATATATATATATATATATATATATATATATATATATATATAGATCTTTGTCAGGGATATATCTGAAGGTTTAGTTATAGGCCGTTTGTTATATTTATGGCGTAATCGTCTTAGTTCGGACCCTTTTTTATTTATTTATTTATGTACACTCAACAAGATACAGAAACTATCTTACAGTAGGTTCGTAGGTTCTACTTATTCCATAATTTGGCGAAACATCTTCCACTACACTAAAAGGAAAATAAAAAGGAAACAAAAAAAAAAAAATATTAAAAAAAAAACCACATAAATAAATAAATAAAAACACCAAAAAGTTAGTAGTCAGGCACCCGACTATTCCATATATATGTACAACCACAGGTATGCGTCTCCAGCATTCCATTCTAAAAGCAATCATTACATATAAACACTCTCCATCAATACAAGAACACGCTGTATCCATTTTTTTTTTCATTTGACCAATTTTCCAAATATACTATAAATGTTATTTATCTTTATTATAATAATAAAATCGATTTGTATTTCTATTAATTAATACATTTTGACTATTTTAAGCAGACTTTTAATAAATTTAATGATTTTTAAAGAATATTAAGCCTTTACCTTACTATAATACCTATTGTTCGAAATGCATGTATTTTAACTTTATGCTTAATAATGCATTTCAATTGTTCAAAATATTATATGTAGATATATAGAAATTAAAAGTTATTTATTAGTAATGATAATATGCCGTCACAATATCAATGGAATTGTTACGAGCTTAGGGTTCGTGACAATAAAAACTGCCGATTGAATTACCAAAATTGACACTTTAATCACCGAACACCAATTAAAACTTAAAGCACACTTATAATTAATCACACTGATCACCTTAGTTCGCAGTTAGATTGCTTCGAAGTATTCGCTTGGATCGCCAATTCAATACAGCCCCGGGTCGCGATCTAAACCGGAGTTAATAGATCTTCTCCCAATAAAAAGCTTCTCTTTCTCTCACAATGCTCTGAGGATTTGTTTGGAGAATTGGAGGGGAAGGGTAAAGAGGAAGAGTATCATCCATCATGTTTGTCTTGATGATGTGTGATATATGCTATGATAAAATTGAAAAAATAATAATTTTGGCGTTTTACTATTCCCATATTTGTCTTTATGTACCTAGTCGTACAGGTATGTTAATTTGGAACTGAAATTGCAATCATAGTCAAAGGATAACCAACACGGTCGAGTGAACTCATTGAGTCGTCAGAGCGTATTGAAATTTAAAAGAAACCGTACTTTGTTGTTTGATATTTTTTATATTTTCAGCTAGGTTTTAGATATCTGCGTTGAACTTAAACAAAAGTACCTGTTCTTCTATAATAATGGTCTTTCGGCCAGTAGTTCAACTAATGAAAAAATGAAAAAAAAATCTACATATTTACTAAGATATTGCCAAAAATTTGTTTATTTTTTTGTCTTAAAAACTATGAGCAATATAGGAAAATGTTTAAAATTAAAATTTAAGGTATATTAATTTTACGTAATGTTATTACGTAAATATTGACGCTTATATTTTGTTGCAAAATTGTGTTAAAGTAGAAAAATAGTTCATACACGGCAGAAGTGAAACTTTCAGAAAATGAGAGAAAATTTCTTTGTAATCGCGGCATCTACTTAATTTTATAGGTAAAGTTATTTTAACGAACAAATTTGTTTGGCTCTCAAGGTGGCTCTAAAAATGGACTTAAACACGACTAATTTAACATAAATAGTTAAGTTATGAAATCGTGGATTGTTTTAAATGGAATAGATATAATAATTTTATTCAATGTGGTTTATATTTATTTAATAAATTTTAGTGTAGCTTATTCGTTTCATAGAATTTGAAATAATGATTCTAAAAAAATTTTCACTTCAAAAATGTTACAAATAGATTTCGCATTAGAGATTTATGGGCAGAAAGTAATTAAGTTTTAGTATCTTTTTGTTACAAAATAAAATTATAATTTATCAATACTACCAAAACCAGCGGGATTAGATGGATCATAATAAATCCTGTTAATTTCTTCTAGTACGGGGTCCATTTTTCCCACTCAAGCCTTTTACGTATTTTAGTTGTGGACTTTTTATCTCTACTGCTCGGTGTAGAAAACTCTTGAACTTCAATCTCAGAGGGTTTGTAGATCTTTTGCTTGAAGTTGGTTAATAAACTCACTCACATCTCTTTGGATTTCCAATATAAGTAAGTGGTACTTTAATATCTTTTAATGCAAATCTATCCCACCCTACTGGATCACTTCTTTTTAAGTGTCTTAGTGAATCATTTATTAAATCAACAATATTACTTCCAGGAATTTTTTCATTATCAATTATGACTGTACCTTCATTATCCCAATGTATTTTACTTTTACTTGTTACAACTAAGTTTAATAATAACTGTCCTTTTTATTATAAGTTTTTGGTATTAAACTGAGTATTTGAGCTGGTATGTAAAGTTGATTCTCATCATTTTATTTACTTTTCATGGATCGATTCTCCTCCAACAAAGTTTCAGCATCAACTGAAGTTTTTAGATCTCTATCTTTATTTTTAAAACCAATTTTAGACTCATTTGAATCTTCATTAGATGTATCAGAATAAATTGGTTATCTGAGTGGTTGACGATCCTCTTCGGTAAAATGAAGGTATCTTTGCAGTGTTTGTAAATATAACATCCATTTCTTTCGGTCTTGTTAACATAATAGCAAAATCGATAAATTACTATTAACCACGTTTACTTCAATACACGTTAAGTATCATTGTCTTTGCATTTTCCATGTTAACTGGCTAGTACACTCACTAATCCACTCAATATTGCACCTAATATTATTGGTAAGAAAGCCCCTCCTTTTTGTATAATTATATTTTTTCTTAGTTTATGTTTACACTTACGCACTAGTTTACAGAGTATATTTTTGTGTTTATTCAATTTTTGTTTATCTTGATCTTTAAGACGGTCTTTTCCTTGTAAAACGTTATGAATACACTCACAAATACAGTTAATTTTTCTTCATCACACGTTTTAAGTAATGCTCTTTGATATTTTGGTTTAAGCGTATGCAAAGCGTTTAGCAAATGTTTATGCGTTATGAGTCGACGATGCATCATTTAGCAATGATTTGAATTGTTTGATTCTTGGTGTATTTAAACTCTTTTGTGGGGACGTAGACTGTACAGAAACCATTAAATGGGAAGACATTTGTCTTGATACGACAAAAATCATTGGTATTATGTTTTAAATCTACCATTAAATATCCATGCGCCTCTAGAGTTGCATCCCTGTAGGTATCTTCAATGAATTTTGGGTTATCTGGTGACACTTGTCGTGCTAAATATCTTATTTGAGTTTTATCTCGAGGGTTTTTAAAATATATCATATAACTTGAGTTTAAAGATATGTCTCTTTGCCCTTTACCCTGATGAAATAAATTTTGTGTTAAATAAAATACACTGAGATTCCTGTGATGACGACCTTTTGTAAATATATCTACAATTCTTCCATCGGACTCTCTCAATAGATCATCAATAATAACAAAATGTGGGTTTTCACTATCAAACATATTAAGATTTGGAATTCCTTGATGATAGTTAACATTTGGTAAATTATATAAAGGTTGCATTTCATCAAAACACCATGTGATCTGATTAACAAGTACATATTTCTATAACTGATTTTATGAAATTTGTTACAAAATTTGACTTCCCACATCCACTTGGTCCTGCCACCATAGCAGTAAACGGATGTATAAAGTGGAACATTACACACGTCTAAAGTTCTAAGGGGAGAAATAAAAAATGAAAGCGTTGATGTAGGTAAACAATTAATAAAAATATATATATATATATATATATATATATATATATATATATATATATATATATATATATATATTGTGTACTATAACTAATGTTTTTGTGAAATCAAAAAAAATTTATGATTAATTTAGATTTTTTTTCAAGCAATAACCAATTGTAAAAAACCCACATACCCCATTTTATATTACATATCCTCATAAACATTGAAAATGTTTATGAGGATATGTAATATAAAATCCGTCCATGTCGATAATGTATCTAATATTTTTTAGATTTTGTGTCATTTTGAATCAAAAAGTGAACACGTGACTAAAAATATGTTTGTTCCAACCAACTTCACATAACAATGCTTCATTACTTCCCATCATCCCACGTCTTCCTTCTGCTATTGTCTTCCTGTAATTTGAGTAAACAGAATCACATTCACTAATGATCAACTAATGACTGTCATTGTTAAAAAAGTATTTTTTAACTTTTTCACGTTCTGCTATTGTCTTTGTATTCAGGGCTAGGAAATGTCCGCCGCGCTGCCTCAATGCGTGTTGGCGAACTTCACATGCCTTCGAAATTTTCTCAGACATGCAGGTTTCCTCACGAAGTTTTCCTTCACCGTTGAGCACGTGGTAAATCAGCACTTAAAATTGCAATTAACAATTTAATTGGTGCCGGCGGGGATCGAACCCGGGTCGCTTATTGTGAAATTTACATTTTGCGCTAACCATCTGAGCTACCACGGCTTAATCATATACACACATAATATTTAAATATAATTTTTAACACTAAATCATACACACGTAAGAAAATAACAGAAAGAAAAGTAAGTTTGTCAATAGAATAAACACTTACATCCATGGCCTTTGATGCGTTGTAAGTAACACAAATGTAGTATTGATAGATCCACTGTGGTCAAACGACCATACACTAACTCCATGACTGCAGCTGATCGGTCTTATATAGTACTAGTAATTAATAATTCTATTTTAAAGAATTTCTGCAGTGGAACTGATAGTACGAGTAATTTTATGCGTCAACAAGCTTATCTCACATTCTGTTGCTTATCTCAACATTCCTTCGTGTTGCGTCTTGTTCAGTGTATTGATGACTCAAATACGATTTGTATAACACAAAAGAATGCAATTTAATATTTAGAAATCACTATAATTGATCATTCCTAGGTTAGTCATTGAGTAAATTTGTACTGTAATAATCTACTAATAGCAGTAATATCATGGATACACTAGATGTACAACAAAATCTGAAAAAGATTCACCCCAGTCTAGAAAATAATGTTTATACTGCTAATAGACTGCCCATGTATACCCACGTACCAACGTATATAATATGCAATTTGGATACCAGGGATAACCAGATTCTCATTGGGTAGCTTTATATATCGATACGAATGACGTCGGTCAATATTTTGATTCATATGGACGATCACCTGTATGATATCATTCAGAGTTTTTAAAAAGAAATTGTAAAAGATGGAACTGGAATGTTGATAGGATTCAGAATGAGTGGACTTCAGTTTGTGGCGAATATTGCTTAATGTATTTGCTATATAAGTTTCAGAGATGTTCAATGCATAATTTTACGAGTATATTTACAGGGAACACATTGTACAATGATATTTTAGTGGTTGAGATGTTTCGCTCCTATTTTATAGACAATAAGTAATAAGATTTTGTATTTTGTAAATAAAAATTGTAACAAAATTAGGTAATGTGTTTTATTGATGATTCAGATTAGCGTTGTAGATAGGAACAAAGAAGTATAATACAATAGCACTGATAAGCCGACGCATACGCCGAAGAAAAATAGACAATGACGGTATTCAATGAACAATAGATAAGAACAATGGGGCGCTAATGACGGTGGAGGCCCTCACCGGATATCAATTAGATAAGAGTTAATTGATCTGCTCATCTCCGGAACCGTGCATCCCACGCAAAAACGGACCCAGTCGCGATCAGAGCATGCAAAAACCTTTTTTTTTTAGGATTGTGAGTCGACGAACGTTGTACCACTTCTGACTCAGTGAGCCAGAAGTGGTACTACCTATCTACTCATTTTTGTTCATATAATAGCTTGAATTTGCTATGACTAATTGTATTGAAGAATTAAATTCTCGAATTCAAAAACTATTGTGTTGTCAAAATTATTTGTTTGTTTTGTTTTTGAATAAGGTTTTTACTTTTTTTAAAGTGTAATTATTTGCCCCTTTTAGTGGACTAAGGAATATCACTAGTTAAAGTAATAACTATAAAATTTCGTCTGAATATTTACATTAAAAGCTTTACGGCCTATATTCCACCATTGAGGAACGTTTTTCTTACAATTTATAAGAAATAACTCCCGATGTTTAATAAAAGATGAATCAGAAAAATCAATTTAGCCGTTTCCGAGAAATGGGTGATAAACATAAAAAATAAAAACGCTTCACTTTTTAGGGATATGGTAAAATAGTTATTATTATGTAGATTGTGGGAAATTAGGATCAATTGTTGTTAAATTTACATAAAAACATATTAGGTAATAAACATTTACGTCTTTTTCAGGTCAATTTACCTTAAATCATTAATGTATTATATTTTTAAATGAAAAAATAGTTTATAATATTAAGTAATCCATAAACGATATGGAAAAATAAAAGCGAAATCGACCTGGACCTGCGTTCACTAAAATGTATATTGATAGCTTGAAAATATTGTTAATTTTCTTAATTATTTATTTTAATTCCCAAATCTACATAGATAGTAGATTGGAAATGTGATAATCGATAATTTACAGAATACATAATCGATAAAAAACATCAATATTTTGAGAAAGCAACACGAAACATACATGAAAATGCCTGTTATATGGCGACGAAAGTAAAAAAAAGGGAAAATTTAAAGTTCTTTAAAAATTAGCTTACATTTAGTTGTAAAGAAATAGGTACCATTCCGTGGCATTTTCCTTTAATTTTAATTATGGTATTGTAGAAAGAGTATATTAGGCAATATATTATTAATTCAGAGTGACACAAATTTTCTAAATAATGACTTAGAGTGCGTTCCTTTGTTTTCTTAAAAAGTAACAGTTCTTGCATTTCTTTTTCTACGGAAAGAAATGAACGCATTAAATTTACAGAGCTAGTTAGAAAAACATTCCTCGTAGAATACTTTTCTCCATATACTTTGTTCTTTATTTTTATCTATCTCTATAATACTTTGTTTTTTGTAGAATACTGGATTTTACCTTTACAGTACTGGTGTAGATTTATTATCATTGAAATTTTGCTGCAAAGTTACATGCATGCCATCATTGCGAAATTGCCTGAGGTATGTTTATTATCATTGTACATGTGTCCATTTGAAGTAAAACGGATTATTCATTTTAATCCAAATAACAAGCGATGACAGTTTTTGCGTCTACCACGTTCATGTAAGAACTAAGCTACTAAGCTGAGTCCAACCTGTAATGACTATTGAAAAAAAAAATTAAAATGATTTAGATAAATGATAATTTTAAAATTTTTGATCTTTTAAATATAATACTGAATTTTTTTGTCGCAATTAATATACACAAAAGCACTTTAAATTAAGAAATATTACTTTTCAATAATCGAGAGCACAGCGAGAAAATTATTAACTTTACGTAGGCATTCCAAGCTCGATTTCCACCGGATCCAAAGTGATAGTTTAGATTACCACGTGCTGTGTAGTCAATAAAAATGTGAGGAAACCTACACTTGTAAATATGAAAGTAAATTAAATAAAATAAGTCCACGTAGTAGGACAAAAATGTGAAGATGCCTAGGTCAAGTAGTAGAAGCTAAATAGGATGTTAATTTACTTATCAATTAAAGGAGAATATCTCTCACTTTTAACAAATAGGCGCTATTCAAAAAAAAAAAAAAACGTACGATTGAAATCTACAGGGTACATCCAAAATTTACATAATAAATTTTTTACGGTTAGTGTAGGTGTTTTAAGAAATAAAGAAAAAATAGAAAAAATACATAACAATTTTTACATTGCTATAATACACGTTAATTCGCCTATAAGCAATACAATCATGAGCAGCCTTTATAAAACACAGCTAAAGAAAATAAAAATACTACCCGACTTATTGCATCGTCTGTGTCGTATTGATAAGGGGTTATGCCGACTGTATTACTAAAATGTTAAGTGATAATGCGAGTATTGTGTATGAGACTGGTCGACGCCCCACCGCCGAGCCGCCGACCGTCGCGTCGTTCCGTCTCGCGTGGATTCAATTATTGAATAATCCTGTAATTTTTTATAATGATATTTTTTAAGATTGTTTATACCTTTTTTGTCTTATAAATAATACATAAATATAAAACTATTGTTTAAAAAGACTTCTTTCTTATTGCTTAGTGCAACCCACAGTTGACCGTTAATGAAAGAAATATCCTAAATGTTATGCCATAAGTATAACCATACCAAGTTATGTTCGTTGCGCTGTCCTTTCTGCCAAGGTGGGTCGCGTCCGTTTACGGCTTAAAGATCTCTCGTCAGATCGTTAGTAAAGTAAGTAAAGTAAAGTTACAGCCTATATACGTCCCACTGCTGGGCACAGGTTTTCCCTCATTTCTGAGAGGGTTTTAGAGCAAGGAAGTGTCCGCCGCGCTGCCCCAATGCGTGTTGGCGAACTTCACATGTCTTCGAATTATTTTTTTTCTTATTTCTCAGACATGCAGGTTTCACGATGTTTTCCTTCACCGCCGAGCACGTGGTAAAATCAGCACTTAAAATTGCAATTAACAATTTCATTGGTGCCGGCGGGGATCGAACCCGGGTTACTCGCGTTCTGTTATATTTACAGCGAGCGTTAACCATCTGAGCTACCACGGCTCTTCAGATCGTTAAGCCAATCCCAAAAGGTAGTGTTTAGTGAGTAAAAGTCTCCACATAACCACGCAGCCGGCTGCGTTCCCTCCCCTGTTACCGGAGGGTTGCCTTTATTTGCTTCGGGCGCAAAAAAAAAGTTGTGTTCGAAGTGTTCGAATCTGTTAATATGGCGTTATTTACATTAAAAATAAAGACGTTATTTACATTAAATATTTTTCGATTTCTTAAGAAATAATTTTCCACTTCTGGTATCGCGCTCTTTTGTTCTATATTACTATTTATCTATTCGTGAAGTTTTATTACAATATGTTCAGCCATTCTGAAGATAAGCCCAATAAGACAGACAGATTGGCAGACAAAATTTTTACAAATGAATTCTTATATTTACGCGAACAGTACACACTGATTACCACTACTTTTACGGATTTTACGCTTTTTATTTTTTTATTTTTAATACCCGACGTGAGGCATCAACGTTCCGGGAAGTCTGCAGTTTGCGATCATATCCTAGATGTCCCCAACCATTACATCAGATTTGATAGACCACAAATCTTCGCGAAAGAACATCGATTCCTACCAAGGATGATACGTGAGGCTATTGAAATTAAAAAACATCCTAATTTCAATAGAGAAGGAGGCTGAGTACCTGCTTGGGACCTTATAATTAATAAAATTAAAACTAAGCCCTAGCATACCACTGCAAGACTTTAAAACACAGTTAGTTCATTCTACGTAGATCGGACCAAAGACAATAATTAAAAAGCTGAAGGTACTCCGTGTTAACTTTGACATCGGGACGTCACCTCAGTCCCCCGTGACCATGGGTCCTGGAAAGCACCCGAAATGTCGGGTATTAAAAATAAAATAAATAAAACGCGATAAAATCCGTAAAAGTAGTTTTAATCAATTTTTACAAATGGTTATTCATGCCCCAATGCCATGTGAATTTTTTTTAAATTATTGACAGGCGCTTCAGCTTTATTTATATGTGTAGATGTTTATTGGGTGCAGAAACTACCTATACATGAGGGATAATACCTATAAATGATAGTGTATATTTGGGTGAACAGTTTGACGATCTCTGGTCAGAAGTGGGACATTAAAGTAATTTTAATTATGAAATAAAATAAAATTTAAATGTTTATAAAACATATAGCTATGCGTGGTAGAGCCATGCTGCAGTTTTATTAGTAGTATAGTTGTAGCACGAATGGGTCGGCTCGACCGGGGAAGGACCACGCTCTCACAGACTATCACTCAGATTAGCCCCAGTGTCACTCTAATATTATTTTAAAATATCTTCATCATTATTACATACATTCTACTGCTGTATTAGATTACACTCTTCTCACAAGGATTTCGTCCTTTTGCTAGGTTGGTCGAATAACAGACATTTTGTATTCAAGATATTGCTGTCAGTCAGTTGTTAAGCATTTTATAGCCAATCAGTCAAAGCTAGAATACATAATAATGGGTTGTAATTTGTGGTGCAAGTCTATTAGAGAATTCATCTATCCATGGCGGAGAATAATAAAAAAATACATTTTCGTTTGTTCGTTGTTGCATTTCTCCAGATCAAAGAAGGGCGATGAATCCTAGGTGACAGTGACTAACTGATTTTTAACCAACCAAATGCTTTTTGTCTGATAGTAATTTGAAGGTTTCTGCAGATTTTTTTTCATAAGACGTATTCTCTGCGGTCATAGAACGAGAATATATTAATTCAGTCTCTTTCCTTCTCCTATAGGTACTATTTATTTTATTATTACTCCTTTATTATTTATTTTTAATTCGAATATTTAAGGTTACCTCATCTTCTAAATCCTTTATAAGAAAAATATTGTTTACTTAGGAAATTGAGTTGGTGGATATTTTTTTTTCAGATATATCTATTGTGCGGCAAACAATGAAAGCTTTATACGCAGCATAATAAAGTTCTTTTGAAAGACAAACTAGAGAACGTTAAGAAAAACTTAAACCTGCATTTTTTATTTACACGAGGAAACTTGCTTATAAAATACATTGGAATTAATTAATAAAATATATTTAGTTTTAATAGACCTTTTTATTTGCACTAGTAAAAGCGACTATATCGTCAACTAGTTTATACAGTATCTTATCTTATAGACTGATATTACCTTTGACTAATGGTAAAAGCTGACTAATTTTCTTCGACTTGAAGAATTTTATTATTCGGAGGTCGATAGTGCAGTCCGATTGCCGGTGCGTCCTTAATGCCGGTGGAGAATGCATGCTGTGTGCGTAAGGGCAAGCGACGCCGGTGGGAACGATATGCCGGTGTGTAATGCATGCCATACTATGCACTTGCAAGTGATGCCGGTGATAACGACGTGCCGGAAGCAAGTGCCAGAAGTCTGCCACATAAATCTGCGGTGAATCGAGATGAAGACAAAATAGACTAGCTTGTAGGAACTGAAACTGCAGTAGACGATTCTCAGTAGTGAATTGTAGAGGTTCTTGAGGATAATGACGAAGGCTTGAAGTTGTAGTTTCCGAAGGCTGTTGGTTGCGTGTTCACATGACGTCGGTTAGTCACACTTTGTGTGGTCCTCTATATGCGGGTTGAAGGGATCCACGAAGTGCATCATCCCTCAGGAAGACGTGTTCACAGTTAGCGAGGTCTTTAAAAATAAAAACTTTATTGGTATTATGGCGAGAGGCTGGCACTGGGTGTAATTTTTGTGCGAAACTACGTAAGCTGAATACGAACTCAGTCATGTCCGCTGCGCTGTTGTCTTGCCTCTCAAAGAATTCGCCAGGCTGACTTAATAGTTCGCCATATAGTAGTTCGGCGGAAGACGCCTGTAAGTGTTCCTTAAAGGAGCTGCGTATGCTCAGCAATATCCATGGCAGCGATTTGTTGCACTTGTCTCGTGCGTGGCACATTATTGACGCCTTCAGTTGCCTATGAAAGCGCTGCACTAGACCGTTACATGCGGGGTGGTAAGCTGTCATGCATCGATATTGAAATCCCGCTATTTTTGCGAGGTGTTGAAATAGCGCAGACTCAAACTGACGTACGCGATCTGTAACAATTTCTTTTGGGCAACCGAAACGTGATATACAACATGACAGCAATGCCTTTGCTACTGTTTCTGCTGTTATGTCGATGATTGGAACGACTTCGGGCCAACGTGCAAAACGATCGACACACGTTAAACAATAGTGGTAGCCCTCCGACAGTGGTCCTATCTGACTAAATCTATGTGGATATGTTTAAAACGTGCACGAGGTAGTTTAAATTTGCCCAAGTGAGGTTGTAACATGTCGACTTACTTTGGATCGTGGGCTTGATAAACAAGTTTTAGCCCATTCACGACAATTCTTCCTAATGTTCGGCCAAATAAACCTCTCAGATACTAATTTAGCAGTAGCATTTGTGCCTAGTTGACTTAAGAAATGTAATCTATTAAATACTTGCTTCCGAAAAAAGTTTGTCACGTATAGCCTGGAAGTCGTTGTACTGACGTTACAGTATAATAAATTATGGCTTCCAGGTATGGTTAATTTTTAACACGTAGTGAAGAGCCTTCCCAGATAAGCTTTTCTAACTCAGAGTCAGAAACCTGACCTTTTGCTAACTCTTTGAGGTTTATCGAAGCTTCCAAAACTTCAACCCGGGACAAGGTGTCAGCAACAATATTGTCCTTGCCAGAAATGTGTCGGATATCTGTGGTGAATTGGGATGTATAATACAAGTGGCTGTACTGCCTAGGAGAACTGTTTAGTTTTCGTTCGTGAAATGGGAAACTGATCGGCTTCCAGCATGTGGCGAAAATATTTGATGGCCTCATATATTGCCAGAAGTTCTCTGTCATAAGGTAAATATTTCTTTTGAGACGCGCTAAGTCTGCGCGAGAACAAAGCTAAGGGCTGTCATGCGTCGTCTTTCAGCTGTTGTAATACGGCTCCTATTGCCTTGTCCGAAGCGTCTGCGATAAGAGCGAGTTTTGGCTGGCAATCGGGATGAGCTAACACTGCAGCTTCAGAAAAACTTTCTTTACAGGCCTCGGAAGCCTTTATAGATTCGCCTAATAAGGTAATTGGTGGTTTATATTTCATCACGCCTTTTAATAAATTGTTAAGCGGAGCTTGCTTTTCTGCCGCACGTGGCAAAAAGCGTCTATAAAATTGACCACGCCTAAGAAAACGTCGTAGTTGACCTACGTTGGTAGGCAATGGAAATTTTTAATAGCTTCGATTATTGAGTTAAGTTTAACCTACATTAAAAGCTAGAGTTAAACTCAACCTACATTATCATTTACATTTTACATTATCATTATCTATACATATAAACGAAATTGAATTATGTGTCGGTTATAATATTAATAATATGTTTCTTTATTCTTGTTCTTTATTATTTATTGTACACAATATAATTTGCTAACAAATTTTGAATATTTTTAATTTAACTCTAATAAGAGTGCTCTTCCAGCAAACCCTTTAGGAGAGATAAATAGTTTTATATGTTAAGCAAGTAGGTAGCAGCGTGCGTACTTAATAACTAGCAAAACACAAATTAATAGAAATTGGCTATAAGTTATAGTTAACAATAAACATGTATGGGTATAAAATATAGGTATATTTTCTTTTCTATTTCTATTAATCATACATAAAAGAATAAAATATCTTTATATATAAAAATAACGTGTCACATTGTTTGTCCGCGATGAACTCCTGAACTACTGAACTGACTGCAATGAAATTTTGCACACTGTATGCAGTATGGTCCAACCTGAGAGGTAGAATAGTTTTCTGTAATAAGCAGGGGTGCTGGTACCCTCCTGGGGTAGTGTTATATTTAACCTGCTGTCATGTTAAGGGAGGGGGGGGGGAAGGGAATTGGGCCTCCAGCCACCTGCACTCACCAGATGAAATGCAGAAGCAAAGCTTCTACTTCGCGCCGGTCTTCTGTGAGGTCGTGGTACCACCCCGGTTTGAGCCGGCCCATACGTGCTGGGCCGGCGCAAGGCTAGTGCGTAGCTCTACCACTGTAAAAATACCGGTAGAATACTGTGTTTATCGCGAATAATCAACCATAATAATAATATTAACATTTAACATTTTATTAATTATTATTTTTGTAAGTAATATAAAGAAAGTTACAGCCTATAACTCCCATTGCTGGGCTCAGGCCTCCCCTCATTTCTGAGAGGGTTTAGGGCAAGGAAGTATCCGCCCAAATCGTTACGAACTTCACATGTCTTCGAAATATTTTTCTTATTCCTCAACATGCAGTTTCCTAATGTTTTCCTTCACCGCCGAGCACGTGGTAAATCAGCACTTAAAATTGCAATTAACAATTTCATGGTGCCGGCGGGGTCAACCCAGTTACTCTCGCGTTCTGTTATATTTACAGCGAGCGTTAACCACTGAGCTACCACGCTCATTATTATTTGAGTTATTCATAAAGAATTATCATCTGGTTGGGCTGAATATATATTATATAAAAGGATATAATAAATAAATGTATATTAAATATACTAAATTAATTATTATTTGGCGTATCTATATAATTTTCTCATCTATTTGGGTTCTATAAATATATAATTGTAAATGAAAATGATAAATATACATAAATATCAATAAAATAAAATAAATATATAAAAAATACAACAAGCTTGCTCCTGTAAAACACTTATGTCGATATGGGAGTCTAATTAATTGCAGTATTTATGTAGGCTTTTAGCAATCACTCCTGTTGCACAAAACGCTATAGATATGACATCAGTAGGTCCAAAGCCGGATTATTTCAGTTTTTAGTGCATGATATTTTTTGAGTTTCTCTATTTCCTTCGCTTCTATATTGGAATCGGATGGTACGGTGATATCGATAAGGTAAGTTTTATTTTTAATTTTATTTATATAAATTATATCTGATCTGTTGTGCTTTATTGTAATATTAGTTTAAACCGGCACTTCCCACATCAGTTTGGCTGTATTGATTTACCTAACTAGTGGTTGCGACATATGTTCTCTATACCACATTTTGTATGTACACTAAATGAGTGATTTTTTGCTAGTGTCCAGAACGCGTATTGTACAATATTATTATGCCTCTGTAGTAAGCGCTAGCCATTTTCTCACATCCTGATATGATCTGTTGTCCTGTTTCATCTTTCGTTAGACATATTCGACACTTACTATACACAGGTTTCTGAAGTATGTCTCTATCAAATTGTCTTGTTACTATTGCCTAATCTTGAATAGCAAAAATAAATGACTAATCCTGGACTTATTTGTTTTTCGTTTTAAGCCATCTGAATGAAAACTGTACATCTATATTTTCTATTTTTATCACTTCCTTATGAAACTGACTATGAAGGGGTTTAGTCCAATTTCAAATATTTTTTCTAATAACTGCTTTCTCTATTTCCTTTTCTGTATAATTTTCATCGTTCCCTAGTTCGCTCTTAATTATTTTAGTGCTACTTTAAATTTTGAGTATCTATCTCTATTCTTATCATGTTTTACTAATGCTCTTATAGTCTTTTCTTGATTCTAGATATTTTCTATATTTTATTATCTGAGTTTTATTAAGCATTTCTATATTAGTCAATCGTCACTCCCCTTCTTCAATCGGTAAGTAAAGTCTTTCAATTTCTGCTTTTGGTTGGTGCATCTTGGTAAAATTTGTCTCGTTATTGTATCAATTTTTCTTAAATCGGTATTGTTGTAGTTTATAACACAGAATGAATACAGGAGTACTGGGACTGCGTATAAGTTTATTGCCTTAAGTAGTTTCCTAGCGTTAAGATGAGATTTAGTAATACATTTAACTCTACGGAAGTATACTTTTTGTAATTGTTGTCTAGTTTCATAATCAGTTAGTGCTGAGTGAGCAACGCATGTTGAAGCAGGCAATGGAGTTTTAAGGACAAAATGATCAAGACATGCGTTTTGTCTAGTGGGCAAAGAATATGTAGGCAACAGGCCCTGTGATGCTAATAAGTTTAAATAATTAAGTTTGCTTGAGTCATGGCATTGGTCATGGATGTTAATATTTATGTCCCCAGTTATTATTATACTGTTGTAGTGTGTGATATTGATCAGGGTTATGTCAAGCGAAAGCAGGAAGTTAGTGACATCTCTATAGCTTGGTGGTCGATATATTGCTAACAAAATGGTATTGTGGTTTATCTTTATTTGGATAAAATGAGAACGCCCGCCCCCAGGAGTCGTAATGATTCTCGAAAACAGCACGTAGACGCGGCCCTGAAGCGAAATCGGTATGTAGTTCTTCAACAAAGCGTTGTCGCCTTTCTTGAAGAATAAGACCATCTTACTTCTGCTGCATTTAGTGTACCTTGGAGGACGGAGTTGAAAATCTTCTGAAGTACTTCAAGTAATGGTTTTCCCCCTACTTTAAAAAGGCTCACTTTAATTTTATCCTCACCTGGGTCGTTGCCATTTATAAAGTGCTGGAGAGATATTCTAATCTTGCTCAGACTGACATCCACGATAACATCGGAATAGTGTTAGATAAAACTTGCTCTTGGATCGTTACTTTCAATTGCGTGCGGCTTCAAAGATGACGTATAGAACCTCTCAATCTCACTCATAAATCTAAGGTTTTCCGGTAACGATGCTACCATATTATGTTTTTAGCTTCGACAATTGACTTTTTCTGGTAGAAAATCAGAATTTGAAGTCTTGGTTCCGCTTGATCGTTTCTTCAATACGAGCTGTATAAAAGTTGCGTTTGCCTCATCGCATACATTTGAAGAACTATCTGTTCAGTTGACTGTATGCTGTCATATCTGCTAAAGACTGCAGCTTCATTTATCGTATAATAGCCATAATATTCAGAGTGTGATCGAAAAGTTTTTTGGTTCTTCTGCGGCGGGTCTTACAGAGCTTAACTCCGACCGCTTGGACAGTTTCCACAATTTTTTCATTCATATCGTCCACTGCAAACTTCTAGGCAATGAAAACAATTTTGTAACTCGAGCTGAAAGTTTTCAGGACTTTGAATTAGAGCACAGGGGAACGGGTATTGACTTAATTAGACATGATCTTTCCAACTTTACATTAAGGTTCAATGTGCCTCTTACCATTCTGTGATTGCTATCAGTTTTGACGCTCGCGATCACTGAAACATCACTGAACAGTTGCCATCTGGACGTTATAATGAAGTGAATCTCATTTTTTATAGAACCGTCGGGGCTTGACTAGGTCCACTTTCTGTGGGGCCACTTCTGAAAGAAATAGTTTATCATGAAGTTTCTCATTTTACATGAAGTCGACTAGCTATTGACTTCTATGATCCCGTTGCTTACTCCAGATTTCCCTATCTTTAACTAACCGTTCTCTCATGTGCCTAGTTTTGCGTTGAAGTTTCCCATTAACACCGTATAGTGGAGGAATGCATAGCTCCCCTATCATATCATATCATATCCTAACATTACCTCCACATCGGGATGTACCAAGGTTGGTGCCTAAGCCTGTACGAACTTCAACGAAAGATAGAACTTGACAATGCCTGTTAGCAGGTTTTGCAGTTTAATTATTATTGTGTAATTTCTCTGACACGTAGACTTTCTCACGATATTTTTCTTCATCGCGGAGCTCATAGTAAATCATCGAGAATCGAAAACGTTTACGCATATATTACGAAATTTTAAGGGAAGCTCTAATCTCCTAACCTACCACGGATATTCATGAAGTTTGACATAAAATAAATTCTTTAACAAACTTAACTTCATAAGCATTCGTATTTACTTGGGTGTCTTACATATTTACACAGACGTGTGTGTCTGTGGATTTAAGAAAAAACAAACATATGAACGATAAAGAAAACATTATTTTAAATGACCACTATTTCCATAGTCCAAACTTCAAACCTTCCGCGACAAGGTCATTAATGTATTTTGAAGAAGACTCTTCGTTATCATTAAAATTATCAATCTCTTGTTGGAAAATAAATGTCTCTGGAAACATTTTAGTGAAATTCTGATTAAAATATGCTTTTTACATACTACGTTACTGCAATACAATTTGAAAGAAAATAAAGACATATTTTATTAAGCTGAACTAATTAGTTGATATTTTCAAGTAGAAAAACCAGAGTTTTAATGAAATCGAGGTTTTGTCCCTATTTTTTTTTTGCGGATGGAAAATCATCTAATGACCCCTTTCGCTCTGGGTGGAGCGTAAGGGAGTGTCTGACTTTTACTGACTAAAAACCATCCGTGTTCCTTCAGTGCCCTTACGTTCCGGAGCCGCGGTATCTCTTTCGAACAGCTCGCAGCCCCGGCAGGCGTCGGCCCTTGCGGGCCCCTTCACGCTGCTGACAGCTCTTTGAGGCGCGCGTGGAACAAAACGCGCCGTCGACACGGCCTGTCGTCATTAGACAGACGGACGACGAGCTACCCATTGCTCGCCGTCCACAGGCCCGCGCCTACGGTGGCCGGGGGCCACGACGTAGCCCCCGACGCCCGGGGCGTCTCCCGCGGCGGCCGGGGAGGAAAGCTGCTGCTCTCTCCTTCTCCCGCTCCGCCACCTCCTTCGTCCATCACTGCTTCGCAGAAGGTGGTGACGGCATCCCATTCTGTCTCGCTCCGGACCATGGCTTCGACCAGGGCCGGACGCGAGAGGTCGCCGCCGCCTATCGCCGCTACGAGGACCCGGCGGTGCTCCGCCCAAGCAGGGCACACCTCCACGGTGTGTTCCACCGTGTCCTCCGGTCCATCCTCGCAGTGGGAGCACTCGGGCGTTTCCTTCCGCCCGATTCGGTGCAGGAACCTCCCAAACACACCGTGTCCGGTGAGGACCTGCGTCAGGCGGAAGGTGAGGATGCCGTGGCGTCTCTCAAGCCACTCCTCAAAGAGGGGTCTTATCGCCGCTATAGTGGCGTGCCCAGCACGGGGTTGCGACAGTCGCTGTCTCCATGTCGCCATGAGATCGTGCCGGAAGTCTGTCCGCTGCGCGACAACTTGCCGCGGCAGCGGGGTTTCCCCACGGCATAGTGCCTCCGCCCGCCATTCGTGCAGGCGCGCGAGGACGATCGCCTCCAGATCCCATGGCGGCAATCCGGCAAGGAGGCTCGCCGCCTCGCGGGAGATCGTGCGGTAGCCGCGAACCATTTTCACGGCTATCACCTTTTGGGTCGCGTTCAGGTGGTGGACGGCAAGCCGCGCCAAACCACGCGCCCACACCGGGGCCCCGTAAAGGGCCATGGACCGCACGATCCCCGCGTAGAGCCTCCGGCAGGAGGCGTTTGGCCCTCCCAGGTTCGGCAGGAGCCGCCTGAAGGCAGCCCCGGTCCGTTCCAGTTTGGGAGCCAAACGTCGGAAGTGCTCAACGAAGTTCCATCGGCCGTCGAGGACGAGTCCTAGGTACTTCAGCGTCGACTCGACGTCGATGGAAGTGCATGGCCTCGGACTTGTGCAGAGCCACCTCGAGACCCAGTTGCCGAATCCTCTCAACGACTATCGCAACCCCGCGTGTCATATTTTCCGCCGCCGCCTCGTACGACCCCCCTTGTGCCAGTACCAGCGTGTCGTCAGCGTAGCAAACTACGCTGACGCCGGTAGGGAGGTCGGCGCGCAGCACCCAGTCGTAACCGATGTTCCACAGAGGTGGCCCCAGAACCGAACCCTGTGGGACACCGCACGACATCTCTCGCCGGTTCCACTCACCGTTGCGACCGGGGTAGATGACGGCCCTGTCCGTCAGGTAGTCCCCGACTATACGATGGAGATAGGTCGGCACCCGGTGATACCGGAGTGCCTCCCTAATGCAGCTCCAGGGCATGGAGTTGAAGGCGTTGGCGATGTCGAGAGACACCGCCAAGACAACCCCCCCTCTGGCCACTGCATCCCCCGTCGTGAGGGCTCTCACGCCCATGATGGCGTCCACCGTAGAGCGCCTCTTGCGGAACACCAGTTTGGTTTCCGGCCCCGTCCCCGCAAGGTGCTCGGCGAGGCGGTTTGCAATGACTCTTTCAAAGAGCTTGCCCACCTCGTCAAGCAGCACCACGGGCCGGTATGCGGACGGAGAGTCCGCAGGGCGCCCCGGCTTCCGAATGAGGACCAGCTTCCCCGTCTTCCAACGAAGCGGGAATTGGCCTCTCTCCAAGCATGCGCTTAGGAGCCCCTCCAGTCGGGGCCCGAGAGCCTCGGAGGCCAGGACCCAGGCTTTGCCAGGCAAGCCATCGGGTCCTGGGGCGGTATTCCTGGCCTTGAGCCTACGTACCGCCACTCTCAGGTCTACCCCGGTCCCTTCCGGGATGTCGTCATCGTCGTCCTGGTGGTCCGCTTCCGGCACTGCAGGTGGCGGAGCCATAGGCGGGGGCGGATGTTCCCGTCGCGCAGGGAACAGAGCGCTCACCACGTCCTCCACGAGCTGGGGCCGGAGACTTTGCGTCAGCGGGGGGGTCCAGGTGCGGAGTTTATCCCGCACCATCTTGTAAGGGCGCCCCCACGGATCTCTGTTGAGAGTCTCCAGCATCTCCTCACGGGCCCGATCCCGGGCCCGCAGGACAGCCTCCCGGAGGGCGTTCTTCGCCGCTCTGTATCCCTCGTACAGCTCCGCCTCAATGGCTGCCGCATTCGGTGGACGAATGCGGAGCCTGCGATGCCTGGTGTACAGGTGCCGCGCGGCGACACACGCCTCGCGCAAAGACATCAGCTCACGCGACCACCAATACACCTGACGCCGGGCGCTTCCTGGCCGGACGCGGGGCATTGCCACGTCACATATCTCGGACATGGCCTCCTGGAACCACCCTGCCTCATCATTGACGTCGGCAGGCCTGTCCGGTGATGACACCCAGGCCTGCACGATCGAGGCTTCCAGGAGGAGCTCCCGGTCCAGCTGCTTCAGCGCCCAACGCGGACCACTCGGGGCCTGTTGGACTGGCGCGCTCGAGGGCTGGGAGGAGACATCAAACCGGATGTACCTGTGGTCGGAGTAGGTCTCCACCCCCTCCATGACATGCCAGTCAATGGCACGCGGCGACAGAGCGGGGCTAGCGAACGAGATGTCCACCACCGACTCGCCCCGCATCCGCACACACGTGGGGACAGAACCCCGATTTAGGACGACCAGGCCTGTCTCCAGAGCCCAGTCTTCCACCATCCTACCCCGCACATCTGTACGACGAGAACCCCAAGCCAAGTTCTTGGCATTGAAGTCCCCGAGGACAAGTACGGGGAGGGGATAACTTCCGACGACGACTGCTCTCAGCTCTGCAAGAGAGTTGTGGAGCTCGGCGAGAGATCGGTTCGGGGAGAAGTACACCCCCACAACAACGAACTCCCCGAACCGTGCTGTTACGCACCCCTGACCCCTCCTGACACCTTCAAGGGTCGGGGTACCGGCGGCGGCCGAAGAGATGATGGCCACTGAGCCGTTAAGGTCCGCCACCCAGTCCTCACTAGGCCAGACAAAATACGGCTCAGCGACCACAGCGGTGTTAATCGACCACTGCGCCATGCTCTGGAGCAACAGATCCTGAGCGCAGGCGCAGTGGTTGATATTCGCCTGGAGGAAGCTTAATGGGGCCGTTATAGGCATTCCATTTCAGCTTCCTCCACGGGGGCCCCTCTGCGGGCGTCGGTGTCGCGGCGGCGGCGGCGGCGACAGTGAGAGCGGTGGCGGTGGCAGTTGCGGCTGCGGCAGAGGCCACAGAGGCGCTGACGGCTTTGGCCCCTACCCTACCCGCGGCCTTGGCCTTGGCGGGTGGCACGCAGGCCTTGCTTCCGGCCCGGTGATCGGCTGGCTTGCCGGTTGCCGCACATGCATCACAGTGCGGCGTGGCGCAGCAGGTCGCCGATATGTGTCCGGGCTGACAGCAGCGGAAGCAAAGGCCACTGCGGTCAACCTCCGAGGCGCATCTCACTGATACGTGGTGCCCCACGAGACAGCGATAGCACCTCAGAGGTCTGGGCTCCAGCAGCTTAACCTGCGCTGAGACCCAGCCCACCAGAAGCCTTCGGCCCTCCACTATGGTTTTGGCCGCCGTAACAGGGCAGCGCACCGTGGCGGCATGCATACCCTGATGGTCCGGGCGTATGGCTCCTGACCTGACCTGGTCAGTAGTGCACCCCCCGGACCTGGCGACGGCGGCCACCAACTCCTCCTCCAATACCGAGTCGTCCAGACCCATGATGCGCAGATCTGCGCATCTGTCGGGCCTTGACACTCGGGCCTCGTCCGCGTCCAGAGACGCTCTGAGCTTCGCAGCCAGAGCGTCCGCGGTCGCGCCACTGGATTCTCCGGGGACCTCCAGCATACGGGCCCCCGTCTGGGTGACTTTGAACCGGAGGCCCCCAGTGATCCCGAGCTCCCCGAGGTCCACCGCCTCCTTCGCCTTCGCGAGCAGATCGCGGTAGGTAACGCCCTTCTTTTCCGCGTCTGGCTGTAGTGTAATCACTACAGATGCGGTCTTCGGGGCGCGGAGCCTAGCCGCGATCTTGCGCGCCCTGAACTGGCGCTGCCGCTCCTGCTCTTTGGCCTTTTTGGCTGCCTTCTTCCCCTTCTTTTTATCCCCGACCACCTGCCAACCGGCTTCAGCCGCGGGAGGTGTAGGGATCTGGGGGGGGCGGGGACGGCGGCGGCAGCTGGCTTGCCGCTGGGGCTGGCATATTCGCCGCAGGCACTGGGGCTGGTGCAGGTGCAGCCACCATCTGTGCTGCCGCCTTGCCCTTTTTCGCCTTCGTCTTGCCTCTCTTTCCCGTCGCCGGCTTAGTTGGAGCCGGTTCAGCCGGTACCGGTTTTGCCGGAGCCGGCTTTTCAGGGGGGAGGAGCAACTGCAGCCCCGCCCGAGGGCTGACTGGACGGCCCCGGCCTGGATGCGGTAGCCGTGGCCGCCGCGTACGTTGCCGGCCTCGCCGCCGTCTTGTTTGCCCCTAGGGAGCGGCGCAGGACGATGCCCTCCAGCACGGAAAACCGGTGCTGGCAG
Organism: Parnassius apollo; assembly: GCA_907164705.1. Classification (NCBI taxonomy): domain Eukaryota; kingdom Metazoa; phylum Arthropoda; class Insecta; order Lepidoptera; family Papilionidae; genus Parnassius; species Parnassius apollo. The sequence goes on from CAJQZP010001706.1 coordinate 840,063, forward strand.
CCAGCTCCTGCCGGACCAGGTTCAGAACCTGGTTCTCCACCGGCACGGGCTGGCTTGGGCGCTGCGTCTGGGGCGCCGCGTGAGAGGCGGGCTCACGTAGACTGGCCAGGTCTGCGCGGAGCTGCTCGTTCTCCTTCTGGAGAGTCTCCATGGCAGACGTCAGGCGGGCCACGTCCGCCCGCAGCTTCGCCACCTCGTCCGCATTAAGCCCGGCCCCAACAAAGTTGGCCTCCGCAGCCGCCATGATGGAGGCGGAGGCCCCGGGAATGGCCTTGAACTTTGTGGAGGACTTTTGCTTGTGGGCCACGACCTTGATCGCGGCCTCCACCTTTACGAATCTGGCCTTACGCTCCACCTCGGAGCCGCCAGTCGCACTCGTCTCTTCGCCTGATACCGTATCGCCCGGGTGGCGCCCCTCCTCGGCAAGCTTTGCCGCTCGTTCGGCCCTCTGATTGGCATTCCCCTTGCCTCTCAGCCCGCCCCGCCCGTTGGTGGGGATTTTCCGGGCCGAGACCTCGTCTTCACCGGATGATGGCCCCTGGTCGCCATCCCGCCTGGACCGCTTGCGGAAGAACTTACTGTTCTCCGCGGTCCCAGGCCCCACACGTCGGGAGCTCTCTGGGCCTCCCACGCTGCTCGATGCGGCGTCGGACTCTGTCCCCGCATCGTTCCTCCTCTCCTCTACGTTGCCGTTGCCGGCGGTTTTGTTTGTTTGTTTGTTTTTTTTTCCATTTTTGTACCCACGATTATGGGGGGAATTAAACGTCCACCTTGGCAGAGACCCCTCTACCAAAGTAAGCAGATTTAGAGGATTTATTACTCGCCAGGGGGGTCTGCAGGTACCCTGGCGAGGACCGCACTTGCGGCTGATTTGTTCATAGAACCCCGTCAGCCATCCATCCCCTCGCGGTGCGTCGCCGCTTGGGATTCGGGGTAACTTTTTATAGAGGTTTTCTCCCTCGCGGTCCGGGCGATTAAGCCAAGACCCTCGGTCCTTATCAAAGCCGCGAGACATGATCCACGACACTTCGACTGGGATTACGAGACCGGCGGTGACAGCAAAGGATGAATCCTTCACTGTCTGCCCGGAGGCAGGGTAAGTGCACACCGAGCCCGCCCTCGCTCCTCTGCTATGCCCTCTGCTGATCAGAGGGTCACGCAGAGGAACGCACTGTTGGTCCGGGATGGGCCCGCCCCCCCATGTCAGAATAATTAGCCGCGGCAGCAACATTCCCCAAGGAATAAGAATTTCTTCTCATTTCTCGAGGAAGATTACCGCCGCGCCCAGGGTGCACCGGCCCAGTTGCTGCTCTTCCCTCCAGACGTATCGAGAGGTGATTGCTTTATGGATTTGAAGATTTCATTAGACAATCAATTTAACAATACGCAATTATGAGATTTAACAATACGCAATTATGAGAACGAGTTGTGACCCTCTACATATAATTGATATGTAGTATATTAATGTAGGTTGTATCTTCTACGTTACGGGATGTGGTAATTAAAACTGTGTCCGTTTCCGTAGAGAGCGTTTATTGTACTGAAAATACTTATGAATAAAAAATGTAATTATAGTGAACGTATCGCGCGCGCAGGCGCGATATCAGCATTATTTTCTAAACTGTTGAAATATCATGTACTTGCTCGTACATCTTGCCAATTTTATAAACAAGAAGAAAGTTTAAGGCGATGAACCCCTATTGAGTTTACGGGCAGCCGTTGCGATCACCGCATCCACACTATCGATGTCCGAGACCCCATGCTCCGATGAATGTCCTTGGGTTGGCTGCTCGACATTGTTGGGGTCTGGCTTGTCGCGAAGATTCACGCTGCAGCCTTGAAATCTTCTTTTCAGCCGGAATGTCCCCCATGCAATGAAGGCTACAATAATAAATCCGACTAAGGTGTACAACACATAGTTGTGTGTGTCATGTGTGAGTGATAGTACACTCAGTGTTTGTTGCTGTTCCTTGACCTTATCAATGTTGTTTTTCAGCTCTTGTAAGGCGTCTTTATGATCTTCAGGTCCAAATGTATGATTAAAGTCTGTCAGTATGTGGTTCAGGCTTGATTCACGCATGTACATTCTTTCTTCACTGCCTGTTAGTTTCAACTCGCTGTGATAGTCGTTGCGAGCATGAATGATGAAGCTTTCTCCCTTGAGCATACACCCAAGTCCGAGTAACATAATCCCCGTGCCGTGTAAGTGCTGTGACGTCACTCCAGCTGGGCAGAAAATGCGCATCGCGCAGTCTTCGCAACAGGAGAACAGCCACGCGCCACGATTGTGTAATCGCACCCACCTGTCGTTGCAATCCAATACTCTTGTGCGGCATGTTGATGAGTCGCCATTGTTTAATATTTGCGCTTCACATAATGTATCGGCTACCTTAATGTTGTAAATAGGTTGATTGATAGCACATAACATTTTGTTTTCTTGCAGATTTAAGCATGATGATACATCTCGGTTTTCTAAGGGTATTATCATGTCCCCTTTTAGGTTTACAGCAAGGTATTCAGATGTGAGTACTATAGTTTTCTCTGTGTGTCCAGTTATTTGCGGAATAGGAATGATGTGGTTAAGTTCATATTGTTCGTTGTTTATTAGCGGTAGCTTCACTTCGAATATTATGTATGCACTTGTTAAGCGCACGTGCACTCGCGCCAGCTTGTATAGGCTTCGCGTGCAATGGCGTGTGTTCACACAGGGTAGCGATAACTCGCTTGGTAAATGACCGGAGATGATGTTGAGCTGATCTTCAAATTGGTTGGGCTTGATGAGATGGGTGTCAACTCTCCCGTCCTTCACGTCAGTTACTAGGTCTAGGAGTTGCTGTTGTATTTGTCGTATGTTTGAAATGATCAAGTTCACGGCCAGAGCGGTAGCTGTTATGTACATAGCATTGTCATGGCTGATTTGTATGCGTTTTTCCGTTTCAGCGAGATGATTGTCGATGATACGAAATTGTGTGTTCATTACTTCCTCGTTTCTTTTTAGAAGATTATATTCACTTTCGATGATCGATGTGTGATTTTTGTAGAGATTCAATAGATGATTTTCGTTTGACTGGATTATGTTGATATCCTTCACGTACTGATTGGCAAATCTCTCATCCAGAGTACCAAAAAGGGAGTTTGCTAGGTATCCTATTCCATTCACTAGTCCTCTTTTTCTTCGAGACGGTCCATGTTCTGATCGTAAGATATCGTTATAGTGTTGAATTTCGTTAAGTTCGTGTTGAAACTGGGATGAAATTGTAAGATAGGCTGCTTCCTTCTTGCATAATGTGTTCAAATGGTTGACATAGTTTTGTATGTTGTCCAAACTCCGCCAATATGTCGTCATGTTGTAGTATACAACCATTTTCCACTTATCTTGAATAATCTGCACATCAGACACCTTGTCAAAATAAACGACTCTTGAACTGCTAAGCCTTGTTATGTTGATCATTTGTTGCGTAGTAGGTCCAACACACATCGAAAATATAAGTAGTAACGTACAAAAAAGGTTGTTGAAGTGTTTTTTGCCGTTGTTGTTTCTTCGTTTTCTTTGTGTATTTATTGCAGGCTTCGTAGTGTCAACGTCAGAAGATGCAGTTGTATAAGATGACGGATCCAACGGAAGGCGTGACAATTTTGTAATCGGTCGCTTCATATTACTTGTTTTAGTTTTCAGTGTGACGACTCGTACCCGGCCGTCCGCACCTGGGTGAGTCTCCAACACCCGTCCCAGGATCCATTTGGCAGGAGGAATGTTGTCTTCTCTGACGATAACGACGTCCCCAACTTCTAAGTTTTTAGTAGGGAAGTGCCATTTGCTTCGAGTTTGTAGAGTTTGAAGATAGTCAGTAGACCACCTTCTCCAGAAGTCCTTGTACATTTTCTCCGTAAGTTGCCATCTTGTAGAGAAGGTCATGTCATTACCCTCAGCGGATAGTGGTGATTCTAGAGAAGGCTCGCCGATTAGGAAGTGAGCTGGTGTCAAGCAGTCAAGGTCTTCGATATTCTCTGACAACGCCACCAGGGGGGCGAGAGTTGAGACATCCTTCAATCTGCGCCAACAGTGTAGAAAATTCCTCGAACGTAAGTTTTTGATCCCCAAGTACTCGTTTGAGGTGATGTTTCAGGCTTTTTACTGCAGCTTCGTAGAGTCCACCAGCAGTAGGCCAGGAAGGGGCGTTAAAATGCCATTCAATGCCCCACTCTGACATGTTAGTTATGACGTCATTGTTTATGTAGCATTGTAATGCCTCCTTTCGTTGTTTTTCCAATGCTCTTGCTGCGCCCACGAAGTTGGTGCCGTTGTCGCTGTAGATGTGACGGGGCTTTCCTCGGCGGGCACACATTCGTTTCAAGGCGTTCAGAAAAGCCACTGTGCTGAGATCGGAGACAAGTTCGAGGTGAAGAGCTTTTGTGCACAGACACACAAATACAGCTACGTAGGCCTTCATTGTCTTTATTCCTCTGCCCTTGTTAGCCTTTACCTCCACATGCCCAGTGAAATCTACACCGGTGTGTGTGAAAGGCCTTGATGGTGTGACGCGTGGAGGAGGTAAATCACCCATAAGTTGGTTGTTGTTGATAGTTTTGAAGCGATGACACGTGATGCACCGTATAAGTCGTTTTTTCACTGCTCTCAAACCGCTGATAATCCAATATCTGTTGCGTAGATATGATAGAGTTAGTCTGGCTCCACCATGCAGGGTCCTCTTGTGCGCTTGGTCGATCAGTAACTCCGTTAACCTGTCATTGTAAGGTAAGATAATTGGATGTTTTTGTTCTTGACTTAAGTTGGCATTTTCCAGACGTCCTCCTACACGTAAGATTTCGTGTTTGTCCAGGAATGGATTTAAGTTTAAAATGCTGCTTGTTATTCGCACTTTATGATGTTTATTGAGTTGTGCAATGTCGTCGGCGAAATGATTAGTTTGTATAGCCTTGATAATTGCATTATGTGCGTTCTGCAGGTCACTCGTTGCTAAGTACGATGACCGCATGGCATTGTTGACGTCACGTGCATTGTTTATGAACCGAAGTATCCAACTTAGGATTCGAGTTACGCGTGCCATACAGCTGTGTTTGTTTAAAAGTTCTCCGATTAATGGCATCGACCTTTGTGACACGCAAACTTGTTTGACCTTTTTCTCTTCAACAGTTGTGTGGAATTGGTCTTGAAGTGGGAGATCGTTGTCTTTTAGCCAAATAGGTCCCCACCATAAATGATGATTCGCCAGTTGTAGTGGAGTTAGGCCTCTGCTGGCACAATCTGCTGGGTTATATTCAGACTTGACGTGCCTCCAGCATCCCGATGGCATGATGACAGTGATCTGTGTTACGCGATTAGCCACAAATGTAGTCCATCTTGAAGGCCCCCCTTGTAACCAACCCATCACGATCATAGAATCTGTCCAACCATGTATTGTTACAATCTGTGAGTTTATTGACTCTATGACCTTTTTCATAAGTCGAGACAGTAGTAGGGCACCGCATAGTTCAAGCCGTGGTAAAGACGGGGGTTTTCTTAATGGTGCGAGCTTAGTTTTTCCCGCCACCAGCGTGATAATTTGTTGCCCTTCTTCACTAATAGATTTACAGTAGATAACGCAGCCGTAGGCTTTCTCGGAGGCGTCACTGAATCCGTGTAACTCGATGGGTTGTTTAGTGTTACCAATCCAGCGTTGTAAAGCGATGGTATTGATAGTGGGCAATTCTTGTTGAAAGGTTGTTCACTCTTGTTGTATGTCTTCCGGAAGAGGTTCATCCCAATTTGTTGAAGCAAGCCAAGCTTGTTGAAATATGAGTTTTGCCTTCATTGTTACCGGAGACAGCCAACCAAGTGGGTCATATAATTTTGATAGATCAGAGAGCAATGTCCGCTTCGTTGTGACGTCACGTGTGTTACTAAGTGGCGCCTTGAATGTAAACTGATCAGTGTGCGGATTCCAGGTTAAGCCGAGTGTTTTGTTACTCTCTGCGTCCTTGAAGTCAAACATATTCTGGCTTATGAGATGTTCAGGTAAAGTTTGAAGCAATCTGGGGTGGTTACTAGCCCATTTGCGAAGATTGAACCCACCGCCTTTTAACAGGTCAATCAATTGGTTTTGAGCGTCTTGTGCTTCTAACATGTCGTTGCTGCCACCAAGTAGGTCATCCACATACAGCTGGTGAGTAAGGATCTCTGCCGCGAGAGGATAGCGGTGTCCATCGTCCATTACGAGTTGTATTATGGTGCGCATTGCCAAAAATGGTGCAGCTTTGGTACCATATGTTACAGTGCACAGTTGGTATTCTTTGATGAGATCTGTAGCAGAGTCACGCCATACAATTTTTTGCAGGTGTTGATCTTCATCGTGTATCAGTACTTGACGGTAAAACTTCTCAATGTCTGCAGTGTAGACGTATTGAAAGGCTCGCCAACGTAGAATCATAGATTGTAGGTCTTGTTGGAGGTTAGGCCCGCACTCCATGAGATCGTTCAAGCTTTGTCCTGTACTTGTCTTGGCAGAGGCATTAAAGACTACGCGCAATTTTGTAGTTGTTGAGTCCAGCTTTTGTACGCCGTGATGAGGTAAGAAGTAGCTTGGCTTATGGTGTTCAGTGCATGGCTTCATGTGGCCGAGTTGTAGATATTCGTCAATAAACATCTTGTATGACGTAGAAAATGTTTCCTGTTTGGCCAATCGTTTTTCTAACTGCCGAAATAGTGCGATTGCCTGTGGCTTAGAAGTGCCCAAGGTTTGTTCGTAGTTTATTTTCATTGGAAGTCTGACTGCATATCGTCCGTCTTCTTTTCTTGTTGTTGTGGTTGAATAAATAGATTCACAGTATTCTTCCTCTGATGTTAGATTGTGATTGGTTTCGGTTATCTCCTCCATCTCCCAAAATCGAGATACATCGTCAAGATTAATGAGCACGTGGCAGTTGAAGGTTTTGATATTGCCCAGCAGTACCCAGCCCACTTTTGTCTGTTGAGCCATGGGTGCGTGTGAGGGTCCTCGTAGCATACCACTCATTACTATGTCAGCATACACTCCAGCGTCTAACAGAACGTCCACTGGTCTCGAGATGTTGAAGTCGGGATCCGCCAGTTGTATGTTCTGAATATGTGGCCAGTCTTGTTTTTCGAAGGTGTAATTAGGCAGGTTGCTGAGCATGTTGGCCATTACCATGGCTTCGATTGTAAATGAATGGCCTCCGTACAAAGACTCACAGTCTAACCGTACGGTTCCGTTGCTATGATGTGCTGACGTCCCTATGCCTGAGACTGTGGCGTTTCGATTTTGTCTTTGCAGTCCCAGCCGTTGCGCAGCATCTTCAGTTATTAGATTTATCTGTGATCCTTGGTCGAGAAGGCATCGCAATTGAACAGTCGATCCATCAGCTGCCATCACCTTTAATTGAACGGTCGCTAGTAGGACTTCGTTATAATTTCCAGACACGTGGTTTGCCTTTTGCTGTGACGTATGTGGCTTGTTGCTAGGTATAACGTTATTTGAGACCGCGATTTCAACTTTGCGGTAAATATCGTGCAATGTTGTGTGGTGTGCTTCTTTGCACACGCGGCATCTTTTGTTGGAGTTGCATTTATTGTCGTTGTGTAAGTACAGGCAATTGCGACAAATATGTAGTTGCGAAATTGACCTCATTTTGTCTTCCGGTGACATGTCTTGAAACGACTTGCAGTAGAGTAAAATATGATTGTTTTTACACAGCGGGCAATTTTTGTCTGTGCTTGTATGATATGCTCGAAGAAAACTACGCCTGTTGGTGTTGTTAAAGTCCTTCTTAAATTGAGCTGTTGCCTCCTTGTTGGTCGAATTGTTTGACTTGTTAGGTGTCTGTCTCTTCTTTTGAACAGGTTCAAGCGCAGTAAACTTGTTTTCCAAGAAGTTTATCAGCTCATCCAAGGAAGGTAGCTCTCTCGGAGCCTTTCTGATCTCCATGTAGGCTGCATACGTGTCGGAGTCCAATTTGCCAGTGAGAATGTGCACCAGGATCGGATCCCAAGTCGTTGTGTCGATGCCCAGATTGTGAATAGCATGTATGGTCTCGACACTTGTGTCATGTAGCTTCTTCAGCTCGTATGCATTCTGTGTTTGCAACGCCGGTTGTCCCATAAGGGTTTGTATATGTTTTGTAAACAAAAGTTGTCGGTTGTTGTACCTATGGGTGAGTATCTCCCAACAGGTGTCGTAATTATCAGCTGATACTGTAAGATGCTGTACGATGCGCTCCGCCTCGCCTTTAAGTTTGCCCTTGAGGTGCTGCATCTTTTGCGTTTTTGTCAACATGACATTGTTGTGGATGGCTTCACAGTAGAGGTCCATGAATGTAGGCCACTGGGTATAATTACCAGAAAAAGAAGGAATCTCAATTGTAGGCACTTGCTGATGCTGTTGAGATACTGAGTTAAGCTTACGATTCAAATCCCTTTTTGTAGTTTCGTACAAGGTTTCGTATGCAGAAAACTCTTCTTCGTAGCCTACATCACCGCCAGAAGTCAGGTTATCGATTTGCCAGTGGAGCTCGTCGATCAGTTTCCAGCGAGACTGCAGCGAATTCAGTTTGTCACAAATTTCCCACTTTTCTGTCAACTCTTTGGTGTTGATGTTTTTAATCACCCTAGAGAGCGCCCGGAAATTAGTGCGTTGTTGGCTAATGAACTCATCAGACCTTGATGGTACTCCAGTTTCCGCAGTTTTCACCTCGTAGTTCGTCAGCATGTCACGAATCGCTTCGTACCGCTTCTTTGTGGTGGTGTAGGTATCATTGATGAAATAGTCGTCATCCAAGTCACTGTCTGTTTTTTTTAGAACACCATGATTCATGTTGAACACCTCCCATTGAGCATTCAAAGCATCCAACCTTTTCTGTATGTATGTTCCTGACTTACGTGAATCAGAATCCTTTTTGAAGTTAGCCTCAATTTTAAGGATAGATTCAATGATTGTTCTCTGCTGTTGAAGTAGGTTCTCCATGGTTTAAGAACGATGTTGTAAATAGTTGGTTTCAGATACGTGTGACTGCGACTCTTACCGTAGTATGCACCTCAATCAAGCTGGTGAGACCCGCTTGTGGGAGGCCAGCAACCAAAGTGACACTACAGATAGAATCACGAATTAATCTTTTTTTTTTTTTTCAAATACACTTTACTGTTGAACTATTGTAGACGTAATATGCAAGTCTTAGTTCACGTCGAAAGCTCGAAGGACCAAAATGTAGGGGGTATTTTGTGAGTTGTGACCCTCTACATATAATTGATATGTAGTATATTAATGTAGGTTGTATCTTCTACGTTACGGGATGTGGTAATTAAAACTGTGTCCGTTTCCGTAGAGAGCGTTTATTGTACTGAAAATACTTATGAATAAAAAATGTAATTATAGTGAACGTATCGCGCGCGCAGGCGCGATATCAGCATTATTTTCTAAACTGTTGAAATATCATGTACTTGCTCGTACATCAATCATCAAATAAAAGTTCTTTTTTGGGACGAAAAACGGTTACACATTAATGTAATACTAGTATACATTAATTTATGCTAGGAGAACTTAAGTGTAACCCACAATAATGCCTACAAAGTAATACAATAGAATATTTTTTTATTCAATCGCCAAGTCGAGCAATAAAATAGCACGGCCGGACCATCTTTTTCCCGAAGCAGTTCAGGCCATTTTCGACCCCCTATAACTTCGTTGAGGATAAAACTAGAAGCCTGAATTTTCAGTAACCCAGCAGGCATTGTATAAACACGGTATATATCAAATTTCATTCAATTTAATATAAATAGTAATAATAAAAAAACATAAAATATTAAAAATCTCTTAATTCAATAAATATAAAACATAATATATTAAAAATCTTTTATGTTTTATATAAATAGTTTGACTTGGCAATCGCACTAGACAAGTTAATTTAATATAATATGTTTTACTTGTGAGATACATTGTGTGTTCATCTGGTGGCCAAAGTCAATCTATTTATTTAAAACATAAAATATTTTTTTATTGATATGGTCACAATAAGATTTTGTTAGGTTAGCTAATGACGTAATAACTTTAGATAGAAGGACCCCTGAGTTGGGACTGAATAAATTAACTGACTTAATATTACATGGATCTCACAACTTTTTACGGTAGAAGAACATTGCGGGACGTGTTTTTTTTACAAGTCATGTTTTTGATGGCATTACATTTAATTTTTATTGAAAGTATTTTTTTACATTTAACACTTGTTCGGAAAAAACCTCTCTTTGGGAAGAACTAGCACGAAACATAGTAGGACTTATCCTTTTCAAAATAAATTATACGATAAGATAGGTTGTACAAACAATTTACAAAATTTATTACAGAAACAGCATGGAAGCGACCACCTCTTTCCCAGGAGTTATTATCAAGCATGTATTCATTTATATTATAATAACTGATTGTATACAATTTTTGTTAAATAAAATATTTAATTAACTTAAATTGATTGAAAATAATATTTGAAAAAAAAAAACGAAACCAATTTTACATCAAAATGTTGAAACATCAAAACCTTGTGTGTTACATTACGTTGTGAAGTTAATAATTTATACCCATAGGCAGTAATTTGTGGAGCGAAGTTCTATTCGAGCGATAAAATTTGTTTTAATAGGGAAATTTGAAGTAAAGCCAAATACTTAAATGATCCTTAGGTATTCCAACGTTTTATCAAAAGATTACCTTTTCACGACAAAATTAAAGTCCGATAGAGATCCTTATTAAATAAGAGCGCAGATCCTTATTAATTATTTTTGTCTTCTTCTGTCTTATATATCAATATCAATTAATGTCCGTGAGTCTCGCTAAAACTCTAAAACGGCTCAAACGATTTTGATGTTTGAGTTGGTACCTGGATGGTTTAAAAACTCAATTGGACCCGGTTAGTGGCGCTATTTTCGTGGTCCAGAAATCACCCGTGCTATCCCAGGGCGGATAGCTAGAAAATATATAAAATACAATGTTTGTATTATAGTCTATCTAATCTTTGTACTATAGTATATCTAAGTCATTTATCATCATTATAGCCCTTCACAAATCCACTGCTGTTTCAAAATGATGCCACAAAACACAGTTCTGAGCTACCTGCATCCATTGACTTTCTGCATGTCTTACCAAGTCGTCACTTCATATAGACATTGGCCCACTACACTCCGTCTACGATGCTGCCAGAGAACCTTTCTTATCCTACAGTTGTTAGTTTGTCAAGACATATGGCCAGCCCATTGCCACTTCAGCTTACTGATTCATTGGTTTCAATCAGTAACTCTGGTTTACCTGTGGACGTCGTTACAGATTCTATCATGTAGATATATCACGAGCATAGCCCTCTCCATAGCTTTTTTTTATAATAGAAGAGGGGGCAAACGAGCATGCGGCTCACCTGATGTTAAGTGACTACCGCCGCCCATGATCTACCGCAACACCAGAGGAATTGCAGGCGCGTTGCCGGCCCTTTAGAAAGGAGTAAGCTCTTTTCTTGAAGGTCCCCAGGTCGTATCGGTCCGGAAAAATCGCCGGTGGTAAACTATTCCACAGAGAGATCGTACGCGGAAGAAAACTCCTTGTGAAACGTACAGTGATGGACCGCCAAGCATCCAGATGGTGTGGATGGTATCGGGACGTTTGCTGCGTAGTGCGTTCACGAAATTTGGCGGCTGGGATTAATCCGAACAATTACTCAGAGCACTTCCCATGGTATATGCGAAAGAAAATGCAAAGAGATCGACATCTTTTCGCAGCGTCAGTGATCGAGCCGACCGGAAAGCACTCGGTCGTCGACGATTCGAGCCGCTCTGCTGAGTGACCATTTGTTTCCTCATACAGCCAGTAGTGTACTTGTAGGACCACCTTTTAGTTATCTATCTCAACACTGGCAACACACACTGGTTGTACACTCTTGTTTTAGGGTTTTATGGATTACGTGACGTGATGTGTCGTAATCTACTGAATGTAAATATACGTGGGGTCACTATAGATAATCGAAAGTAAATGATGTACTCATAATTGCCATTAATGTTGTTACAGCATCATTTACAGTAGCTTAAAACCGCTTCCTATGCAGTGTGAAGAGTATTGGCGATATGACGTCACTCTGTTTTATATATCTCTGCTGTTGAATACGTATCGTACTCTGGTTTCCTAAGCGGAGAGCCACCGTAACCTAACTGTTCAAACATTTCGACACTTTGTTATGCTAATAATCTATCTAACATCGTTCGGGTTTGTATCAACCTAATATATACACCATTAAAGGCTGTTTATTTGTTTACAGACATAACACGAAGGGGCAGATTATTGACCCCTTAGGTTCTTTTTCCTTATTCCAATTTCTTTTCGTAATATCTTTTTTTTGTACCTCATAGTGCGTTAAAGTCTCCCATCATCTGTCATCATACATATTATCATCTCCATCTAGACGTGTTAAGGTGTATGCGCTAATCTGTATGACCTTTAAAAATACGGTTTAATGATTCTCAGTATATGGTACGCAACCCTTCAGCACCCTCTCGAACTTGTTCACATTATTAACGAAAGTCTTGTAACTGATCTGACACCTGACACCTCCTTTGAATAGGTGGCCGTAAGTCTTCAGTTTGGATGCATTTAATGTTACCAAATCGAATCGTCGAAGGTTGCATTAAACAAGTTATTGTAACAAGGCGCCGAGGAAGGTGGGGGGGGGGGGGCGATGTTGTATCGTTGTTCATGATGGATGTTGTTTAAGACGGATTGGCGACCGCAGTTTATACTTTTAAGTTGTTATTGGGAAGATGTTGCTGCTTATCTCCTGGCCTAGTTTCCCTAGGTAGTAGTGTAATAGTAGTAAGAGATCTGGGTAAAAATCAGCAATCAGCTACATATAATTCTAAATTAAAAATACATTATTTTTCTTACTCTTAATTGACTTACAGCCATGAGGATTTATTTTCAATCTCCTATCTCGAGCATTATATCCGCATAATTGTAAAAGAGCAAGTTATTTTGCTGTATTTATTGAGGTTTGCTTACAATCTTGAAGACGTAAGATGCTTTTATTTCATCTGCAGCTGTGCTCTTCTGCGTCACTGCCAGAGTTAACTTTTTTAAATAAAAATCTTGATTGAAATGTATAGGTACCTATAATATTTAGAAGTGTATTTAATATAATTGTACTCGTAGTAGTGGAATTTACTGAAAACATTAATTTCAGAAAATGTGGCTATATTTTCATGTCAAAAATCTGTTATAATTGGCATATCCAAGGAATTTATTTTTCTCATTATAAAATTTTTGCAACGAACGCCCGGTGTAACAAACTCTTAAATGAAATATCTTTATTTTGTTACTTGAGTTTTGTCTCGACGATAAAAGTTTTTTATAGTAAACCGTTTAATTACTACGAGATAGATTGACAACCGCTAAAAATTCAATATATTAACAAGAGCTTGACTTTGAAAAAATACCATACACTCATGCCCCATACTGACTGACAAATAAAATTCCCAGTTAATGAACAACAAGAAAATTAATATCTGTGCTTCACACATAATAATAATAATTAATACTATCCTAGCACGTAATACCATTATTTATTCCGTACTCCTTCAGCTTCATTCAGCGACAAAAATTAAGATACTGTTAAAACATCAAAACTATTTTTTCTGAAGTTACTTCTTCAAAACTTTGTTTGTTTTATATTTTACTTACCGTTGGAATTTATTTATTTGCTTTTAGTTATTTGCTATTTCTTGCCCGTACTGGTTCACATAATGATTTCTTATATTTACATGAATATTTAATTGAATAAATCTAACTATATGGATTTTATCGCGTTTTATTTGACTTATTTTTATTTCCGACATTTCGGGTACACTTAGGGGCCGTCCATTAATTACGATTTTTCAACTCTCGTCGTAGTGACATGTTGTGAGGTATGGGTCCACCTCCTTACCCCCGAATCACCCACAAATCTCACGGTAGAATTTTCAAAATGCGTATTTTTAGTGTAAATACGTTAATCTGTGCTTAATCAAGCCGTTTTTTTTTTAGGAAAATTGGGTTTATTTAGAAGAGAAAAAAGCATAATTTCTGTAATTATTTTTATATGATTTGTGGAGTTAGCAAAACCGCGGTAATTATTATTGTGTAGGATGTGTAGGATATTTCAATTGATTTTACCTTATTTTCTCGAAATTTTACACTGTTTCTTGAAGGAAAAAAACGTGATATTTGCTGAGACCCTTCTTCTCCTTACGTGAGGTTGGATGAGATTCGGCTCAATCCGCTCCCCTCCTAAACACCTCACTTAATTAATAGACGCCCATTACCCATGGTTACGGGGGAACCGAGTTGTTTGAAATAGCTCATTATATTATTTTATCGAGTATTATTTACCAAGATTTCAACCAAGAGTCAACTGCTGTGTGAGTCTAGCCTCGGTTTTACGTCTATTAACTATTTTAACTTCTGCGGCGGAAAACTTAGGTCCGACCGCATGGACAATTTACGCGAGTTTGTCATTTATATCGTCAGCTGTATTCTTGTCTTTATTTATATTCCAGGCAGAAAACTGTTTTGTAATTAGATTTGAAAGCTTTCGAGGCTTTGGATTTAAGCACGCGGGGGATGGAGCGTTGATTTTCTTAAACTCGACTCGAGTTTTGTGGCGTTCCATATTACGACATATTTTTGACGATTGGATCAGCTTAGATGTAATGACGAATATTACGACACTATGCCATATAATGCAATAATTTTTATTTTGCATAAATATTACGTATTGGCTTAAATTGTCATTCTAAGAAGTCAAGTACATTACTCAGTTACCCCGGCATTATGGCCGTTATACCAGTATCCAATCCAAAATGCAAAATCGTTCTCTACCATGAACGATTTAATTTCAAAATAATGTGTACAGCCCAGTTTCAGTTATAATATTTTACGTAGTTCTAAAATTAACTTAAATTAGTACTTTACAATACATTATAAACACTGATATTATTAAATATGTCTTTAACAAAATGTTCTGTTTACTTATTACGCTCATCAAACCATGATGCTTACAGTTAAATTAAGAATCATTTGAAACGGAACTAATTCACGACTTGGGTTTTTCACAGCATGCTTTAGGTATGGTAAACGTAACCTTTTAATTAATCTCCACTTAGCATTCATAAGTCTCAGCTTTGGGTCGAATCCTCTTGTAACAGCGCTAGACCATTATAATGACGGAGCTTTGTATTTATACCCCTTTTGTTGATATTAGCAGAACAAATTCCTTAATTACTCGAAAAAAAAATAACAAAATTCAAGTTTTAAGTATTAACTATTTTCTCCTCGTATTAATTGAAGAATGATGTATTTGGGGGTAGGGAATGGGGGTAAAAAATATGCCAAGATGGACATAAAATAAAAATCTTAATCTTGTTACTATGAAGTCCGTCTATCATTTGCAAATACCTATAGATTAGCACCAATACACCATAATACAATATAACTAGCTACATTTACTTAAATGGAATTAAAACCCACTGTGATCTGGTAGAGTTTTGTATTACATAGTACGGGTAGTAAGCAACTTCTTCTTCTCTTTCTTTCTACTCTCCTTACTAAACATAGCTGAATTGTGCTGCTATTTTACGCTGGTATTCTGTGCGAGGTAGTCGACTCGACTCCAGTCGAATGCGACCATGATACCGAATATACTGGCGTATAGACGACCTAAGAGCCCGAAGATGCATGACAAATTTTGACTTGTCATTGTGTGCGTCAGCTATTGATGTACATTTTACTTACAAGGACTATATACTACTACAATTATTATTAAGGAAGCGATAAAGATTGAAAAAATCAGTGCTCGAAACTGAATAATTTCAAAAATTTATTGAACTTTTACCACTATAGTTCATATAATAATAATTAAATAACTAACAACTAAAAACAAATATTTTATAAAACGTTCTGCTGGTGAAATAAAAAACGGGGACACGGAGTACATAATTGCTTCTTTATTATACATATAATTATTAACCTAGAATAAATTACTTTTAATAATTATCAACATTTAATAATAAATAAATAAATACTTTATAAAAGTTAATTTTAACATTGGACTTAAATATGAATGTAAACTTAATAGGTAAGAAAGATAGTGCGAATCGGTTAAGTAAGATTTTTCTGTTAAAAGGCCAAATTTTTTATGAGATATGCCTTTCATCTGTTCCTGAAAAATATAAAATAATAATAAACTTAAAGTGCACCAATTGTCTGAGGATACAGAACACTCAATATCAGTATGTTAGTATGTAGTTAAAAAAACGGTCACCCATCCATGGACTGACCGTAGCAAATGCAGCTTTATCTTGCAGATCTATTGAGCAGAATTACTTAACCAGGAGTTCCTCTTCTCTACGGCCAACGCTGTAGGCAATGAATCACGATATCAAGCCCTCGGAACACTGTCGTCGGGCATCGAGCACAATTCGGGCATCGAGTTTTGTGAGTATCAAATACTATGGAAATTTTACTATCCTGACAAACTGAACCGCGCGTCTCACACATGGGCATCTAGCGGCGCTTTAGGAGTATTACTAAAATGTCTTTAACTAACTACGCTAAAAGTTTTTTGTGATGTGGGAATATAATAAGAGGCACCGGAAACCGGAAAATAGCGTGATTCTATGAATATTGTACTAGTATGACCGTGAGGAGCGGGTGTTAAGTAAGATAATACATTTTTTGGTTGATAAATAGTTACTGTTGGGTGCATAATGGCCTCAAAATTTCTTATCTTTAGTGTACCTGAAGGAACTCGGTGCGGCAGTCTTGAAACTCCGAGCAAAAGCTCCAGGTCCCGACGGCATGCCTGGCTGCGCCTGGGTTTTAGCTCTCGAGGATCTAGGGGAACGATTCCGCAGGCTATTTATCCCTGTTTGGAGAAGGGATGGTTCCCATTACAGTGGAAAACGGGCAGGCTAGGCCTTCTGAAGAAGGATGGGCGCCCCGTCGACTCTCCCTCTGCTTACCGCCAAGTAGTATTGCTCGACGAAGAAGATAAGCTCTTCAAGCGAATAATAGCCCGTCGTCTCATCGAGCATCTCGAAGAGATGGGTCCCGATTTGTCAGAGCAGCAGTTTGGCTTTCGAGTGGGTCAGTCAACGATAGATGCAATTAAATGCATCAAGGTTCACTTGGACAAGATATGGGCGAGGGGTGGGGTGTTATTGCCAGTATCTTTAGATATTGCCAACACTTTCAACACCCTACCCTGGGAATGCATCAGGGAGGTACGGAAGTAACACAAAGTGCCTCCCTATCTCAGCCAAATAACCAGGAGCTACGTTTCTGAGCGATGCGTTCGCTATCCTGGGCGGGAAGGCAGGTTATTAAGGAGGGTAATATTGTAAGGCGTTCCACAGGGCTTGGTTTTAGGACCGCTTCTTTAGCCGTCGGTTATGACTGGGTGTTGCGGGGAGATCTTCTCCCGGGTGCTCCTGCTAATCCTCCTGCTATGCAGATGATACTCTGGTCGCTGCCTGGGGGGAGATCTATGAAGCATCCGTTTGTATTGCCACTACGTCTTTGGCAAAGGTTGTCGGCAGAATCAGAATGTTGGGGCTGGAAGTGGCGTTAAGCGAGTCCGAGGCCATTTGTTTTGACAGGCCTCGAAAAGTGCCATCACAGGGATTCCACGTCATTGTCAGTGATGTCCGTATTCAGGTTGGGTGCAACATGAGGTACCTTGGACTCATCCTGGATAGCCGCTACAGCTTCCGCGAGCACTTAAGGTGCTTGCCCCCCGGCTATTTGGAGCAGCAGCTGCCTTAATGTGGCTGCTACCCAATGCCGGAGGGCCCGATGCGAATTGCCTCCGCCTCTACATGTGGGTGGTTCGGTCCATGGCTTTATATGGAGCCTCTATGTGGGATGGGGCTCTGATGGAAAGAACCATCGCCTCCCTGAGAAGGCCCTAGAGAGCGATGGCGGTCGGAGTCGTACGAGGATACCGGACGATCTCCCATGAGGTGGCATGCGTTTTGGCGGCGTCCCCCTGGGACCCTGGGATATAGAGGCGGAGTTTCTTGCATCTATGTACGATTAGCGCTCGGAACTTCAACACCGAGGGTACCGCCCCTATCCCATTAAGTGGCAATTGCTAAAGCTCAAGTGGCAAGAGGAAGCAGCGTCTAGCCCACCCAAAGGCAGGAAGCAGGACTGTCGAGGCTGTTCATCCGGTCCTGTCAGACTGGACGAACAATCAGCACGACTCACTGACCTTCCGGCTGGTGCAGATGCTTTCCGGGAATGGGTGCTTTGGTAAGTATCTGTGCCGAGAGCCGACAACTAAGTGCCACCACTGTGGTAGTGACGAAGACACGGCGCAGCATACCCTGGAGGGTTGACCGGCTTGGGCTGAGTTGTATTGTGACCTCGTGGCTGTAGTGGGGGACGACCTCTCACTCCCAGCTTTCATTAAAGCTGTGGTTAGATACGAGAGGGTGTGGAGTGCTGGCGTTACCTTCTGCAAACAAGTGATGTCACAGAAGGAGGCCGCAGAGAAGGAGAGGGAAAAACGGCAACTATCCCGATCCGCAGCCGTAGAGCTAGGCGCCGGAGAAGAACATATCAGGCACTCCTCCACCCCCCATAATTGAAGCTTAGGGGGCGGACACGGGGGTTGTCCGTCGGCTCTTATGTAGGCCCTCGAGGTGGCACGTACGGTGTGATTGTAAGCCCCTACAAGAAGAAGTCATCGAGTCGGACCCTGTAAGGCCTGTCGCCGTCGGGGCAGCAGTAGTGTGGATAAGCGTTCCCGTAGCCCCGACTAATGGTGAAGAGATGAACTTAGTGGGGTTTTGGCGGGTAGAAGTCGGGCATAACCTGTCTTACGCCTACGCGACAGACGGGTATCCATGAGGATTTTCCCACGTAAAAAAAAGGTTTAGTCATGTCTTGACTGCGGACGTCATTTTCATAAATTAATAAGCATCTTAAGACAAACCGTGAACTGCACTCCCGCTATTCCATTATCTCTTTTTCAATACATTACCGTTTAAACATACAGTATTGTAAGAATGCCTAGGTAAAGTACGAAATAAATAATATTTTATACATTACCTGTATATTTTAAGTATTCAATAGAATACTTTGGTATTCTATATAATACCGGATTATACAGATTAGCGATAACACATTTATGTCTATTTGCCACGCTCTGTAGCCATTATATATGTCATTATATTTGTCTTAATTGTGGAAATGACATGTGTTATATAAAACTGCATTGCTTTGAAATACGGAACAAAGGTTTTTATCGCGTAACTTATTTATTACTGTTTTATTTTTTTAATTCCCACTGTTTTCGGGCTTGTTTCCAGCCCCATGGCCTGTGGACTGAGATGTACAATTGACATATTCCCGATGTCATTGTTAAACCCGGAGTAACTTCAGCTTTTATTAATTATTGTTTATGGTCCGATTACGCAAAATTTGAACTGGACGATGTCCTTAGGTTGCAGGTATGCTTAGTTTTAATTGTTTTATAGATTAAAAGATAGGAACTTCCACAATATAAAGCAGGTGGTTGTACCCAGTTCCTAAATTAATGCAGAGATAAATATTTTAATGCATTTTCAATTTTTTTTACAACAATATATCCTCAACGTAACATCCTAAAAATGGTAGGAATCGGTGCACACATTACATTTTCGCGAGGTACACATTTGTGGTCTATCAAATCTGATGTAATGAGTTGGGGCCGCTAGGATACGATCACAAACTGCAGACTTCTTTGGATAATAACGTTAAAGATCTGAACGGATGCCAAACATTCTATAGCAGTTA
Organism: Parnassius apollo; assembly: GCA_907164705.1. NCBI lineage: Eukaryota > Metazoa > Arthropoda > Insecta > Lepidoptera > Papilionidae > Parnassius > Parnassius apollo. Next base: position 859,910 of record CAJQZP010001706.1, read on the forward strand.
CTGAAATCATAACTATAGAAATGTATAACATTCTTCAATTGATTACAAAATTTTGTAACGTTACGTTATTACACATGCATGGAGATCAAACTAATAAGTGTAAAAAACGTTTGGCTAAGAAAACTGTATTTCTTACAAAAAAATATCATTGAAAACAAATTTCATTCTAATTCATTGTTAAATAATGTTTAGAGCTATGTATATTTATAGCTCTTATCAAAATGTATTCAAACAATGCGTAAATCAAAATTTTCTTTGTATCGTTATAGAATCTTTTTATAAAATAATATGCTAAAGCTGTCCTAGTAATTTGCATTTAATTCAATTTTATTAATAATTAACCTACATATTTTTCTTATATTTAGAACAAAAGAAGACATTTTACGAAATAAATGATACGAATTTATTAAATTAAAAAACTCACAAAACAGAACAAACAGTACCTTTTCTCTGTAGCATCACGAAAATAAAAGGTAAAACATAATTTTTTGCATTACAGTGTTATTAATAAATAATAATTCTCACCATATAATAATCTTTGTTTTATAGTAAACGTTAAAAACATAAGTCAGTTATTGAAACAAAAAATGACTGGCCATCCTGTGATAGAAGAAAATATCTTAGCTTATTCAGGGTTTTTAGAATATAAACAAGATTAATTCAACACTGGAAGTAGCACGTTATACGACGCTGCATTATGGCTGCAGCAGTTTAGGATCGACTGGACCGAGGAACGATCACGCCTGCTCAGAATACTTGTTTAAAATTGCAGTATAATGCTGCTGTCGTCATTATTGTATTAATAATAAAGTAGTATTCATTTTCTCCTACATATCATCAGTAATTTACAATAAACCAAGTAATAGTAAACTTATACAACTAAATAACAGCTATAAATATTAACTAAATAAGACCAGGCCGCTCCATCAACAGAAGTGATATTGCTCTAAAACTATTAATAAAGATTACAACTACTTAAATTAAAAGTACATTAAAATAGACTAGTTCAGTTTGGAGAAACTGGTTAAAAATATTAAAGATATTAGGTGTACATAAAAAGAAAAACCTGTTTTAAATACTTATAATTACCCAACTTTCATCGGAGAAGAAGTATTAAAATTAATATAAATAAAACGCGATAAAATGAGTAGTTTTTCGCGTAATATTCTATTATATTCTAATTATAAGTAATAGAGGTCTATTAAGTGATATTCATGTGTCGGTTGTGTGTATGTGTGAGGGGTGTAAGCGTGTAATGTATATTTAAACAATACGTTATAATAGTTTTTTTGTCTGTTCGTGGTCTAATGATTGAATTGAATGAATTTAGTTAAGGAATTTTTTGTCTCTCTCTTGTTTAACGGATATATTATTTAATAATTTGTTAGCTAGATTATATACGACTGGACCTCTGTACAATTACAGAGGTCCAGTTCAATAAGTATCTTCGAGCAAATAATAAATCGGTAACCGGTATTCATGATACGGAAGTCTTTTGCTTAATATAGGATTGGATTTATTATATTCCGTTTTTGAGTGATATAATAATATTGTCATACTGTACAGTAAATTATGTGACGGTATACGGTGAGCAAGTCACATAATTTGTAGAGTTCGTTTGTTGAAAATAATCTACGTTTTTTACAAGATATATTAAGTAGAACGTGCACAAAGACATTCTAACCTAATCATATGGGTTCTTGGTGCCCCCCCCCCCCAGACGTTACAAAAAAGATTCTTAACTTTTAACTAATGAAGGCTCCTATCCTTCACCTTATTTTCAATAATATTGAATATATTGCTTATACATATAGTACTTTATAATATAGATTTACGTAATTTTTTAAGTTTATATTTTGTTTTGCAAAATTTCCTAGTACAGTGTAAAAAACAAATGAAAATTTTAATGAATACAAAAGTAGAAATTTAATAAAGCATTGCGAAGGATTATAATTGCTCGCACGAGAATGCCGAGGACAATGCACCGATGTTAAATCGCTACATGATCACTTTTTTCTCGAAAATATAGACACATGCTTATTTATTAGTCTAAATTTTTTTTTCTTTATTTATGTACCACTCTTTACTTAGCTATTACGGTATACAGTATGTCAAAACGTAGCAATTAATAATTAAGGAATAATCTCCATACTACGAGAGAGGCCCAAGTCCATCAGTGGACTTTTATTGACTAGTGAAAAAGAAGCACATACCTCTATTAGATTATATAGATATAGACACAAAAAAACTATGTGTCGCTTTAATGATGTTGGTCCAGATATCGTTAAGCTGCTGTTGCCATTTACCATCAGATGGATTAACTACTCGTTTGTCACTCCAATACCATAAATAAAAATGAGTGTGGAACGCACGTGGAGATTAAGTTTAAAAATCATATCATACAGTAAAAACAAAATTTGTAACTATATATCGATGTGATCCTTACAAAATTATCTTTTTTTATAGAAGAGGCGGCTAACGACTATACGGCTTACCCGATGGTAAGTGATTACCGCCGCCCATGAACAACTGCAATACCAGAGGGATTGCAGATGCAGATCTTTCTCTTTTCTATTGATTTGTGTATGTGATGATATTTCAGAATTCCAGGTGATAGTGCGAAAATAAACGTTAAATAACTCCAACAATTGTGTTTCTGTGCTGTAACATTACATTCGTGCCGTGTCACATTGAAATTTAAACCGATTACCTGCCCTACACCTTACTAATGTGCTTTACGCTTTTATTGGCTGTTTTCGTTACTTTAGCTATTGATCCCTTGGCGTGGCGGTTCAACGTAGCGATATTAACTACCAACGGGGGATGTAGTTCCAATCTGTAATGTTCTAAAGTGTAATTTGATTTTAGAAGGGGTCAACAGAAATATAGGTGCAACAGCGGTGAGTCCTCAGGACTTATTAGGTGACAGCGGAGCGCAGAGTGAAACTATGCCAGCAAAAGATCTACAATTGCTTATGATGGAGGTAGGTCAATTCAAAGAGAAAATGATAGCCACACGTCTCCAAGTTAAATTACTGAATGGCAGTTTGGCTGGTCTAGAGCTTAGAATTGATGAAGCAGATGGCAACATTGAAAAGCTAGAAGCCCGTGTGGGTCTTCTAGAAGGTCGTCATGCTGATAGTAGGACGTCGACCGATGTTGGTTCTTTGCTGGGTACAATTAAACTTAACTTAAGTGTGATTTGAACGAGCGTGATGAGGAACTATTGTGTAATGATATAGAGATCACTAACATCCCTGAAGAGAAGGGTGAAAACTTAATACACATTGTCACCACTTTGACCATGAAGTTGAGTGTCATGCTTTCTGAGAATGATTTAGTCAGCGCCACACGGGTGGGAAGGGTAAATGTGTCCCCGGAAACTGTGCCGGAGTCGCACCCGAGTCCTAAAGTTGTGAGGCTCGGCAGACTCGCTCTTGAGGATCAAGTGTTGATAGCAACTCTCGTTCGTTGCGGCATCACCACCAAAGGCACTTGGTTACCAGCTCCGCATCGCCGATTCTACGTCAATGAAAGACTGATGAAAGTCCACCGTTGACTTTTTTGGCAAGCTCGTGAACTCGGAAGTAAACTGGGCTGGCGGTTCATTTGGACAAGGGAAGGCAGGATATACGCGCGCCAGCACCAGGAAGCAGAGTCCTGCGTCTTGAGTCGCGTCGCGACTTGAGACAGGTTTTTGGGGTTGATGCTGTTAGTGGATCTCTCATCAAAAATGATTAACTACATCTGTATATTTTATTATTTATATGGTATTACTTTTATATATATTTCTTGCATAAATCTATTACCATTTGTTAAACAATATCAATTATGTATTACCCACTTGCTTCTTGTTAGCTGTATCCTCTACTGGTAGTTTTTTTCATAGGATTAATATTTTAACCATTGCATTTCATCAGTTTTATATAATAATATAAGCGCTTTAAAATCACCAAATATAAATGAAACGCAATGGAATGTAATACATACTTTGTTAAATGAATTGTATAAAATCTATGATGAAATTCATGACATATTTTCAACTTCCTTTTATCATAACTATGTATTAATATATGTGTCTTATATGTTATAAATATACAGGTGTTGTGTGGGCGTTATTGTAGTGACAACAATTAACCGAAATTGAGAAATAATGCAGCACAATATGACATGTCCATCTCAAAAACTGCTCATTTTGGTCGGTGTTTTTGGAACAATGACTTATTTTTTTTTACGTTGTAATAAAACCACAATCAAAGCTATTTAAGTTAAGTATTTATAATGCGGGATCACTCAACACCGGACATGATCATTTTCTTATTGCTATGAACCGTTATAGTCCAGATATAGTTGCGATTAACGAATCATGGATTCAAAGTGGACCAAATTGAACAGATGTGGTTATCGACTCATGTCAATGGTTATCACGTTGCTTTAGATACTGCGTACAGACCACAATGGATCAATATAGATATATTTATTGACGCTATAACTAACTCCATTAATTACTTTTCGAAGTATGATTTTATTGTATTATTGGGAGATTTTAACATTAACATGATTGTGGAAAGATTTCTTATATTTACGCGAACACTATACTCAGTACATGATTAAAACTACTTTTACGGATTTTATCGCGTTTATTTTTACTTTTTATTTACTTTTATTTTTAATACCCGACGTTTCGGGCGCTTTCGCACCCGTGGTCACGGGGGACTGAGGTGACTGACGTCCCGATGTCAAAGTTAACCCGGAGTACCTTCAGCTTTTTTAATTATTGCTGGAGCTGAAGGTACTCCGGGTTAACTTTGACATCGGGACGTCAGTCATCTCAGTCCCCCGTGACCATGGGTGCTGGAAAGCGCCCGAAACGTCGGGAATTAAAAATAAAAGTAAATAAAAAGTAAAAATAAACGCGATAAAATCCGTAAAAGTAGTTTTAATCATGATTGTGGAAAGTAATAGTAGTACTGTCAAACTTACTCAATTCCTTGATTACATGAACCTCCGTTAAGTTGTCAGTGAGCCGACTCATTACACATCTAATACTGAGACTCTGATAGATCTTGTTTGTACTAATGCCCCAGTTCGTGATGTCACTGTTAACAATATAATGGGTTCCAATGGACACAATGGATATGATGGTGAAATTTTTTTAATTTAATGATGCTCTCTCTCTCTCTCTTCGATAACCATGATGCAGACTGCTGAAAACAATAACCCTAAAATAAATTATTCACTACCATGGGTAACCGATGTCTGTAAAATGATGATCGATGAGCGTAATATGGCTCACGATGTCTATAGAAAACCCGGATCAGACGAACATAGAAAATATTACAAGGGGCTCAAAAGTCTAGTTTTAACAAGTATTTTGGGAGAAAATCCTGCTTAAATAATTTAGTTAATTCTCAAGCTAAAAATAGCTTTTTGGAAAAATTTGAAGGAGAAAATTTTGGTTGACCCCTCGAAAGGCAAATCCTTGCCTCCCCATTTCAATAACCAAGTGGGTGGACAGGAGGAACAGGTCCGTCGTTCGGAAGAGCAGCTGCGGGGCGGACAAGAGGAACAGGCCCGTCGGTTGGAAGAGCAGATGCTCCTCATGAAGGAACTTCACGCTACCTTCGGGAAGGAGATAAAGGAGTTGGGTTGGGAGGTTGCTCAGCATGGCAACCGCCTGTCGGAAGCTGAAACCCAAATCGCGAAAGCTGGAACCCGAACCAAGAAAGCTGAAACCCGAATGAACCAAGTGAACAATCGGGTTGACAATGTGATGGCTGACGTGAAGAGAACGCTGGACGACCGCAAACTGGGGGATAGAATTACAGCTCCCGTAGTGTAGCTACTACGGGAGCTGTAATTCACCTTTAATGTAACACCTTCGATACGTGGGTTCAAAGTGCCGCCGTTCGACGGGACTTCTTCTTGGTCTTTTCTCTCTTTTTTTCTTTTTTTGTTTTTTTCTAAAACGTTACCCCTACACTAAGATTTTCTCTTGTATTGTGGGGTAGTTTACAAACATAAATTGCACAAGGACGAACATCTAGACCCGGAACAACTACTTGTAGGCCATACAAATACTTGTTCTACTGTAATTGCTAAGCCACTGCGCCACGGAGTCGTCACAAAACACGTGATCAGCCTGCAAAATCAAGTTCGAGGCTGTCAAGGAAGCGAACGGCTGGAATAAAAGCCAGGCCATGACTGCACTCACCCTAGGCCTGCGCGACCAAGCCTTAACTGTGTTGGAAGCTCTCGGTAAGAAAGTAACCTACGATCAGCTCCTTGAGGCATTGGAGGTGAGATATGGCGACGCTCATCTGGAACACGTCTTTCGTGCACAGCTTAAAGATTAGGTGCAACGCAGCAACGAAAACCTGCAGCAGTGGGCCCTTGTGGTGGAGAAGATGGTTCGGAAAGCATACCAGTCTGTACCTGCACTCATTGAAGGGATCCTGGTGCAGACATTCATCGACGGCATCCGCGACCTTGAAGTCAGAGCTGCTGTGAGGTTCGGGCACCACGAGACGCTTAAGAACGCATTGGCCCACGCACTGGAGGTGAAAGCCCTGCGGCAGAATCTTCGTTCAAATCGCGTCAGGGAGGTTGCAGCAGCTACAGCAGTTCACGACCGCAATAATGGATACAGCCCTAGGTGCTATGGCTGTGGGGAAAGGGGCCATCTTCGATCCAGCTGCCCTAAGCGATCTGTAAAAAGGGAAGGTGATCGATCTCCAGAGGGTTGTGCGGCTAACAGCACCACCCAGCAGCAGGAATACGACTTTGTGATTGAACACCGCAGCGGGAAATCGCAAGAAAACGCAGATGCATTGCGAGGAGACCTTGTCCTAAAGATTGCAATCATTATATTAGGCAAGAGAGTAAGGAAGTGGTATCCATGAGGATGCTCAGGACAGACCACCCCAGTAACGAATGGAAGGACAGCTTACAACATGCACAGCAGGAAGATCCGGACATCAAGCCGATTCTGGAATGGATGAATGCCCGTGCTACCAAGCCCAAGTGGAGCGACCTCTCAGCGATGAGTTCGACCAATAAAAGCTATTGGGCCCAATGGGACCGCTTGCTGGTTTAGGATGGAATCCTGTGCCGTAAATGGGACAATGGTCTAGGAGACAGCTGTCGTTTGCAAATGTTTGTCCCTAATGCTAAAGTGCCGAATGTTCTACAGCTGTACCATAATGGTTGTTCAGGAGTCCATCTGGGAGTTAAACAAACTCTACTGAAGATCCGAGGGCAGTTTTACTGGGTCCATTATCGTGACGATGTCGAGGATTGGTGTCGCACATGTACAAGTTGTGCGGCTGTGAAGGGACTTCAGACTCGTAGTAGAGGAGCATTGAAATTGTACAATGTTGATGCACCATGGGGTAGGACAGCCCTTGACATTGCGGATCCGTTTCAGAAAGGCGCAAGAGGGACTCCTATGATCGTGCATGTGGATCGCCTGGCGCGCTATTATGGGGCTCATAATGCTCGGGACGAGCATGTCTTAGGAGCCAGCAGTGTTGCGCCCCTAAGTTGACGTCAGGTACCTGGAACTATCGCCATCTGGTGTCGGGGACCAGAGCGAGGAGGGCTTCCTAGAAAATGTCAATCTTTAACTTTCGACCAACAGCGCCATCTAGTATCGAACAGAAGAATTAAGCTTTCTAGAAGCCCCACACTCGAACTGCGTCTGGTCGGTCGGCGCCCGTATTCACTCGAATATTCTGTATGTTGCGGTGTAAAATGTGTATTTAAAGCCGCTGCAAGCCGCGATCGGGGCAGTATTTAATTTGGCGAGACAAGCGAAGCTTCGGAGCGAAATAAAGTGAATCAGTGTGATTAATTTATTAGTGTTTTAAGTTTTAATTAGTGTTCAGTAATAAAAGTACAAATTTTGGTAATTCAATCGGCAGTTTTTAATGTCACGAAGTTCAAGCTGGTAACAATATTTACACTGTAATAATGTTAACGTGCAAATAAATGTATTGTTTTCTTTATTTCTGCTTATACTATTGTGCTCATTTTCTTCTTGCCATCTCGAGGATAATAGCTGAAAATCAGTGTTTGCTCTCTGAGCTATGAACCATTTGTTAAACTGCAACACACGTGTACGTTTAGATCTTAAGTTTATGTACCTTTTTTTTCATAATACTCTGCTTTGTATCTAGTTTAACCACTGAATTTACGTGTGTGATTGGAGAAACAAATAAACGCTTTTATCTATCTATCTATCTATCGTAATCTTGTTAATACTGCCCAGTAGAAATGGATTCGTCAATTGACCTATATATCGAAGTTGGACTTACCGGACATTTTTTCAGGAGTATGTAATCATAGAATACTACTATAATATATATATATATATATATATATATATATATATATATATATATATATATATATATATATATATATATATATATTATGTACATCATCATCAACAACTTCGAGCACAACAACTACCGGTATAGGTGTAACATGGACGTTAAAAACGAATTCTGTCTTGTCCATTTTTATGCCTTGTTTCTATACTATATAGATATTTACATCGCCAGGATACGGCCATGTAACCGTGCAGTAATTAAAAAAATATTTTGCTTCTATATATTGTATATCTACAACGCCATGATACGGTTTTTAACCAAGCATTAAATAAAAAACCGTGTAGGGGCGGTTTAAGAATATTCACTACTCCATTTCGTCCCGCGGGTGTCGTAAGAGGCAGCAGAGGGAAAATGAAACAGGGGATGGGTAGCAGCATCTTCCTAATAACAACTCAAAATAATAAAAAAATGCAGTTGCCAACTCGCTTGCCAAGCGTAGCAACTAGGGTGAAATTCTCCCATAAGACAATATATGAGGTAGGCCTATGTTAAGCAGTGGAGTTTTATATGGTGTAATATATAAATAGAATTAAAAAAATTGATTATAACTATGCATCACTGACTGAGAAAATTAAATACAAAATGTTTCTGGCAAGGTGACTTTCAGTTTGCAAGTTTGTTAATTTCGTGATTGCGAGGACTGAAAACAAGTTCACGATACTCATATTCACCGTGCAATTTTAAGTGTTGTAGTACAGGCGGTCGAGATATTCAAGTTTCTAAACAACGTTCGCACACAATTTTTCTTTTATTGGACTATTTAATATGTTTTTTTTTCTTTAATCCAATTCTTATATTTTAAAATATTAAAACTGCACTGACATGACACATGACACTAGAAAAAAGCTGAGTAGATAAATCTGTATTCCCACACCTTTTACTTACCATTTGTTAATCATCTACAAGTTTGCTTTAAAACTAGAAGTCAGTTTTAAAATGCTGAAATAAATATGAATACATTTATTTCAGCATTATATACTTAGCCGTATGATGCTAAAATGAAACTGATTAGTATCTAGTTAATATCACTTTCTGTTCTCAATATATATTTAAGGCGAAAAAGTTGTATAACCCACAAAATTTACTTCCTGTATTTATAATTATCAATAACTAGAATAACGTATTATTTAATGACAAATTGTTATAATAAGAAAGATAAAAAGAAAGAAGGTAAGAATCAATATCATCATTTCCTCTCATAACCTTTTTACAAAAACTAAAAAAAAATACTGTTGCATGAATAAGTCAACTAGCGCCATCTAGTGTCAGGAACGAGAGCGAGGGGGAGCTTTGCAGTAAATGACATCACAAATCTTTCGACCGACAGCGCCACCCGAAGAACTAAGTTTCTGGAAAATCTACACTCGAATACTCGTTGCCTGGCGCGCATTTACTTGAATGTTCGGGACGCTTCTTTGCTAATTATATAAATAGGCGCTGCAAGATGCGATCGGGGCAGAGTTGAACTCGGCGACACAAGCGAAGCTTCGGAGCGGAATTAAGTGAATTAGTGTGTTTAATTACTAGTGTTTTAAGTTTTAATTTGTGTAAAGTAAATTAAAGTGTTAATTTAGGTAATTTTATCGGCAACTTTTATTGTCACGAACCACAAGCTCGTAACAATTGGTGTCAGAAGTGGGATAAAATAATGCCGATTTTACCTAAGGAGGAAACGGAGGATGTCCGTACCCGAAGTCAACGCCAGCAGGAGACGGACCAACGAAGATTTGGTGGTGCAACGCCGCAGACGTCGGAGAGCCAGCCGCCGGCAACGGAGGCCGGTCCGTCAGTAGCTCCTGCATCCGCAGCACCTGATTTAGGCGCTCTGATGGTGATGCTGCAGGAACAGGCCCGTCGGTTGGAAGAGCAGCTGCGGGGCGGACAGGAGGAACAGGCCCGTCGCTTAGAAGAGCAGCTCAAACGCGATAGGGAAGAGCAGATGCTTCTCATGAAGGACCTTCACGCTACCTTCGGGAAAGAGATAAGGGAGGTGAAGGATAAGGTTGCTCAACATGATAACCGCCTGTCGGAAGCTGAGACCCAAATCAACCAAGTTAAGAAAACGCTGGATGAACTCAAGCTTGGAGATGGAATTGCAGCTCCCATAGTAGCTACTACACCTTCGCTACGTGGGTTCAAGGTGCCACCATTCGACGGGACTTCTTCCTGGTCAGCCTACAAAATCCAGTTCGAAGCTGTTATGAAGGCGAACGGCTGGAATAAAAATCAGGCCATGACTGCTCTCACACTAGGCCTGCGCGACCAGGCTTTACCAGTTCTGGAAGCTCTCGGTGAGGAAGTGACTTATGAGCAACTCCTTGAGGCATTGGAGGCGAGATATGGCGACGCTCACCTGTAACACGTCTTTCGTGCGCAGCTTAAAGATCGCGTGCAGAGCATCAACGAAAACCTGCAGCAGTGGGCTCTAGAGGTGGAGAAGCTGGTGCGAAAAGCATACCGGTCTGTACCTGCGCTCATTGAAGGGAACCTGGTGCAGACATTCATCGACGGCATCCGTGACCTGGAAGTCAGAGCTGCTGTGAGGCTCGGGCACCCCGAGACGCTTAAGGACGCCTTGGCCCATGCACTGGAGGTAGAAGCCGTGCGGCAGGATCATCGTTCCCATCGCGTCAGGGAGGTTGCAGCAGTTACAGTTCGCGATCGCAACAGAGGATACAGCCCTAGGTGCTATGGCTGTGGGGAAAAGGGCCATCTTCGATCCAGCTGCCCTAAGCGAACCCTAGAAAGGGACGGTGAACGATCTCAGGAGGGTAGTGCGGCCAACAGCACCGCCCAGCAGCAGCAGGGAAACGAGTAAAAGCCAGAACTGCGGGGCGGGTGCTGGCTGATGTTAAAAGAGCCCCAAGGATCTCGATCTCACAAACCCACGATGGGAACAGTCTAATCATCAAGGGCGAGGTCAACGGAATGCCGTGTAAACTGACCAAACACTCTCGTACGGTTGTTAGTTCCCAACTTATAAGTCAGTTCCTTGGGGACTCCGCATACAACCTAGAACGCATTAATTTGGTAACAGCCACCGGTCAGCGTATACCCGTCCGTGGAGAGAAGGAGATGGAGTTGAAGCTAGGCAACGTGATCTACCTGCATAATGTCATCGTGGCTGATATAATGGACGACTGCATCCTAGGCCTAGACTTTATGAGGAATAATTGTTGTGAGATCGACGTTAAGCAAGGTGTTTTGAAATGTGGACAGGAGGAACTTTTTATGGAAGGTGCGTTACCAGGGAACGTGTACAGCATTAAGAAGATTGTTCTTCCGCCGAGATCGGAAACGATTGTTCCGGTTAGTCTTCCCCGAAACGCTGGGCAAGCTCACCGTTGTGTACTCGTGGAAAGGGTAAACAATGACCTTCCATGGAAAGTAGCTCGAACCTTGGTCAGAACCACTGACATCTCAAGAATACGTGTGCTGAACCTTTGCGACCGGGAACAGATTATAGAAAAAGGCACACTGGTTGGCACTTGTGAGGAAGTGGATTGGTTACGTCGGTGCCAATATATATCGAGTGGGACCCCCAGCAAGGATTCAGAAACGAGAGTGACCACACTTTTGGAAGACTGTCGCAGTGTTCTCTCCCCGAACGAATTGGTCAAGGCGAAGAAGTTGTTACTCAAGTACGCCGATGTATTCTCGTCAAACGATGCTGACATAGGAAAGACTGGCTTAGTTCAACACAAAATAAACACAGGAGAGGAATTGCCTATCCGTCAGCGGCCAAGAAGATTGCCGGTAGCACGTGAAAAGGAAATGGAAACCATGATTGAGGGAATGGTGAAGGATGGTGTTATTGAACCTTCATCTAGTCCATGGTGTTCACCCGTGGTGCTGGTAAAGAAGAAGGATGGCAGCATGCGGTTCTGTGTTGATTACCGCCGTCTGAACGACGTTACAAAGAAGGACAGCTATCCCTTGCCAAGAATTGATGACACGCTGGACATGCTTACAGGAGTAAAATGGTTTAGCACGCTGGATCTAAAAAGTGGCTACTGGCAAGTTGAAATTGACCCTAAGGACAAGGAGAAAACTGCGTTCTCGACGGGAAAGGGTCTGTGGCAATTCAAAGTAATGCCGTTTGGGTTGTGCAATGCTCCAGCAACGTTTGAAAGGCTGATGGAACTTGTACTTACCGGGCTAATTGGCGATGCCTGTCTGGTCTACTTGGATGACATCATCATCGTGGGCCGTACGTTTGAGGAACACCTTGAAAACCTGGGACGCGTGCTCATGAAGATTCAGAGCGCCAACCTCAAGTTGAGCCCGAAGAAATGTTCACTATTCCAACGGCAAGTTAACTTTTTGGGGTTTGTAGTATCGGAAGAAGGTATCCGCACAGATCCAGAGAAAATCGCCGCTGTCAAGGATTGGCCGGTTCCAAAAGACAAGACGCAGGTTAGAGCATTTTTGGGTTTGTGCTCCTATTACCGACGTTTTGTGAAGAACTTTGCAGATATAGCCAAACCTCTGCACAAGCTAACCGAGGAGAAGCGACATTTCTGCTGGGATGAAAGTTGTAACATCGCATTCCAGGAGCTCAAGGACCGTCTGTGCAAAACACCTATTTTGGGATACCCTGATGCAAGCAAAGAATTTATAGTTGACACAGACGCAAGTGATATAGGACTTGGCGGTGTGCTGTCTCAACGGAATGGTGACCAAGAGGTCGTGATAGCGTACTTCAGCAAGTCGTTGTCAAAACCGGAAAGGAACTATTGTGTCACAAGACGCGAATTGCTCGCTGTGGTAAAGTCGTTGCAGCATTTTAGCAAATATCTTCTGGGACGAAAGTTTCACTTACGAACTGACCATGCTGCACTAAAATGGCTATTGCAGTTTAAAAATCCAGAAGGACAAGTTGCGAGGTGGATTGAACTACTGCAGGAATACGACTTTGAGATCGAACATCGCAGCGGAAAATCTCACGGCAACGCAGATGCATTGTCAAGAAGACCTTGTCCTGAAGATTGCAACCATTGTACTAGGCAAGAGAGTAAGGAAGAGGTATCCGTGAGGATGCTCAGGACGGACCACCTCAGCAACGAATGGAAGGACAGCTTACAACATGCACAGTAGGAAGATCCGGACATCAAGCCGATTCTGGAATGGATAAAGGCCAGTGCTCCCAAGCCTAAGTGGAGCGACGTCTCAGCAATGAGTTCAACCACTAAAAGCTATTGGGCCCAGTGGGACAGCTTGCTGCTTCAGGATGGAGTTCTGTGCCGTAAATGGGAAAATGTTCGGGGAGACAGCTGTCATTTACAAATGGTTGTCCCTAAAACTAAAGTACCGGATGTTCTACAGCTGTACCATAATGATTATTAAGGAGGCCATCTGGGAGTTAAACGAACTCTACTGAAGATCCGAGAACGGTTTTACTGGGTCCACTGTCGAAACGATGTCGAGGACTGGTGTCGCAAATGTAAAAGTTGTGCGGCTGTAAAGGGACCTCAGACTCGTAGTAGAGGTGCATTGAAGTTGTTCAATGTGGGTGCACCATGGGAGAGAATAGCCATTGACGTGGCGGGGCCGTTTCCGGAGAGTGAAAGCGGTAACAAGTATTTCATGGTTGTGATGGATTACTTCACTAAGTGGCCAGAAGTCTTCGCCATTCCAAATCAAGAAGCTTCAACAGTTGCAGATAAACTAGTTCATGAAATCTTCTGTCGTTTTGGAGTACCTTTAGAGATTCACAGCGATCAAGGAAGGAATTTTGAGTCTCAAATATTCCAGGAAACTTGCCGAGTTATGGGTACTCATAAAACAAGAACGACTTCTTATCACCCGCAATCTGATGGAATGGTGGAACGATTTAATCAGACATTGGAGAGGTACCTAGCAAAAGTTGTAGACAATCGGCAACGAGATTGGGACAAGCACATACAACCGTTTTTGTTGTCATATCGAAGTTCTGTTCACGAAAGTACAGCAGTGACACCAGCTTTCGCAAACTTTGGAAGAGAATTACGGCTGCCTGCAGACCTGATCACCGGGATACCACCTGATGCCCCACGCAGTATAACCGATTATGCAAATGACTTGCGGAACAAAATGAATGACATTTATGAGCACGTCAGACAATCGGGCCAGCAAATGTCTGAGAAAATGAAAACCCGGTACGACCGCAAAATGAACAATAAAGGGTTCAACGAAGGTTCATTAGTGTGGTTGCACAATCCAGTCCGCAGCAAAGGGAAATCTCCTAAGCTTCAAGCTAAATGGGACGGCCCGTACCGGATTGTAACCAGGATCAACGATGTGACCTACCGGATACAGAAAGGCGCAAGAGGGACTCCTAAGATCGTCCATGTGGATCTCCTGGGGCGTTATTATGGGACCGATAATGCTCAAGACGAGCATGTCTTAGGAGGGGGCAGTGTTGCACGAATAAGTCAACTAGCGCCATCTAGTGTCAGGAACGAGTGCGAGGGGAGCTTTGCAGTAAATGACATCACAAATCTTTCGACCGACAGCGCCACCCGAAGAACTAAGTTTCTGGAAAATCTACACTCGAATACTCGTTGCCTGGCGCGCATTTACTTGAATGTTCGGGACGCTTCTTTGCTAATTATATAAATAGGCGCTGCAAGATGCGATCGGGGCAGAGTTGAACTCGGCGACACAAGCGAAGCTTCGGAGCGGAATTAAGTGAATTAGTGTGTTTAATTACTAGTGTTTTAAGTTTTAATTTGTGTAAAGTAAATTAAAGTGTTAATTTAGGTAATTTTATCGGCAACTTTTATTGTCACGAACCACAAGCTCGTAACAATACTATATATGCATTTATCACATGATCATATTATTACTTATGGTACTTTTTTATGACGAACTATTTGATCAGTTTGATAGAACAGTCGTAACAATTTAATATAATAATGATATCTTATATTTACGCGAACACTGCACATTGAATAAAACTACTTTTGCGGATTTTATCGCGTTTAATTTAGTTGGTTTTAATTTCCGACGTTTTGAGTGCTTTCCAGCAACACCCACGACTGAGGTGAATGACGTTCCGATGTCAGTGTTAACCTGGAGTACTTTCAGCTTTAAATTATTGCCTATGGTCCGATCCACTCAGAATAAACTTACTGAGTCTTAAAGTCGTGCAAGCGTACCACTGCTTCGGTTTAGTTTTAATTTTATTTATTACAGGATCCCAAGCAGGTGGTAGTACCCAGCCTCCTTCTCTGTTAAAATTAGAATGTTTTTTAATTTCAATAGCCTCACATATCATACTTGGCAGGACTTGATGTTCTTTCGCGACGATTTGTGGCCTATCAAATCTTATGTAACGGTGGGGGCCGTCTAGGATATAATCACAAACTGCAGGCTTCCCGGAACGTTGGTGTTACACGTCAGCTATATGCACTTTTACGTGGATTCTAATTGATCTTTTTGTTTGCCCTATATATGAGACCACATTCACAATCAAGCTTTTACACTCCTGCACCTTGTAGAGGGATATGACACTTGACGGATGGTAAGAACTGACTGATCTTCTTCGCCGGCTAGTAGAATGTTCTAATAGCTCTCATCAAGATGTAGCCAATCTTGTCTGTGTGCAAGTATAAGTGATATTCATTCTGTACATTCTAGGAACAGACACAAGCTAGTACCAGTTAGTCGACTCCATCGAGTAATTAATTCTTGGGGCGATGTATACGCCTTTACAATAAAATCCCAAAAAATATACAAAATTTGACATACACAAAGTTCAAAAACTAAGTTTATATAAAGAGGGTTTTTACAATATTAAGGAATATATGGATATAATAACCCCTGGGAAGGGTGATCGCTACCAAGCTATTTCTAATCTGTTTTGTGTTGTTAATTGTAACATACGTGATTTTAAGCTCTTATTTAAAAAAAATAGTCCCGCTGGGTTTTTTGCTGGTTCTTCCCAGGACAGAGGTTTTTTCGCGAACCAGTGGTAAAGAAAAAAAAGTGATTTTCAATAAGTATTATTTATAATCCATATTGAATAAAAAAGTTTCTGTTTCTGTTACACCTTTGACGTATGGCAGTACAGCAGGCATACGGTTGACCGTGGCCGGCTTCACACGGTCACTGTGACGTAGGCGCGATACCCGAAGCTTATTGTCATGAATCTAACACATCTAGGAAGGCTAAAGGATTATTTGCATCTAATTACATAGTAAATTGAATTTTAGAGTTTATGGGATTATATATGGAACATCTTAATTCCGTTATTAAAATTTCAGTCCCCCGTGGTTTTGGATGTTGAAAAACACCCGAAACGTCGGGAATTAAAATCAAATAATTTAAACGCGATACAATCCGTAAAAGTAGTTTTATTCAAATGTAATGTAGTTTGTTTCGCTAAAGTTTTCATTATAAAAAGAGGAGAGCAGGAAAACTTGTAGTGGCCTTATACTTGAAAATTTTGTACGTTACGCCTATGTTATGAACGGATATGTTCAAATTCTCAGTACGCCTGATCGAGATATAAAAAAAGACACTATATTTCAGAGCACTACACGACAATATACTGTTATCTAAAATAGGATCATAAAATATTACTTTATATATTAACTTTTTATTGTGTACATTAATAGAACATAATTAGCTATTTAATTTGTCTGCACAGTTATCAGAATTTTACGTTATGTTTATGTGTGCGGTAAACTTTTCGCTACGACGAAACTAAAAAAAAAACACTTCTAACAAACAAACAGTTAGAGTGTACCTATATATTTACATATTATACAATACTACAACAAACGAACTAAACATGAACAATTTTTTTGTTATTCTTTAACTCAAAGTTAATTTCAAAAATATATAAAAAGCGATAAGAAACTCACAAATAGACAATTTTTCTTTCGTGGTTTTCGAGGTTGCGAGGCAACTAAGGCAAATGAGGTAATTAATGAGGGAGGCACGATTTGCAGAGGACTTTTGATTGGGATAGACTGTTACGGCAACGGATATATTATAAGAAAAACAATATTACAAATTTTTGTAAATCTACCCAAAATGGAGCCTCCAATTTTATTAAGGTTGGACTTTGGTACAATGATCGTATTTTAAAAAAAATCACTGCTTTAACAACAGCAAGTTTATATTTATTGCGCATGTTAAAGTCGAATGCATTTATTTTGTTAAAGATATTTAAGAAAATTCTTAAAAATATAATATTGTATAAAATGATTTGTGATATAAGATATTGATTTCCTTATTAAAGATCTCTGAGTTAGTCCATTGTACAGATCACAAATAGCTCTTTTCTGTAGTATAAATATAAGTATTAACAATATCAGCTGCGATCCTCATAAATATAATTCCATAGAATTACACTTTAGAAATAGCTGAAATAAACCAATCATGCTGCATCTACATCACATACAGCGGAACGAGTCTCCTATGACAAGGCTTCAACATGATGTCTCTATTGTAGACGAGAATCAACATTTTTACTTACGCAACATAATATCTAATTTTACAGTTTTTTTTTTTAAATTTAAACATTATTTACTTGCAAAGTCTTTTTTTGTAGCTCATGCGCACAATTAGCAATTAAGGAAAAAACTTTTAAAAAACATTTTTTTGGCTGTTACTTTGTCTTTCTAATAACGTCGCTATAATATCGCATATAAGGCGTATTATTGCCCAGTAAACGTAATACAGCTGATCCGAATCTGTTTGGTTGAATCGGGATAACGAAATCTCGAATTTATTGATAAATTTATCTTTTGCCTGTGCATCAGGCAATTCACCATCACAAAGGATAACAAGTATCCATAACATCCATAATATGAGAATTTCATGCTTCAAAAATTTCGGAGTACGGAAACAATGCATAATTATATGAATAATCTACTTATTCAATAAAATGTTGACCCACATAATCATAAATATATGAGCAGCATAAATAATATTATACAAACAACTTATGATTTATAAATATCTAGTACCTACGTCGACGGCCCGTGTTGCTTTAAAATGCGTCTAGATCACTACGAGTATTGTACAAAAATATATTATGTATACATACGGTCAGGAATAGAATTATCTAAAATTAAGCAGCTCATAAATAAAATAACTTTTTTTAAATTGCTTTGCAATGTTTTATGTGTAACTAATTTGTATTTTTAATTGTAATAACTAAATACTCAAATTAACTAATTAAAATTACTACTACCAAAAAAATATAACCCCCATTTACTTTAATAGAAGCCTCGACGCTGATGTATATCTAAATTTCTGAATTTCGGATTAAAACTTCCATGTAAACACAACCGAGTTTGCCAGTATCAATGAAACTGTTAATCTGCTTGGCTATCAAAAAACATCATAACGAAAACTTCATTTCCGAGAAATTAAATAAAATATTGAACACATGCAACATCCGCCAAAATGCATCGCGGCAGCGCGATGGATATATCTTTTGTAAAAATAATTAGTCGGATAGTTTTTAAAGACTAATTTTATTTTATAACATACCGAAAAATCCTCAAATTTTTGTATTAGTTGATGTGACTTATCTGTTATGATATATAGAAAATTTTCACAATTTGAATCTAAAAATAATTTGAGCATTCGTAAATCCCTTATGACTCTTTTGCGATGTTCGATACCACATTTACATCTCTCATGGAGATTATTTCACATTTTTTGCGGTTATCGATACAATACATATTACGTTACTTCGTTTTGTGATTTTGTACAAATCTTCAACTTATTTCTGCATGTCACATCAATCACATGTCTATGAACTACTGACTGGTAAAATATTTATGATAAAAATTATGCTAGTACTTATTTATTTTTGAATTGAGAAATTGTTGGTAATTTTTTAGAAGAAGCAGGTCGTTCACATATCGGTCTTCATTGCGTACATTTAATTTCGGACGTTGTGTATGTTGATATTTATGAACTTGAATATACATAATATATATAATATTATGTATATTCACTTTATTATAAACGCATTATCAGGAGAAATTCGTAGTCTATTTCTCCTGATAATGCCGAGTTTAGAAGCGAAACACGTGTCGTATTACCGACGATGGCGTATGTTTCTAGTGTACCCATTGTGTTTGGCTTAGTGGTGGCAGTGTAGCTGCTTGTAGTTGTCGGAGGAAGTAACGTGTTCTTAAAACTAGGGAACACAACACGTAAATTTTTATGCGGATATTAGCTAATTAATTTTTTACAATTTTATAGTAACTAAATCTATATAATTGATTTTTGCACACTTTATGGCACAAAATATTACAAAATACAATCAACAATTTAAATAAAAATATCATACTGTTCAAATAATACTAGTTTTTACGAATTTTATCGCGTCTATTTAACTTTTTAAATACCCGATGTTTCGAGTGCTTTACAGCACCCATGGTCACGGGGGGACTGAGATGTTCAACGTCCAAATGTCATTGTTAACCACGGTTACCATAGATTAAAATTTAACTTTTGTTCCGATCTACACAGTATGAACTTATGGTATCTTGAAGTCTTGCAGTTGTATGCTTGGGTTGAGATTTAATTTTATTTATTATAGGATCCCAAGCAGATGGTAGCACCCAGCCATTTCGTTTATATTACGTCGATGTTCAGTGCCTAAACCGAATCTTCCCAAAGACGAATTTTTAGCGTTAAAGAACTTACGCAATAAACCAGAACGCACGATTCTCCGCGCCGATAAGGGAAACGCCACGGTAGTCTAATAATAATATAATATACGCGATAAAATCCGTAAAAACTAGTATTATTTAAATATGTAGTGTTCGCGTAAATATAAGAAATCATTATATAATACTGTTTATATTATAATTTTATTTAAGTTATATTTTGCACAACTATATAACGCGCATGGAGTAAGTGCGCAAGGCGAAGCAAATTTTTAATATGACAGTTTTTTTATAGAATAAGGATGATAAACGAGCACACAGCCCACCTGATGGTAAGTGGTAACTATATATCTTCAATTAAAATTCAAAATGCAAATGCATTGTCACCCTGAGGGCTGAGATGGAATGTCTCGTTTCCAGTACAAAGGGTCTCTACACTTACATACGAAACGCATTTTACGCTGGTATTCTGTGAGAGCGTGGTCCTACCCCGATCGAGCTGATCCATTCGTGCTGCAATCACAATATAGCTGCAGCATGGCTTTACCATGTATGGCTCTAACGTGCGCGATAAAGGTAAAAATAAATTTAAATCTTATATATACGTTCAGTAGAACGTCTAATGTGCATGTCTATACTTAGGCAGGCTTCCTCACGAAGTTTTCCTTCACTGCCGAGTACAAAGCAAATCAACCCTTGAAATTGCAGTTAAGAATTTCGTTGGTGCCAGTGGGAATCGACCGGGTTTGCTCGCGTACTATGAAATTACGGAAAGCATTTAGTCTCTGAGCTACTACGCCACATATGGTATATGCTTATTAAATGAAGTCCTGGGTAGGTAGATTAGATATTATAAGCATAAGGCAAATTTGGCCTTCACCCATAAACTTAATAAAGTCTATAAAGGCCAACGCAAGCCAGAGAATAATTACAAAGGCGAATAAGGCTCTGGCTTCATTATTTGTAAATTACGGCATAAACAAGCAATATTATAGTTTATCTAGTCTATTTCGTAATTTCTCTTTTATTAATAAGCATTAACCGCAATTCATTAAGGGACTGCATCTCAAACAGCTTTATATCATAAGCATTTATTCAACTATAATATATATTTAGTTGCAAAATGAAAGGTAACCTAATGAACTACTCTCAATGAACACTGATCTACTTAATTTAAAATTAAAGAGGCCGCTTTATAGAACGCCTTATTAGAAACGCCATTAGCTCCTTACACTTTCCTAAAGGTTTTTAACACTTTATTTAAAGGTACTTACCACTATAAATAAATTATTTAACCACTATAACTAATAAATACTTCGTGCGTATTAAAATCAGCGTGAATGGAATCATTAGTGTGGTCGTGATCATAAAGTCCTGGAAAGGGCAAATATAAAAATCGTTAAAATTACTGACTTTTTCTTTCAAGAAATTATCAGTACGGCCGAGGAGTCAGAAAGTTGGCGGTGTTTAACCCGTGAGCTTTGAATAACACGTAAACGGCGTGCTATAATCCTATCCATCGCAGATGGCTAATCTCTGTTTAGACTTGCTACCGTTATCGAAATTCTGTCTGGAAAACTTATCTTACAAAATCTATCATTCCCTACTTTGTAATTATTTAAGAAACGGTGAAACTATATTCAAAAACAAAAAATAATAAATTTATTGCCGCTTAATAGCTTTTAAAGTCGGTGCTTATACGCTATTATGATATATATATATATATATATATATATATATATATATATATATATATATATATATATATATATATATATATATATATAATTAAAATTTGTTTTGGTTTTCTCATAGCTTAATTTTAATCTTTAGAATGTCATCTAATTAATTACACTCAAAACTTCATCCCTATCAACCTTAAGGGAGAAATCATTTCTTAAAATTAACATTGGACCACACTTTAAGTATTCATTTAGTAGTCATTTAATAGTCATTTAAATAAATAAAAAATCGGTTCAGAGGATCCCGAAAAATCAGTAAACACGCCTTATTGTACGCTTCTAATAATTTAAGTTCAAGAAATTTATGTAAAAGTGAAACTAATATTTATAAAATATTTAGTTAAAAAGCTACGGCAACCATGTTTTTCTGCTAAATTGCATATCACGGAGTTTATCAGATTTACCGATCGCCTATTGCACCATTTTGCCTGCTGCACTAACAAAAAATGTAATAAAAATCATAACAAAATACACAAGCGCTTAACGACGTATACGTTTTTTTTTTCATATAGAAATTTCTTTTCTCGGTCGAGCTATTCAGCGGTTAAGGCGGGTTTCCACGACTTCTGGTAAAAAAATTCAAAGCTAATTGCAGATGGCACTTTCATCGACCTTACTTTGTTTACGTTTTCTCTCTCTTGAAATAAAATGTAAACAAATTACGCTCTTGTGTGGTAGCGATATTTTCAAACTTTCACCAATGCTCCTTCATAAAATATAGATACTCGTTTATGTCAAACTTCGGAGGAAAAATGCATCGACTGTTGGTAGAAAGGCTGAGTTTATTGAAAATTAAGGTTATGTTTCAAAATGTGTATATCTATTTACAAAAAGAGGTAGTCTCAATTTCGTATATCCGACCTATAAAATTTCCTTTGACTGAAGAAGCAGAAGTTTTGATGTTAATGTATTTAGCATCAAGTAGCTGAACTTTAGTAATCTGGAGTTCGTGTCACACTCAAACCGCAAACGTTGTGTTTTTTTTTTCAGATAAGTTTAAATTTATTTAATTTAAAATATTTTAATCGCAATTTAAATTTATCAGAATAAATTATGAGGCAATAAACCTTATACCATTTATTTAATCAAAAAAAAACATCGTCAATTTTCTTCAATCTTAGTATTTTAAGGCATTATTGGTAAAACGATAATTTAAGATTCACACCAATAATTATTATTCTGAGACATATTTTTACATCAGTGAAAACAATAATTAAATATACATATCTCACCAAGTTTTGTAAAAATTGCAATAATTTCGAAAGGAATCTAGAAATAATTTTCTTAATATTACAATAAATCAATAGTAAAATACGTTTTTAAAACCAAGCTTTTATTAAATGCTTTAAAAAGAAGAAAACAAATTTAAATTAAATAAAACCCATCAATTTATTACTTTACACAATTTATATGATATAAAAGCTTGTAGTTTTTATTTAGCGGTCAGGCACCGGCCACCGCAATCTTCTTCAACTGAGGATGCCTCGTGTAGTGGCGAAACACGTGTCGTATTATCGACGGTAGTGTGTCTTTCATTATTGGTGACGGAAATAGTGCCTGCAATTGTTGAAGGGCAGGAGATGCTCTTCAAAGTAGGTAAAACACACCATTTTGTTTTATTATGCGGATCTTATCAAATTAATATGATGGATTTCCGCAAAATGACGCCTGATTCTATTTTTCAGTTGCGGGATTTGACCCTAACAAACATATAAACATATATATATATATATATATATATATATATATATATATATATATATATATATATAAGCTTGTAAAAGAACTAGAATAAATAAAACAGGGCTACGGCAAAATTCACATATTTTAACGCTCTGTACATAGTACCTATGTCTAATGTGTATTCAGCAATCAATATCTCGCTAAAGCATCGCATCACATGCAGTTGCGAGATTATACGAATAAAATGTAAAATATGTTACGTAGCGCTCATGTAGGTCATTCACATACGTAGGCTTAAATAGAATGGACCAAAATTTCTATTTTGGTCCATTCTAACAAAGGAATTGATTTTTTATTCAATATAGATCATAAATAATCATTATTAAAAGACATAATATTTTTACTTTTCTGAAAAAAAAAATTGTTCTGAAAAGTACTACAAAGAAATCCAACGGGAGTTTGTCTGCTCTAGTTTAAGTGATATCTTTCTTTATTCCGTGCGAATGATATTTATAAAAAACAAACATTTATTAACATTACTCGTAAATCGTAAGTTAATCGTAAGTTAAAATAAGAAACCGTAGTAATAAGACAAATTACTTCCATTCTTGTGTTGTTACCTGTGTATGTGTATAGGAAAAAAAAATCCGTTATCCATTCTCCTGTCGAAAGTGATCTCTAGATTCTCGTCTGCGTTATAGAGCTCACATGAGTGTTGTTCAGATCTTACGTGCAGTCAGTTTTTTGAGTACACTTAAAACACGCTCAGCAGCTATAAGAAAATGCTTCTACAAACTTACTTATTTCAAAATAATTTATTAAACTAAAAATAATGTTGTCTATATTTTTTATTCGAGTTCAATTTTTATGTAGTAATTTATTGCAAAAATACTAATAAATATATCTTATAAGCCGTTTTGTTTCATTGGTTAGACAGAGATATCTGGTTTAGACGTTCACTCTAGTAATTAACATAATATTCTGATAATGTAAGAAAGTCTATACACGCATTTTATAACGCAAGTAAAAAAAATGCCAAAAGAAGTGAAATTGTTCACGGCTACGAATAAGCAACTCCTTCTATTCATTGAAGACATAGGGCTTAGCAGTGAGCTATAGCCATAGCAGGGATTATAATAAATATTTTAGGTCGCAGTTATACTGGTCTCCTTACCTAGACCTGCATAGCTGCTTGCACATAATAAAAAAGGTAAGAGGCTTCTATGGGATATGTCAAAGAAATCGGGGGATGAAGCTGCTCGCGTCCGTAGGAATTACTTGAATTCTGACACCCTACACGTATCTCCTGGGTAGTGATAAATGAGCAGCACCACATACTGGTGGAAGGTTGGTCCTCTACAAGTGAGATGTCCGCTTAGTTACCACCCACTTGACAAAGACACACACGCCAAATGACGCAAGTCGTGTTCTGGTATGATGTTAGATGAAACCCATTTCTTTGGGAAAATGAGTCTGGACAGTTGCGTTGTGCATAACAACCAGTTGCGGCGCGGCCGTTTCTTGGTGTCAAGCGCTTGGTTATGGAGGAAGAACCAGCGCTATTGTCACCGGCGGCCATATACAGTAGTGGATACAGTTCTTTAAGAAAATTATCGGCGCTTGGGCTCCACGAACTTATATTACCTAAATCATCTTTCAGAGACATATTCACGCCATTTATTTAATCAGCTGCCTCTGATGCTGCTCTGATACTAAACGAGGTAGCTGAGGTGAAAGGACAGGCTGCCTGACTGTCTACGCATGTGACATCCTAGACCAAAGCTTTGATACTCTTTCAAGAGGCCAAAGCTATACCGTCGGGACTCCAGCATTAAGATGATCTTTTGTTTATGTATTATGTATGGATTTACACAATTACCTCGTTCATTTAGTGATCGTAAAGGCGATTATGATCGATCTCGGGTTCGAATCCCAGATCGAGCCAATATTAGTTATTGGATTTTTCTATCAAGAAATTCTCAGTAGTAGACCAGAATCAGAAAGTTGGTGAGGTTTCTCTTCCCCTTGTGCCTCGGAAAGCACGTAAAGCCGTTGTATCGGAGATATCAAGCACAGCCGGTGCTGCGCTTGATATCTCCGACCATGTCAGATCACCGTCCCATCGGGCTATCGGACTGACACTGAGGAAATAAAGAGTGCAACTGTTCTTACGCACACACAATCCTGTCCTACGCAGATAGCTAGTCTCCAATGAAACTGGTCACTTTGACCGAAAGAATCATGCCCACTTTCCATACATGGATTGACCTGTCACTCGACTTTTTTAACAGGTCGCGTCTGCCTACAACTACTGTTGTATAAAAACAATTACTGTTTATAATAACATAATAACTTATCATCTTTTCATTTAGATGCCAGGGAAAATGCTATTACTTTAATAAAATTTTGAGGTTATAACAGCTGTCAATTAAGGTCTGTACACTTATTTTTCCTTCCACACCATAGTATAAAACCATTAAATGCCACACATTAACCATAAATCGTATTTAATCATAAATTAATAAGTCATAAAAAAGAAATTGGTTACTTTCAACATTCTTAAACCACATGATGAATGAACAAGTTTATCGTAGTCTGAAACGGAACATATAAAACCCGTTTAGTTGTAATATAGTCCTATTTGATATCATTAAATTACCTACCGCTGGCTAAATTAGATACCAAATACTGCCCTATGAAAAAATATTTTTTGTTAAACAAAACCAAAGACTACAATATGCAATGAATAATAGAGTAAAAGACAAAGATATGCTCTTTTATTTTAAACCATAACCTGGCAATGGGTGCGTTTGGCAGAAAAAAGCGCTAGCAAGCGCTTACTAGCGCTAAAATAGTTGTCGGCCAGGACACGATTGCTACTTCAGTAGCGCTGACACAATCCGCCATTTTGCTTATTTAATTTGTTTGTTTTGACGTAGTGTTTATAAGTTGTTTTTTGCAATATTAGTTTTAAGTAATATAATGACATGAATAGACATATTATACATGTTATTAAAAATTCATGATTGGTAAGTTTTTAATATGAATATTTCACTAACATCGTGTCCTAGAGGAAAATAGCTACTTACGATTTGACAGCGCTTACCGCTTAGGATCGCCATTTTGCTTACAAGCGCTTGCTAGCGCTTTTTTCTGCCAAACGCACCCAATGTTTCTTAGAAAAAAAATGTGTAACGAATAGAAACACATAAAACATAAAAATATACATATTTCCAAACATTTTCATATAAATTTCTCCAAAAACAAAAGTGTAAAATTCAAATTAGTAGTAATTTTGGCACTAAAAGTAAAGTATATACTACTACTATGCTATAAAGAGTAATTTATTAATATACATGTTACAATTTCTAGCAAATAAAAATAATTTTATTCGATAGTTTTTAATATATTTTGGCATGGCTTCTGGGCCTTTGAGCCATAGTAAAACACGTTCCATCGCCAAAAGTCTATTGAAAATGATAAACAAAGTAACATTACTTTTTTTCCTGGCTTTATTTGAAAATTCAATTATGCGATACGAAATAGGAAAAAATATGCAATTTTATAAGATATTTTATATCACTAGATGCGTTAGAAAATTTTCAGGTCAAAACTGGACATGATTCTTTGGTCTGGAGTACATTATTTATTATTATGTGTAGATTTAAATAAGTATATGTTAAAGTTAAAGTTACAGCCTTTATATATAACTATATACGTCTTACTCCTAGGCATATGCCTCCGCTCATTTCTGAGAGAGTTTTAGGGCAATTCCTTGCTCTCCACCGCGCTGCCCCAGTGCGTGTTGTTGAACTTCACATTTCTTCAAAATATTTTTTCTTATTTCTCAGACATGCAGGTTTCCTTGCGATGTTTTCCTTCACCGCCGATCATGTGGTAAATCCGCACTTAAAATTGCAACTAACAATTTCATTGGAGCCGGCGAGGATCCAACTCGGTTTACTCGCGTACTATGAAATTTACAGCGAGCGCTAATCATCCGAGCTGTGATCGTCTAGTAGTTAGGACCCTACGTTGTGGAAGTGTACGTACATATAGTAAATTATATACAGATTCTAAGGCTAGATTTTGTGTGAGTGAACACACCGAGTCCCTCTCAGCAACAACAAACACGGTCCTGACGTTTGATACCGCAATCAGTTGATTTCTAGCCTTCTGCCTTATTCGGTCGTCATTTTAATAAACATAATATATTGAGCTCTTCTGTACAAGGCTTCTGTCTTTCTTCGTGATTAATAGACTGTTTTGTTTTAAATTTTAAAATAGAAAACACAAAGTTATAAAAGATCGTGTGACTATTATATATATATATATATATATATATATATATATATATATATATATATATATAAGCTGGTTTGTAACTTTATTATTACAAAATAGGACTATCAAATACATAAAATCGATAAATGATGGCAATAGCCTGGTACAGTAATTGCGCTAAAAGGAATACGATTAATAGACTCCTAGAAATACCTTCTTTGGTAAGCGATGTGCTGGTACCTACACTGAGAAAAAATGCTAAAAAATAATATGTACATACTTCCATTAAAAATTTAAAAATAAAATATTTATCACTTTTTGAATAACAAATTAAACAACTTAAAAGGCCAGCGTGTTGCCGGTGTTTTTGTTAACTGAATAAAATGTTATGACTTTAGCTTTGGTATATTAAGAATATTAATAATTTGAAAATAGTTTGGCTTTAAAAAAATTAGACTAGCTAAAGTTGAAGCGAAGAATAGACTATTCATATGTTTAATAAATAAAATATTTATCACTTTTTGAATAACAAATTAAACAACTTAAAAGGCCAGCGTGTTGCCGGTGTTTTTCTTAACTGAATAAAATGTTATGACTTTAGCTTTGGTATACTAAGAATATTAATAATTTGAAAATAGTTTGACTTTGAAAAAATTAGACTAGATAAAGTTGAAGCGAAGAATAGACTATTCATATGTTTAATAGCAGAAGTATTATATATAAGGTCAAAATACAGGCTTTGAAGATGTGATAAAGTAATTTAACCAAAGCCATGTTTAATGAACTTTCTTTAATATGACAAAGTTACTGTTCTAAAATTTATCTGAGCCATCAAGGATATAAACTAGAAAACGTGTTAAATAGGTCATAAAACAATGGCAAACAGATCATTTTAGTATTAAAACGTTACTCGTGATGATACGTTCACGTGAAATTATTGAATAGGCAAAGCGAGAACATCAACTGTATTAACTTTAAACATAATTTGAGCTTCTTTTAGGTTTAAATTAATATTAATAAAGGTAATTTTTCATTATGTTTATAAAAATACATGTTTTTGTTTGGAAGCATAACATGTCATAAATCTTTTGGTATCTATATCAATCTTATATCTTTATTTAACAATTTATGTGCACACAAACAAGGGAGAGGACACATCATGATGGAGAGTTTGTACAAAGACTACCTATCTCATTATGAAATTTCTTCCAGTAGGCCAGTTACAAACATATATGAAAAAAAAGGCAATAAGATTTAATAAGGGGTGTGCTTTGTTATTTTAAAGTATATACAATATGTAACGTAATTTACGCACACCCTCAGACACCCCAATTAGTATATTATATTATAATCATAATACATACACTGAATTTTTAGTTAAACATTCTTATGCTCTCATTATTTATCAAATTAGTTATACTAATTCCGGAAGAATGTTGTGGTCGCAGTACAAATCCACGAACGCAGACTTTAATGTGCTTGAAATATAGTTCATTTTTTTTTATTTTTATTGAATGTCAGAATTAGTAATAATACAAATAAAACTGTACTCTTAAAAGTCTTATTGCCTTAAGTTAGGGTCCATTTCAGTTTGTTTTGATGTACAGATTTAGTGTGACTGTAATTTACGTAGTTTCAATTATTTTTGGGATAAAAAATTACCTATATTAAAAATGATAGGAATCGATTCAGTAAACGATTCTGAACAAACTACTTTCTCAAAGTGCGTTAATTATGTTACATGTTGTATAGATACAAAATAAATACGGTACATGATGATGATGATGGTAATATAGTCCTTAAGTTATGCAACCCCATAAAACCAAAACTAGGAGGAGGATAGACACAAAAACACAAAGTCGTATACTATAACTAATATATTAATAAAAAAATGCAAATAAGCTTTGGAAATAATTAGGAACACTTCGAAAATCAACTTAAAAAAACAACTACAAAATGTACCCAACATTTCGCCGTCATAAAATCGACTAAAATATTTACTATAATATTAACTGTTAAAATGGCGTCGATAAAGCTGCGTCCTTTTGATTCTTTATTATTTGATTGACTAATGAAGAGCTGTTGTATCATATAGCCTTCTATGCAAATAAGGCTGTAGTTTTTGAGTTTTAAGA
Organism: Parnassius apollo; assembly: GCA_907164705.1. NCBI lineage: Eukaryota > Metazoa > Arthropoda > Insecta > Lepidoptera > Papilionidae > Parnassius > Parnassius apollo. The sequence goes on from CAJQZP010001706.1 coordinate 889,768, forward strand.
AAGTGTCCATATTAACCGGATGACTATATTACCCTCACGTGCTATACATATGTCTGCACTTACACTTATATACTGGATGACCCTTTTTACCGTCTGGAAAAAATTGAGTGTAACATGTAAAAGTGCCTATGGCACTGATATTTTACAAATAATATAAAACAAAAATTTTAAATTAAATAAATAAATTAAAATATATGGAAATTGAAAAAAATATCAAAATACCCTATTTTAACACCCTAACCCTATGGTAACATGTGAACGGAGTAGAACGCCGCGCCGTTCACATGTTAAATCCTATTTTTTCCAAACGGTAAAATAGATCACACATAAAAAATATAACAAATAAACATATATATATATATATCATCATCATCATCATCATTACAGCCCTTCACAAGTCCACTGCTGAACATCGGCCTCCCCCAAGTAACCATCAAAGCACGGTCCTGAGCCACCTGCATCCATCGACTTCCTGCATGTCTTACCAGGTCGTCACTCTATCTAGTGGGGGTTCGCCCTACACTACACCTACCGGTACGAGGCTGCCACTCGAGAACCTTTCTTCCCCATCGGTTATCGGTTCTTCGAGGTATATGACCGGCCCATTGCGACTTCAGCTTACTAATCTGTTCAGCTATGTCGGTCACTCTGGTTCTACTACGGATATTCTCATTTCTAAGTTTATGATGCAGAGAAACTCCGAGCATAGCCCTCTCCATAGCTCGCTGAGCGACTTTGAGCGTCCTCATACGGCCAGCAGTGAAGGACCAGGTCTCGGTTCCGTAGGTCATCACTGACAACACGTACTGGTTGTAAAACTTAGTTTTCAAGTTTTGAGGTATACCTGATGAGAAGATGTGTCGTAATTTCCCGAACGCTGCCCTGCCGAGTTGAATCCGTCGATTGACCTCTTGGTCGAAGTTGGACTTACCTAGTCGGACTATTTTTCCCAGGTAAACGTACTCGTCAACAACTTCAAGCTTAGTGCTCCCAACAACTACCGGCATAGGTGTGACATGGACATTAACCATGATCTTTGTTTTGTCCATGTTCATCTTAAGACCTATCCTTTGGGAAGCACTATTGAGATCATTGAGCATATTGCTTAAGTCCTCCAGCGATTCTACCATAAGGACTATATCGTCGGCAAATCGAAGATGAGTGATGTACTCGCCATTGATGTTAATACCGTATCCTTTCCAGTCCAGTAGCTTGAAAACGTCTTCAATACAGCGATGAAGAGTTTCGGGGAAATAACGTCACCCTGTCTTACATCTCTCTGCAGTTGGATAGGTTTCGTACTCTGGTTCTGTACTCGGATAGCATCGTAGCCCATCATAGCCCTACTGTACAAACACTTCAGCACCTCGATATACCGACAGTCAACTTGGCACCGCTGAAGAGACTGTAGCACCGCCCATATTTCGACGGAATCAAAGGCTTTCTCATAGTCCATATACGCCAAGCAAAGTGGCAGATTGTACTCTTCGGACTTCTGTACAATTTGCCGCAGTGTATGTATGTAGTCTATGGTACTAAAGCCTTTTCGGAAACCGGCTTGTTCGGGAGTCTGGAAGTCGTCGAGTCTGCGTGCGAGACGATTCGTAATATCCAACCACAATATCTCGATCCCAAGAGGGCGTCCCTTTCAACAAACCACCCTCCTTCCCCGTGCCACAACACAACTCAAACTTTCCACCCCAATCCCTCCCGTCAAGCTTCTTCTCCCCATAGTGTCGGGTATACTTGCTCTTCTTACTCACACTTGCGTGTGGCTCCAACGATGATATGTACAGCTGCCCATAGAACCTCTCAATCTTACTCAGAATCTCAGGTGTCCCGGAAACGATGCTGTCACACTCAGTCTTCAGCTTTGACAGTTGGCTCTTACTGGCAGACAGATTTCTGGCAAAGACTTTGGAGCCCTGGTTCCGCTCAATCGCTTCTTCAATACGAGCAGTATTAAAGTTGCGTAAGTCTCGACGCATGCATTTGGAGATCTGTCTGTTCAGTTGCCTGTATGCTGTCAAATCTGTTGACAATTGCAGCCTCATCTCCCGTCTAACAGCCATGTGAACTTAGCCCCGACCGCATGGACAGTTTCCACGAGCTTGTCATTCATATCGTCCACTGCATTGCAATCTTCAAGGCACTGAAAGCGGTTACGTAACTCGAGCTGAAAGGTTTCGGGATTCTGGATTAGAGCACGAGGGGGACGGGGCGTTGACTTCATAAGACGAGACCTCTCCAACTTAACGCTAAGGTTCAGTGTGCCTCTAACCATTCGGTGATCGCTGCCAGATTTCACCCTTGTGATCACTGAGTCATCACTGAACAGTTGACGTCTGGTCGTCATAATGAAGTCAATCTCATTTTTGTCGAACCATCGGGGCTCGACCAGGTCCACTTCCTGTGGGGCCGCTTCTGGAAGAAAGAGTTCATCATAAAGAGTCCCTCTTTCTCCATAAAGTTAGCCAGCTGGTGGCCCCATACGGTTCCGTTGCCTACTCCAAATTTCCTTAACTTCAACTCACCGCCTTCTCTTGTGCCTATTTTTGCGTTGAAGTCTCCCATCAACACCGTGTACTGGGTTTTGGAGGAATGCATAGCTCTAGAAATATTCTCATACATGTCCTCCACCTCCTCATCGGGATGTGCCGAGGTTGTTGCGTAAACCTGTATAACCTTCGGCGAATACCGTTTGGTGATTCTGAGTTCGCGACCCTCGTCGACTCACTCCCAATCTTTACAACGTTGTTGACGAGCGACTTGTGGACGATAAATCGGACACCTCCTTGGGACATATTGTCGCCCTCCCGGTGATAGAACAAGTTGCCGGACTCGAGAATCACCGTGTCTTCCCCCTCTCTTCGGACCTCGGATAACCCAATAATATGCCAGCGCAACTTGTCTACCTCTTCTTACAACTCCAGTATCTTCTCGTCAGTCCTCAGGGTGCGTGTGTTATATGTTGCCAGCTCGAGTCGTCGTAGGCGGCAACCGAACCTCCACCGGAGATTCTTAGCACCCCCTGCCCCGTCGTTACCATGGTCGCCACCGTAGCCAGGAATAGCGGGGCTGCCGGGGACTGGGGGCCGTTTGCTTGCGTCGTTACTCATGGGGCTACTCATACTACATATTTGCCATAGTTGCCACGATTGGCGAGCGAGTTGGCAACCGCAGTTTTTTATTATATTATTGTTGTTATTAGGAAGATGCTGCTGCCTATCTCCTGCCTATCTCTCTCTGTTGGCTCTGACGACACCCACGGGAAGATATGGGGTAGTGGATATTCTCAACCGCCACTACACCTCACTTTTGTTTAGACCACAAGATAGAGAATTTCGCATAGATTTTATAATGCTAAATTTCTTCGTAGAAAAATAGTCTCTAAATATAAGTTTTAATAGTTTTAAGTGCTGTGGGTGGGGTCGCGTGCGGTCGCATGCGACCGCTCGGGATTTGCCGGGCAGGGAATTTTTATGGCGCTTGAAGGGTTAATATTCTGAATGTGAAATAAAGCATACTTTAATTATAATTATTGAAGTGTACATTTCAAGTAAACTTGTATATGTATGTACTAAAACATAATACATAGGCGATTAAGTCAAATTTATGTAAGTACTCTATTGTATAGTTTTAGTCAATTCCACGGCTGCTTCAAATACTTTGCCTCACTTTAATTAAAAAAGTGTGAACAACAGTAGTTTGTGAAAAGAAAAGACCGTCGTTTTATAACAAAAGTCTTCGAAACTTAATAACTCCTCGAACTACTAAAACGGGACAAAGTAGTATTCTTCCCAACTTTGATCTTTCCTGTTATATACGTATACTTTGTTGTTCGATAAGCATCGTAATAAATGATATATAGATGACGTAATTGAACATTCGACTTGCGGTTGTCAGCAAAATTTCTTTGAAAATAGTTATATTTTTCTTACTATAATATGCATATTAATAATGATGCTTATAAAAAAAAACAAAGTCTTGCGCTTTGATCTTTTTATGTGCTTAATGGTTACCTGCGCATTATAAATTTCTCATGTACCGTAGGATCAGATTAAATAATGTTACTATGTAACCGTGGGGAAATTTTAGTCATAAAAATATTTGGCATGAGCGAGATTTGAACTACTGCGCTAACGAGCCTTATCTTGAAACCGTTTTTAAAAAAAAATAAATTCCGTCATCCAAAGTATGATAGGGGGTGATCCTACAGATACAGATCCTACATCCTACGCTGCCACCACGTGGCAATTAGGACGTTATCATATTATGTATTCTGGGACGTTAATTAACTATTTTATTTGTATTGTAATTTTTATGGTACCACTAATTAATAAAGTTATAAAATATGTGGGGCATTCAATATATTTTCGGTATGGGTATGTTAGAAAAAGATAAAATTATGAAATATTTTTTTTAGTTGTTCGTGAAAAAATCTTTTATATTCCTCTGAAAAAATATTCTTCGTCTTGGATTGAAAAATGCTAATTTACAGCGGACTTGCAATCAGCAAACCGCTTTCCGCAAAGGTCTTTTTTATGTTTGGGGATAAAAAGTAGTTACTAAGGTCTAGATCTGGGCTGTATAGTGGTAGATGGTTAATTTCCTCAAACCCACAATATCGTACAGCTGCCTTGGAGAGCAGCGCCGTGTGAACCGCCAAGTTGTCATGAAGAAGTAGCACTCCCTTGGTCAGCTTTCCTTTTCTCTTTTCTTTTACTGCTTCTCTCAAACGTTGTAAAGTGGCTGAGTATTTGTCTGCAGTGATGGTTTCACCTATTTTTGTGCTCCCGATTAATAATATTCCTTTGGAATCCCAAAGCACTGTGGCCATGATTTTACTGAACGAAAGAGCGACCTTGAATTTCTGGGGGGGGGGGGGTCTACTCAATTTTAATGCCGTACATAGACTTCTGTTTCGAGAAACAGTTCTAAAAACAACAGGCAACCCGCGCCTGCTTTTGTAGCGCAGTAAGCATCCGCGGCAACCATCTTGCACTGACTTTTGTGAGGTTATGACAGTCACGCAATATGATGTGTAATGGTACTAACGGATAGGTTAGTCATTTCTGTTAACATTTTAGTTCTTAATCGTGCATCTTCTAATACAAGTTTTTCAATAATTTGCACATTCACTTCTGTAGGTGCTGTTGAGCCCAAACCGAGAGGGGTCTTCTTCGACGTTTTCCCTGCCTCTTTTGAATTCACTTGACCACTTCTGTAGGAGAGAAGAGTCTTGGTAAACGGTCACCATTTTTTCATGGATTTTTTTTGAGTTTTTCCTTGTATGATTTTACTCTGGAATAGTTTTTTTTTTGGTTTTTTCTTGTATGAATTTAATCATGTTCGACTTTTTTCTACATTTTCGATTCAGTCATTTCCGTGATGACTGAAGGTTCTGTATATACATGTTAGTGAAATCCACTGTCCTACCCAAAACTAAATTTTTGATAAGATAGCAAAGATATATGATAACCAAGATTATATTTTTAGAAACCGATAGTATATATTCAATACTATACAAATTAATCTCTCCACGATCAAAAAAATCTTATCGCATTTTAAACAGATATAAGTATGAAAATTTAAAAGACTATCAAACTACATAAACATTTTTAAGTAAGCTCTCATAAGAAGCTATCAATTATAAAGTTATAAATAATTATAAATGCTTAAACGTGCAAAATATATAATTTATTGAAATAAATTGCTTACACTGGATGTAAATGATACAAAATAGTAGTAATTTTATATAAATAATATAAAATAATAATTAATTTTTTGGACCGACCCGGGATTCAAATCCAGGACCTCATGATCACCAGTCGCACTACTAAAAGCACTAGACCACGAGGCAGTCGTGATCTAGTGCTTGTAATTGTATAAATAATCGATAATTGTATGCTATTGCTTAGTCAATTTTTTGGACTTTGTTGAATTATTACACATGATTACTTCAGGCTGCTGTTTCATAAAGATGTAAACTTTGAGGTTAAAACAAAAGGTTAAAGTAATTAAACAGTGTAAAAAATGTACTGGATTTAATGAGAGCGGGTACCGAGAACTAGTCAGGTTAACAGTAAATTCCAACATCTCCGCTTTGCATTCGAGGTGTGCAAGTTAATATTAATAAATAGGTCTGAAAGCCCCTTGGAATTGATCTAACCCCGAATCGTCCCTTAAGTGTCGTCGCTTCATAATGCGACGGAAATAAATATACAGATGGGCAGCAGCGCCTTCCTAAAAACGGATAGAATATAAAAACAAACGGAAACAATGGAAATTAACCGCCTTTGGGGAGCTAATGTTCAGGGCTTTAACAAGCTGTAACCATGATTAATAGGCTGCTGATAACTCACCGTGAACTATTTTACACTTTTAATAATGAAGTCTCTACTTAGCACTGTTACTTTGATAAATTGTAAATAAATTTTACCGCACATACAACGCTTAAACATATTAATTTGAGATTTTATGCATAAAGTGTAAATAAAATAACAAATTAAAAAAAACGTTCTGTTAACGCAATTGATTTGGTCATTGAAAATAGAAAAAGTAATAAATATACAAAAGAAAAACAGATTAAACTCAGAAAAAATCTGTCTTGCCTATGTAAAATTAATATTCTGTGCCAGCCTGCCAGAGAAATATTTTTATTTTTTTATTTTAAATAATATTTAGCATGTCAATGACAAGAATCAGATAGATTTTACTGATACCTAAGAAAAATAATGCTAGAAGCAGTAACAAAACGAAACAAAGATACAACAGCAATCTAAAAATATACCTAAAAGAAAGTGTTTGTTTTGTTCGTATTAATTTTTTTCATCTCAACTTTCTCCGTAAAGTGCAGCCGCTATAAAGAGTGGTCTCAAAGCGTTTATGAAAAATTTTTACCTTTTAATTTGTCTATTTGATAAGATGTGAAATATCTACGAATTCCATTTAATTGAAAGGGAAGTACCTAAAAAAATACTAGCAGCAAAGTTATTTCACATTACCGTCACCGTCACAGCCTAATAAATTCCACTGCTGAACTTAGGCCTTCCCCATAGGATATTTGTCATAGGTTAGGAAGACGCTGCTACCTGATCTCCTGATTTGTTTCCTTTTGTCGCCTCTTACGAGACCTACGGGAAGATATGGGGTAGTGGATGTTCTTACAACGCCGCTAGTGTTAAATGTATATGGACAGTAGCGTTGCGTGTGCGAACCGGGGGGGGGGGACGGTAGTGGGATCTGACGCACGATGTTCCGCTGGCTGTTAGTAGAGCGTCCAATAACTGAATTAGCTACTCATATAAAGCTGCCCCGCCAACTAGCGAAAAATCCCAGGTTAACGAGCGGTCAATAATACTCGATGGAGATATCCGAGGGGGGGGCATTTCCCAGCCTCCAGATCAAGCTCCTAGGATCAAATAACTCTAGACATATCGTTTAGCTGTCACACCCCTATTTTTTTCCGTTGAGTACAAAACTGCTAGATGGCATTTTGTCGCACCAGCCCATATATAGCAGCAATACTCTATGCACGACTGGACTTGCACTATATACTTATATAAAGTAAGCAGCTGTCTCGCGGTGAAGTACAGGCGCAACTTTGCAAGCACTTCCTTGCAGCTGCTTTGGCCTTGGATTCAAGTGCGAGTTTGAGAATATGGCAACCCCCAATAATTGAAGGTGGTTGGTGTATTTCAGTAATACATTTCGGAAAGGTAAGCTAGCTCCTTTTTGCAGTGAAGAGACACGTTTGTGTTTTGGAGGCATTGAATTTCACAAGATTGGCATGACTAGATTCGAAGGCTGCCTGTAGTGTGAATTCACACGCTCAACCATGGTTTCTCCTTCGGACTGGATTTGATCCCCACTGGTCCGAGAACCTGGTTGAAATCTTTCTACAACTGTGCTCTTATCTGAATACCCATAGATACCACGCATAAGTGATTTCGGATATAGAGAATATAATAAGAGATTTGGGGAGAAAACGGATACCTGAGGAAAACCGGCGTTAGCTACCACAGGATCGACTGAGGAGCCATTGACGACGAAACTGCTTTATCCAGTGAATCAAACTAAGTGATAATCCATACGCTGGAAAATTACCCAAAAGGCTGGCGTGCCAAACTATATTAAAAGCCTTCGAGACTTCAAGGGAAACAGCAAGTGCTTCCCCACCGTTCTCAAGTGCCTCGCCCCATTCGTGACTGATTTGATGATAGCGAAACCGGTACCGACGGTCACTGAGAAGGTCATTTTGTTCTAGGTATGCCATTAAACGGGCATTTAACATGCGCTCCATAATCTTGCAGAGTGTGGAGGTGATTGAGATTTGTCGTCAATTGGCAGGGTCAGCACGGCTACCATTTTTCGGAACTGGCTGCAGGTTAGCCGGCTTCCAGTCAGCACAGGAGGCAACTCAGGTGCACAAGCCTTAAGAACTATAGCTAGTATAACATCTGGTTCACTAGCTTTATTCACGTCTAGACACCACAAGGTTCTAAGAATCTCCTTATTTGTTATACGAACCTCCGATCGTAATTCTGGTGGAACGTTGTTGCCACTGTCTAGACACGAATTATGGGCAAAGAAAGACGCGGAAAAGTACGCTTTTTCTTTAGCCTTATGCGCTAGTGTGCCATTCGGTTTTACCAGCAGAGGCAGTATAGGCCGCCCAAAAAGCTATCTAATGCAATTGATACTGGCTTTCTGTAACACACTTCTGTAGGACTTGGCGGACTGATTGAAAGCTCTCTTCTTAGAGCTGCTATCTGGAACTTTGCGGGTTCATGCATCAACCCAAGGTACATACTCCATAGCTTGACGAAACACATCGGTTATCACATCCGCACAGCTTAACGAATTCACAGAAGAGAAACAGACCTCTCGCCATGGATAGAATGCAAAAATGTGTCGCATCTTGTCCCAATCAGCTGACTTACTGCTGCTGACTTGAACAATGTGACGATACAGATTTCACCAGACAAAGGTTAGATATATCCAAAGAGGGGGGTAACCTTTACGTCATACGTATTTGGTTTTACGTCATCGGTAGTCAGCAGAAGGTCCAAGGGATTAGCTGTATGTAGTCTACTCCGAGTATCCTGATTGCAATCCTTAATGCAACCAAACGATACTACTAGAGTTACTGCGCTCATAGGAACTTGATGACCCCCCCCCCCCCAGAGATCGCCATTGGGCCCTCTCGCCCGGTCGTTAATCAGCACGATGGAGCCACGCTGGGATTTTTCTCTAGTTGGCGGGACAGCCTTTCATGAGTAACTAATTAACTAATCGGGCTCCAAACTACCTGTAATCGACCAGCGGAACACCGTGCTTCAGATCCCGCTACCCTCCATAACCAAGCAACCGACATAGCACCAATCGACGCTTTGCAACCAGTTCCACACAACGCTACTGATCAGGTTTTTTCTCTATATACTTTCACCAAGCATCATGCCGGAACGACAACGTCATTTGGCAACTCATCATTTGGAGTATTTGCACATTAGTGGGTGGTAACCGAAAAGCTAGTGGTCGAAACCTACCACCGGGATTGTTGCTGCCCGTACCACCCGGAGGACATGTGTAGGGGAGTCAGATTTCAAGTGTTTCCTACGAACACAAGCAGCCTCATCCCCCTAAACCGTGTTGAAAGCTTTGAGAGCTTATTATGTTCGATACCGGATTTAGTTTAGATTTCTTTAGTGATATTTGTAACAGACATGCCTTAAACCTCCGCAATACACTCACGCACTTGTGTCCCACGCAAAAAGGACCACCATTTTGAAGTTCCCTTTCAAATCGGTCGCTAAAACGTATCACCCTTGTGCATTTTAAAAATTTCTAAAATCTGCGTACTTTATGCGGTGCAAATCTATGCAAAGTTCTAAGTACGCACAAAAATTTTATGAGTGTAGAGAACGGGAAACCCTTTTTACTGGAAACGAGGCATTCTATCTTAGTCCTCACGGGTGACAACGCTTCTGTAGATGATTCTTCTATAGATGTAGATGTCTATGGGCCGTAGCAACCACTTACCATCAGGTGGACTGTGTGCTCGTTTGTCACTCTATCCTATAAAAAAAACATCACAGTGTACTCAACGCAACGTATTAAAAATTAGAAAACAAACTCAGCATACAGAAACGCAGTGACTAGAACAGGCATCTCGTTCATATATAATATCCATACCATCTGATATCTTCATAAAGTGCTTATATACTCATCTTTTGATTTTGATTTTGGTCTTCAGGCAAGGAGTTCCAGAGGAGTGTAGGCTGAATGGTAAAAATTACAAAATTAGTAAAATATAGTGGGATATTTATTTTTTTATTAAACGATGAACACGGAGTTCTTTTATATGTTGATGAAATATACTCAAATTTGGCCTTGAGGTAAGGAGAAGTGGACGTGAACAAGCAAAATTCTAAAGTTACGCCTATGTTTTATAGTGACTTTTTTTAAGGCGAAAGTGACATAGAGTGATATGATCATAATTACGAAGACCGAAAATGTATCTGATGCAATTGTCGAGAAGGCGCTCTAGTTTGTTAAGATGATTTTGGTTTAAATCCGGATAAAACACGTCTGCATAATCAATAATAGGTAATATTATTAACTGTAAAAGCATAATTTTATTCCTAAAGGGAATAAAACATTTTAAGCGATAAAGAGAACGTAAAAAAGAGACTTTTCGACATGTTTCAGAGATATGAACCCCCCAGCTCAGAGTACATATATGTAGACCAATATTTTTAACTGTAGAAGAGAACGGTATCAAGCGATAATACATATTATACTAGACGAAGGCAGCCTCGTGGTATCAATCTTTGCAAGCGCATTTGAGCTACCTATAATAATCATCGCTTGGCATTTGGTAGGGTTGACAGACACTCCGAATCACATGGACCAATCATGGACTGACTTGAGATTGGAATTCAATTTGTTAATCGCATTATGAACGTGGCCGTGTAGTGGCGGTTGAGAATATCCACTACCCCATATCTTCCCGTGGGTGTCGTAAAAGGCGACAGAGGGAGACAGGCAGGAGATGGGCAGCAGCATCTTCCTGATAACAACTGTGACGTAATAAAAAAAACTGCGGTTGCCAACCCGCTCGCCAAGCGTGGTAACTATGGCAAATACCCCCCAATGAATAAATACACAAACAGACGGCCCCCAGTCCCCGGCGGCCCCGCTATTCCTGGCTACGGTGGCGACCATGGTAACGGCGGGGCAGGGGGGTGCTAAGAATCTCCGGTGGAGGTTCGGTTGCCACCTACGACGACTCGACCTGGCAACATATAACGCACGCACCCTGAGGACTGACGAGAAGATACTAGAGCTGGAAGAAGAGGTAGACAAGTTGCGCTGGCATATTATTGGATTATCCGAGGTCCGAAGAGAGGGGGAGGACACGGCAATCCTCGAGTCCGGCAACTTGTTCTATCACCGGGAGGGCGACCATCTGTCCCAAGGAGGTGTTGGATTTATCGTCCACAAGTCTCTCGTCAACAACGTTGTAAAGATTGGGAGTGTGTCGACGAGGGTCGCGTACCTGATACTCAGAATCACCAAACGGTATTCGCTGAAGGTCATTCAGGTTTACGCACCAACCTCGGCACATCCCGATGAGGAGGTGGAGGAAATGTATGAGGATATTTCCAGAGCCATACATTCCTCCAAAACCCACTACACGGTGTTGATGGGAGACTTCAACGCAAAACTAGGCACAAGAGAAAGAGGTGAGCTGAAGGTAGGGAAATTTGGAGTAGGGCAACGGAACCGAAGGGGCCAGCAGCTGGCCGACTTTATGGAGAAAGAGGGACTCTTTATGATGTACTCTTTCTTCCAGAAGCGGCCCCACAGGAAGTGGACCTGGTCGAGCCCCGACGGTTCGACAAAAAATGAGATTGACTTCATTATGACGACCAGACGCCAACTGTTCAGTGATGTCTCAGTGATCGCAAGGGTGAAAACTGGCAGCGATCACCGAATGGTTAGAGGCACACTGAACCTAAACGTTAAGTTGGAGAGGTCTCGTCTAATGAAGTCAACGCTCCGTCCCCCCTCGTGCTCTAATCCAGAATCCCGAAACCTTTCAGCTCGAGTTACGTAACCGCTTCCAGTGCCTAGAAGATTGCAATGCAGTGGACGATATGAACGACAAGCTCGTGGAAACTGTCCATGCGGTCGGAGCTAAGTTCTGCAAGACCCGCCGCAGAAGAACACAAAAACTCTCCGATCACACTCTTAATCTCATGGCTGTTAGACGGGAGATGAGGCTGCAATCGTCAACAGATTTGACAGCATACAGGCAACTGAACAGACAGATCTCCAAATGCATGCGGCGAGACTTACGCAACTATAATACTTCTCGTATTAAAGAAGCGATCGAGCGGAACCAGGGCTCCAAAGTCTTTTCCAGAGATCTGTCTGCCAGAAAGAGCCAACTGTCAAAGCTGAAGACTGAGTGTGGCAACATCGTTTCCGGGACACCTGAGATTTTGAGTGAGATTGAGAGGTTCTATGGGCAGCTGTACACATCATCGTTGGAGCCACACGCAAGTGTGAGTAACGATCCAAGAGCAAGTCTTATCCGACACTATTCCGATGATATCCCGGACGTCAGTCTGAGCGAGATTAGAATGGCTCTCCACCACCTTAAAAACGGCAAGGCCCCGGGCGAGGATGGAATTACAGCGGAGCTTCTGAAAGCGGGTGGAAAACCGGTACTTGAAGTCCTTCGGAAGCTCTTCAATTCCGTCCTCCATGGTGGCACTACTCCGGAGGCGTGGAGCAGAAGCGCGGTGGTTTTGTTCTTTAAGAAAGGCGACAACGCTCTCTTGAAGAACTACAGACCGATTTCCCTTCTGAGCCGCGTCTACATGCTATTTTCGAGAGTCATTACGAATCGTCTCGCACGCAGACTCGACGACTTCCAGCCTCCCGAACAAGCCGGTTTCCGAAAAGGCTTCAGTACCATAGACCACATACATACCCTGCGGCAGATTGTACAGAAGACCGAAGAGTACAATCTGCCACTTTGCCTGGCATATGTGGACTATGAGAAAGCCTTTGATTCCGTCGAAATTTGGGCGGTGCTACAGTCCCTTCAGCGGTGCCAAGTTGACTGTCGGTACATCGAAGTGCTGAAGTGTTTGTACAGTAGGGCTACGATGGCTATCCGAGTACAGAACCAGAGTTCGAAACCTATCCAACTTCAGAGAGGTGTAAGACAGGGTGATGATATATCCCCGAAACTCTTCACCGCTGCGTTGGAAGACGCTTTCAAGCTACTGGACTGGAAAGGATACGGTATTAACATCAATGGCGAGTACATCACTCACCTTCGATTTGCCGACGATATAGTCATTATGGCAGAATCGCTGGAGGACTTAAGCATTATGCTCAATGACCTCAATAGTGCCTCCCAACGGATAGGTCTTAAGATGAACATGGACAAAACAAAGATCATGTTTAATGTCCATGTCACACCTATGCCGGTAGTTGTTGGAAGCACTATGCTCGAAGTTGTTGACGAGTACGTTTACCTGGGATAAATAGTCCGACTAGGTAAGTCCAACTTCGACCGAGAGGTCAATCGACGGATTCAACTCGGCTGGGCAGCGTTCGGGAAATTACGACATATCTTTTCGTCAGGTATACCTCAATCTCTAAAAACTAGATTGTACAACCAGTGCGTGTTGCCAGTGATGACTTACGGATCTGAGACGTGGTCCTTCACTGCTGGCCGTATGAGGACGCTTAAGGTCGCTCAGCGAGCTATGGAGAGGGCTATGCTTGGAGTTTCTCTGCGTGATAGACTCAAAAATGAGGATATCCGCAGTAAAACCAGAGTTACCGACATAGCCCAACGGATTAGTAAGCTGAAGTGGCAATGGGCCGGCCATATAGCTCGAAGAACCGATAACCGATGGGGAAGAAAGGTTCTCGAGTGGCAGCCTCGTACCGGTAGGCGTAGTGTAGGGCGACCCCCCACTAGATGGAGTGACGACCTGGTAAGACATGCAGGAAGTCGATGGATGCAGGTGGCTCAGGACCGTGCTTTGTGGCATTACTTGGGGGAGGCCTATGTTCAGCAGTGGACTTGTGAAGGGCTGTAATGATGATGATGATCATTATGAACGTCACAAATGTCTGACTGTACATACATTTGTAATTCATCAGTATACAGATAGTATGAACAATCAATATTGGATGTGATGGAATTAATAAAAACAGAAAAGACTAAGGGAGAAAGTATACCACCTTGAGGTACGCCAAAAATCAGGTCAACCCATCGTAAAGTCATTTGTTACACGTAGACAGACTGCTGACGTCGGCGAAGATAAGATGAACACTTCAGGACTGATGGTGCAAACTTCAAATAGGAAAGGATAGCAAGTTTTTCCCAATAGTTTTGTTATTATAAAATTTTAATAATAATATTTTTATTGCTATAACTATTATAATATATAATTAAATATATAATTTAAAAAACCCTCTTGCTTATGACATCATACTAATTACTTATAACACACTGTTGAACCCTTCGACGAAGCCCTTCGACTTTAGAACATTAAAATAACAACTAACAAAAATACATTGTCGAAATCCCGTACTTGCTGGATTCAGTACATTTTTATTAATTGAGAAACTCGATTGGATAGGCCATACTGTGGTAACTGGTCATTACAGTTTCTACGAGTATCACTAAATCTTTGACTACATTACTATACATTACTAGTTTATTAACCGGTATCCCCTTCCGGCAAACTTATCATAAAAGCGTGCAGTAATGACCTCCGCAAAAAATATTCAATAACACTTAATTCAAGACTTGTGTCGCATATGTGCCTTGTGATGAAAATAAATTTCAAAGAGTATCGAATAAACTATTATTATTCGTTTCGAAACTATCCATAGTATGCTCATTTTATAAAGGGGACTTTTTTCGGTCAGAGGTCAAACCGGATCATCGTTTTCTCTTATTAAACTGTATAACAAAGCATGTTTCGTTTAAAAATAAAACGTTTAATAACAATCCAGGGTCACATAATTCACCGATTTCCTGCATCGTCACTCCATCTAATAAAAATAAAATAATTTAAGACCCCCTTATTGATGGAATTACAATTAGCGCAATCAATATTGGATGTGTCTAATATCTTTCCGCGGGTCATTCAAGAATTAAATTATCTTTTTTATTTCTTAAATTTGATTTTACTCTATCTTAATTACATTCAATATATATTATAAATAAAGCAACAAAAAAATTACGATCTTTTTAATTAAGATTCATAAAATTAAACATACATAGGTATAATGCAATGAGAGCTCAAAAAGGATCGTTTTCATTGAATAACGACTTGCCACGGTTTTCCTTATTAAACGAGTAATTTTACAGAGCACCGAGCTTTAACTAATGTTCTCTTGGACGTTTTTCTGACAACAAAAACTGAAAACGTGAGTTACCCTCGACACATTTTCAAGCTTTAGTGAATTCATATGTAATTTTTATTCAATATACGAGTTTCGGACTTAACATCAATTTAATTAATTTGTTTCTTAAGGTAGTTATAAATAGCTTTATAAACTCAACAATCAAAGCTTTTATATTTTCATCACAAACTCCTTCGTAAAAAGTTGACCCTAATTAAATCAGTCGGTAAAACTACATTTTTATGTTTCAATAATTTATTACTACTCATCATCATCATCATTACAACACTTAACAAGTCTGCTGCTGAGCATGGGCTTCCCCCAAGGAATGCCACAAGTCACGAATGCAAGAAGGTCGCCCACTACGCCTACTAGTACGAGCCTGCCACTCGAGAACGTTTTTCCCCTCATCGGTTGTCAGTTCTTCGAGCTATATGACTATATGTTTGGCCCATTGCCACTTCAGCTTACTAATCAGTTGTGTTATATCTGACACTCTGGTTCTATTGCGATATCCTCAATTTCTTTATTCGGCCAGCAGTGAAGGACCACGTCTATCCATAAGTCATCACCGGCAATATTGGTGTGACTTTCAATAAATACCGTTTGCTGAATCTGATTATAATATGAGAAGAAGGAAACGTAACAGAAAAGGCCAATTGTCGCAACCCTCGTCGACACACTCACAATCCTTACAACGTTGTTAACGAGAGACTTGTGGACGGTACACGTGATACATCCTTGGGTCACCCTCCCAGTGATAAACAAGTTTCCGCATTCAAGGATTACCGTATCCTCCCCGTCTCTTCGGACTTCTGATAATCCTATAAATTCCTAGCGCGACTTGTCCTCAGGATGAGTGCGTTAAATGTTGTTAGGTCAAGTCGTCTCAGGTGGCAACTAACTTCTTAGCACCCCCTAGACCCCTTCTTAGCAATTTATTACTTATGTACATTTAAATTACTAAATAGCGTCTCATTTTATTAATATTAATTTTAGTATTAATTGAATACAAATAGGCAAAAACCTTCTGTGGAGAAACTAGTATCATAACATAAAATGGGCAGCTTTTGGTACAGTCATATTATTCGGCCCGAAAGTCTAACAAGCCTCTCCCATAGTGAGGATTTGCCTAAATCACCTTACTTAGCAGTTGCACTTATCTACTACTGTCACACTAGCACTTCTTTTCTTCGCAGGTCTAGATATTTTACGTTTGGCGTAAATTATACCATCTTCAATCAGAAGCCAAGAGATCTTTCTGTAGTTTCCAAACTTCCAAATACTTTCTATTAATTTATTAACGAAGATTTTTTTAAACATCACCTTACGTAAGTGTGCAGAACGGAAGAAGGTATATCAGCGGCTACTACGATGACAATTACAAAACTAATTAAAGATTGCGATATGAGCAGAAGCACGCGCAAAGCTGAATCGCAAGAAGTGAAAAATGCTTTGTGTGAAAAAAGAGTAAGCAATGAGCGTGAGCTTTAAAGGGGTTTGAGGGGATACGAGGGGCTTGCGCGAGGGTGCAGGTGCACCTGGGCGGCGGCCGGCGCCCAACAGCCCACGTGCCCGGGCTGGCTCAGCCTCGGCGCCCGCAGTCGTGAGCAAGCCGGCATCGCTGTCGGACGGATACAGCCCAACCCGCCCCGCTGGAAGCGACAGGTGGCGCAGACGCCCGCCGCCTGCGCGTTTCGCATCTCCGCCTTCGCCAGTAACGCCCGGCTTCATCATGAAACTTTAATATCGTGTTTGTTTAGAGAATAGCCGTTTTTAATTGTTTCTTCACAAAATGCAAAACATTAGTGCTAGCAGTTGATAAGTGTGGTTTTACAGGATAAGAGCTCGACTTTCGATGTGTGTAACTTAGTAGAAGTTTGTTTGGGATTTGAAATACTGTACCTTCTTAAAAATACTGTAAGTATATAAGATATGAAATTACGGATGGAGTATAGATAAATATTAATTTACCTACTATATACAGCATTTCTGAAAACTAAATAATATTCATTGTGCACTTACACAGAATAATTACCATTTTATTTTTAAAATAAATTATAAAAATTGTTTATCTAACCTCTAATATAATTACGGTTTGTAAAACTAAAGACCAAAAACAAACCAGAAAGACCATAAAAATAAACATTCTACTTCCCAACTTAATTATTTGCAATGGTTATAAATATTTTCTATATCTATTACTCGCTATAAATTAACTTGACCCGTATGTATTTATCATACACTGTTATTATATGTTGTAACTCAATGTGCATCCACGTTCAGTTTTATAAATAATCTGAAATTTTGCAGACTTATTAATAACTGATGACAATACAATAATTTCATTACTATGACTTGGTATTCTCACTAGAACCATACAGCTCAATACATGTTTTAGTTTTAAATTTTGATTTTTTATATCATAATTATCTCATTACAATTTTATGGTCACATATACACAAATTAAATTAAAAAAAATTATACATTTTAAATTAACTCAATATTCTATATAGATTGACTTTATAGAAACAAATTAATTATTTGTGAGTTTTTCGTTAATAAAAGAAGTTCAAAATGTTGTTTGCAAGTGAGCGTTTCAGTTTTTGTTTCATTGATTTCTTGAAATTTTCGAAAAGGCATTCATGTTCCCCCACTAGATGGAGTGACGACCTGGTAAGACATGCAGGAAGTCGATGGATGCAGGTGGCTCAGGACCGTGCTTTGTGGCATTCCTTGGGGGAGGCCTATGTTCAGCAGTGGACTTGTGAAGGGCTGTAATTATGATGATAATGATGATTAATGTTTTTATGTTAATTTTGGAATTGTAAGTTAATTTCTAGTTGTTATAGTAACAGCCTGCTACCCATATCTCGGTTTGTTTCCCTCCATCACCTCTACTATACTCACAAAGCGATATTGGGTAGTGGATATTCTTGATACGCCACTAGACGGTAATATAATAAAATGATGATTTCTTAAGTTTACGCGAACACTACACGTTGAATAAAACTATTTATACGGATTTTATCGCGTTTAATTTACTTATTTATTAAGTAATAATTTAAATAATTCACTATTAAAATTTATTTATTTTTAAGAAATAGTTTAATACTTAATAAATAATAATAACGCGTAAGTTAAATTAATTCAAAATGACTGCCACTGGCTTCGATACAGGATTTAATCTATCTGGCCACGGAATTATGGATTTACACACTATCTTCGAAACGAATCCAGCAATTGCTGACTGTAACGGTTTATTAAAAGACTCAATATCAAAGTATAGTTTTGAGCAGGCCATGTCCTCTTAGTAAGTAAGACATGCCACAATTTGTAGATCAACGGTTTCAAATATTGAAGGAAGGCCAGTTGGGCTATAATTGAGTTTGAAACATCATTGTGCGAAGATTGATTTGAGTAGTTCGTTTCTTGTTCGTTTTCTTGGGACACTTAGAGAGCAAAGTCTTGCAAGAAAGTCAAAGGAACATTTTTGAAAAGTGTATCACTGACCGATTCCACTTTACGATCCAAGAAAAGCTTTATATTAACTTTGCCCAAAAGTCGTTACACCTTTGTTATACAAAAATTAAGCTACGGGGTTTCTTAATAACGGACCTCAAAATGGATCCATGGATCGATCCAAGCTCTTAAGCTGAAGACATCCTGTGTATTGGCAGGCTTAAGCCCTGAAGCTGAGTGCTTGCTGAATTAATTTATTATTATTTACTTAATAATTAATTTATTATTATTTACTGAATAATATTATAATTTATAATTAATTTATTATTATTTACTGAATTAATTTATTATTATTTATTATGAGTGCTTAGTGAATTAATTATTCGTGACGCTAGGACCCCTATCGTAAGTCTTCATTTGACGCAAGAATATTTTTGCTTCTCTACTTACGTAAATACTAATGGCAGGAGTTGCACCGATCCTTGCCGGTGTTTGACAGAGGAATTATTGGTGTATCTGTCGATAGTGTGATGCACAAATATTCGGCTTATTTATACATTTTAAAACGTCTTAAAAATTACTAATGGATTTGTGCCCACTTTGTGCAAAACAATCATTGCAATTCTGTTTTTAAGCCTCCTCCATGATGTTATAAACATTATAAATATAATCCACAGTTTACATTAAGTATAAGCGTTGAAAAATGTTAATGTGAAAAATGTACCGTCAAATCGATCGAAGTTTCTTGTGTACCAAATGTAATCCAAATTTGAATTGTAAATACAAGAAAAAACGCGCTGTTTTTATTTTATCGTAACATTAATACCAATTTTACATTGTATGCCACGCATTCCGCTGGACTTGCAAATCAAAACCGATCGATTAATGTGAAAAGATAATATAATAGGGATGAAATTAGGACAGAGAGCATTGAAACAGATCTGAGAGATATTCTAATTCTGCTTTATATTTCTTTTTTACAGATGTTTTACCATTTTACGTATTCCGTTCTGTTTGAGAGACGTTTGGAATTATATTTCTTTCTTACAGATATTTTTTCACTTTACTTGTGTAAATTCATAGACAAAGTTTTTGAACCGTCTACTCCCAGTGTAAAATAGCCAATTTATAGATAAATCATAATTAACATTATAGTGATAGACGAACTTAGAGTCCACTTTTTAAGAATAAATAACAATAAATTAAATTTATAGAGAAACAACTTCAACCAGAAAATATCGTATCGATTTGATATATGTTACATGAGGCACACCAAAAGTCCTGCGCTCCTGGTCACTCATAAATGTTTTAATTTCGAATGTTATACTTTTTAAAACATGAGAAACTCATGTAAAACTCATGTAAACTCATGTATAAATCGAAATATTTTTGGCGAAAATTTGCGTATCAACTATTTTTTGTGACTAGTTGAAATTAGTCATCCTTAGCAAAAATAGAGTTAACGCGTTTTATGGCGATAATTTTTTATGATTTCAAAAGCTCACTCTCCTCACAGGACTGTACTGCTCGACTTCAAACTGCTTGCAAGACGGAAGTTACATTTAAGCACCGTAAGACGTTGATTGATACGCAGAATTTGATCGTGGTTATGTGCCTCTCTATGATCAATTCGCAACTTCTGTCGCTGAAGAAAATGTGGCTACTGCCAAGCGACAAATTTTTAGTATTTGGTATGAGTCAAATTTAAAAGAGATTACATCATACTACTTCATCACACTAGAACTTGCCAGTTGTGTTGCAGTACTTAATGAACAAAACACAGTTAACACTAAGTAGTACTACTAAGAGACTTGGTAAACAACTAGTGGTGCATTTGAGTGACCAATGTCTTTGAAATTTGGGGAAAAACTACCAACAAATCACATCCTATTGCACCATGAAAATTCTTGGGCGCACAACGCAAACAAAACAAATTAATTTTGGCTTCTGAAAATGTGGTGCTCTTGACCTATCCCATACACAGTCCAGACCTCGCACCAAGGGGTGTAGATATATTTTCCCAAAAATCAAAGATTTGATGAGAAGTTTGACATTTACGAAGCCAGATTTACAAGTTATACAAAACTATCTGTCTTCCTGACTAAAAGTTCAAGTTGCAGTCTAAAAATCGAGTTTTTATTAATTTAATTAAAATATTTTAAAATTATTTATATTTGTATGACTTCATGGCGAAAAAGAGACTCTTTTTGATGAACTTTTTTTCAAGAAGCGCCCCACTGAAAATGGATATGGGCAAGCCCCGACGGTTGGACGAAAATAAGATTGACTTCATAATGATAACCAGACGGCAACTATTTAGTGATGTCTTAGTGATTGCTAGGGGGGAAATCACTGAACCCAAACATTAGGTTGGAGAGGTCACGTCTCATGAATTTAACGCTCCGTATCCCTCGTGTTTTATTCCAAGGCCCCGGATACTTATGGCTTGAGTTACAACATAGTTTCTAGTGCATAAAAGACTTCAATACAGTGAACGATATGAATGACAAGCTTGTGGAGACTGTCCATGCTATCGGAGCTAAGGTCTGCAAGACCCGCCGCATAAGAACTGAAAAACTCTCCGAACACACTTCAACTCATGGCTGTTAGTCGGGAAATAAAGCTGCAGTTTTTAGCAGATATGATAGCATACAGGCAACTGAACAGAAAGATCTCCAAATGCATTTTTTGATTATTTTACATATCATTGAAGAAATGATCAAGCGGAACCAAGGCTCAAAGTCGTTGTCAAAAATATGTCTGGCAGAAAGAGCCAACTGTCGGAGCTGAAAACTAAATTTCGAAGCCAAAGACTGATATTTTAAATGAGATTGAGTGGTTCTACGGGCAGCTGTCATCGTTAGAGCCATACACAAGTGTGAATAACGGTTCAAGAGAAAGAGATCGCGGACGTCAGTCTGAGCGAGATTAGAGTAGCCCTCCAGCACCTTAAAACGACTGTTGAAGACAACTGAATGATTTCCTTTCTGAGCGTCTCGCACGCAGACTCGTCGATTTCCAGCCTCCTAAACAAGCTGGTTTCCGAAATCGCTCTATTACAAGAGACCACATACATACATACTATTGCCGAAGGCATTGTACAGAAGACCGAAGATTATAATCCGCCACTGTGCCTTGCGTATGTGGACTACAAGAAAGCCCTTTGATTCCGTTGAAATTTGAGCGGTACTACAGTCCCTTTGGCGGTGCCAAGTTAACTGGCGGTAGATCGAAGTGTACAGAACCAGAGTACGAAACCTATCCAACTGCAGAGAGGTGTAAAATAGTGTGACTTTATTTCTCCAAAATTCTACACCGCTGCATTGGAAGACGTTTTCAAGCTACTAGACCGGAAAGGATACGGTATTAATATTAATAGCGAGTACATCATTCTTCGATTTGCCGGCGGAATACTCTTTATAGCGAATGGCCGGAAGGACAAAAGGCCCTCCCAACGGATAGGTCTTAACATGAACATGGACAAAAGAAAGGTCATGTGTAACGTCCATATCACACCTATACCACACCTATGTCACAACTATGCCAAAATAAAGGGTTTTTTTACTTATTATAAACCAGTGGCTGATGGTTAGTGGTGATGAAGCCCTAGTTGGTAAAACGCACTATGTTAGTGCAACAAAAGCTTATTCACTCTTGCCTTGAAGACGCTCTGATTATATTCGAATGGAAAGACCTTTGCTGTACGAATTACAAAAGATGAAATAAAGCTTTTGGTTCTAATAAGTGGAATATCGACAACAAAGGGGTACCTGCCGACCGTCTGGTTGTCCAAAGGATTAAAGGAGAGGAAGGAATTAAAGCATGTAATTCCTGCTCATTTATGTAAGGTCATGTGTATAACGTCAATCACACCTATGTCGGTATTTGTTGGGGACATTGCGCTCGAAGTTGTTGATAAGTATGTTTAACGTAATCAATAGTCCAACTAGGTAAGTCCAACTTCGACCAAGAGATCAATCGACGAATTCAACTCGACTGAGCAGCGTCCGAAAGATTATGACACACCTTCTCGTCAGGTATACTTCAAAACTAGAAAAAAGTTTTTGTACGAGTGTATGTTGCCAGTGATGATTTATGAATCTAAGATGTGGCGGTGACGTTTTGGATTTCTCTGCGTAATAGACTTAAAAAGGAGGATATCAGCAGTAGAACCAAAGTAACTGACAAAGCCCAACGAAATAGTGGGCTGAAGTGGCAATGGTCCGGCCATGTTGCTTGAAGACCGACAATTTATAAGCTGATTGTACGTGGTAGAACCATGCTGTAGCTTTATTAATATATTGTTCTATATTTGTAGCACGAATGGATCGGCTTGACCGGGAAACGACCACACTCTCACAAAATACTAGCTTAAAATAACAGCTTAACGCTGCTGTGTTTCGCATGGTGAGTGTAGAGAACCGGAAACTCCTTTTACTAGAAATGAGACATTCTATCTTAGTCCTCACGTTTGACAACACATCTGCATTTTTATTCGTAGTCGATGAGAGATGTAGATGTATGGGCCACAGCACCTACTTAATACTTAAGCTATGTGTTGTCATCCTTATCCTATAAAAATATCTTAATTGCAAACCATGTATTTTAATCCAATTTCCACTAAACTTTAAGGTACCTGACACTAAAGCAGTAATAAGCTTGAATTTCACGGACATATCTGTGGAATCTGTCTGTCTATGTCAAGTTTAAGAGTCACTTTGTATCACAAACTAAATTTAGTTTTATATTAAATAAAATAATACATTTGAAAAAACAATAACAAGCATATATTTTCCGAATGCCAACCTCAACAGAACGCGATGTATACTACTAACTAAGGATGAGACTCGCGGCCAGTTGATGACGGAAATACCATTTGAAAACTCTGAACCCAAATTACACAAACTAGTGATGTAAAAATATTGATATTGTTGTAGTTGTTATTGTATACTTCATAGTTTATGCAAAATGCTTGCGTGTTCCAACAACAAGAGTAAGTTAAGATTAACGCTGTGCAAATTAAACTTTTAAATGCTTCACCATTTGTTATAATTTAATCGAAAGAAAACTTAGTGTTACATATTTGTCTATACATTACATCAATTAAAAAGTTAAGGAGGGGGATGCTAATTTGAAGCTTTATATTTTGAAAACTCAGCTTAATTACTTAAAGTGGATTATCGAACCTCGTAATTATATTAAAAACCTTTCTGTAAATTTTCCGATCATTATGGAAAGTAAAGATATTTTCCATTATTTATTTTATAAAACTATAAACTCTGTTACACATATAACTTGGTTGTGGGACTGCTTTTCTGCCCAGGAATCCATTTGGGTAGATAGCATCCTCTTACAGCCAAATAGCAGTGTTTGTACAACTGTGGTCTGAACTGAGGGGTCCACCATAGTCCTTAAGTGATAACGCATCTGTAGCCTTTTTTGTTTTTATTTTTTTGAAGCTCATGATCATAATACTAATAATGCGGCGATTAATTATGAAAATTGAATTCCCGCAACCCACACCCCCGCCCAAAAAATTCTAAAACAAAAAATGGCCCCCCACACCACAAAGAAGAAATCAATTTTATTCAAAGTGACCGGATTTTGATTTTGTGTACGTCTTTAATATCGGGTCATTAATTTATGAATTTACGCACTGTATCCATAGAACACATACCCACCGCTAGCTCTAAAGATTTCTTGAGAGACACAATGTCGGATTAACGTTTTGGCCATGTCTTCCAGTGCTGACTACAAATTGAGTCGATCGGACCGTTAAATCGTGTTGTATGCTTGTGACGATTTCATGACAATTAAATTTGGTCTGATGGTAGTGCGCAAACAGTCACTTGAATCAGTATCGATTTACTAGTTTTCTCTATCGGGCGATCATTTTACAGCACTCAATTATATGTATATAACTATATAATTGAAAAGGAACCAGCGAGGGGATTAAGAAACAGCATGCTTTCAAGCATTTTATTTCCGAATAAAAACACTCGTCTTGAACGAACTTTCAAATTAACAATTCCGCTTTTCTCAAGAGCGCTATGTCCAACGCGCCATCGGGTCCTTTAACCGACTTTGCTAAAACTTTGTTGGAACGCATAACCGACTTTTCGGCTGCGCTGTCGGGTCCTTTAACCGACTTTCTTAAACTCTTGAATTTTTCTACCGCTTGTAAGGTGCGTGTAGTTGCCCCAAGGAATTTCTTAAAGCTGCTAAATCGTCCGTAGTCGGGTAGACTTAACGGTTCTTGCTTTCTCAGCGCATTTACGCACTTTGGCGATTTTTCTTCACCTGTGTCTAAGCTATTTATGGTGTCCACTTGTTTGGGCCATAAATCAGGACTTTTCCTGAGGAATTCAGGTCCTTGAAACCAGCGATGACTTACGTCGCTCTTATATTTATTTTCCATTTTACTTAAAACTTCGGGTCGGTTGCTAGCCCATCCCCTCAGTTGGAAAGAAGCATGTTTATGTAATTCATACATATCGTTTACTATCCTTTCGGCCGTCGTCACGTCGGGAAATGCCTGTAGATAGTCATCCATATAAAAATTGCTTTCCGTAGCGGAAGCTGCTTCTGGATAGATATGTGCGTTGTCCTGCGCATTCCTATTCTTTACATATATAGCGATGCATGGTGATGATGCCGCTCCAAATATGAGTGACGTCATTCTATACTCTTCCGGTGGCGCGTCACGATTGTGCCGCCATAATAATCGAAGGCTATCCCTGTCTTCTTCCCGGATTTTCACTTGCAGGAACATTTCTTTAATGTCTGCCATCACTGCCACGCTTCCTTCTTTGAATCGTAGCAGAACTCCAAACAGCGACTTCAATAAGTCCGGTCCGGTTAACAATGCATCATTCAGACAACGTCCGCCCGTCCTTGCGGCGGCGTCGAAAACTATCCTTATTTTCTTCTTTTGTGGATAAGTCACTGCGAAGTGAGGAAGGTACCCACGTGGGGAAATGGAAATATGGTTCGCTTTCTCTGCGTAACCGTTAACGATGAGATTTTCAATTTGCTTCTCATATTCTTTTTTCAACTCGCTATTCTTATCGAGCTTCTTTTCGATATTAAACAGGCGACTTTCAACCTGCGCTCTATTCGACGGCATGCACTCATTGTCTGTGCGCCATAACAAAGCAGTCTCGTACCTATTATTAGGTATACGACGTACCGTTTTGCTCAAAATATTTAAAGCTCGTTCTTCTGGGTCGTTCGCGGGCTTTCGCGCAGACACTCCCAGAGATTCCAAACTAAAATAATCCTTGATTAACTTATCCATATCTTCCTCCTTCTTGGTGGAAATGTGGTTAACAATCTTGATTGGTTTAATACCACCCGATATGTGACCATTTAAAACCCATCCGAGTTTGGTGAGCGATGCTACAGGTAGGTTCTTACCTCCTGAAATTAATTCACGAGTAACTATGAGATGCCAATTGTCCTGGCCAATTAATATGGTAGGTCTGGACCTCTCATACATTAACTCGTCCTTAATCGGTGTCAAATGAGAACACCGTTGTAATAATTCTCGGCTTACTGACTGAGGAGAAAGGTTAAGTGACTTAATTGTTTGTACACTTATCTCTTCTAAGCCATTCGAGTAAATGCCTTTTATCTTAACGTTTAAGCGATACGAACTATCGTCGTTAATTCGCTTACCTCCCACGGCTTCAATACGTAATTCTTCTTTACGTCCGCGAGGCGCTAACTTCTGAGCCATCCACTCCTCTATGAGTGTCATGGTCGATCCCTCATCCAGAAGAGCTGTTGTCTTGACCTTTCCTCTAGGCCCATACAACTCGACCGGTATAATCTTTAAGTATGCACATGCCAGTGCATTTACTGTACTAACAGTTGTAATCTGAGCCTCTTTACCCCCCTCGTCCCCTTGTGGCGAGGTATTTTCATTGGGGTATCGGTATAGCATTCGATGATGTGACATTCTACATCCCTCTACACCACATTTTTTCGCTTTGCACTCTAACCTCCTATGGTTAGGTGACAAACATTGGAAACATACTTTCGCTTTTTTGACTGCTTCCCATTTCTCGCGAATATTCATGTCCTTAAACTTGTAACAACTCACTATAGAGTGCTCCTTGTTGCATATAACACATTTATGTGTTACCCGACTTACAGGCTTGTCCTGGGTTGTCATAACCACTTGTCGGTTGTGCTCTTTATTATTTCGGCGTTCTAGACGCTCGCTCGTATTACTTCGGCGCATATAGCGCTCGCTCTTGGCACGATTGCGTACAGACCCCTTTGCGGTGTGTACAGTTTGCTTCCTGAATTCAGGACGCTTCCGTTTTTCAGGCGCATTTTCTTTGCTTAAGGACGTTCCAAATTGTTCACTCAATAAATTTAAAAACTTGGCCATCTTCTGTAACTCTGGCTCCAAAGGATACTGAGCTCGATATTCAAACCATTTAAATTTAATCATAGTTCCGAGTTTCTCCACTATGCGGCTCACTAACTCCGGTGAGTATAAATACTGTGGTTGATTCAACGCTTGTATCGTGGCAACCACGTTCGTAATACGACTTGCAAAAGATCCTATATTCCGGCAATCTTCTGCCAATCTTGGCATACGTTTTACATTCTCGATTTCGGCTAAAATGAGCATCTCAACCCTACCGAATCTTCTCTCGAGAGCGTTCATTATTTCTTCAGTTTCACACAAAGTAAATAACAATGACTTAACCGCCTCCTTAGCGGTGCCCTTTAATGCCCTCCTAAGGCGTGCGACATTCTGCACCCCTGAAAATTGGCTTTTCGTGTCTTCAAACACCGTTTTGAAGATTATCCATTCACCCGGGTCTCCATCGAACACCGGTAATTCCTGGAGGAAATGAAGCTGGCAAGACTTATCTTTACCCGCTATCTTTATTGCACTCACAATCGCTTCGGTCAATTCTGACACCTCACTCGCGTGTGTTTTCTGTGCATTTCCTTGGTTGCGCTCGATCTCCGCCCCTTTGCGGCGTGATCCTTTACACGCTTCCTTATCAGTAATATCGGGTTGTGCTACACTAACCGGCGCGCTCATTATGGTCTGCTGAACCCAACTCCTTACGAAAGGTTCCACCTGAGTATTCCGCTCTTCATCATCCTCACTCGAGTCGATCTCCTCTTCTCGGTTGAGTCGTGCCAACTCCAATTGAGACTTGGCTAAGGCAGCAGCTGCCTGTGCTCGTTCGAGCTCTGAGCGTTCGAATTTAATCCGCGCCTCTAATTCGGCTTCCAGCCTCGCCGATCGCGATGACCTACTACCTCTCTGTGACCCTTTATCACTAGTGTGCCCGATTACTGTCCTTGACGATGCCGCTTCTTCGGTCCTTTGACCTACTTTTTCGACCACCGTTTCACTCCTGGATATAACGGATTGTTGTGCGGTGCTGGCCTGCGTACCACTGGTGTCCGTCCTGTTGCTTGTCGTTGCCATGGACGTCCCTGAGTCCCACGTGCATGTGGACGTGTCGGTGGTGGCTCCACTTGAAGCAGTTGCCCCATTTGACGCAGTAGCTGTGGTCGCTCCAGATGATTCCGCCTCTTTAGCTTTTCTTGAGAGCCCTGTTCTTGTCCTGCTCCCTTCGCTCCTCTCTGTCTGGTCTTGTGCCTTCTTCATCTTGCAGGAAGGTGATTGTTGGCCTACAGTCCCTACAACCCCTTACCTGCAACTCTTCTACACCCCAACCTAACACCACTACCCCTCCCCCCCCTTATCTCCCAACCCTACAACCCTACTACCACCCTAACAGCCCTATCAGCCCTATCAATCCTGAACGGGGCCTACCGAGGTGAGCCGTCTAGGGATGGAGTCGTGCAGGAATGGAATGGAGGAAAGGTTTAGGAACTGTCCCGCCAAGGAATATGACGAAACAGTCGAGCGGTAGTGCAAGCGCAGTCTCGCTCGAGAGAACTGCTCCACCCGAAGGTGTTGTGCCAGAGCCCGACCGTTTGGCACCGTTAGGTGGTCGGGATGTATGCTGTGCTCGCCGCCCAGTCGCCGGTGACGCCTCGTCCGAGCGCCCTCCTCCGGCAGCGATGCAGTCAGGTGCCCACGCGCACCCTCGCCTGGCAGCAGCAGCGGTGGATGCTTCTTCTTGCACCCTCTGATGACCCGACAGGAAATGCCGGCCACGGTCGTCCGACAGGAAATGCCAGACACGGTCGTCCGACAGGAAATGCCAGACACGGTCGTCCGACAGGAAATGCCGAGCACGCTTGCCCGACAGGAAAATGCCAAGCCCTGCTTGGCCACGATGAGCGCCTTCACAAGGCACCTGCGCCTGGCTGCGATACGTGCCCCATGCGTGCACACGCCCCAAGCCGCAATCCCGGTTTTCTTTCGTCCGGTAGTTCCAGGTCCAGTCCTTCTGTGCTGACGTCCTGGTTTCTGGCCTTTGGTCCTATTGCTTCAGCTCAAACCTCCGGCTTCCTTCGGTTGCTGATCTTCACTCGGCTCCGAAGGTCTTCTTTCTTCACAACCAGCAGTCCACTTCGGTGGTCCTTTTAATCCGGCTCCGAAGGTCCAATTGAAAAGGAACCAGCGAGGAGATTAAGAAACAGAAGGGAGGAATCGAGGCTTCTCTCGATCCGGCCTCCTATAACGCCTACGTTGGGTTCGGGAACAACGTATGTGATCTCCGCAACGGAGTAACACACAAGGGCGATAACCTCTTCCTTTTCAGCGAGTAGGTTCAGACGGGGATTACGGGTCTTCCGAAGTCATCCCGGTCCCAACGCCTTAATTCTTCGATGTGGACTGTATAATCTTGAGGGATGAATTACTTGGGAATAAAACAGCAATTATCTTCAAACCATTCCGTGAGAGAGTAATCACTTTTCCCTATCACTTCCCTACACTTTTTCTTTCTTCTTCTTATTGACTGCTGGTCTGATTTCCGAACTTTTTCCCCGAACTATCTCGAAGAATTCCCGAACTTCTTTCCCGAACGAACTACAATAAAACTCGTTTACTAAGCTACCCCAGAGCTATACGCGAAAGTGAGCCGCGCCATTCGCGCGCTTGCGCAACTCAATTACATGAATTTGTTCTATTACTCTCTCACGTTTTACTTAATTTCTTTATTTGCATAAGTCTTACATCAATACAATTTATCTGTATAGATAGCACAAAACAATATCTACACTACGATATACATTACATTTTCATATCACGAAAAACCTTTTATTTATTAAACAAAATATGCCTATTTTAATCACAAGTGCAAAGTGAAAATTTCTTAAATATTTAACACAGAAAGTTAAAACAATGTTTCCCACTTGAATTTATACATATGTTAACTAATACAATAGTTTAATTTACATTTTCTCTATTTATTTCACTATTTAAAACACTTTTAAATTTCTTATACAAAACTATCATTATTTCACTTATACACAGGAATTTTCACATAAAAATAACACAGAACTCACCTTTTTAGCACGTACAATCAACCTGAAATGTTTTACAAGTCATTTTTACATAAATTGCTGAAATTACAAACATTTTAAATTTTTACATTTTCGGCCTCCTAAGGGCGTGGCTTAACGTGCGTCTATGAACTCACACTATTTGAACAACTAACTTTTGCACGGCTCTCGGCTATCAGAAAAAATGAAAGTCTGATATACACCAATTTTAACAATATTAGGTAAATTAAATGCTTTTATACAATTTTCAAACTGTAGGAAACTGTTTCTAATCAGATTCTTATCAGTTATCATGTTTCTTATCAAACAATATAAGTGAATGTTTTCATAAATCAATCATAACAAATAGGCATTTGTTTTCGTACAAAACGTATCAAACTCATATAAAACAATACTTATGCAAATAATTTCCGTTAATTCTATTTATGCACAGAGTGATCATCTCGACCGGGGAACAGATCCGATCTCTAACTTTACTTTAATATTCCTTTAAATTTACATCATTGGAAAGATGATTTCAACCGGGGAACCAATCCGGTAACATAATTTATATCATAAAATTCCCTATATGAATTTATTGAAAGATATTACTTAGAAAAACAGTAAATCTCTGTCTTCTTTTCAATATTCTACATAACCCTGATACTCCGCTATATCTAAAAAATCGCTTTACTTTTGTTCATGCTCCAGATGTCCCATGTAGATCAAATACTAGAACACTGTTAAGATTTCCATCTTTCAATACAATGCTCTATTCTCATTCTTTTACTTTTAATGCAGTTCGATTGTGGAATTCACTTCCCTTTAGGATTCGTGACGCTAAGTCGGTGTCTATGTTTAAAAGACTTGTTAAAGAGCATTATCATTCACACCATAATGATTAATTCGTTATGTGTAGATATTCATATACGTAATATTAAAAATATAATATATTGAATTATATTATCTTTTTTTTATAATATATTATATTGGTATTTTATATTTATGTATATATATGTGTATGTATATGTATATATATGTATATATATGTATGTGTATGTATGTACGTATGTGTATAATATATATGTAGGTTTGTAAATTTGTATTTTATTGTATATGTTAATGTTAAAAAAGTGCACACTTTGACTACTTCTATTTCCTTCAACTATCCTTCAATAGGCCTGCTGGAAGAAATTTCTTTATGGAATAAGCAGTGCCTTTACATAATTTTTTTTTACCATTTTCCTGTCAAAGTATGTGTGTACATAAACTGTAAAATAAATAAATAAAAAAATAAGTAAACTAGTCCGGCCTGGGAGTCGAACCCAAGACCTTCATATCATTAGCTCGACATTTCTTTAAGATTTAACTAAGCATTTTCTTATCAGAACATTATTACTGGACAACGAGTCTTTGAAAAGTTATTCGTCATCGGTTGACTTAATAAACTGAAATACTCTTATAGGCGCGTCGCCAACAATAATTGAGTGCTGTAAATGTATGTATCTCATGGAAACTTTCTTATATTTCAGAATGATAGTGATCACAGATTTTAAGGAAGACTAAGGATTTTCTAATAGTGAAAACCACTCTAACAATTTGCCTCTTCGTACTCCCGCATATTCATCCTTCAATGAATTATTTTCTGGTACAGCTGTATGCTTGTAGAACTCCTTCCCTCTACATTTTGTCTACCTTTTATAACTTTAAATCACATTTTTTATTTATTTAACTTTGTTGTTATTTCAATGTGTATTGGTGTACATTAAAGAATATGCATTAAAATAGTTTACAATTTTATCATAGCTTTCATCCCCTATTTTTATGTTAGGGGTGGAGTATCAAAAATCCGTAAAGGCTTATAATAGTGTTGTCAAAGATATAATTAAAACATGGCAGAATTTCTAACAATGTTTCATGTTTAATTTTACCTTCTTAAACATGTCAAAAAACCACGTTTTTCTTAATTTTTATTCTTAAGCATAAATATTTTTATCGATATTATTTTAAGGATGAATAAAGACGTATTTTGTAGCTTTATATACGGATTTTATCGCGTTTAATTAACTTATTTTAACTTATTTTTAATTCCTGACATTTCGCGTGCTTTACAGCATCAATAGTCATGGGGTGGGGGGTGGTACTGCGATGATTGACGTCCCAATGCTTAGCCTCACCTTCAGTTTTTGAATATTCATTTATTCATTTTGGGTGGTATTTTGAAGACTTGCAGTGGTATGCTTGGGTTTGGATTTAATTTTGTTAATTATGGGATCCCAAGCAAATGGCAGCACCATTGAAATTAGGATGTTTTTAATGTCAATAGCCTCGCGTTACGTCCTTGGTAGGAATCGGTATTCTTATGCGAGGATTTGTGGTTTATAAAGTTTGATGTAACTGTGGGGATGATCTTAAACATATTTATAGACTGCAGACTTCCCGAAGCGCCGGTGCTTCACGTTAGCTATATGTTCTTTCACGCGGGTTTTAAGATGTAGGCAACCTTGTCTATGACTCCTCTGACAAACGGTAGTACAGCAGGCACACGCTCAACTGTGGCTGGCTTCACTCTGTCACTGTGACGTAGATGCGGGACCCGAATCGTGTTGTCCTGCAATACTTGCTAGACGTGCTGAAGCTCGGCAGCCAGATGTTTTCTGTCACAGAGCCCTTGTGCTCGCTGAAACAAAGATTTACCCACGGTAGCTAACTGTGAAGGATGACCAATTGTGTTATCAGGATTTCATATGACTAAAACATCTAGGAAAGCTAAAGAGTTGTATTTTAGAATTTATGGAGTTAAGGTCTAAAAATGCAGTTACTTTGTCAGATGGTAAAATTGTGAAAGTGTCGTCTATGTATCGCTTGTAGAATCTTGGGTTTACAGGAGCAGTAAGCAGTTCTGCGTAGATCTATTTTATTTAATGTAATCAAATTTGAAATAAAAATGAATTAAAATAAGTTAATTAAATGCGATAAACATAAACATAACATAAACACACACGCCTGTTACCCAGACAGGTAAGCAGAGACTACAGACTTCCGTTTGGCACGATCCCGATACACCTCTCTCGCCTCCTCCACATCCATATACCTACGCATACATGCTCGTATGTTAAGGGTACTCCTAATTTGGCCCGTTTTCTATATTCACCAATTTGGTCAATAAACTTTCGCCTATGACGTTCCTTTTCACTCCGCCGTTCACTTCTGCAATATAAATTTGCTTTTCCACTCTTTCCTCATTCATTTTTTCCACATGACCAAAATATTCCATTCTTAAGCAAGCATTCCATTCTTAATCTTGGTCACAACATCATCTTGCAAACTCTTCTCTTATCACACAATTTCTCACCCTGTCATTTAGATTTAGCCCTAACATACTCCTTAACGACCGCATTTCTACTGCTTTTATTCTACTCTCGTGCTTCTTCTGCCACACCCAACTTTCACTACGTTACGTTAAAGTAGGGACCAACACAGCATTGTGAATTGCAATACGTGCCTTTTTCGACACATTCTGACTTTTCACAATAGAGTGTAGGGCCATTTACTCTATATCCTGCGTTCACCCGTCGTTCTATATCTTTATGATATCTCCCATCCTGGCTAAATACGCATCCCAAATATACAAACTCGTCTACTTGGTCGATCAATTCCCCTTCTATTCTATACTATTCTAAACGCGATAAAATCTGTATATGTAGTTTTATTCAATGTGTAGTATTCGCGTAAATTTAAGAAATCGTTATATTTGTGAACGTTTCAAAATATGTCATATCCATAACCACAAGAATTTCGTTTTAAGTATATCCTCACCATCATGCAAGTTAGAAAGCCAATTTTTCCCAACGCCCTTATACTTACTTACTTACTTACTTATTATACCCTATTTAACACTTTATGTTTAGAGTTTCGAAAAATATTAAATGCGTATTTCACAATTTTAATCCAAAAAATTACCAATTTTCAATTTATAAAAATCACTTAATGACTTTTTACTATACAAATATGAAATCGAACCGTAAATTTAAAAATGTCGTCATAGTTAATACCTACGTAATAAATAGAAGCTGTTTTGTCAAAATGTATGCTTCTACATCCGGCGATTTGGGCTGTGCGTTATATCATATTTTTCAAAATACAACTTGCAACCTCGTATTAAAACCGGGTATGTATATTAAGAAAAAAAGTTTACTTTATTATTTTAATTCAAGAGTATACTCTTAGTAGTAATCTTACTTTCTTAGCACCAACTTTCAAATTAAAAAAAATATTGACTATTTTTTCCTTAAAAAAATATTCACTGGCTCCTCCATAAAGGTTTGTTTCCAAAAATCGCTAAATCCGAATACATTTTTTTTATTTACGGAGGACTTTTAATAAGTTACGAGTCAACCACCCCATAAAATAAAAAGTTTCATAAAAACTGTGACATGCTATTTCCCGTTCTTAAGGATTGAATTTTCCAAAATTGTTTCTTAGTGGCTACGTTACAAAAGGCAGCTATTGTCCAAATTAGAAATTTCTACGTCCAACGGTTTGTGCTGTGCCTTGATAGATGAGTCAGCCATTGTCACTTTATCAAACGAATTTTTATTCTCTTTTATATATTACTTGCTATTCCCCGCGAATTCATCCGCATGGAATTTATTATGATTGGTAGCAATTTTATTTTTATTATTATTTAATTTGTCTTCGTACTCTTCCAAAATATGTATTGTTCGATTATCGGCTTTTATCATACGACTTCGTATCGTATAATAACGTAAAGTAAAAAAGTAAAGTTACAGCCTATATACGTCCCACTGCTGGGCACAGGCCTCCTCTCATTTCTGAGAGGGTTTTAGGGCAAGGAAGTGTACGCCGCGCTGCCCCAATGTGTGTTGGCGAACTTCATTGGTGGCGGCGGGGATCCAACCCGGATTACTCGCGTTCTATTATGTTTACAGCGCGCGTTAACCATCTGAGCTACCACGGCTCTATAATAACGTAATAACGTAACGTAACGTAAATTATGCTTTTATGAACATATTGTTCTCCTAGCTCACGGTCTGATGCCCTGTGTCAAACAAAGTTGTAGTCAAAAGGCTAACAGCACTGAACATCATAGAAAATGTAAATACTACTTAGTACTTAGGCATTGTTCTTCAAGTTTAATTAACGTATGCGCAGCCACTTTCATGGTATGTAAGCGAAGCAATGGTTTAATTTTATACCTTATTCTCTTGTTTTGTACGTTATCTAACCATACACATATCGGTATGATATGATAACAATTGTTCAGATGCTTTGATATTTACACAAATGAAATCTTTACAAAAATGTAAGTGTCAGTAATAGCAAAATAACAGCATTTCATATTCATTTTCATGCATGGTACTTAACAAAAAAAAACAATTTTTTAATTTTTTGTCTGTCTGTATGTTTTCTCCAGCTAATCTCCGGAACGGCCGGACTGATTTAGACGGGAGTTTCACTGGCAGATGGCTGATGTTACAAGAAGTAACTTAGGCTACTTTAATTAAGAAAATGAATAAGAGTTCCACGCAATATAAATTAAAACCCAACATTACTCGCAGGCAAAGTCGCAGGGAACACCTAGTCAAAAATAAAATTACATATTCAAAAAGCTTTAGTGTTAAAAAATATTTTTCCGGGTCCTTGTTACAACAAAAACAATAACACAAAAGCAATAATTTGCTTCAGTCAGATTAACGTCTACGACATGTATGGTTTTAATATCTCAGACACGTTGTAGACACCGTTTTTCTTCACCGCACGTAGTGAATCAGCACTTAAAACTACAATCAATAATAAGTAGAAAGAAGTGCGAGTTCCCAGATAACCCACGTGCCTGTCCAGCGATGCGACTATTTAGCAGATCTTTTAACTAAAGTATATCGCTAGCCAGCTAGCGCATTTATAAAGAGGCCTAGAGGGGTTAAAGCCACGCTGCAGCTGTATTAAAATGGCTGCACTAATGGGCAACGCTATTATTTTACTATTTATTTGATGACGCTACTCGACTCCATCAACTAAGTAGCAGGATAATTGTGTTGCGTTTCTTACGTCGAGTATAAAGAATCGGTGGCCCTTTTTACTAGTAACGATGTATTCCTCTTATTTCTGAGGCGTGACAACAGATTCTGATTCTTAATCAATGATGGAGCACGTCCTGGATCACATCAAATTAGTTATCCCGTACAGATTTCCCCGATATCCAATTCGCAAACTATTTATCATACCTTGCCACAAATCAAATTTAGACGCGCATTATCCCCTAGCCAGAATATGTAACACACAATGAAATTATGACCAAGATACCGGACATCGACATTTTCAACGACTCTGCCCGATCCTTCAAAAAAATATTGACCAATTTCTTTTCACCCTCTCAGTACACACTCATTCCTTAGTTAGTTTTTTTTCTTAATATAAGTTATTTTTTATTCAGTACCATTATAATATAATAAGCTACACATTACGGTAAATGTTGTGTATACATGTAATTGGCAAACATATTTAACCATATACATTTGTTATTGTGTTGTAGTTAATGTTTCATGTGTTTTGCTGTTGGTATACCATATGAATAAATAAATAAAAATGATGGATGAAGATGCCTGAGATCCACGTCAACATACCATCGAGTGAATAATAAGGATATTCCTATAAAAATGCATTTGCGTTACATAATAAAATAATTTCTATTACTCTGGTTATAAGTAGCTATGATTCACACCATAAACAAAGCAGGTTCATTAAATAATACCAATTTTGTTTGTAGGATTTTACGTATTATTAACTTTAAAATCCGTCTAGCGTAACATCCCTCTACAAGAAGCAGGAAGTTTCTCTTATAAAGAGCTAACAAAAAGATATAAATAAACGCGCGTAAGAGAACTTTAGCTGACGTAAAACAATAACTGTCCAGGAAGTCTGCAGTTTGTGATCAAATCCTAGAAGGCCCCCGCGATTACATTAGATTTGATAACCCTTGCGAAAGAACATCGATTCCAAGGATGATACGTGGGGCTTGAAATTAAAAAGTCATCCCAATTTTTTAATTTAATTTCCGAAGGAAGGTGGGTACTAACTACCCACTGCTTGGGATCTTATAAATAATGAAATTAAAACACCCAAGCATACCACTGCAAGACTTCAAAACAGTAAGATCGTTCTGAGTAGAACGGATCCAAATTAATAATTAAAAACTGAAGGTACTCCGGGTTAACTTTGACATCGGGACGTAAATCACCTCAGTTCACCAGTAGACGTTGTTGCTGCAAAGCACTCGAAACGGCGGGAATTAAAAATTAGTGAAATGAAACGCGACAAAATCCATAGAAATAGTTTTATTCAATGTGTAGTGTTTGCATAAAATACAAAAAATCATTATGTAACCCAGGTTTAATCCGTGTCGGCACAAAGGAAATTGTTAATTACAATTTTAAGAAGATATTTACCACGTTCTTGGTAGTGAAGAAAAAACTGTGCCTCTAAGAACGAAAATATTTCGAAGACATGTGTAGTTCACTAACACGCACAGGCACAGCGCGAGGAACTAACTGCTCCATAACCCTCTCAAAAATGAAAGGAGGCCTTTGCCCAGCAGTGAGACGTATATTGGTCGTAGCTTTACTTTTTTGTTATGAAGCATAACAAAGAATAGTTTCATAATGAACACTAACAATACTAATAAGAGTTGATAAAGGTAAGAGTTGATAAAACAGAATCATAATACAATTACCACTAAACCTTGTTCTATACTTCTCAAGAGAGGAGAGAAAACGTTACTCATAAACTGAAAGCGATGGTTAAAAGGTCGCAAATGCGTGACACGTATTATCGCGAAGAGCGAGCTCCCTCGGTCGTGCATCATAATGTCGCGGGTTTTATAACAGAATCTCGTACGATATAGCCCTTATCGTCCATATGATAGAAAATACCATTGACCTGTTGCATAAACTGTATATTTTTATTTACTAATGTAAAACGCCTCTTGATTTTCAGAAGTTGCTTATCTAGTACGCGATGGTATAAAATTATTTTGAAATCTTTAAACTGTCCACACATTGCTCTTAAAAAGAGAAACAAAAATCTTACCTAACGTTGCGTTTTTCAACCAGCTGCAAAAAAAGAGGAGATTCTCAATTTAACTGTGTTTTTTACGAGTGTTACCTCAGAACTGGTGCTTATCATGTGGTCCCATGTAAATTTGATCAAGATCTAACCAATAATAATGCGTATTTAACACTCGACTACATTGATGATGTTCTCATTTTATTTATACCTATTGAACTCAGTTGTACATTTTTTTTTAATTTTACCACTTGTTAAAAATTTGAAGTCGGTTTTGATTTTTATAAAACTTTATGTAAAAATAAATTGTGCTTACATTAAGTTTTGCTGCCGCATTTTCATCTTTCCTTTCTCTTCGCTAATGATCTTAATGAAGCATTAACAACCATAAAATACAATTTACAGTTTTTTTAGACAACTGGTGCTAGTAAAATTGAAACACTTTCTACTGCATATTCATTTGTTTTTGTTGATGAGAGTATTGTTATTGAGCAATTTAAATTATTTTAGGAATCATTTGCGAGTAATAATGGATCTTTACCTTTGAAATATTATTTACCGCGTTTAATTAATTTAATTTATTTTTATTATTATCCCGACGTTTCGGGTGCTTTACAGCACACATGGTCACGGGGGGGACTGAGATGTTTGACGTCCCAATGTCATTGTTAGCCCGGCTACCTTCAGTTTTTGAATATTAATTTTTGGTCCGATTTACGCAAAACGAACTTACAGTATCTTGAAGTCTTGCAGTGGTATGCTTGGGTTTGGGTTTAATTTTGTTAATTATAGGATCCCAAGCAGATGGCAGCACCCAACCATCTTCTCTATTGAAATTAGGATGTTTTTTAATTTCAATAGCCTCACGAATCATCCTTGGTAGGAATCGGTGTTCTTTTAATGGTGGGGACGATCCTGAACATGTTCACAGACTGCAGACTTCCCGGAGCGTCGGTGCTTCACGTCAGCTATATGTTCTTTCACGCGGGTTTTTTGGATCTTTCTGTTTGACCTATGTAAGAGAGACCACATTCACAATCTAACTTGTACACTCCTGCATCTTGTAGAGGGATATTACACTTGACGGATGGTAAAAATTGACTAATCTTCTTCGGCGGCTTGTAGTATGTTTTAATGGAAGCTCGCTTCAAGATGTAGCCAACCTTGTCTGTGACTCCTCTGACATATGGTAGTACAGCAGGCACACGCTCGACTGTGGCCGGCTTCACTCGGTCACTGTGACGTAGGCGCGGGATCCGAAGCTTGTTGTCTTGCAACACTTGCTTGACATGCTGAAGTTCGGCGGCCAGATGTTTTCTGTCACAGATCCCTCGTGCTCTCTGAAACAAAGATTTACCCACGGTAGCTAACTGTGAAGGATAATGGTGAGATTCACCATTTAAATATCGGTTGGTATGGGTCTTTTTTCTATACACAGCGTGACCAATAGTGTTATCAGGATTTCGAATGACTAAAACATCTAGGAAAGCTAAAGAATTATTTGCCTCTAACTCCATTGTGAATTGTATTTTAGAGTTAATAGAGTTAAGGTTAAGGTGATCTAAAAATGCAGTTACTTTGCCAGATGGTAAAATTGTGAAAGTGTCGTCTACGTAACGCTTATAGTATCTTGGATTTACAGGAGTAGTAAGAAGGGCTTTCTCCTCGAAGTCCTCCATGAATATGTCGGTGACTATGGGAGGTACAGGTGAGCCCATCGCCACACCATCTACTTGCTTGTAGAACTCTTCCTTTCACAATAGAAAGCCAGATGTGCGGCAGTGTTTAAGTAATACTACATATTCTGTAGGCATGTTGTTATCTTCTAGCTTCCTAGTTACAATTGAGATGCAGTCTTCAATAGGTAGGCATGTGAATAGTGACTGAACATCAAAACTGACCATAGTTTCATTGTCAGCGAGATGTAGGTCTTTTATCTCACTAACAAAATGGTATGAATCCTTTGTGTGTGCTCTGGTATGTCCTCTTAGTGGTGCCAGTATTTTTGCCAAGTGTTGTGCCAGCTTATAAGTTGGTGAATCGATCTGGCTCACTATAGGACGTAGTGGAACGTTTGGTTTGTGTATCTTCGGCAACCCATACAACCTCGGTGGTTTGGTACAGGATGGTATTAGCGAAGTCACGTCGAGATTTAATTTTTCGGAGTATTTCTTTATTAAATCGCT
Source organism: Parnassius apollo (assembly GCA_907164705.1). Classification (NCBI taxonomy): domain Eukaryota; kingdom Metazoa; phylum Arthropoda; class Insecta; order Lepidoptera; family Papilionidae; genus Parnassius; species Parnassius apollo. Next base: position 930,387 of record CAJQZP010001706.1, read on the forward strand.
AGTTGCTTTAAGCGTGTTAGTTGTGGGGTCTGTTTTGACCTTTTTATATGTACTTTCATCCGATAAAAGCTGTATATTTTAAAACTATACTCTGACGTGTCCATTATTACCGTAGCGTATCCTTTATCCGCGCGGAGAATAGTTAACTCTGGTCTGTTCCGTAAGTTCGTCTTTAGGAAGGTTTGGTTTCGGCACCGTACTACGACGTAACAAGGACGAAATATCTTGACGTATGACCTCCAAATCTTCCTTACCGATATTATTCTTAAACAGACAATCCTCAACACTGCAGATAATTTCTTCGTACGGGATTTTTCGCGGTGTTAATGCGAAGTTCATTCCCTTCGCTAACACCTTTATTGTCGGTTCGTCCAGTGTATGTTTCCTGTTATGTCCTGTACCAAACCACCGAGGTTGTATGGGTTGCCGAAGATACACAAACCAAACGCTCCACTACGTCCTATAGTGAGCCAGATCGATTCACCAACTTATAAGCTGGCACAATACTTGGCAAAAATACTGGCACCACTGAGAGGACATACCAGAGCACACACAAAGGATTCATACCATTTTGTTAGTGAGATAAAAGACCTACATCTCGCTGACAATGAAACTATGGTCAGTTTTGATGTTCAGTCACTATTCACATGCCTACCTATTGAAGACTGCATCTCAATTGTAACTAGGAAGCTAGAAGATAACAACATGCCTGCTGAATATGCAGTATTACTTAAACATTGCCTCACATCTGGCTATCTATTATGGAAGGAAGAGTTCTACAAGCAAGTAGATGGTGTGGCGATGGGCTCACCTGTACCTCCCATAGTCGCCGACATATTCATGGAGGACCTCGAGGAGAAAGCCCTTCTTACTGCTCCTGTAAATCCAAGATTCTACAAGCGGTACGTAGACGACACTTTCACAATTTTACCATCTGACAAAGTAACTGCATTTTTTAGACCACCTTAACTCTATAAACTCTAAAATACAATTCACAATGGAGTTAGAGGCAAATAATTCTTTAGCTTTCCTAGATGTTTTAGTCATTCGAAATCCTGATAACACTATTGGTTACACTGTGTATGGAAAAAATACCCATAACAACCGATATTTAAATGGTGAATCTCACCATCATCCTTCACAGTTAGCTACCGTGGGTAAATCTTTGTTTCAGAGAGCACGAGGGATCTGTGACAGAAAACATCTGGTCGCCGAACTTCAGCATGTCAAGCAAGTGTTGCAAGACAACAAGCTTCGGATCCTGCGCCTACGTCACAGTGACCGAGTGAAGCCGGCCACAGTCGAGCGTGTGCCTGCTGTACTACCATATGTCAGAGGAGTCACAGACAAGGTTGGCTACATCTTGAAGCGAGCTTCCATTAAAACATACTACAAGCCGCCGAAGAAGTTTAGTCAATTTTTACCATCCGTCAAGTGTAATATCCCTCTACAAGATGCAGGAGTGTACAAGTTAGATTGTGAATGTGGTCTCTCTTACATAGGTTAAACAGAAAGATCCATAAAAACCCGCGTGAAAGAACATATAGCTGACGTGAAACACCGACGCTCCGGGAAGTCTGCAGTCTGTGAACATGTTCAGGATCGTCCCCACCATTAAAAGAACACCAATTCCTACCAAGGATGATTCGTGAGGCTATTGAAATTAAAAAACATCCTAATTTCAATAGAGAAGATGGTTGGGTGCTGCCATCTGCTTGGGATCCTATAATTAACAAAATTAAACCCAAACCCAAGCATACCACTGCAAGACTTCAAGATACTGTAAGTTCGTTTTGCGTAAATCGGACCAAAAATTAATATTCAAAAACTGAAGGTAGCCGGGCTAACAATGACATTGGGACGTCAAATATCTCAGTCCCCCCCGTGACCATGGGTGCTGTAAAGCACCCGAAACGTCGGGATAATAATAAAAATAAATTAAAGTAATTAAACGCGATAAAATCCGTAAATAATAGTTTTATTCAATGTGTAGTGTTCGCGTAAATTTAAGAAATCATTAGATCTTTCCTGTAAAATTGCAATTTCGTTTGAAAAAATTAATATTTTTTACGGAAAAACTAACAAATCAAAATGAAAGCCTAAACTATTAATATATTCTTACTGCTTTATTAATTTGTTAATGCCCAATGAGATATGTACTGCACGTTAATCAATGATATTTTTAAATGTTTTCCCTTGTTTCTATTCCAATTTAGCATTATGATACAAGCTAGGACGCGGGCCTCTAACTGTCCGTCACTAAGTTCGTGCTAATACATTTAAGGCACCTTTATTTATATTTCTAGCATTTAAGGACGCGTTTACAAAATGGATAGGTATAGAATCGCACTACTACATTGACAAAAGTCACACACACACTAGTGTACGCACGGTTGGCTGTGGGAATCGTAGTCAAATGAAATTATTTTGATAATTTGAAAGATTGAATTTGTTTTTCATTTCTTATACCTACCTCAGAAATATACTTCGATACGAAATATGAATACCTGCTCCAAAGACTGCTTGGCACTGGAAGCCCTCTACTGGTAGTGAGATGTTAGCTCTGGACTTTGAACTGGTTTTGTCAGTTATAATAAGACCTTACCTACCTGCGGACTTGATGGAGTGACCTGAAGGTGTAATTTGGTGATTACAACAATAGGAACTCCTAGACTAGTGGAACTAGGTGTGCCGAGTTTGGGTTCGTTTTGTTGGTTATGATGAGACCTTACCACCGGACTTGATGGAGTGACCTGAAGGTGTAATTCGGTGATTACAAGTAGAACTCCTAGACTAGTAGAACTAGGTGTGCCGAGTTTGGGTTCGTTTTGTTAGTTATGATGAGACCTTACCACCAGACTTGATGGAGTGACCTGAAGGGGTAATTCAGTAACTACTGCTGGAATTTCTGAACGAGTAGAACTAGGTGTGCCGAATTTGGGCTCCGTTTTGTTAGTTATGACGAGTCCATACCTCCGGACTTGATAGAGTGACCTGAAGGTGTAAATCGGTGATTGCAACTGGAACTCCTAGACTGGTGGAACTAGGTGTGCCGAGTTTGGGTTCGTTTTGTAGGTTATGATGAGACCTTACCACCGGACATGATGGAGTGACCTGAAGGTATAGTTCGGTGATTACAAGTGGAACTTCTAGACTTGTAGGACTAGGTGTGCCGAGTTTGGGTTCGTTTTGTTAGTTATGATGAGACCTTACCACCAGACTTGATGGAGTGACCTGAAGGGGTAATTCAGTAACTACTGCTGGAATTTCTGAACCAGTAGAACTAGGTGTGCCGAATTTCACTCCATCAAGTCCGGTGGTAAGGTCTTATCGTAACTAACAAAACGAAACCAAACTCGTCACACCTAGTTCTACTAGTCTAGGAGTTCCATTTGTAAACACCTGATTACACCTTCAGGTCACTCAATCAAGTCCGGTGGTAAGGTCTCATCATAACTAACAAAACGAACCCAAACTCGGCACACCTAGTTCTACAAGTCTAGGAGTTCCACTTGTAATCACTGAACTACACCTTCAGGTCACTCCATCAAGTCCGGAGGTATGGACTCGTCATAACTAACAAAACGAAGCCCAAATTCGGCACACCTAGTTCTACTCGTTCAGAAATTCCAGCAGTAGTTACTGAATTACTCCTTCAGGTCACTCTATCAAGTCCGGTGGTAAGGTCTCATCGTAACTAACAAAACGAACCCAAACTCGGCACACCTAGTTCTACCAGTCTAAGAGTTCCAGTTGCAATCACCGATTTAGACCTTCAGGTCACTCCATCAAGTCCAGAGGTATAGACTCGTCATTACTAACAAAACGGAGCCCAAATTCGTCACCCCTAGTTTTACTCTGCAAGAAGTTCAAATAGCGGTCACGAAAGTACACCTTCAGGTCATGCCATCAAGTCCAGAGGTAAGGTCTCATCATAACCAACAAAACGAGCCCAAACTCGGCACACCTAGTTCCGCTCGTCCACGAGTTGCAGTAGTAGGTAAGTTTATATATCCTACTTATTTTTAGCTAAATAAAAACTGTGAGTATAAAAATAATAATTTTATCACTTGTCAAGTACTTATGTTTCCAATTTGTTTTTTTCTAATATTTTGTGTATGTACAGCGATCTTTTCAGAATGAGCCGCTGCAAACAGGCGATACAGTGTCCACTCACGACGGCGGCCGAGCGCGGACTGTGGTTTCATCGAAATCTTTGTACAATAAATCAAAGCGGGCACCAACAATAAAATAGCCCTTATTGCAATACATTATGATTCATCCGTATTACCAAAATATGTGAAAAAATGTGCATCAGTTTTTATTTTTTTTACGACTATTTGTGACATTTTGTGAAAAAATAAACCCAGGGTTTTTTAATTGAATATGTCTGTCATCTTATAGTATTTTTTAAATTTTTTAAATATGTTGATAATAGACCAAAACATGTACCGAAACACAAGCCGGTATCGTTAATTTTGTAGAAAATGGCAACGAAATTTCGTTTTTACAATATAAAAAACTACTATTTTCAACAAAAGAGTTACAGACATTTGCAGATGAAGAACCAATCTATACATGGTAGTTTTTACTTATATTTGATTTGGTTTAGTTTTGTCACAAAATCTACCGAAAAACACCCTAATTTTGGTTGATTTGCAAACGCGTCCTTAAGGCACCACGGTTTATAATTTAGTTATTTAGACACTTGCCACAATTTTTTCATCATACTATGGGTTGACTGGCAGACAATGCTACCTGACATTAAGTCCGCCCTTTGTAACCTATATGGTGAAAGGTTCGGTTCACACAATGACGTAGCACGACGCGACGCGGCACGCACTTTTTAAGATAATGATACAAAATATTAATGATACAAAATAAAAAATATTAATGATACATTTTATTGAGAAAATTCGGAAATGCCCCGCGGCGTCGCGCTACGTCGCGCTGTACATCGAGATGCTTCGTGGATTAGCGCTATGCATGACGACGCAGTGGTGCTTTCGTCGTTAAGCGCAGCGTGCTAGAGCAGTGCGCTGCCAGCGGCTTCACGATGCGCCTCGCGAAGTCAAGATGCGTCTCGCGGCGGCGCTTTGCGCGGTGCGTAACCACTGGCATCTCTTCAAGCATCGTCGCATTGTATCGAGTCTCTGTGTGAACTGACCTTTAAACAATAAAGTTTCTTAAATAAATAAGTAAGGTAAGTTTGTCAAGCTTTTTCTTTTCATTTGAAAGGTTTCCCGCAAATGACCTAATTCTGACACTTACATTGAGTGTCGACTCTGGGTCAGCCGTATTTTGAAACGAATTCGTTTACAGATATTAAACGGATTCATCTTAAACTACAGCTGTTCTGCTCCCGTTTGTGTGGTTAAAATTTCCCGAACAAAAATGACTAAAACATAGTTCATTCATTCGCAGTGCTTGGTTCAGTGTTTCCACGGACTCATATTCAAAAATAAGTTAATTTTTTTAAATAAGTCCTTGGTTATAAATATAGTTTTACACCAGAAAAAATAAGAGCCAAAGTTACAAACGGTTAACTAGGTTTTAAAATTAGTATAGTTTTAAATTCAGTTTGAAAAAGGAATAACATATAAGAGTATGTTATAGAAAATATGTTGTATTAGAAAAAATTACATGTTAAAAATAACATAAGTCCCTAAATTAAAAAAAAAGAATAAAAAAGAGTATGTTATTCATTTTTCAAACTAAATTAATATATTAAATTAATTTGAATTTAGAGTTCTAAAACAAACATAGTGAATTATTACAGCTTAAGGTAGTCAGTTCAACAAAATGGCAATTTCATATTTAAAGACCTAATATATTTTAATAAAACTATTCTTTAATGGTAACTATAAAAACAGTCTGAAAATATTTATTTTTTATAAAAATAACTATATGAAGTAAATTATGTATTATAATGTATAATTCAATTTAAATAACTTATTTTCCAAGTTATTTCATACATGCCACATTCCAGTATCATTGCTAGGTGCAGGCCTCCACCCATTTTATGAAAGTCTAGAAGCTTTTTTTTGTAGAGTAAGGGTGACAAACGACGACACGGTCCACCTGATGGTAAGTGGATGCTGTGGCTCATAGACATCTAAATTTACCTTCAATTAAAAATCAAAATACAAATTCGTTATCACCCCTGAGGACTGAGATGGAATGCCTTGTTTTCAATAGAAAGGGTCTTCGGTTCTCTACACTCACCATACGAAACACAGCAGCATTAAGCTACTGTTTCACGCTTTTACTCTCTCTTTAATCTGTGGGAATGCAGTCCTACTCCGATAAGGAAGAAGAAGAGTAAGAAGCTGGGAAGAATCAGTCGTAATACCCTATTGCGTGTTAGCAGATTTCCTCCTGTCTTTTTAGATATAGAAGTTTTGTCATTAAGTTTTATTTTGACGAATGAGCATGTAAATCAGTACTTAAATTTTTATTTATCTGCAGTGAATCACCACAGATTCAACTCGAGTCGCACTTCAAAATAAACCTGAGAAACTTAAGGCTAGCGCCCACCCTGCTTCTCATCTGCCACGGCTTATATTATACAGAGTTATTTTGAAATAACCAGCCAATTTTGGAGAGAAGGTTCAGAATAAATGTTACCATAAATGACATTCAATTTGGGATAGTTTTAAATAAAAGTAGAAGCCTTATTTACTCGTATTTTCAAAAACTGCAATAACAGTATACTATTATTATTATTATTTATAAACTTAAGTTTAAAATTTAGTTACTTTTTGAAAAATAACCCTGTATATTAATAAAACAAATCTCGGGTAGGTCTTTAAACAAGCTTATAGGTTGGTTCCAGTCAGCGAGCTTTAAATGCGGTTTTAGATTAGAAGTTTGTATGCGTAATATATTCCGTAAAAAAATTCCGCAGAAGAACCAGAGTAATGCAGCCTAACGCGTCACTAACCTAAAATGGTAATTAACCGGTCATATAGCTTAACGACCCGCCAACCGATTGATATGAAAGGTTCTCGAGCGTCCTATAAATCCTATAATTAAAGCAACTGCTTGGAGCTTGGTGCCAATAAAAGGTTTAAGATCAGATAAGATAAGGAATCTTATCTGATCTTAAACCTTTTATTGGCAAAGCTGACAAGTGGAAACATAGTTTGCACTGAATTTGACACCCTTTCACATTTATATTGTTGGAGGGGTTCGTTTTAAAATACAAAAAGAAAGGAAAAGTCAATTTGTCCTTAAATAAAATAAAATATTAAAATTGTCAATGGGTAAACCTTCCAAAGATACCTTACTATCTATTTATGCGTATTGCGGCAGACATCCAACTTGTTATAAATCGCTAGTATGGCCGAACTCAATAAAGAATGAACAACACCTGTCTGTGTTCTACAAGTAGCCCACATCTATCATACGGGCGTAGTAAAAACAGAATAGTAGGGTAACTCGCGAGACTTAAATTCCTACTGTTCCAGGGTTGTCGTTGTCTTTTTGTTTAACAGATAAGTCCCATGTAGTCTTATAGGTAGTTATAATATTTATAAACATAATACTTTTTAGTTTCTTTTCAAAGAATCAATGTTTGTCAAAAATTTCCAGCTTTACAATACAACAAATGCTAAATAACTATAATACGAGTAAATTAACACTGAGCATATGGTGTTAGCTCAGATTTAATGTTTAAAATTAATTTGATGTGATGTGATATGATAATTAATGTACTTATGAGGTATCTATGTATAGGTATGGTAATATAACCTATAAATAAAAAGTTATTTTACTTAAACTACCCCATATATTAATTTATTTAAAAAAAAAGAAAAAAGACTGCTAGCAAAATTTTATTAACAAGTGTGATTGCGGAGCGCGGCGGTGGCCGTCCCCGACTCTTCCAGGCCTTTCCGACTTAGCAAGTGTTGTTGTGGGCGTGCTCTAGCTCATCCGTACGAGTCCGTACTGTCACGTACCAGGCACGCACATATTCTAGCGGCGTTCGGTACATTTCTTAGAAGATAGCCTACTATTCTTTTTTTACTATGACACGGGTATTACAAAGTAACTGACGCTCTAATAAAGTAGTGGACCATAAAATTAGGCCACCCACCAAACTGGTTGTCATGACTGTGTTTTAAAATAAAAACTATTTTAATGTTTTTATTGATTGTGTATTAGTTCTTAAATTAGATAATTGCAATTTTAAATTAATCAACTTTTATTTTTAGTAATACACAAGAAAAATCAAAATGAAGTAATATTTACAACGACTTCACACTGCTTAAAAAAAACGGTTTCGTTGATATCAAACTTTCTATGGTAAGAGACCTCTTCTGGCTTTGATAAAACGTACCAATGTTTTGTTCATGTTTTGTATCAATTTTTTAATGCTAGATTGGGGTACGTTTTCCCATTCCTCCAATAATGCCGTTTTCAGCTGTTGTTCTCCGGAGCTGGATCTCGCTATCTTACTCGGCTTTTTAGGTCGTCTCATATATGTTGTATGAGATTAAGGTCGGAACTTCGTGCTGGCCGGTCCAGAACCTGTATTCTCACTTCTCGCAAGTCACAGTGTTCTTATGGGACCCTAATATCACCAATTAAAAATAAAGGTGTTAAACGATGCTTGGCCACGTGGAGTGGATTACCCAGTTGAGGCATAAAAGAAAAAAATTGATCTTTGTTTTTTGTCGTATATGTTTTAGAAGAATACGCTGCCACGGCAACTTATCGTCGTTGCTGCATGTGTAACTCCGTAGTGAGAGTTTAACAGACTGGTTCAGGGTGGACTTTTATTACTATTTCTGAAATTTTATGGCGCCGTAAAATTTTTGAAAATATCATCTTTTGATAGAATTAACCGATTTTAATAAAACAAATATTAAATATAACGCGAAGACACTCTTTATGAGTTTCTTAACGATTTCTTTGAGAAATAAATGTTTACTTAATACGTAATGAGTTCATAAAGAAACAGACAAACTAACTGACAATTCATAAAATTATAAGAATGTACTTATTTACTTATTTTAGTCCCCTTAACGATTTTTGTCACAAATATAATATACAATGTAAAGACACAGGATTTCATCATTTTTATTATAAGTATAAATTTAATGGAAGATGGCAATGTTAAAATCAATTCTAAAAATAAAAGAAAAAAATTTCGACGCGATTGATACATTATACAAAACATACCAGAACTTTTATACCAGTACCTGTAGAACAAATCACTCCTACAGTGGCATAGGAAAAGAAGAAAGTTCGATTCTAGCCGAAACCAACGTAATTGTTAATAGCTCCTTTAAAATTTGATTTACCTTGTAGATTACTCGGCGGTAAAGAAAAACATTTTAAGCAAACTTATTATTAATTTTTTTATAAATAACTGAGTCTGTCAACACGCAGTAGGGCAGAGAGTAATATAAAAATCAGCAGCAAATATCAAAACTACAGAAAGAAAAAATGCCCTTATGTATTACATTTGCACAACATCACTATCTTACGATAACATTGGTTAACTATTTTACTTCAAATACTAAGCTTAATTATATTTTTGGTTTATATTTATTACGTTTTTTTTTTCTTATTTTTGTTTACTGTGTTTTAGATATAATTATATGGTTATGGAAATATTATCTTACATCCGTTAATTATTATTTATGATATATTAGATTAAAATTATGCACTCGATGTTGCAACTCCACCATTGTAAAAATTAGTACTTATACTGCGTACCTATACTTCAGAATATTAATCATAATTTTTTAGAATACACTGAAGTTACACTTTTATGACAAAGATATAAAATGTTCAGACATCTGTAATTTACATTTATATTATATGTATTGATAGATTTAATTAATTTAATTTACACTTTACTAACAAATATTGTTCACATTAAAAAAGTTAGCAATCACAGTAAAATTGTTAGTCAATTAGCTTACAATAAAATTGTTTATCTCAAACAGATTAAAAATAATAGAACATTTTCTAAACGTCAACATTGTATTCATAGAGTACCCCTGTATTACATTGTTTCAAGGTTCTTTCGTAAAGTGCCACCAACTTTACTGTTCAGTTGACATAGTCGCTAGTGGAGAGCTTATTATTATGCGCCTTTTTTTGGACTACACTCGTGAACAACTGAATCGACTAACCCCAACAAAATATACAAAGTATAACATTTTTCGAAAATTATTGGGGTAATGTTTGTAAATGATTATTTTAGCTTGATCTTTAAGCTTTTATATAACAACACTGTCATTTAAAATTTAAATTCGTTCAGTTTTTTTTTTTTACATCGTTATATCCGTGTAAGCATCGAAAATGGACTTTGTGCGATACCCACGTGGGCACGTTGCAACCCCCTATATAACTCCCTGCTATCCTCAATCTTAGGGTGAGGAGTTCCACTAACCACCATGCACACTTGTCAGTCGCTCATCAAACGTTGGCCCGAACACGCGTACGCAAGTTACGATCGCTGATTTGAAAGAACTATGTACACAACATCTCCTATAAAAACTTCTGAGTACTTTATCTACTATATGTTTATGATCATAGTCTCAATTCCAACTCACCGTTGTTTCTGTCCATCAGCAGCTGAGAGAGGTTCCAGAAATATCTATCAGTCAATGGACGGTCAGAAGCAAATTGAGAGATGCGAACTTTATTTCAAGACGGTCTGCTATAGGCCTAAAATTGACCAAAGCTCACCGAACGGCGGTTGGTTCTGTTTGCAGATGAGTGCAGAGTATGTCTACGTGGTAGTGACAGAAGAGAGCTCAGGTCTACAGGCGACCAGGCGAGTGCTTTGGGCAGTGCTGTTGCCGAAACAGTGTCCTCCGGCGGTTTGTATATGATGTGGGCAGGCATTTCACCATCATCCCAACATGTCCAAATCAAGACATGGTCTTGCCTTAGAAAGGCTTCACCGGAAGAGCATGTCCGGTGTCATATTGCACGAATCACTCGTCAAATGAAGTTGGCATTCGGATGGACTGGACAGCACTAAGTAGGGATATCAAGATATCAATCTCATTGAGCATCTATGGGACGATCTTAAACGGAGGCTACGAGCCAGAAATCCGGCACCTAAAAGCATCACACAGTTGAAGGTAGCGCAGGAAATGGATCGTGAAAGGATCGGAAAAATAGGAAATTATCAAAAAACTTATCAGGTCAATGAGAAACCGCCTTTGAGGAGTTATTAATGCTAGGGAACGCAACATCAAGTACGACGATAATAAATTTTGAGTTTTAAAAATAAATTTTCTGTTTTATTTTAATTTTGTTCAGCCCAATATTTACTTAAATTAACTTCATTTTGTTGCGTTTCTATTTAAACCTAGTTAATTTAAAAAGTAATGTGTAGATTTTTAAAATAATGGTATCGTTTTGAAGCGTAGGTATTAAACGTTCAAAAAATGTTTTCTTTACATTATTCAAGCCATTTTTGAAAAAAAAGTACACTTTGTATATTTTATAGAGGTGAAGGTGAAATGATTCAATTGTTACAGGAAAGGTTAGTTAGTACTTTTCAAGCAATACAGATAAATTTCGTGCGTATTCACCGTAAAACGGGGCTAATTGGTCACTTTTGAGCATTTTTACAAAATATTTTGTAAACTACTAGCGACTTAGAGAGCTAATAAAATTGAGTTTATCGACGACATCTAAACGCGATACTTTACGTGGTACCTAGTATGAAATATTTAGTTGACAATTTTAAACAATAAATAAAAAATTCGGTGACCAAGTAAGCCTCTGTGTTGTTACTTGGTCACTTGGAAAAAAACGATAATAACAGTGGTTCTAATGTGTTTTGTAACCATGATACCTTAATCATGTTTAAATAAAGAAAAATAAAACAGTTTCTTACATTTTTAAATTATTAGTACAAGTTTAATTCTTTAATAAAAGGCAATATTTGATAAAGTAACTATTTACGTAGCATGAACATAACGGAAATCATTCACTATTTTCTGAACGTCAATATCGTCAATATCTTTATATACTTCGTTACTTGAAGTGACCTTTTTTTAAGGATAGAGCACTTTTGGATGACCATTGACCAACTCTACCTATATTCTTTTCGAGAGTCTTCCTAGTAGGCGTTGTACGAGTCAATCCGTAGGCCATTTATTTCTGCTGCTATTTATTGACGTGGCAACTTCGAGAATTTTGGAAGATCTTCGTCTTTAAGATTTTTGTAATCTTTGGAACCCGGGATCTTTTTGTGTGTACGCAATTGTATTAAAACTGTACCTGTATAGAATGAAATTCGCCTTAAACTAAAGACAAAAATAAAGAATAACATAAAAACAATAAAACTTACGGTAGTGGTCAATTAAACCCGGAGAGTGCAATAGCACCGTTTTACGGCTTTGGTAAGATAAGAAATATCTTATATACAAAATTTAAAATAAACGCTATTTACCCCTGACATACATACATACTCCATAGACTATTAAAAAAGAAATATTTGAATTTTCACAAATTTTATTAATACTTATTTGTTGGCATCCATTTAAAATTCATTGGCGACAATCTTTACACTTTACGGCTGTTTTTCCACAGACTATTATGTGTTTTACATTGGCAGTATGAACGTATACAATGTACGTTTTATTTTATTTTATTTAATGTATTAGTAATACATATTATTTATAAAGTTTAGCTTTCTGCACTCCTTCTCTCTATACATATAGAATTTACCTATGCTAAATATTAAATTTCTCCGTGTGCGCAATATGCTTAAAAAGGGGTACATTTTTTTCATGTACAGTTATAAAAAGCATAATGCTAAAAGTTAAATGTGGTCGAGAGTTCCAGCAAAATATTGTTGGAGCGTTTTAAACTCGCCAATTTCATTAAAGTGCAATTCGATTCGAATTTTTACATGATAGACTTTTATATTATAGACTTCTATATTTAGAATAACTTAGTAAAATTTTATAGGCAACCTAAGAAAGCAAGAAGCATCAAGTGCAAAGGGTGCGTGACACGGCGGCATGTCGCAACGATGACGTGGCCCGCATCGTGCGGCATGCCTTGCTGACATGGCGCCAAGCCGCTCCGCCCTCCTTACGTTGGCAGTTCTCGCAGCACTTGCAGGTAAACTAACAATCATCAGTATCAAGATCACAAAATTCAACTAATAAATAGTTTACGTCTCACCGTGCTTATAAATGGGTGAAGAATAGAAATAGTGATTACTTGAATGACAGATTGTCCGAATGCGTTTTTCTAGTATTATACCCTATTCAAGTATTATATTCACAGTTATAGAGATGTTATTTAAGTAACTGACTGTCAGTCAACTGAAGTCAGACAACCAGTCTTTTTGGCGGCTTGAAGTTTACTGTTATTGTATTCTGTTATCACCGACTTCAAATAACTAAACAACTGAAAGGCGTGCTTCTAACCAAACACAGAAAATAAACTCAATAATTTTAAAATTATACGACGGATCAAACATTATTGCTAAATTACACTACAATATGAAGCGGAAAATATGTATACAGACCTGCAGTAAGTCATCTATTTTATGTATTTTTAGCGATTTTCTTCTTTCCATTAGGTGCTTTTCGTCCAATGCCGCTTTGAACAATTCACTAACCGGTATATATAACTTGAAACATTGGAACATATTCACTACGCTGGGCGAATTAGTTCTGGAGCTTAGAGCTGACCATGCTGATCGCTATCACCAGTCCTTAATATACCTCCAAATACTGAACATACAGGTACAAGCAACTTTAAGTAAAAATTGTTTTTGAATTGACAGCAATATAATACTACTTTACAATATTACTAATTACTTAGGCAAAGTAAAGCCTTGCCTGGTCTTTTGTATTCTGCACCGGATCTCAAATTCATTCACTGATGTCTGGTTCGGTTCTGCAATGACTATCTGTACCTTTATACGCTGAAAAAATGTGCATTACTGGATTTTAACAATCTACTGTATATAAAGGAAGTCTAGGCGTATTCTATGCGTTACAAAAACGTTACAATAACGCTTTGCGCTAGAGCTTCAACATTCTGTGCGCACATTAAGAATACAAAAAAAAAAGATCTTCAAAAAAAGTCTTTCAAGTTGGTACCCCTCCCAAAGATATCCTTAATTTAGTTATGTCAAGATTTAGTGGGGAATGTATGACTGTTAGCGACGTAAAAAAAATAGTGAAGAATACTTTAGGGTTAGCTGCTGAGGCTGCTAGCTTGAATTCAAGCTCCAAAAAAGGGCTATAACACCTTAAGTATTAGCTTACTATTTTTTCTGTCACTAATTTGCCACCAACTACTCACTTAATCTTGACTTAAAGTAATAAAATTTATGAAATCGTTGGGAATTATCTTTACCGACGCTATAGTACAAACCACAAAGAAAAAAAAAGTGGCGAACAGTGTTGGTCGTTGGTCATTGGTGTGTCCCACTGACCACGAAGTCTTGTGCGACACTGGCAAAAAAAATATTTTGAAAATACGATTATTGACAAGTAAAATAAGAACGTTCCAGTTTCAAAATTCTTCTACATTTTTACGAGTTAAATTTAAAAATCGTGTTCATTGAAAAATAGATTCACATCTAATGACATTTTCGCGCGACATTTTTTTATGATTTCAAAAATATATCCTAAAACCGGACGAATTGTTTAATAAACTCAAATCCATTTATGGGTAAAGGCCTTGCTAAAGCAATGCTTTTCCGCTGGTATAACAAATTCAGCACAGTCGACTAATTCTGTGAAATGAAGAAAGAAGTGGTCACCCTATGACGAACTGTTACGGTAGTAATGTTTCCTTCCGTAGTAGCTAGTAAAACTACTAGTAAAGTAAAAGGGAACAGGCTAATTGGCTTGATTTCTTGATTGTATTCAGCACACATTGTAGATTGGATCGGGAAGCGGTTACGAGATTTTACACCAGCACTTCAACGTGTGGAGGATAATTGTTATTGATGGGTGCCGCTCAGCCTCGCTGATACTCAGAAACCTACGTAAAATAGAGCCGCGGCATGATGTGGTTTACAACTTTATTATAGGAGATGAATTTTGTATTTATCAAAGCAATTCGGAAACGAAGCACCAGTCAACGTTTCGGCTGTTTCAGAATGAACCAACACCCACCAAATTGAAGCGATTGAGAAAGCGGGAAGGATTTTAATCGGTTATTTTTTTCACTTTGGTGGGTTATCTGGGGTATTATCCGGTCTGGGTATCCTTACGAAATCAAAGTAGCATTAATATTAAATAGTAAATGAGCAACAAACGATCGAATACGGGGCTTCGGGAGGTACTGCTTTACCATGACAGCGCGCTGCGCTCTCAGTGCTCAAATAGAAGAATTTCCTGGACAGCTCACTGGTTAAGCTTATAGGTCACCATTAAAACCCTGATTTGGTACCTTGTGATTTCGTTTTCTTCTTTTTATTAACATGAAATAAAAATCAGAAAAAATTGATATAGTTTTTATCGCCGGAAGATGCACTAGCACAGTTCAGTAGACTAGATCACAGCCTGAAAAGAACAGATGCTTGAATTGGTTCATACGTATGTTACTTTGTTAGACGCTGGTAGAGATTGTTGAAAAATTTAATAAGGAAAGCATTATACGTAAAAAATATTATCATTTGAAACGGTATAAGGCTGAAGGTAAAGAGTTCAACAAGGAATTATTTAAATACTATAGATGGCATGTTAAAAACTTGAATGACAATGCATATAAGCAGCACTTACATCTGACTCAACAAAATATAATTGACAATCTGGCCAAATTCTGGGAGTACGTTAAGGATAGGAAGAATCACAGGCAGCGTATGAACGTTTATTCTTCCAGTGGTGTCGAAGTTGTTGGGCAATCTGCGGCAGACGCTTTTGCGAAATATTTTAGTTCGGTATATCAGAACGAAGTTCCTGAACTGGACCACGTTGATGCGGTACGTGCCGCAGATAGTCAATATGACTCCATATGTATCACCATAAATAATGTTGACAATACCAAGCTGAAGGAAGCAATAAGGCGGCTAAAACCGAGGACGACGTGTGGCCCTGATGGTATCCCTGTTTTTTTTTAGCAAAGAACAGCATATTATATATTATATACGCTTTTGAGAGTCCACTCCTGTACCTCTTTAACTTGTCACTAACTCACTCTAAGTATCCAGAAATTTGGAAAGTTTCTAGGGTTACTCCGGTTCCAAAAACTGATGGTGAAAATGACGTTTCGTCTTTTAGACCGATTGTAGTCTTGTCAGTTGCAGAAAATTATTTGAAATTGTCTTATGTCAGCAAATTAATAAGCAAACTCAGAATTTATTGCATGATAGTCAACACTTTTTTCGAACTGCCCGTTCTACAACTACCAATCTTGTGTCTCATCTTGACTATACATATGCTGAATTGGATGCAGGTAGGCTGGTGGATGCTGCGTACTTCGATTTTAAGAAAGCATTTGACCTGGTCGACTACGATATCTTGTTGCGTAAATTGGCGGTGATAGGCTTTGTCCCGGCACTCGTCAAGTTTTTTTCAAATTACTTACGCGATCGACGTCAGTTTTTTAAAGTGGGTGCATTTGAGTCTAGTGACTATTTCACAAGATCTGGAGTGAGCCAGGGAAGTACGTTGGGGCATTTGCTCTTTCTTATTTTCATTAATGACACCGAATAGGGTGACTGCCTCCAAATGTCTGTTGTTCGCGGATAATCTTAAGTGAAGCCTGGGTGTAGATGACCCATCTGACTGCGAAGCATTGCAAAGCATTGCAAGCATTGCATCGATGCGGTTATGGATTGGAGTGTATTAAATCATCTTCCGTTTAATAGTAATAAATGTAAAATAATAACATTCACGCGTAAACGCTGTCCACTAAAAAAAGAATATAATTTATCTGACACGCCCTTAGTAAGGGTAAGTGAAATTCGTGACTTAGGATTATTGTTAGACGCTAAACTTGACTTTCATAACCATGTGACTACTGTATGTAAAAAGGCTAGTAAATTGCTTGGCTTCGTTATTCGCACTTCTTCACAGTTTGATAGATTAGAGGTCGCTTTGGTACTTTACAATGCATATGTTCGTAGCAAGCTTAAATACGGTGCCATTGTATGGAATCCCTATGAGGAAAAATATATTTTGATGATAGAGAGAATACAGTGCAAATTTGCACGATGGCTATATAAACAGAAATACGATTACTACCCCTATCTATATCCGTCCTTATTTGTAACTGGTATGGTGGGTTTGGACACGCTTAAACTTAGGCGAACTATGCAGTTGATAACATACTACCTAGCAATCATCCATAATCGTATAGATAGTCCGATGATATTAAGTAGAGTAGGGTTGTTGGCTCCGAAGCGGCTGGGCTGTGATGTGGAGGGGACGGTGGCACCACGGCGGCGGCCGCGCCTTCTGTGGCGGCCGCCGGCGCGCACCAGGTACGGCGCTCACGCGCCCACTTCTCGTGCTATACGGCTTATCGGAGACATGCTCGCAGATGATAACGAGACTGATTTATTTGCTGATAGCTTAGGGCAACTGTGTAATAAAGCCCTTCTATTTTTGACATCCAATTTTGACATATTGTAATATATTCTTTTAATATTATCTTATGTAATCAATCTGACAATGACATTTTGCTTAATTTATTTGACTTGTAATCTATTTGACTTTTAATCTATTTGGCATGTATTTTTTTGATATTTATTTGATCTATTGGACATGTATTCTTTAATTTGTTTGACCTTTTGACATGTATCTTATATTATTACTATTATTTAAAACTGAAATTTGTTAATTAGCATGCTGACGTTTTGGGCATACTGTAAGCCAGCATGTACACTGTTTTTAAAATATAAATAAATATACTAGCATTATACCATACAATTTTTATATGGTTCCGCACCTCCAATTGAATGAAATTAAATCCTTAAAGGATCACTTTGTTTTCCGTCAATGCATCTGTTTTCCTGCCTGACTGTCAAGGTCTTATTGCCAGAAACTGGTAGAAGTATTCAATCGAATTAATATCAATAGTAAAGTCTATAATTCTTTTGAAGTGTAAAATATATTAAACTCTGCATATGCAACCCCCCCACCACCCACCCCTCCACTGGATGGAGTGACGATTTTTCACGATTTATAGGTGCGCAGAAAATCAAATTTTTGTTATTAAAAACGAATTCACATTTTTTAATGCATTATGAAAGTTAAAGATTTTTCTTAGTAAACTATGGTGGCTAAAACACAATTGACACATTTTGGCTCGATAGAAAAAGACCGCAGTTGCCCGCGATAGAAGCTATGCAATAGCTTAAAAATATTGATAACCGTGGTATGCCATAGAGAGGTAGTGAAAAATTAGGCATCCAAACTGGTTTGGATGTCTTAAGACATTTCGCACCCTTTGAATACATGGGTATAAGCTTTCATTATATACCTGTCTAGATGCCACATTGTCCGTACAGAACGCCCCAAATAAAGTCTAATAAAATTGGTAGACTCGCTTCTCACCTACGTAAGTGTCATTTGAATCACTTAGGAATAACGTGCTCACGGAAAATAATTAATTATGCTGCTAAAATGTGTCGCAATTATGTGAGAAACCCCTATAATAACACCAAGATCACTTTTCATCAATAAGTTTTGTTATTTAACCACTATGTATGAAAACACGATTTTTTAATTGGTTACTTTGTAGGTTAGTCTGATCAGCCGGTGTTGTCAGTATATTACTAGGGAGTTGTGACGAAACTATGGGAGATAAAATACAAATATTTACTTTAGCTATTTGATTAGTAAATGATAACTTACCTACACAAAATAAACGAAACCCATGACGCCGTGCACTAAACAGTATTTTGTTAGTTCTTTTAAATATTTTTCAATAAAATAAATAAAACTAATCTGCATAATAATTATTTATTAAACCTATTTTGTTTAACTTTCATCTGATAAAACAAGTATATAATCAAAGCCTCCGCCATTTGGTCTCCCCGGGCGAGGTCTCCCATCTGGTTGGATTTTATTTATTAATGTATTTTATTTATTTATTTTATTTTATTGATACGTATGTATATTCATCTTGTTTCATTTATATATTTATAAAACTATAACTAAAACTACAAATATACCAAAACTAACTATATAAATACCAATAAACATGGTACATTAAAGGTGACAAACAGTTATATATACGAGGGTGGATTGAAAAGTACTCGGCCTAACCAAGAAAATAAACACATACTAAATCAGTTATATTTTTATTTTTCTACATAATCACCATCAAGTTCAATACACTTTTGCCACCTCCCCTTCCAAGCATTTAGACCGTTGAAAAAAAATGATTCTTCCTTAGAGTCAAAATATGCGTCTACAGCTGCTTTGACCTCGTCGTTTGTCGAAAATCTTTGACCTCCTAAGTGCTTTTTTAGGTTAGGGAACAGAAAGAAGTCTGATGGTGCCAGATCAGGTGAATACGGCGGATGCGGTAACAGTTCAAAGCCACAGTTGTGAATTTCAGCCATTGACTGTACTGACGTGTGAACACGGGCGTTATCTTGATGAAACAGGACTTTTCTTCTGAGCATTCCTCGACGTTTTTCTTTTATTTCCTCTCGTAAACGACGTAGTAAGGTACAGTAGTAATCAGAGTTTATAGTCTGACCCCTTTCAAGATAATCAATCATAATCACACCTTTCGAGTCCCAGAATACTGAAGCCATCACCTTATTTGCCGACAAAATCAACTTATCCTTTTTAGGGGTGGTGAACCAGGTCTTCTCCACTGTTTTGATTGTTGTTTTGTTTCCGGTGTACAGTAATGAACCCATGTTTCGTCCATAGTAACAAAACGATTCAAAAAATCATCTGCATCGGCTTCAAATAACTCCAAACAGTCGCGTGAAATAGTCAATCGCGTCCTTTTTTGTTCAACTGAAAGCAGTCGCGGAACCCACCTCGCAGACACCTTGTGGAAACCCAACTCGTTGACAATGACGTTTTGAGTTCGTTCATAAGAGATGCCTATAATCTCGGCTATCTCTCTAATTTTTGATCTGCGGTCTCCCATTATTAAATCAAGTACTTTTTTAATATTTTCGTCAGTAGTTGACGTCGAAGGCCTTCCAGAGCGGGGTTCATCTTTCACACTCTCTCTACCACGCTTAAATTCTGCTATCCATTTTTTGACGGATGAATATGACAGAGCACAATCGCCTAATGTACTGACCATGTCATCATGGATGGCTTTTGATGATAGCCCCTTCTTATGGAGGTACTTAATGACGGCACGCTGCTCGATTTGCTCCATTCGCGGAAATTATGTCCGATTACTTTGTTAATAAATTTATAAAATCACAACTAATTATCGCACACGTTTCGAACTTCACACAATGAACTAGTCTGAACTGAACTAAATAATGTGGGTAGATTTGATTTTTAGAATTGAATGGATCTGTGTTAGGCCGAGTACTTTTCAATCCACCCTCGTAGTTCACATGTTTACCATATCTGACATGTGAAAATTATTTAACATAATATATCAAATCATTATTTTTATAAGTAAGCAAGTCAATATATAAATAATTTATATCAAATTAAATAAAATTAATTAAAAGTACGATTGTCATGTGAAACTTATTATTTTATAACTAGGCAAATCAAAATAAGTATATATAATAAAAATTAAAATGTCAAATGAGTACTTATTCCAAAGGGGAAATATTCAAGAGCTGGTATCACTCAGCTCGACCCCGAGTGACGTAGCGCGCTTGTTGAACAATAGTAGTTACGCATACTTGTGTGTGTAATAAGCACACAAGCGCTCGAAATCGGACCCGTAGTTTTTGTTGCGATTTTAGCGCAACACTCTATTTAAACAGGTATATAATCAAAGGGTATAAGATAAAGCATTTTCGCGTCAATATGCCGTTGCCTCGATTGAATTGAAATGTTGTGTATAATCAAAAATTACAAATCTAGCTAGTGGACAGCTTAGCGGGCTGATGATCATTCTTATAAGCTTTTTTATTAGTTTTCCACGGGCCCCCTGCGCAACCTTTTAAATTATTCAGTTTAGGGTTTTGTATAGAAATTATATTCAAATTGCTGCACTAATATCTAAAGTATTTAATTTGTTGTATACAGAGATAAAAATCGACCAAACACTGGATGGAATACAGGTCTTAAAAGACATACTAGAAATCCATGTATACATATGGACAATAACTATATTTTGTTGCTATCTTTAGAGAGGCCTGTTTGTACCATTGACATTTGTATTTGTACATAGCGTAGTTTGTACACTAAAGCTTGTAATAAAGCATTATTTTTTACTTTGTAATTTTTTATACGTGTTGGAGCCATGCTACAGCTATATTGTGATTTTAACGCGAATGGGTCCACGAAGTATGACAACGTTCTCAAAGAATTCTCACAGCGTAAAATAGCAGCTTAATGTTGCTTTGTTTCGCATGGTGAGTGCAGAGAACTACTTTTTACTGTAAATGAGGCATTCTATCTTTGTCTTCAAGAATAATGTTACGAGCTTAGGGTTCGTGACAATAAAAATTGCCGATAAAATCACCTAAATTAACACTTTAATTTACTTTACACAAATTAAAACTTAAAACACTAATGATTAAACACACTAATTCACTTAATTCCGCTCCGAAGCTTCGCTTGTGTCGCCGAGTTCAACTCTACCCCGATCGCATCTTGCAGCGCCTATATATTTAAATTAGCAAAGAAATATCCAGAATGTTCACGTAAACACGCGCAAGGTACCGAGCGTTCGAGTTTCGACTAGGCGCTGTCGGTTGAGAGATTTGTGATGTCATTTTCTCAATGCTCCCCTCGCTCTCATTCCTGACACTAGATGGCGCTAGTTTATCGTCGACTTGAGCGCGTAACACTGCCCCCTCCTAAGACATGCTCGTCCCGAGCATTATCGGCTCCATAATAATGCGCCAAGCGATTCACTTGGACGATCTTAGGAGTCCCTCTTGCGCCTTTCTGTAACGGCTCCGCAATGTCAAGGGCTGTTCTATCCCGTGGTGCACCAACATTGTACAATTTCGGTGCTCCTCTACTACGTGTCTGAGGTCCCCGCACGGCCGCACAACTTGTACATGTACGACACCAATCCTCGACATCGTCACGATAATGGACCCAGTAAAACTGTTCTCGGACCTTCAGTAGAGTTCGTTTAACTCCCAGATGGACTCTTGAACGACCATTATGGCACAGCTGTAGAACATTCGGCACTTTAGCTTTAGGGACAACCATTTGCAAACGACAGCTGTCCCTTCGACCATTGTCCCATTTACGGCACAGGACTCCATCCTGAATCAGCAAGCTGTCCCATTGGGCCCAATAGCTTTTCGTGGTTGAACTCATCGCTGAGACGTCCCTCCACTTAGGCTTGGTAGCACGGGCCTTCATCCATCCCAGAATCGGCTTGATGTCCGGATCTTCCTGCTGTGCATGTCGTAGGCTGTCCTTCCACCCGTTGCTGAGGTGGTCTGTCCTGAGCATCCTCACGGATACCACTTCCTTACTCTCTTGCCTACTACAATGGTTGCAATCTTCAGGACAAGGTCTTCTTGTCAATGCATCTGCGTTGCCGTGAGATTTCCCGCTGCAGTGTCTGATAGTAAAGTCGTATTCCTGCTGCTGCTGGGCGGTGCTGTTAGCCGCACTTCCTTTCTGAGACCGTTCACCTTCCCTTCCTAGGGTGTACTTATGGCAGCTGGACCGAAGATGGCCCCTTTCCCCACAGCCATAGCACCTAGGGCTGTATCTTTTATTGTGGTCGCGAACCGTAACTGCTGTAACCTCCCTAGCGTGAGGTGAACGATGATCCTGTCGCCGCCAGGCAGTGCCGTTAGCTGTACTACCCTCTCGATATCGATCAATTCTCCTTTCCACGGTTAGTTTAGGGCAGCTGGATCGAAGATGGCCCTTTTCCCCACAGCCATAGCACCTAGGGCTGTATCCTTTGCTGCGGTCACGGACTGTAGCTGCTGCAACCTCCCTGACGCGATGGGAACGATGATCCTGCCGCACGGCTTCCACTTCCAGTGCATGGGCCAAGGCGTCCTTAAGCGTCTCGTGGTGCCCGAGCCTCACAGCAGCTCTGACTTCCAGGTCGCGGATGCCGTCGATGAATGTCTGCACCAGGTTCCCTTCAATGAGCGCAGGTACAGACCGGTATGCTTTTCGCACCAGCTTCTCCACTTCTAGAGCCCACTGCTGCAGGTTTTCGTTGATGCGCTGCACACGATCTTTAAGCTGCGCACGAAAGACATGTTCCAGGTGAGCGTCGCCATATCTCGCCTCCAATGCCTCAAGGAGTTGCTCATAAGTCACTTCCTCACCGAGATCTTCCAGAACTGTTAAGGCCTGGTCGCGCAGGCCTAGTGTGAGAGCAGTCATGGCCTGACTTTTATTCCAGCCGTTCGCCTTCATAACAGCCTCGAACTGGATTTTGTTGGCTGACCAGGAAGAGGTCCCGTCGAACGGCGGCACTTTGAATCCACGTAGCGAAGGTGTTGTAGCTACTACGGGAGCTGTTGTTCCATCTCCAAGTTTGAGTTCGTCCAGTGATTTCTTCATGTCGGCCATTACGTTGTCAACCCGATTCTTTACTTGGTCGATTCGGGTTTCAGCTTTCTCGATTCGGTTTTCAGCTTTCGCGATTTGGGTTTCAGCTTCCGACAGGCGGTTGTCATGCTGAGCAACCCTATCCTTCACCTCCATTATCTCCTTCCCGAAGGTAGCGTGAAGGTCCTTCATGAGGAGCATCTGTTCCTCCTATCGGCGGGCCTGTTCCTCTTGTCCGCTCTGCAGCTGCTCTTTCAACTGACGGACCTGTTCCTCCTGTCCGCTCTGCAGCTGCTGCAGCATCACCATCAGAGCACCTAAGTCAGGTGCTGCAGATGTAGGAGCTACCGACGGGCCTGCAGCCGGTGGCTGGCCCTCCGACGTCTGCGGCGTTGCACCAGCAAATCTTCGTTGGTCCGTCTCCTGCTGGCGTTGACTTCGGGTACGGACACCCTCCGTTTCCTCCTTAGGTAAAATCGGCATTATTTTATCCCACTTCTGACACCAATTGTTACGAGCTTGAGGTTCGTGACAATAAAAATTGCCGATAAAATTACGTAAATTAACACTTTAATTTACTTTACACAAATTAAAACTTAAAACACTAATGATTAAACACACTAATTCACTTAATTCCGCTCCGAAGCTTCGCTTGTGTCGCCGAGTTCAACTCTACCCCGATCGCATCTTGCAGCGCCTATATATTTAAATTAGCAAAGAAATATCCAGAATGTTCAAGTAAACACGCGCAAGGTACCGAGCGTTCGAGTTTCGACTAGGCGCTGTCGGTTGAGTGATTTGTGATGTCATTTTCTCAATGCTCCCCTCGCTCTCGTTCCTGACACTAGATGGCGCTAGTGTATCGTCGACTTGAGCGCGTAACAATAACAATAAATGTATCCTATCCATAGAGGATATATGTAGATGCTTATGGGCCACAGTATCCACTTACCATCAGGTGGGCTATGTGTTTGTTTGTCACACTTATTCTATAAAAAATTGACTTGTGATAAGAAAAATTATTAGACACATCGGTACCAGAAGACAAGCATGTGCAAGTGCAAGATGCGTCAATCTAATGTGACATTGTCAAATGCATGTAAAATTTAGTGGCTGTAAGATATAGCAACAAATGACGTAAATTCTGTGGGTGTTGCTGTAAAACGGGGATGTGCCACAAGAAACCATTTTTAGCCCGATTTTTACTTACAAAAACAGTACATTTACGATTAGAACTCATGCCCTGAGGACTTTGTATAAGCTTAGTTAAGTATGTAAATATTTTATGAATTGTAACTCACCTGTCAGCTACGTCAATATACTAAAATCTAAAATACGTTGTAACGCTGAATCTTAACTAACTTTTAGACCCTATCGAATCCATTTATTAGAAAGCCTCAACTAATTGACTCGAAGAAATATTAATATGGCGACATTTAGATTTTAGACAATTTTTTCTTATATTTTTTTAATAATGCATAGCCTCGATCATTCCTGGCATTGTACTCCATCTGTTCGTGAAGTTCGATCACATCGGTTCAGTCATTCCAAAGATAAGCCCGGACAGACAGACAGTCAGAGAAACATTATAAATCCGTTATTCATGTGTTAATTATATGCAAATAAACACCTCAGTTATTTTTATATTACAGACGTACATTTAAATTTTATCTATATGTATGTAAAAGTAAAAAAGTAAAAGTGAATGTGGTCTCTCCTACATAGGACAAACTAAAAGATCCATTAAAACCCGCGTCAAAGAACATATAGCTGATGTGAAGAATCGATGCTCCGGGAAGTCTGCAGTCTGTGAACATGTACAGGATCGCCCCCGTCACTACATCAGATTTGATAGACCACAAATCCTCGCTAAAGAACACCGATTCCTTCCAAGGATGATTCGCGAGGCTATTGAAATCAAAAAACATCCTAATTTCAATAGAGAAGATGGCTGGGTGCTACCATCTGCTTGGGATCCTATAATAAATAAAATTAAATCCCAACCCAAGCATACAACTGCAAGACTCCATGATACCATAAGTTCATACTGTGTAGATCGGAACAAAAGTTAAATTTTAATCTATGGTAACCGCGGTTAACTATGACAGCTGGACGTTGAACATCTCAGTCCTTCCCGTGACCATGGGTGCTGTAAAGCTCTCGAAACGTCGGGTAATTAAAAAGTTAAATATACGCGATAAATTCCGTAAAAACTAGTATTATTTCAATGTGTAGTGTTCGCGTAAATATAAGAAATCATTATGTAAACCAGTACGGACTGGTAATTGCAAATAAAATACTCCGATTAGAAGATCTAAAAACTAAGCGCGCAAGATATCTAACAGCCTTAAATTTCTTGAAGAGATGCCGAGACCATAATCTCATTCCTACGTGTGTCAAAATATCCACCAAAAAGGACATTCGAGGAAGCGCTAAGATCTTAAATCAGGCGAGTAAAAAGTTGTTACGGGCGGTAATCCAACAAAAACGCTCCGATCTATATGACATCAATAAATCCATAGACACATCATCCAGTGAATTAAAGAAAGTTTTAACGACGTTTGATTATAATTTTTGCATGGAAACATTAAATAAACGCGAAATTAATAAATATAACGAATGCAAAAACAAACATATAGAAAAATATCAAAAATTAACGGCCAAATCAAATGTCAAACATCCGAATCAATGCCAGAACCAAAAGCAACCATTGACAAACACAGATCATAGATTAATCGCGTTCTATAATCTGTCAAAATAAACACTGGATGATGCAACAATAAAGGTTTTATCCAAAGGACTAAATTACGCTATAACTCCACGCAGATTACCGTACGAAGAAATTATCTGTAGTGTCGAGGACTGTTTATTTAAAAACAATATGCGGAAAGAAGATTTGGAGGCGATACGTCAAGACATTTCGTCTATGTTACGTCGATGTTCAGTGCCTAAACCGAATCTTCCCAGAGACGAATTTATAGCGTTAAAGAACCTACGCAATAAACCAGAACTTACGATTCTCCGCGCAGATAAGGGAAACGCCACGGTAGTGATGGATACGTCAGATTATAATTCTAAAATACAAGAACTTTTGTCGGATGTAAGTACTTATAAAAAAGGTTAAAAACGACCCAACAAATAGCACACTAAAACAACTAGTGACCTCATAAAGAAACACTCCGAAAAATTAAATCTGGACGTAAAATGGATAATACCTACGTGCGCCAAATCACCAAAGTTGTATGGGTTACCAAAAATACACAAGCCCAATGCTCCATTACGCCCCATAGTGAGCTAAATCGATTCACCAACTTACAGATTGGCTCAACACTTAGCGAAAATACTCTCACCGCTCAGGGGACATACAAGAGCACACATAAAGGATTCCTACCATTTTGTCAGCGAGATTAAAGACCTACGTCTGGCAGACAATGAAACTATGGTCAGTTTTGATGTGCAGTCATTGTTTACATGCTTACCTGTTGAAGACTGCATCTCAATTGTAACTAGAAGGCTGGAAGAAAACAACATGCCCGTAGAATATGCAGTATTACTCAGACACTGCCTTACATCTGGCTACCTATTGTGGAAGGAGGAGTTCTACAAGCAAGTAGATGGTGTGGCGATGGGCTCACCTGTATCTCCCATTGTCGCCGACATATTCATGGAAGACTTTGAGGAGAAAGCCCTGCTTACTTCTCCCATAAATCCAAGTTTCTACAAGCGGTACGTAGACGACACTTTCACAATTCTACCTTTAGATAAAGTAACTGCATTTTTAGACCATCTTAACTCTATAAATTCTAAAATTCGTTCACAATGGAGTTAGAGGCAAACAATTCCTTAGCTTTTCTAGATGTGTTAGTAATTCGGAATCCTGATAACACCTTGAGCCATACTGTGTATAGAAAAAAGACCCATACAGATAGATATTTAAACGGTGATTCTCACCACCATCCTTCACAGTTAGCTACCGTGGGTAAATCTTTGTTTCAGAGAGCACGAGGGATCTGTGATAGTAAACACCTGGCTGCCGAGCTCCAACATGTCAAGCAAGTTTTGCATGACAACAAGCTTCGGGTCCCGCGCCTACGTCACAGAGAACGAGTGAAGCCGGCCACAGTCGAGCGTGTACCTGCTGTACTGCCATATGTTAGAGGAGTCACTGACAAGATTGGCTACATCTTGAAGCGCGCTTCCATCAAAACATACTTCAAGCCGCCGAAGAAGATTGGTCAGTTTTTACCATCAGTCAAGTGTAACGTCCCTCTGCAAGATGCAGGAGTGTACAAGCTTGATTGTGAATGTGGTCTCTCCTACATAGGACAAACTAAAAGATCCATTAAAACCCGCGTCAAAGAACATATAGCTGATGTGAAGAATCGACGCTCCGGGAAGTCTGCAGTCTGTGAACATGTACAGGATCGCCCCCGTCACTACATCAGATTTGATAGACCACAAATCCTCGCTAAAGAACACCGATTCCTTCCAAGGATGATTCGCGAGGCTATTGAAATCAAAAAACATCCTAATTTCAATAGAGAAGATGGCTGGGTGCTACCATCTGCTTGGGATCCTATAATAAATAAAATTAAATCCCAACCCAAGCATACAACTGCAAGACTCCATGATACCATAAGTTCATACTGTGTAGATCGGAACAAAAGTTAAATTTTAATCTATGGTAACCGCGGTTAACTATGACAGCTGGACGTTGAACATCTCAGTCCTTCCCGTGACCATGGGTGCTGTAAAGCTCTCGAAACGTCGGGTAATTAAAAAGTTAAATATACGCGATAAATTCCGTAAAAACTAGTATTATTTCAATGTGTAGTGTTCGCGTAAATATAAGAAATCATTATGTAAACCAGTACGGACTGGTAATTGCAAATAAAATACGCCGATTAGAAGATCTAAAAACTAAGCGCGCAAGATATCTAACAGCCTTAAATTTCTTGAAGAGATGCCGAGACCATAATCTCATTCCTACGTGTGTCAAAATATCCACCAAAAAGGACATTCGAGGAAGCGCTAAGATCTTAAATCAGGCGAGTAAAAAGTTGTTACGGGCGGTAATCCAACAAAAACGCTCCGATCTATATGACATCAATAAATCCATAGACACATCATCCAGTGAATTAAAGAAAGTTTTAACGACGTTTGATTATAATTTTTGCATGGAAACATTAAATAAACGTGAAATTAGTAAATATAACGAATGCAAAAACAAACATATAGAAAAATATCAAAAATTAACGGCCAAATCAAATGTCAAACATCCGAATCAATGCCAGAACCAAAAGCAACCATTGACAAACACAGATCATAGATTAATCGCGTTCTATAATCTGTCAAAACAAACACTGGATGATGCAACAATAAAGGTTTTATCCAAAGGACTAAATTACGCTATAACTCCACGCAGATTACCGTACGAAGAAATTATCTGTAGTGTCGAGGACTGTTTATTTAAAAACAATATGCGGAAAGAAGATTTGGAGGCGATACGTCAAGACATTTCGTCTATGTTACGTCGATGTTCAGTGCCTAAACCGAATCTTCCCAGAGACGAATTTATAGCGTTAAAGAACCTACGCAATAAACCAGAACTTACGATTCTCCGCGCAGATAAGGGAAACGCCACGGTAGTCATGGATACGTCAGATTATAATTCTAAAATACAAGAACTTTTGTCGGATGTAAGTACTTATAAAAAAGGTTAAAAACGACCCAACAAATAGCACACTAAAAACAACTAGTGACCTCATAAAGAAACACTCCGAAAAATTAAATCTGGACGTAAAATGGATAATACCTACGTGCGCCAAATCACCAAAGTTGTATGGGTTACCAAAAATACACAAGCCCAATGCTCCATTACGCCCCATAGTGAGCCAAATCGATTCACCAACTTACAGATTGGCTCAACACTTAGCGAAAATACTCTCACCGCTCAGGGGACATACAAGAGCACACATAAAGGATTCCTACCATTTTGTCAGCGAGATTAAAGACCTACGTCTGGCAGACAATGAAACTATGGTCAGTTTTGATGTGCAGTCATTGTTTACATGCTTACCTGTTGAAGACTGCATCTCAATTGTAACTAGAAGGCTGGAAGAAAACAACATGCCCGTAGAATATGCAGTATTACTCAGACACTGCCTTACATCTGGCTACCTATTGTGGAAGGAGGAGTTCTACAAGCAAGTAGATGGTGTGGCGATGGGCTCACCTGTATCTCCCATTGTCGCCGACATATTCATGGAAGACTTTGAGGAGAAAGCCCTGCTTACTTCTCCCATAAATCCAAGTTTCTACAAGCGGTACGTAGACGACACTTTCACAATTCTACCTTTAGATAAAGTAACTGCATTTTTAGACCATCTTAACTCTATAAATTCTAAAATTCAGTTCACAATGGAGTTAGAGGCAAACAATTCCTTAGCTTTTCTAGATGTGTTAGTAATTCGGAATCCTGATAACACCTTGAGCCATACTGTGTATAGAAAAAAGACCCATACAGATAGATATTTAAACGGTGATTCTCACCACCATCCTTCACAGTTAGCTACCGTGGGTAAATCTTTGTTTCAGAGAGCACGAGGGATCTGTGACAGTAAACACCTGGCTGCCGAGCTCCAACATGTCAAGCAAGTTTTGCATGACAACAAGCTTCGGGTCCCGCGCCTACGTCACAGAGAACGAGTGAAGCCGGCCACAGTCGAGCGTGTACCTGCTGTACTGCCATATGTTAGAGGAGTCACTGACAAGATTGGCTACATCTTGAAGCGCGCTTCCATCAAAACATACTTCAAGCCGCCGAAGAAGATTGGTCAGTTTTTACCATCAGTCAAGTGTAACGTCCCTCTGCAAGATGCAGGAGTGTACAAGCTTGATTGTGAATGTGGTCTCTCCTACATAGGACAAACTAAAAGATCCATTAAAACCCGCGTCAAAGAACATATAGCTGATGTGAAGAATCGACGCTCCGGGAAGTCTGCAGTCTGTGAACATGTACAGGATCGCCCCCGTCACTACATCAGATTTGATAGACCACAAATCCTCGCTAAAGAACACCGATTCCTTCCAAGGATGATTCGCGAGGCTATTGAAATCAAAAAACATCCTAATTTCAATAGAGAAGATGGCTGGGTGCTACCATCTGCTTGGGATCCTATAATAAATAAAATTAAATCCCAACCCAAGCATACAACTGCAAGACTCCATGATACCATAAGTTCATACTGTGTAGATCGGAACAAAAGTTAAATTTTAATCTATGGTAACCGCGGTTAACTATGACAGCTGGACGTTGAACATCTCAGTCCTTCCCGTGACCATGGGTGCTGTAAAGCTCTCGAAACGTCGGGTAATTAAAAAGTTAAATATACGCGATAAATTCCGTAAAAACTAGTATTATTTCAATGTGTAGTGTTCGCGTAAATATAAGAAATCATTATGTAAACCAGTACGGACTGGTAATTGCAAATAAAATACGCCGATTAGAAGATCTAAAGACTAAGCGCGCAAGATATCTAACAGCCTTAAATTTCTTGAAGAGATGCCGAGACCATAATCTCATTCCTACGTGTGTCAAAATATCCACCAAAAAGGACATTCGAGGAAGCGCTAAGATCTTAAATCAGGCGAGTAAAAAGTTGTTACGGGCGGTAATCCAACAAAAACGCTCCGATCTATATGACATCAATAAATCCATAGACACATCATCCAGTGAATTAAAGAAAGTTTTAACGACGTTTGATTATAATTTTTGCATGGAAACATTAAATAAACGCGAAATTAGTAAATATAACGAATGCAAAAACAAACATATAGAAAAATATCAAAAATTAACGGCCAAATCAAATGTCAAACATCCGAATCAATGCCAGAACCAAAAGCAACCATTGACAAACACAGATCATAGATTAATCGCGTTCTATAATCTGTCAAAACAAACACTGGATGATGCAACAATAAAGGTTTTATCCAAAGGACTAAATTACGCTATAACTCCACGCAGATTACCGTACGAAGAAATTATCTGTAGTGTCAAGGACTGTTTATTTAAAAACAATATGCGGAAAGAAGATTTGGAGGCGATACGTCAAGACATTTCGTCTATGTTACGTCGATGTTCAGTGCCTAAACTGAATCTTCCCAGAGACGAATTTATAGCGTTAAAGAACCTACGCAATAAACCAGAACTTACGATTCTCCGCGCAGATAAGGGAAACGCCACGGTAGTCATGGATACGTCAGATTATAATTCTAAAATACAAGAACTTTTGTCGGATGTAAGTACTTATAAAAAAGGTTAAAAACGACCCAACAAATAGCACACTAAAAACAACTAGTGACCTCATAAAGAAACACTCCGAAAAATTAAATCTGGACGTAAAATGGATAATACCTACGTGCGCCAAATCACCAAAGTTGTATGGGTTACCAAAAATACACAAGCCCAATGCTCCATTACGCCCCATAGTGAGCCAAATCGATTCACCAACTTACAGATTGGCTCAACACTTAGCGAAAATACTCTCACCGCTCAGGGGACATACAAGAGCACACATAAAGGATTCCTACCATTTTGTCAGCGAGATTAAAGACCTACGTCTGGCAGACAATGAAACTATGGTCAGTTTTGATGTGCAGTCATTGTTTACATGCTTACCTGTTGAAGACTGCATCTCAATTGTAACTAGAAGGCTGGAAGAAAACAACATGCCCGTAGAATATGCAGTATTACTCAGACACTGCCTTACATCTGGCTACCTATTGTGGAAGGAGGAGTTCTACAAGCAAGTAGATGGTGTGGCGATGGGCTCACCTGTATCTCCCATTGTCGCCGACATATTCATGGAAGACTTTGAGGAGAAAGCCCTGCTTACTTCTCCCATAAATCCAAGTTTCTACAAGCGGTACGTAGACGACACTTTCACAATTCTACCTTTAGATAAAGTAACTGCATTTTTAGACCATCTTAACTCTATAAATTCTAAAATTCAGTTCACAATGGAGTTAGAGGCAAACAATTCCTTAGCTTTTCTAGATGTGTTAGTAATTCGGAATCCTGATAACACCTTGAGCCATACTGTGTATAG
This sequence comes from Parnassius apollo, assembly GCA_907164705.1. Classification (NCBI taxonomy): domain Eukaryota; kingdom Metazoa; phylum Arthropoda; class Insecta; order Lepidoptera; family Papilionidae; genus Parnassius; species Parnassius apollo. Next base: position 963,100 of record CAJQZP010001706.1, read on the forward strand.
AAAAAAGACCCATACAGATAGATATTTAAACGGTGATTCTCACCACCATCCTTCACAGTTAGCTACCGTGGGTAAATCTTTGTTTCAGAGAGCACGAGGGATCTGTGACAGTAAACACCTGGCTGCCGAGCTCCAACATGTCAAGCAAGTTTTGCATGACAACAAGCTTCGGGTCCCGCGCCTACGTCACAGAGAACGAGTGAAGCCGGCCACAGTCGAGCGTGTACCTGCTGTACTGCCATATGTTAGAGGAGTCACTGACAAGATTGGCTACATCTTGAAGCGCGCTTCCATCAAAACATACTTCAAGCCGCCGAAGAAGATTGGTCAGTTTTTACCATCAGTCAAGTGTAACGTCCCTCTGCAAGATGCAGGAGTGTACAAGCTTGATTGTGAATGTGGTCTCTCCTACATAGGACAAACTAAAAGATCCATTAAAACCCGCGTCAAAGAACATATAGCTGATGTGAAGAATCGACGCTCCGGGAAGTCTGCAGTCTGTGAACATGTACAGGATCGCCCCCGTCACTACATCAGATTTGATAGACCACAAATCCTCGCTAAAGAACACCGATTCCTTCCAAGGATGATTCGCGAGGCTATTGAAATCAAAAAACATCCTAATTTCAATAGAGAAGATGGCTGGGTGCTACCATCTGCTTGGGATCCTATAATAAATAAAATTAAATCCCAACCCAAGCATACAACTGCAAGACTCCATGATACCATAAGTTCATACTGTGTAGATCGGAACAAAAGTTAAATTTTAATCTATGGTAACCGCGGTTAACTATGACAGCTGGACGTTGAACATCTCAGTCCTTCCCGTGACCATGGGTGCTGTAAAGCTCTCGAAACGTCGGGTAATTAAAAAGTTAAATATACGCCATAAATTCCGTAAAAACTAGTATTATTTCAATGTGTAGTGTTCGCGTAAATATAAGAAATCATTATATGTAAAAGTATACAATATATAGTAGATTACTGATAGAATTAACATTTCGGATAGCTTAATATATCTTCAACTTAACCCCTGTTACACTTCACTATTTAACATCCTTAATATACCACATATTCCTCAATATACCATCGCCATCGACTAAGCACTCACCTAACATTTTATGATCATCCGAACCATTTTGTGATTCTTCTAGTTTAACCAGGTACTTAGCATTCTTCGTCTACCTCGGCATGGTAGCAAATCATTACGTTTGGTTTTCCAACGGAATTGTAATCCGACGGAAAGCCAAACTTAGCATCCCTAATCGTATTGAAAAGGCGCACGTACCACAGTGGAGTGTAAAAGCACTGAGTATCGATCAACGACCTTTCATAAGTTCTGCGGAAGTATTAGATTAAACAAAAAACCAAAAACTACTAAACGACTTAAACCACAACTAACCCATTATCATTGCGAAATTCAAGCTTCAATCCGAAATATTTTAAAACATCAAACTTTGTGTATCAAACAAACAAAACAATATAGTACAGCAAGGAAAAAAACTGCAACGGTAGTATAATCATGGCAAAAATGTATATAATCTTAATTGAAAGAATAAACAGAAAGTGAGATTCAGAAGACCATCTGAATAATGGGAAGCGATAGATACTGAGAGCTTGTAAATTAATTATTTAACAATTTCATTACAGTCGGTGAGAATCTCACTCGCTTTGCACGTGTATCAAAAGTCTATAAACACTTATAATCTAAGTTATGATGACTCTTTGAAATAACGTTAACAAACAAAAGAAATTTGAACTCATAAAACAGTTTTTGCAGTATTGTAGAATTTATAAAGAAATCAACAGCTGGGAAATTCCTGTATCTCGTAAAGCTGCTATAGGATAATTGAACAATTTGCGTAATGTATCTATATTATGTTCTGGCGAATATTTAAGTGTTTCCAGCGTTGTTATTTCATCATCATCATCATTACAGCCCTTCACAAGTCCACTGCTGAACATAGGCCTCCCCCAAGTAATGCCACAAAGCACGGTCCTGAGCCACCTGCATCCATCGACTTCCTGCATGTCTTACCAGGTCGTCACTCCATCTAGTGGGGGGTCGCCCTACACTACGCCTACCGGTACGAGGCTGCCACTCGAGAACCTTTGTTCCCCATCGGTTATCAGTTCTTCGAGCTATATGGCCGGCCCATTGCCACTTCAGCTTACTAATCCGTTGGGCTATGTCGGTCACTCTGGTTTTACTGCGGATATCCTAATTTCTGAGTCTATCACGCAGAGAAACTCCGAGCATAGCCCTCTCCATAGCTCGCTGAGCGACCTTAAGCGTCCTCATACGGCCAGCAGTGAAGGACCACGTCTCAGATCTGCTGAGATCTGCCACTTTGCCTGGCGTATGTGGACTATGAGAAAGCCTTCGAATTCCGTCGAAATTTGGGCGGTGCTACAGTCCCTTCAGCGGTGCCAAGTTGACTGTCGGTATATCGAAGTGCTGAAGTGTTTGTACAGTAGGGCTACGATGGCTATCCGAGTACAGAACCAGAGCTCGAAACCTATCCAACTGCAGAGAGGTGTAAGACAGGGTGACGTTATATCCCCGAAACTCTTCACCGCTGCATTGGAAGACGTTTTCAAGCTACTGGACTGGAAAGGATACGGTATTGACATCAATGGCGAGTACATCACTCACCTTCGATTTGCCGACGATATAGTCCTTATGGCAGAATCGCTGGAGGACTTAAGCACTATGCTCAATGACCTCAATAGTGCCTCCCAACGGATAGGTCTTAAGATGAACATGGACAAAACAAAGATCATGTTCAATGTCCATGTCACACCTATGCCGGTAGTTGTTGGGAGCACTATGCTCGAAGTTGTTGACGAATACGTTTACCTGGGACAAATAGTCCGACTAGGTAAGTCCAACTTCGACCGAGAGGTCAATCGACGGATTCAACTCGGCTGGGCAGCGTTCGGGAAATTACGGCATATCTTTTCGTCAGGTATACCTCAATCTCTAAAAACTAGATTGTACAACCAGTGCGTGTTGCCAGTGATGACTTACGGATCTGAGACGTGGTCCTTCACTGCGTTGTTATTTATTCTTACGAAATTATTTACATAAAAACAGACTTAGTATAATATTATTTACATTTATAGTAACGAACTGTTTGTTGAATAAGTAACAGAATTTGGCCACCACGCTATTTTGGTCCCGTAGGTGACACTAACGTTGAATTGGAGAATTCTAGAAATATTACGTATCATTTAAATGATGACGTACGAATAGTCCTTTTTTCATGAATTGCCAAACTCGTAATAGTGATTTCAATGTCATCGGTATAGAGTACACTAACCCGTACTAACAGTCGGTGTCGTCGCCGACAGAGGACAATAAACAAGAGGTGGACAACAGCATCTCCCTGATGACTACTCAATACGATATAAAACAGCGTTTACCCATGTACCTGCCATGCGTGGCAAATATCTCGCAGTAATAAGTATTTGCCCAGCTGTGGACATTTTACCTAATTACGATGACTATTTATAGTCTTTAATATCAATTTTATCGTTTTAGTTTAAAGTTATATATAGTTCATCATATCATAAATTCATAACATCATAATTTAAACAGTGTGCTATAATGGATGAAACAGACGCTCCTCCTGAATAGACTACCTACTTTAGAATGGAACAATAGCAGCCAAAACCAGACAAGAACGTCAATCCTTATATTGTGACATTTTGAATGTATTTTGCATTTACGTAGATATTTGAAGTTACATTAAAAATATTTTATACCAAAAATTAAAAAGATTCCTTTGAAGTTTTTAACTTCGTATATGTTAACCAAGAGCCTTGGTCTCAAAGACACCAGGCCCTCTTTATTTTACGCAAGAGAAGTTGAAGAAAGAAAGTTGAAACTTTTTTCGTCCACAAAAACACCACACGTGTTTTTCATCCAAAAGTGTAATTATCAGGATAAATAGATTCTAGGAAGTCTGGTCGCTAAGAGGCACATAAACAAGCAGCAAACTTTCAACTTTCTTAAAGCTTTTTAGCCATTTATTATTTATCTATTTAGCCATTGTAGTCTCTTTCAAGGGGATCTCATATATATATTGTGTCATCTTTAAGAACCGAGAGCATGATGAAGCAGAGAAGTAGCAGCTGTAGTGAGTCATATATCATAATCAATGTTATTTTATTATATTGCTTATTTTGGTGCACATATAGATCCTGCTACATAGCGTGTTGAAAACTACAATTTCTCCCAACCGTAGGCGAAGCCCATCTACTGCAGTAGATTGATTACTGACCAAAGAGATGTAGAGACGAGAAATGACCTAATGTAGGTTACGTAGGATAGGATTCAAATGTAGGGCAGCCCGGCTGACTTTTCTTGCCCTACTACCCTTTTAAAATTAAGGGGAGTAATGGGACGTATATAACTTTAACTTTTAACTTTAGAATTCAAATAAAGAAACTACTATTGACTCGAAATAAGAATTATGTTAGCTCTAATTTTAAGTTTTATACACAAATCAATTTCAAACAATTTTCTCTTGTCAATGAAATAAATAAAGCAACGATAAAAATAAATAATACTATATGTCTATGTCACTGTTTTCTTTTAATTTATAACACTGGTGCATTTCAATATGTAAGAAAGAAAGCTGATTTACTCGATCATCACAAATAGCAAAGACGATTATACATTATATCATAATATCATCTATTCAGTTATTAAATGACTATTTATTCCTCCCTCTCCCTTCAACCATCGGTTAACAAGACACTCGGGGAGTGCCATAGTTTGTCGACATATCACGCATTCGAACCAGACGCTTTGCTTCGTCGCTCGTAACTCGTAACGTATACACGAAAGTAGTGGAACAATTTCAAAGATTTTTGAAATAAGCATTAGTAAGCTTATGGACGCCACACACGGTCATTTCAACTGATTATTCCAACTGATCAGTTCAAACTAAAACTGTTGATATTTTTTAAAATATTGAATTTTTCGATATATGCATAATTATAAATATATCAATATCGGATTTTATATATAAGTTTATTTATCAAACATCCAACATTTTAAAAAATATCAACAGTTTTAGTTTCTACTGATCAGTTGGAATGATCACTTGATGATTTCTTAAATTTACGCGAACACTACACATTGAATAAAACTATTATTTACGGATTTTATCGCGTTTAATTACTTTAATTTATTTTTATTATTATCCCGACGTTTCGGGTGCTTTACAGCGCCCATGGTCACGGGGGGGACTAGTTAGTCCGGCTACCTTCAGTTTTTTAATATTAATTTTTGGTCCGATTTACGCAAAACGAGCTTATAGTATCATGAAGTCTTGCAGTGGTATGCTTGGGTTTGGGTTTAATTTTGTTAATTATAGGATCCCAAGCAGATGGTAGCACCCAACCATCTTCTCTATTGAAATTTGGATGTTTTTTAATTTCAATAGCCTCGCGTATCATCCTTGGTAGGAATCGGTGTTCTTTTGCGAGAATTTGTGGTTTATCAAATCTAATGTAATGGTGGGGACGATCTTGAACATGTTCTGCAGTCTGCGAAAAACTGAAGGTAGCCGGACTAACTATGACATTGGGACGTCAAACATCTCAGTCCCCCCCGTGACCATGGGCGCTGTAAAGCACCCGAAACGTCGGGATAATAATAAAAATAAATTAAAGTAATTAAACGCGATAAAATCCGTAAATAATAGTTTTATTCAATGATCACTTGAACTGACCGTGTGTGGCGACCATTAGAAGTTTCTATTATTGTTTTGTTCCGGTGGGATATCGGGTTCAATCAAACGATTGTCGTAAACATTATTTGATAATGTAACGGTTCCACTAAATTTTTTACACACATTATTACTTTTAACTATCGGAAATATAAGTATTATTCAAAAATATTGCATTAATATCTTTCAACAAAATAAACAAATTTCTGGTTGTCAAAATCGTTAGAATCAACTATCCGATTCAAGGCTAAAGTGTAGCCTTTAAAATAAGCTATGTTAGTGCATTTTATCATCTTCGGTAACATCACCACCACCACCACCAGATGGGATATTAGTCAAGAAATGGCTTAGAAAAGTTAAAAAAATTAAGTGTAAAATAATGGAGTGTGAGCGACAAGAAGATTCTTCGTAAAACTATCGATACTTTACAGTACGTCTTCCATAACCATTGAAATGCAGACAATCAAATTTAAATACATATAATAATTTACAAGTAATTTAAAAAATATATCAATAACACTGTCTTCTGTGGTAAGTCGTTAAAAACATCGTAAAACTGCTGCAATGGAACCATTCACGTATCTTATTTATGGCTCATAATATTTTAGACGCTACTTTTATAGCAGTTCTGTCGTTTCATAATAAATTTACGTCAACCAGTTACAACATTTTTAATAAAATCAAAGCGTGCTGTGGAATTGTAAGAATATCCTCTGCCCTACATCATCCCGTGGGTGGCGTAAGAGGCAGCAGAGGAACACTCAAGCAGGAGATGGGCAGCAGCATCTTTCTGGTTATAACACAAAATGATAAAAACTGCGGTTGCCAACCCGCTTGCTAAGCATGGCAACTGTAGTGAAATCCCCTTAGGAGACAATCTAAAGCGGAGGTCCATGTTCCAGTGGACTTTTATAGGTTGTAATTGATGAATGTATGAAGTAAATCAAACAATGCTGGACATATTGATGGACCGTCACGCAATTTATTTGAACAGTAATAAAGATATACAACGTAAGGTTACTGTAACGCTTATTAAGACATAGTAACGTATAATATGTTATAACATGAAAATATGAATATTTCTTCTGTCTTATTAAGAAAATACATTCTCTAGAATAGAATCTTTTTTATTCAATATAAGATTACATGTAATTCTTCTTGAATGTCGTTTTCTGACTGTTATCACTAATTCGGAAAAAAGCCTGTGTTATGAGAAGAACCAGCAAGAAAATCAGCGACACATATACATATTGTTACGAGTTTAGGGTTCGTGACAATAAAAACTGCCGATTTAATGGTAATTAAAATTGACACTTTAATTACTGAACACCCATTAAAACTTAAATCACACTAATAATTAATCACACATAATACTTTAGTTCACTTTGATGCGCTCCAAAAGCTTCGCTTGTATCGCCAATTCAATACTGCCCAACAAATACTGCTAATCGGCTTCATATAGAACTTTCCCACCAAAACATCTAGAATGTTCCAGCAAATACCGGTCCCGACCGACTAGATGTAGAAAATTCTAGTGTGGACTGTTCTAGAAAACTTAATTATTCTATTCGATACTAGATGGCGCTGTTGGTGGCAACTTCAGGCATGACATTTTCTAGAAAGCTATCCTCACTCTGCTCCCCGATGGCGGATGGAACTAGATGGTGCGAGGAGCATCAATTATGGCTTGCAACAATATATATTAAAGTAAATTATACAATATAAAAGGTTGTTTATACTATTTACAAAATTTATTTCAGAAACAGCTTAAAAGCGAAAACCTCATTCCCAAGGGTATAGTTGTTACCGTCTTAACATTTCGTAGGTGATTCAGCAATAATCAGGATTTTTATTGCAGTATTGTAAAATATAGACTTTTGGATTGTTATAGGAAATTTAAATATATTTACAAAATCTTTTGAGATCTTCCTGCATACACAACCTACCGTAACGCACACCGTATTGATTTATTACAGATCAATGTGTGAACCCTACTTAAATATTATTCCAACAAAACAAAACACAACAACAAAAGACAAAACAAAACACAATAACAAAATTAAATCGCAGGGTGTTGTGTATGCGCACCGCAAGGCAGTGTGCAGGGCGGCGTGCAAGGCGGCGCTCAGGTGCCGCCGGGGGTGCCGCACTCCACCGCGCCGCCGGCAGGCATCGGCGGCGTCCGCAAGTACGCTCTTACTGATTATCCCTCTACATTAACTGGTTTGTGTTGTGTGTAGGGCTGTCATCTATCTTTAAAATGCCGCAAATAGCTCTTGTTTTGTCGAGGACTAGCAAACCTTGCTTGAGTTGCGCCAAATATTCCTTTAAACATTACTAAAATTTTCCTGGATAAATAAAGTTTATAAAGCTTTTGTAAACAATTTTTTAAATAAAGAATGAAATAAAAAGTAAATATAAATAAGAAAAAATAATAGACATTAGGTTATTTTATAAAATCACGCATTGCGACCCCATTCGACATTTCCGGCATTCTAAAGGTAATCCACTCCTATCACCATTATCCAACTATAATTATTTCGAAATTCAATCCATGAATATTATTCTATTGATTTTCCTTTTATCATCTGTATGCCTCTCGGCACGTGGCAGACTACATGATATTAATGTGTTTGGCTTCCTTCCTAATGTTGTTGTAGACGCAGATATATAGACACAACATAATAAATTATGATGTCTATAAATCTTCATTCATGATACAGTTGATAAAAAATTAAAAAATATTCCTTCAGTTCTATGAATCCTTATCCCGAGAATAAAACAAACTTTATTAAATAATGATTACTCAAACTAAAACTCCAATTTAAAGTAAAATGAAAGGATCTGAAGTTTATCAGCGAATTCATACTATCGTTCCATCCAGTTTCACTAACGCATATATTCTCATAAAAATGTAGATGGCGTCTTAAACTTGCATGAAACAAACAACAATAATCATTTAATGTACACAACTAAACATAATTTTTATTATTGAATTTGTAACGTATTTTGATGATTGCGAAAGCACTTAAAATAATAACAGTTAAAATAATATAATATCAAGGAGAAGAACATTACCTACCATTCGTTTAAAGAGGTACTATTATGATGGCAAAACAGAAAAAATTAAACAGCATTTAGTTTAACAGAACTAGAAATTTCTATTTAAATTTAAAATACATCTTCTTCGATCTTCAAAACTGCACAATAATTTAATAATTGTAAGTTAAAATGGTACAGTTTTAATAATTTATCCATTCATAAAGAAGTTTTTTGAACATAATTCAATCTACGTTCTTTTTTAACCGACTTCAAAAAATAGGAGGTATTTCTTTTGACTGTATATTTTTTATGTGTGCCCCAGAACTTTTTCTGGCTGATCCGATTTTGGTGATTCTTTCTTTATTTGAAAGCCGATGCTTCCGGTGTGGTCCCATATAAATTTGATCAAGATCGGACCAGTAGTTTATGAGTTATCCTTGATAATGAGTATTTAATTGAATTCGAATACATTGACGATGTTCTCATTTTATTTTTATTGAAGTCGGTTGTACAAAATTTTTATTTTATCACTTTTTAAATATTGGCATAATAAATCTTAAGTTAAAATACTGTTAAAATGCTCATTTTAAAAACATGTAACTGAAAATTCATTTGTGTTATTTTATTTTCTATTATTTCCTTTTAACATTTATGTATGACTAAGACATATTGTGTATTTCATATTTTACGATCCGCAACAAAACGGGTGCGACGAGACTATGTAAGTAACTTGTTATATAGACGATACGTATACAGTAAAATGCCTAATTTTTATAAATATTTTAGGAAAGAAACGCAGACATCGTATTTGCTAAACCGTCGAGTATTACCGATTGGTAAAGTAAATTAGCGTAGGCCTAGAGTTACCGCTGCATGAAAGTGATGTTATTTGCACGTTTGACACATTATATATTTGTTGAAACGTAAGTATGTAATATTTAATCTACATTACACAAAGAAAATACTGTTTTATATGACCGACGTAAGCGTTTATATACTTAATTTATCCATGAAGCTTACACGTCAAATTTGTGGGTTAAGACTTTTAAAAGTTAACATTGTGTTATTGTGACCCAGTTACTTCACAAAACGATATTGTAAATGAATTCAAAATATCGTTGCGAAATTGAATTGTTTTATTTAACTTTTGTACGTATTTACATACCCTTTTCCACAGTTTATTAGACAAATAGTTATTTTGTTTTAATAATTATACAAAAATACTATTAAATTAGCCGTTCTAATTCGTGGTACAAGCCTATCGTTTTATGTATCTACCGTGACGGCATCACATAGTAAATATCGCATCCGCATGTAACACATTTAGTAGCAATAGGTGCCATGCACGACTTATTTTTGAAAAAATTCCATAGACGGAATGCGCTAACAATTCAATTTCGCTTTTTGCTTCAATCTGCATCTATTAAAATGGAGACAAGCTTAGTCGTAAAGAGCTACGCCTTGCTGTAACCAAAGCGTAGCTCTATAACGTCTATATTAATTAAGCTTGCTCCATGTATCTCACAAAGCAAAGCTTTAGTCATTTCTTCTACGTATATGACTATACATTTATTTGCATGTATTTGTACACAGATTCAGTCAGTATTCCAGAGGGCGAGGTTATCGCGATTGGCGCACACGTGGAGACCCCACGCTCATCAATTCACTCTGGCGCAGTCGGCAGCCGCTTGGTATTCGGAAACAGCTCGGTAAGATATTAACATAATGGCAGTTTTCATATGCCATTACTCATACTCCAATTTATTAATCTCCTGTATTGGGGGTATGAATAAATAAATCTAAGACGAACCTTTTACCACATAAACTTGTATTTGGTTTATGAGTAGAATAAATATTTACTTTACATTTCGTTTTGTCGATGTCCTAAAAGTGATAACAATAACTCTGATTAATATGTCGTAAAACGAAATTGATAACAATTGGTCAGCTTGACTGGGGAAGAACCACGCTTGAATAGGATAACAGGAAATAATTGCAACATAATTCTGGTTGGAGTACAACGATCGCGAAACGGAATTGATACCAATCAGTCAGCTTGACCGGGGAAGAACCACGCTCGAACAGGATAACAGGAAATAATAGCAACATAACTCTATTGTTTCTTTTGGTGAATGATTAGAAACAGACAGTCTTTCTATTGGTATCGAAGCATTACATCTTAATCACGAATAGATAGATAAAGGATTTTTATCATTTTTCACCGTTACGTCGCTTTCTATGAAAATCGGAAGTAAGCTATGATTCAATATCAGAATCTTTAGCTCAGTCTACTATGTTGCAAGTCCTGAAACCTAAAACATAGTATCTGGAATCGCTTATAAACTTATTGACTTACAAGCCACACTTTCACCCGATGCGTATTACGAATATGGGCTTGTATGTATGTACAAGTATTACGGCCCGTTAGCGCAGAACGTAAGCGTTCGGTATCATTGTTTTGCGTCATGGGTTTAATACCCGCATGGGTTAATAATATAGGCGATAAATAATAGTACCCGTACCCGGGCAGGGTGATTTGTGCATTTAAATAAAACTAGTTTTTATGGATTTTGTCGCGTATAATAACTTTTTTATATTCCCGACCTTACGAGCACTTTACAGCACCCATGGTCTCGAAAGTTAGCCACGGCTACACATTATGAACTTATAGTACCATAAAGTCTTGCGGTTGTATGCTGGTGTTGCAATTTAATTTTATTAATTGAAGGATTCCAAGCAAATGGTATCGCCCAGCCATCTTCTCTATTGAAATTAGGATGTTTTTAGATTTCAATAGTCTCGCAAATCATCCTTGGAAGGAATCGGGGTTCTTTAGAGAGGTTTTGTCGTCTATCAAATCTGATGTAATGACAAGGGCGATCCTGTACGTGTTCACAGACTGCACACTTCCCGGAGCGTCGATTATTCACATCAGTTATGTGTCCTTTAAAGCGGGTTTTAATTAATCTTTAAGTTTGTCCTAGGTTCTTACATGGAAAAACTAAAAGATTAATTAATAAGATAAAAGAGAACACATTCATTTATCAAGCTTGTACACTCCTGCATCTTGCAGAGGGACATTACTCTTGACTGATAGTGAAAACTGACTAATCTCCTTCGGCGGCTTGAAGTATGGTTTAATGTAACCGCTTCAATATGTAGAGTCTGTAAACTCCTCTAATATATGAAGACTCTAAGATACTCTAAGTTCATACTGTGTAGATTGGAACCAAAATTAATAATTTAATCTGTTGTTAACTAAATTGAATACTCCCCCCCCCTATCTCGAAACGGGAATAAAAAGTTAATATACGCGATAAAATCTATAAAAGCCAGTTTTATATAAATGTGTAGTGTTCGCGTAAATATAAGAAATCATTATGTAATTCATGTAAAACGCCTCTGCGATACGGGAGGAATTATTTTTGAAGAATTACGTTTAGGTCCAGAGTGGAAGTTTTGCAGGATGTGAAGCTTATCAGCATCAATTACGAAACGGTTATAATAGTGGACTTATTGCAGCTTAGATGCCATTTACAGGAGCATTGTTTTTGGTAATTATTACAATTAAATTCCATGATTTAACCTATTTTGTAGTAATGGAATAGGCAACGCAGAGGTGTATATAGTGCTGGCGCTTCTAATCGGCTTCGTGACCGTGGTGGTGGGGTGCTGGCTGTCGGACAACTGCTGGTCGCCGGAGCCGGAAGACGTGCTGGCGGGCGGCTGACCCGTGGCGGCGGGCGCGTGCACGCACGTGTAGCGCCCGCCCTCCGCGGCCGACAGCCCGTCGGGCGCGGGCTCGCTGTCGCCAGTGCTGCCGCCGCCCGCGCACCCCGCGCTGCCCCCCGCCCGCGCGCCCGCTTTCCTTCACGCCGCGAGACATCTCTGCCACGGCGCCTGCTTCACTCTCCCCTGCGAAAGAAATCATCACCAACCGGTTTTTTGACCGGAACCCTCCTCCTCCTGTCGCTTACACGAAAAAACTAATGGAAATTACTTTCCTTCAACCTGCAACGGAGGAGTGTGCGGTAGGGAGTAAATTTATATTATGACAATAGTTGCGTGTGTTTGTTGTAGGTAACTGGTTTGTGAAACGTCAATAAGGTCCAAATAACGTTACTCAATAAGAGCTTCGTTTACTGTTTATATGTATTTTCACGTGTGATGTGCAGGTAATGTGTAAAAGTAGACTCGGTAAAAGACCTAATCACGGGTCTTGGCTATGATTGAGGTCACTTTGTCAAAATAGGATCTCTCATTGTATGTAACGCCTGTAGGGGTCACTCTAATTTCAATAAACCAACCTTACCTAACTAGCAAGTGGTGCAGCTGCATATTACTACGAGTAGGTATGTACCACTTCACTATTATTTCTAAAAATACGTGCCTTGGAATGCTTTTCCCGACTCGACATGTAGTTTATAAAGTGTTTTGAAACCCTTTAGAAGACATTTATTTCTTCTCTCTGCCTATATGGATAAATAATACCATATTATAAGAGTGCAATACACATCATGACCGTGCCTTTACCGTTCTATAGACTTTGAGTGGGACGTAATTAACAATAGGTTTATAAAAATCGTTCCTCGACGGAAAAATACAAACCAACCATTACTTTTGTATTTTTGTATAGAACCCAGCTTGGTTTGTTATATTTTATTGCAATAAGACGCAGTTATTTATAACAGAGGAAAGTGAGGTAGGACCAAAGTCTTTCACATTAAGTGTGTCAATTGGATAAAATAATGTTGGTCATAGACTGTAATTCAAGTTTGAGAGACAACGATACGATACCATGACTAAATGTAAAGTTTTGATACATTTTTTGGCAATTTATATGTACCTACCAATACATAACAATGTATTTGAGTATTATTCATAATGTCGGTCACGTGTACCCTAAGTACCTGTACCATATATAGTACAGTATGTAAAAGTTCTTATTATAGTTTAATGACCTTATCATCCAAATAGAAAAGCATAACCATGCTCGAGTTGAATACAACGACTTTTAATTAGCAATGCACACACAGCACTAATAGATAATATCATAGTATCATATAGACAATCAAAAATACCTGGAAAAATTATACGTAAACAAAAAAAGTTCCTGTGTAAACAGCACAGCAATACCTTCTCAAATTACTAAATAATACTTGTTTTTTCTTTTGTGCAACTGGTGGTAAGCGCTTATGAAGCATTAGATGGTAATTCGCACTACCATCACAAAAACACCCAGATTGTAATCGGACAGAAATACAGAAGCTAACAAATCATTCCACACTTTTGCTGTTTACAAAAATTAAAGTCGCCATAATCATTACAGCGCGTTTCTTTACTAAATCCAACCCTGCTAAATTATGGCATTTTGCAGAACTAGACCATATTTGACAGCATTTTATGTTACAAAAGACAAAACAACAGTTATTTAAATACTGTTCAAACATTGATTAACAAAATAATGAACAATTTTTTTTCAAGAGACCGCAATGATACATTATTTATGTATCGAATAATAAAATAGAATACAGATAATAAAATAGAATTGACTCGACATCGGCACAAAATTTATATTGCGTAGTAAGTTTTTCGACTTTATAACGGATTGCACAGTTAATTAGATTTGAAGTAACCGTAGTGTATGTAATATGTGTCTATGCATTTTATAACCATAATATTATAAAGAAATATTTAGATATTGGTATTCCGTAAAAGTAAATTTTAAATGGATCGCGTTGTATGCTTAAAGCTTTTTAAAATTTCTTTGTATTATAATGTTATAACAATTGATGTTGACCACAGCCTATAGTAATATGTAACATAAAATTTTAGACAAACAAAAAAATTCTATATTATTTAAAACATTTTTGTAATAGGATTTAACTAAACATTATATACATTTATGTATACATAAAGCAATATCGATACATTATCTGCTAAATCACTGAAGAAATACATTCTCTCTTTCCGCTTGCCTCACTTTTTATTTATTCATAAACATTTCTACTCTCGGCAGTGCAACACGATATTATGACCAAAATCAAATATTAATTTCAAAATATAAAACTGAAGCTGGTAAGTTGTATTGATTTGTATTTCTAATAATTTTTATACACAATTCTAAGATATATTTAGGTATACTATTTTGAAAATGCTCTACGTCTTTAACTTTCAAGGTGCTCTAGTTGCTACTTGTAATTAATAAGTAACTCCTTTTACTCTTTTCCTTTTAACTCGTTAAAATTTATATTAATTTAAGCATTTAAAAAGTTAAATATAGATTTTAAATAAGTTTAAATATAGATGCTGCTATTAAACTATAAACTATGTTCTTATACCCTCAAAATCTAATTGGCATTAATTTTTATGTCCATGTACCTACCTACACATAGTTATGATTTAAGCTAAGTCCACACGAGGGCAATTATATCAACACACATTTGTAGAATAATGCCCTTAACACACTTATTTAAGAAATATCTTTTGCAGAAGTTTAAACCAGACTACCGATATGAAATTCGGTATCTAAAGTTTCGGTAAATCGGCCACTACCAAGTATTAAATTCAATGTCCCTATATTATTAAAATATCTTACTTGAAACAAGTGACATTCATACGTTCAAGTCACGGAATATTGATCTGAATATAAAACTACGAACAAGACGATTTTGTATTCACGTAAAAATTTGTACATTACATGAGATATGTATTCATATAACATAATATGTACAGCAATAAGTATCGTCATGTTTGACATAAGCATTAGTGCGAACGGGACTTTACAGTAATAGTTATTGTGTTTGGTTTAATTCATACGTATATAGTATTATAGATAGATGTATTATCTATATATATATCCTTACTCAAAACACGAACCAAGTTCTAAATCACTTTTACTAGTAAAATTATCCCTAAATTACTGGTACTTAGATGTTCTTTTTTCATAGACAGAAAATAGGCTACCCACCAGATATTTATATACAATGTGTCATTTTCAATCTAAATAACTTTAGATGAATCGCGAGAACTCTTTGGGGATTATATGTAATTCAATTATTTTTGACATAAAGAGCATAACCTCCAAAAAAGTTAAAGAACTATTAAAGTAACATTTGTCCTTACTCCCAGCAAATTAAACAACTCATTTCAAATTATAATTAATTTGAAAATTATGGTGATCTCATAGTGCATCATCTTGTTGAATATATATTCATTTACTACAAACTAATGAAAAGTAACATAATTTTGCCGATAGATTAACACTTGAAAGGAGTGTATAGAAAAATAATAAAAACACATCATGTTTTGCAGTTAAGCAACATAAAATTAACATAGAGTACTTGTTTAGGCTGTAAGGAAACCGACTGAATAGTCAATACTCATAAGTAATTGATAACGTTTTAGGGATTAGACTACCTGTAGATAATAATACCAAAGCCGATTAAAAACATTTTAGATCGTTTTAAAAAAAACATCATCACGCTTGTTACTTTGCAGCAGTCTTAAGTCAGAAGTTGTAATATTACATACGACTACGATTTTATTATAAAATACAAAAATATATTTTATTCACTGATAAAAAATATAATAAATAACAAAAAAGTTTATCAATAATTTGTTATACATAGCATTTGTACCAAAGTTACTTCAAAATGTTTGTAATAATATTTTTGAAAATGTTCAGAAATTACTTTTTGTTAAAATTATATATGAAGTTCATTCATGTAGGATAATTTAAATTTCAGTCTGTTATTTAAATACATGAAGCATTGTATTAAATTGTGTTAAGTGTTTATGAGTATAATGTAAATATTCAACAAATCACTTCCGATATGCATTAATCAATATTCGGAAGATAGGCTGGCTTGGCTGATATAGGAATTGAGAGAATTTGTAAGCTCAATATAATATTTAGTGAAATAATAATAACTACGTCATTAATTGTCACAAATATTTCGAATAAATGTATAATATAATACTCGTAACAACTTTTATTTTATTTGCACCATTGTTAAGGTATGAAATATTCGTCGACTGCTCGGTTAATGAAAAAAAATTCACGACTAAAAGGTTACTTTTAATACAAACTGTTTCCACAGAGAAATAGGCCGTGACGTTTTTTCTGTGCAAAGAACCGCGCGAGCGTAGCAAAAACTGTAATGCCATATTTTGTTCCTACATACAATCATAGTATCTACAAAAATTATTTTTGAAAAAAAAACTTAAAAGAAAAATCATTGTGTTAAATATTAAAGTTATATATTAAATATTTTCTTTAAGCAAAACTACCTATGAAAACAATCCGAAAGAATATTAAAATCTAAGACCCAAAATTAAGCTATTAATAAACTTTAAACGAAACCACATAAATTAATAAACGATAGTTAGTTTCGTTGTAAAAGAGAAAATATTGTTATGTAAACAAAAATACAAAACTCATAAGTATTATTGTGAATCTATCAGGATATAAGTTGTAAAATTAAAAATTTTGTACAAACGACTTTGGTAACGCCAGTTAACAAACTACTTTATAAACATTACATTACATATCACATTGAGTTCGTCCTAAGTTATATCTACTTTATCAACATAATGAAATGACTAGTGCATATTTGATTCCTTCCTTCCTTCCCTTTCCTACCACACGCGCTGCCGCCGAGGCACGTTAATATTATAACTACGGTCTCCTATTAAATGCTATACGCGACGTCCGACTTCAGCGTAAACGTTCCGATCGGCGTCTGAACGCCAGGCACAGCGTCAGCGGTCAATACATATCTTAGCAATGAACGACGTCTAGACTTTCGATCAAACAACAGTTAAGTAGCTGACAGTGCCCACGTGTGGTTGTGTGTGATTGTACATAAAATGGATATAAATTCAATACTTTTGGCGGCGCTTGTGTTACTTGAAGAAGAGACACAAGACGACGTATACGAAGAAAAATAAAGGCATTAAGACACCGATTATTTATGAAAAGAAATGAAGAAGGATATTTCCAGCTATTATAATGAAACACTTAAAAAACAGCAATTCTAAATTTACTGAATATTTTCTTATTAATCAAGAACAATTTAAACATAATAATAAATCAATAATTCGTTTTTTTCTTTATAAAATTTTGTCATTTTGTACTGACGCTAGACACGACCTTTACGCTGCAATGGGTCGAAATAACTAGAGACGCAGCGCAAAGCGTCTTAACGTCGCCTACGACGTCCATACTCCGACATCAGCTTGTGAAAGAGACCACAACAGTACATTTCTATAGTAAGTATCGTAACGCGGCGTACGGCGTAACGCTGTAAGCGGCCGATGGCGTTTATAGGAGACCACCGCCTAATATTACCGTGGCCGAGGTGAAGAACAGGATCTCGGCGCGCGTAATATTAAGTGACATTACGTTCTCCGCAACGCACGGCCAGCCGTCGCGTCTTAGATATATTAACCGCAAACCGCGCAGGACGAACATTGAGTTCTCCTGTTTGTGTTTAATATTCACCGCATCAGACATTGTGTCTATGTAACTCATAAAAATGTGAGACGCCCCCGTAAGTGCAAAGGTCGAGAGTGTGGGACTTCACGAAACTGTTCCGAGAGTGCGTGTGCGCCGAACCACGTGGTGGGCCCGCTGTATAGCAGACACTCCAGGAGGAAGTCGAGGCAGCTCCCATCAGGTCAGTGCGTGCTATCCCACCTACTTATTTACCCCTTTGTCGTATGCACCAAAAATTACAGTCAACTAAATACTTAACGAAGATATCTTAAGTTACTGGCGTCTCCAGACTTCAATATAAATATAATGAGAGCATCATATATGTAGTCGAAGTCAAATACGCATTATTAAGGATAACTCAAAAACTACTGATTAGAATTTATCAAATTTTAACGAGGCCACATGAGAAGCACCAGCTTAAAAAAGCAGCCTAAAAAGTTCTGAGACACACATTAAAAAAATACAGTCGAATTGAGGGGTTACTCATTTTTTTCGAAGTCGATTGAAAAGGCGTACATTACTTTGTAACATATTCATACCTCGTTGAAAGGTCAAGCTGGTGGCAATGGGCACAGGCGAACTAATGGCCACTGCACGCGTCATTTAATAGCACAGAATATCTCCGCTGGTTTTCAGTTATGACAAAAATCGTCAAACTGCTTTCATTATGACTTTCATATGAAACATAGATTTTGATAACTCGCTAATAGGCTCTATGTTATGCTTTGTATGTGTTGGAAATTATTGTCGAAAAGGAATATTTCTCAATAACGACTTCTACGTTACAAAACATTAATGGAATAAGCAAAAAAAAAACAATTCAATTCAATCATTTCAAGTACTACTCCACTAAAGCTTGGTGTCAGTACAAGCCAATCACATTCAGCTTTTATTAGGAAATTGGGCTCCGACTACCATAAGTCTGGTGAAACTCCTTTTTTGGCCTCTAATTCTCTCTATATTAAATCGGTTGGATTACAAGATAAAGGTACGTAAGACCAATTCAATAATTGTGTCATCATTATTATCACTAAAACCACGAGTACGTACGAACTGAATATATATCCTATATAATACAATTTCCTTGGAAATACGTCTAGTGACCACCGATAGTAACTTTAGATTTGACGAAAATCTCAAGAAATAACTCATAATGATTTTTTTGTACGTTCTAAGGGCTTTTTCTGCTTTGACATATATATCTAGACTTGTCGTAAAGTGCGCGACCTAAGCAAATATATGATAAGACCTGCTACGGACAAAGTATTCAGCAATGGAACTTAAAAACGTTTGATTATATAGTTAAAATATATCATAAGACCCACTAAGAAAAATTCTGTTTGCCAAATTTGGTAACCGTCCGTCATCAGCTTTACAATAGTCATTTGTGAGCAAAATAACACAAAGTAAAAATTCAAACAAAATATTTTTTTGCTTAATACTTTGTTTTTACTCTTCCCCTTATGGGGCACCAAATTACTTGTACACCTTATGATGACAATGTAGCCTAAATAAACTTGTGAAATGACAAGAGTAATACAACATTGTAAATAAAAATAAATTTAATGACGATTAGTTGTACAGGAGAACATATTTTTAAATTCGAAAAAACTGGATAAAATATTGATTAAGCATCACAGTGATAATATTGTAAAAATATATTATTGCAAGATTAATGTTTATTAATATTGCAATAATATACTAAAACAAAGTAGTTTCAACAGTTGTAACAATACACAACATATCTCATCAGCATTTAAAAAAGCATCTCTTTCGCAACATAAAACAACTTGAATATATTACTTGGCTACGGAATTGTACACATTGTTTATTTACATGGTTCTTTTCAGATGAGAGTCTTCAGTTGACTGCTTCAACGGAATACCTCACTAGTTAACAACACCCAGCATCTTTTACAAGAATTGGCAGTATTTGAAGGAGAGCTCTTCAGTTTTTTTTAAATTCCTAACTGTAATTTATTTAATTTAATTAAAACTTTGTTTAATTTCAAAGGGGCATATTATTTTAAATATTTAGCACTGATGCACTACTCGACAATTAAGATAATCTAGTTAAAAAACCCATAATTTTCTTCTGCGCAAAACTGTTACACCAGACAACAATTTCTGCAAACATAGTTATTATACCAAAAAACAGAAAAAAAAGAAACATCTACGCGGATGGACAAGGATAGATCTTAATACTTTTGTATATTTGTTAACCTGAATATCTGAATACGTGCTGCACGAAAACTAATACAGTAACAAAAGAACCAATTCCACTATCTCCTCGGCTCATTGTATTTACATATAAGTTACAAAAGCTGAGGTTGGAAGGTTTCCGTTATCTACCGCATTCACCAGACCTTGCGCCTTCAGACTACTATCTTTTCCAGAATTTGGATAACTTTCTGGGGAGCAAAAACTTAATGCCCGAGAGGCAGTACAAAATGTCTTTGAAGAATTTGTTGCCTCCCGTCGAGTTGAATTTTTCAAGAAGGGGATCAGCGAACTGTCACTGCGTTGGCATAGACAAATCGATTGCATGGGTGATTTCTTTCATTAATAGAAATAAAAATATATATAAAAAAATACGTTAACTTATTTAAAAAAAAAAGACAATTTCATGGGTAAAGACCTAATATTAGCTATCAAAGTCCGTTTGCATCAAACATTAACAACACAAATGATTTGGGGCTCGGTCAACGTTACCTGGGGATGTAACGTTGCCATATGTTGTGGCAATTCGTTTTCGGTAAATTTATAGCATCCTTCGATTATAATAAGTGTACGGTCTTATAGTGCACAATTTGGTGCACACGCGACTACACAAATGTAGGGCACTGTAATTGGAAAAGAAATTAATCCCGCTGGGTTTCTTGCTGGTTCTTCCTAGGACAGAGGTTTTTTTTTGCGAACCAGTGGTAAATGAAAAAAGTGACTTTCAATAAGTATTGTTATAATCTACATTGAATAAAAAAGTTTATGTTTCTGTTTCTGTCACGTGTCAGCTATTTTAGTTAACCTAATACGTATAATAATAATTAAGTTTGAGACACTATCGAGATTCAATCGGGAGAGGATCTACCAACATAACTTTGTAACTTTATTAGCTCGGGCGCAAACGTCAAGTTTCTTGATTATGTTTCAGAGTACGTTTTCCGTATTCAGGCACACTAGAGCACGCATTTTGCACATTTATTTACAATATTTCCTCACGGAAACAATTCTTCACATTAGTTTTGAAAAGCAAAATCACTTACAGAGTCAAGACCGCCTGCTGTACATAAATTTGAAAATTTTCTATATTATATATTTGTTTTACATAGACCAATTAATTGCATATAAGATTTTTAGTCGGAACTTGTTAATCATAATCGGATTTTTTTAAACAATACAAGAACTTACCTTGAATCAGTATCATCTATTTGGCAGCAAGGCAGCCATGTCGTATAGGCAAAGACTCCTGACGCCATTGCCTATTATTCAAGTTTATGATTAATATGTTTATTTCTTTTCCAATCAATTATCTGAATATTTTTTGTTTTAATTTTAAGCTTTATGTTATGTACGTCCGTTCGTGTAATCAATATTGGGCTATTTAAAAAATAAGTGATGCTGTCATTTAGTACAGCGGTAGTTAGCTGAAGTAGGGCCCTAATTTGTTTTCACACAAATTCTCTAGGATTTTTTTATCTCGTGTTATGTTTTATCTTTCAAATATCAAATTAAGAAGAACTCTCATATATAGGGCAAACAAAGAGATCAATCAGAACCCGCGTAAAAGAACACATAGCTGACGTGAAGCATCAACGTTCCGGGAAGTCTGCAGTTTGCGATCATATTCTAGATGGCCCCAACCATTACATCAGATTTGATAGACCACAAATCCTCGCGAAAGAA
Organism: Parnassius apollo; assembly: GCA_907164705.1. NCBI lineage: Eukaryota > Metazoa > Arthropoda > Insecta > Lepidoptera > Papilionidae > Parnassius > Parnassius apollo. The sequence continues at coordinate 985,284 of CAJQZP010001706.1, forward strand.
CATCGATTCCTACCAAGGATGATACGTGAGGCTATTGAAATTAAAAGACATCCTAATTTCAATAGAGAAGGAGGCTGGGTACTACCACCTGCTTGGGCGCCTATAATTAATAAAATTAAAAGTAAACCCAAGCATACCACTGCAAGACTTCAAAATACAGTTAGTTCATTCTGCGTAGATCGGACCAAAAACAATAATTAAAAAGCTGAAGGTATTCCGGGTTAACTTTGACATCGGGACGTCAGTCACCTCAGTCCCCCGTGACCATGGGTGCTGGAAAGCACCCGAAACGTCGGGTATTAAAATTAATATAAATAAAACGCGATAAAATCCGTAAAAGTAGTTTTGATCAATGTATAGTGTTCGCGTAAATATAAGAAATCATTATGAACATAGATGTTTGTTCTGTGTTTGTATGTATTTACATTTTATTTTAGAAAATTAGTTTTAAATTATCTCTAGTATGTACCCATAGTATCTCAAACTAGACAATGCTAATTTAGATGATTCTAATATGTATAAAGATGTAATTGTTAATAATCTTGTATTGTATGAAATATTTGCTAGAACTCTTATACATAGTTTTGAGCGATAAATAATTTTGGATTTCTGTTCAGTTTCCCCACAGCGGTATACGGTTAACGCTTGCCATGCAAAGGGCATTACTCTTTAAATGTTGCTAAACCTGGGACACTCATGAGGTGAGTTCTACTAACAACAAAGAGCCCTTTTCCTCTACAACTTATTCACACAACAGATATACCATATAGCTATTTGGAAAAGGTTTACTGTAAGGTGGAGGCAACCAATTATTGTATCTCAAGAACCATTCTCCAGCTTGGGTTGCTCAAATTCAATCAGGAATCTCGCTGTATCCTACCCATTATCTTGTTTGTGTTTCTTTCATGCTTGAAAATGTTGGGTACAACTTATGTCTATCGAACTTAGTATTCAATTTGTTATTTCATCAATACTAATTTTACAGCTATGGCCATCTCATGAAATAAATTATTTACAGATGTCATCCATGAATGAAGTTTGTGAAGTTTGCTGGGACAAATCTCGAGATTTGAGCTTACATGTACCAGAAGGACCACAAGAAAGATCCCAGCATATTGTGTTGTCCAATATAAGAATTTCCGCTTTCATGCAATACATACACTAGAGGTATCCCGAGAGAGAATAGATGGTTTAAAATGAAAACAAACTATATTGAGCGGGACGCAATCAGCAGTCATTACTGTAAACTGCATTGTAGGTTTAAGAACAGTGGGATGCTACTCACATGTTATTAGTATTATTTGGTACCTACGCCATGCTCGCCATGAGGGTATCACCCGGCCTGCCCCCGTCTTAGATGAAGTTTTATAAAGAATTCATTAATTATAAGTACAAGAAAATAAAAGAACTTAAAAAACAAAATATTTTTTTATTTACCTACACTCAAAACCCCATCAGAACTTCATCATTATTAAATTGTTGCAGTCCACTGCTGAATATAGGTATCTCCTAATTCACAACGCTGAGTAGATACCGATCCTCATCTCAATCTACCTACTTAATGGTAGAACCACGCGGCAGCTATAATATAGTTGTAGCACGAATGAGCCTGCTCGACCGAGGAGGAACCACGCACTCACAGAATACCAGTGTAAAATAGAAGCTTAATACTGTTGTGTTTCGTATGGTGAGTGTAGAGATCTGGAGTCCCTTTTTTACTGGAAACGAGGCATTCGATCCTAGTCCTTGGAGGTGACAACGCATCTGAATTTTGATTCTAAATCGAGGATAAATATAGATGTCCATGAGCCACAGCATCCACTAACCATCAGGTGGACTGTCTGTTCGATTGTCACCCTTGTTCTATAAAAAAATAACGGTTAGTAAAGCACTACAGAGTAGCGAAAAGCAATATAGAATATTTACTTTATCACAAAAGCAATGTTTATTTGCCTATATGTAACATAGGTACACTAGGAGAGGTTTTGGCCGTCGACGGATTGTTGGACAATTTGTCGCTACTGTTTTGTTGCTTGAATAATGGTTTGAAGTAGATTTTGATTCGTAAAAGTGATGTAATTTTTTGAATGGCCTGCGCGTGTGAACTATTAGAGAAAACGAAGAAACAAGTGATTTGATGTTGATATAATCTCCCAAAAACTGTGATGCATCAGCATATTATGATGAAAAAAATATATAAAAACGAAGATTACGAAAGAAATGATAGGCTCAGAAGGTCTAGAACCCAAAGCCGTAAAGCAGTTAAATAAAAAAAATTGTGACACTAGTACATAATTTTATATATTAGTCTATGGTCTATGTAGATAATCTTAAAAATTAAAACTGGTTATAACTTTTATCTCCCAAGTTCTAAAAATCTAAAATTTAAAAGGGGTTTGTCTATCCCACTATCTACCAATTAAAACCAAAAATATTCCAAAACATGAAATTTTGATTTCTTATATTTACGCGAACACTACACATTGAAATAATACTAGTTTTTACGGAATTTATCGCGTATCTTTAACTTTTTAAATACCCGACGTTTCGAAAGCTTTACAACACTCATGGTCACGGGCAGGACTGAGATGTTCAACGTCCATATGTCATAGTTAACCGCGGTTACCATAGATTAAAATTTAACTTTTGTTCCGATCTATGCAGTATGAACTTATGGTATCTTGAAGTCTTGCAGTTGTATGCTTGGGTTGGGATTTAATTTTATTTATTATAGGATCCTAAGCAGATGGTAGCACCCAGCCATCTTCTCTATTGAAATTAGGATGTTTTTTGATTTCAATAGTCTCGCGAATCATCCTTGGAAGGAATCGGTGTTCTTTAGCGAGGATTTGCGGTCTATCAAATCTGATGTAGTGACGGGGGCAATCCTGTACGTGTTCACAGACTGCAGACTTCCCGCGGGAAGTCTGCAGTCTGTAATCACGTACAGGATCCTAATTTCAATAGAGAAGATGGCTGGGTGCTACCATCTGCTTGGGATCCTATAATAAATAAAATTAAATCCCAACCCAAGCATACAACTGCAAGACTTCAAGATACCATAAGTTCATACTGCATAGATCGGAACAAAAGTTAAATTTTAATCTATGGTAACCGCGGTTAACTATGACATATGGACGTTGAACATCTCAGTCCCGCCCGTGACCATGAGTGCTGTAAAGCTTTCGAAACGTCGGGTATTTAAAAAGTTAAATATATTCAATAATTCAGTAAAAACTAGTATTATTTCAACATGAAATTTTATTAGCGGTACGAAACTCCTATACAAGCATGCCATTCTTTAATCATTTATGTCAATCATAATATGTATGACAATCTACTTTATTCAAATGAAGTCTAAGCGTATTCTCTGCGTAACAAAAACGCTTCAACATTCTGTGCGAATATTTTAGAATACAAAAAAATAAGATAGGACGCGTACTTGAAGGTATAATCCTTCCGAACGATATCCTAAATTTAGTTATGTCAATATTTTGTAAGGTATTTGTGACTATTAGTAACTTAAGAAAAAAATAGTGAACTAATACTTTAGGATTGGCTGGTGAAGATGCTAGCTTGAATTCAAGCTAGAATTATCCCAAAAAAGGCCTATATCTCTTTAAATATTAGCTTACTATTTTATCTAAGTCACTAATTGTCACCAATTTCTCACTAAATCTTGACATAATAAAATTATGGATATCGCTGCGAAGGATTCCATCTTGACCGACACATCGGTGCTACAAGACGAGCGATAAGAACAGATCACTATGAAAAATATTGGCTGATCCTGCGGGCCATCTCTGGAGTTTCCCGCTAATTTCAATATCAAAGCGCTCCAAATTTAACCTACTATGGCATCTTTGAGCTCGAAGAGCTCAAAAACTTCATAACTTTTAGTTGACTTAAATTTGAATTAAACCATGTATTTCTATTTTTTCAACATTCAATATTTCATCAAACAATCAACCGATTTTGATGTGATTTACGGCAATCGACGCAATTTTTTCAGCTTATCAAAAACTTTTTACAAAAAAAACTGATTTCACAGAATTTTTCCAAACTATTTTGAAAAAACAATTTTTGAAGACTTCTTTTGACAACGATATCTCTAAAAGGAATCAATTGATTTTGATGCGGTTCACGGCAATCGACGTCGCTTTTTGAGTATAAGAGCTGATAAGATTGTAGAATTGATCAAACCAAGGGTGTCTAATTAATTCCCAGAAAACCACTTTTTGAAAATTATGAAAACTTGAATTTTTGAGGTTTTCTCGGAATTTACCCTGACGATTACATAGTGAGTTTGTGTGTATGTAACACACACACACACGCGTGCGCGCGCACACCTAAGAACACACGCACGCACGCACACACGCGCCCATGCACACACGCACGCACACACACAGGAAATTAAAAACTTTGTGAAAGTTAGTTTTGTATGAGACACTGGGCAAAAAAATTATTTTGAAAATATGATTATTTAAAAGTATAGTTCCAGTTTCAAATTACCTCTCCATTTTAACGAGTTATTTTTAATAATCATGTTCATTGAGAAATAGTTCGGCGCCGAAAACATTGCCTACAACCGGTCCAATGTTCATTGTTTGATAGACTCAAATCCATTTAAGGATAAAGGCCTTTTTAAGGCAACCGTTTACCGCTGGCATAACAAATTCAGCGCAGTCGACTAATTATGTGAAATGAAGAAAGAAGTGGTCGGTGTGACGGACTGTTACAGAAGGAATGATTCCTTCCGTAATCGCTAGTAAAATTTAATTAAAAGGAACAGGCTAATTGGCTCGATTTTTTTATTGGATCCAATTTGCAATATGAACACATATTGCAGATTGGATCCGGAAGTATTTACGAGATTTTACGAAGTGATGTTGTTACGTCCCTCAGTTGTACCGACAAAAGTTGACTGGGGTAGGGCCCATAGTAACCTTACTCGACGAGCAACCCGAGGGTTAGGGCCCAAATGACCTATGGATAATTAATTTATAATGGATGTATAAGAAAACACAAACTTACCAAGTTCCGGAGATAGGGTCGCCCACAAGGTACATTCGGGGGCAAGTAAAGGTTAGGTGTGAGTGGTGTAGGAAGGTGTATAATGTAACCTGACGTCACCGATGTAATCGTTCAGCAGAACCACATGCGTTGCCCCGCTCCACAAGGCGCAATCACTCCAGTGAGCGTTCACCGCTATCTGAACTCAAGTCTAACGTCACTTAGCACAAACTATAATCGAACGCAATCTCCACCCGGGTCACAAAGTTTAGCGTTCCAAACGACAAGCAAAATTACTTCGTACGACATTAAATACACACAAGCCACGCGTCACCAAATATCAATCGAAGTTAAAATCATCAACTCAAGGAAAGCTCGTTACTATACTACAAAATAAACAACCAAAAAAATTAGGTCTTAATGCGACGTAACGATTCTAATCTACACGGCCGTCGCGGTTAAAGATTATTCTAGACTAACTTCCCGACCGCCAACCGGCACGGCCGTCGCGCATAAAGATTATTCCAGACTAAATCATAGAGTAGAGTAATATATACAGAAATAGAGAGCCATCTCCTAGGATTTTTTGTCACCCAATATTTATAGTGTCGCCGTCTGGTATCATATCCCTTGAACTAATCTCAATATCATGTTGACTATAGATAGCTGCATGTAGTTATAGTTATGTATCACAGAGTACCTTTGTATCAACTGAAAGTTATGTATATACAGCTATCTATACTATAGGCTGTTATATTTATATTTTAAGGGATTAGGTTTCAATTAAAGACGTATTATAGATGTCAGTAATATTAACATTTATTTTTGTTATATATATTTAACATACACGATGTAAAAGCGTCTATTCCGCAAAATACAACACCAAACCAAATTAAATATGTCCACCGGGTTACCGGAATGATAAATGAAAGCGTCTATTTCGCACAACACTACACAAACATACAATGTGGTTCCAGCATGAAAATCTAAACAGACAACAAGAAACAGAGGGCTAATCCCAACTCAACCAAACTTATTGTAACAACAACCGAAAATCACTTATAAACTACAATAAAACAACAACTTGCTAAGACGCCGGTAGCCATTATGTAAAGTTGCTACTTATACATACAAAGTTGCTACTTGCCAGTTCGAGAATAACCAGTCGCCATCTAGCGCACCTTTTAGAATGTTCGAAAGTTTATGCGGATATAGTACGAGATGGCACTAGTGTCTTTGCAAATTATTGAACCCCAACCTAAAGTATGGAAGTGTACCCCCCCCCCCCCTGGACTAAATTGGCACGGCCGCCGCCCGCTTGGCTCGATCCGTCAAACCGGTTCCTCGCTCGAGACGAGCGCTCCCGCAAGTCTCAATTTGTTACAATTTGGCCTAACCAGATGTGATTTACTATATACACTATATTACAGGTGGTGAATTTTGTATTTATCAAACCAATTCGGAAATGAAGCATCAGTCAACGCTAAAATTTGGCTGTTTCAAAATGAACCATCCCTGAAAATGAATACCCATCAAATTGAAGCGATTGAGAAAGCAGGGAAGTTTTTGTTCGCTTATTTTTTTCACTTAGTTGGGCTATCTGGATTGTCTTATCCGGTCTGGGTATTCCTTATGAAATCGAAGTAACATTAATAATGAATAGTAAGTTAGCAACGGGGGTTAGCAATACGGGGCTTCGCGGGGTACTGCATCAGCATGACAACGCGCTCGCGCACTCATTACTCGAATAGAAGAATTTCCTGGCTCACTGCTTAAGCTTATAGGTCACCCTTAGAACCCCGATTTTGTACCTTGTCACTCCTTTTTATAAACTTAAAATAAAAAAATCAGCCGAAATTAATATAGTTTTCATCGTCGGAAGATGCACTAGCACCGTTCAATAGGCCAGATCAAAGCCTGTAAATAACAGATGCTTCAATTTGCTTGAATTGATTCAGACGTATGTTACTTTGTATACGTGGTGGTAGATAGTTCTTTAAAAAATTTAATAACGAAAACATTGACCGTAGACATTTTAGGAGTTCCGTACCTCAAATTGAAAGAAACGAAACCCATAAAGGATCAGTTTATTTTCCGTCTATGCATTTGTTTTCCTGTCTGATTGTCAAAGTCTATTTTCTCAGAAACTGATAGAGGAATCAAGCTGAAATTAACATCAATAATAAAGTCTATAGTTCTTTTGAAGTGTGAAAAATATTAAAAGAGATCCAGGAAGATGCAAAACGCTCAGGACCGTGCTTTTGGCATTCCTTGGATGAGGCCTATGTTCGGTTGTGGACTTGTGAAGGACATGATATTAAATTATTGTACACCATATGAATACATAGATATAAGATAAACCATTTCCGATCAAATTAAAATTTTGTGTATGGCTACAGATTTTAAAACCATAGTATCCACCGGGTGGACAGTTTTGCAAGATGATCCCTCTTATAATCTTTCTTATTAGCTTTCCACGTGCTCCCTGCGTAAACTTGTTGTAAATTAGTTTGTTTCCGGATTTGCATAGAAATTATATCCGAGCGGCGGCACAAAAATCTACAATATTTAATCTGTTGTAAACAAAAAGAAGAATCGACCAAAAACTAGATGGAATACAGGTCCTGAAAGACATACTGGAAATCGATGAATACATATGGACCATACCCATATTTTCTTGCAATCTTTGGAGCAGCCTTTTTATAAATAAAAGTTGGTAATAAAAGCACTACTTTTTACTTTGTAACTTTTTATACATGTTAGAGCCATGCTACAGTTATATTGTGATGGTAACACGAATAGATCGTCTCGATCGAAGTACGACCACGCTCTCAAAGAAATCTCACAGCGTGAAATAGCAGCATAAAACTGTTGTGTTTCGCATGGTAAGTGTAGAGAATCGCTTTTCACTGTAAATGAGGCATATGTACTAAAATACGTAGTTAACTAACTTGTAGACCCTATCGAATCTATTTAGGAGAGGGCAAGGGCCTTGCAGGAGTACAAACTAATAATATGGTAATATTTAGATTTAAGATAATGTTTTTGGATAACTTTTCAGATAATATATAGCCTCGATCATTCCTGGCATTGTTCTCCATCTGTTCGTGAAGTTTCATTACAATCGGTTCAGTCAGACACACAAACTAAAAAACCAGTTTAAAATGGTTATTCACGTGTTAATGATATACAAATAAACACCTCAGTTGTTTCAATATTACAGAAGTACCCATAAATTTTATTTATACGTATGTAAAATTATGCCAAGATAATAGATTGCTGCCAGAATTAACATCTCGCATAGCTTAAGATATCTTAACTTAACCCCCGTTACGCTTAAAATTTTTAACCTCCTCAATATATGGTGCCATTGCCATCGACTAAGCGCTCACCTAACATTTTATTATCATTCGAGCCGTTTTGTGATTCTTCTGGTTTAACCAGGTACTTAGCATGATTTGTCTCCCTCGGCATGTTAGCAAATCGTTACGTTTGGTTTTCTATCGGAATCGTAATACCACTGAAAGCCAAACTTAGCATCCCTAATCGTATTGAGAAGGCGCACATACCGTAGTGGAGTGTAAAGTCACTGAGTATCGATCAACAATCTTTCAAAATTTCTACGCAAGTTTTCTATTAAACAAAACACGAAAAACTACTGAAAGACCTAAACCAACACCGGCCAATAATAATCATTGCGAAATTCAAGCTAAATCCTAATATTTTAGATCATCAAACTTTGTGTATAAAACAAACGAAACAAAATTGTGCAGCAAGAAAAACAAAACCTGCAACAAATCCTGTCCTACTGCTGAATAAGCCTGCCAGGTAATGAATAACTAAATAACAAGACAAAAGAATTTTTAGATGATGAATGTAAAAAAAACCTTAAAACTATGAGTAAAATCAAGGCAAAAATTAATCTAATTCTAATTGAAAGAAGCAAAATGAGAGATTCAGAAAATCATTGGAATACTGGGAAGCGATAGATACTGAGAGATTTTGAATTAATTTCTAACAATTTCAATAAAGTTGGTGGAGATCGCACTTGATTTGCACGTGTGTCGAAAGTCTATGAACACTCTTAATCTACGCTGTGATGACTCTCTAAAAATAACAAACAAAAAGAACTTTGAACTCGTAAAACAGTTCATGCACTATTGCAGAATTTATTAAGAATGCTGAACAGCTGGGGCATTACCGCATCTCGTAAAGCAGCTATGGGATAATTGAACAATTTCAGTAATTTGCCTACATTACGTGACTTAAGCGCACAACATGAATAATAAAATATCTATATTATGTTCTTTCGAATTTTTAAGTGTCTCCAACGTCGTTATTTCTTCTTACGAAATTATTTACATTTTAAATGACTTAGTATAAACTAACTATTTACATTTATAGTAACGAGCTGTTTTTTGAATGAGTAACAGAATTTTGCTACGACGCCGTTTTGGTCCCGTAGGTGACACTAATGTTGAATTGGAGAATTCTAGAAATATTATCATTTAAATGATGACGTTCGAATAGCCTTTTTTTCATGAATTGCCAAACCCGTAATAGTGATTTCAATGTCATCGGTATAGAATACACCAACCCGTACTATCCGTCGGTGTCGTAAGAGCCAACAGACGAAAATGAACAAGAGGTGGACAACAGCATCTTCCTGATGACTACTCAATACGATATAAAACTGCGGTTTTGACTTTTTACCTAATTACGATGACTATTTATAATCATTAATATCAATTCTATTGTTTTAGTTAAAGTTAAATTTATATATAGTTCATCATCATCATTCATCATTACAGCCCTTCACAAGTCCACTGCTGAACATAGGCCTCCCCCAAGTAATGCCACAAAGCACGGTCCTGAGCCACCTGCATCCATCGACTTCCTGCATGTCTTACCAGGTCATCACTCCATCTAGCGGGGGGTCGCCCTACACTACGCCTACCGGTACGAGGCTGCCACTCGAGAACCTTTCTTCCCCATCGGTTATCGGTTCTTCGAGCTATATGGCCGGCCCATTGCCACTTCAGCTTACTAATCCGTTGGGCTATGTCGGTCACTCTGGTTTTACTGCGGATATCCTCATTTCTGAGTCTATCACGCAGAGAAACTCCGAGCATAGCCCTCTCCATAGCTCGCTGAGCGACCTTAAGCGTCCTCATACGGCCAGCAGTGAAGGACCACGTCTCAGATCCGTAAGTCATCACTGGCAACACGCGCTGGTTGTACAATCTAGTTTTTAGAGATTGAGGTATACCTGACGAAAAGATATGCCGTAATTTCCCGAACGCTGCCCAGCCGAGTTGAATCCGTCGATTGACCTCTCGGTCGAAGTTGGACTTACCTAGTCGGACTATTTGTCCCAGGTAAACGTATTCGTCAACAACTTCGAGCATAGTGCTCCCAACAACTACCGGCATAGGTGTGACATGGACATTGAACATGATCTTTGTTTTGTCCATGTTCATCTTAAGACCTATCCGTTGGGAGGCACTATTGAGGTCATTGAGCATAGTGCTTAAGTCCTCCAGCGATTCTGCCATAAGGACTATATCGTCGGCAAATCGAAGGTGAGTGATGTACTCGCCATTGATGTCAATACCGTATCCTTTCCAGTCCAGTAGCTTGAAAACGTCTTCCAATGCAGCGGTGAAGAGTTTCGGGGATATAACGTCACCCTGTCTTACACCTCTCTGCAGTTGGATAGGTTTCGAGCTCTGGTTCTGTACTCGGATAGCCATCGTAGCCCTACTGTACAAACACTTCAGCACTTCGATATACCGACAGTCAACTTGGCACCGCTGAAGGGACTGTAGCACCGCCCAAATTTCGACGGAATCAAAGGCTTTCTCATAGTCCACATACGCCAGGCAAAGTGGCAGATTGTACTCTTCAGTCTTCTGTACAATCTGCCGCAGGGTATGTATGTGGTCTATGGTACTGAAGCCTTTTCGGAAACCGGCTTGTTCGGGAGGCTGGAAGTCGTCAAGTCTGCGTGCGAGACGATTCGTAATGACTCTCGAAAACAGCACGTAGACGCGGCTCAGAAGGGAAATCGGTCTGTAGTTCTTTAAGAGAACGTTGTCGCCTTTCTTAAAGAACAAGACCACCGCACTTCTGCTCCACGCCTTTGGAGTAGTGCCACCATGGAGGACGGAATTGAAGAGCTTCTGAAGGACTTCAAGTACCGGTGTTCCACCCGCTTTCAGAAGCTCCGCTGTAATTCCATCCTCGCCTGGGGCCCTGCCGTTTTTAAGGTGCTGGAGAGCCATTCTAATCTCGCTTAGACTGACGTCCGGGATATCATCGGAATAGTGTCGGATAAGACTTGCTCTTGGATCGTTACTCATACTTGCGTGTGGCTCCAACGATGATGTGTACAGCTGCCCATAGAACCTCTCAATCTCACTCAAAATCTCAGGTGTCCCGGAAACGATGTTGCCACACTCAGTCTTCAGCCTTGACAGTTGGCTCTTTCTGGCAGACAGATCTCTGGCAAAGACTTTGGAGCCCTGGTTCCGCTCGATCGCTTCTTTAATACGAGAAGTATTGAAGTTGCGTAAGTCTCGCCGTATGCATTTGGAGATCTGTCTGTTCAGTTGCCTGTATGCTGTCAAATCTGTTGACGATTGCAGCCTCATCTCCCGTCTAACAGCCATGAGATTAAGAGTGTGATCGGAGAGTTTTTGTGTTCTTCTGCGGCGGGTCTTGCAGAACTTAGCTCCGACCGCATGGACAGTTTCCACGAGCTTGTCGTTCATATCGTCCACTGCATTGCAATCTTCTAGGCACTGGAAGCGGTTACGTAACTCGAGCTGAAAGGTTTCGGGATTCTGGATTAGAGCACGAGGGGGACGGAGCGTTGACTTCATTAGACGAGACCTCTCCAACTTAACGTTTAGGTTCAGTGTGCCTCTAACCATTCGGTGATCGCTGCCAGTTTTCACCCTTGCGATCACTGAGACATCACTGAACAGTTGGCGTCTGGTCGTCATAATGAAGTCAATCTCATTTTTTGTCGAACCGTCGGGGCTCGACCAGGTCCACTTCCTGTGGGGCCGCTTCTGGAAGAAAGAGTTCATCATAAAGAGTCCCTCTTTCTCCATAAAGTCGGCCAGCTGCTGGCCCCTTCGGTTCCGTTGCCCTACTCCAAATTTCCCTACCTTCAGCTCACCGCTTTCTCTTGTGCCCAGTTTTGCGTTGAAGTCTCCCATCAACACCGTGTAGTAGGTTTTGGAGGAATGTATGGCTCTGGAAATATCCTCATACATTTCCTCCACCTCCTCATCGGGATGTGCCGAGGTTGGTGCGTAAACCTGAATGACCTTCAGCGAATACCGTTTGGTGATTCTGAGTATCAGGTACGCGACCCTCGTCGACACACTCCCAATCTTTACAACGTTGTTGACGAGAGATTTGTGGACGATAAATCCGACACCTCCTTGGGACAGATGGTCGCCCTCCCGGTGATAGAACAAGTTGCCGGACTCGAGGATTGCCGTGTCCTCCCCCTCTCTTCGGACCTCGGATAATCCAATAATATGCCAGCGCAACTTGTCTACCTCTTCTTCCAGCTCCAGTATCTTCTCGTCAGTCCTCAGGGTGCGTGCGTTATATGTTGCCAGGTCGAGTCGTCGTAGGTGGTAACCGAACCTCCACCGGAGATTCTTAGCACCCCCTGTCCCGCCGTTACCATGGTCGCCACCGTAGCCAGGAATAGCGGGGCCGCCGGGGACTGGGGGCCGTCTGTTTGTGTATTTATTCATTGGGGGGGTATTTGCCATAGTTGCCACGCTTGGCGAGCGGGTTGGCAACCGCAGTTTTTTATTACGTCACAGTTGTCATCAGGAAGACGCTGCTGCCCATCTCCTGCCTGTCTCCTTCTGTCGCCTCTTACGACACCCACGGGAAGATATGGGGTAGTGGATATTCTTAACCGCCACTACACGGAGGTATCATATATATAGTTCATCAAATCATAAATTCATAACATCACAATTTAACAGTAAGTTATAATGGATGAAACAGACGCCCCTCCTGAATAGACTACATACTTTAGAATGGAACAATAGCAGTCAAAAGCAGACAAGAACGTCAATCCTTATTATATAGCATTTTAAATGTATTTTGCTTTTGCATTGCCGTAGAGATTTGAAGTTATATTAAAATATTTTATTCCAAAAATTAAAAACAATTACTTGAAAGTTTTTTACCTCGTATGTAAATCAAGAGCTTTGGTCTCAAAAAAAAAACGAGGCCCTCTTCATGTCACACAAGAAAAGTAAAGTTGAAACGTTTTTACATCGTCAAAAATACCACACGTGTTTTTATCCAAATGATCCAGCCGTCTCAGAATCTAGTTCTCGTCATAATTACTTACGAGGAGAACTAGATTCTGAGACGGCTGATTGTTGAGAGGCACATACAACAACACAGGAACAAGCAGCAAACTTTCTTAACGGTTTTTAGCCATTTATTATTTAGCCATTGCAGACTATTGACTTATTGCAGACCCTTTCATGGAGATCTAATCTGTATTTTGCCATCTTTAAAACAGAGCGTAATGGAGCAAAGAAGAATCAGGACACGAACAGGACAGGCGTATATCATAATCACTGTTATTTTATTACATTTTTTTTTATAGAATAGGGTGACAAACGAGCACACAGTCCACCTGATGGTAGGTGGTTGCTGCGGCCCATAGACATCTACATCTATCCTCCATTAAAAATCAAAATGCAGATGCGTTGTCACCCGTGAGGACTGAGATGGAATGCCTCGTTTCCAGTAAAAAGGGTCTCCGGTTCTCTACACTCACCATACGAAATACAGCAGCATTAAGCTACTATTTCACGCTGGTATTCTGTGAGAGCGTGGTCCTTCCCCGGTCGAGCCGACCCATTCGTGCTACAACTATACTACTAATATAACTGCAGCATGGCTCTACCACGTAAAAACATTTTACGTGGTAGAGCCATTATGCAGTTACATTGCTTATTTTTGTACACATATAAAGCCGGCTACACATTTTGGCCGAGCGAAGGCTAGCACCAACGTATAGCCAATGCGTTTGTCCAACCGCGCTATTGCTCGTCGTCGCTCGCCTAGCTGGCCGAGTGTAGGCGAACGCCAACGTGTATACGGTTCGTTTGGCATGCCTTGCCGCCACTCGGGATCGCTCGCTACGACTCAACCACTTCACACCAACAACCACTTCGGAACAGTGTCGGTTTTCTGCACAAATCAAAGGCGCTCGCCTACACTCGGCAAGTCGCGTCCACGTGTTAGTCGCCCATGTCAGTTACAGCTTTGCGTCCGTCCCGGTGAAATATTGATTTAAGTTACAACTTTAAAGTAATTTCGACAATTTCACTATACCAATGAGGACATCTTTAAATGTTTTAACTTTACTGCGGAGTATACTGACATAATAATTATATGCACTTATGTGGTAGCTCAGATGGTTAACGCTCGCTGTAAATATAACAGAACGCGAGTAACCCGGGTTCGATCCCCGCCGGCACCAATGAAATTGTTAATTGCAATTTTAAGTGCTGATTTACTCGGTTAAGTAGGAAAACATCGTAAGGAAACCTGCATGTCTGAGGAATAAGAAAAAAAAATATTTCGAAGACATGTGATGTTCGCCAACACGCATTGGGGCAGCGTTGCGGACACTTCCTTGCCCTTAAACCCTCTCAGAAATGAGGGGAGGCCTGTGCCCAGCAGTAGGACGTATACAGGCTGTAATTTTACTTTTACTTTACTATTAAATAAATAGTAAAAGCTGCAATAACTTTCACATCTGTGAATGTTGTTCTAATGAATTTCCTTTTATCATCTGTATGCCTCTCAGCACGTGGCAGACTACATGATATTAATGTGTTTGGCTTCCTTCCTAATGTTGTAGACGCAGACAAATAGACACAACATAAGAAATCATGATGTCTATACATCTTCATTACAAAAGTAGTCACTATAAGTATTCTTTTGCTCCATGGTACAGTTAACAAAATAATAAATAAATTAAAAAATATTCCTTCAGTTCTAAGAATCCTTATCCCGAGAATAAAACAAACTTTATTACATAATAAAAATTACTCAAATTAAAACTCCAATTTAAAGTAAAATGAAAGGATCTGAAGTTCATCAGCGAATTCATATTTTCGTTCCATCCAGTTTCGCTAATGCATATGTTCTTACCAATAAAATAAACTAAAAAAAAACTTCAAACAAGATTATAACCACTTCCGTAACATCCCTAATTGAAATGTATTTTGATGATTGCGAAAGCACTCAAAATAATAACTGTTGAAACAATATAATATCAAGGAGAAAAACATTACCTACCATTGATTTAAAAAGGTATTTATTAAAAAAACGGTTTAACAGAACTAGAAATTTCTATTTAAATTTAAAATACATCGGAACTTCAAAACTGCACAATAATTTAACAATTGTATGTTAAAATAGTGCGGTTTTTATAATTTATCCATTTATAACGAAGTTTTTAGGACATAATTCAACCTACGTTCTTTTTTAACCGACTTCAAAAAGGGTGAGATATTTAATTCGACTGTATATTTTTTATGTGTGTTACGTCAGAACTTTTTCTGGGTGGTCCAATTTTGGTGATTCTTTTTTTATTCGAAAGCTGATGTTTCTCGTGTGGTCCCATATAAATTAGATCAAGATCGGACCAGTAGTTTATGAGTTATCCTTGATAATGCGTATTTAATTGAATTCCGAATACATTGACGATGTTCTCATTTTATTTTTATTGAAGTCGGTTGTACAAAATTTTTAATTTTATCACTTATTAAATATTGGCATAATAAATCTTAGGTTAGAAAACTGTTAAAATGCTCCTTTTTAAAATATGTAACTGAGAATTCATTTGTGTTATTTTATTTACTAATATTTCCTTTTAACATTTATGTATGACTAAGACATATTATGTATTTCATATTTTACGATCCGCAACAAAACGGGTGCGACGAGACTATGTAAGTAACTTGTTATATCATCATCATCATCATCATTACAGCCCTTCACAAGTCCACTGCTGAACATAGGCCTCCCCCAAGCAACGCCACAAAGCACGGTCCTGAGCCACCTGCATCCATCGACTTCCTGCATGTCTTACCAGGTCGTCACTCCATCTAGTGGGGGGTCGCCCTACACTACGCCTACCACTCGACGAGGCTGTCACTCGAGAACCTTTCTTCCCCATCAGTTATCGGTTCTTCGAGCTATATGGCCGGCCCATTGCCACTTCAGCTTACTAATCCGTTGGGCTATGTCGGTCACTCTTGTTTTACTGCGGATATCCTCATTTCTGAGTCTATCACGCAGAGAAACTCCGAGCATAGCCCTCTCCATAGCTCGCTGAGCGACCTTGAGCGTCCTCATACGGCCAGCAGTGAAGGACCACGTCTCTGATCCGTAAGTCATCACTGGCAACACGCACTGGTTGTACACTTTAGTTTTCAGAGATTGAGGTATACCTGACGAGAAGATGTGTCGTAATTTCCCGAACGCTGCCCAGCCGAGTTGAATACGGCGATTGACCTCTCGATCGAAGTTGGACTTACCTAGTCGGACTATTTGTCCCAGGTAAACGTACTCGTCAACAACTTCGAGCATAGTACTCCCAACAACTACCGGCATAGGTGTGACATGGACATTAAACATGATCTTTGTTTTGTCCATGTTAACCTTAAGACCTATCCCTTTGGGAGACACCATTGAGGTCATTGAGCATAGTGCTAAGGTTCTCCAGCGATTCTGCCATAAGGACTATATCGTCGGCAAATCGAAGGTGAGTGATGTACTCGCCATTGATGTTAATACCGTATCCTTTCCAGTCCAGCAGCTTGAAAACGTCTTCCATCGCAGCGGTGAAGAGTTTCGGGGATATAACGTCACCCTGTCTCACACCTCTCTGCAGTTGGATAGGTTTCGAACTCTGGTTCTGTACTCGGATAGTCATCGTAGCCCTACTGTACAAACACTTCAGCACTTCGATATACCGACAGTCAACTTGACACCGCAAGGGACTTTACCAAATTTCGACGGAATCAAAGGCTTTCTCATAGTCCACATACGCCAGGCAAAGTAGCAGATTGTACTCTTCGGTCTTCTGTACAATCTGCCGCAGGGTATGTATGTGGTCTATGGTACTGAAGCCTTTTCGGAAACCGGCTTGTTCGGGAGGCTGGAAGTCGTCGAGTCTGCGTGCGAGACGATTCGTAATGACTCTCGAAAACAGCAAGTAGACGCGGCTCAGAAGGGAAATCGGTCTGTAATTCTTTAAGAGAGCGTTGTCGCCTTTCTTAAAGAACAAGACCACCGCACTTCTGCTCCACGCCTCCGGAGTAGTGCCACATGGAGGACGGAATTGAAGAGCGTCTGAAGGACTTCAAGTACCGGTATTCCACCCGCTTTCAGAAGCTCCGCTGTAATTCCATCCTCGCTTGGGGCCCTGCCGTTTTTAAGGTGCTGGAGAGCCATTCTAATCTCGCTCAGACTGACGTCCGGGATATCATCGGAATAGTGTCGGGTAAAACTTGCTCTTGGATCGTTACTCACACTCGCGTGTGGCTCCAACGATGATGTGTACAGCTGCCCATAGAACCTCTCAATCTCACTCAAAATTTCAGGTGTCTCGGAAATGATGCTGCCACACTCAGTCTTCAGCTTTGACAGTTGGCTCTTTCTGGCAGATAGATCTCTGGCAAAGACATTGGAGCCCTGGTTCCGCTCGAAGAGCGGCGAGACTTACGCAACTTTAATACGAGCAGTATTAAAGTTGCGTAAGTCTCGCCGCATGCATTTGGAGATCTGTCTGTTCAGTTGCCTGTATGCTGTCAAATCTGTTGACGATTGCAGCTTCATCTCCCGTCTAACAGCCATGAGATTAAGAGTGTGATCGAAGAATTTTTGTGTTCTTCTGCGGCGGGTCTTGCAGAACTTAGCTCCAACCGCATGGACAGTTTCCACAAGCTTGTCATTCATATCGTCCACTGCATTGCAATCTTCTAGGCACTGAAAGCGGTTACGTAACTCGAGCTGAAAAGTCTCGGGATTCTGGATCAGAGCACGAGGGGGACGGAGCGTTGAATTCATTAGACGAGACCTCTCCAACTTAACGTTAAGGTTCAGTGTGCCTCTAACCATTCGGTGATCGCTGCCGGTTTTCACCCTTGCGATCACTGAGACATCACTGAATAGTTGGCGTCTGGTCGTCATAATGAAGTCAATCTCATTTTTTGTCGAACCGTCGGAGCTCGACCAGGTCCATTTCCTGTGGGGCCGCTTCTGGAAGAAAGAGTTCATCATAAAGAGTCCGTCTTTCTCCATAAAGTCAGCCAGCTGCTGGCCCCTACGGTTCCCTTGCCCTACTCCAAATTTCCATAACTTCAGCTCACCGCCTTTTCTCGTGCCTAGTTTTACGTTGAAGTCTCCCATCAACACCGTGTAGTGGGTTTTGGAGGAATTCATGGCACTAGAAATATCCTC
The DNA here is from genome assembly GCA_907164705.1 of Parnassius apollo. NCBI lineage: Eukaryota > Metazoa > Arthropoda > Insecta > Lepidoptera > Papilionidae > Parnassius > Parnassius apollo. Next base: position 1,003,830 of record CAJQZP010001706.1, read on the forward strand.
ATACATTTCCTCCACCTCCTCATCGGGATGTGCCGAGGTTGGTGCGTAGACCTGTATGACCGTCAGCGAATACCGTTTGGTGATTCTGAGTATCAGGTACGCGACCCTCGTCGACACACTCCAAATCTTTACAACGTTGTTGACGAGAGACTTGTGGACGATAAATCCGACACCTCCTTGGGACAGATGGTTGCCCTCCCGGTGATAGAACAAGTTGCCGGACTCGAGGATTACCGTGTCCTCCCCCTCTCTTCGGACCTCAGATAATCCAATAATATTCCAGCGCAACTTGTCTACCACTTCTTCCAGCTCCAGTATCTTCCCGTCAGTCCTCAGGGTGCGTGCGTTATACGTTGCCAGGTCGAGTCGACGTAAGTGGCAACCGAACCTCCACCGGAGATTCTTAGCACCCCTCCTGCCCCGCCATTACCATGGTCGCCACCGTAGCCAGGAATAGCGGGGCCGCCGGGGACTGGGGGCCGTGTATTTGCGTCGTTGCTCATGGGGGGATATTTGCCATAGTTGCCACGCTTGGCGAGCGGGTTGGCAACCGCAGTTTTTTATTATGTTATTGTTGTTATTAGGAAGATGCTGCTGCCCATCTCCTTTTTGTGTCCCTCTGTCGCCTCTTACGACACTCACGGGAAGATATGGGGTAGTGGATATTCTCAACCGCCACTACACGGCAACAACAACTTGTTATATAGACGATATGTATGCAGTAAAATGCCTAATTTTTATAAATATTTTAGGAAAGAAACGCAGACATCGTATTTGCTAAACCGTCGAGTATTACCGATTGGTAAAGTAAATTAGCGTAGGCCTAGAGTAACCGCTGCATGTAAGTGATGTTATTTGCACGTTTGACACACTATATATTTATTGAAACGCAAGTATGTATTATTTAATCTACATTACTCAGAGAAAATTCTGTTTTATATGATCGTTTATATACTTAATTTATCCATGAACCTTACACTTCAAATATGTGGCTTAATACTTTTAAAAGATAACATTGAATTATTCTGACCCAGTTACTTCACAAAACGACATTGTAAATAAATTCAAGATATCGTTGCGAAATTGAATTGTTTTATTTAACTTTTGTACGTATTTACATACCTTTTACATTGTTTATTAGAAAAATAGTTATTTAATTTTAATAATTATGCAAAAATACTATTAAATTAGCCGTTCTAATTCGTGGTACAAGTCGTTTTATGTATCTACCGTGAGTGCATCATATAGTGAATATCGCATCCGCATGTAACACATTAAGTAGCAATAGGTGCCGTGCACGACAAAGTACATTTGAAAAAATCCTAAAGACGGAATGCGCTAACAATTTAATTTCGCTTTTTTGCTTCAACATGCATCTATTAAAATGGAGACAAGCTTAGTCGTCAAAGAGCTACGCCTTGCTGTAACCAAAGCGAGAATGTTAAAGAGTATATTTATTAACGTTCCTCCATGTATCTCACAAAGCAAAGCTTTAGTCATTTCTTCTACGTATATGACTATAGATTTATTTGCATGTATTTGTACACAGATTCAGTCAGTATTCCAGAGGGCGAGGTTATCGCGATTGGCGCACACGTTTAGAGCCCACGATCATCAATTCACTCTGGCGCAGTCGGCAGCCGCTTGGTATTCGGAAACAGCTCGGTAAGATATTAACATAATGGAAGTTTTCATATGCCATTACTCATTCTCCAATTAATTAATCTTCTGTATTGAGGGTATGAATAAATATATATAAGACGAACCTTTTACCACATAAACTTGTATTTGGTTTACGAGTAGAATAAACATTTACTTTACATTTCGTTTTGTCGATTCCATAAAAGTGATAACACCAACTCTGATTAATATGATTGTAAAACAGAATTGATAACAATTCGTCAGCTTGACCGGGGAAAAACCACGCTCGAACAGTATAACAGGAAATAATAGCAACATAATTCTGGTTAGATTACAACGGTCGCGAAACGGAATTGATACCAATTGGCAGCTTGACCGTGGAAAAACCACGCTCGAAAAGGATAACAGGAAATAATAGCAACATATTTCAGTTTCGTTCGGTAAATGATTAGAAACAGACAGTCTTTCTTGTTGGTATCGAAGCATTACATCTTAATCACGAATAGATAGATAAAGAATTTTTCTCATTTTTCACCGTTACGTCGCTTTCTATGAAAATCGGAAGTAAGCTATGATTCAATATCAGAATCTCTGGCTTAGACTACTATGTTGCAAGTCCTGTAACCTACGACATAGTATCTGGAATCGCTTATAAACTTATTGACTTACAAGCCACACTTTCGCCCGATGCGTATTACGAATATGGGCTTGTTGCATGTACAAGTATGGGCCGTAATACTTGTACATGCAACAAGCGTTAGCGCAGAACATAAGCGTTCGGTTTCATTGTTTTGCGTCATGGGTTTAATACCCGCATGGATTTATAATATAGGCGATAAATAATAGTACCCGGTCAGGTTGATTGCAGAGTGCATTCAAATAAAACTAGTTTTTAAGGATCTTATCGCGTATAATAACTTTTTATATTTCCGTCCTTTCGAGCAGAAGCACTCATGGTCTGGGGGGGACTGAGGTGTTCGACGTCCCGATCTCAAAGTTAGCCACGGCTACACAATATGAACTTATAGTAACATAAAGTCTTGTAGTTGTATGCTTGTGTTGCAATTTAATTTTATTAATTGTAGGATCCAGCAGGTATCTCCCAGCCATCTTCTCTATTGAAATTAGGATGATTTTGATTTCAATAGTCTCGCAAATCATCCTTGTCATAGTTTAATCATCAAACATCATAGTTTAATGACCTTATCATCCAAATAGAAAAGCATAACCACGCTCGAGTTGAATACAACGACTTTTAATTAGCAATGCACACACAGCACTAATAGATTATATCATAGTATAATATAGACAATCAAAAATACCTGGAACAATTATACGTAAACAAAAAAAGTTCCTGTGTAAACAGCACAGCAATACTTTCTACAAATTACTAAATAATACTTGTTTTTTTCTTTTGTGCAACCTAAGCATGGAATACTACCATCACAAAAACACCCAGATTGTAATCGGACAGAAATACAGAAGCTAACAAATCATTCCACACTTTTGCTGTTTACAAAAAATTAAAGTTGCCATAATCCTTACAGCACGTTTCTCCACTAAATCCAACCCTGCTAAATTATGGCATTTTGCAGAACTAGACCATATTTGACAGCATTTTATGTTACAAAAGACAAAACAACAGTTATTTAAATACTGTTTAAACATTGAGTAACAAAATAGTGAACAATTTTTTCTCAAGAGACCGCAATGATACATAAATAATCGAATACAGATAATAAAATAGAATTGACTCGACATCGGCACAAAATTTATATTGCGTAGTAAGTTTTTAGACTTTATAACGGATTGCACAGTTATTTAGATTTGAAATAACCGTAGTGTATGTAATATGTGTCTATGCATTTTATAAATATTTCTATAATAATAAAGAAATATTTAGATATTGGTATTCCGTAAAGGTAAATTTTAAATGGATCGCGTTGTATGCTTAAAGCTTACAAATTCTTAAAAATTCTTTGTATTACAATGTTATAATAATTGATGTTGACCACAGCCTATAGTAATATGTAAAATAAAACTTTAGACAAACAAAAAAATTCTATATTATTTAAAACATTTTTGTAATAGGATTTAACAAAACATTATATACATTTACGTATATTCAAAGCAATATCGATACATTATCCGCTAAATCACTGAAGAAATACATTCTCTCTTTCCGTCTGCCTCACTTTTTATTTATTCATAAACATTTCTACTCTCGGCAGTGCAACACGATATCATGACCAAAATCAAATATTAATTTCAAAATATAAAACTAAAGCTGGTGAGTGGTAATGATTTGTATTCGTAATAATTTTTATACACACTTCTAAGATATATTTAGGTATACTATTTTGAAAATGCTCTACGTCTTTAACTTTTAAGGTGCTCTAGTTGCTACTTATAATTATTAAGTAACTCCTTTTACTCTTTTCCTTTTAACGCGTTAAAATTTATATTAATTTTAAGCTTTTAAAACTTTAAATATAAATTTTAAATAAGTTTAAATATAGATGCTGCTATTAAACTATGTTCTTATGCTCTCAAAATGTAATTGGCATTTATTTTTATGTCCATGTACCTACACATAGTTATGATTTAAGCTAAGTCTGCACAAGGGCAATTATATCAAGACATATTTGTAGAAACATGCCCTTAACACACTTATTTAAAGAATATCTTTTGCAGAAGGTAAAACCAGACTACCGATACGAAATTCGGTATCTGAAGTTCTGAAAGTTCGCTAAATCGGCGACTACCAAGTATTAAATTCAATGTCCCTATATTATTAAAATATCTTACTTGAAACAAGTGACATTCATACATTCAAGTCACGGAATATTGATCTGAATATAAAACTACCAACAAGACGATTTTGTATTCAAGTAAAAATTTGTACATTACATGAGATATATGTATCCAGATAACATAATAGTGTACACAATAAGTCAATAAGTATCGTCATGTTTGACATAAGCATTAGTGCGAACGAGACTTTACAGTAATAGTTATTGTGTTTTGGTTTAGTTAATACGTATATAGTATTATGAACTTGGTTTGAATAAGGATATAGATAGATGTATTATCTATATATATCCTTATTCAAACCAAGTTCTAAATCTGGGGCACGGTAGTGCCCCCGCCAAGTCGAGCAAAAAGAGCGGCACGGCCGTACCATACTTTTCTCGATGCAATTCAGGCCATTTTCGACCCCCTATAACTTCGTAGAGGATAAAACTAGAAGCCTGAGTTTTCAGTAACCAAGTAGACATTGTATATACATGGTATATTTCAAATTTCATTCAATTTGAACCGGTAGTATAAGAAGTATAACTAGTTAAAGTTTCTTAATTTTGTCACTCACTGACTGACCGATCATCAAAACTCTAAGGCACTTCTAGCAGAAATAGAAACTTCAAATTTAGAATACAATTAGTGTTTAGTGTATAAATCAAGGGAAAACTAAAATATTTGTTAATTTCGGTCCAGATTTCTAGATACACCAACTGCATAAATAATTTTGTAATCTCATATAAATATATAGATTTACAAAGTTACATTTAATGAATCAGTGTACTTGTATATGTATAACAGGTGTAGATAGGTACGTTGTTGGTATTCAAGAAGTAGAAGGTACCGGAAAGGTAAAAAAGTAGGACTATCTTATCTTATATACGTGGTAGAGCCATGCTGCAGTTATATTAATAGTATAGCTGTAGCACGAATGGGTCGGCTCGACCGGGGAAGGACCACGCTCTCACAGAATACCAGCGTGAAATAGTAGCTTAATGCTGCTGTATTTCGTATGGTGAGTGTAGTGAACCGGAGACCCTTTTTACTGGAAACGAGGCATTCCATCTTAGTCCTCACGGGTGACAACACATCTGCATTTTGATTCGTAATCGAGGATAAATGTAGATGTCTATGGGCCACAGCAACCACTTACCATCAGGTGGACTGTGTGCTCGTTTGTCACCCTATCCTATAAAAAAAAAAAAAAAAAAAAAAAAATCTACAAAAAGAAATGAGATGCCATCAAAAACACAACTTGTAAAAACGCCAAGTCTCGCAAGTCAGTTCTTCTACCTTAAAAAGTTGTGAGATCCATGTAATACCAAGTCGGTTAATTTATTCAGTCCCTACTTAAGGGTCCTTCTGTTTTAAGTTATTACGTAATTAGCTAACCTAACAACATATTATAGTGACCGTATCAATGTTAAAAATCTTATAAGTTTTAAATATATAGATTGACGTGGCGATCGCACTAAGCGATCTAAATTAATATAATATGTATTACTTGTGAGATACATTGTGTTTTCTTGCGATGGCCAAGTCAATCTATATATTTAAAACATATAAGATTTTTAACATTGATATGGTCACTATAAAATGTTGTTAGGTTAGCTAATTACGTAATAACTTAAAACAGAAGGACCCTTAAGTAGGGACTGAATAAATTAACCGACTTGGTATTACATGGATCTCACAACTTTTTAAGGTAGAAGAACTGACTTGCGAGACTTGGCGTTTTTACAAGTTGTGTTTTTGATGGCATCACTTTTACTGGTAAAATTATCCCTAAATTACTGGTACTTAGATGTTCTTTTTTCATAGACCGAAAATGGACTACCCACCAGATATTTATTTACAATGTGTCATTTTCAATCTAAATAACTTTAGATGAATCGCGAGAACTCGTTGGGGATTATATGTAATTCAGTTATTTTTGATATTAAGAGCATAACCTCCAAAAAAGTTATAGAACTACGATATTAAAAGTAACATTCGTCCTTATCCCAGCAAATTAAACAACCATACTTCAAATCACAATTAATTTGTAAATTATAGTATCACATCATAGTACATACATCTTGTATGTACATACATCTTGTACATCTTGATGAATATATATTCATTTACTACAAACAGTTTAAAAGTAACGTAATTTTGCCGATATATTAACACTTGAAAGGAGAGTATAGAACAATATTATAAACACATCATGTTTTGCAGTTAAGCAACATACAATTAACATAGAATATTTGTTTAGGCTGTAAGGAAACCGACTGAATAGTCAATACTCATAAGTAATTGATAACGTTTTAGGGATTAGACTACCTGTAGATAATAATACCAAAGCCGATTAAAAACATTTTAGATCGTTTTAAAAAAAAAATTATCACGCTTGTTACTTTGCAGCAGTCTTAATGTTTTTGGAAATGTTCAGAAATTACTTTTTGTTATAATTATATATGACGTTCATTCGTGTAGGATAATTTAAATTTCATTATGTTATTTAAATACATGAAGCATTGTATTAAATTATGTTAAGTGTTTATGTGTATAATGTAAATATTCAACAAATCACTTCCGACATGCGTTAATCAATATTCGGAAGATAGGCTGGCTTGGCTGATATAGGAATTGAGAGAATTTGTAAGCTCAATATAATATTTAGTGAAATAATAATAATAACTACGTCATTAATTGTCACAAATATTTCGAATAATTTATTTATTAAATATATATATTAAATATAGTGCCACCAACTTATCTGTTCAGGTGGACAAAATTGGAACTAAGGCCGCCATTTTGTAAATGACATTTCGCTGTCAGTTATTATTTATTCTGAGCTATCAGGTGAGTGTTTTTAAAAAGTGCAAATAAAATGCCTAAAGCTCTTAAAAGTGATGCGCGACAGATTATCCTAAAAGTTTTATCTTTTATGAAAGAAGAGAAACGTGTACAAGCCCCAATTATACCATTTGAAAAGCTGTATGAACGCGTTACTGCCGCGACAGGTTAGTATTGCCAGATATGGAAAATTAAAATCACCTAATAATGTACTTGTGAAACATAGTAAAAAAAATTCTCAATTTACTGTAATTCGTCTAAATTACCTAGCTTTGTAATTTGTGGTCTGTGAAGTAGCTATAGTGATGGCATATACACGGGCTTATATTTATTTAATTTTTCCTATACAATAATTATTTGTCGTATCGTTACAGGTGTTTCTGAGCGATTTGTACACAAACTCGTAAATGAAGAGAAACACGCTGAAGAATCAAATTCTAAAATTTCTACCCCTGGCAAAAAAAGGCAAAGAAAAACCGGGAAACAAGAAGTTGATAATTTCGACATTGGTGTTATAAGAAGAAAAATTCACGAATTTTATTCAGTGAAAAAAGAAATTCCTACCATACCCAAATTACTGAGTATCTTAAAAAAAAGATATTGATTTCAAAGCAGAACGTGAAACTCTTCGAAAATTGCTTCACAAAATAGGATTTCGTTATAAGAAAACAAAATCAAATAGAAAAGTGTTGTATGAACGTAACGACGTAGTTGCATGGAGAGCAACCTACCTACAAAAATTAAAGAAAATGAGTGTGGTGAAAAAAGACCTATTATTTATTTAGACGAAACTTACATACATTCGTCTCACTCAACTGGGAAATGTTGGCAAGGTCCTGAAGAGGATGGCGATTTGGAACCTGTTTCGAAAGGTAATAGGTGGATCATAATCCATGCAGGTGGAGAAAAAGGTTTTGTGGAAAATGCACTTCTCGTATTTAAATCAAATACAAAGTATGGGGACTACCATGATGAAATGAATAGCACTAATTTCAAAAAATGGGTATATGAAAAATTACTACCTAATCTGCATGAACCTTCTCTCATTGTGATGGATAATGCGCCATACCATAGTATTTGCGTAAATAGGTGTCCTAATTCAAACCACAGTAAGGCTGATATGCAGAAGTGGCTTGTAGAAAACAATGTGGATTTCAATGAACAAATGACAAAACCACAGCTTTATGAGTTAATAAAGAAAAATAAACCTGCTCCGGAATATGAAATTGATAACCTGATGAAAAGTTATGGCCATGTTATTCTTAGATTGCCGTCTTATCATTGCGACTTGAACGCAATTGAAATGATATGGAGCTCTATGAAAAGGAACATAGCAGACAAAAATGTTGGAAAATCTAATGTTCTAATGCCCCAATTAATTGAAGATGCATTCAATAAAATTACACCGGTGCAGTGGAAAAACATTTGTAATCATGTGAAAAAAAATTGAAAATGCATACAGAATAAAAGACGCGTATTTAGATGAACCCTTTATTATAGAGTGTCAGAGCGATAGCGAAAGCGATTCCAGTGACTCAGAAGATGAATTATTGGAATCAGTAGCTAACGCGGGTACGTCTTTCAAAACAGAAATTCCTGGAGTTCGGCCGCTTGAACTCCGAGACCACGACCACAATTATTTTTATAAAATATAAATAATATATATAATAACACTAATTCTCACTAATTTTAATATATTAACACGAAATTTGTTTTATTTTATATTATGTGTACCTAATGAATATGTAGTCACCTATTTCCTCGGCGAATTTCTTAAATGGCAATAGTAAGCACTCCACTAGCGACTCTGTAAACTGAACAGATAAGTTGGTAAAAAACTACTTAAATAAACAAACTGAAAGAATATCAGTTAAAATCTAAGACAACTTATCGTTAATAAAAAAAAATCACGACCAAAAGATTATTTTTATACAAATTGTTTCCATAGAGAAATAGGCCGTGACGTTTTTTCCATGCAGAGAACCGCGCGAGCGTGGCAAAAAAAATGAAATGCTATATTTTGTTCCTACATACAATCACAGTATCTACAAAAATTGTCAATATATTATCTTTAAATTTATTGTTTATTATATTATCTTTAAAAAAAACTAAAAAGAAAAATCATAGTGTTAAAATATTAAAGTTATATATTAAATACTTTTTTGAGCAAAACTACTTAAATAAACCAACTGAAAGAATATCTGTTAAAATCTAAGACAACTTATCAATTAAGCTATTAACAAACTTTAAACGAAACCGCATAAATTAATAAATAACAGTTAGTTTCGTTGTAAAAGAGAAAATTGTTACGCAAATAAAAGCACAAAATTCATAAGTATTATTGCGAATCTATCTATCAGGATATAAGTTGTGAAATTAGAAAAATCAAAGTGTTAAAATATTAAAGTTATATATTAAATAATTTTTGAGCAAAACTACTTAAATAAACAAACTGAAAGAATATCAATTAAAATCTAAGACAACTTATCGTTAATGAAAAAAAAATCACGACCAAAAGATTATTTTTACACAATTGTTTCCATAGAGAAATAGGCCGTGACGTTTTTTCCATGCAGAGAACCGCGCGAGCGTGGCAAAAAAATGTAATGCTATATTTTGTTCCTACATACAATCACAGTATCTACAAAAATTGTCAATATATTATCTTTAAAAAAAAACTAAAAAGAAAAATCATAGTGTTAAAATATTAAAGTTATATATTAAATATTTTTTTTGAGCAAAACTACTTAAATTGGTTGCGCGGAAAACTATTCGTATTTATTTAGTTTGACGGTAGGCTGCCAAATCGGTTATCCCTTTCCAAAACTATATCATTCCTACCCTCCTATCGACACATCGGGGTGGTGGGGTGGGAGGGGAAAGAAGATGATTCTAGAATATCACGTAATCGTCGCAACCGAAGGTATAAAAGGCACGCGCGACCGACGCGCACTCTCTTCCCGCCGCGCTCGTCGTTGAAACCACACCCCTCCTCTCCCGACGTATCTCTGGGGCCCCAGAGTGTCTGTCCAGAAGAAGTTCCAATTTTGTTTTCTCCTAATCAAGCAGGATTCCTTTCATCGATTTGGCAAATAATAGTTCGTTTTAGGGAAGAGCGAGTGCATTGTACCGCATGCTATAGTTGCCGTTTATAAGTGTAGAAACATTTTGTAGATACAGTCCACTTAGATTAATAGCTCGCGTAATAGGTTTAAGGTTCGACCGGGGAGTTAGACTTCGGCAACCTTAGGCTCGACGCTCCACCATAAATAAACCAACTGAAAGAATATCTGTTAAAATCTAAGACAACTTATCAATTAAGCTATTAACAAACTTTAAACGAAACCGCATAAATTAATAAATAACAGTTAGTTTCGTTGTAAAAGAGAAAATTGTTACGCAAATAAAAATACAAAATTCATAAGTATTATTGTGAATCTATCTATCAGGATATAAGTTGTGAAATTAAAAATTTTGTACAAACGACTTCAATATAAATATAATGAGAACATCATCTATGTAGTCGAAGTCAAATACGCATTATTAATGATAACTCAAAAACTACTGATTAGAATTTATCAAATTTAAATGAGGTCACATGAGAGGCACCAGCTTAAAAAAGCAGCCTAAAAAAGTTCTGAGATACACATTAAAAAAATACAGTCAAATTGAGAGGCGCTCATTTTTTTTTTTTGAAGTCGATTGAAAAGGCGTACATTACTTTGTAACATATTCATACCGCATTGAAAGGTCATGAGTCTTCAACTGCCAAATCTTCAGCTGGTGTCAATGGGCACAGGCGAACTAATGGCCACTGCACGCGTCATTTAATAGCACAGAATATCTCCGCTGGTTTTCAGTTATGACAAAAATCGTCGAACTGCTTTCATTATGACATTTTTGGTAACTTGCTAATAGGCTCAAGTTATGCTATGTATGTGTTTTTAAAAAAAAATACTATCGAAAAGGAATATTTCTCAATAACGACTTCTACGTTACAAAACATTAACGGAATAAGCAAAAAAAAACAATTAAATTCATTCATTTCAAGTACTACTCCACTAAAGCTTGGTGTCAGTACAAGCCAATTACATTCAACTTTTATTAGGAAATTGGGCTCTGACTACCATAAGTCTGATGAAACTCCTTTTTTGGCCTCTACTCCTCTCTATATTAAATAAGCTAGATTACAGGATAAAGTATATACTCGATAAAGTATATAATCAAATTGGCCTTACGTACGTAAGGCCAATTTGATGTGATTACACTGTGACGTAGGCGCGGGACCCGAAGCTTGTTGTCTTGCAATACTTGCTTGACGTGCTGAAGTTCGGCGGCCAGATGTTTTCTGTCACGAGGGATCTGTGATAGCTGACGTGAAGCACCGACGCTCCGGGAAGTCTGCAGTCTGCGAACATGTTCAAGATCGTCCCCACCATTACATTCGTTTTGATAAACCACAAATTCTCGCAAAAGAACACCGATTCCTACCAAGGATGATACGCGAGGCTATTGAAATTAAAAAACATCCAAATTTCAATAGAGAAGATGGATGGGTGCTGCCACCTGCTTGGGATCCTATAATTAACAAAATTAAACCCAAACCTAAGCATACCACTGCAAGACTTCGTGATACTATAAGCTCGTTTTGCGTAAATCGGACCAAAAATTAATATTCAAAAACTGTAGGTAGGCGGACTAAATATGACATTGGGACGTCAAACATCTCAGTTCCCCCCCCCCGTGACCATGGTTGCTGTAAAGCACCCGAAACGTCGGGAATTAAAAAAATAAGTAAAAGTAGTGAAATAAACGCGATAAAATCCGTAAATTTAGTTCCTGCTTGATATAATTGTGTTTAATAGTTAATCCGCTCCAACTTTCATTTTCTCCTAATCAAGCAGGATTCCTTTCATAGATTTGGCAAATAATAGTTCGTTTAGGGAAGAGCGAGTACATTGTATGGGAAACCGCGTGCTATAGTCGCCATTTTGTGTAAACGAAGAAGCATTTCGCATATACAGTCCATTTGGGTTTAACATCTCGCGTAATAGGCTCAAGGCTCGACCGGGGAATTGGACTTCGGTAACCTTAGGCTCGTCGCTCTACCAGTTAGTTTATTTAAGTAGTTTTGCTCAAAAAAGTATTTAATATATAGCTTTAATATTTTAACACTATGATTTTTCTTTTTAGTTTTTTTTAAAGATAATATATTGACAATTTTTGTAGATACTGTGATTGTATGTAGGAACAAAATATAACATTACATTTTTTTGCCACGCTCGCGCGGTTCTCTGCATGGAAAAAACGTCACGGCCTATTTCTCTATGGAAACAATTTGTATAAAAATAATCTTTTGGTCGTGATTTTTTTTTATTAACGATAAGTTGTCTTAGATTTTAACTGATATTCTTTCAGTTTGTTTATTTAAGTAGTTTTGCTCAAAAAAGTATTTAATATATAATTTTAATATTTTAACACTTTGATTTTTCTTTTTAGTTTTTTTTTCAAAGATAATATAGACAATTTTTGTAGATACTATGATTGTATTTAGGAACAAAATATAGCATTACATTTTTGTCACGCTCGCGCGGTTCTCTGCACGGAAAAAATGTCACGGCCTATTTCTCTATGGAAACAATTTGTATAAAAATAATCTTTTAGTCGTGATTTTTTTCTTCAGTAACGTAAAAATTCTTTATTTTAACGCGATATATTAATAAAAATTAATATTGCAATAATATATTTTTACAATATTATGCCTGTGATGCTTAATCAATATTTTATCCAGTTTGCTAGTTTTTGTTAGCGAGTTTAAAAATATGTTCTCTTGTACAACTAATCGTTATTAAATTTATTTTTATTTACAAAGTTGTATTACGTTTGTCATTGCACATTAAATTCGTCTGAAGCTTATTTTAAGTTTATTTAGGCTCCATTGTCGTCATAAGGTATACAAGTAATTTGGTGTCCCATAAGGGGAACAGTAAAAACAAAGTGTTAAGTATTAAAATCTAAAGTTATTATCGGTTATCATCATACGTATTTACAAGGAAATTGTATTATATAGGATATATATTCAGTTAGTATTTACTCGTGATGGGTTTTAGTGATAATAATGATGACACAATAATGTGACGTAGGCGTCGCGTAGTGTTCGCGTAAATTTAAGAAATCATTAAGCAGGAACTAGTAGGAAAGTTCACTCACCGGGGGTGTTGCTTCTATGCGGCTTGGGCATTATGTTATGTTGCTGCGCTGCGACTTCTGGAAAACACTCTGGGCCCCCAGAGATGTTTTCTTGTCCGGTGATGCGTCGGGAGAGAGCGCGCGTAGTTTTTCTTTTTTTTTTTTTGCGTCCGAAGCAAATATGGGCAACCCTCCGGAAAGCGGGGGAGGGAGGCGGTGAATGCTCATAGCATACCACGCAGCCGGCTGCGTGGTTATGTGGAGACTTTTACCCACTAAACACCGCCTTTTAGGAATAGAGATCTCTAAGCCGTATACGAACGCGACCCTCATTGGCAGAATGGAGGGCGCAAGCGGCGAAAAGCCGCTTAGAAGAGTGCCTAACTAAGGCAGATTAAGGGATGTGTTATGTAGGCTCGGCCCGAGCCGCTAGGAGGCAGTTCAGGTCAGCCGAAAGCTTGTTGGGGGGGGGTTCCGAGAGAGAGTTTCTCGGTCTGCGCACACTATAGCGAGTGTGGAGAGGGGCTGCATAGGCAGCTATCTCACGAATGAGATGATTTGGGTGGGACTCTGAGGCTTTGAAAAATCTCTCAGAGAGTGATTTAAGGAACTGCTGGATTGCTGGGAGCTCTAAGTCTCGATGTAGGTCGGCATTACGGACATAATAGGGCGAGTTAGTGGCCCTACGACAGAATAGATTTTGAACTATTTGAAGTTCATTTATAGCTTTGGGCTTAGCATGTGCGAAAATGGGGGGCCGCGTAGGTCATGTCAGGTCGTATGCAGACCTTATAGGGTTCGCTTGTTGCGGAGGGACATTTTACTGTGTCTGCCCAACGTGCTGTTGAGCCTACCCATGTAAAAACGTGCGGTGCGAGTAACCTTCTTGATATGGGGCTCGAAAGTGAGTCTTGCATCAGGGGTGACGCCTAGATATTTGGCTTTAGTTTGCCATGGGACAGGGGTTCCTAATATCCTGATTGGCGGAGTGGTGGTGAGACGACGTCGTTTATATTCGAAGCAAACGGCGGAGCTTTTCCAGACGTTTTTCGTGCCAGACTCTGTCGAATGCCTTGGCAATGTCAAAGAAGACCGCGATGGTTTTTTACCGGCGAGGATAAAAACCGCTGAGGATGTATTCCACTATGCGGTGAACTTGCTGGGGGCAAGAGTGTTTGGCTCGAAACCCGAATTGTTGTGGGATGAAAAGAGGGTCGCCGTCTGTGGGAAACAAATGGCGCCTCAAGCGCACGAGAATAACTCGTTCGAAAAGTTTGCCCATGGCCTTGAGGAGGCTGATGGGACGGTGATTGGAGGGGGAGGTGGTGAGGTTTGCCTGGCTTGGGAATGCCAAATACAGTTGCCTCTTTCCAAGAGGTGGGAAAGTAACTGAATTCGAAGCAGGCGTTAAAGATAATGGCCAGTAAGGCGATTACCTGCTCCGGGAAGTGTTTGAGGGCTTGGTTGGAGATACCATCCACACCCGGTGCTTTTTTGGGCTTAAGTCCTTTTTATGGTAGATGAAATCTCATCTTTGGATACAGTAATAGGGTCAGAGGCGGTAGGGGGGCGAGTTCCAGCGTCGGACCTCGTCCTCCACTAGTTGGATGTGTAAGGGGTCAGTGGGTTGTGAGCTAGGAGAGCATTGAGCGGCGACGCTGTCAGCGAAGCACTCAGCCTTTTCTTCGTCCTCGAAGGCAATGGAGCCGTCGGGACGAGACACAGGGGGGAGTATGCGTTATAGCGTCTATCCGGAGGGCTCTCGCCATCCGGTAGTACGCTGTGTGGGGAGGGAGAGAGCGCGCGTAGGCCGAGCGCCCCCTTTTATTCGTTCGGATGCGATGATCGCGTGATATTCTAGAATCATCTTCTCTCCCCTCCCACCCCACCACCCCGATGTGTCGATAGGAGGACATGAATGTTATCTTTTGGAAAGGGATAAACGATTTGGCAAGCCTACCGTCAAATATAAATAAAATACGAATGGTTTTCCGCGCAACCACTAACTGAAAGAATATTTGTTAAAATCTAAGACAACTTATCAATTAAGCTATTAACAAACTTTAAACGAAACCGCATAAATTAATAAATAACAGTTAGTTTCGTTGTAAAAGAGAAAATTGTTACGCAAATAAAAATACAAAATTCATAAGTATTATTGTGAATCTATCTATCTTCCGAATATTGATTAACGCATGTCGGAAGTGATTTGTTGAATATTTACATTATACACATAAACACTTAACATAATTTAATACAAAACATAATGAAATTTAAATTATCCTACACGAATGAACGTCATATATAATTATAACAAAAAGTAATTTCTGAACATTTCCAAAAACATTAAGACTGCTGCAAAGTAACAAGCGTGATAAAAAAAATTTTAAAACGATCTAAAATGTTTTTAATCGGCTTTGGTATTATTATCTACAGGTAGTCTAATCCCTAAAACGTTATCAATTACTTATGAGTATTGACTATTCAGTCGGTTTCCTTACAACCTAAACAAATATACTATGTTAATTGTATGTTGCACTGCAAAACATGATGTGTTTATAATATTGTTCTATACTCTCCTTTCAAGTGTTAATATATCGGCAAAATTACGTTACTTTTAAACTGTTTGTAGTAAATGAATATATATTCATCAAGATGAAACGTATGTACTATGAGATCACTATAATTTACGAATTAATTATGATTTGAAATGAGTTGTTTAATTTGCTGGGAGTAAAGACAAATGTTACTTCAATAGTTCTTTAACTTTTTTGGAGGTTATGCTCTTAATATCAAAAATAATTTAATTACATATAATCCCCAACGAGTTCTCGCGATTCATCTAAAGTTATTTAGATTAAAAATGACACATTGTAGATAGATAAAAATACAAGAGAATTTGTGTGAAAACAAATTAGGGCCCTATTTCAGCTAACTACCGCTGTACTAAATGACAGCAGCACTTATTTTCAAATAGCCCAATATTGACTACACGAACGGACGTAAATTACATAAAGCTTAAAATGAAAACAAAAAAAATATTCAGATATTTGATTGGAAAAGAAATAAGCATATTATTAAACATAAACTTGAATAATAGGAAACGGCGTCAGGATCAGGAGTCTTTGCTATACAAAAAGGCTGCCTTGGTTTACGGTAAATAGGTGATACTGATTCAAGGTAAGTTCTTGTATTGCTTAAAAAAAATCCGGTTATGATTAACAAGTTCCAATTAAAAATCTTATATGCAATTATTTGGTCTATGTATAACAAATATATAATATAGAAAATTTTCAAATATATGTACAGCAGGCGTACTGATTCTGTAAGTGATTTTGCTTTTCGAAACGAATGTCAAGAATTGTTTTCGTGCGGAAATATTGTGAATAAATGTGCAAAATGCGTGCTCTAGTGTGCTTGAATACGGAAAACGTACGTATTAGGTTAACTAAAATAGCTACCACGTGCCTTACATTTGTGTAGTCGCGTGTGCACCAAATTGTGCACTATAAGACCGTACACTTATTATAATCTAAGAATAGCTGTAAATTTACCGAAAACGAATTGCCACAATATATTTTCCTATGTAACATTGACCGAGCCTCAAATCATTTGTGTTGTTGATATTTGATACAAACGGACTTTGATTGTTAATATTAGGTCTTTACCCATGAAATTGTTTTTTTATGAAATAATTTAACGTAATTTTTTTATATATTTTTATTTCTATTAAGGGCGCATATTCAAATATGTCCAAGTCGAAATCTACGCGATCGCTTTGGATCGGCGTAATATTGACGCACACTACAATGTTATCTCTGTGTGCGTGTCAGGGCGAGCGTGAGGCTATAAGAGTTGCCTAACGATGACTACGAATCACTTTGATCTTTGATTATATACTTGTTATTGTGTCTTTGATACTATTGGAACTAAAATAATAAAAAAATAATTTCCATATAATGGCTTATATAGTGTATAGAAATCGGAGGCTAATATGTGGAAATTGTTTTATTCTTTTAGTAAATTGAAGTCGGCTTTACATTTTCACCCTATTGAGTATATTATAATATGTATATGTTCTAATTGAAAAATATGTATTTTATAAAATATATATCATTTGATAAACTTTTATTCTGTTTCATAATGTAAACATAATTCATCACAAACTAACAATTACATTAGTGTCGGCGGGGAGTAGTGTTGCCAGGTCTAGCAAGTAAAATTTCGGGACGGAAGGTAAAAATAATCGGGGATTTGGTTTTCATATCCGGACAACTACAATGACTACAAAATATAGGTTTCTTTGTAGCCTTTTTTGTGCTTTATTGAGAGCCGTGGTAGCTCAGATGGTCAACGCTAACTGTAAAGTGTAAATATCACATGCGAGTAATGCGAGAAATTGTGACTGTAACTTTACTTTATTTTTGTGCTTTATAATTATTATTCAGGTCTGATCTCATAAACGAATAACTTTTCATCCGAACATCGTAAAAACTGATTTTGTTTTTCATTTTAAGCAAATTAAAACATTTTTGAACTATTAGTTTTTTTTTTTTTTACAGTCCTTGAATTTTTCAAATCACTCATTTTAATATAATTCTGTTTAAAACTTTTGTGGTTTTTTTCGACTAGTGAGACAATGTCGTAGTAAAAATATTTTAATGTGGTAGTAGCTAACAGATATAATCATTTTTGCTGTCTAAATTATGGATTAAAGTATAGAATAAGAATGTTAGTGAAAATGGGGACATTTGGCGTCCCGATCAAGGGTGAATCGGGACGTGTCACTAGACCCTTGAAAATCGGGACGTCCCGCGCAAATCGGGACACCTGGCAACACTAGCGGCGATCGAGCCCGCATTGTTCGCGTTTACGGCGAGCACTACGCCCTTGAGCTACTCAACTCAAGCACGGCTCATATGTTTCATGTCTGGGGGCACGGTAGTGCCCTCGCCAAGTCGAGCAAAACAGCAGCACGGCCGTATCATCATTGCGAGACTTGGTTATTTTACAAGTTATGTTTTGATGGCATGTCTTTGTTTAATCATAACGTTATCTCCGCACTAGGAATTTTTCCTAAGTACGTCGTTGGGGCAGTTTAAATACATTAATTTCACAAGGACAAACATCCAGACCTGGAACAATTATTTGTAGGTAATACAAATTTTTGCTCAATGTGGGATTCGAACCTGCGGCGCTCAGCGCTACAACTCATTACCAAGTCACTCCGCCACGGAGCCAAAGGTGAAAGCCAACGATTTTGTATTTTTACTTGATCCGAATTGCTTACGTTCATTACTCATTTCTAAAAAAATATGTATGAAATGAAAATTTGTCACCATTACATCATTTAATATTACAATCATAAACATTTCAAAATTACTTTCTACCAAAAAATATCGCTTATAAAAGTCTCAATCGTTTAAAATGCGCGATGGTGCTATAGGTAGCTAGTTATAGTATAGTGTAGTATGTCCCTATCGGTGTATCAACGCGATCGCGCGGTGTCGGTGAGAAAAAGTGATACGTCCTGTCGTTGGGATTACCCGGAGCGTACTGAATCGAACGGTTTTTTTTTGCGCCCGAAGCAATTAAAGGGCTACCCTATACGTAGGGAGGCGGAAAATGCATTACGCATACCACGATAGCCGGTCTATCGTGGTTATGAGGGGCTCACTGTCCTACCGGGCACCCTAAGTGATACCCTCTAAAAACCGCCTTTGGGGACAGGCAGCCGGCTGATTAAGCTGTATTGTGCCTTATCATGAGCGACCCTCTTTTGGGAAAAGAGGGCGCAGGCGGCTAAGAGCCGCTGAGGAAGTGCCTCCGAAGGCAAATTAATGTTAGTTAATACAATAATTTAATTTAATTAGAGTTGGCCTGAGCCGCCAGGAGACAGTTCAGGTCGTTTGACAGTTTATTAGGCGGGTCCGAGAGAGAGTTTCTCGGCCTGCGGACACGATAGTGAGAGGGGGTGGGGCTGCATAAGAAGCTGCCTCACGAATTAATTGGTTTGGGTGCGACTCTGAGGCTTTGAAGAAGTTCTCAGAGAGTTTTTTAAGAAATTGTTGAATTGTTGGGAGCTCTAAGTCCCGATGAAGGTCGGCATTACGGACGAACCAAGGTGCGTTCGCAGCTCGACGACAGAAGAGGTTCTGAACTATTTGGAGTTCATTTAAAATATTAGGGTTTGCGTGGGCATAGCACGTGAAAAGAAAGCGGAAACCATGATTGAAGGAATGGTGAAGGATGGTGTTATTGAACCTTCCTCTAGTCCATGGTGTTCACCAGTGGTGCTGGTGAAGAAGAAGGATGGCAGCATGCGGTTTTGTGTTGACTACCGCCGTCTGAACGACGTTACGAAGAAGGACAGCTATCCCTTGCCAAGAATTGATGACACGCTGGACATACTTACAGGAGTAAAGTGGTTTAGCACGCTGGATCTAAAAAGTGGCTACTGGCAAGTTGAAATTGACCCTAAGGACAAGGAGAAAACTGCGTTCTCGACGGGAAAGGGTCTGTGGCAATTTAAAGTAAGGCCGTTTGGGTTGTGCAATGCTCCAGCAACGTTTGAAAGGCTGATGGAACGTGTACTTACCGGGCTAATTGTCGATGCCTGTCTGGTCTACTTGGATGACATCATCATCGTAGGCCGTACGTTTGAGGAACACCGTCAAAACCTGGAACGCGTGCTCATGAAGATTCAGAGTGCCAACCTCAAGTTAGGCCCGAAGAAATGTTCACTATTCCAACGGCAAGTTAACTTTTTGGGGTTTGTAGTATCGGAAGAAGGTATCCGCACAGATCCAGAGAAAATCGCCTCTGTCTAGGATTGGCCGGTTCCAAAAGACAAGACGCAGGTTAGAGCATTTTTGGGTTTGTGCTCCTATTACCGACGATTTGTAAAGAACTTTGCAGATATAGCCAAACCTCTGCACAAGCTAACCGGGGAGAAGCGACATTTCTGCTGGGATGAAAGTTGCAATATCGCATTCCAGGAGCTCAAGGACCGTCTGTGCAAAACACCTATTTTGGGATACCCTGATGCAAACAAAGAATTTATAGTTGACACAGACGCAAGTGATATAGGACTTGGCGGTGTGTTGTTCAACGGAATGGTGACCAAGAGGTCGTGATAGCGTACTTCAGCAAGTCGTTGTCAAAACCGGAAAGGAACTATTGTGTCACAAGACGCGAATTGCTCGCTGTGGTAAAGTCGTTGCAGCATTTTAGCAAATATCTTCTGGAACGAAAATTTCACTTACGAACTGACCATGCTGCACTAAAATGGCTATTGCAGTTTAAAAATCCAGAAGGACAAGTTGCGAGGTGGATTGAACTACTGCAGGAATACGACTTTTAGATCGAACATCGCAGCGGAAAATCTCACGGCAACGCAGATGCATTGTCAAGAAGACCTTGTCCTGAAGATTGCAACCATTGTACTAGGCAAGAGAGTAAGGAAGAGGTATCCGTGAGGATGCTCAGGACGGACCACCTCAGCAATGAATGGAAGGACAGCTTACAACATGCACAGCAGGAAGATCCGGACATCAAGCCGATTCTGGAATGGATAAAGGCCAGTGCACCCAAGCCTAAGTGGAGCGACGTCTCAGCAATGAATTCGACCACTAAAAGCTATTGGGCCCAGTGGGACAGCTTGCTGCTTCAGGATGGAGTTCTGTGCCGTAAATGGGAAAATGTTAGGGGAGACAGCTGTCATTTGCAAATGGTTGTCCCTAAAGATAAAGTACCGGATGTTCTACAGCTGTACCATAATGATTGTTCCGGAGGCCATCTGGGAGTTAAACGAACTCTACTGAAGATCCGAGAATGGTTTTATTGGGTCCACTGTCGAAACGATGTCGAGGACTGGTGTCGCAAATGTACAAGTTGTGCCGCTGTAAAGGGACCTCAGACTCGTAGTAGAGGTGCATTGAAGTTGTACAATGTTGGTGCACCATGGGAGAGAATAACCATTGACGTGGCGGGGCCGTTTCCAGAGAGTGAAAGCGGTAACAAGTATTTCATGGTGTTATGGATTACTTCACAAAGTGGCCAGAAGTTTTCACCATTCCAAATCAAGAAGCTTCAACAGTTGCAGATAAACTAGTTCATGAAGCCTTCTGTCGTTTTGGAGTACCTTTAGAGATTCACAGCGATCAAGGAAGGAATTTTGAGTCTCAAATATTCCAGGAAACTTGCCGAGTTATGGGTACTCATAAAACAAGAACGACTTCTTATCACCCACAATCTGATGGAATGGTGGAACGATTTAATCAGACATTGGAGAGGTACCTAACAAAAGTTGTAGACAATCGGCAACGAGATTGGGACAAGCACATACAACCGTTTTTGTTGTCATATCGAAGTTCTGTTCACGAAAGTACAACAGTGACACCAGCTTTCGCAAACTTTGGAAGAGAATTACGGCTGCCTGCAGACCTGATCACCGGGATACCACCTGATGCCCCACGCAGTATAACCGATTATGCAAATGACTTGCGGAACAAAATGAATGACATTTATGAGCACGTCAGACAATCGGGCCAGCAAATAATAAATGAACAATAAAGGGTTCAACGAAGGTTCATTAGTGTGGTTGCACAATCCAGTCCGCAGCAAAGGGAAATCTCCTAAGCTTCAAGCTAAATGGGACGGCCCGTACCGGATTGTAACCAGGATCAACGATGTGACCTACCGGATACAGAAAGGCGCAAGAGGGACTCCTAAGATCGTCCATGTGGACGCTTGGCGCGTTATTATGGGACCGATAATGCTCGGGACGAGCATGTCTTAGGAGGGGGCAGTGTTACGCGCTCAACGTCATACACTAGCGCCATCTAGTGTCAGGAACGAGAGCGAGGGGAGCTTTGCAGAAAATGATATCACAAATCTTTACCGACAGCGCCATCCGAAGAACTAAGTTTCTAGAAAATCTACACTCGAACACTCGTCGCTTTGCGCGCATTTACTTGAATATTCCGGATGCTTCATTGCTAATTTGTATATATAGGCGCTGCAAGATGCTATCGGGGCAGTGTTGATTTGGCGAGACAAGCGAAGCTTCGGAGCGGAATAAAGTGAATTAGTGTGTTTAATTATTAGTGTTTTAAGTTTTAATTTGTGTAAAGTAAATTAAAGTGTTAATTTAGGTAATTTTATCGGCAATTTTTATTGTCACGAACCTCAAGCTCGTAACATTATTTTATAATATTAAATCGAAATATTTTCGTAATTTAGGTTTTGCTATACACTAAAAGACTATATATTCCATTATAATAACGCTTAAAATAAAGTATTTTAGCTTATAATAATGGTTGTATTCAACCTGAAAGATAACTCTGATGCATATTTTCGTAAAAAACTGTGAAGGGATTGTCTTCGCACTAAAAAACTGTCATTAAAAACTATGATTTTGCATTGCTATGAATTAAATAAAGACTTCATCTTTCTAAAGCCCTAATTTTCAGCAAATAATACGTCATTACGATATTGCCTTTGGAAAAACCATAAAACATGTAGTTTTCGACGCGAAACGCATATGCCCTCTTAATGAAAGAAATCACCCATGCAATCGATGCGCCTATGCTAACGCAGTCACAGTTCGCAGATCCCCTTCTCGAAAAATTCAACACGACAGGAGGCAACAAATTCTTCAAAGGCGTTTTGTACTGCCTCTCGTGCATTAAGTTTTGGTCCCCAGAAAGTAATCCAAATTCTGGAAAAGGTGGAAGTCTGTAGGCGCAAGGTCTGGTGAATGCGGTAGATAACGGAAACCTTCCAACCTCAGCTTTTGTAACTTATATGTAAATACAATGAGCCGAGGAGATAGTGGAATTGGTCCTTTTGTTACTGTATTAGTTTTCGTGCACCACGTATTCAGATATTCAGGTTAACAAATATACAAAAATATTTGGATTTATCCTTGTCCATCCGCGTAGATGTTTCTTTTTTTTCTGTTTCTTGGTATAATAAATATGTTTGCAGAAATTGTTGTATGGTGTAACAGTTTAGCGCAGAAGAAAATTATGGGTTTTTTAACTAGATTATCTTAATTGTCGAGTAGTGCATCAGTGCTAAATATTTAAAATAATATGCCCTTTTGAAATTAAACAAAGTTTTTATTAAATTAAATAAATTACAGTTAGGAATTTAATAAAAACTGAAGAGCTCTCCTTCAAATACTGCCAATTCTTGTAAAAGATGCTGGGTGTTTGTACCTAGTGAGGTATTCCGTTGAAGCAGTCAACTGAAGACTCTCAGCTGAAAAGAACCCTGTAAATAAACAATGTGTACAATTCCGTAGCCAAGGAATATTTTCAAGTTATTTTATGTTGTAAAAAAGATGCTTTTTTAAATGCTGATGAGAGATGTTGTGTACTGTTAGTAAAATTTCTTTATTTTAACGCGATATATTAATAAAAATTAATATTGCAATAATATATTTTTACAATATTATGCCTGTAATGCTTAATCAATATTTTATCCAGTTTGCTAGTTTCTGTTAGCGAGTTTAAAAATATGTTCTGTTGTACAACTAATCGTTATTAAATTTATTTTTATTTACAAAGTTGTATTACGTTTGTCATTGCACATTAAATTCGTCTGAAGCTTATTTTAAGTTTATTTAGGCTCCATTGTCGTCATAAGGTATACAAGTAATTTGGTGTCCCATAAGGGGAACAGTAAAAACAAAGTGTTAAGTATTAAAATCTAAAATTACTATCGGTTATCATCAGACGTATTTACAAACACAGAAAAAAAGAAACATCTACGCGGATGGACAAGGATAGATCCAAATATTTTTGTATATTTGTTAACCTGAATATCTGAATACGTGGTGCACGAAAACTAATACAGTAACAAAAGAACCAATTCCACTATCTCCTCGGCTCATTGTATTTACATATAAGTTACAAAAGCTGAGGTTGGAAGGTTTCCGTTATCTACCGCATTCACCAGACCTTGCGCCTACAGACTTCCACGTTTTCCAGAATTTGGATTACTTTCTGGGGACCAAAACTTAATGCACGAGAGGCAGTACAAAATGCCTTTCAAGAATTTGTTGCCTCCTGTCGTGTTGAATTTTTCAAGAAGGTGATCAGCGAACTGTCACTGCGTTAGCATAGGCGCATCGATTGCATGGGTGATTTCTTTCATTAATAGAAATAAAAATATATAAAAAAATTACGTTAAATTATTTCATAAAAAAACAATTTCATGGGTAAAGACCTAATATTAGCAATCAAAGTCCGTTTGCATCAAATATCAACAACACAAATGATTTGGGGCTCGGTCAATGTTACATGGGAAAATATATTGTGGCAATTCGTTTTCGGTAAATTTACAGCAATTCTTCGATTATAATAAGTGTACGGTCTTATAGTGCACAATTTGGTGCACACGCGACTACACAAATGTAAGGCACGTGGTAGCTATTTTAGTTAACCTAATACGTACGTTTTCCGTATTCAAGCACACTATAGCACGCATTTTGCACATTTATTCACAATATATCCGCACGAAAACAATTCTTGACATTCGTTTCGAAAAGCAAAATCACTTACAGAATCAGTACGCCTGCTGTACATATATTTGAAAATTTTCTATATTATATATTTGTTTTACATAGACCAAATAATTGCATATAAGATTTTTAATTGGAACTTGTTAATCATAACCGGATTTTTTTAAACAATACAAAAACTTACCTTGAATCAGTATCACCTATTTACCGTAAACCAAGGCAGCCTTTTTGTATAGCAAAGACTCCTGATCCTGACGCCATTGCCTATTATTCAAGTTTATGTTTAATATGCTTATTTCTTTTCCAATCAATTATATGAATATTTTTTTGTTTTCATTTTAAGCTTTATGTAATTTACGTCCGTTCGTGTAGTCAATATTGGGCTATTTGAAAATAAGTGCTGCTGTCATTTAGTACAGCGGTAGTTAGCTGAAATAGGGCCCTACTTTGTTTCACACAAATTCTCTTGTATTTTTATCTCGTATTATGTTTTGTCTTTCAGATGTCACAAGTAGTCGAAAGTATCGACTTGAGCGATATTGAAATGGAAATAGCCAAGTAGGTGAAGTTCTTAGTATTTACGTCAGCCTGGGCGTTGGAAAGCAGCTGCGTAATAGTACTAGAGATACGCGTACCGACAATTGTTTAAAGTGTTCCTGAATAGACAAGAGAGAACTAGAGGGTTTTAGTTTAAATTATAGTTGAGATAACTTCTACATCGAGCAACGTTCTTATCTGTAATTTTAAGTCCCGGAAAAAATGACTAAAAATTGGAAGTAATTACTCACGTCAAGTAAGTACTCACTTTAAATCCAATTCTCCATTTGTTTTCTGCTAGAAGCACATAATCTCTAATAACTATTTCTGTAATCACCAATGAAATGGTACTTCTAATTTTATTTCTGTAGTACAATAAAGAATTAAATATTGAAGGCGTAATTATAAATCAATAATTATTATAACATAGACCTCCCCCCGCCCATTCCTTCCCAAAGATTTACCGTAATCACCGTACTTGGCAGGCGGACTGGCAACTGAAGAAGACATCCCTCTTAGACGTTGCTCCTCGTATTTGGTCTGAGTATTTTTAATAATAATAATAATAAAGAATAATTAAGAAATATGAATCCAGCCGGGACCTTTGCGAGACGGACTCAATTCTTTTTGGCACCGCACTGGCAGTATGCCGTATTATTGAAGCCAAACTTCCCATGGCTGGACATGCTACCCAGACCAAAGTAGCACCATCCCAGCCTGGAGAAAAAGAATCGAGGACCGTTTCGCAAAGGCAAGGGTCCTTATCGGCAGACTGACAAGCTTCAGGTCGGGTAATAATAGACTGATAGTTGTGCGCACCGTTAGAATGGCATTTGCTACTAAACTAATATTTGTCCCAGCCGGATATCACGCAGAAACTAACGGAGCGCATAGATGACCTGAAGCAAAAAATCGCTGCTTGGGAGAAGCGGATTCGACGATTTAGCGAAAGGTCAAGGCGGTTCAACCAGAATCGTCTCTTCCAGAGTGATCAGAAGAGGCTCTATAAATCATTGGAGCGACCGGAGGTATGTCGAGCGGGCCCAGGACCGGATCAGGCTGACACGGTCGCATTTTGGCGTGGTATGTGGTCAGAGCCCGTAAACCACAGTGAGGGCCCTTGGATGGAAGTTGTGGCGAGCCAGAGTGCAAGTGTTATGCCTATGGACCCCGTCACCATAATAACTGAAGACATGGCTGAGGCGGTCGGTAGGGCCCCGAACTGGAACCGTCGGAAGTTCTCCTCTGCCTGGATAGATTACAGAAAGGCATTCGACTCGGTGCCCCATACATAGCTAAAGAGAGTCCTCCAGCTGTACAAGATTGACTGTACAGTTGAAGACTTCCTCGCGCAGTGTATGGGGCAGTGGAGTACGATCCTTTGCTATCTAAGCGAGCGGATGCTGGCTGCGGAGAACCACATAAGGATAAGTAGGGGTATCTTCCAGGGCGATTATCTGAGTCCAATCTGGTTCTGCCTTTCTCTGAACCCTCTCAGTACTTTACTAGAGGGCTCCGGGAGGGGATTTCAGCTTCGGAAAGGAGGTAGAAAAGTGACCCACCTTTTCTATATGGATGACCTCAAGTTATTCGCCTCCAGTCACTCCCATCTTATGGAATTGCTAAACATCAATTGTGAATTTAGCAAGTCTATTGGAATGGAGCTGGGGACGGATAAGTGTGCGGACCTCCATGTTGAAAGGGGAAGGGTTGCTAACTCTGAGGGCATAGATTTATCTATGCCCGTCAACTTAAGGACCCTTTCCGATGCTGAAACATACCGGTACCTGGGTATGTCACAGAACATCGGTATCGATGAGGCTGGTATGAAACAGTCAGTTTGCGACGTGTTTTATGCACGCTTGACCAAAGTGCTTAATAGCCTTTTGTCCGGTGTGAATAAGACACACGCATATAACGGTTGGGTCATGCCTGTTCTCATATATACCTTTGGCATACTCAGGTGGACTCAGACTGAACTTAACGCCCTGGATAGAAAAGTCCGCACTACCATGAGACCGTACTTGCCGCGAACTGAGCGCGCACAGAAAGCCACGCCCACCATGCTGGGCGTGGCTTTCTGAGCGCGCTCACCATGCATAATCGCGAAGTGTGCACTCCCTGCCGTCGATGATCCATTCTAATGACGTCATTTCTAGTGATAAAGGGCTTACCCCTCTATCTTTAGCCAACGAGCAATGGCAGGACCCAGCAGTGCTTAGCATTTCCGACCGGGAGACCGTATGGAAGGAGAAGGAGCTCCACGGGAGGTACTACAGGGCTCTACATGAGCCCTACGTAGATACAGTCGCTTCCCTCAACTGGCTACGTTTCGGTGACCTCTTCGTAGAAACCGAGGGTTTTGTCTGTGCAATACAGGATCAGGTTATTAAGACCAACAACTATCGGAGATACATCCTAAAGGATGGCACCGTCGACATCTGTCGAGCTTGTCGCCATCCCGGTGAGTCACTTAGGCATGTCATCTCCGGTTGTTCGGCGCTTTCTAACTCTGAGTACTTGCACAGGCACAACCTAGTAGCCAGAATTCTTCACCAGAAGCTCGCTCTGAAATACGGTCTCGTGGATCGGAAATTGCCGTATTACAAGTACTTGCCGGAAGCCGTGCTCGAAAATGATCGCGCCAGGCTCTATTGGGATCAAGCCATCATCACAGGTCTACAGGATATGTCTCAGTCAGGCACAGTCAAGGATATTTTTGGTCGACATTACCATTCCGTATGACGAGAACCTCGTGAAAGCCGAAACAGATAAGCAATCAAAATATCTGGACCTGGCTCACGAAGTGACCGACATGTGGGGTGGTCTGCCGACCGAAATTATTCCTGTAGTCGTGTCTGCAAACGGGTTAATCCCAGCCAGCTTGTCGGGCCATCTAAGGCGACTTGGACTTCATGACGGACCGCTCCGGGCTCTAATGCAGAAGGCGGTGCTCCTCGATACCGCCCGCATCGTCCGCCGGTTTCTTTCCCTTTCCCTCTAACCCTCGGCTGTTTGGTCTCCCCTGCCGAGGGCTTCCATCTGGTTGGGCTTTTATTTATTTATGTATTATTTATTTATTTATGTTAGTATATTAAATATATATTTAAGTATATTTATTTTTTCCTTTTATATATTTATCCAGCCCAAGCAGATGTGATTACTCTATCAATAACCCAAATAATAATAATGTCCTCCAGACCGAATTCCGGCCACGGCGGCCTGCTTCAACGGAAGCTAGTCATCGGCGCAGGACAGGATTATAGTGTCCAAGTGTATGCGCAAGTACAGGTGCACTCTCTATTCCCTCACTCTCAATAATCCGATGGGACGGTAAACCGACACGACCGGAGAGAGATCAGGCGCAGGACCAACGACTTTACGTGCTTTCTGAGGCACGGGGGTGAGACACCACCAACTTCCTGACTCCGGGCAACTACTGAGAATTTCTTGACGGAAAACCTCAATAATTAATTTTTTGGCCCAACCCGGCTTTTGAACCCAGGACCTCATGATCAGCAGTCGCACTACTACAACCACTAGACCAACGAGGCAGTCGGTCTGAGTATTACACACCTGTTGTATCTACTTCGTCAACCCGCAATAAATCACGACTAAACATACTCCTCTACTGTTGTAGGACTCTCTATCGACACACAACATATCACTACTAAAAACGATTTAAAATAGTGTGTAAACGTACTAAAATTATTTCACCGGCTCTCAAATTAAATCATTTATGTCTAGACCAGTTCTCAAATTCAATCACTGATTTCTGGTTTAGCCTGCAATAATGTTGCTTTTAAGCTAACATTGCGATAAAATTCTGTGCCTTCATACGCTGAAAGATTGTGCATTACTGTAGTAGTTTTAACAATCTACTATATTTAAATGAAATCTAAGCGTATTTTCTGCATAACAAAAACGCTTCAACATCCTGTGTGAATATTTAGAATACAAAAAAAATAAGACAGAAGTGTCCTTGAATGTAGAATCTTTCCGAACCAAACCGAATTTGTGACTATTAGTAACTTAAGAAAAAATAGTGTCTTAATACTTTAGGATTGGCTGCTGAGGATGCTAGCTTGAATTCAAGCTAGAATTATTCCAAAAAATATCTATATCTCTTTAATTATTAGCTGACTATTTAATCTAAGTCACTAATTGTCACCAATTCCTTACTAAATCCTGACAATAAGTTGTAGGATATCGCTACGAAGGATTCCATCTTGACCGACACATCAGTGCTAAAAGATGACCGACAAGGACAGACCTATAAGAAAAAAATTGGTTGATCCTACAGGACATCTCTGGAACTTCCCGCTTATTTCAATAACGAAGCACTCCAAACTTTACCTACTATGGCATGTTTGAGCTCCAATAGCTAAAAACGTCATAATTTGGATAAACCATGTATTTTTTATTTTTTCAACATTTTATATTCCACATTAACCTTAAAAAATTAAAAAAAAACTATTTAAAAAAACCCTTTGGAGACTTCTTTCGACAACGATATCTCTCGAACGAATCAACTGATTTTGATGCGGTTTGGGGGAATCGACGTTGATTTTTGTTTAGATTATAGAATTAATCAAACCAAGGATGTCGAATTGATTCCCGGAAAACCACTTTTTGAAAATAAAAAAACTCGAAATTATTATTATTATTATAATCCACTGACCTCCTACATATCAAACTAGTGGAGGACGAGGTCCGTCAACGGAACTCGCCCCCCACCGCCTCTGACCCTATCACTGTGTCCAAAGATGAGATTTCATCTACCATCAAAGGACTTAAGCCCAAAAAAGCACCGGGTGCGGATGGCATCTCCAACCAACCCCTCAATACTAGCCGCAATACTTTCCGGAGCAGGTGATCGCCTTATTGGCCATAATCTTCAATGCCCGCTTCTAATTCAGCTACTTTCCCACCTCTTGGAAAGAGGCAACTGTCATTGGCATTCCCAAGCTAGGCAAACCTCACCACCTCCCCTCCAGGCACCGTCCCATCAGCCTCCTCAAGGCCATGGGCAAATTTTTCGAACGAGTTATTCTCGTGCGCATCAGGCGCCATTTATTTTCCCACAGACGGCGACCCTCTTGTCATCCCTCAACAATTCGAGTTTCGAGCCAAACACTCGTGCCCCCAGCAAGTTCACCGCATAGTGGAATATATCCTCAGCGGTTTTTATCCTCGTCGTCAAAAGACCATCGCGGTCTTTTTCGACATTGCCAAGGCATTCGACAGAGTCTTATAGCAGTATTATGGTGCTGTTGGATTACACGCGGGCATTTGACTGTCTACAACCTGAAATCCTCATAAATAAATTAGAGGCTATGGCTTTTCTAAAGACACATGTAGATGGTTTCAGTCATTCCTATCCAACAGAGAACCAATTGTGGTAACAGATGGATGCAATGGTGGCAAGAAATTCTCTCTACGGAAAATTGTAAAAGGAGTACCCCAAGGCTCCTTACTCAGTCCTATTTTGTTCTCTCTGTACACAGCAGACCTACCTAAGCAAATAAAACATTGTAAATACCATTTATACGCAGACGACACCCAGCTGTATTATTTTTTTGACCCCAGGGATGCTAAAGAGGCAATAAACAGAATAAATGAGGATCTCCATAATATCCAAACCTGGTCCCAAAAAATTTTCTAGTATTAAACGCAACTAAATCACAAGTACTAGATTTGGGCACAAAAACCAAATAAAAACTATTTTAGACATCGAGGATACGATTAAAATAGAAGATGAAACCTTGACACAAGTAAGATCCGCTCGTAATTTAGGGCTTATACTAGACGGAGAGCAGAAATTTGTAGAACACATCAATAACAAGATAAGAAGTTCGTACTTTAAACTTAAAACTTTATACAAAATAAGACCGTATATTAAAGAGGACCTACGTTTTCTCTTGTGTGACTCATTGGTGTTATTACAATTGAGCTACTGTAGCACAGTAATATAATACAGCTAATACCGAAGGAGCAATACAGAGAGTACAAAATGCATGTGTTCGATACTGTTGTAATGTACCAAGAAGACAATTTATAACCCCATACTTAAATAAAAAAGGCATACTCAATATGGGGGCCAGGAGAGAATTACACTATGCTTCGATAGTCCGAAAGGTAATTTGGAAAAAAAAAGCCAGAATACCTTTTCGAAAAACTCACCTGGATCAAAGATATTCCCTGTCGAAGTATTCGTTCTCGCACACAAATGCTCCTCCACACACCTGCACACAAAACAACAAGATATAGAAGTTGTTTCAAAGTCACTGCAGCGAGAATTTGGAATGGCCTCCCTCCACCCATGAGAAAGAAAATATCAATAGATTGCTTCAAAGCCAAATGTAAATTGGCTCTGTTAAAAAGACAACTCGCTGCAGAGAATTTGAAACATCCCTATGTTAAGCTTTTACATTTACGGGACTTTTTTGTCAAAAATTAATAAGCATATACACACGCACGCACGCACGTACGCACGCACGCACGCACGCACGCACGCACGCACGCACACGCACACACGCACGCACGCACGCACGCACGCACGCACTCACGCACACACGCACGCACGCACGCACGCACGCCCGCCCGCACGCACGCACGCTCGCACGCACCCGCACGCACGCACGCACGCACGCACACACACACACACTTAAAAGTATAAGTCAGGTAAATGGGGAGCCTGCTACTTTGGACTCCCACACAACACCTCAGGGAGGTGGGAGTGGCTGAAAAACAGCTCTGTATGAGATCTGTATCTCGTTACAGACAAAGCTGAGCCGTCTCCTTTTGTCTCAAATAATTATAATGTTCTTTTGTTTTAACGTGAATGCAACTGTGTGTTTTAGAGGCAATAAAATTTATTATTATTGGGGTATCTATATAATTTTCTCACCTGGTTGGGTTATATAAATATATAATTATAAATTAAAATGAAAAGATAAATGTACATAAATATCAATAAAATAAAATAAATACAAAAACTACATAAATAAATAAGATCCAACCAGATGGGAGCCCTCGGCAGGGGAGACCAAACGGCCGAGGGTTAGGAGGAAAGGGAAAGAAACCGGCGGACGATGCGGGCGGTATCGAGGAGCACCGCCTTCTGCATTTGAGCCCGGAGCGGTCCGTCACGGAGTCCCAGTCGCCTCAGATGACCTGAGAGGCTGACTGGGATTAGCCCATTCGCGACGACTACAGGAATAATTTCGGTCGGCATACTACCCCATATATCGGTCACCTCGTGAGCCAGGTCCAGATATTTTGTTCGTTTATCTGTTTCGGCTTTCACGAGGTTCTCGTCATACGGAATGGTAATGTCGATCAAAAATATCCTTGATTGTGTCCGGTCCATCAGCACAATAGCAGGCTTATTCGCAAGAATAGTCCTGTCTGTGATGATGGCCCGGTCCCAGTAGAGCCTGGTGCGGTCATTTTCGGGCACGGCTTCCGGCAAGTACTTGTAATACGGCAATTTTCGGTCCACGAGACCGTATTTTAGAGGGAGCTCCTGGTGTAGAATTCTGGCTACTAGGTTGTGCCTGTGCAAGTACTCAGAGTTAGAAAGCGCCGAACAACCGGAGATGACATGCCTAAGTGACTCCCCGGGATGGCGACAAGCTCGACAGACGTCGACAGTGCCATCCTTTAGGATGTGTCTCCGATAGGTGTTGGTCTTAATAACCTGATCCTGTATTGCACAGACAAAACCCTCGGTTGCCCCGAAAAGGTCACCGAAACGTAGCCAGTTGAGGGAGGCGGCTGTATCTACCTGAGGCTCATATAGAGCCCTGTAGTACCTCCCATGGAGCTCCTTCACCTTCCATACGGTCTTCCGGTCGGAAATGCTCTGTACTGCCGGGTCTTGCCATTGCTCGTTGGCTAAGGATAGAGGGGTAAGTCCTTTATCACTAGAAATGACGTCATTATAGAATGGATCATCCGATCTCCCCAGGAAGTAATGACGGAGGCTGCACACATCGCGATTATCCATCGTGAGCGCGCTAAGGAAGCCACGCCCACCATGCTTTCGCGGCAAGTACAGCCTCATTACCGACGATCTCGGATGATACATCCTATGGGACGTCATTGTAGTGCGGACTTTTCTATCCAGGGCGTTAAGTTCAGTTTGACTCCACCTGAGTATGCCAAAGGTATACATGAGGACAGGCATAACCAACCGTTATATGCATGTGTCTTATTCACACCGGACAAAAAGGCTGTTAAGCACTTTGGTCAAGCGTGCATAAAACACGTCGCAAACTGACTGTTTCACACCAGCCTCATCGATACCGATGTTCTGTGACATACCCAGGTATCGGTATGTTTCAGCCTCGGAAAGGGCCCTTAAGTTGACGGGCATAGATAAGTCTATGCCCTCAGAGTTAGTGACCCTTTCTCTTTCAACATGGAGGACCGCACACTTATCCGTCCCCAGCTCCATTCTAATAGAATTGCTAAATTCACCAGTGATGTTTAGCAATTCCATAAGATGGGACCGACTGGAGGCGAATAATTTGAGATCATCCATATAGAAAAGGTGGGTCACTTTTCTACCTCCTTTCCGAAGCTGAAATCCCCTCCCGGAGCCCTCCAGTAAAGTACTGAGAGGGTTCAAAGATAACCAGAACCAGATTGGACTCAGACAGTCGCCCTGGAATATACCCCTTCTTATCCTTATGCGTCTTTCCGCAGCCGTCATCCGCTCACCTAGATGACAGAGGAACGTACTCCACTGCCCCATACAGTGCTCGAGGAAGTCTCGAACTGTACAGTCAATCTTGTACAGCTCGAGGAACCTCTTTAGCCATGTATGGGGAACCGAGTCAAATGCCTTTCTGTAATCTATCCAAGCGGCGGAGAAGTTCCGACGGTTGCGTTTCACCACTTTGCCAATGACCGCGTCAATGAGGAGTGGTTCCTTGGTTCCATGACCGCCGCCCCGACATCCATTTTGAGCGCGCGACATCACCTGATTTGAGTCCAGGTAATGAGCGATTCTCGCGCTCAAAATGGATGTTAGTGTCTTGTATATAGTCGGTAGACACGTGATGGGGCGGTATTTGCTCGGGACTGTGGCACCCTGATCTTTAGGAACCAAATGAGTGATCCCAGTAGTGAAGAGGCTTGGGAGCGACTTCTGGTTGAGAGCCTCTTGAAACTGTCGAGCAAGCACAGCGTGACATACCATGAACCCCTTATTATTATTATTGTGGGGTATCTATATAGTTTTCTCATCTGGTTGGGTGCTATAAACATATAATTATAAATGAAAATGAAAAGATAAATATACATAAATATCAATAACATAAAATAAATATAAAAGTACATAAATAAATAAAAGCCCAACCAGATGGAGGCCCTCGGCAGGGGAGACCAAACGGCCGAGGGTTAGGGGGAAAGGGAAAGAAACCGGTGGACGATGCGGGCGGTATCGAGGAGCACCGCCTTCTGCATTTGAACCTGAAGCGGTCCGCCACGTAGTCCCAGCCGCCTCAGATGACCCGAGAGGCTGACTGGGATTAGCCCGTTTGCAGAGACGACTACAGGAATAATTTCGGTCGGCAGACCACCCCACATGTCGGTCACCTCGTGAGCCAGGTCCAGATATTTTGTTTGCTTGTCTGTTTCGGCTTTCACGAGGTTCTCGTCATACGGAATGGTAATGTCGACCAAAAATATCCTTGACTGTGCCCGGTCCATCAGCACAATATCAGGCTTATTCGCAAGAATAGTCCTGTCTGTGATGATGGCCCGGTCCCAATAGAGCCTGGCGCGATCATTTTCGAGCACGGCTTCCGGCAAGTACTTATTATTATTATTATTATTGTGGGGTATCTATATAGTTTTCTCATCTGGTTGGGTTCTATAAATATATAATTATAAATGAAAATGAAAAGATAAATATACATAAATATCAATAACATAAAATAAATATAAAAATACATAAATAAATAAAAGCCCAACCAGATGGAGGCCCTCGGCAGGAGACCAAACGGCCGAGGGTTAGGGGGAAAGGGAAATTATTATTATTATTATTATGAGGGTCTTATCTACAAATTGTACGATTTAAGCCTCCCTGACCGCCTCGTTCGCCTTGTAGCTTCCTATTTGAAGGATCGTCCTTAAACCTTTCGTTTTAGACACGAAGGCACGCTATCCTCTACTCGTCAAATCAAAGCCGGTGTCCCTTAAGGCTCTGTGCTTACCCCCCTCCCTATATATACTATTCACCAACGACATCCCTATCCCGTCGAATGGTGTTAAACTGGCCCTCTTCGCAGATGACACAGCCCTTTACTCTAAAGGCAACTCACTGCCACAGATTCGGAACAAGATCCAAAAGTCAGTTAACGACTTAGGACCTTGGTTCCAAAAATGGCGTATCGACGTAAACCCGGAGAAGAGCTCCGCCGTTTGCTTCGAATATAAACGACGTCGTCTCACCGCCACTCCGCCGATCAGGATGTTAGGAACCCCTGTCCCATGGCAAACAAAAGTCAAATATTTAGGCGTCATCCCTTGCGCGTCAGCCCTTGATGCAAGGCTCACTTTCGAGCCCCATATCTAGAAGGTAACTCGCACCGCGCGATTTTTACATGGGTAGGTCAACAGCATGTTGGGCAGACACAGGAAAATGTCCCTCCGCAACTAGCGAACCCTATATAAGGTCTGTATACGACCTGTTATGACCTACGCGGCCCCAATTTTAGCACATGCTAAACCCAAAGTTACAAATGAACTTCAAATAGTTCAAAATCTATTCTGTCGTAGGGTCACTAACTCGCCCTATTATGTCCGTAATGCCGACCTACACCGAGACTTAGAGCTCCCAACAATCCAGCAGTTCCTTAAATCACTCTCTGAGAGATTTTTCAAAGCCTCAGAGTCCCACCCAAATCATCTCATTCGTGAGACAGCTGCCTATGCAGCCCCTCTCCACACTCGCCATAGTGTGCGCAGACCGAGAAATTCTCTCCCGGACCCCCCCCAATAAGCTTTCGGCCAACCTGAACTGTCTCCTGGCAGCTCAGGCCGAGCCTACATAACACATCCCTTATTCTGCCTTAGTTAGGCACACTTCCTGCCAAGGAGGGTCACGTTCGTACACGGCTTAGAGATCTCTCGTCAGATCGGTAAGCCAAACCATAAAGGGTTTAATGGGTAAAAGTCTCCACATAACCACGCAGTCGGCTGCGTGGTATGCTATGAGCATTCGCCACCTCCCTCCCCCACTTTCCGGAGGGTTGCCCATATATGCTTCGAGCGCAAAAAAAACCAAAACGTTACTCATTTGTTTCCGGGAATTTGAACATAAAAGTGTGACTGTGAGTTAGACGATGTCAGTGTTTGCTAGTGTTGCCCAAAATCGATCTTGGTCTTGCAGTCTTGGTCTTGTTCTTGCATTTTTGCGAAACCAAGACCAAGAACAAGACCGCCTAATTTTAGCAAGACCAAGACCAAGACTGACCGTGCAAGATTTGAGCAAGAATATGACTAAGCCTGCGAGACTCTTGCGTCTTGCAGTTAGGAATGAGTGTCGTTTCAGGGAGTATTCGGGGAGAGTTCGGATATTAGTAATTTTTTTTGTATATTTTTTGCGTCTCATAGAGTCCCTATGACTCGTACAAGGTCAAGATACACGCGCCGGCGGCTTCTATTGATATCGCATTCAATCGTCGCCGCCGCGCCGCACGCACTACTTTTGACACTGTTTGAATGCCGCCACAGAGTACATGTTCCAAAGAATAAAATAAGTTTCCGGGTGCTCAGAATGGACACAAATACATTATGCTGATCTCGCAAGGAATATTGTAATTAGATAATGGTAAGGATAGGTAGATACCATAATAATTTATTCTAGTAAATAATTATTATAATATTAACTATATGGGTTTATAATAATTACTTACTATTAAACATGTTCAATAAGTTCACTGCAAATTTCGGTTTTTGGAAGTGTGTGTTTTTGAACACGAAGTGTTCGAATATGTCGTCACCCATTTGATAAATATTGTAGACACTTTTAACACACTTGAAACGTGTAAACATTTTGTACAATGCTAATCAAATAATATAAAAAGTGTGCATATTAAATAAAAAGCGTAAAATAAGATCTATGTACTTTTAGGAACCCGAGTATATCTTAGAGAACCGTTTAAAGAAATTGATAAATAATAGTGATTTGCACTATTTTAATAGTAGAAATATAAATAAAATCACAATACCAGCTTTCCGGTTACACAAAGTATATAATGCGTTCTTGGGTAGCGATATACGATTTTATAATAAGATTCCAAAAGAAATGTTAGATCTTTCACCTTTTCAATTTAAGTCAGACAAAAATGCTTGGAACTGACCTCTCGTACTACACAGGACTAAGTAGAAATTTCTAAACCGATTTGGTATCTACATATACATTTGACATTTTATGTTTGACTTATCGCTTTACATAATTACAGAACTATTGTAAAAATATTTTGAAAAAGAGTAACTACTGAGTTTCTTACTTTCTTCCATGATTCTTCTCAGTAGAATCAGAACCCCTTGACATGGTAAAGAAAAAATTGGGAAAAACAGTGATTATATGACTATTCAAAAGTGTATTTTTAATGCCTACTTGAATAAAACATATTTGAATTTTGAATTTCAAACGAGTGAAGGCAAATTTAATTTAATTAACGTAGATTAATTCAGTCACAAGAAGAACATAATATACACAATTTTATTTACATATTTACATTTCATTTTTTACGTAGGCTAGTGTGCCTACGTAAAAAATGAAATGTAAATAATATATACTTATCTAAAAATATATACTTATCTTAATAATACTTATCTGGCAACGCATCTATACTTTATTAATCTTTCCTTTGTCGGTCATTCAGCGTGTACTTACAAATAGTAGTATTTATTTTAATTCCAGTCATTCCCAATTGAGCTTTGCTTCGAGTCTAATGTATTAATTGTTTTTACTCTAATCCTTGTTGTTCTCGGAGTGATAAGTTTACAATTTGACATGAGTGACGAAGAGTCGAATAGTTCTAGTCGGAGTAGTGAGAGTTGGAGTTATAGATCTAAAAGTAAATTTGATGAGTTTTTCGACATAATTCATGCATCCCAAATTGCTTTGTGTAAATTATGCCAACATAAAAAGGTTGAAATAAAAATGAAAAACAGAAACACTTCAGGCTTAAGGAAGCATCTAATATCTTTCCACAAAAAGGAATCACAAATATTTCTTCCTGAAAAACCAAAATTAAGTGAAGATATCACAAGTTTTTTAATAACCACCGGTAAAAGTGGACAGGTAAGAAAGAATATACTTATCATACAATTACATAACACATATATTATGTAACTAGCGGCCGCCTGCGACTTTGTCCGCGTACAATATCTGATGTCCTATGAGATTTTGAAATTTTCTCGCTGCAAAAGTCTTACCTAAGTATAAAGAGGCTATATAGGTAAAGCTAATAAAGCTAATAAAGCTAGTAAATGTCGATCTTCATATCTATACTTTAAAAATATAGGACTTGCTTGTAACCATTTTACCCCAATTTCACCCCCTTTTTTTTGCGGATGGAAGTTCATCTAATGACGCCTTTCGCTCTGGGTGGAGCGTAAGGGAGTGTCAGACTTTTACTGACTAAAAACCATCAGTGTTCCTTCAGTGCCCTTACGTTCCGGAGCCGCGGTATCTCTTTCGAACAGCCCGCAGTCCCGGCAGGCGTCGGCCCTTGCCCCATCACGCTGCTGACAGCTCTTTGAGGCGCGCGTGGAACAAAACGCGCCGTTGACACGGCCTGTCGTCGTTAGACGGACGGCCGGCGAGCTACCCATTGCTCGCCGTCCACAGGCCCGCGCCTACGGTGGCCGGGGGCCACGACGTAACCCCCGACGCCCGGGGTGTCTCCCGCGGCGGCCGGGGAGGAAAGCTGCTGCTCTCTCCTTCTCCCGCTCCGCCACCTCCCTCGCTAGCATCACTGCTTCGCAGAAGGTGGTGACGGCATCCCATTCCGTCTCGCTCCGGACCATGGCTTCGGCACGGACGCGAGAAGTCGCCGCCGCCTATCGCCGCTACGAGGACACGGCGGTGCTCCGCCCAAGCAGGGTACACCTCCACGGTGTGTTCCACCGTGTCCTCCGGTCCACCCTCGCAGTGGGAGCACCCGGGCGTTTCCTCTTAAAACTTTAATGCCGATTTTCGTGTCTCTAACTTCAAAAACGTAGGACTTTCATACAAACTTCCAACTCCCATTTCACTCCCTTAGGAATAGATTTTCTCAAAACCTACCTTACAAACTTCAAATTTGTATGTTTCATAGTGCCTGAGATATCGTTATAGTCAGTCAGTGAGTGGTAGTTATATATATATATATATATATATATATAGATTATAGTGTTAAATATGTATTTATAATTCACTCATATTTTCATTTGTTTTTATAATCGGCGAGACACATGATTTACTGTTTTATTTCAGTCTGAAAATAGCAGTGACAACATCACGACAGCTACAGTTGATTGGATGGTTAAAAAATATCTTCCTTTCTCGTTTTTCGATGACGAAGCTACACAAGTATATTTTCGATCAATTTGCCAAAATACTACTTAGAAGGAAGGTCAAAGAACAGCTTGAAGAACTTCAATTGAATCTTAAGAAACGACTACAACAATTTTCATCTAAAATATCATTTACCATTGATGGATGGACGTCAATTGCTCGTAGGAGTTACTACGGGGTCACTATTCACTATATAGACAACAAATGGGAGTATCGATCTGTAGTCCTTGATTTTATACCATCACGCGGTCGACATACTGGGGAAGATATTGCAACGATTTTCCACGAATGTTTATTGGAATATGACATAATTGATAAAATACAGGGTATCACGGTCGACAACGCAACTGCAAATACCAAATTTATGTATGAATTGGACAAACAGCTGCCAACCTTTGATTCAGAGAATCAACATTTCCGGTGCTTTGCTCACATTTTGAACCTTGGTGTACAAGATTTATTAAAGACCTTAGAATTACACAGTAAAACTGACAATAAGGGACAAGAACAGCGGTATGGAAATAATGAAGACGAAAATGAGGAAGATGAAGAATATGCGCCAAATATTGCTGACTCACGTCCAGCTATAACAAAATTGCGCAGTATTTCCAGTAAAATAAAAAAGAAGTGAGATATTGAAGAGAAAGTTTCAGTCTGCTTGTGAAGCATCAAGCTGGCGTGCCATCAAATCTGAACCCCATACTCGACTGTCCAACGAGATGGAATTCCACCACATGATATGATTGGATTTGGTTTAAAAGTGAGAACTGGCATTAACATTTGTGCACTTCTGTCACCGAATTGATATGATTTTCAAATCACAAATAGTGAGTGGCAAATACTCGAAAAAATACATAAGTTTCTAATAAACTTTAAACTTCTATCAACGAAACTTGGTGGAGAAAAATATGTTACATTACCGCTAGTCATTGTATCATTCAATCTCTTGCTCGATAAAATTGAATCCATGGTAAAACAATTAGATGAGAAACCTAATCGATCCGAAGTGGATGAAAGGCTCATTCTGGGTTTTCAAGCAGCTCTAGACAAAATGCTTATATTTTAAAAAAAGATACATTTTAAAAAGAGCAACTGGATTTATTGTACCTCTTTAATTTTAGACCCAAGGCATTAGGCTCAGACTTTTGACATGACATTATTGGGGAAGCAAATTAAAACAGAAAGCCTGCGCAAATTTAATGAACTTTATAAATAATATAAAAGTCTACACTCAGTGAATACATCTCTAGAATCACCAAGAAATGAAAAGAAAGTATGTGAATATGATGAAGATGAAGACGTAATAGACTTTGAGAAATTGTATGCATGTCCCTCGACGTCATCTGGATCTAGATCTTTCATCAAGGCTTAGTTATAGACGAGTTGGAGGAGTACCTAAGTAAACCCAGAGCCGCCAGTTCGGAAGACATTTTAGAGTGGTACAGGACGCATGAGACAGAATCTCCGACCTTATCGAAGATGGCCCGTGATTTTATTTCAATACCTGCAACTTCAGTACCTGCTGAGAGATTATTTTCTAAAGCATCATTAGTAATTAGAAAACAGAAATAGGTTAAGTGATGAGTCAGCCAGATGGTTACTTTGTATTAATTCTTGGTCAAAAGAATTAATATAAAGTAACAGTAATGTCAAAGCTGTTGTGTACTGTTATGTAATTTAATTTGTATTGTATTTTATTTTTTTATTTAAATAAATGGTAAATTGTATAACTCTTTTATTACATTTCATATAAGGGTATATCAATCTCTTTCTAGACAGATAATGTTCTTTATAATACAGTCAAGTTAATGTCATTAACTTGTTTTTTATATGTTTTGACTAAGTTTTAGCACATGTAAGCTTATTAAATGTAAACGTTTATTAAGAAACAGACTAACTCCCGTGGCCGTGAGACTTGGTAGACAGCTCAGTTGGTTAGAACATCGGCACGGGTCGCTTAGGTCGTGGGTTCAAACTCCACCCGGTATCAGTTGATTTTCCGAAATTCTCATTAAATGTTTAGACATTTATTAATTTGGTTGGTCTTTCTATGGCTACGTTTATTCAAGCTCAAAATGTGCCTACTCTGTTAAGTTGTTGTAAGATCTAGAGTAACGTTTAATAAATAACAATAGGCTAATAGGTAATTGCGAGACTTGCGAGACTCTTGTTGCAAGACCAAGACCAAGAACAAGACTGAGAGCGCAATACCAAGACCAAGAACAAGACCAGGTGTATTGGCGCAAGACCAACCAAACCAAGTCTCGTCTTGTTCTTGCATTTCGGCAACACTAGTGTTTGCAGTGCCGGAAAAAGTAAGTATCTGCCTATTTGTTACACATATTTTTATTGTATATTGTAATTTATCAATCATATTATATTTGTTTTACTATTTGAGTGAAAAATTAAATACTAGAGATCATTTCAAACTTCTCTATAAAAGAACAAAAAGCCAGGGAAGATTAAACTTCAGGTACTAAGGTACTTTTCGTTTAATAATATTTATTTATGCAACGACTGCGATTCATTAAAAGAGCGTTGCTTTTTGCCAGCATTTTGTTTTTTGTACTGCAATAATTGTATTCTGTTGTGTTATAATAGCTATACTCTGGTAAAATCGCCTCAAAAACAAACATTTTACAGGTCACAACTGATACGGAAAGTGGTTGAATTTAAGAAGAAACGTAGACGGTACAGTACTTATTGATTATTTGAAATTTGGTTTTCTTCCATCAATGGCAAACAAACGATTGCCCATGTATCTTTTAAGCGACAAAAAAGCTTGCATCTTACAATATATCGTTGCTTAAAGCGAAATCTGGAAAACCGCACACTGTCGAAGAAGAGTTAATTTTACCCGCTATTGAAGAGGTTTTAAAAACTGTTCTGTACAAACCTCCATTTGACGTACTTATAAGAATTCCTTTAAGTAACGTATTGATAAAATGAGCTCTGTGTAATTATCTGCAAACTATTCATTTTTCTCCTTTCTCTTCGAGTTCTTCGAGAGTCTTTCTTTTCAAATCTCCTTTGCCTGGTAATCAAGCATTATTATTGGCATATATTCGATTTGTTACGGACGAAGAAATTCATGAAGAGCTGCTATTCGCAAATACTTTGAAATCTGACAATACAGGCGAATCGATATTTAATGTCCTAAGCGATTT
Organism: Parnassius apollo; assembly: GCA_907164705.1. Classification (NCBI taxonomy): domain Eukaryota; kingdom Metazoa; phylum Arthropoda; class Insecta; order Lepidoptera; family Papilionidae; genus Parnassius; species Parnassius apollo. Next base: position 1,047,118 of record CAJQZP010001706.1, read on the forward strand.
TTTTACGGAAAAACCTATGCCATTTACAAACATTATTTCTGTGTCAGCAGATGGAGCTCCTGCCATATTCGGGCGATATCGTGGGTTTATAAGCCATCTTAAAAGATTAATACCAGGATAAATTGCAATTCACTATGTCATCCACCGACAACACCTTGTAGCGAAAAATTTGAGTAATAGATTGCACCAATCGCTTCAATTTGTGATTAACGCAGTTAATAAAATAAGAAACAATGCTTTGAACACCCGTTTATTTGCACTATTGGGCGATTAAAATGATAAAAACATTAACTTGCAGTTACAGGGGGACAGCCTTAATTTAATTAAAACAAAGGGTGTAATTTCGGCTTTTCCTGGTTAATTGAAATTAATGAAGAAAATATTACTCGGCGCGAATCTCACCAGTTTCCGCACCTGTCCCATATAGAATATCGTGATGAGGATATTCAGACATACGTTCATCATTTAAATACCTTGCATGATGAATTCATAAATAGATTTGAAGATATGCTGACGATGGAAATACCACCATGGATCATAACACCATTTGATGAAATAGAAGAGGCGAATGTGGTATTACAAGAAGAGCTAATTTAGCTCAGCACCAACGAGGAACTGAAGGTGAAATTTAAAAAAGGCTATCAAACATTATGGCTGCAGGCAGAAATCCCCGAAAAATATCCTGGGCTGTGGGAAATTGCGAGAAAATTTTTGATAGCCTTTCCCTCTTCATATCTCGTCGAAAAAAGTTTAAGTGCCGTTACCAACCTGTAAACAAAAAAAGGAGTGGATCGAATATCACAGAACAGGGATATTTAAGATTTGAGAGATGATGACTTCTTACAAAACTGAAGCCAAATATTGATAATTTGCTGTCAATTCATCCAGTACATCCATCTCATTAAAAGTATGACCATTTTTTTATTGTTGACTTACATTTCAGAATTCTCTGTTGATTTTCGTCAATTGTTGATTGTTTGTAATTATTATAAAATAAAATAAATGTTTATAATTTTGTATAACCACAAGTATTATTTTAATAAATAGGATACAAGAAAATGTGCAACTTTTTTCTTCTTAACACCCCCAGTTTGGCGTGATATTTTTAGGAGTTTTGAGAATACAGTAGAAAAGTAACAGCAGGGGGTCTACCGAAAATAGTAAAACTTTGAAAGTGGTCCACGAGAAAAAAGTTTGGGAACCTCTGATCTACACAGATGGACAAGGATAGATTCAAATAATTGTTAACCTGAATATCTGAATAAGAGTTGCACGAAAACTAATACAATACCAAAAGAACCAATTCCAGATTAATCAGCTACACATGAGCAGCATCAGCGGTGACTGAGCGAACACGGACACATCGTAACACAACAGGTCTTTAATTATGAAATTACCGTTTTGCAGTAAAGGCCATTTCAAATCAAAATCATTTTGTGTGGCTAATAATTCTAATTTCAAATTAAGTTTATTTTAAAAACATGGAATTATTTTCCAAAGTTAGTTATTTGTTTATTGATTAGACATACGTTTTATTAGAATAAAAATTCGAGTAATTATGGAACATGAGTACCGCCGGGACAGCAAAGTGGTACAAGCCTTACACAAAACCTCAACGACGTTTACAGACCGAATACTACAAACGTACGCACCATCTGCTGTTGGTCTGCCTGTTCTGGAAATTTCAACATGAAAGTTACATCCCGTGGTCATCCGAAAACTTTAGTCGATAATGACGATTTTTTTTTCAAATTGGCAAGGAAAAAAGGTTGACAAATAAGAGAATCATCGAAACGCGCCTTGCATTGCTCAACAGGCATACAAACGAAAGAAGTTCGTTGTAACCGTGATATTTTGATTTTGATAAATTAATTTTCTCTCTGTGAGTCTGTCTGTGAGTTCTGCGGAAGTTTTCGATTAAACAAAAAACGAAAAACTACTGAAAGAACTAAACCACAACTAACCCACTATCATTGCGACATTCAAGCTTTAATCCGAAATATTTTGGAATTTCAAACTTTGTGTATCAAACAAACGAAACAAAATTGTGCAGCAAGAAAAACGCAACAAATCCTGTCCTACTGCTGAATAAGCTCGCCAAGAAACGAATTACTAAATAACAAGACAAAAGAATTTTTACAACATGATGAATGTAAAAAACCTTAAAACTATGAGAAAAATCAAGACAAAAATTAATCTAATCTAAGAATCTCACATTTTGCTTCTTTCAACTTATTGTGAGATTCAGAAAACCGTTTGAATACTGGGAAGCCATAGATACTGAGAGATTGTAAATTAATTTCTAACAATTTCATTAAAACCGGTGGTGATCGCACTCGATTTGCACGTGTGTCGAAAGTCTATGAACACTTATAATCTGGGATGTGACGACTCTCTAAAATTAATAAACAAAAAGAACTTTGAACCCGTAAAACAGTTCTTGCACTATTGCAGAATTTATTAAGAATAGCTGGAACTTTACTGCATCTCGTAAAGCCGCAATTGAGCAATTTCAGTAATGTGCCAACATTACGTTACTTAAGCGCACAACATGAATAATAAAATATCGATATTATGGTCTTTCGAATATATTAGTGCCTCCAACGTTATTATTTCTTCTTACGAAATTATTTACATAACAACTGACTTAGTATAATATTATTTACTAACTATTTACGTTTAGTAACAGAGATTTGCCCTCACTCCGTTTTGGTCCCGTAGGTGACACTAACGTTGAATTGGAGAATTCTAGAAATATTAAGCATCATTTGAATGATGACGTTTGACGTTACTAAACGCATAATAGTGATTTCAATGTCATCGGTATAGAATACACCAACCCGTACTATCCGTCGGTGCCGTAAGAGGCAACAGAGGAAAATGAACAAGAGGTGGACAACAGCATCTTCCTGATGACTACTCAATACGGTATAAAACTGCGGTTTTGACTTTTTACCTAATTACGATGACTATTTATAATCATTAATATCAATTTTATTGTTTTAGTTAAAATTAAAGTTATATATAGTTCACCAAATCATAAATTCATAACATCACAATTTAACAGTAAGTTATAATGGATGAAACAGACGCCCCTCCTGAATAGACTACATACTTTAGAATGGAACAATAGCAGTCAAAAGCAGACAAGGACGTCAATCCTTATTATATAGCATTTTAAATGTATTTTGCTTCTGCATTGCCGTAGAGATTTGAAGTTACATTAAAAATATTTTATTCCAAAAATTAAAATATTTACTTTAAAGCTTTTAACCTCGTAGATGTAAACCAAGATTCTTGATCTCATAGAAACGAGGCCCTCTTCGTATTACATAAGAAAAGAAATTTGAAACTTTTTTTATCGTCAAAAATACGACAGCATCTTTCCGATAATAACACAAAATGATAAAAAACTGCGGTTGCCAACCGGTTGCCAAGCATGGCAACTTTAGTAAAAGTTGCTCCTTATGATGCAATCTATTGTGGAGGCCTATGTTCAGCAGTGGACTTTTATAGGCTGTAATGGGTGACCAAACGAATAAAATCAAATAATGCTGGTCATATCGATGGACTGTTATGCAATTTATCTAAACAATAATAAAGATATACTTACAATATGACATTAGTATAAAGCTTAATAAGGCTTGTTAATTTTATTAAAAAAAGACTTTTATCACCGGTTCCGAGAAAAACCTCTGTTCTGAGAAGAACCAGCAAGAAAACCAGTGAAACATGTACATATATATTAAAGTAAATTATACAATATGAAAGTTTGTACAAACTATTTACAAAATTAATTTCAGAAGCAGCTTAAAAGCGATAACCTTATTCCTAAGGGTAAAGTTGTCAAATTTGCATCCTTACTACAATAGTGTAAAATACAGACTTTTTTGGATTGTTATAGGAAATATAAATATATTTACAAAATCTTTTGAGATCTTCCTGCATACACAACCTACCGTAACGCACACCGTATTGATTTATTACAGATCAATGTGTGAACCCTACTTAAATATTATTCCAACAACACAAAACACAACAACAAAAAACAAAACAAAACACAATAACAAAATTCAATCGCAGGGTGTTGTGTATGCGCAACGCAAGGCAGTGTGCGGGGCGGCGTGCAAGGCGGCGCTCAGGTGCCGCCGGGGGTGCCGCACTCCACCGCGCCGCCGGCAGGCATCGGCGGCGTCCGCAAGTACGTTCTTACTGATTATCCCTCTACATTTAACTGGTTTGTGTTGTGTGTATGGCTGCCATCTATCTTTAAAATGCCGCAAATAGCTCTTGTTTTATCGAGGACTAGCAAAACTTGCTTGAGTTACGCCAAATATTCCTTTAAACATTACTAAAATTTTCCTGGACAAATAAAGTTTATAAAGCTTCTAAAAATATTTTTTTCAGTAAAGAATAAAATAAAAATTAAATATAAAAAAAATAAGACATTAAGTTATTTTATCGAATCACACACTGCGATCCTATTCGACATTTCCGACATTCTAAAGGTAATACACTTCAATCACCATTATTCAACTATAATTGTTTGGAAATTCCATCTGTGAATACTGTTCTACTGATTTTTCCACTATCATGTATATGCCTCTCGACACGTGGGAGACAATGTTATATAAATGTGTTTGGTTTCCTTCCTAATTTTGTTGTAGAAATGATGACAAATAGACACAACATAATAAAATATAAAATATAAACCTCTTCATCACAAGAGTAGCTATTATAAGTATTCTTTTACTCTATGGTACAATCAATAATAAAAATATTATTTTGGTCCTATAAGTCCTTATCTCGAGAATAAAATAAACTTTATTACATTACGACTACTCAAACTAAACCATTAATTTAAAGTAAAATGAAATGATCTGAAGTTCATCAGCGAATTCATATTATCGTTCCATACACTTTCAGTAATGAATATTTTCTTACCAGTAAAATAAAATACGCGCAATCTCATAAAAATGTAGATAGCGTTTACATTTACATGAAACAAACAACAATAATAATCATTCAATATACATAACTAAACATGTTTTACATTATTGTAATGTATTTTGTAATTGTGAAAGCACTCAAAATAATACCGGTTGAAACAATATAATATCATGAAGAAGAACATTACCATTCATTTTAAGAGGTACTTATGATGGCAAATCAGAAAAAAATACAACAACCATAAACATTTAGTTTAACAGAACTAGAAATTTCTATTTAAATTTAAAATAGATAGAAACTTCAAAACTGCACAATAATTTAACAATTGTATATTAAATTTGTTCGGTTTTAATAATTAATCCATTCATAAAGAAGTTTTTTCGACATAATTCAATCTACGTTCTTTTTTAACTGACTTCAAAAAGGGGGAGATATTCAATTCCGCCGATTGTTTGCTTGGCGATGTGGGACGAGGCGTTGTCTTGATGAAAGGAGGATCCTACTGCGAGGTCGTTTCTCCCGAACTTTTTCTAAGACAAGTAACAAACAATTATTAGTGTACCACTCTGCAGTAACTGCTTTTTAATCCTCTAAATCAATTGTTAAGCAATATCGAAACATTATCTGCTAAATCATTAAAGAAATACATTCTCTCTTTCGCCCTGCCTAACATTTTATTTATTCATAAACATGGTTTATTTCTATTCTCAGCAGTCCAATACACTATTATGATCAAAACCAAATATTAGTTTAAAAATATAAAACTGAATCTGGTAAGTTGTAATTATTTTCATTCCTAATAATTTTTATACACACTTCTAAAATAGATTTATTTACTATTTTGAAAATGCGTCTTCAGTTTTCAAGGTGCTCTAGATGCTATTGATAATTAATAAGTAACTCCTATTACTCATTTCCTTTTAACGCGTTGGAATTCATATTCATTTAAACGTTTGCATAGTTATCATACTTCATTGAGATCATATTTTCCACACAATTTGGATCCATTTATGCATACAAGTGACACGTTCATATACTTAAATTATTTACAAAATTTGTTTCCCATTTTTTACTAAATTGCATAAACTGTAACCCATATCATCGCATATCAAGACATAAGAGGCGACAGAGAGAAACTGAAGCTAGAGATGCGGCAGCGTCTTGCTGATAATAACTCAAAACAATAAAAAAATTGCGGTTTCCTACCGGCCTGCCAAGCATGGCAACCATGGCTAATATTTATCCTATAAGATAATCTACCGGAGGGGGGTGGGATATGTTCAGCAATGAACCCTTGTTTTATTTTTAGTTTTACTTTCATTTTTACTTTGCTTAGTATCTAATATACGAGTAGTTGTTATTAAACTACGAACCGCATGTTTGATGTGCACTCAAAACAAAAATGGCATTTATTTTTATGTCCTCGTACCTATACATAGTTATGATTTAAGCTGAGTCCGCACAAGGACAATAATTATATCAACACACATTTACAGAAACATGCTTTAGCACACTTATTTGAAGAATACTTATATGTTTAAACAGACTACCGATACGAAATTCGGTATGTTAAGGTTCGCTAAGTCTGACACTACAAAGTATTAAATTCAATGTCCCTATATTAGAGGTAAATGTAATTAAATAACGCATAGTAATTTATTACAATCCTTTTAAAATATCTTACTTGAAATAAGTGACATTCATACATACGAGTCTCGGAATATTAATCTGAATATAAAACTACGTAATCTGAATATAAAATTTTTACGTTACCTGAGACATGTATGATGCATCCAGACAACTTATGTATACAATAAGTATCGTCATGTTTGACATAAGGCTTAGTGCGAACGAGACTTTCCGGTAATAGTTATTGTGTTTCGTTTAGTTAATGTATAGTATTATAGATAGATCTATAATAAAATCCGTACTCAAAACATGAACCAAGTTGTCACTTTTATTAGTAAAAATTATCTCTAAATTCCTGGTAATTAGATCTTCTTTTTTCATTGACCAAAAATAGGCTACCGACCCGATATTTATTTACAATGTGTCATTTCAAAATCAAACGCGAGAACTCGTCGGGAATTATATGTAAGTACCTGGACGACCGAGCTTTGCTCGGTTTTAATTAAAAATTTTAAGCAACTAGTTTAATTACAATTTTAGTATTTTTAAAAAATACTAAAAAAAGGCTCGAAATAATAGATTTTTTCACAAAAGAAGTGAAATTGAAAAAAAGGAAAAAAGTCGGATCGAAGACAGGACGCGAACCAAGGCATTACGATTTCGGAACCGCTCGATATCCACTTGAGCTATTATGAACATTAACATAAAGTCTAAATTTACCTTCCTATATTGCAGCAGTTTTTCATTGCCTGAAAACACGGACGAAAAAGACATTTCTCGTTAAAAATAGAATCCTATTGTTTTTGGCGTAAAGAGCGTCACCTTAGATTATTGATAGGTCTTCGCGCGCTCAGACTAGAGACAGCACTTCCTGAAAACAACAGCTCTATGAATGCGACATCTCATTATTGTAGTGTGTATAAGACAATTTGCAAGGATGCTAGCGTACGTGAAAAATTGTGTTGCCAGCAGCTTAACTGTTACCCGATTATTGGGAAAAATTATTTTATACTATGGTCTAGTAGTTAAGTTACTAGTTATGAATGTAGCCCAGAAAACACTTTAAACAGAACGATTTATTCATAGCGAATGTATCGATATATTTTTGTACATAATGTATATATAGGTTTTTCTTCAGAAAAATGGTATATAAATAATCGAACCTCATTTTTAACAATTTATTTTTTATTTACATGTATTTTACTAATATTTACAAATTATTTTTAATAATAATAATATAGTTATGGGTAAGGTCGCCAAAAAATGTAATATAACGCACTAGAAGATATAACACACGATAACACAATAACGCACTAGAAAATGTAAAGGTTAATGTTCACTAGAAAATAGGTTCAAATAAAATCTTAAATTAAAAAAACGTACATTTATTTTCATGAAATTAAAACTCAATAATCAAAAATTAATCTTAGACTACAGCTTGCAGGTTTTGTGTTTGCGAAACTTAACACCAAAATAAATCAATAGAATCAAAATAATGTGCATACAACAAAAAAGAGTACCTAGGTATTTATAAAAGATACATAACAAATTAATAATTATGTTTATATAATAAAATATAATATTAAACAATAAGTACAGGTACAGCAATTATTAGTACGAGTCACGGAGTTTTGTTTACTGTTTTTTTAATTACGAGGGTTATCCCATTTGACACTACTTGCGTTCGCACAGAGCCGTATTTATCAAGAAATTTCACTTAAAAAATGCGGTGTTTTAAACGTAATTAATAGGCGAACATAAAATAGTAATAATTTAATAGGTAATGATTAAAAAACAACACCTTTTACATATTTATCTAATAAACTCAGCATAGAAACGTAATATATGTCACAGTAAAAATGTGTTTTTGATAATAAACAAAACAAAACAAAAAAATGCTTCTTATAGTTCTAAACATTTTTAAAATACGGTCCTATACGAGTGGAAAAGGTGACAAAAGGCGACGACCCTCTTAAAAAATATAACAAAATAACACTTTAAAAAATCATAAGCTTTTAGTGCTATGGCTTGTAAAATTATAGTTATTTTCGTAACATATCTAATCAAATATCGAAAAAAAAAACATAATTTTCATCGATAATTTAATGCTCCTTGGGTTTTTCAATATTTTGTATCAATACAATTCTTTTTACTATTGATTCTGCCGTGACGATGTTGTCTCGATCCATTTTTTTTGTAACAACGAAATGGCGTCGTGGCTTTTTTAGTGTTTTTAAAAATAGTATTGTGAAGTAAGTTACCTGATCTGTAACATGTATGTTTTCTACGAAACCAATATAATACTTCCAGGAGTTCCTTTGGAAGTGCCTTACTAGCACACTAACGTTTGTAATTCTATAATATTATTATCATGATCATAGGTCATATCCTTAAAATTATAATTTTTCATTTGTTCTTTTATCATGCTCTATGTTCAAAACATTATCTTTACTTATATTTGATATTGTATGAATGTTTTCCTATTTTGGTGTCATCCTTACATTATCATTGTAACCGATATTTTTTTAACTCCATGCCATTGTCAGTGTGAATCTGTTCGTTTTCACTATCAGAAATAAAACACTCATCTTCTGAAGAATTATGCAGGGAATATTGTTCATCAATATCTGTATCTATGGTACTATCATAATTATTTTTTGATATTTTTGGCTTATGTACAACTAACTGCTCCAATAGAAAATTTCCTTTTCGGCGCAATGCACTTTTTTGTTGAGTACATGTTATGGAACACGATGCAATGGGGTTTTTCTGAACGTTAGTCTGAGCTTGGTTTGCTTTAAATAGTTTAGTGTCTGGTTTAACAGTTGTAAGCGAAAATGGGCCAAATTTATGTAAATCAAAGAATGCTTTGTTTTCCAACGTGTTTTTTATATCAGCCAAAATTGTTATTGTTGGTTTTTTATATTTTGTAATTACAGTTTTTGTGTCTGTCTCTTGTTTTGTTAATGTGGCTAGTTGCAATTATCTCTATATTGTTTTTGCCTTTCGGCTTGAGTAGGCATCTGTAATAAATAAAAATAGTAAAACATGGTATAATATGGATTCAAGTTGCAAATATTATTTGTTTTAAAAATGGGTTGGGTTTGAATGTAAGTCGCCTGAATTTGACGATTCTGTCACTGTGGGGGGTCAAGGGTGTTTATCTGAAGGACCTCAAAAAATAATTAAAAATACTTCGACGCTGCTCCGGCAGCAACAATCACATGAAGTATTTTTAATTATTTTTTTAAAAATATTTGTAAATCACTAACTAAACGTGAAATAGAACGTACATTAAACTAAATTCTAACGTTTTTGACGTTGCATCTATTAAAGTCATCTCAAAATTCGTCAAATGAATCGCCGGTCATTTTGTTGATAGCGTCAGTTGACGTCATTCTGTTACTTCCGAATTTACATGAATGTGCTTCCTAACATTTTTATCTGCCTCCAACTGTAGCTATAAATTATGTTTGTAATTTAAAATAATTATAAAAGTTAATATTTTGGTGTTTTATTGAGTGTAAGAGCGAGCGAAGCAAGCTCGGGACTTAGGTCACCCCGACTAGAAGAGGTTAGATAAGAAGGAGAAGGCGAGGCAAATAGAGCTTCGTGGTTATTTTTTTATATATCACTCAGAAGTAGGAGCCATGGCAAACGGGGCTCCCTCGACCGGGCTTTCCTCGACTGCTCCACGTTGAGTAGCGTGGGGCTTCCCTCCCCCATCTCTCTCCCCTTATAAATCAGGTTTATATTGTCAAAAACATTACGTAAACATAACCTCAAAATGAATTTTTTAAAAAATTGTAAAAGAAAAAAACTAAGCACGTTCGGCAGGGGGGAATTGGGAGGCGACTCTACAACTCCCCCTAATCCCCACTACTCACCACCCCCCAATTCAGGCGACTTACTTTCAAATCTACCCATAAAAATATATAGTAATAATATACAGAGAAAATTAATTTAATTGATTTAGAAAATATATTCGGAAAATTAATTTAACTGTTTCATTGATTTAGTGTTTAATGTATTATTACGCGTGGAAAAAGGTCGGACCCTTTTAAAGAATAATGTGCGCACGGAGGAGCGTGAGATTTGGTACAGTTGACTTTTATATAAAGAAGTGTAAAAAGTATAAACAAAAACGGACCTAATTTGACTACTGAGGGATCAATATTAATAATAAATTAAAATATTATAACACTCCACTCTTGTGTAGATACGTCGGAATAACATTACTCTTTTCTTTATTTTGCCGCAGTTGGTTAAGTTATCTTAACAGTCTCCTTTATAACATTCCAGTGTCTGACATAACAAACAGCATAACACACATAACGAACTGGAAGAAACACACTCGAAAATTCAAATTTCAACAATGAATACCGGTCACAAATCATGTGCAATTTCAATAATAAAACTTGATATACTTTGGTTATAATCTACGCCATATCGAATCAGAATAACACACTGGATAACTTTTGGAGACACAAATTAAAATAGGTTTTTATTTTCCAATAACATTGTATCATTGCAATAATTTATAAATTATTACACGGCATCTATATTGCTTTAAAAGTAAACTACAATTTTAAAACCATAATGCTATATAAAAAAAAATTATGCAATTTTTTCGTCTTCCAGGTTGATAGGAGACAAATAAATTTTGTATGCAGCCTTTATTCCGTTGATTAAATTTTTTTTATTTTTTACGTTTAAGCTTCCCGAATATTCTGGTTAATTCTATATTATTCTAAACAAGATTACCAATGTACTATTAAATAATAATATTATCATACTATTTGTTAGCTCATGGTATTCACAAGCAAACATGGACCCACCTCAAAACCTTTAAAAAGTACATATTTTTACGACCTTACCCTTATATATATATGGTGTAACCAAAATAGTTTTACCAGTCAACATGAACAACTTTTATAATGGATATCAGCAGGAAATCTGTACCAAGCAAACATAATAATGATAGGTTGGTAACTCTTTATGGTATTTAAATAAAGTTATTACAATAACGGAAAACTTATGTAGTCATATCGCTTTAAGCGATTTCTACCTGAAAAACCGAATGTGAAAGGACATTGTAATTTTATATTTCAACGGCTAGTTGCAACGTGGAATATAAAATAAACTGCATAAAAATGAAAAAAAAATATCAAAAATAATATCCATGAAAATATATGAATAATGTAAATATATACACATTATTCATATATATATATATATATATATATATATATATATATATATATATATATATATATATATATATATATATGTACGAGCATGTAATGCAACGTACAATTGTTAAGTCATCATTTCACAACTTGACCTCTTTTTACATATTTCCGCGGCACAGGTATTTTAAAATCGGTTCGCCGATAGCCATCAAGAGCGCTACGCGTACTCATTACCAGTAGTTCTAGCCTTTTAATTTGTATACTTGTCCATAATATATTTTATCAAACTTATCAAGCGAGTTTATCATCCCCTTAGTGTCGGTACTACCCCGAACATTGGTCCTACAAGCTTTCCGAAAAAAGCGGGACCTCGCCACGTTTTCCCTTACATTGCGGCGTGTGCGTGTCAGCGTTTCCGCTCAGCAACCTATTGGATTCTTTCAAACACGTGGCGCGTAGTGGCGTGACTGTTACTCTCCTATCAAGAAACCTGTGGCGTAACAAGTATCAGACGGTGTGCGATCAAGGTGCACGCCTTGTCTGAAGATCGAAGTCTCTGGTCATCATCAGTCGGTGAGCGTGTCAGCTCACATTCGCCGTTCAGCAGATATCAAGTAAGATCAGCCCTTTTTCTCTTCTTTATCATGTCGAAAATGGACGACTTCCTTGCTAATCAGCAGCAAATCTCTCAGGCGATAGAGCATGTCTTTACCAATTTCAAAAAAAGATAGCTCAGAAAGGAAGACAGCAGACTATATACAACGTAGATTAGACATATTGGATAAGTATTGGCTAGAGTTCAAAAATAATCATGCAAGATTATCAGAGTTCGGTATTGAGTCTAATAGCTACTTTACGAATCAAGAATTTCAACGAGTAGCCGAAAGATACGGGTCTATTAGGCTTCATATACAGAACTATCAGCCGCTTACAGAGGAAAGGCCCAGAACGCCTCTTCTGAAGCCACCAACTTTTGTCATGGGAGAAGGCGAATCCTCTCGACAATCAGGGCAAGCCACAGGCACGTCGAGCAGGACCGACGATATGCTGAAAAAACAGTTTAGTAATTTTAAAGCTTTCCAGCGTACTGTAGTAAACATTGACCTTGATTCCGTGTCACAAAAGTGGGAATTTGATGATTTATTACGGACGATTCAAACCCGGTGGGCAGCCATTGACACACTACACTGGGACTTAGATAGCGAACTGGAAGGGTCGAACAAGGAATATGAAGATACTTTTATCAGATACGAATCGGAATACAATAGAATCAAGAAAGCCATTAACAGAAAAATGTGGTCAGTGGCTCACAGGGAAAAGTCTACGCCCCAGATGGAGATTCCGACTTTCAGTGGAAGTTATAACACCTGGACTTCTTTTAAAGACCTTTTCACTGAAACAATACATAACAATCCATCCATGTCCAACGCGCAGAAGATGCAGTATCTCAAGACCAAGGTGAAAGGAGAGGCCGAGAGATTAATCCAGCATCTCAGCATTAGCTCTGATAACTATGATGTGTGTTGGGACATTTTAAATCAAAGATTTAATAACAAGAGGCTTATATTTTCATCCCATATCAGTTTACTTTTAAATATTCCTGTTATGCAACATCAGTCCCTGAATCATATCAAGCGCATTCATGATACTACAATTGAGTGTCTGAATGCTATCAAGAACCTAGGGGTCGATGTAAGCTCTTGGGACCCTCTGATTGTATACATTTTGTCTCAAAAATTAGACACCGAATCGTACACAGATTATATCGAATCCGTTAAGCAGCCAAGAGAGTTACCCATGCTGAACGAGTTTCTGGATTTTTTGGAAACCAAATTCACTACGTTAGAATCAGCTCGTAGGAAGCAAGATAACCCTACACAAAAATATCAAGGAAACTTAAAAATTGTTAACAACAGTAATCAAAAACCGAATTACTACAAAAATTCATTTTCTTCAAGCATACGGATGACGCCGAAACAATCAAACGGCAAAAATATCATGACTAAAAACAAATGCTCTCTGTGCAACAGCGATGACCACGGGATTTATTTCTGTCAAAAATTTTTTAAATATGTCGCCAAGCAGTAGAAGAAAAATGGTCGCAAAATTAAATCTTTGTCCTAATTGTCTATATAACCACTATGGAAAGGCGTGTATTTCAAATAGACGTTGTCGTGAATGCAATAAGGATCATAATAGCCTTTTACATGAAACAATAAAACAAACAAGTATTGCGACACCGGAAACAGCGGCCGAAGGTGTCGGCCCGAGCGGCGCCAGTAGTTCAAATGCTTACTCCGGGAAAAACGTCAAAAGTAGTTCGCACGTGTCGTTTCCAAATGAACCGATCGAGGTATTGTTACCAACTGCGATTATCAAGGTGGAATCAACAGATGGAACTCTACATAAAATGCGTTGCCTTTTGGACCAGGGTTCTCAAACATCTTTAATAACGGAACGGGCTGCTCAGTTATTAAGATTACCAAGAAGAAGCTGTAAGGATGTAATATCAGGTGTGGGCGATAAAGAAAGTAATTGTAAAGGGTTAATTACCATACAATGTTCATCACTTATTACAGACTTCAAGTTCAAGACGGAGGCACTTATCATGAAGAGCCTTATCAAAAACTTGCCTAGTTATACATTTTCAAAACCGGATTGGAGGTACTTAGACCATATCAAGTTAGCAGACCCCGAATTTTACGTCAGTCGTCCAGTGGACATTCTATTAGGTGCTGATGTATACTCTGCTATATTGTTGGATGGCATTTGCAGAGTAAACTCGTCCCTCCCGACGGCTCAACAAACGCAGTTGGGATGGATATTGAGTGGCAACGTGAAAACTTTCCAATGTAATGTGGTGCTACATAATTATGAAGATATCTACAAGTTTTGGGAGCTTGAAGATATTTCAAAACCAGCAGAAATCTCATCAGAAGATCAACGCTGCCTTCAATATTATCAAGCCACTACCAAACGCCAAGAAGATGGCCGGTATGAAGTCAGGCTGCCGATGAAACCCAACTATCAAGAAAATTTGGGACACTCTAAAAACAAAGCGATCGGACAATTTTTTTAAATTAGAACAAAAATTTCAAAAACAGCCAGATATTGCGCAACAGTATAAATTATTTATTAATGAATACTTGTCGCTCGGACACATGATACCTGTAGATAAAGACGGTAATATGACCCCTGAATGCTTTTTACCTCATCATTGTGTCGAGCGCCCCCGAATCTGAGACTACACAATTGCGTGTAGTATTTAATGGCAAATCAAAAAACATCCAGTGGGTTTAGCTTAAATGATCTCATGTGCAGGGGGGCCTAACTTACAACAAGATCTCCAAAGTCTCATTATCAAGTGGAGACAGTTTCAGTTCGCGTTCACTGCCGACATAGAAAAAAATGTTTAGGCAAATATGGCTCAACCCAGAAGACTCTAAATTACAAAAAATAATATGGAGAGATGATCCGTCAAAAAATTTAAAAGTTTATCAATTAGCAACAGTTACATATGGCACTAAAGCGGCACCTTTTTTGGCCATGTGTACTATGAAACAATTAGCTCGAGATGAGAGGCCAAACTATCAAGAGAGTTCGGCTCCATGGGTACTTGAGGAGTCATTTTACATGGATGACTTAATTCACGGAGCTCATTCTATTGAATCAGCAAAGCGGTTAAAAAAGGACCTGAGCAGTTTATTAAGTTCTGGTGGATTTAACTTAAGAAAATGGAAGTCTAACTTACCTGATTTACTAGAAAATGCGACAGCTGAGAAGAATTATCAAGGAAATTTTTAACTTCAAGCAAGCGGAGTCAACGAAAACCTTAGGACTCGGATGGAATCCACAAGGAGATTATTTTACTTTCAATTCAAAATTAACTACGTCGTTATCAAGACCGACCAAAAGAATAATGCTATCAGAGATATCTAAACAATATAATCCCATGGGATGGATCGCTCCACTCACCACAAAACTTAAGATTTTATTCCAAGAGACCTGGAAAGTGGATATTAAATGGGACGAATACGTACCTAATGAAATTCACTTACAATGGAATGAGATTAGAGCAGATATCGAGCAGATTAAGTGTTATCAAGTGCCCAGATGGCTAGGAACAAGAGACAAAGACAGCATCGAACTGCATGGGTTTTGTGATGCAAGCACTAAGGCATACGCTTGTGTCGTGTACTGTAAAATCCAGCGAGGGAATTCGTCATCAATTACATTGGTAGCTGCCAAAACAAAACTCGTGCCGCTCAAAAAGACAGTATCTCTGCCTCGCCTAGAGTTAAGCGGAGCATTGCTACTATCCAAGTTAATGGTAAAAATTACATCAAACCTGTCTAGCTACGAAATCAAGATCTATGGTTGGGTTGACTCGACGGCGGTGCTGGGTTGGCTTCACGGTGATCCAGAGAGATGGAAGCCATTTGTAGCTAATCGCGTGAAACAAATAAGAGCTTCAATGCCACCTGAATGCTGGCGTTACGTCAAGTCAAAGGAAAACCCAGCTGATTGTGCCAGCCGAGGACTAAACGCAAGTCAACTCAGAGATCATACTCTGTGGTGGCAAGGGCCTAATTGGTTGACTTCATTTCGTCAAGAAAATGAAAAACAAGCAGAATATACCACTGATCAAGAGATGAGAAAATTAAAATCGGTGAGCGTTACACAGGTAGCCTTCAAGCGTGAAATTATACAGCAATTATTAAAAAGTTACAGTTCATTATCAAAATGCGTCAAAGTATTAGGTTGGATTTTAAGATTTATCTACAGAAAGTCAAAAGAAAACTATTTATCAGTATCAGAGTTGCGAGTTGCGAAAGTTTTAATTATCAAACAAGTACAGCAAGAGGAGTTTTATAAGGAAATAAAAGATTTGCAAGCGAGAAACAGCGTGAATAGCAGGAGCAAACTGTATGAGTTGAACCCAATTTTGGACAAGGATGGAGTTCTTCGAGTTGGAGGGAGACTTAGAAATGCTAACCTCGATCCCGAAACTAAGCATCCAGCTATTATCCCGAGACACTCAAGATTAGCTATTCTTATCATAGACGAAGCACACGAGCTCACTTATCACGAAGGGGCACGATTAACAACGGCTTTCATGAGACGAAAGTACTGGATGCTCGGCGGTACCAGAACCACTAAATCAAGACTTCGCCACTGTGTTAAATGTCGGCGACACACTCCTGACCAAAACTATCAACTCATGGGAGACTTACCTTCAGCAAGATCGAATCCATCCAGGAGTTTCTTTCATACAGGTGTTGATTACAGCGGTTTTGTATCCGTAAAGGCCAACAAGGGTCGTGTTGGCAAGACTGCCAAGGGATATATCGTAGTTTTCGTTTGTATGGCCACAAAAGCCGTACATCTGGAACTGGCATCCGACTTGACAGCATCAGCGTTTTTAGCAGCGTTACGCCGCATGGCAGCAAGACGAGGAACTCCCGGACACATCTACAGTGATCAAGGTCGCAATTTCATAGGTGCTAACAATATTTTGCAACGAGAGTATTCAGCGATTCAAGAAATATTCAGCCCAAACTTTATGTCGGAGGTTGCCAGTTTGGGAATTGAATGCGCACTTTAATGCCCCCGCTTGGCCATCAGCGGGCGGCTTATGGGAAGCTGCGGTTAAGAGCTTGAAATATCATCTTAAGCGCGTAGTTGGCGAACAAGCGCTTACTTTTGAAGAATACAGCACCCTACTTTCTCAACTGGAGGGATGCCTAAACTCGAGACCTCTATGTGCATTAACCGAAGATCCCAATGACTTAGACGTTCTAACACCTGCCCACTTTCTTTCAAGTAGTCCTATGTTGAACATCTACGATACCGAAACTGATTTAAGGACAAGGTGGTATTTAATCCAAAAAATATTTAACGATGTTTGGGAAAGATGGCGCAATGAATATTTAACCCAATTAGCGGCCAGGAATAAATGGAGATAACCGCAGCCAAATATCAAAGAGAATGACATCGTCATTATCAGGGACGAAAACCTTCCATCGGGAAAGTGGCCCCTCGGCCGAGTTGTGCAGCTACACCCGGGCAATGACGGGTACGTCAGAGTTGTTACTCTTAGAACCAAAAACGGAATCTTACAACGGCCGATCGTGAAGCTTTCAATTTTACCGGTTGAGCAAAATCAAGAAGGGACAAGCAGTTCAACAGAAAAACAAAACCAAGAAAATGAAAATAAATCAATCCCTAAATCAAGCAGAAGAAAACAATATTGCTTAACATCAATGATTAAATCGCTTTTATTATTCTTTATTGCAATCATCCCGACAGTACAATGCTCCTATAACATAACACCATTACAAAACAGCAGTCCCTATTTTGATACGATAACAAGCATGCATTTAATACGAGACGACTGGCGCCTCGTTGTCTACTATGACACATTCCCTTATCAAGAAGGTAATACGGCGCTAACAAAATATATACAATACTTAAATAACATGTGTGTAATTATGAAGGCACGATCACATTGCGAAGAGATCTTGTTGCAACTTCGGCACGAGTTCACGGAACTGCAATATTATAATAACATTTTAACTATTCAACATGATAACATACTAGAAACCCGCCCACGTCGCCGGCGCGGCTTAATCAATGGTGTAGGAAGTATTGCTAATAGTTTATTCGGTATTTTAGACGAAAGTTTTGCCGAAAAATATGAAAAGGACATTGAACTTATCAAGCGAAATCAAAACCATTTAGCAACCCTATGGAAAAATCAAACGACCGTAGTGGAAGCGGAATTTAATTTACTAAAACGCACTAAAGAAATCATGGAGAAGAACCACAAGAATATTAACAGAAAAATTATATCTCTAGAAAATTCAGAGGATCAATTCAAGAGGGAGCTTCAGAATATTTCCTTCACGAGTGAATTTATCAGTACAGCCATGCTAACAAGTAACCTTATTATCAGCCTCAGAAATATACAACAAAATTTACTCGACACTATTACAAATATATACAACGGAAAATTTAATTTCCACTTGCTATCTCCCAACCAGTTAAGACAAGAACTGAACGTTATAGCAGGCCAGCTCCCTAAAGACCTATCATTACCAATAGATAACTCTAATTCGTATGAAATCTACAACTTACTGCAGGTGCGAGCTCGAATAAGAAGTAACTATATCATATTCGAAATCAAGATACCTCTCATCAGCAGAGATATGTTTGAAGTCCTGGAAGTCATAACAGTACCTTATATATCAGAAAATAAAGAAGAAATTTCCGTAGTACCAGTATCAAGATACATCGCTATCAACTTGAAAAAGGACTCCCTAGTGCCACTGACTGAAAAGGACCTGGATTTATGTACTAGAAGAGATCCCAAAATTATTTTGTGCCATCATAAAAGACCTATTTACTACATAAAAGATGATCATAGTTTCTGCGAGACTCTGCCCTTCTCAAGAAAATGTAAAATAGTTACCAGACCCTGCTACAATCGCTGGATAGAACTAAATAAACTAAATACATATTTCTATTTTTGTTGCGACCAGTGCAAAACGAAGTTACTATGTGACGATCAAGTTACGGCAGTGCAATTGACCCGCTCTGGCCTATTTAATGTTGGTCAAGGTTGTATAGTCAAAGCAGCTGACTTCTTTGTTTATTCACACCGACAAGAACTTAGCGAGATGAACATCAGTTCTGATATACAAGCCCCTAAGATATCACCAATTAATCACATCATCAATATATCGTTACCCGATCGCTCCTTACCGAACAATACGAATGATGATATAGCCAATAATCTACAGATGATCAAGGAACAGATTGAATTTATGAAGAACAACGAGCCCCTAGCAGAGAGGGTTTCTTATCATGATGTCCACCACTACGCTGCGATATATGTGTTATTTGCGGTCGTTGCGGTGGGCGCCCTGGTGTACAGCTGGAGGCGCTGCAGGCGGTCGGCGCCGGGAGCACCCGCGGAGGCGGGAGTGTCGGTGCCTATGACGGAACAGGAGACATCGTCGCCACATTTTCTACCGAGTGTCAGTGCTCAGTGTAGTGAAAGTGTTACGGTCAATCAGTGTCAACGTGTGAATGCTCAGTGTAGTAAATGTTTTAGAGGCAATGAGTGTCAAAGTGTGAGTGCAAATGATTTTTCAAAAAAAGAATGCACGTGTGTTTAAGCAAAACAGAAGCACTTCGCCTGTGCTAAGATCCGTGTACGCAATTCCAAACCAGTGTACATAGACTAGTCTTAGATAAGAATATTGTTTAATCACCTTGTACATTCGTGTACTAATCAAGTTATCATTTGCACTATAGATAAGAAATAATGGTATCACCTTGTAATTAGATTAAGCCTCACTAGCATCCATCATCTCTATTTGCTTCTACTAACCCCATCTTTGCTGCCCGGGAATATGTACGAGCATGTAATGCAACGTACAATTGTTAAGTCATCATTTCACAACTTGACCTCTTTTACATATTTCCGCGGCACAGGTATTTTAAAATCAGTTCGCCGATAGCCATCAAGAGCGCTACGCGTACTCATTATCAGTAGTTCTAGCCTTTTAATTTGTATACTTGTCCATAATATATTTATCAAACTTATCAAGCGTTATCAGTTTATCATCCCCTTAGTGTCGGTACTACCCCGAACAATATATACATATTCCACGTTGCAACATGTCCTTTCACATTCGGTTTTTCAGGTAGAAATCGCTTAAAGCGATATGACTACATAAGTTTTCCGTTATTGCAATCACTTTATTTAAATACTGTAAAGAGTTATCTACCTATCATTATTATGTTTGCTTGATACAGATTTCCTGCTGATATCCATTATAAAAAAATATGTACTTTTTAAAGGTTTTGAGGTGGGTCCATGTTTGCTTGTGAATATCATGAGCTAACAAATAGTATGATAATATTATTATTTAATAATACATTGGTAATCATGTTTAGAATAATGTAGAATTAACCAGAATATTCGGGAAGCTTAAACGTAAAAAATAAAAAATATTATTTAATCAACGGAATAAAGGCTGCATACAAAATATATTTGTCTCCTATCAACCTGGAAGACGAAAAAATTGCATAAAATTTTTTATATAGTATTATGGTTTTAAAATTGTAGTTTACTTTTAAAGCAATATAGATGCCTCGTGATAATTTATAAATTACTGCAATAATACAATGCTAGTGGATATCCATGAAAATATATGAATAATGTAAATATATAATTATACCTTATTCATCTCTAATATATATATATATATATATATATATATATATATATATATATATATTATTTTTAATAATGAAGTGTTTGTTCATGTAGGGCACGATGGCTATCCGAGTACAGAACCAGAATTCGAAACCTATCCAACTGCAGAGAGGTGTAAGACACGGTGATGTTATATCCCCTAAACTCTTCACCGCTGCGTTGGGAGACGTTTTCAAGCTACTGGACTGGAAAGGATACGGTATTAATATCAATGGGGAGTACATCACTCACCTTCGATTTGCCGACGATACAGTCCTTATGGCAGAATCGCTGGAGGACCTTAGCACTATGCTCAATGACCTCAATGGTGTCTCCCAACGGATAGGTCTTAAGATGAACATGGACAAAACAAAGACCATGTTTAATGTCCATGTCACACCTATGTCGGTAGTTGTTGGGAGCACTATGCTCGAAGTTGTTGACGAGTACGTTTACTTGGCACAAATAGTCCGACTAGGTAAGTCCAACTTCGACCGAGAGATCAATCGACGGATTCAACTCGGCTGGGCAGCGTTCGGGGAAATTACGATACATCTTCTCGTCAGGTATACCTCAATCTCTGAAAACTAAAGTGTATAACCAGTGCGTGTTGCCAGTGATAACTTACGGATTTGAGACGTGGTCCTTTACTGCTGGCCGTATGAAGACGCTTAAGGTCGCTCAGCGAGCTATGGAGAGGGCTATGTTCGGAGTTTCTCTGCGTGATAGACTCAGAAATGAGGATATCCGCAGTAAAACCAGAGTGACTGACATAGCCCAACTGATTAGTAAGCTGAAGTGGCAATGGGCCGGCTATATAGATCGAAGAACCGATAACCGATTGGGGAAAAAAGGTTCTCGAGTGGCAGCCTCGTACCGGTAGGCGTAGTGTAGGGCGACCATCCACTAGATGGAGTGACGACCTGGTAAGACATGCAGGAAGTCGATGGATGCAGGTGGCAGGACCATGCTTTGTGGCGTTACTTGGGGGAGGCCTATGTACACCAGTGGACATGTGAAGGGCTGTAATGATGAAAATGATGAGATATATATATATATATATATATATATATATATATATATATATATAGATATATATATAATATTTAATAAACAAATATAAAAATAATAATGACTGTATTACAGTAACAATAAATTCACACATAACACATAAAACTCTCAACCACGGTAAACTTAATTTCTCTATACGCGGCATCACTGAACGACGTCAATTATAATTTGTTACTTATTTATGGTTCATGTAATTTTATGTTGAAATTTCGAAATTGTATGATACTTATTGACGCTATATGTTCGCATTGTCTTTCTTATTTCTTGTAGTATTATTTTTATACAGTTTCACTACGCAAACTGGCATTATACTTTGAATTATGGTCAAAATTTAATAAAATACTCGGTGCGCCCGCCTCACACATTGCCTGCAACGAATCAAACCAAAAATTAACGATCAAATCAAATGCCAACCATCTAAGTCAACGTCAGAATGGAACACAACCGTTGACCACAGACGCAAACAGTAAACAACGCACGGTTTATAATCTGTCAAAACATACACTGGATGAACCGACAATAAAGGTATTAGCGAAGGGAATGAACTTCGCATTAACACCGCAAAAATCCCGTACGAAGAAATTATCTGTAGTGTTGAGGATTGTCTGTTTAAGAATAATATCGGTAAGGAAGATTTGGAGGCTAAACGTCAAGATATTGCGTCCTTGTTACGTCGTAGTTCAGTGCCGAAACCAAACCTTCCTAAAGACGAATTTACAGCGTTGATTAACTTACGGAACAGACCAGAGCTAACGATTCTCCGCGTGGATAAAGGAAATGCTACGAAAAATTAAATCTCGACGTGAATTCGCTAATACCATCATGTACCAAACCACCGAGGTTGTATGGTTTACCGAAGATACACAAACCAAACGCTCCACTACGTCCTATAGTGAACCAGATTGATACACCAAAAACTTACACACACAAAAGGATTCATACCATTTTGTTAGTGAGATAAAAGATCTACATCTCGCTGACAATGAAACTATGGTCAGTTTTGATGTTCAGTCACTATTCACATGCCTACCTATTGAAGACTGCATCTCAATTGTGACTAGACAGATAGAAGATAATGCCTGCTGAATATGCAGTATTACTCAAACACTGACTCACATCTGGCTATCTATTGTGGAAGGAAGAGTTCTACAAGCAAGTAGATGGTGTGGCGATGGGCTCACCTGTATCTCCCATAGTCGCCGACATATTCATGGAGGACTTCGAGGAGAAAGCCCTTCTTACTGCTCCTGTAAATCCAAGATTCTACAAGCGGTACATAGACGACACTTTCAAAATTTTACCATCTGACAAAGTAACTGCATTTTTAGACCACCTTAACTCTATAAACTCTAAAATACAATTCTCAATGGAGTTAGAGGCAAATAATTCTTTAGCTTTCCTAGATGTTTTAGTCATTCGAAATCCTAATAACACTATTGGTCAAACTGTGTATAGGAAAAAGGCCCATTCCAACCGATATATAAATTGTGAATCTCACCATCATCCTTCACAGTTAGCTACCGTGGGTAAATCTTTGTTTCAGAGGCACGAGTGATCTGTGACAGAAAACATCTGGCCGCCGAGCTTCAGGACGTCAAGCAAGTATTGCAAGACAACAAGCTTCGGGTCCCGCGCCTATGCGTGTACCTGCTATACTGTATGTCAGAGGAGTCACAGACAAGGTTGGCTACATCTTGAAGCGAGCTTCCATTAAAACATACTACAAGCCGCTGAAGAAGATTAGTCAATTTTTACCATCCGTCAAGTGTAATATCCCTCTACAAGATGCAGGAGTGTACACATTAGATTGTGAATGTGATCTCTCTTATATAGGTCAAACAAAAAGATCAATAAAAACCCGTGTGAAAGAATATAACACCGACGCTCCTGGAAGTCTGCAGTCTGTGAACGTGTACAAGATCGTCCCCGCCATTACATCAGATTTGATATACCACAAGTCCTCGCAAAAGAACACCGATTCCTACCAAGGATGATACGTGAGGCTATTGAAATTAAAAAGTATCCTAATTTCAATAGAGAAGATGGATGGGTGCTGCCATCTGCTTGGGATCCTATAATTAACAAAATTAAAGCCAAACCCAAGCATACCACTGCAAGACTTCAAGATACTGTAAGCTAGTTTTGCGTAAAATGGACCGAAAAATTAATATTAAAAAACTGAAGGTGGCCGGGCTAACTATGACATTGGGACGTCAAATATCTCAGTGTCCCCCGTGGCCATGGGTGCTGTAAAGCACCCAAACCGCCGGGAATTAAAAATAAGTAAAATCAGTTAAAATAAACGCAATAACATCCGTAAGTAGTAGTTTAGTTTTATTACAGGCAAATATTAAAATGTTCTGGAAACTCGTAAGAAATGCCAGGGGAAATTCAAAACAGCCTAGAATTAATGCTATACGAGACGTAAATGAAAATTCGTCTGAATTAAATGAACTAGAAATCCGAAAGAAGTGGAAAGGGGTAGGGAAATAAGTATAGATGAAATAATGAAAGCAATAAAAAGCGTGAAATTAGGTAAGGCAGCTGGATATGATAGAGTATGCTTAGGGCTGGAGAGGGAGTGGTGGCAGTCCTGCTGTACACCTTGTTTAATTTATGTTCGGAATTGAAGCGGGTACCGGAAGACTGGTGTAAAGCAGTTATAGTCTCAATATATAAAGAAAAGGGTCATAGCAGGACTGTAAAACTACCGTGGTATCAGCTTGATTAGTATTGTGGGTAAACTGTATGCCATGGTGTTAATTAAAAGAGTTATGAATGAAACAGATGGAAAAACTTGGAAAGTGCAAGCGGGATTTAGAAAGGGAATGGAATGTATAGATCAAGTCTTTTCCGTGCGCATGTTTGCGGAGAAATTTTTGGCCAAATACCAGCAAATTTTTGTGCGTTCATGGACTTGGAAAAGGCTTATGAGAGAGTAGACAAGACTGTGTTATGGCAAACACTGAACTCATTTAGGTTGAGCGCTGGTTTATACAGGCATTAAGGTCTCTTTATAGGGACTCTAGTGCTTGCGTCAGGATCAGCGGGTATCAGACAGATCTGTGTACCTTCCCCGTGACAGTTCAACCTATTTATCGACAGTTGTTTGCAAACTGAAAGGTGAAGAATGTGGGCTAAGAATGGGCGAGTTAACCGTCAAATGCTTTTTGTACGCCGATAATTAAGTCATATTTGGGTCATCGGGGGGTTGAGTTGCAAGTTTTTTTTATAGGACAGGGTGACAAACGAGCACACAGTCCACCTAATGGTATGTGGTTGCTGTGGCCCGTAGACATCTACATCTAACCTCGATTACGAATCAAAATGCACACGCGTTGTCACCCGTGAGTTTCCAGTAAAAAGGGTCTCCGGTTTTCTACACTCACCATACGAAACATAGCAGCATTAAGCTACTATTTTACGCTGGTATTCTGTGAGAGCGTGGTCCTTCCCCGGTCGAGCCGAACCATTCGTGCTACAATATAACTGTAGCATGGCTCTACCACGTAAAATGATACTTGAATCATTAGGTTTTCTAGGCGTGGTTATTTTTTGCGGGAATAAAACACGACATTTGACTAAATATAACCTATATAGACAACATCCATAGACTGGCCGTATATCTAGCTCGAGACTCCACACTCTTGTTATATTCACTATAAGCTTGCCTTCTTCAACGTAGGCTTTGTACGTCGGTACGTCGGTACGCAATACGCACTATTAGGACAGTAATCCAATGGAGACGCTGTGGCTGTACTATATATTATTCTTAGTGAGATGAACGAGCTTTTTTTGTTCTATTATTGCAACCTCTAAATTTGGTAAGATTGTCAAAAGAATTAAAACCAACAGTTGTACTAGTACAGTGAAAAATATGTTGTACAGATCGTGTGTTCGGCCACGGTTTATTGAAGACACGTTGGATCCAACGTGTCTTCAATAACCGTGGCCGAACACACGAAAAAGTAGCTCTGGAACAACTGTCAATTTTACTAGACGTAAAGATAGACCCTTGTAGTCTATTCGTAGACAAAAATCATCCATTTTTAGGAGCGACGCCTGACGGTATTATAGGAAGTAACACCCTGTTTGAAATCACGTGTCCCGTAACTGCATACAAGGTCGGTATTGACGAAATCATAATAGAAGGAAAAATGCATTTCTGGCGGATAAATAAAAAAAGTGGTGAGATCCAGGTGAACGAAAATTCTGATTGGTTCATAAGAGTTCAAGGACAGCATATTTTCGAAATATCTAAATGCTTATTGGCAGTATGGTATAGACGTAATAAAATAAAAGTGGAAACAATAGTAAAGGATGACCATTTTGGAACGGGTAAAATGGAGCCAAAATTATTTGTCGAACTGCGACTTACTTGTAATAAACAAATTCTGGATCCAAATTATCTAATAAAAAAGAAAAATATAGAAAATGTGCATTATGGGCCTAAAAGAAGAGGAATAAAATATCATTACAAAATCCGTTAAACAATATAATCAGTTTTAAAAATTATGACTTAGTTATTATTTCAATAAATAAATAAATATAAACATTGTTGATTTCTCTTTTAATAAACTAGCATGACGACAACAACAATGACATATACAGCTACATATTATTATACAACAAGAAAATAAATGATGAAAATATTAAAAACATTACAAAAAAATAGTGTGTAGCGACTCCGAAACTTGCTTCTTTCTTTCTGTTTACCGCACGTTGACCTCCGATTGAGCATTTGGCGCGAATTTAAAATTTTAGGAATCGAGTAACGAATGTCGCTAGCGGGGTGCGGGGTGGAATAGGCATTTTAAGCATTTATTTTCGATGTGTGTTGTCTTAATAGCTTAATTTAGGGTCTGAGATTTTTATATTCTTTCGGTTTACTTAAATACTTAGCTTTGAATAAAGAAATATTTAACATGTAACTTAAATATTTTTAACAAAAAATAGTGCGGAAATAGTAGCCAAATGTGTAATTTCAAAAAAAATGGCATCACTTTACATAGATACGTCAATTTTAATTTCCAAATTCATTAATTAAAATTATATCAGAGCACAACCTATATTTGTCACAAGCAACTCGCGTTGATTTATTCGGACATCTTCGGATATTTTCGGATTATGCATCCCTTTCTTTTCAATGCAGTTCATTGTTGCTATACTTTTCTTTAATTACTGGCACGTGTAACTAGTGCTGTAACAGTTAAACTATAATATTGGTACAAGTAAATATTATGCATGTTATCGTGAATGTTTTACAGACTTATACTATAAGCGACATATGTGTAAGCTGAATTATTTTAGTGAATGTACATTAATCCATATTTGAATTAACTGATTTAATATTAAATCAAATTATTCAAAACTTCTTAAAAATAATTCATAATAAAATTAATATAATTTTTCGTAGACGGCACTCCGCTCTCTTTACTGCTAAGACGCCATGTCAAGACAAGAAGGAAACGAAAGTGACCTTGACAGTTTAAATAACTGTTGCTATTTTATTTTTTATAGTATTCTGTCATTATTTCAATATTATAAAGAAAGCTTGTTTTAATAAAAAATATTCTTTAAAACCAAAAATTATAGGTATTTTACTAAATACGATACCTACTTAAATAAAACTTCTTTGTTTTCTTTGTGTTCTAATGTGTACACTCCTGCATCTTGTAGAAGGATATTACACTTGACGGATGGTAAAAATTTACTAATCTTCTTCAGCGGCTTGTAGTATGTTTTAATGGAAGCTCGCTTCAAGATGTAGCCAACCTTGTCTGTGAAACCAACGGCTACACAGCCCGAATAGACGCCTCATGTATGTACTTCTGCATTCAAACCTGTCTGTAAAAGTCTGAGGTAAGCGGTACAGGAAAGGCGGGTTGAAATGCACGCTACTTGGTTAAAATCAAGGTTGCGACACTTGCTAATAAGCAAATAGTGTTGGGAACTTTAACTAATAAATTTGGTACCAAGTCTACTTAATCAGTACCAGAATTATATTCTACTATAAATTAGTAAATAAATAAATAAATAAAATAGCCTTTTTATTCCTAATTTTTTACACTTAGTAAATTCGTTAGAAATTCATTTTTAATAGCTTTAAGTGCATGCATTATTATAAATATTAGACTTACATTCCATTTGAAAATTTCATTTCCACTCAAAATCAATTTAATAATTTTAAGTACATGCATTACTATAATGTAAGAATTATATTTAATTGGAAATTTCATTACACTGAATAAATTTCTTACAAAAATCAATTTAAATAACTTTAAGTACATGAATTATTATAATATTAGAATTTCATTCAATTGGAAATTTCATTTTGCATTTAATTTGCTTTTATTTAGATAATTTAACTTTTATATAAAACAATTTTTACATTTTAGTTTCACAGATTTATATTATTAGTATTTTCTTTTAAATAATATTTTCTTACAATATAGATCTTATTAATTTTTTTTTAAATAGATTCGTAACTATTTTTAGTACTTATTTATTATTTTAAGTATATTTATAATTTTAACTTATTATACCTGTTATTTGAGGACCCCTCTTCGGGTAAAGGCCTCCTCCAGAGCTGCCCATAGTTGTCTGTCCTGTGCCTTGTTGATCCAGTTTTTCCCAGCTGTAGCCATCACCTCGTCGTCCCATCTCTCTTTTGGCCTGCCTTTTGCACGTGTTCCAGCTGTACCTTGCCACTCTGTCACCGATTTAGTCCATCTTTGGTGCTAAAATCTTTAAATTCTTCCCATCGCCATTTCAACCTTTGACCGTATTGAAGAACGTCTATTACTTCTGTTTTGTTCCTTAATTCCAAGTTGCTTACTCTGTCTTTCAATTTTATGTTAAGAATTGTCCTTTCCATTCGTCTTTGACATTTTGCGATCATGTCACTGTTGTGTTTGTTAAATATCCATGTAAGTAAGGCAGGGCAGTATAAAATAATCTATTATTTTCTTTTTGAGTATTATAGGTAGGGTTGATTTTAGAATCTCCTTGTGGGTCCAGAATTTACCCCAACTTGATATTATTCTCCTTTGGATTTCGTCAACGTCTCTCGTTCTTTTGTATGATATTAATTTAACTATAAATTAGTACAAAATAAAAAAAAACAAAAGAAGTTTTATTTAAGTAGGTATCGTATTTAGTAAAATACCTATAATTTTTGGATTTAAAGAATATTTTTATTAAAACAAACTTTCTTTATAATATTGAAATAATAACAGAATACTACAAAAAATAAAATAGCAACAGTTATTTAAACCGTCAAGTTCACTTCCCTTTTCTACTTGTCTTGACATGGCGTCTTAGCAGTAAAGAGAGCGGAGTGCCGTCTATTAAGAATTATTTTTAAGAAGTTTTGAATAATTTGATTTAATATTAAATCTGTTAATTCAAATACGGATTAACGTACATTAATCCATATTTGAACCGAAGCCGAAAGAATATAAAAATCTCAGACCTTAAGGTCTGACATCGAATGCATCGAAAATAAATGCTTAAAATGCCTATTCCACCCCGCACCCCGCTAGCGACATTCGTCACTCGATTCCTAAAATTTTAGATTCGCGCCAAATGCTCAATCGGAGGTCAACGTGCGGTAAACAGAAAGGAAGAAGCAAGCTTCGGAGTCGCTACGCACTATTTTTTTGTAATGTTTTTAATATTTTCATCATTTATTTTCTTGGTTTATAATAATATGTAGCTATATATGTCATTGTTGTTGTAGTCATGCTAGTTTATTAAAAGAGAAATCAACAAAGATTATATTTATTTATTTATTGAAATAATAACTAAGTCATAATTTTTAAAACTGATTATATTGTTTAACGGATTTTGTAATGATATTTTATTCCTCTTCTTTTAGGCCCATAATGCACATTTTCTATATTTTTCTTTTTTATTAGATAATTTGGATCGAGAATTGGTTTATTACAAGTAAGTCGCGGTTCGACAAATAATTTTGGCTCCATTTTATCCGTTCCAAAATGGTCATCCTTTTCTATTGTTTCCACTTTTATTTTATTACGTTTATATCATACTGCCAATAAGCATTTAGATATTTCGAAAATATGCTGTTATTGAACTCTTATGAACCAATCAGAATTTTCGTTCACCTGGATCTCACCACTTTTTTTATTTATCGGCCAAAAATGGGTGGGGTGTAAGGTGTGGGGTCTTTTGACCTTCTTGTATGTACTGTCGTACGACAAATGCTGTAGTATTTTAAAATTATACTCTGACGTATCCATTATTACCGTAGCGTTTCCTTTATCCACGCGGAGAATCGTTAACTCTGGTCTGTTCCGTAAGTTAATCAACGCTGTAAATTCGTCCTTAGGAAGGTTTGGTTTCGGCACTGCACTACGACGTAACAAGGACGCAATATCTTGACGTATAGCCTCCAAATCTTCCTTACCGATATTATTCTTAAACAGACAATCCTCAACACTACAGATAATTTTCCTCGTACGGGATTTTTCGCGGTGTTAATGCGAAGATCATTCCCTTCGCTAATACCTTTATTGTCGGTTCATCCAGTGTATGATTTGACAGATTATAAACGTTCGTTGTTTACTGTTTGCGTCTGTGGTCAACGGATATGTTTCATTCTGACGTTGAATTAGATGGTTGGCATTTGATTTGATCGTTAATTTTTGGTTTGGTTCGTTGCAGGCAGTGTGTGAGGCGGGCGCACGGAGTATTTTATTAAATTTTGACCATAATCCAAAGTATAATGTCAGTTTGCGTAGTGAAACTGTATAAAAATAATACTACAAGAAATAAGAAAGATAATGCGAACATATAGCGTCAATAAGTATCATACAATTTCGAAATTTCAACATAACATTACATGAACCATAAATAAGTAACAAAATATTGACGTCGTTCAGTGATGCCGCGTATAGAGAAATAAAGTTTACCGTGGTTGAGAGTTTTATTCGTTATGTGTGAATTTATTGTTACTGTAAAACAGTCATTATATTTTTATATTTGTTTATTAAATATTAAATATATATATATATATATATATATATATATATATCATTTTCATCATTACAGCCCTTCACAAATCCACTGCTGAACATAGGCCTCCCCCAAGCAACGCCACAAAGCATGGTCCTGCCACCTGCATCCATCGACTTCCTGCATGTCTTACCAGGTCGTCACTCCATCTAGTGGGGGGTCGCCCTACACTACGCCTACTGGTACGAGGCTACCACTCGTGAACCTTTCTTCCCTATCGGTTATCGGTTCTTCGAGCTATATGGCCGGCCCATTGCCACTTCAGCTTACTAATCCGTTGGGCTATGTCGGTCACTCTGGTGTTACTGCGGATATCCTCATTTCTGAGTCTATCACGCAGAGAAACTCCGAACATAGCCCTCTCCATAGCTCGCTTAGCGACCTTGAGCCTCCTCATACGGCCAGCAGTGAAGGACCACGTCTCAGATCCGTAAGTTATCACTAGCAACACGCACTGGTTATACACTTTAGTTTTCAGTATGAATGAGGTATACCTGACGAGAAGATGTGTCGTAATTTCCCGAACGCTGCCCAGCCGAGTTGAATCCGTCGATTGACTTCGCGGTCGAAGTTGGGCTTACCTAGTCGGACTATTTGTCCCAGGTAAACGTACTCGTCAACAACTTCGAGCATAGTGCTCCCAACAACTACCGACATAGGTGTGACGTGGACCGATTGACTCGGCTACCGATCTAATCAGATCATACAATACCTACCTTACGTCGGCTTTGGGACGGGTCGAATTAGATCAGGTCGGATCAGAAGTACTGCCTTATGAAAAAACTATTTTTCCTTTAAAACAAAACCAAAGACAATATGCAATAGATAATAGTATCAAAGACAAAGATATGCTCTTTTATTTTAAACCATAACCTGGCAATGTTTCTTAGAAAAAAAAAAAAGAAATCACTCTGAACTTTCGGCGTTCCACGTGTCGTTTTGATGAAGGTGCTCCGTCTTTTTTATAGAATTTTATATTTGTGTCTGGACTAAAAACGAAAGTATTATACTTTTTTATATTCCTTGTAATATAGTGAACACGTAGATATATATTTTGTGGTATAAAAAGTGAAAAGTAAATTGCCAAAAGTACTTCAAAATCTGGAAGACCCATTTTGGCGGTTGGGTCATAAATGTGTTATTTTTCAAATTCTCATTTATTTTTAGTGTAAAGTGTAAGTAAAAATAGTTTTCTTACATATTTCAAATAACTTGACGTTGTATTTATTTCAAAAACACACATAATTATTTTTGAAAAATTGTTCTAAATGTCACACAGATAAAATATTATTATTGTTTTTGTTTTTTTAATTTTTTAATATTTTAATATTTTGCTATGAGTAACGAATGGAAACATATAAAACATAAAAATATACATATTTCCAAACATTTTCATATAAATTTCTCCAAAAACAAAAGTGTAGAATTCAAATTAGTAGTAATTTTGTCACTAAAATTGAAGTATATGCTACTACTATGCTATACAGGGTAATTTATGTATTTTATTACAATTTCTAGCAAGCAAAAATAATTTTATTCGATAGTTTATACATTCACCAAGAAATCCTGTAAGTTTTATCCATAAATATTGTCTCAAAGTTAAAATATAGCAAAATTTGCAATATAGCAAAAAAATTTTCTAACTTACAAATTTTCCCGCCATTAAGGTCCCGAGCGAACGGGAGTATAACATGTCGCGCGCTGTCAGAGCCTGGGAGAACATGATCTTTGTTTTGTCCATGTTCATCCTAAGACCTATCCGTTGGGAGACACCATTGAGGTCATTGAGCATAGTGCTACGGCCCTGCAGTGATTCTGCCATAAGGACTATATCGTCGGCAAATCGAAGGTGAATGATGTACTCGCCATTGATGTTAATACCGTATACTTTCCAGTCCGGTAGCTTGAAAACGTCTTCCAACGCAGCGGTGAAGAGTTTCGGGGACGTAACATCACCCTGTCTTACACCTCTCTGCAGTTGGATAGGTTTCGAACTCTGGTTCTGTACACGGATAGCCATCGTAGCCCTACTGTACAAACACTTCAGCACTTCGATATGCCGACAGTCAACTTAGCACCGCTGAATAATAATAACCTGCATACAAATTAAAAAAAAAATAGTATTAAAAATAATATCCATGAAAATATATGAATAATGTAAATATATATAATATTAATACATATTAATATATATATATATAATAATATATATATAATATATATATATATATATATATATATATATATTTAATAAACAAATATAAAAATAATAATGACTGTATTACAGTAACAATAAATTCACACATAACACATAAAACTCTCAACCACGGTAACCTTTATTTCTCTATACGCGGCATCACTGAATGACGACAATTATATTTTGTTACTTATTTATGGTTCGTGTAATTTTATGTTAAAATTTCGAAATTGTATGATACTTATTGATGCTATATGTTCGCATTGTCTTTCTTATTTCTTGTAGTATTATTTTAATAAAACAGGCCACCACTCACTCTCCAGCCCTAAGCATACTCTATCATATCCAGCTGCCTTACCTAATTTCACGCTCTTTATTGCTTTCATTATTTCATCTATACTTATTTCCCTACCCCTTTCCACTTCTTTCGGTTTTCTAGTTCATTTAATTCAGATGACTTTTCGTTTACGTCTCGTATAGCATTAATTCTAGGCTGTTTTGAATTTCCCCTGGCATTTCTTACGAGTTTCCAGAACATTTTAATATTTTCCTGTAATAAAACTAAATTTACGGATTTTATCGCGTTTATTTAACTGATTTTACTTATTTTTAATTCCCGACGGTTCAGGTGCTTTACAGCGCCCATGGTCACGGGGGGGGGGGGACTGAGATGCTTGACGTCCCAATGTCATAGTTAGCCCGGCCACCTTCAGTTTTTTAATATTAATTTTTCGGTCCATTTTACGCAAAACGAGCTTACAGTATCTTGAAGTCTTGCAGTGGTATGCTTGGGTTTGGCTTTAATTTTGTTAATTATAGGATCCCAAGCAGATGGCAGCACCCATCCATATACTCTATTGAAATTAGGATGCTTTTTAATTTCAATAGCCTCACGTATCATCCTTGGTAGGAATCGGTGTTCTTTTGCGAGGACTTGTGGTATATCAAATCTGATGTAATGGCGGGGACGATCTTGTACACGTTCACAGACTGCAGACTTCCAGGAGCGTCGGTGTTATATTCTTTCACACGGGTTTTTATTGATCTTTTTGTTTGACCTATATAAGAGGGACCACATTCAAAATCTAATGTCTACACTCCTGCATCTTGTAGAAGGATATTACACTTGACGGATGGTAAAAATTGACTAATCTTCTTCAGCGGCTTGTAGTATGTTTTAATGGAAGCTCACTTCAAGATGTAGCCAACCTTGTCTGTGACTCCTCTGACATACAGTATAGCAGGTATACGCTCGACTGTGGCCGGCTTCACTCGGTCACTGTGACATAGGCGCGGGACCCGAAGCTTGTTGTCTTGAAATACTTGCTTGACGTCCTGAAGCTCGGCGGCCAGATGTTTTCTGTCACAGATCACTCGTGCTCTCTGAAACAAATATTTACCCACGGTAGTTAACTGTGAAGGACGATGGTGAGATTCACCATTTAAATATCGGTTGGAATGGGTCTTTTTCCTATACACAGTGTGACCAATAGTGTTATTAGGATTTCGAATGACTAAAACATTTAGGAAACCCCCCCAGATAAAAAATATGCATATTCAGCAGGCATTATCTTCTATCTTCCTCGTCACAATTGAGATGCAGTCTTCAATCGGTAGGCATATGAATAGTGACTGAACACCAAAACTGACCATAGTTTCATTGTCAGCGAGATGTAGGTCTTTTATCTCACTAACAAAATGGTATGAATTCTTTGTGTTGCCTCCATTAATTTTTTGCCAAGTCCATATTATCTGTCATTATAGACTAGTGCGTTTGTTTGTGTGTATTCGGTAAACCATACAACCTCGGTGGTTTGGTACATGATGGTATTAGCGAATTCACGTCGAGATTTAATTTTTCGGAGTATTTCTTTATTAAATCGCCAGTTGCTTTAAGCGTGTTAGTTGTGGTGTCTGTTTTGACCTTCTTGTATGTACTTTCGTCCGATAAAAGCCGTAGTATTTTAAAATTATACTCTGACGTGTCCATTATTACCGTAGCATTTCCTTTATCCACGCGGAGAATCGTTAGCTCTGGTCTGTTCCGTAAGTTAATCAACGCTGTAAATTCGTCTTTAGGAAGGTTTGGTTTCACCAC
This sequence comes from Parnassius apollo, assembly GCA_907164705.1. Classification (NCBI taxonomy): domain Eukaryota; kingdom Metazoa; phylum Arthropoda; class Insecta; order Lepidoptera; family Papilionidae; genus Parnassius; species Parnassius apollo. The sequence continues at coordinate 1,082,559 of CAJQZP010001706.1, forward strand.
TGCACTACGACGTAACAAGGATGCAATATCTTGACGTATAGCCTCCAAATCTTCCTTACCGATATTATTCTTAAACAAACAATCATCAACACTGCAGATAATTTCTTCGTACAGAAATTTTCGCGGTGTTAATGCGAAGTTCATTCCCTTCGCTAATACCTTTATTGTCGGTTCATCCAGTGTATGATTTGACAGATTATAAACCGTGCATTGTTTACTGTTTGCGTCTGTGGTCAACGGTTCTGTTTCATACTGACGTTGACTTAGATGTTTGGCATTTGATTTGATCGTTAATTTTTGGTATTTTTCTACTTGTTTTTTTGCATTCATTGTATTTCGATGTTTCTCGTTTGTTTAAAGTTTCGATGCAATTACTAAAATCAAATGTCGTTAAAACTGTCCTTAGTTCACTGGAAAAATTGTTTATGGTGTTGTTTATGAAATGTAGATTGAACCGTTTAACCGTAAATTTAGTTTTATTCAATGTGCAGTGTTCGCGTAAATTTAAGAAATCGTTATTTGCCTGTAAATCAGATATCCTTCTAACATTCTTATCTGTTCTTTCTTGCTTTTTCCTTTCAAATACTTCTTTTACTCTCTTATTTAGACGTCTAAATTCTGCCTTTTTACTTTTAATCTCATTATACATACTACCAGAATTACCACCTTTTTTGGCTAGTAAATCTAGCCATGCTATCTTCTTTGCTTCAACTTCCATCCGCACTTCATCATCATCATCCCACCACAACTTATTATTTTTCTTTTCATTTGTTCTCCTACTTACACTAGATACTTTGGTGGCTGCATCCACCAAACCTTTCTTAATATTACCATACAGTCTTCAAGTCTAAATTATTCATACACAATTCATTCAAAGAGTTATAGGTCATAAAACATAGCTTGATCTCTGCGACAGCTGCCAGTAAAAATCACACCTATGAAGTCCTGAATTTCTTAGTAGTACAGACAGTACCTGTCAATGTCATACTTTACGGGCATGCTGACCTAATTAGTGCATGCCCATAAAGTATGACGTTGACAGGTACTGTCTGTACTACTAAGAAATTCAGGACTTCATAGGCGTAATTTTTATTGACAGCTGTCGCAGAGATCAAGCTATCTTTTATGAACTATAGTATTTTTCCTCAGTCTACATTTATACTTCTCTTTCACATTTTTGTCTTGTAACTTCTCTATTTTTATACGCTGTAATGCAGTGGTAGACACAGTTGTCCGATGCCGCCAATGCTTGAGTAGACCATTAATTCGATATAATAAGACCAATTAATAATCCGTAAACCCTTGTATATCTACCACTGCGCTCCACATTAGTTTCTCCACAATTATGAAATCTATCATGCTTCTATCATCACATCTTGCACATGTATACATGTGGATCTTCTTATGACGAAAGAAAGTGTTGGTCACAAAAAGATTATTTTCCACACATGCGGTGAGAAGGCCTTTACCATTCTCATTTATACTTTCATCACCAAATGTTCCCAATATCCTTTCATAACCAGACCTCTTTACACCAAACCTTCCATTAAAGTCTCCTAATATAATAATATTTTTTCCTTACATTTTATCAATACCATCCTTACAATGTCCCAAAATTGCTCTCGGATATTAGTGGGCTCAGACATATCTGGGACTTACACCCCTGACACAAACTTTCATTCGTATCTATAGCAGCCTCGGGCTTACCCTTCTACACATTGACCCATTCTTTATGAAAGGATGATACAGTCGGTATCATCCAGTCAGTATCACCTGGCTTGCCCGCTCGGTCTCGTCTAAACCAGACAAATACGCGGTATACATGCCATGTGCAGTGGCATCTTTTTCCTTTCATTTCATCTCATTTACATATAACACATCTATTCATCTATCATTCATCATTTCGCATACTTCATCCATCTTATCATTCATTGCTCCACATACATTCAGCGTAGCCAGACGGGCTACCACAATCCACTTTTCGGCCCTCCGGGAGACAGAACGTGACGGGTGGCAAACCGCAAAAGATTTTACTCCCAGAGATTCTTCACACTCCAGACCCATTAGACGACATAAACTTGGGGTGGTGTGAACCATGGTGGTGGTAGATTTTAGGCCGCTACCATACGGTGAGGAGCCGAGTCTATTCTTTCGGCTTTGTCGCTCGTTTAGCACCACCCGGGAAACACCTATAGGTTGAGTCTAGGGTTAGGTGGTCGAAGCCATCAGACTCGAGCGACTCATCCCCTGAAGTCAATTATACGCGTTATTAAGGATAACTCAATAACTATTAGTTAGAATTTAACAAATTTATATGAGACCACTGGAAAAGCACCAGCTTTCAAATAAAAAAAAGAATCATCAAAATAGATTCACCTAGAAAAAATCTGCACACAGGTACATAAAAAACTACAGCCGAATTAAGGACCTACTCATTTTTTTGAAGTCGATTGAAAAGGTATTACATCGTAACATATTTATACCCCGTTAAAAGTTCATGAGTCTTCAACCGCCAACTCTTCAGCTGGTTGCAATAGATACAGGCGAACTAATGCTCGTGTCGTATCTTCTGGTTTTCGATCATGACAAAAATCTTCGAAATGTCATCATGAAAGCAGTTTCGGTACTTCGCTAATAGGCTGTATGTTATGCTATGAATGTGTTAGAAATTACTGTCTAAATTATTTGATGTAAAGGAATATTTCTCTACAACGACTTCTACGTTACAAACATTATCGGAATAGGCAAAAACAAATCAATTCATTCATTTCAAGTACTACTCCACTAAAGCTTGGTATCTGTACAAGCCAATCACATTCAGCTTTTATTAGGAAATTGGGCCCCGACTACCAAAAGTCTGATGAAGCTCATTTTTCGGCCTCTACTCCTCTCTATATAAAAGTGGCTGAATTACTAGATGTATCATATTAACCCATCACGAGTCTTTATGTTCAGTACCTACTAGTGATGGGATTTAATGATAATAATGATGACACTATAATCAAATTGGCCTTACCAACAAGAATGAAAAGACCTTGAACGAATTAACCACTGGACCCGACATATAAGCGGACTTACCTATACCGGTCTTGTCAGTAACCAGGAAATTCTAGCCTTGGTCGTTTATTTTTGCGTCAGTCTCAAGCACTTACTTGTCAACAAAACATCTCCCAAAAATGACTAAATGTTCAATAGTGTAAAAACTATAGCGGCGGAAGCAGCACTATTTCTTTTCACTTGTAAGTACATTATTTTATTATATTTATTGTTATTTATCACAAAATTTAATCAAATGTAAAATAAAATTTTGTATTATCCAACTATATTAAAGTATAGTTGATATTTCTATGTATTGTTGACATCTGACAACCATCACAAAATGGGTGGATTATACCATTCAGAACGAAGGACTAAAACTGTGGAGTGAGTCAATTTGACATCGACTAGTGCTTGCCATGTCGAAAAATATATCGAAATTTGACGATATGACCGAATGAAGGATGATGTTATTTGTACAATAACACTTAAAATAGTTATATAACAGTATCCTACAATCTGATGTCATTAAATATATAATAGTAATTTTTATAATTAAATAAAAATAGTATGCATATAATAAGTATCTGTACTTAAAGTATTTAAACATATAAATTACACGAATTTTCAGATTTCTTAGTGACCATTCTCGGAAAAGAAAGTGTAAAGTAGAAGCATTTCGTGAAGATGAAACCTGGATTCTGACGAAACACAGCGCCATATCGACGATGTAGTAACAAGAACCTTTATCTACCAGAACATGATTTTACAGGAAACGAAAAAAACTTTTTATTTATTTTAAACGCAATTTATGAAAAATACTATTATTGGATATATATTAAATAAGATGCGAGTATAGTGGGCTATGTGCGACTAGTGCATATACAATCAACTTTTTGATTTGGACGTATATAGGTGATATTGCAATCTAGGCTTTGAAAATATACATTATAATAGCAAAGATAGAAGATATTTCTAGTAAGAAATTTCTATAATATTTTAAAGAAAAGGCGTGATTTTCACACAATAAATTTTTTAACTTCAAAAATGTTTCAGATTGTTAGAAAATAACATCGTCATATTAATTATTACAATCAAATATCTGATACAACATAAAAATGGCTACATTGCTCTTGAGACTTAATTAAAAGAAAACAGAATATAATCAATAATTACGATTATTGGAACAAATACAATGGAAGAAAAACATGTTATGCCGACCGCAAATAAAATTGGACAAGGGCAGGAAGATGATGTTGGGACAACTATGTTGTCTCAAAAATTATGTTTTATTAAATGAACCAAATGGTTCAAACAAATGGCAAAGTGTCATAAAAATTATGGCAATCTTTAGGTAATACTGCTTTTAGTTGTTGCAGGTGGTTGTACTTCGTTACAGTAATTGGAATTTTGTTAGGATGTAGTGGAAGATAGATTGCTTCCGAAGCTAGTAACCTAGGTCTGTGCGGCAAAGGAATCAACTGTTCGTCAAAAACCAGTTTAACTTCGATTGTCATAGTATTGTACTTTATTACTCGGATATCTACAACCTGTGGATCGCCAGCTTTGCGGCCTGGTCGAATACTTTTATAAAGCATATTTTCAAGTCGGGCATAATCTTTAACAAATTCATGATCTACATTAATTGCTTCATAAGGGTTAGTGCTTCTTACCTCTTTAGTAATCGTGACATAATCACTAGGCAAATGTATTTCCCGATTTTTGAATTTTCGCTCAATGGTACTGTGAACCTAGTCACACTCCATCTGAGTGTGACCTGGTTCTAAAAATGTTTGCGTTATGATTACGTTATGTTTCTTGCTCAAAAGGAGCAGTGCATTTGCCAGCACACAATTACGATTCTGGTATGTGCACCCGTCGGAGTAAATAACAATTGATAACTGATGTGGAATACAATGTCTTTCTAAATAATCAATTAAAAACGTCGCAAAAGTGCTAGACGTTAAATCAGCAGAAGTTTCGTCGAACCAATAACTGCAGTGCAGTGGTTACTAAATTAAAAACAGTAAAATTATGGCACGTTAACTTTGTCTTGAAATACAAAGCACTAGCAGTAAGGTAAGGATAAATTCTCCAGCAGCTGCTTTTTTCTTGTCCTCTTCTTTTTCTTGTCTAGCCCTATTTTTCTTAATTATATGTATTTGGTAATCTGATTCATTTAAATTACCCGAATTGTAACTTGAGCAGGTGTCACACATGTCTTTTTTAAGCGTAAATAGTGACAAATTTTTGTCAGGAAAATTATTTTCAAATGTAAATTTACTAACATAAGGTTGACTAGTTTCAGTGCAATATTTCTTATACGCTTTATATAAGTCAGAAAGAGAACGATAGATTGGTTCTATGAAGAGTTTAGCTGTATCTTTTCTTGCGTAATGCGATGGCAATTTTGGCAAACTTGTAAAAAAATTGTTTAAAATCGAAAGTTTCGTTTCTACTTCTGCTCTTGGAGTCTTTGTTTTAGAATCATATATTGCATCATGGTTTGAAGTCATGCCAAACTCACTCTTTTTTACCCATGCTTAAACAGTGAATGATCCCAGTATCACTGGGAGGTGTTTAAAAACATTTGTTTACATACTGGTACTTTATTTGAACAATCTTTTTCAATCGGCAAAAAATATGATAGAGTTCCCTCCCGCCTAGATAGTTCACTAGCCGATTTAGTTTTCCGAGATGTACTAGATCGTGTCACCAATCCCGTAACGTAAACTCTTCGTTGATTCCAGGTCATTTTCTTCCAAAAATTGCTATGTATATCCTTTCAACAATCCTCAGTGAACCTATCACAGCCTCTTACCTTACTTTTCTTACAAAAATTGGAGACGCAAGTTGGTCTTAGCCGTCTTGCTTGTCTTACAGTATCTTGTTGGAACTTCCCCTATCTTTTGGTTTAGAATATCCTTGATACTCTTCACCTCGCATTTGCTTCAAAAAAGCCTTGTTCCTTTTCCAAGATTTTGGGTCAGCATTGTGACGACGTTTTCGACCTCTTCATATCTCCATAATCTTGTTGGTCCCCAATCACCAACACTTCAGCAAAATTTCTTTCTTCAGGAATTTGGTAAACATCATCTGATGTAGATTCGATCTGACCCGGTTTGTTAAACGCACAATAAAGGTAACGGTAATGTCCAACAACGCTGGAACCGATGGCGACTTTTTTAGGGAACTAATCATATTGTTTGTATCATGCGTTAAATCGGATAATGACCAGGACCTTACTACGAGACGACAACGAGTGCTTGAATATAAAGAAGTAGATTCGTAATCATTATTGTCAAGGATTTCTGTGGGTTCAAAGCGACAGATTTCTGGTGGACTTAAAACATTGACGTTGGCGTTGATAGCTTCATTTGGGTTGGCATAGGGTTGAGATCGCTTTGTTCAGGACTACAGCAATTGCCAGAAAAAGGCGTGTTGATGTTATCTTCAGACTAAAAATAAATAAATAAATCATTATTAAATGTAAAGTTAAGGTGTTCTTACAAATTAGGTTCCTATTTATGCAAAGCGGAAGAACTTTATACGCAAAACCTTCACATAATTTTAATATCTTACCATTTCGTGTTGATGTCCAAATATCTGTTCATTTTCCTCAGCAGTAGAATGTCTTAGGTTTGTTACCAAATTATCTTGTTGAAGTTCGCTAAGAATCCTTTTGCTTCTCACTCATTGTAGAAATTGAGCCATAGACGTAGTAATAATATTGTCAGCCTATAAAAAAGATTATTAGATATTATAATTAATGACTAAACATCAGTATTTTTTGTTAGAACGAAATAAAAGTTATTATGGTTCTATACTAATACAAAAGCAATTGCTTCTATCTACTAAAAATGTACAAATCAAATTTGTACACTCGAACAATAACTTCTATGTTCTTGGAACACACCAATAAAACTTACGATAACATAATAATCTTATGATATTATTGTAGTATAAAACTAAATTTAAGTAGATGATTAACAAAAGCTGTATATTTTATTAATATAGCGGAAAAACCAGAAGACTTCATCAACTTTAACACCCTAACTACTTCTAAAAAAAAACTATCAAACAAATAAACATATAATAAACGAATAAATATTAAAAACCATCACCACGGTTACTAAATATCATTAAACAATCATATTAATAATTAATGTAATATACCAATATTTCAATAATTCTCGTTATGATGGCTAGTCAATTCCAGCAAATAATCTTTAAATCCACGTATCTGTGTTCGCTTGCACCGTTTGTTTTTGTTTGCACGGGCGATCTTCGATCCTGTTATGATGGTAAAATTTCTACCCGCACTATTTATATAATTTTGTATGAGCATAAATATTTATAATTAGCAAAATAATTACCTGGTATAACAAAAATCCCACTATTTACATTAAAAACAACAAAAACACTCTTCCCGCAAACTTTCACGTTGCAACTTGCTCCGAATTCAAACGAAATGACAGAAGAAAAAAGGTAAGCGAATATCACATGATCCCTTCTATCCGTCTCACTCACGCATTTTTAGCTTATCTATGAAATTATCCTTCTTAGACGCAAGCAGGACCATTCAGTCGGCCGGCAGCTGCGTGAAAGTAAGTACGTATCTAGCAGGAGTGAAGATAGGAGGTATTGACAGAAATAATTTCGTTAGGGTTATTTAGTAGTTATTGATATTAGTTTCTTAGATGTTATTATCAGAAAATTTGATGCACATTTGCTTAATAGTTATTGTCAGTTATTAATAACTGGTTAAAAAATAAGATATAAAATTTATCTACGAAAAAAAAGTAAAATCGCAAAAATGTCAGTTAGGAGTTCTTGTCACTTCATCGTCAATATGCAGTGTACATTTCGATACTGCCTGTTTTAATACTAATGCAAAGAAACACATAATGGCACCAATGAAGGCAATCGCATTGCCCATAAAGACAAGGGAAAACTGATACTTCCCTCAAGTGATACCATAGCTGTTTGTCAGCACTTCGAACTCGAACTTACGAAGGGTGTTCAGAATGAAAGACTAAAAAAAGATTACACAACAGACTTTCTCCTGTCGAAAATAACAGAAACATTGCTGCAACTTCCGTTGTACGAAGACATTCATTTCCATAAATTTGAAAACAACGACATGAATCACGTCGAGAAATTAACGAAAGCCATTTCTGAAAAGTATATAAATATTAGAATTGCTTATATAAGAAAATAAGCGAACAAAAAAATTCTAAGAAACACATTTTAAGAAAGATGATACATATTAAAAGTCAATAAACCTATTTAAATAACTTAAACTTAACAAAAAATTTGACGTTTATCATTAACTAATTGAATAAAAAGTCCATAACAATGTCTTACAGCTTATTTACGATATGCCTTTTCTTTCTCAGTCGTTCATCGATATATTTTATCGACTACGTTCAAGCACTAGAAATAGAGTGAACTTCTTCGAATTTCGTATCTATGTTTATATTAACGTAATAAAATCTTTGTGTGCGTTGTTCTCCACTTGGTTGAACGAGTTTTCATACATTTGTGTTTTATGTCGGGTCCAGTGGTTAATTCGTTCAAGGACAAGACATATTAGTCAGACTCCGTGACACTCGGTGTGAAGATTAAGTGAGAATATTGCCCTTTCTGAAATTTCTTATGGCCATAGCTTGCAAATTCTTTGCTGCCTTATTTTTAATAAATTCCTTTGAAATACATCTATAATAACTTTAATTTTATCATGTACTTAATACTTAGTTTTAATTGTACCCCTTATAGAGCACCAAATTACTCGTATAGCCTATGATGACAATGTAGCTCCAATATAAGCTTTAAAATGTGCAATGTCAAACGTAATACAACTTTGTAAATAAAAATTAATTTAATGATAATCAGTTGTATAGAAGAACATATTTTTTAAACTCGCTAATAAAAACTAGCAAACTGGTTGAAATATAGATTAAGCATCACAGTGATAATAATCTAAAAAGTTTATTATTGCAATATTAATGTTTATAATATATTGCGTTAAAATAAAGTAGTTTTACTAACAGTACAAAACATCTCTTATCAGCATTTAAAAAGTATCTCTTTCGCAACATAAAACAACTTGCAAAAATTTTCTTGGCTACTGAATTGTACACATTATTTATTCACAGGCTTCTTTTCAACTGACAGTCTTGGTAGTTGACTGCTTCAACGGAATGCCTCACTAGTTAAACTCACCAGCGTTTTTTATAAGAATTGGCAGTATTTGAAGGAGAGCTATTCATTTTTTTAAATTACTGTATTATTTTTTTTTAATCCTTGTTAAAATTTAAATAGGCACGTTATTTTAAATATTTAGCACTGGTGCACTTCTCAACCATTACGAAAATCTAGTTAAATAGCCAGAAGTTTCTTCTGCGCAAAACTGTAAAACTAGACAACAATTTCTGCAAATATACATAGAAAAGAAAAAGATAAACATTTATATGACAAGGATATATCCAAATATTTGTTAACCTGAACTTGTGATATATGTGTTGCACGAAAACTAATACAATACCAAAAGAACCAATTCCACTACCTCCTCGGCCCGTGTCACCACGTCAGTGGTGACTGAGCAAATACCAACACATCGTAACATAACAGGTCTTTACCTATGAAATTGCCATTCTGCAGTACTAGCCATTTCAAATCAAAATCATTTTGTTTGGCTAAGATTTGAATTCTATGTTTTTAAAATAAATAAATTTGATTTGAAGATTCAAATTTATTTTATTTTAAAAACATGGAATTATTTTTCAAAATCAATTATTTGTTTATTGATTAGCCGTATGTTTTTATTGCATTTAAATATTTTTCGTCATGATGGAGACGTTCAAAAATCGAGTAAATATGGAATATGAGTACCGTCGAGCTACAACGCAGTACAAGCGGTACACAAAACCTCAACGACGTTTACAGAGTGAATTCTACAAACGAACGCGCCACCTGTTATTGGTTTACCTGTTCTGGAAATTTCGACCTGAAAGATGAACACCGTGGTTGTTTGAAAACTTTAGTTGATAATGACGAATTAATGGCGATTATGGATGCTGATGATACTCTATCCACGGTTGAATTAGCAGCAACTTTCGATGTTAGCTTTAGAAGAATATTGGTCCGTTTTTGTCAAATTGGCAAGTTAATAAAGCTTGACAAGTGAGACAATCGTCGCAACGTGCCTTGCCCTACTTAACAGAGATACAAACGAAAGAAGTTTGAACCTCATTGTAACCTGCGACAATAAATAGATTCTGTTTGACAATTGCAACCGCTCCGCAATTTGTTTCTTTACCCATAGGTAAATGATGGCCAATTTTTGGTGGTCTAGCGCCGGTGTGATTCATCACGGCTTCTTACCAAACGCAATGAGCATTACTGCAGAAGTGTACTGTGAAAAACTGAACACAATGATGGAGAAGCTCACACGTCTCCAACCAGCTTTGGTCAATGGCTTATCCACGCCGTTCCTACACGACAACGCGCGACCTCAAACTGCTCCAGGGATGGTCTCCAAGTTATAAAAGCAGGGGTTAGAAGCTCTCCGTTATCTACCGTACTTACCAGATCTTGCGCCTGCGGATTTGGTTTTTGGCGAGCGAAAAAAATTCAAACCCGAGAGGCGGTACAAAATGCCTTTAAAGAATTTGTCGCCGCCCGTCGAGTAGATTCCTTCAAGAAGGGCCTCAATCAATAAACTACCACCACATTGGCAGAGATGCATCGATTGCATTGGTGATTACTTTAATTAGTAAAAATAAAATTATAGACAAAAATTACGTTAACTTATTTCATAACTTATTACTTATTTCATAAAAAATTATAATTTCATGGTTAAAGACCTAATATTATCTATCAAAGTCCGTTTGCATCAAATATTAATAACACAGATGATTTGGGATTTATGGATTTATTTACAATATTTTCGCACGGAGACAGTTCTTGACGTTCGTTTCGGAAAGCAAAATTACTTACAGAGTCAAGACCACCTGCTGTACATATATTTGAAAATTTTTGAAGTGAAAACTTCTTTAGCGGCGTTGTACACTTTTTGTAATGGGTAAAAAATGTTAAACTCGCGTCAGGACACGTGACCCTAATCGAAAATACGTAAGATGGATGGAGAGCGAGACAGCCGGCGCGGCGTAGGAGAGGAAGTATCCCACTCTCTTTCTACGGCTACGGCACGGCGAAAATGTATGCCTGCGTCGTTTAGGCGGCGCAGGGCGCTTGCACGAATGTACCTAATATAAATTGTCATGTTTGTGTACGATAGCACAATAAATAAATATTGTATTCTATCACATAAATTATAGTACGTTTGTACTGATAATTAAAGAAATTCGTGCAAAATTATTCTCTAACCATTCCAAAATATCAAATATGCACAACGTTAATATTCAAGTTTTCACTTCTGCCGGCACACCCGTCGTTTTTTATATTATTTATTTGTTGTACATAGACCAAATAATTGCATATAAAATTTTTAATCGAAACTTATTAAACATTATCGCAATTTGCTAAACAATACAAGAACTTACCCTGAATCATTCCCTGCCCAAAGTTTGCGTAGGTAGTAACATTATTTAACTTGTGGCATGTCAAAGCACACCAGTGGCATTGACGCCTCAGCTGCACATACATCCGATATCTGTACTGCTAACGAAACAAAACCATAGCTGGATTGAAATTGCACTGCAATTGCATTTTTTGTGCTTATTTCTTGCTACTGACTCGACCGCAGCACCTGTGTGACTCAAGATTATAACCATTTTTCCAGGTTACCAGAGTGACCCCGTCCAGCCTTTGATCATGCATGAGACTCGGGTCGGGTGGTTCTAGCTCACATGAAATGTTTGCAGATGACAAGGGCGTGACGCACTATATTCATTTAACAAGTGTTGAGGAAATCTGCAAGCACATCTAATGCAACAGGGCAAAGATCCCTGACGCCATTGCCTATTATTCAAGTTTATGTTTAATATGCTTTCTTTTATTTCTTTTCTACTTAATTTTCTGAATGTTTATGTTCAAATGTTAAGCTTTAGGTAATGTATATACATACATTCATGTAATCAATATTGGGCTTTATTTGAAAATCAACGCCGCTGTCATTTAATACAGCAGTAGTTAGCTGATGAAATAGGGGCCCAATTTATTTTTATACATTGTCTCTGGTATTTTTATCTCATGTTATTTCTTTTTGTTTGAGATGTCAAATAAAATATTCTTTCTTTCTTTCTAAATTTTTCGTTAACAATTTGTCGAAAATGTTGACCTGGGCGATATTAAAATAGAAATAGCCAAGTAGGTGAATTTCTAAGTGTTTACGTCAGCCTGGGCGTTGAAAAGCAGCTGTGTAATAGTACTAGAGATACGCATAAAGACAATTGTTTAAAGTGTTCTTGAATAGACAAGAGAGAACTAGAGGGTTTTACTGTAAATTATAGTTGAGATAACTTCTGGGAAAACTAGAGAATTGAGCAACTGTCTTTTCTATAATTTTAAGTCCCGGAAAATATTACTGAAATTGGAAGTAATTACACACAAGTAAATACTCACATTTAATCCAACATCTTTCTGTATTGCAAGGTAAATGATCTCTAATAACTATTTCTGGGTTTTAACCAATAGTATTTTAAATTGTACTTCTAATTTTATTTCTGTATTTCAATAAACAAATAAATATTGAATGCGTTATAATAAATCAATAACTATTATAACATGGGCCCCTCCCATTTCTTCTCAAGGATTTACCGTAATCATCGTACTTTGCAGGTGGACTGGCGATTGCAAAAGACATCCTTCTTAGACGTTGCTCCTCGTCGCTGGTCCAAGCATAAAACACCTGTTACATCTTCTTCGTCAACCCGCAATAATCCAAGACTGAACATACTCGTCCACTGTTGTAGGACTCTCTATCGCCAGGAAATTATTTTTTAACGTTTCTTTCTAGTTAGTTAGCCGAATTGTTTTACAATTGGCAAATATTGTATTAAACTCTTATTCTTCTTTACTAACCCATAAAGTTCCACTGCTGAACATGGACCTCTACCATTGTAGGGAGGTTTTACCTCAATAGCCACGCTTGACTGACGGATTGAGACAATCGTTGATTCAGCCGCCTCGCACCTTTGACATTGCTATCCTTCGCCGGTCTAGAAATTTTATGTCTGTGGTACAATTTGATTTATACAACCTTATATCGGAAACTATGATATCTTTTTGGCATATTCCGTAGTTTTCTCTTACGACACATAAGGTGTGAAATAGGATGATGTATTCTCTTATGCCTCCACCACAAGACACTCATATTCGATACCGATCACAATATTTTAATTATTTTTAGTTTTCGTTTCTAATTTTAACTTTATTGATCGTCATTTACCCGTAAAATTACTTTGTTTACAGGTCATTGAAAAGTTGTCAGCCATTTTTATACCTTAGGGAAAGCTACGTTTGCGTTGATGTCATACCTCTAAAGGGTAAATGTTTAATCTGGACCGAAGCAAGCCTATAAATAGATTATCTATAAACTCATCTCGCCGGCCTATAACTGTCGGATACTACGGTAAATCTTTTAATAGAATCAGAACTTTTATCATTGCTCACTTTTGCAAAGTATAATTAATATATAACCTTACCTATTCTCCTTCGGTATAAAATAATTATAGGTGACAATATCACAGTAAAACTTAGTCAACAACACTTAAATTACGCAACAGCTATTGATCTATATGCAAAAATAACTTAAACGTCAGCCCAGAAATTATTCGCTTTGGACATTGACCTTTTCTATAGTGACACTCGTATTTCCGTAAACGCATTCTGGCGTTGCGCAAATTATTAATATTTATTTAGCCACTTTAGAGGAACCGAATTATTAAAATCCTCTAAAGACCTATTAATTTTAACCACCCGAAATTTGAGAACAAAAATTGATTTATCACTAATAATTAAACCTCGGCTGTCTATGTTTCTCCGAAAAGAATGATGGAAATATTTCTTGTTTTAAAATGAAAAGGATGATAGCGTCGTTAAATTTATAGCGCAATAAAGTTTTAAGTACAACTCATCAATGTAGAGCACGTCAAGTAATACCATTAGTAATCTGTAACTGCTTATTTGATTTATAGCTGCATTTTTAAACCGCCAAAATCATCAATTTCACATCTCAACGTCAAACTACTTGGCGTGTATTTTCCAACTATGCTCCTCTTGTGTGGTATAGCTCCTTTTTTATCTGAAGTAACTCTTTGAAGGGTTGGGTATTGCATGCTTTGAATCATTTCATCCTAGTCCTCAGATATGACGAGGCATTTATAACCTTGTTGGTTTAAGTTATAGCTATTGACCTCTATAAGCTGCAGTAGCTATTCACGATTATGTGCTCTGTAGCCAGTTTGGGTACTTTACGTTTGGTATTAAGGTAAAGGGATGATTATACTAACATCTATTGAAGATCGTTAGGTATTTCTGGTATTCCCCTTAAACTTAAAACTTTCCCAAACACTAACAACACCAGCTGGACAAAATTTATTGAGGAATCCTCTTAAGTCACCTCTTTACAGTGATTTAGTAACACAGACAGGTATGGGTGAAACTTGTGCGGTAGCATTCAGCTATTCGCAATTAATGTGAATACCATTTGGTTATAAGTATAATATCCTGAAAACGTCTACAAAAAAGGTATAAGTGTGGCAGTGCCAGTTTCTTCAGTTCAATTACTGTTTGTACTGTCTTACTGTATAAATACTTTACACTGCTGACGGAACTTAGGCCGTTTTCCGACTTGTCGGTGCGGGAGCGCTGCGGATTGGTTTCACTCGGTATACGCGGTACCGAAAACTTGCCGAGCGCATATATTATTTTAATGTGCGTCTTCTAATTGGCGCGATATGTGCGGGAGCGGGGAGGGATCGTTTTGTTATACCGCGTCTCGGGCCTCTCGGGATGCGTGTCCAGCGGCCTATCGACATGTATCGCGCACGGTCATGCAAACAAGATGGCGGAGCGATATATTCACGTCGTTTTAGTAATAGAAATTGAATATTCTCTAAGCCTTGTGTTTCGCTTAGTTAATACTGTAGTTAACAAATTAAAATATAGAATATCAAAAAAAAGCTCTTCGTAAAGTTTTTTTTTTGATATTCTATAAGTACATCAATAAAAAAAATTCGTCATCTTGGGAAAGTTCTTGGGCCGCAACAAAAAGTCGACAATAAATATTATTTTCGATACGTAGATGACGCTAGTAACGTTTTATTTCGACGTTACGTAGGCGATTCAATAGCAGCACGCCAAAATATCGTCATCACTCGAACACAACACCTTCGGTACTGCAGGATTTTATACCGATAAGTGAGTAGCTGAAGGCAACGCGGTATCGTTTCGGTACAGACCTTAAAGATCCCGCACTACTCCCGCACGCAAAAGTATGAAAATGACCTAAAATATATACGGTGTAAAGTACTAATTTAACTGTGGTGTCAAATACTAACCTTTTCCAGAAAAGGTAAGACAGCTCAGAAGGAAGATCTTTATGTTGCGATTCTTCAATTTTCATGTTATCGCCATCTTGAAAAACAAGACCAATTTTTCTTTTGCCAAGACGTAACATATATGGGGCCGTAAACTTCTTTACTTTAATTCCCATAGAATAAATATTAAGTATGTGCTGGTGAATGAGCAATAAAATACGTATATTTGGCAGAATTTTCTTGAAGTTTCCCTATTTCTATTATTTCTTCGATTCCTCTGTTATTTTTTTGTATTTTTTCTAAACTTTAGAGATGTTTGATATTTTAAGATGATCTGAGAGTTCTCTTAACCCGTTTTTTTCGTTTATAATGCCGCTTCTATTCACCAGCCTATGAGATTAGATGATATATGTACCATTTTAAAAAAAATATCTGTCTGTCCTTCTGTTTGCCCTGGTAGTTTTCTGCACAGTACTAGTTGAACAAATGGGGGAGTTTAGAGTTGTCCCCTCACCTTTTATCTTTGTTTGCTACCTTCAATTTTAACTCATTAGTTTTTTGCCTCACTCATAACACTGACTCCCTGACAAGTCTCAAATTCTCATTCTCAGCAAAAATTGCGTCACTGTAGAAAATCTCTCGTCTCGATCTTTTCTGATACGGCAACGCATTATTTATACATATATATAAATAAAGTTGAAGTTTCTGTCTGTAATATTAAAACAACTGCTTTTTCGAGCTGAGGAGGTTATTTGCATGCGATTGTGAAATTTTTTAAAATGTTATCTGTCTGGATATTTGCCTATGTGTCCGGAATAATCTTTGGAATGGTTGAACCGATTGTAATGACACCTGACGAACAGATAAAGAGCAATACCAGGAGTGATTATATTATCCGTTATAGCCATTTTATACGAAAAATTAATTATTATATATATTAAGGTTGGATAAGACAAATTTTCTTGGTGGATAATTATATTTCAGACTACTTTGTAAAAATTTTGTCTTCATTAACGCAAAATTATACGCGTGCGATCTGAATTAATTCAGAAACGAAGGTCACTCAAATAAAAGTGTAAATTGTTATCTACCCAAATGAACATAAATTAAAACTTGGATGTAATTGTAATTATACAACATTATTATAATTATCCTCATCATTACAGCTCTTTACAAGTCCACCGCTGAACAGAGGATTCATTATGATGACGATGATTATATATATATATACATACTTAACTATAATTATTCAATCGTTTCGTATTCTTACCTACGTGCCCGAAGTCAATCATATTACACGCATCGTTACCATAATCCTTCTGCCCTTACCGCAATTTATTAGGGGTGGGCGCAGCATTTTGTATTCCATAGATCCCGATCAGCCGTCATCTGTGTATTTACCGCCTTTCTAGCCATATGATATTTCACACAATCCATTCCATGTCCATGTTGCTCAAGGTTTTTCACTAAGTAATGGCCGCCTGGCTGACATTTACTCCCCCTTGGAAATAATTTATTTTCGCAGTATGCTTGTTAAATACCAAGAGAACGCTGCGGCTCCTCCGTTGGGTAAATCACTTAGTCGCCTTTAATGACACCGAGAAAAGAGCTGGGGTGGAGCTATTCTTTGCATCCAGCACCACGCGGGCGCATGATATCTATATTAATATGATGACTTCATACAACTATACTAATTATGTAATTAGTAATTACAAATATTACGCATTCACAATAGCATAGGATTCCTGCGGGATGCAAGTGGGGTGGGTGTTGCAACGTGTACAGTCTCCATAAAAGTATACAAATTAAATTGGGTGGAACTAGATTTAATATTACCGAGGGAAAAATTAATTAAAACAGAAAGAACAAACTTTTAAGAGCAAAGTAATAAAGAGTTGGAATTGTATATATAATATTTTATATATTATACAAATAAAAAAATATTTGGTGCGTTTGATTTTATTTATTATAGTATAGTTGTATGTTGGTCTTATCCCTTATTTATATTTACACAAATAACTGAAAAGGAAAAACCTTTAAGATTTTACATAAAATGCAAAATAAATGAAAAATAAATGTTACTACTACTAACATTTACGATATTTCTTCAGAAACTGCATAAAGTGCGTACGTTAAATTAAAACATTACTGTAGTCTTACCCAAGATGGCTTGGAAAGATTAACAGTTTATCCTGTTTAACATATTCTTCAGTATTACCGTTTTGAAAACACTTATGTAAACATCTTTATAATCATATTAAATTTTATTTAATCGATATGTCAGTATAATTTACATCTCAAAAGTAGGGTCAACAACTTCTACATAAAAACCGTTTTTTTCTGTCTGGTAGGAAATGTTCGTCTTACAGCACCTCACTCTAATAAATTGTATTTAATGTTTATCTTAAATCTAAATAACGCCACATAAATTAAGGCGAGGCGGAGGTGAGTCGCTATAATTAAGTAATTATAAAAGGCAATATTGTATAATTATACGTACAAAAGTCGATTATCATTTACAAGTAGATGGTTTTAAATAAATTATTCGTAAATTAGTAGTTAAACTAACAGCTATTCCAATTTCAGAGTTTTTGAAAGATGTCGAAAAGAAAACCATACAAGTCGATAAAACATCAGAGCGCATAAATCGTGCCCATAAATCCTTGGCGTAAATCAGTTAGATATTTGAAGTGTTGATATTATCGTCAGGCGAAATGCCAAAAAATTTTTTCTCCCGCATTTTATATAGTTCGAGATTTCTCGTAAAGGCGATGCACAGACAGTTCAAGTACGGTTAGACTGTAATTTGTAGGCTTTGCGGGATTTTCTTTTTTTAAATTACATCGTATAAAAGTTGGATCGTTCTTTGTAACGTTCACAAGTTATGAAGTTGATTACAAATTGTTAGAGCAAACATATCTGTTTATTTACAGTGTAATGTTTATAATTATATCGTCTCAAAAATTTTTATTTGGTTTCTAAAAGGCATTTAATTAAAAGATTATTTTTAAATATTTGGCCAGCAAGAAAAATCAGCTAAAAAGTTGTATTAACAGCATAATAACTAAGCCCGAAAAAAAACTTTGTCGGCCGTAAAAAAAACAGCAATACCCGGTCAGCAACCAAATCAACAATTATCATAAAATAAGTAGATATTTGATCAGCTAATGTAATGTGTATGTTTGTATGGTCAGCGTATCATACAATCGGTTAGGTTACGTTAGGTTAGGTTTCCCATTTTATTTCATTTTCAAATAGTAGGTAGAGTAACCAATCCATTAATAAATGTAATAAATTTTGTTACAATAACTCAACTCAGCGAAAAAAATTGCGCACTTTTTTTTTTTGAAATAAAAATAATTAGCAAATCAAAGTCAATCTTACAGCTTGCCAAAATTTGATCAAATCCTAATCACGATTGGCTTTTCTATCACTAATAAAACTGCTGCAGATTATATATATTTAATTTCCAATGACATCAATTTTAAAACTAATATCACATTAATTGCTGATCAATTTAGTTATTTTTGCCAACCACTAGAAGCAGCTCAATTCATTTAAGCCAGCTATTAATTCAGCTAAATACATTTTGCAGCTGACCAAAACCTCTTTAATTAGTTGACTGTTTATATAATAGCCTTTTAAAATGCATTTTTAAGTAATCTGGTCGGATAATAACTTAATATTTATATAACAAAAGACAGATTCAATCGTTTATGCGCTGTCCGTGGTCAAAATTTCCCTGCATGATGGATACCCAAATTTTACTAACCTACCAATGCCTACTAAGATTCTTAAGAGGTGTACACGTTTAGCAAAACACAATATAATTGGATTACCTATAATATGGAGTCACAATGATTTCTCAGGCAATCAATAGTACAAATATTAAAGTATTGATATGCATACACGCAAGGTGAACAAAGAGATCGCTCCGAGTGGGCTTGTCTAGCCCACCCCGGATGCGCGTTGGTGGACTGTGGTGGAAGGGGTGTCCTTTGCCGTACTGTTATTCTTGCCGCAACCTAACTGGAGTTGCGGGGGAATATGGGTGTTGGTATAGCTATACGCCACTCGACCTAGCATTCGCAATACTGCCAGGGTTGCACTGTCGATGAGGTGGTAATGGGCCCCGGGGGGAGAGAAGTGTCAGTATTGCGAGGCGCCAACCTCCCTCCCCTCTGCGCCCAAAACTTGGTTGGAAGCAGATCCATAGACCACGTTCACCTCTGGGGTAATAAATCCTGGAAATTACAATTGCAATTAGATTTCCTTAATGTCATAGATATGCAGTTTTCGCACTTACTAAAACACTTACACGAATATCATGCCAAAATAAAACGGATACTGAAAAATTACAACATTTTATTCCTGTTCGTATTGATCTTTTCAAAGTATTTAATTAACGTTAGATCATGTATACACTTTTCCATACGTCTATGCCGCTTATAAAAAAACTTCTCTTCTTTAGACACCTCAGAAATCTAGAAATCATAAGTAGCAAAATCACAAGGTGCCAGCTCATGTGGGTGTGAAGGAATAGCCAAAATTTCAATGAAAATGGTAGGTAGTTATTTTAGCTGATGTGTCCCGGACGCCTGATTTAATTCACTTGTCTTTTATGACACAAAAAAAGCTGTCACATATCGCTTGGAGTTAACCATTTTTTTTTTGTGTACTTCGCCCACAACGATACTTCATTGGAGTCGGCTCATCTTCAAAGCACAGTAGAGCCACGTAATGGATGAACATTACAGACTATAAAAGTCCATTGCAGTACATAGGCCTCTCTCATAGATTGCCTCATAGGGAGATTTTACCATAGTTGCCACGCTTGGCAAGCGGGTTGGCAACCGCAGTTTTCATTATTTTGAGTTGTTGTTAAAAAGATGCTGCTGCCCATCGCTTTTTTCATTTTTCCACTGTCGCCTCTTCCGACACCCTCGAGACGGTATGGAGTAGTGGATGCGCTTACACAGCCACCCTCTTCCTACACCCTCGGAACGATATGGAGTAGTGGATACGCTTACACAGAAGGGGATCGGCTCTGGCAACTACAGGGCGGGAACCAATAACTGCCTGAAATAAACAGTCGTCTAACCAAGGTTCTAATGAGACTGAACAAGCCACAGATCAGTCAATGCTATCACAGGACATGCTCTTTTAACAAAATATTTATTCACCATAGGTGTTACTGATAGCCCCCTGCGCAGGGCATGCATGGGAGAGGATGAAACGGCGGCTCACGTGTTGCTGACATGTCCAGAAGTCGCTTCATACAGGGCTAAACATCTCGGCACGCGGGGATCGCTCCTTGAAGTTGCTTGCAACATCAAAGGACTTCTTCGAGGAAATATCATGGCTCGAATAACCACATTATTCCTGCCCACACGCAAAATACGCGCTTAGACGTGTAGTTGCGGAAAACAGTCCGTCGTAAACTAACTATGCTTACACAGCCACTACACGGTCAGTACATCCTAATTTATTTTCTCAATTGGGCGAATTTATTTCAAAATTATTAAGTCGAAATATTTTTAAATAATTCCTTTCCTAATTTATAAACAAATGTAAAGAATTTACGATGATGTTTAATTTGTCAGTAGCAAACAAATGAGTAAAGAGCGTCCCGACTCTTTTTCCACGTCTCCAGTAATACGAATTAAATTCCATCAGTAGTAAAATTAGTACTGTTACGGTTATATAATACACCACAATTTTAAAATCTATCGTATCGCACGACATTAAACTTTGTTTCTTATAAACATATATACGAGAAAGTTGTTGCTAAATTGAAAGTTAGGGTAAAGTTTTTAAATAAAGGTCAGCTTATTTCTCCAACATGGCACCATGCCAAATAAAAAATTCTGTCACGTACATTGAGTAGTTAGTAGTTACAGACAACATAAGAACTACTTTAATAAGAAACTATTTTTCATTCCAACGTCTTCGCAGACATTTCAATAAAACGCTTTGAAGGAGTAAGAGCGTTATTACCGTCCTATCAGACTACGAGAGTAAGGGAAGAGAGAGTGCTCCCATACTTGGGCACTATAATCCTGTCCTGCACAGATGGCTAGTCAACGTTGAAACTGGCTGTCAAGACCAGTGACCAGTAATAAAAAAAATATTATATTCTTAACTATTTATTTCATTAACTTCCGTTCTATTCTATTGTATGCCATTCAACTATGTGGGGTCGTGATACTGCCTTGGTTCGAGCCGACACTTCCGTGCAACAGCTAAAGCTGACAGTTAGCTCTATCGCAAAGAACATTCTTGCAAAGAACTCCCATAGATAATGTATGTAATAATATTTTAACGTCTATGCTGTTACGTGTCTGCTACGTACAATGTGAATGCATATGTGAACGAAGCATTATAACTTTTCGACAGAAAAATGTCTCGATTTTATAACTAAACCAAATCTTGCACCTGAAATTATTCATCAAAACGTTCGTAGTATAGTAAAAAATACATTCATGAATTTATCATTATGATGAGCATGACCAGTGACATGACCGTGGTCTTACATTAGGCAAGCCGAACTTTATAAATTCTTCAATGTTCACCTATTTTGCAGAGTCCTTCAAGCTGAAACCCTCCCCAACGATATCCGAAAATTTATTACGTCAAGACTTAGTGGGAATTGGTGACAAATATTGACTGGAGAAAAAAAAATTGCGACTTAATACTTTAGGAGAAATAGCCTTTTTTGGGAGGATTATAGTATGAATTCAAGCCAACAGCCTCCGTTCGGAAAAGCCATTACTGTCTGATTTTGAGATGTGATTCCACTTTTAAAATTTAGTGAGCTATTGGTGATTTTAATTAACTAGGATGAAACATTGCTCCAAAAGAACCAGTTATTCATATGTCTTAGGGAGGATTCTAGCTTGAAGATTATATACATATATATATATATATATATATATATATATATATACAAGTTGGCGCAATAGAACGTGCATATTGCGTCATCTTTTTTCGCGGGGTAAACAGTGCGCGGGCGGGGAGAGCCTAGCGTGGTTGGATAGTGGCACTCGTGGAGTTTTAGTAACCATGAGTCACTTTGACGGGAAGCGTCGTGCTTTTTGTGTTCGCACGTTTTACGAGAACGGTCGTTCATACATCTTGGTGGAGCCACGTGTTTAAGGCTGCCGAAAATCTAGTTCCCCGGTCAAACCTCAAACCTATTACGCGAGATATTAACTAAAGTGGACTGTATATGCGATTGCTTCTACGCTTACGTAAAAGCGACTACTATAGCATGCGGTACAATGCACTCGCTCTTCCCTAAACTAAACTATTACTTGTCGAATCGATGAAAGGAATCCTGCTTGACTAGGAAAAAAAAACACAGATTGGAGCGGGTTAAACTATTAGCAAGCAGGTATAATTAAGGAATATTGACTCACCGGGGTTTCTTCTTCCTGTCGATCACTATAGCGGCGACTTCCGGAACCTCCTCTGGACAGACACTTCTGGGGCCCCAGTGGTGCGTCAGGAGAGAAGAGTTGGTTCAACGACGACTGCGGCGGGAGAAGAGGCTCGCGCATCGGTCGCGCGTGTCTTATATATCCTCGGCTCGGGTGATTACGCGATGTTCTAGAATCGTCTTCTTTCCCCTCCCACCCCACCACCCCGATGTGTCGATAGGAGGGTACGAATGATATTGTTTGGAAAGGAATAATGATTCTACAAGTTCCTACCGTCAAATAAAAAACGCGAATGGTTTTCCGCGCAACCATCTCCCCCGCCCTTGAAGGATTTCCTTCAAAAAAATAACTAAACAACTAGAGCTAAGATCGACTAACAAATAACTAACTAACGCTAAGATTACCTAAATTAAACTACAATTTCAGTCTAGAAAGCTAATTTAAATTATGGAAGAGGCAAGGGGCACAAACGGATAACAGGACGTAGGTAAGACCCAACCGTGGTCTTAACGCGAACTATCCTAATTACTCCGTCGGAACCGGGAAAGACCTCCTCGACGATTCCTAACGGCCAGTGGAGAGGCGGCGTATTCTCCTTAGTGAGCACAACTACGGTTCCTACAGCTAAAGGCTCTGTCGCTGTGTTCCATTTTTGCCGAGACTGCAAAGTATGCAAGTATTCCATCCTCCATCGTTTCCAAAACGATTGCACTAACCGATCTAATAATTTGTGGCGTGTGGAAATGCTAAGTCTGTTCTCATCCATATCCGCGGCGGGCAGATACCTTAGAGGCGTTAAAGTCAAAAAAATGTGCTGGAGTTAGAGCCAGCGGTTCCGAGGGGTCACTAGATAACGTCCGACAAAGTGGGCGGCTATTCATTACGCATTCAATTTGAGCGAGCACCGTACTTAGCTCTTCGAAGGACAAAATTTGATCTCCTATTACTCGGTATAAGTGGCTCTTTAGACTTTTAATATTAGTCTCCCAATTGCCCCCAAAATGACTCGCGGCTGGGACGTTCAGAGACCACTCAATGCGGTTCTCGGCTAGAATGTGAGCGAACTCCGAATTATAATACTTGCTAGCTAAGAGCTCGTGTAGTTCCGATAGAATACGTTTTGCACCGACGTATTTCGTACCGTTATCCGAATATAATTTACTTACAGGGCCTCTGCGCGATAGAAATCTTTTAAATGCACCCATAAAGCCTGCTGTGCTTAGATCACCAACGAGTTCTATATGCACTGCTCGAGTAGTTAGACATACGAAAATGCAGACGTAAGCCTTTGTGGATCTTATACCACGCCCGCGAGTGAGCGTGACCTTAAACGGACCAGCAAAATCAGACCCGGTGTGCGTGAAGGGCTTTACCGATTGTATCACTCTACAAGATCTAAGTTCCGCCATTTCCGAAAATGACGGCTTGGGGCGTGCCCGAAAGCAAGCTATACATCTGTGCACCCGATTGCGTATTAAACTACGTGCAGAAAGAATCCAATAATTCTGACGCAAGATCGACATCAATAAATCGGGGCCAGCGTGCGAGTTCAATTTATGATGATAATCGACTAATAAGTTCATGATATGGTCTTTACGCGGTAAAACTATAGGGTGCCGTTGGTCGAAACTCAATTGCGAGTTGGACAAGCGTCCACCTACCCTTACAATCCTGTAAAAATAATCCTGTAAAAATGGCTTAAGGCGTTGAAAGGCGCGACTACAAGCTCTATTCGATTGTAATCTTGTAATTTCTTCAGAGAAGTGCGCACGTTGAAGTTCACGTAATACTAGCGACTCGGCATAGTTGTAATCGGATGCTAAGACATACGGACGTCGCGGTAAAAGCTTCGCGAATCGACAAACGTAAATTACGCTACGCAATAATTTCGACCAAGAGGACAAGCGGTTCGCCAGAGCAATGATTGGAGAAACCTCGCTCGAAACGTTCGCCACTAGAGCGTGCCTCTTCTCTTCCGGCGGTTGTGACACTGACGAAGGTTCGAAATCGGTTATTGGCCATTGTGAGGGATCCAAGTAAACCCAAGAAGGTCCATGGAACCAAAGCGGGTGGTCCATTATTTGCATCGGGGTGAGTCCCCGGGATAGACAATCGGCAGGGTTTTCCTTACCGGACACGTGATAAAAGTTCCGCGTTTCTAACTCGTCTTGGATCTTGGCCACTCGGTTCGCGACAAACGTATCCCAACGGTGGGGTGAAGAATGAACCCAACATAAGGCGACGGTGGAGTCGGAAAAGGCAAATATTCTTTCTATGTGAACTCTATCCCTACATGCGCCGATAACTGTGGTAATAAGCTTGGTGAGTACTAATATTGCGCAAAGCTCTAAGCGCGCCAGAGAGACAACCTTACGGGGGGAGACTCTCGACTTAGAACTAATGAGGCTAATCGAATTTCTACCATTATTCTGGACATGGAAATATACAACGCCCCCCGTAAGCCTTCTCGCTGGCGTCTGCAAATCCAACAACCGTTATGCTGCTATTTCTATCGACATTTATATGACGCGGTATTTTAATTTCTCTTAGTAAAGGAAGTTCCTCTCTAAAGCGCTGCCACAATCGAACAATGCTGTCAGGCGGCGAGTCATCCCAATCGCATTCAAATAACCAAAGTTGTTTAATCAAAAGCTTAGCGTATAATACCACCGGAGCTACGAAACCCATGACGTCCCATAATCTAGCAACGCATGACAGTATTGTGCGCTTTGTGCATTTCTCTACGGGCGGATTTACCTTAAGGCTAAACACGTCGGACTCTGGTGACCAACACAGACCGAGCACCTTGTGTGTATCGGAATCGTCGAATTCCTTTATCGCCGAAAGACGGTGTGATAGTGGGATTGTATCTAAAACCGGACGCGAATTACTAGTCCACTTCACAAGATCGAATTGACCCGATTTCATGAGCCTTATAACCTCGGCGGTGGTTAGGGTGGCCTCCTCCACGCTATCGACCGAATACACAAAATCATCCATATATAATCCGCTCTCAATTGCCCTCTTAGCTTTAGGATAAGAGGGACCTTCATCGTGAGCGAGCTGTCTCACCGTGCGTAACGCATGAAATGGGCTCGACTTTAAACCAAAACAAACGCGGTTAAATTCTAACACCATTAGAGGTTCCTTTGGGTGGAAACGATATAAAATGCGCTGGAATCTACGGTCGCATTCACGGACCCCTATGCAAAGAAACATTTGGCGAATATCGGCGGATAGTGCTATACTAAACAAACGAAAATTGACTATTATATCAAATAAACTGCCCTGTAAATTTTGCCCACTATAGAGGATATCGTTAAGCGACAGGTGAGTGCTAGTTTTAGCACTAGCGTCGAGCACTACACGTAATTTAGATGTAAGTTTGTCCTCTCTAATGACTCCGTGGTGTGGTATAAAATACGACGGTGTGTCTTCGTAGTTATCTAATTTCGAAGCCACAAGCGATATGTAACCTTCTCTTATATATTCGTTAATGACGCCGTCGTAAGCTTCCTTTAACTGGGGCGAAGCGAGCATCCTACGCTCCAAGCTGTAGAAACGCTTTTCCGCCATTTGACGCGAATCGCCGAGAGATAAAACATCTCCCTTTAAGGGTAGCGCTACACTATATCTACCGTCGCGATCACGAACGGTCGTGCGGACGTAAATTTCCTCGCATATCCTGTCATCTGAACTAGCTATGGGTGGGACGTTCACCTCCTCCATCTCCCAAAATTTGCGGACTAACGACTCGAGCGGTTCGACAGCCATACCACAATAAGAGGCTGCCGAAATACTATCTAGGATGGGGGCGGAGCCAAGGATCACATAGCCCAATACGGTTTCCAGTGCGTAAGGCGCGGTATGCGAGGAGTTGCCCCTGACCTTATTGTTTAACAAAAGATGAGGGAAAAGCGATGCCCCAATGAGCATGTCTATGTTTCCAGGAACGGCGTAAGTGTCGTCTGCTAGAGTCAAATTTTTAAATTCAATCATTGCCGAGGTGTCAACCGAGACGGTTGGCAACCGTTCAGTGACCCTATCTACTACTAGTGCATTTATATCAAAGTTAACGTTACGATCTATCCGAGAATAAAATTTTAAATTTATATATCCCTGTGTCGCTTTACTAGTACCTCCGATGCCTTTAACTACAGGACATGAAAGTGACCTATTTATTACTAAGCCTAAGCGCTGACAACATTGTCGTGTTATAAAGCTATTTTGGGCTCCGCTGTCCAGCAGTGCACGGACGCTTTGTTTGTTTCCACGCGAATCCCTAACCAAAATACGCGCCGTACCCAGTAACACGGTTGAAGGAGGTTGTGCTCCCATATTTGCCAATGAGCACAGAGCGACATCACCAGGTCGACCGCTAGAATCGTTGACCTTAGTAGGGGTGAATTCCTTATTCGCCTTACTTGACGCCGCTATGTTGCTATTTTCAAAATGTAATAGCGTGTGATGTTTCCTGGCGCACTTGCTACATACGGAACTCGAATTGCATTTTGCAACTAAATGCTTATCGCTTAAGCAGTTCAAACATAGGTTGTTTGTTTTTACTAACTTATAACGTTCGCTTGGTGAATATTTACGAAAAGTCGCACAGTTATATAAATTACCGTGTTTATCTTTACATACTATACAAGTATGCTGGAGCGATGTCGGCGTAGCGGTTACGTAAGTTAACGACCCTGCTATTTTAGATGGTTGAGTCTGTCTACGGTCGACGCACCTTTTAATCTCCTGTTTAACGTTCGGTGAGCGCTGCATCACCTTTATTTGATCTCGCACGAACGATGCTAATGAATGAAAGGAAGGCATCTCCGAGCTACGATGCTCCATTTCAAACGCACGCACGGTGTCGGAGTCTAATTTCTTTAATGCTATATGGAGAAACACCACGTCCATGAGGTCATTAAACTTCAAATTCTTAAGTGCAGCCACCGATGCCACAAATTTATCGAGAAACTGCTCTAAGCCGTTGATGTTCGCGGATGATATAGGTTTAAGATCGAATATCTGGTTCAAATATTCGGAAGCTAACATTCTCCTATCTTCATATTTAGTTTTAAGCGTTTCAAATATTAATAAGTAATTGTTTGCTGTTGGTGTAAAACCCGAGCATATCGATTGTGCTCTGCCACTAAGTTTACTAATTAAGTAATATAATTTTTCAGCGTCCGATAACGATGGGTTGTTGTGTATATTGTTTTGAAAACTACTGAAGAAGAAGGGCCACGTCTTAATATCACCATTGAATACCGGAATATCTATTGGCGGTAACCTAATTGAGTCACGAGGGCGTACCTGCATTTCAGGCTTCGCTTCACCTTGAGATTGTAGCAATTTTGCGGTTCTCTTCACGCGACACAACATATCTTCGAATGCCAGCAGCGGTTGGTAGTTCACTATGTATTTCGGGTCGGTTTGTAGTTCCGAATGATTAATTTGATCTAATATTCTTTCGTAATCTGTCCGCAAATTATCTATCGTTTCGATTTCATTTAAAAAGGCCTCCCGTACTGCCTCTATATGAATGTTCTTTATATAATCACTTATATTCTGCACACGCGAAAAGAGTATGTCCCTCTTGGCATAAAGCGTTTTAATTTTGATTTCACTTCCACTAACTGCCATTTTAAATTATTATAATAAAGTTATATTAATCACAATTAATCTCACACGCATAAACGACGTAGGATGAATACTCGGCGTGCCGTATTACGTAATCAGATCGAGCGCCCGATGCAGTCAAGGCTACGCGTCGTTTGCTAAACCTAATAATTTTATAAAATTGTGGGGTAAGCGTATCAAACGGTTGCTATCACGCCGTTTCAATTATTTAATAAGCTTTAAATTTAACCAAATACGAGCGCTATTAAATGAATAATTCTGTTTGCGAGTAACAAATCAAAATTTTAATTTAAACGAACACTATTTAAGTCTATTCTATAAATTAGAGTGCGTTATCTAAACAATTAATTTAATAATTCGACCAGAAAATGGTTGGATAACCACTAAACACCAATCCAGATCCTGCTCGAAGGACCATAAAATGGTGGAGCCACGTGTTTAAGGCTGCCGAAAATCTAGTTCCCCGGTCAAACCTCAAACCTATTACGCGAGATATTAACTAAAGTGGACTGTATATGCGATTGCTTCTACGCTTACGTAAAAGCGACTACTATAGCATGCGGTACAATGCACTCGCTCTTCCCTAAACTAAACTATTACTTGTCGAATCGATGAAAGGAATCCTGCTTGACTAGGAAAAAAAACACAGATTGGAGCGGGTTAAACTATTAGCAAGCAGGTATAATTAAGGAATATTGACTCACCGGGGTTTCTTCTTCCTGTCGATCACTATAGCGGCGACTTCCGGAACCTCCTCTGGACAGACACTTCTGGGGCCCCAGTGGTGCGTCAGGAGAGAAGAGTTGGTTCAACGACGACTGCGGCAGGAGAAGAGGCTCGCGCATCGGTCGCGCGTGTCTTATATATCCTCGGCTCGGGTGATTACGCGATGTTCTAGAATCGTCTTCTTTCCCCTCCCACCCCACCACCCCGATGTGTCGATAGGAGGGTACGAATGATATTGTTTGGAAAGGAATAATTATTCTACAAGTTCCTACCGTCAAATAAAAAACGCGAATGGTTTTCCGCGCAACCACATCTC
The DNA here is from genome assembly GCA_907164705.1 of Parnassius apollo. Lineage (NCBI taxonomy): Eukaryota > Metazoa > Arthropoda > Insecta > Lepidoptera > Papilionidae > Parnassius > Parnassius apollo. The sequence goes on from CAJQZP010001706.1 coordinate 1,112,222, forward strand.
TACAAGGCGAATGTATTGTTCTGAATATGGATTAACACATATTAATGAAGCTCCAAGTGCAAATTTAATTAAAATGGTTTATAATAATTGTTTAAATAATATTCACACCAAAGTTATAAATAAGCGCGCGCGCGTATTTGTGTGTGTGTGTGTTTGTGTGTGCGTGCGTGCGTGCGTGTGTGTATGTCTCTCTCTGTGTGTGTGTGTGTGTGTGTGTGTGTGTGTGTGTGTGTGTGTGAGAGAGAGAGAGAGTAAGTGAGTGAAAGCGCGCGTGCCCTTGTGTGTGTGTGTATTATGAATAAATTACATTATTTCATATTGCTTAAAAGAGCCTCAATGTCATAATAGCTCTTAAGAAATAGCCATTTGATTAGAACATATTTTCAATTACGATAGTTAAGGTGGTGAATTTTTAGGATTTTATTAATGGCGTTGTAGTCCTAGCTAAAACAGTTTTATCAGCGACAGCTGTAGCCTCTACGTTTTTCCTTCTTTTGGCTACAATACAACGGTTTAACTTTATACCTTTATGCAATCTTAGAACTAAAAATAAGATGTTAAGTTTCCTAACAGTAAGTACATTACTTATGGCATAATGATCTTCTGTAGGGAATCATTTTGGTTTAAAATGCATATTTTTAGTAAATTTCTCCGTGCCCTTTCAACTTCTAGAAATTTAGTTCTGTCAACAAACGAGGTAATGGCGAACCGACCGATGGCGGTATATCCATTTAAGCGGCTACGTAAGGCTCTTAGGATTGAGGGCCTTATCGAGTCTTAGGTAGTGCAACTGGCATTAGCGTGGGATGTCAGTTGCATGGCGGTGGCGGAGGAGTATCTTGTGTACCAACGGCGGCGCCCACAGGCTCAGTTAGGAAGTTTACTGCGACTCATCACTATTGAACAAAACAAAAACAAATATGAGTAAAAATAAGAAAAACATGCCCCTAGTGCCCGGCTTACGGGGCCAGATGAATCTCCGGGCGGGGATCTCTCGCAACTATCAATGCTAGTCTCTCGGACTCCGATGCTTCTGAATCGATTTTTTCGTCAACAGCTACGGATGTTGTGCAGAAGGCAAGCGCTGACAATTCTGCACCCGCCAAAGCTAGTAAACGTGCACGCAGGAAATGGAGTGAAGATATGAATATTATTATACTGCGCACATACCTTACTATCACATCTATGGAAACAAAAAATATTAGGTTATATCTTCCCCAACTTCATGCAAAATTTATATAAAAATACCCAGACATAGATGTTAGCAGACAGTGAGTAGGTGACCAACGTAGGGCAATAACTAACGGTACATTATTAACTGCTGAACGGGTTCAAGTAATACATGAAGAAGTGAAAACCAACTTAGACAATAACCATAACAATGAGCACCCGCAAATTAATAATATAGTAACCGGTAACCAAAAAATGCACTGGGATAACGATTTAAATGAATTCATCGTAAAAAGTTTCAATAGAATTACTACTGTTGGGACTAACAAAACTGCTTACAGACGTCTTCTACACCAATCTTTTACCACCAAATTCCCACATCTTTCTCACGTATCTGAGATCAAATCCAATGAAATCAGATCAAAACAGAGCAATCATTAATAATAAACTATTAAGTGCAAGTAGACTCCAAGAATTACAGGATGAAATTGCAATAGAGATGGCTACTCAGAATAAAACGGCAAATAACGGCACAGAACCTGACATATTCGTACATGAAAATTATAGATTTGACTACACCCAACCCGCCACTAAGAATCTCAGGACACATGAAAGCCTAATCTCACCAAGCAATATTCAAATTTACCCGGATGCAATCACACCCTCAGATTATAATGCAGAACAAGAAGATGAAAATAATGAAATTCAACAAAATGACAACAAATTTCTTGGGTACATACGAAATAAAATTGATGGGACATTTGCAATGCTTTTAAATAAATATAAAAACGTCGATCCTACAACTAGACCTAGCATACCCAAAACAAAAACATTCTAAAAAAACTGGCGTGCATTGTACATTACCTTAACCAATCGCTGCTTCCTGTCCATGTACCACCTGATTCAGACTTTTACACGATTCAAAATGCTATATACTGTGCAGCTGCTACTGTTTCAATTTATAATAGATACAAAATAATGGACCCTGAAAATAACTCCTCACATCGGAAAAAACGAATCCCTAAATGTCAAATGAGACTAGAGGACAGAATCTCAAATCTTAGAGTTAAAATAGGAAGACTAACGGAATATATAAATGGCAATACAAGCACAAAGCTCAAACGCGAAATAGAAAAAATTATAGCAGCTTATGAAATACATTCAATGCATGAACACGAAAACAAGGAACTAGCCCATTTTTAGACACCCTCAAACAAAAGCTTAGTTCACTTGCAAACCGACTACGCAGATATAAAGAAACTACTCTAAGAAAACAACAAAATGCAGCATTTTACAATAATAAAAAAAACATCCTACAGAAACCATTCTACAAAAATATTCTACAGAAACCTAACTAACACACATGATAATGTTGATAATAATAAATTAGGGGAAATACCTGAAACGGAACAGCTGCATCAATTTTGGTCCAATATATGGTCAAACCCCAAAACACACAGAGAAAGCGACTGGATTAAACAAGATAGGGAACTATTGGTAGATTTACCAGAAATGATGTTCGATGAAATAGACAAGAATCTATTCACATCGGTTATTAACAAAACACACAGCTGGAAAGCGACTGGAAGCGACAAAATCCATAATTATTGGTATAAAAAGTTTACTTACTTATATCCGCTCTTACTGTCACACATCAACACTTTTATAAAAACACCAAAATCATTACCAAGCTACATCACGCTAGCAACAACTTACATGATACCTAAAGACCGAAGTGACTCAAAAAATCCAGCCAAATACAGGCGAATTACTTGCCTCCGAAACATTTATAAGATCATTACGTCTTGTGCCGTGTAGTGGCGGTTAAGAATATCCACTACCCCATATCTTCCCGTGGGTGTCGTAAGAGGCGACAGAGGGAGACAGGCAGGAGATGGGCAGCAGCATCTTCCTGATAACAGCAACTGTACGACAAAAAAAACTGCGGTTGCCAACCCGCTCGCCAAGCGTGGCAACTATGGCAATATACCCCCCATGAACAATTACACAAATAGACGGCCCCCAGTCCCCGGCGGCCCCGCTATTCCTGGCTACGGTGGCGACCATGGTAACGGCGGGGCAGGGGGTGCTAAGAATCTCCGGTGGAGGTTCGGTTGCCACCTACGACGACTCGACCTGGCAACATTTAACGCACGCACACTGAGGACTGACGAGAAGATCCTGGAGCTGGAGGAAGAGATAGACAAGTTGCGCTGGAGTATTATAGGATTATCCGAGGTCCGAAGAGAGGGGGAGGACACGGTGATTCTCGAATCCGGCAACTTGTTCTATCACCGGGAGGGCGACCATCTGTCCCAAGGAGGTGTCGGATTTATCGTCCACAAGTCTCTCGTCAACAACGTTGTACAGATTGAGAGTGTGTCGACGAGGGTCGCGTACCTGATACTCAGAATCACCAAACGGTATTCGCTGAAGGTCATACAGGTTTACGCACCAACGTCGGCACATTCCGATGAGGAGGTGGAGGAAATGTATGAGGATATTTCCAAAGCCATACATTCCTCCAAAACCCACTACACGGTGTTGATGGGAGACTTCAACGCAAAACTAGGCACAAGAGAAAGCGGTGAGCTGAAGTTAGGGAAATTTGGAGTAGGGCAACGGAACCGAAGGGGCCAGCAGCTGGCCGACTTTATGGAGAAAGAGGGACTCTTTATGATGAACTCTTTCTTCCAGAAGCGGCCCCACAGGAAGTGGACCTGGTCGAGCCCCGACGGTTCGACAAAAAATGAGATTGACTTCATTATGACGACCAGACGCCAACTGTTCAGTGATGTCTCAGTGATCGCAAGGGTGAAAACTGGCAGCGATCACCGAATGGTTAGAGGCACACTGAACCTAAACGTTAAGTTGGAGAGGTCTCGTCTAATGAAGTCAACGCTCCGTCCCCCTCGTGCTCTGATCCAAAATCCCGAAAACTTTCAGCTCGAGTTACACAACCGCTTTCAGTGCCTACAAGATTGCAATGCAGTGGACGATATGAATGACAAGCTCGTGGAAACTGTCCGTGCGGTCGGAGCTAAGTTCTGCAAGACCCGCCGCAGAAGAACACAAAAACTCTCCGATCACACTCTTAATCTCATGGCTGTTAGACGGGAGATGAGGCTGCAATCGTCAACAGATTTGACAGCATACAGGCAACTGAACAGACAGATCTCCAAATGCATGCGGCGAGACTTACGCAACTTTAATACTGCTCGTATTAAAGAAGCGATCGAGCGGAACCAGGGCTCCAAAGTCTTTGCCAGAGATCTGTCTGCCAGAAAGAGCCAACTGTCAAGGCTGAAGACTGAGTGTGGCAGCATCGTTTCCGGGACACCTGAGATTTTGAGTGAGATTGAGAGGTTCTATGGGCAGCTGTACACATCATCGTTGGAGCCACACGCAAGTGTGAGTAACGATCCAAGAGCAAGTCTTATCCGACACTATTCCGATGATATCCCGGACGTCAGTCTAAGCGAGATTAGAATGGCTCTCCAGCACCTTAAAAACGGCAGGGCCCCAGGCGAGGATGGAATTACAGCGGAGCTTCTGAAAGCGGGTGGAACACCGGTACTTGAAGTCCTTCAGAAGCTCTTCAATTCCGTCCTCCATGGTGGCACTACTCCAGAGGCGTGGAGCAGAAGTGCGGTGGTCTTGTTCTTTAAGAAAGGCGACAACGCTCTCTTGAAGAACTACAGACCGATTTCCCTTCTGAGCCGCGTCTACGTGCTGTTTTCGAGAGTCATTACGAATCGTCTCGCACGCAGACTCGACGACTTCCAGCCTCCCGAACAAGCCGGTTTCCGAAAAGGCTTCAGTACCATAGACCACATACATACCCTGCGGCAGATTGTACAGAAGACCGAAGAGTACAATTTGCCACTTTGCCTGGCGTATGTGGACTATGAGAAAGCCTTTGATTCCGTCGAAATTTGGGCGGTGCTGCAGTCCCTTCAGCGGTGCCAAGTTGACTGTCGGTATATCGAAGTGCTGAAGTGTTTGTACAGTAGGGCTACGATGGCTATCCGAGTACAGAACCAGAGCTCGAAACCTATCCAACTGCAGAGAGGTGTAAGACAGGGTGACGTTATATCCCCCGAAACTCTTCACCGCTGTTTTGGAAGACGTTTTCAAGCTACTGGACTGGAAAGGATACGGTATTAACATCAATGGCGAGTACATCACTCACCTTCGATTTGCCGACGATATAGTCATTATGGCAGAATCGCTGGAGGACTTAAGCACTATGCTCAATGACCTCAATAGTGCCTCCCAACGGATAGGTCTTAAGATGAACATGGACAAAACAAAGATCATGTTTAATGTCCATGTCACACCTATGCCGGTAGTTGTTGGGAGCACTATGCTCGAAGTTGTTGACGAGTACGTTTACCTGGGACAAATAGTCCGACTAGGTAAGTCCAACTTCGACCGAGAGGTCAATCGACGGATTCAACTCGGCTGGGCAGCGTTCGGGAAATTACGACATATCTTCTCGTCAGGTATACCTCAATCTCTGAAAACTAAAGTGTACAACCAGTGCGTGTTGCCAGTGATGACTTACGGATCAGAGACGTGGTCCTTCACTGCTGGCCGTATAAGGACGCTCAAGGTCGCTCAGCGAGCTATGGAGAGGGCTATGCTCGGAGTTTCTCTGCGTGATAGACTCAGAAATGAGGATATCCGCAGTAAAACCAGATTGACCGACATAGCCCAACGGATTAGTAAGCTGAAGTGGCAATGGGCCGGCCATATAGCTCGAAGAACCGATAACCGATGGGGAAGAAAGGTTCTCGAGTGGCAGCCTCGTACCGGTAGGCGTAGTGTAGGGCGACCCCCCACTAGATGGAGTGACGACCTGGTAAGACATGCAGGAAGTCGATGGATGCAGGTGGCTCAGGACCGTGCTTTGTGGCATTACTTGGGGGAGGCCTATGTTCAGCAGTGGACTTGTGAAGGGCTGTGATGATGATGATGATACGTCTTGTCTTAGCCAATTAATTTACAAGCGCGCTATCTCTCATAATATATTAGCAGAACAACAGAAAGGATGCATAGAAGCTAGTCTAGGTTGTAAAGAACATGATAATTGACGCAATCGTCTCTAAACCAAGCAGTCACCAAAAAAAGAAATATTTTGACCATGTTTATTGACTACAAGAAAGCATTAGACTGCAATACCCCATATCTGGCTAATATACATTTTAGAACATTATAAGATTCATCAAAAATTAGAGAATTCTTAAAAAATACAATACCTGGAGAACTACTCTCAAGCTATACAATGTTGATTCCTGTTTAGAGACTGATACAATAACAATCCGAAGGGGAATTTTTCAAGGTGATGCCTTAAGCCCCCCTCTGGTTCTGTCTGGCTTTAAATCCTTTATCTAACCTTCTCAATAGAAATGACAAGGGGTATAAAACACCAATGGAAATACATATCATACACTATCACATTTACTTTATATGGATGACATAAAATTGTATGGAAGTAGTTTATAATTCATTGGTCTAAAAGTAACCTAATAAAGCTGCAACGTATCATCAATACAACTATGACTAAATACAGAAAACACCACCCTATATATTGTAGCAAACGACTCATATTACCTAAAGTAGAAGGTGCAAGAGGTGTGATTGATATAAAAAATCTTCATAACTCTCAAATTTCAGCTATTCGAAACTTCTTTCATCAACAAGCCAATATTAGTCCGCTTCATAATGTTGTTGTTGTGCCGATACTAAATTTACTTTTTTAAATCTCAAAGATCAAAGAAAACAGAAAAACGAAAGCATTATCTCTGCACAGGATAAAATTAACAGCTGGTTGCAGAAGACGGTACATGAAAGACACCGCCGCGACTTGATGAACACAAACGTAGACAAGATAGTGTTTAACATGTGGCTCAGGCGCGGAAAACTTTTCCCTGAAACGAAAGGCTTTATGTTAGCAATTCAGGACCAAACTATACACACACTAAACTACAGGAAACATATAATTAAAGACCATACTCTACAATCAGACCTTTGCAGACATTGTCATAATAGTTCCGAAACCATTCAGCATATCACTGGTGCCTGCAGCTTAATAACACAGACCGACTATAAACATAGACACGACCAAGTAGCTGCCATCATTCATCAGTATCTCGCATATAAATATAAACTTATAGAAGAAAAAATACCTAGCATATTATAAATAAAAACCAGAAATCATACTTGACTCTCGTGAATTCAAAGTCTACTGGGACAGAACAATATTAACTGATAAGACAGTGCATTATAATCGACCGGATATTACGCTACATGACAAAAGAAACGAATCTGTTTATCTTATAGATATTGCTATACCAAACACTCACAATTTGAACTCTACCTATAATGAAAAAATAGCCAAATACACTGATTTATCCATCGACTCAATAAAATCCCAGTGGAAAGTAAAAACTGTAAAATCTATACCTATCATAATATCAGCAACTGGCGTCATTCCCACACGCCAAAGGAACTAATATCCATAAACTACCTTTATATCACTATCTGTAGTCGCAATATTGAATACTTGCAGAATAGTTCGTAAGTTCCTGTCTAAAGATTAAACACTTAACCGATTTAGTTTGGCTAACAGCCCGCGAAAAAGGTATAATACCTCGATAACAAGAGAATACTAAACAAAACATAATAATAATAATAATAATAATAATAACGTAACGGTTATGTGACAAAACCGCTACGTCAACGCAGTCAGTCAGCACCTTGCCAAGAGGTGTTAGTGCCGTGCCTCGGCAAAAATTGAAGGTGCAAAGGCCCGCTTGTGCACATGGCTTCACCATGAAACGGCGCCGGGTCTGGGCGTCTCCCGCTAAATGACGCCCTAAAATGGATGATGGAATTAAATAGAACGCGCAAAGGGCCGCTGCCTGGAGGTCGCCAGGGCGCGTCTGGAGCTGGCGCTGGACGCGGCAGCATGCGAACCGCCAGCCGAGCGCGAGGTGCTGCACGACCACCCAGCAGCCCCTCGCATCCATCATCCCCACCAGCTGGCTTGGTGTCGGCAGGGTCTTCGCGGGCCCAGCAATCGGCACCCGCCTCTGGTGGAGTACGCCGCATGCGTTGGACAACCCAGATGAACAGCAACGCATTGCGGGCGTATTTTAGGGCGAAAGGGGGAGAAACTGGATGTTTGGCGTATCGGGCTAGGATGCATCGTCTTTTTGCTGAGCTGGAGCCATCTTTAACCGTCACAGAGCAAAACCTGGCAGACCGAGTTCGGTATATCTTGCGCTCAAATATATTTGATGTCGCCGAACTCGAACGGCTACGACGTGAGGCTGTTCCCTCGTCGGATGAGAATGCTACGGCTGAGGATGCGGCGCCACAAATGGTAGAGCAACCCGCAAACGTGGATGCCGCCGTGAATACCCCAGTTGTGGTTGATTCAAACGATGATGGAACAGTCGCCCAGGAACTGGAATTAGAGCATATGAGGAGTACATTGGAAGAGGCGATTGTGGAAACGCGCAGTACGCCTCTCGAAAATCGACCGCGACTTCCCCGCATAGCCCTAAGCAAGCGGAATCGGGCTGTCGTGAGGGCTCTGAACCCAATGCTGGTGACCTATTTGGAAGCCAGCCGGGACCTTTGCGAGACGGACTCAATTCTTTTTGGCGCCGCGCTGGCAGTCTGCCGTATCATAGGCGCCAAGGTTTCCACGGCTGGACGCGCTACTGGCCATAGTAGCGCTATCCCAGCATGGAGAAGAAGAATTGAGGAACGTATCGCAAAGGCTAGAGCTCTCATCGGCAGACTGATATGCTTCAGATCAGGCAACAACAGGCCAAGAATTGTGCGCACCGTCAGGATGGCGTTTGCTGGGACAAATGTCAGTTTGTCCCAGCCGGATATAACGCAAAAACTGACGGAGCGCATAGATGATCTGAAGCAGAGAATCGCTGCTTGGGGAAAGCGGATTCGGCGATATACCGAGAGGTCGACACGGTTCAACCAGAATCGTCTCTTCCAGAGTGATCAGAAGAGGCTCTATGAATCATTGGAGCGACCAATGGTAAGTGGAACGGGTCCAGCACCGAATCAGGCCGACACTGTAGCATTCTGGCGCGACCTGTGGTCAGAGCCCGTAAACCACAGCGAGGGCCCTTGGACGGAAGTTGTGGCGAGTCAGTGTGCGGGTATTACGCCCATGGACCCCGTCATCATAACGCCGAATGACGTAGCTGAGGCGGTCCGTAGGGCCCCGAACTGGAAAAGTCCGGGGCTTGACGGGCTGCATCACTACTGGCTGAAGGGGTTCATGGTGTGTCACTCTGTGCTCGCCCGACAGTTTCAAGAGGCTCTCAACCAGAAGTCGCTCCCAAGCCTCTTCACTACTGGGATCACTCATTTGGTTCCTAAAGACCAGGGTACCACAGACCCGAGCAAATACCGCCCCATCACGTGTCTACCGACCATATACAAGACACTAACATCCATTTTGAGCGCGAGAATCACTTGTCACCTGGACTCAAATCAGGTGATGTCGCGCGCTCAAAATGGATGTCGGGCGGTGGTCGTGGAACCAAGGAACCACTCCTCATTGACGCGGTCATTGGCAAAGTGGTGAAACGCAACCGTCGGAACTTCTCCGCCGCCTGGATAGACTACAGAAAGGCATTCGACTCGGTGCCCCATACATGGCTAAAGAGAGTCCTCGAGCTGTACAAGATAGACTGTACAGTTAGAGACTTCCTCGAGCAGTGTATGGGGCAGTGGAGTACGATCCTTTGTCATCTGGGCGAGCGGATGATGGCTGCGGAGAACCACATAAGGATAAGAAGGGGTATCTTCCAGGGCGATTGTCTGAGTCCAATCTGGTTCTGCCTCTCTCTGAACCCTCTCAGTACCTTACTGGAGGGCTCCGGGAGGGGATTTCAGCTACGGAAAGGAGGGACAAAAGTGACCCACCTTTTCTATATGGATGACCTCAAGTTATTCGCCTCCAGTCGCTCCCATCTTATGGAATTGCTAAACATCACTTGTGAATTTAGCAATTCCATTGGAATGGCGCTTGGGACGGATAAGTGTGCGGTCCTCCATGTTGAAAGGGGAAGGGTTGCTAACTCTGAGGGCGTAGACTTATCTATGCCCGTCAACTTAAGGACCCTTTCCGAGGCTGAAACATACCGATACCTGGGTATGTCACAAAACATCGGTATCGATGAGACTGGTATGAAACAGTCAGTTTGCGACGTGTTTTATGCACGCTTGACCAAAGTGCTTAACAGCCTTTTGTCCGGTGTGAATAAGGCACGGGCATATAACGGCCGGGTCATGCCTGTCCTCATGTATACCTTTGGCATACTCAGGTGGACTCAGACTGAACTTAACGCCCTGGATAGAAAAGTCCGCACTACCATGACGTCCCATAGGATGCATCATCCGAGATCGTCGGTAATGAGGCTGTACTTGCCGCGGAAGCATTGTGGTCGTGGCTTCTTGAGCGCGCGCTCACCATGCATAATCGTGAAGTGTGCAGCCTCCGTGATTACTTCCTGGCAAGATCGGATGATCCATTCTATAAGGACGTCATTTCTTGTGATAAAGGACTTACCCCTCTATCCTTAGCCAACGAGCAATGGCAAGACCCGGCAGTGCAGAGCATTTCCGACCGGGAGACCGTATGGAAGGAGAAGGAGCTCCACGGGAGGTTCTACAAGGCTCTACATGAGCCTTTCGTAGACACAGTAGCCTCCCTCCACTGGCTACGCTTTGGTGATCTCTTCGGGGGAAACCGAGGGTTTTGTCTGTGCAATACAGGATCAGGTTATTAAGACCAACAACTATCGGAGATACATCCTAAAGGATGGCACCGTCGACATCTGTCGAGCTTGTCGCCATCCCGGTGAGTCACTTAGGCATGTTATCTTCGGTTGTTCGGTGCTTTCTAACTCTGAGTACTTGCACAGGCACAACCTAGTAGCCAGAATTCTACACCAGGAGCTCGCTCTGAAATACGGTCTCGTGGATCGGAAATTGCCGTATTACAAGTACTTGCCGGAAGCCGTGCTCGAAAATGATCGCGCCAGGCTCTATTGGGACCGGGCCATCATCACAGACAGGACTATTCTTGCGAATAAGCCTGATATTGTGCTGATAGACCGGGCACAGTCAAGGATATTTTTGGTCAACATTACCATTCCGTATGACGAGAACCTCGTGAAAGCCGAAACGGACAAGCAAACAAAATATCTGGACCTGGCTCACGAGGTGACCGACATGTGGGGTGGTCTGCCGACCGAAATTATTCCTGTAGTCGTCTCTGTAAACGGGCTAATCCCAGTCAGCCTCCCGGGTCATCTGAGGCGGCTGGGACTACGTGGCGGACCGCTCCAGGTTCAAATGCAGAAGGCGGTGCTCCTCGATACCGCCCGCATCGTCCGCCGGTTTCTTTCCCTTTCCCCCTAACCCTCGGCCGTTTGGTCTCCCCCTGCCGAGGGCTTCCATCTGGTTGGGCTTTTATTTATTTATGTACTTTTATATTTATTTTATGTTATTGATATTTATGTATATTTATCTTTTCATTTTCATTTATAATTATATATTTATAGAACCCAACCAGATGAGAAAACTACATAGATACTCCAAATAATAATAATAATAATAATGCCCTCCAGACCGAATTTCGGCCACGGCGGCCTGCCTCAACGGAAGCTAGCCATCGGCGCAGGACAGGATTATAGTGTCCAAGTGTATGCGCAAGCACAGGTGCACTCTCTATTCCCTCACTCTCATAATCCGATGGGACGGTAAGCCGACACGACCGGAGAGAGATCAGGTGCAGGACCTACGGCTTTACGTGCTTTCCGAGGCACGTGGGTAAGACACCGCCAACTTCCTGACTCCGGGCAACTACTGAGAATTTCTTAACGGAAAAACTCAATATTAATTTTTTGGCCCGACCCGCGATTCGAACCCAGGACCTCATGATCAGCAGTCGCACTACTACAACCACTAGACCAACGAGGCAGTCTGCTCCACTCCATACAGAAATACAATATATGATAGCTTGAGCCAAAGCGATATATATTTGGTAAAGTAACTTTTTCGTCTTAGTGTTTTAAATGTTCCAAATGTAATGTAATGTAAGTTTCCTAAGTCTATTCATGATTAATTCTATGTGTCTATTCATTGACAAATGTTGGTCAACTATGACTCCTAAATACGATCCTCTTAAGCGGCAGACTTGGATTGCAGCTTGTAGAAATCATGAAACTTGGATTCTTAAACGGACTAGCACCATTTACTCCGAATATTTTGATAAATCATATTTCATACCCCAAGTTGTCTATAAAAGAAGGTTAGCCGATACTGATGACCAACCTTGAACTTCTGGGAGGTAACGTCTAGCTGTAATTATATCAATAGATTAAATAGTTTTATTATTACCCTTGACACCAATATTAATATTCTTGAAAATATTTTAGAATTTCGACAAGTTTACAATTACGACTTCTTATATTTACGCAAACACTACACATTAAACTTATTAAATTCACAGAGTTAAGATGTTTCGCCCTAAAACTTGATTATTATCGAATATTCTATCATAGCGATAGGATACGTAAAACTTTTGGAATATGATTAGCTGCACTGCACCACGGACAGTATCATCAATTGCCGACCAGGGTTTACTAAAGGAGTGCTGACAGCGCGGAGAGTAACCCTGATACAAAAATTATTTAACCATGGTCATGGATGAAATGAAAATTAAGCAGTTGATGAGATACTATGCTAGCAGCCAAAGATATTATGGCTATGTTGACTACGAGTTTGATATTATATCCGATAATTTCGATGAAGCTACTCACGCATTAGTATTTTTATTGCTTGGTGTAAACATACATGGAAAGTACCCATAGCAAACTTTTTGATTAAATTTGAATTAAAATTTGAGTTTTCAAAAACTGACCATAATTATATTTACCAATAAATTCATAATTTTATATTACACTAAAAAACTCTTCACTGCTGAACGTATGAGGACTTGTGAAGGGCTGTAGGTAATGAATGAAAAAACACTAAAAATCACTTTTACCAACGCTGAACTTATGCGGACTATGATGATTTGTTTATCGATAAAAAATATCGACATAGTGCGGCACCAGTGTATCGACACGTGTACAATTTGATGGTATGGGTAAATGCAATGAACACAAATACAAATTCTGTAGTGTGCGTGTATAGTGAGGTGATTCATTTGTAGTGAAGTATACAGTAGTGTATTTTTCTCGCACCCCCTGACATTGACGACATTGACAGGCTTTTTGTTTAGGAATTAACGCGCATGGCCTTTCCAGTTGGTTGAATACTCAAAGATTTCCGGTTTTTAACTTTAAAACAATATAACACATCTATTTTTGTATTCTTTATATTGTTGTATATTAGCAAAAGAAATTTTTGGAAATATTCAATAATTGAAAAACTATTTAATTTTCTTCTTTCGCCTCTTTAGACATCCACGAGAAGATATGGAGTAATAGACAAAATATAGTGCTAATCAAAAAAATCATCATCATCATTACAGCCCTTCACAAGTCTACGGCTGAACATAGGTCTCCCCTAAGGAATGCTACAAAGGTGCCACACGGTACTGAGCCACACGCATCCATCGTATCCATCATATCCATATCTTACCAGGTCGTCACTCCATCTAGTGGAGGGTCGCCCTAACTGCGCGAATTTTCCCCATCGGTTGTCGGTATTTCGAGCTATACGGCCGGCCCATTGCCACTTCAGCTAACTAATCCGTTGGGCTATGTCGGTTACTCTGGTTCTACTGTGGATATCCTTATTTCTAAGTTTATCACGCGGAGAAACCCCGAACATAACCCTCTCCGTAACTCGCTGAACTACACTGAGCGTCCTTATACGGCCGCAGTGAAGGACCACGTCTCAGATCCATAATTTATCACAGGCAACACACACTGATTGTGCAATCTTGTTTTCAGGTTTTGAGGTATAACTGACGAGAAGATGTGTCGTAATATCCCGAACGCTGCCCAACCGAGTTGAATTCATCGATTGACCTCTCGGTCGAAGTTGTACTTACCTAGTCGGACTACTTGTCCCAGGTAAACGTACTCGTCAACAATTTCGAGCTTAGTGCTTCCAACAACCAACGGCATAGGTTTGGCATGGACATTACACATGACCTCTGTTTTATCCATGTTCATCTTAAGACTTATCCGTTGAGAGACACTATTGAAGTCATTGAACATGGTGCTTAGGTCCTCCAGTGATTCTGCCATAAGAACTACATCGCCGGAAAATGGAAGGTGAGTGTTGTACTCGCCATTAATGTTAGTAGCATGAAAATGTCTTTCAGTGCATCGGTGAAGAGTTTCGGAGAACACCTTGCCTTACACCTCTCTATAGTTAGATAGGTTTTGTAATCTGGTTCTGTACTCAGATAGCCATCGTAGCCCTACTGTACAAAAAATTCAATACTTCTATATACCGACAGTCAAGTTGGCACCTGGCAAGCTCATGACAAGGGATTGCTGTACCACCCAAATTTCGAAGGAATCAAAGGCTTTTTCAAGGTCCACATACGCAGGACAAAGTTGCAGATTATACTCTTCGGTCTTCTGTACAATTTGCCGCAGGGTACGAATGTGGTCTATGGTACTGAAGCCTTTTAAGACAAGATTAAGAGTGTGATCGGAGAGATTTTGTGTTCTTCTGCGGCAGGTCTTTGGATTAGATTGGTGCACGAGGGGGCGAAGCCTTGACTTCATTAGATGAGACCTCTCCAACTTAACGTTTAGGTTCAGTGTGTCTCTTACCATTCGCTGATTGCTACTAGTTTTCACCCTTGCCATCACTGAACAGTTGCTGTCTAGCTGTCATAATGAAGTCAATCTCATTTTTTTTCGAACCGTCGGAGCTCGACCAGGTCCACTTTTTGTGGGGCCGCTTCTACAGGAAAGAGTTTATCATAAAGAGAAGGGACTTTTTATGATTAAGTTGACCAGCTTCCCTAGCCCTTGGGTCCCGTACCCCTATCCCAAATTTCCCTACCTTCAGCTCACCGTTCTCTCTTGTGCCTAGTTTTGCTTTGAAGTCTCTCAATTATACCGCATAGTGGGTTTTACTTTACTTGCCATACTTGGCGAGCTGGTTGGCAACCGCAGTTTTTTGTTGTGTAATTGCTGTTATCAGGAAGATGCTGCTGCCCATCTTCTGTCTGTTTCCCTCTGTCGCCTTTTACGACACCCACGGGAAATATGGTAGATATTCTTAACCGCCAATAAAAGGCATCAAAAAATCGTAAAAATAATATTCACCGTCGAGCCAGAGTAATTGATATAGCCCAACGGATAACTAAGCCGAATTTGCAAAGGGCCGGCCATATAACTCTTATAACTGACAACCGATGAGGGAATTGTCGAAGAAGTGTTTGAATTGCATCCTCGTTCTGATAAGGTAGAAACAGAAACAGAATTTTTTTTTTTCAAATATAGATTAAAAATAATACTTATTGTATGTCAATTACCACTGGTTCAAAAAAAACCTCAGTCCTGAGAAGAACCAGCAAGAAACCCAGCGGGTCTTTTAAAACATAACAGCTTATAATCATGCATGTTCCACAATTAACAACACAAAACAAATTAGAAATAGCTTGGTAGCGATCACCTCATTCCCATATTATTATCATCCATAAATTCCTTAATATTATAACCGTTTTCATACAAATTTAGTTTTTGAACTTAGAGTACTTCAAATTTTGTATATTTTCCAGGGTTTTTGTTATAAAATTTTATACGACAATGCCCCAAAAATGAATTACTGAATCGGAGGAGTTGAGTAAGTGGTACTTGTCCCCAAGTATAGGGCGTGACGCATGCATAAGTCGAAAAAATTGCTGCTCAGCTGCTTTATCAGTGTGCGCTGACCAATTGATTTGACATATAGTCAGGTGGGATATGATCAACATAGTTTCGTACCTGACAGGAAAAAACGGTTTTTATGAAAAAGTTCTTTGCCCTACTTTTGGGGTATAAATTATACTGATATAGCGATAAAATAAACTTTTATATGCTTTTAAAGATTTTTGCTTAAGTGTTTTCAAAGCGGTAATACTGAAGAAAATGTAAAACAGGAAAAACTACCCCAGGTGGCGGGGCAAGTCTAACTGTAATAGTTTTACTTCAACGTAAGTAAATCGTAAATGTTAACAGTAGTAACTTTTATTTTGAATCTCATGTTTAACGTTAAATGGTTTCCTTTATCAGTTATTTGAGTAAATATAAATAAGGGACAAGACTAACAATCAAAATCAGTGGTGCCAAATTATTTTTATTTTGTATACGTAAAATATGCTATAAAATTCAAATGCTTTACTGCTTTGCTTTTAAAATTGTGTTCTTTCTATAAATTTTCCCATCGGTAATATTAAGTCTAGTTTTACCGAATTTTATTTGTGTACTTTATGGTGACTATACATTGCAACCCCCACCTCACTTGCACGTGCGGACCTTACGCTATTGTGAATGCGTAATATTTGTTATTACTAATAATATAATTATCATTGTTATATGAAGTTATCATAATTTAGCTATCGTGCGCTTGTGATGTGCCGGATTCAAGAAAAAGCACCACCCGATCTGTTCTCGTAGGTATCGTAAAAGGCGACTAAGAAATTCACCCGGGCGAGAGGCTGTAGCGTTCGTTTGTTCAATTATTACAAACCTTCACAAGCTCACTGTTAACATGGGACCTCTTTCAAGGAATGCCAAAAAAGTCCTGAGCCACCTGCATCCATCGACTTACCACGTCGTCACTCCATCTAGTTGAAGGAGCGCCCTCCACTTCGCCTACAGGTACGAGGCAGCCACTTGAGAACATATCTTCACCATTAGTCTTCGAGCTATATTGCCGGCTCACTACCACTTCAGCTAACCTGATCCTTTGGCCTATGTCGCTTACTCTGATCCTACTTCGGATAACCTTATTTCTAAGTCTATCACGAAGAGAAACTTCGAGCATAGTTCTTTCTATCACTCGTAGAGTGCCATTACCCTTGTTAATCTTAAGACCTATCCGTTGGGAAACACTGTTGATATCACTGAGCATAGTCTTTAGGTCCTCCAGTGATTCTGCCATAAGAACTATATCATCGATAAATCGAAGGTGAGAGATGTACTCGCCATTGATGGTTAATACTGAATTCTTTCCAGTCCAGTAGCTTGAAAGCGTTCTCTTAGTATTAAACAATCACACTGCGAAACGAAAACATCCCCAAGGAGGGTTTACGTCAGCCAGGCGGCCAATCGTTAACTTAGCGCAAAACTTTGAGCAACATAGACATGGGATGGATTGTGTGAAAGACTATATGGTAAGAAAGGGTGTAAATTATAGAATACTATAATACACTATAGAATGGCTGTCAACCTTATTTTGTACGAGGATTGGTGTCGCCGGGACCACACATACAAGCAATTACGTCGTACATTTTAGACTTTTGATTAATGTTTTTGACACATCAATATTTCTTTAATTTTGTTTCTAGTATTCACAAAATACAAATAGTTTCGACTTACTGGTTGTAGGATATGTCTCCTTTACTTAAATTCCATTTCCCGCTATTCTTTCAACACGTAATTATTGCACAATTCGCCATTTTTTTTATAATTTGCATGTAATGACGCTTGACACGAAAATTGGAAATGATTGATCGTGTTGACATTTATAGGTATGAATTGACATGTTAGTGACATATTAGTGGCTACACGGGCTCCGTTCACTCCCCCGTTCTATTATATATGTATTATAGTATTCTATGGTGTAAATACTGAGATGGCAGCTGATCAGGATTTGTAAAAGACAACATGCTAAGTTGACGCCGAACAAATGGCGATCAGGGTAGGAGGAATATGATAACACCGCGTACGATCTGATTGACTTCGGACACGGAGGCACAAGTACGAAACGGATGAATAATCATAGTCAAGTATCATTACAACGATGTTGTTTATTAACAATTACAATCAATATTTAAGTTTATTTTCATTTGGGTAGTTTAATCCCCGGTCCCCTTGACTTTTTTTCCAGAAAATATTACAATTACAGACACGACTTTTCTACAGATTTATTACATGTATAGATGTAACATATCACATTTACATAGTATAACATATTTTAACGTAGTAAAGTTAAGTTACAGCCTATATACGGCCCACAGCTGAGCAAAGACCACCTCTCATTTCAGAGAGGGTTTTAGGGCGAGAAAGTGGCCCCCAATGCATGTTAGGGAACTACGTATGTCTTCGAAAAATTTTTATTCGAAATATTTCTCAGGCATGTAGATTTCCTCACAATCTTTTTCTTCACCGCCGAGCACGTATTAAATCAGCACTTAAAATTGTAGTTAACAATTTCATTGGTGCCGGCGGGAATCGAACCGGGTTTGCTCACGTACTATGAAATTTACAGCGAGCGTTAACCATCTGAGCCACCATGGCTCTCTATTTTAACGTAAGCCTATTAAATTGTTATTGAACTTTCCTCTAATGCCAGAACATTTTTGGTCCTTGGAGTTGATTGTTCACATAATGGATGAATATTCAATTGTAATTTAAAATACTTATGTAGAACTTATATAAAATATAATAATAAAATATGTTATAAAAAAGTAAAGTCAAGTTACAGCCTATATACGGACTACTGCTGGGCACAGGTCTCCCCTCATTTCTTAGAGGGTTTTAGGGCAAGGAAGTGTCCGCCGCGCTGCCCCAATGCATGTTGGCGAACTCACATGTCTTCCAAATATTTTTTCTTCCTCAGACATGCAGGTTACCTCACGTTTTCCTTCACCGCTGAACACGTGGTAAATCAGCACTTAAAATTGCCATTAACAATTACATTTGTGCCGGCGGGGATCGAACCCGGGTTACTCGCATTATGCAACTAACTAAAGAATTAAATTTTAACGAGAACCTACAACCCTCACTTTATTTTTTACTATTATAACGTTTTTATTAGTTCTTTACCCTCACTCACTACAGTACTAGGCTGCACTAAATGTATCGGGAATGGAATATTTCCACTGTTCCTGTCATATTAAAATCTTTTTAATTGAAATCTCCTCGTTTTTAAAAATCGAATACCATTTATTTATTTAAAAAAAAGATTCTCGGTCTTGTCACAAGGTTTTGTCAAAGTTATTTAGTCGTTGAGAAAATGGAATTGACTCGAGAAAATTCAAGAGCGATGATTTATTATGACTAACTCTACTTATGGTAAATCAGGACTTAAAATTGCAATTAACAATTACATTTGTGCCGGCGGGGATCGAACCCGGGTTACTCGCATTATGCAACTAACTAAAGAATTAAATTTTAACGAGAACCTACAACCCTCACTTTATTTTTTACCTTCAGTTATAACGTTTTTATTAGTTCTTTACCCTCACTCACTACAGTACTAGGCTGCACTAAATGTATCGGGAATAGAATATTTCCACTGTTCCTGTCATATTAAAATCTTTTTAATTGAAAACTCCTTGGTTTTAAAAATCGAATACCATTTATTTATTTAAAAAAAAGATTCTCGGTCTTGTCACAAGGTTTTGTCAAACTTATTTAGTCGTTGAGAAAAATGGAATTGACTCGAGAAAATTCAAGAGCGACGATTTATTATGACTTTCGAAGCGGTTTAACATAAAAACAGTGTGTTAACCGGATGATTTCTGCATTTGGTGATGAAGCCCCATCCAAAACCACAATTTATCGCTGGTTTGCTGAATTTCAACGTGGAAGTGTCAAGTTCAGTGATGATCCCCATCAAGGTCGTCCAAAAACTGCAGTCACCCAAGAAAACGTTGATGCTGTGCGTAAGCTGATTGAGGTAGATCGACATGTGACGAAATTCAGGCAACTTTAGACATTGGCATGAGTCAAAAGTTGTTTTCCCGATGGATATATGCGTACGAACCCGAAACAAAAAACCAGTCACGAGTTTGGGTGTTCGAAAATGAGTTAAAGCCAACAAAAATTGTTCGTTCACGGAGTGTTGCAAAAAAAAATGGTGGCCACGTTTGTCTTCAAAACCGGCCATGTTACGACTATTCCTCTTGAGGGACAAAGAACGGTTAATGCAGAATGGTATGCTAGCATTTGTTTGCCACAAGTCGTTTCTGAACTCCGTAAAGAGAACTGCAACCGCCGCATCATCCTCCATCACGACAAATGCGAGTTCTCACACCGCACACAGAACAAAAGTTTTTAGAGCAAGAAAACATAGAATTATTAGACCATCCGCCGTACAGCCCCAACCTAAGCCCTAATGATTTCTATACTTTACCTAAAATAAAGAATAAATTGCGTGGACAGAGATTTTCATCACCTGAAGAAGCTGTGGACGCCTACAAAACGGCCATTTTGGAGACCCCAACTTCCGAATGGAATGGTTGCTTCAATGATTGGTTCCATCGTATGGAAAAATGTGTCAAATTTCGCGGAGAATACTTCGAAAAGCAGTAAATACATTTTTAAATAGTAAGTAGTGTTGAGTCACTTCCTTGATTCCCGAACTTTTCAGTGCCGCCCTTGTATATTAGAATAAAAAATAGAATATTTTTTATCTTTTTTCTTGTCCATTTCTTTCAAAAGAAATATTTTTGCTGATATAAGCATTTTTGTAAGCCTTAAACCATATAAAATATAAGTAGCAGTTTCGCCTAATATATCCGTCCTTTCCATTACAGTTTATAAAACTCCACCGCTAAATATAGACCTCCCATACATTGCCTTATTAGGTATGTATTTCTCCATAGTTGCCACGCTTGACAGGCGGTTTGGCAACCGCAGTTTCTTACAATTTTGAGTTGTTGTCATGAAGATGCTGCTGCCTATCTCCCGTTTAAGTTTCCCTCTGTCACCTCTTACGACACTCACGGGACGATATGAATCCACAATGGATATATTGTTTCAGAAATCCAGTATTTTTCCTACTATAATTACATAATAGTGCTGGCAACCCTACCTATAATCGTCAATACACTAAATGATCTTGCATGGCAACAACGCCCATATTTTTATTCATTACGTCGGGATAACTAATCCGTAGAAACACGCAATATTGACATTTCTCTTCTCTTGTACAGCATGTATTTATAAGCCTTGGCGCTTTCCATTATCTTAAAACGTACACTAATTTTTTCGCATTGTAAGATAGTCGCCTTTTTTTCTCATTGTTGGAATATAAATATTTAATTTTTTTTTTATTTTAAATGACTGACTGACTGAATGTTTTGACAGCTATGCCATCTATTTCACAGAGTATGACCTGTACGATAAACTAAAATGGTTTCTTATATTTACGCGAACACTACACATTGAAATAATATTGGTTTTTACGGATTTTATCGCGTATATTTAACTATAAATACCCGACATTTCGAGCGCTTTATAATAGCACCCATGGTCACGGGGGGACTGAGATATCAGTCAGAAATTCAGAAATTCAGAAAATCCGTAAAAAAATGGTATTATTTCAAACCAAAATGGGTTAAAGTTAAGAAATACAGTAAGTTATATATTTATTTAGTGGAGTGGCAAAACCGCAATTCCGTTCTTCGAGTAGGTAATTCGAGGCGGACGGGGCGTTGGCTCCCGTTTACATTTTGCATGAGGACCACTGTTTGGATTACTATACAAAACATCGTAAAGCGAGTGCAACGAGCGCTTCTAGAGATTTACCTGACTGTCTAGAATAGACAAACGAACCAGTTATTTAAACTTAGTTTTATCTGTTAAAGTTATTTTTCTAGATATTCGCACACTACCATAAGCTAAAACATGCTATACATTATTGGCTAAATACGTGTGATATGAACACAAAGGCTGAAAGCAATTTTGCAAAAAAAAAATGGTTACCTATCCCAAATAAGGAAATGGTAAAAAAGAGCAAGAATAATTTAAAGCAAACACCCATTCACTGAGCTACCGCATCTATTTCAACCCTAGAAGAAAAGTGCCACTGTGCAACTTGATATTGTTGGCTCATACATTGGTTGACACAACTGTGAAGGCATCACGCATACCTCTGAACATTCGTTTTCTTTTCTTATATAAATTTATATAATTCTTCTGTATATTCTGTATATATAATTCTGTATACTTCTGTATATATAATTCTTTGTCACTGAACTTCTCCTAAACGGTGGGACTGATTTTGATGTAATTTTTTGGATGTGTTCGAATGCGCGGATGGTTGAGATACATGCAGCGAGTGACACTGTTATCGAGCTCTTTAAAAATGTATTCTTGTTTGTTTATTTAAAAAAAGTCTATGAGTAGACTTAAAAAGACTGACGACAACGACGACGACGACGATTTCAAATATAAGCTACTAATATCAGTAATTCTGCCAGCGAATGCATACGAACTACGCACTCTTAGATAGGCCAATGTCCAACAGTGGCATCTAAATAAGTGATGATGATGAACAGATCCGAAATAGAAGTTAATTTAAATGAAATTTTTTTTATTTCAAACATGAAGTCAATTTACGATTACATAAAATATTGTCAAATGTCCAACCATGAGCGTACTTCTGTTACATATTTAACAGGTGTATTCTCTAGGTAACATAAAACAAAATACGAGATTCCCCTTTGGGTAAAATGGTTTTAGTGTGAAACTTTGCAGAAAATCGCAAACAGAATCCATCTTAACCCTGTTACTGAATCTAAACTTCGAACATACATTACAAAGGATAGATAGAGGAAAGGTTGAAAAGTTTATGAGAGGCGATAGGTATGTGGTTTAGTTATTATTTGCACTACTATTGAATTATTAAATTATTTTTTTTCAAATACGATAAAACTATTGGCGTTAATATAAACCATCGAGTGAACATTCTTCTTCAACAGCATGATAAAAAAATTAAGATTTGCTTTGACCAGCGAATAACACGAACGCTGAACACTTGCTTAAAAGGACGGACCCTATCAAAAGTCTTTGAGTCATCAAGGAAAACGCCAACTTCCTCATTTTTCTTTAAAGCGTTGTCCTTTATGTAAATGGTATACACTTCCTATTTTTCACGTTTATTTGAATGATATTCTGATATCGGTGAATGCACCTAATCTGACGCCTGTAGAACTTCCAAGTGTGGATTTTTATTTATTGTATGTTTCTAATTCATATTTCCCTAACTCCGTTTAGTTTAAATACCTACTTATATGTTTTTCTGTTTCAAATGTCCAATTATCAGTCTATGACAAAAAATCAATCATTTAATATTTATTTATAAATAAACACAACTTTAATATCAAGCGATCAAAACTACGATGTAACTTAATTTGATTAAGACTGACTTAATAAATTTTTATTAAAGCAGTCAGTCTTATTCGTCATACAACGAAATCAAAGAACATTTGTTAAATTACTGCCTTCTTTTCTTGCAAGAAACCAGTTAAATAGTTGCTAGTTCCCGAAATAATTCCGGAAATAAATCTCCCGTATGGAAGTTCCAAGACTGAAAACCTTCCGATATCAAGAACCTGCAACCGGAAACTCTGATTTAAAATAACTTATTTACGTGATGAAGTCAAAGTGTAGATGTTCAGATTACTTACCAAGTATTTAACTTCCCCTCTAAGAAAATTGAACATTTTCAAAAATGTATTCTTGTTTGTTTATTTTGAAAAAAAAAATAATCTATGAGTAGACTTAAAAAGGCTGACGACAACAAGGTTTCACCCAAATTTTCAAAAATCGAGTTTTCAACAGATCTCGACGTTTTGAGACCCCAGGAAGCTATTATTCTGACTAATTTCACGTGAACTTCCGTACGGATGTATGCGCGCATGTGTGCGTGCGTGCGTACGTGCGTGCGTGCGTGCGTGCGTGCTTTGCGTGCGCGTGCGTGCGTGCGTGCTGCGTGCGTCTTGCCGTGCGTTCGTGCGTTCATGCATGCGTGCGTGCGTGCGTGCGTGCGTACGTGCATGCGTGCATGCGTGAGTGCGTGCGTGCGTGCGCGCGTGTGAGCGGGCGGACGTGCGGGCGTGCGAGCGTGCGTACGTGCGTGCGTGCGTGCGTGCGTGTTTGGGTGCGTGCGTGCGTGCGGGCGGGCGGGCGTTCGTGCTTGCGTGCGTGCGTGCGTGCGTGCGTTTGTGTGGGCTTGCGGGCGTGCGGGCGTGCGAGCGTGCGGGCGTGCGAGCGTGCGGGCGTGCGGGTGTGCGGGCGTGCGGGCGTGTGGGCGTGGTGGGCGTGAGTGCGTGCGTGCGTGCGTGCGTGCGTGCGTGCGTGCATGCGTGCGTGCGGCGTGCGTACGTGCGTGCGTGTGGGCGGGCGTGCGTGCGGGCGTGCGTGCGTGCGTGCGTGCGCGCGTGCGTGCGTGCGTGCATGCGTGCGTGTTTGCGTGCGTGCGTGCGTGCGTGCGGACGTGCGGGCTGGCGTGCGTGTGTGCGTGCGTGCGTGCGTGCGTGCGTGCGTGCGTGAGTGCGTGCGTGCGTGCGGGCTTGCGGGCGTGCGGGCGTGTGGACGTGCGGGCGTGCGGGCGTGCGGGCGTACGGGCGTGCGGGCATGCGGGTGTGCGGGCGTGCGGGCGTGCGGGCGTGCGGGCGTGCGTGCGTGCGGGCGTGCGGGCGTGCGGGCGTGCGTGCGTGCGGGCGTGCGGGCGTGCGTGCGTGCGTGCTGCGTGCGTGGGTGCGGGCGTGCGTGCGTGCGTGCGTGCGGGCGTGCGGGCGTGCGTGCGGGCGTGCGTGCGTGCGTTCGTGCGTGCGTGCGTGCGTGCATGCGTGCGTGCGTGCGTGCGTGCGTGCGTGCGTGCGTACGTGCGTGCGTGCGCGCGCGCGTGCGCGTGCGCGTGCGCGTGTGCGTGTGTGTGTGTGTGTGTGTGTGTGTGTGTGTGTGTGTGTGTGTGTGTGTGTGTAAACCTTTCATAATTCAAAAACTAATCAGTTCTTTACCTCAGAAATTGACGTCGAATGCCGTTTGGAAAATAAAATCGGTTCATTCGTTCGTGAGATATCGAAGGAGAAAGAATTCGTAAAAAACGTTTTTCTTTTAACATAACTTCGAGATTTCGCAACATAATTTGGTGAAATTTGGGACGCTTTGCATTTGAAATTAGCGGGAAGTTCCAGGGATGGCCTGCAGAGTCAAACAATTTTTTTACGTTACCTTCATACTAGGAATTTCTCCTGTATCGTAAGGGGTAGTTTACATTCATATATTTCACAAGGAAAACATTCTGGATGTTCCGGAAAAATTATTTGTAGGCCATATAAATACTTGATTCGTGCGAGATTCAAACCCTCAGCAACTAATTGCTGAGCCACTGCGCCACGAAGCCGTCAAATAAATGACTAATGGCCTAACTCATTAAAATCGGCGTCAATATAAGAACAATGTTTAAAGTTGCTCTCTCTTTCTCTTATTACAAAAAACAGAACAGACATATATAGAGATAATTAATTTTTAATTTAAACCTTTCGCTGTCCTGTGCAATACATATAGGTCATTGCATTCTACATATCTTACTACTGTGTCTGAAATCTGGACAGTGAAAGTGAACATGATGACATATATCTAGTGCACAGGACAGCGAAAGGTTTAAATTAAAAAATTAATTATCTCTATATATGTCTTTCTGTTTTTTGTAATAGAGAAAGAGAGAGACTTTAACAGCTATATTGAGCGAGTTAAATTATATGTATATGTATATATATATATATATATATATATGTATTTATATATATTTATATATATATTAAAAAGAAATATTTTCAAGTTTAGATAAGAAAACAACAGATACGAATAACCGAACAATACAACACATGTCGAGGCTCCGTATTACCCACTGAAAGATGGCTGGCTGGAACTCGGCCAAAAATAAGCAATATCGCACCTCTGTAATTGCAGCGGTGAACCGCAAATTTACAACGTAACCTTACACAACTTACATTCTTACATGCATATTAAATGCCTGACACGTACCATTTATTTATAAATATCAATGTAAAAAATGTATGTGAAATTAATTTGGGTATACACTTCTTGCGTCGATACTAATTCGGACTATGTAATAGTTATCAACCTTAATAACAACTCAATTTAAAAATTGAAATACCCTCGAAACAAAAAGAACACTCTAACTCCAAAATCTCTCGATTATTGCATTCTCTCGATTAAATAATTCGTGTCTGGTTGGACCGTGTCGACCTCTCGGTATACCGAGAGGTCACACGGTTTCGGGGGTATTTCAATTTTTAAATTATAATAATTCGTGTCTGGTTGGCACTCCGGAAGACGACCGTGTCGACTCTCGGTATACCGAGAAGTCGACACGGTCGTCTTCCGGAGTGATCAGAAGAGGCTCATAATCATTGGAGTGACCAATAGTAAGTGGAACGGGCCCAGCACCGAATTAGGCGACACTGTCGAATTCTGGCGCAGCCTGTGGTCAGAGCCTGTAAACCACAGCGAGGGCCCTTGGACGGAAGCTGTGGCGAGTCAGTGTGCGAGTATTACGGCCATGGACCCCATCGTCATAACGCCTGATGACGTAGGTGAGGCGGTCCGTAGGGCCCCGAACTGGAAATGTCCGGGACTCGACGGGCTGCATCACTACTGGCTGAAAGGGTTCGTGGTGTGTCACGCTGTGCTCGCCCGACAGCTTCAAGAGGCTCTCAACCAGAAGTAGCTCCCTAGCCTCTTCACTACTGGGATCACTTATTTGGTTCCTAAAGACCAGGTTACCACAGCCCTGAGCAAATATCGCCGCATCACGTGTCTACCGAACATATACAAGACACTTACATCCATTTTGAGCACGAGAATCACTCGTCACCTGGACTCAAATCAGGTGATGTCGCGCACTCAAAATGGATGTCGGGGCGGCGGTCGTGGAACCAAGGAACCACTCCTCATTGACGCGGTCATATACAAAGTGGTGAAACACAACCGTCGGAACTTCTCCGCCGCCTGGATAGACTACAGAAAGGCATTCGACTCGGTTTCCCATGCATGGCTAAAGAGGGTCCTGGAGCTGTACAAGATTGAGACTGTACCCACAATGAACTCCACACTGCACAAACTAGTGAATTCTCGATATATGTACATTCAATTCTGTGATTCCACCATTAATATGACCACTCCTCTAGAGTGATGCAACCTCTCTGTACTTTATAGACGCGCCGACACAGGCATCTCTGACTATCGCACGTCCGTCCATAAAATAAGGACATCAACGCTAAGCGTCTTTTTTGGTCTTTCACTAACGTAATAGCCCGCTTACTATTTAAAAATTAAATGGGGCTAATAACGGGGACTTAAGCCCATTTTTGATGTAGGGAGATAGTTAAAATGGTATTTGTAGGATTATTACATAAAAGGCCTTTTAGAACTGGTTCCGAGAAAACCTCTGCCCTGGACCGTGCTTTGTGGCGTTACTTGGGGGAGGCCTACGTTCAGCAGAGGACTTAAGAAGGGCTGTAATGATGATGATGATGAAATGATGATACGAAACACAGCAGTATTAAGCTGCTATTTTAAGTTGGTATTCTGTGAGAGCGTGGTCCTTCCCCGGTCGAGCCATTCGTGCTACAACTATAATATAGCTGTAGCGTGGCTTTATTACGTAAATTTATGTGTATATTACAAATTAAAAGTTAATCACTAAAACAAAAATGCGATAAGAAATGTCTACTAAAAAGTATTAAACAAGACTACGATGTAATTTTTTTAGAATACTGTGAAACATATTCAGGCCCTTATATATATAGTATATATAGGCCCTATAATAAAGATAGATAGATATATAGAGAGATAGAACCCTAGTCACACGTTATTACTGAGATGTCCTAAAATGTAGTTGGGGTTTAATTTTCAAGTTTTCATTATGTTTTAGGGCTTTGTATTTTCCTTCAAAGGGAACTCATTTATTGTAAAAATGTTATGGGCTCTACTTAAAAATATTTCGCAATTTTGCTACATACTTTATTAAATAATAAAAAAGTTTCAATAGGTATTCTTAATAAATGTTTATGGTTGGATGTGTTGTAGTTTTCCTCTTAGAGCACCTCTATGAGGGAAACATTTTTCTTCAAAGTACTTACAGTGTATAGTCGAACATTTTATTTTGGTAACTCATTGCTCTCTAATTATTATTTTTAACAATTTTTGTAGAATATCAATATTTTGTGAAAAATTGCTATATCAGCCCCTTACAATCAGGTGGATTGTGTGCTCATTAATCACCCTAATACTACTAAGAAAAAATCATACGATAAAAAGAATATTTAGCTACGGAACCCTAAAAATTAAGGTTAAGCGCTTACTACGAAATTTATTCATTGCGATTTTTAAAGTTCGATATACTCGTATAATCGCAAACGACAATAATTCCTACGCGCACTACAACTTATTGTCGCCTGTGAAGTACTGGATGCCTAAGACAGCTTCAGTCGTGCCACCACGAAAGAGTACTACTTAATTTTACGTAAAAGAATTTCGAAAAAGAAGAAGACAACTAAACGATATGGCTGCATTACGTTTGGCGTGAAAAAGCAATTTAAATTACTGATTTAAAACTCGTCAAGCATACTAGTCACTACTGTGGTTGTTTTGACAAGTAAGTATATTTGTCTAATTTACCAAAGTGTGAATTCCATAGATAATGTTTCTATCTACTCGACCGAAATGTATAGAGGAGCAGATCTTTTTACGCGATTTCGAACTTGATCTCACAATCAAAGTTGTTAGTGTTAGTTTAGAAATAGACTTTGAGAAATTGTATGAATGTCCCTCGACGTCATCTGGATCTGGATCTTTTCATCAAGGCTTAGTTATAGACGAGTTGAAGGAGTACCTAAGTAAACCCAGAGCTGCCAGTTCGCCAGCCACATTTTAGAGTGGTGGAGGACGCATGAGACAGAATATCCGACTTTATCGAAGATGGAACGTGATTTTCTTTCAATACCTGCAACTTCAGTGCCTGCTGAGTAATTATTTTCTAAAGCATCATTAGTAATTAGAAAACATAGAAATAGGTTAAGTGATGAGTCAGCCAGATGGTTACTTTGTATTAATTCTTGGTCAAAAGAATTTATATAAACTAACAGTAATGTCCAAGCTGTTGTGTACTGTTATGTAATTTAATTTGTATTGTATTTTATTTTTTTATTTAAATACATGGTAAATTGTAAACAAAAAATTCTTTTATTCCATTTCATATAAGGGTCTATCAATCTCTTTCTAGACAGATAATGTTCTTTATAATACAGTCAAGTTAATGTCATTAATTTGTTTTTTATGTGTTTTGATTAAGTTTTAGCACATGTAAGCTTATTGAATGTAAACGTTTATTAAGAAACAGACTAACTCCCGTGGCCGTGAGACTTGGTAGACAGCACAGTTGGTTAGAGCATCGGCACGGATCGCTTAGGTAGTGGGTTCAAACCCCACCCGGTATTAGTTGATTTTTCGAATTTCTCATTAAATGTTTAGACATTTATTAATTTGGTTGGTCTTTCTATGGCTATGTTAATTCAAGCTCAAAATGTGCCTACTCTGTTAAGTTATTCTAAGATCTAAAGTAACGTTTAATAAATAACAATAGGCTAATCGGTAATTGCGAGACTTGCGAGCCTCTTGCTTCAAGACCAAGACCAAGAACAAGACTGAGAGCGCAATACCAAGAACAAGAACAAGACCAGGTGTATTGGCGCAAGACCAAGACCAAGACTGGCTAAGTCTCGTCTTGTTCTTGCATTTGGGCAACACTAGTTGAAACCGATGGACTCGGTTTATTGGCACGACCACGTAAGGTGACATTCGTACAGCTGGAACCCATTAAATCCTGCTTAATAGGCGTGTTTGTGTTATCAGACTTCGGTTCCCTGCTTAAACATTCATGACATTTCCATTTTCGTTTATGTTCTGTAGTCATGGTTTTATAGAATCGTTTTTCACATACATTTGCGCACAGGAGGTCATAATGCTTGGTGCAAACATAACACTTTAAAAACTGCCTGCTAATAATTTTTTCTGAACATTGTCCATTACAAAGGACTTTATTCATAGTTGGAGGCGCCATCTTTCTCTTTGCAAGGGTAAACTCGAGTAGTAAGGTAATTCAATTAATCGGGTGAAAAATATTGATTATTGTGATTCTATGATTTACTTCTAGATGGCGACGTTACACAGATCTTTAATTCCCTATGAGATATGAGTAAATTTTAATTTATACTGAGTAGGTATCTAAATATAACCGTCACAAGATTAAGTATTAAGGTTACTAAGTATTTAAAGTACTGAAGATAATTACTAATAGTATATTTAGTTTAGCTTAATTGCACTATGTCCACCGTCTTTTGAACTTTAATATTAAAGGTAAAACTAGTATTTTGTCATAATACACTCAAACACAACGTATTTAAAAAAAATTTAAATCTTTCGTTCTGACACAATAATACACATGGATAACACTATCACTGTTATATAGTAGCTAAAGCCACTGAATGTTAGCAATATTACACAAAATAGCTCACTGATACTATTATTAAATTAAATATTTAAGCAAACCGATGTTACTTGTGTGCCAGCGCCTTCGGTAAAGGACGTCTTTGTCCTCAACAGGCGGAAAAGACCCTTGCCCCCCCCCACGCCCATAAATGGCTAACTCCAGGGGTAAAACGAGGGTCCTCCAGGCAAATCTTCAACGTGCAGCAGCTGCTTCTGCCGTGGTGAAGACTACAAGAACCTTGGGTGGCCAACGTTCAAGTTCTGGGATTGTCGGCTGCCGGTAAGATTCTTGTCAATACTAAAGGCAGTAGACCCAGAGTTTACGATTTTATGATTTTCTCATTCCTAAACTTAGGGTGTACAGCAACCTTTGTTACGCGTGCTAGCCAAGAAGTGTTAGACATAACATTTGCTACTAATAATATATCCAGGCGGATAAATGAATGAAATGTTAGTAGTGAAAACTCGATGTCTGATCACAAACATATTAAGTTTATGATTGGAACATCACCAACCAATGAAACCGTTGCTTTTAGGGATCCAAAAGCGACCTTCTGGGATATTTACAGAGATATCCTAAGGAGGAATTTGGAAACGTTTCCTAAAAGCATCAAAACGATTGAAGGTCTGGAGTTAGCGACGGAGACAGTAACCGTAGGTATTTGTGAAGCCTCGAGGACAGTTGCCCCGTCAGAACCAAGAACTCAACAAGAAAAGTTCCTTGGTGGAATACTAAGGTAAATGAACTTAGGGAAAAGTGACGGGCTTCTTAAAAAGCCTGATGGTAACTTCACTAATAGTGAAACAGAAACAATGGAGTTACTAGCGTCAACCCATTTCCCAGGGTCACACAAGACTTCAGCCTTAAATTCTTTCAGAGCACTACGAAGGAAAAGGGTCGCAGCAGGACTGTAAAAACTACCGTGGCATCAGCCTTCTTAGCATTGTGGGAAAACTGTATGCTAAGGTACTGATTGAAAGGGTCAAGAAAGAAACTGATGGAAAAATTTGGGATGTGCAAGCGGGATTTAGAAAGGGAATGGGATGTACAGATCAAGTCTTTTCCATGCGCATGATCGCGGAGAAGTTTTTGGCCAAAACCCAAAAGGTTTTTTGTGCGTTTATGGACTTGGAAAAGGCCTATGACAGAGTGGATAGGGATGTGCTATGGCAAACACTGAACTCATTTGGGTTGAGCGCTGGCTTGATACAGGTATTGGAGTCTCTATATAGGGACTCTGGTGCTTGTGTTAGGATCAACGGGGTCTACTCGGACTGGTTTGACATCCATAAAGGTATCAGACAGGGCTGTGTGGTTTCCCCGTGGCTGTTCAACCTATTTATGGACAGTTGTTTGCAAAATTTGAAAGTTGAAGAATGCGGTTTAAGAATGGGTGAGTTACCGTCAAATGCCTTTTGTACGCCGATGATCAAGTTATCCTTGCGTCGTCGGCGGCCGTGTTGCAAATGATGGTTACATTAATGAACAGATCATTAAAAGAAAGGGATATGAAAGTGAACGCAAGTAAGACGAAGGTTATGGTTTTTGAAAGAGAAGAAAGTAAAACGACTTGTGAAATAAGAATAGAAGGGGAGTTGATCGAGCAAGTAGATGAGTTTGTATATTTGGGCTGCGTATTTAGCAGGGATGGGAGATATGATAAGGATATAGAACGACTAGTGAATGCGGGAAATAGAGTAAATGGGGACCTGCACTCTATTGTGAAGAGTCAAATGTGTCAAAAAAAGGCACGTATAGCAATTCACAATGCTGTGTTGGTCCCTACTTTAACGTATGGTAGTGAAAGTTGGGTGTGGCAGAAGAAGCACGAGAGTAGAATCAACGCAGTAGAAATGCGGCTGTTAAGGAGTATGTTAGGGCTGAATCTGAACGACAGGGTAAGAAATTGTGTAATAAGAGAAGTGTGGTTTGCAAGATGATGTTGTGACCAGGATTAAGAAAGGAATGCTTCGGTGATTTGGTCATGTGGAAAGAATAAATGAGGAAAGAGTGTGTATTCATTATTTGGAGCTGTTATCAAGAAGGTACTGCTGCTTATCTCATGTTTAATTTCCCTCTGTTGCCTTTTACGATACTTTCACAGGACGGAATGGGGCCTTAGAGCTTCTAAGTAGATTAATACAGAAACCGTACGCAAGGCTTCTAAGAAGCGTTTAAAATTAATACCTTTTCTGGTAGGGTTGACCTTTGAGTATTAAACCAAAGGAGACTGCATCGCAAGGCATACCCCTCTGTAAAAGGTACGAGAGTCCGACTCATACCCGTTATATAAAACTATTTGCTCCACGTCATGCGCCATAACGCAAGTGATCGTTCCAGTCAAGTGAGTTTCGACAAAAATGACGAATTGTAGTATATTTTCATGCAAAACAATGAAAACCGTCAAATCTACAAAAGGGCAATGTGACTTTTCATGTGTGAATACTTTTAACATAATATTATGAAGATAAATCTACCCAAATTCATACTAAGTTTGAATTTGGGGCGTTCCCCGTAAATTCCAAAGCCTACGTCGAGGCCCATTTTAGACCCATCGGTATACCATATGAGGCTACCGACCTCACAGATAACCTGGCCATCAGCCAGTTTTCTCTGGAGGGTAATTCCACTATATACTTTTTATCAAAAGTGTGTAGTGGACGCATGATATCTGAGACCATGCATAAGACCGGTGTTTCCTTAATAGAGTCGAGCTTGGATCTCAATCTGTAGAGAGCAAGCTCAGACCGCCCTGAGCGTTAATCTTATACAAACTAGCCCTCGCCTCCTTGTCTAGATATAGATCAAGGGGCGATAGGCATAGAAGTGCATTAAGAGCCGCTCTGGGCGATGATCGCATAGCTCCAGTTGCCATTAAGTAGGTAGTCCTTTGTAGACTATTTAGTCTGACCGCAGTCGTCTTTTGGTTGGCTTTGTTACATCAGACAATAGAGGCGTAGGTGAGAATCGACCTCACTATGCTGCTGTACAGCTATAACACCATAATGGGACACAGGCCTCAGGTGTTCCCGACTAAACGACTGCACGTACCTAAAGCAATTTTTACCTTATGGCATACGTTGGTAAGGTGAGAGTTCCACGTTAGTTTTTGGTAGATTGTTACGCCCAAGTACTTAACTTCAGTGGAAAATGGTACTTCTTTACCATTAAGTTTTGGTGGGACTAATTTGTCCAACCGTCTCTTTTTGGTAGAGGGTATTATAACAGTTTTATCAGCATTAACTGATAAACTGTTATCCCTACACCAGTTATTTATGGTGTTTAGATAAAGTACTTTGGCAAAAGCCCCTCGCAATTATCACAAGGTAATCAGCATAACCTAGTGTGTCATCGCGTCAGGCCCTCAATCAGCAGTGATGTGGAGCTACTGTCGAAGGCGCCCTCAATATCTAGAAAGGCACAAACAGCTATTTCTTAATCCTTCAGTGCTTTTTCGACCCTGTCAATGACACTGATCAGGGCTGTTTGTGTAGATTTGCCTCTGCGGTATGCATGCTGGTTATAATGTATGGGCCTCGTAGTTAAAGTTACATCCCTTATATATCTGTCTTTAACATTTTCCAATATCTTAAGGAGAAAGGAAGATAGGCTTATAGGCCTAAAGGACTTTGGTAAAGCGTAGTCCTTTTTATCAGTCTTAGGTATAAATAGAACTTTGAAAATTGTCCATCGTTCTGGAGTATATCCCCAGGCAAAACATGCTCTGAAGATTTTCACAAGATAGGGAAGAAGGATGTCGATACCCCTCTGCAGCTGGATGGGAATTATTCCATCCTCTTCGCTTGTTTTATATGGTTTAAAGGAGTCAACAGCCCACTGCACCAGGTTTGGCCTTATTATCATTGCGGCCCCACACCAGTCCTCATTACAAGGCCTTCGTAGTGAACATAAAAAAACATAAAACATAAACACTCACGCCTGTCACCCAGAGGGGTAGGCAGAGACTACAGACTTCCATTTGGCACAATCCTGACACACCTTTCTCGCCTCCTTCACATCCATACACCTACGCATACATGCTCGTTGGTTAAGGGTACTCCTAATTTGGCCCGTTTTCAATAAATCGCCAATTCGGTTGATAAATTTTCGCCAAGGACGTCCCTTTCCGACTCTGCCATTCACTTCTGCAACATAAATTTTCTTTGTCACTCTTTCCTCATTCATTCTTTCCACATGACCAAATCACCGAAGCATTCCTTTCTTAATCCTGTTCACAACATCATCTTGCAAACCACACTCTTCTCTTATTACACAATTTCTTACCCTGTCGTTCAGATTCAGCCCTAACATACTCCTTAACGACCGCATTTCTACTGCGTTGATTCTACTCTCGTGCTTCTTCTGCCACACCCAACTTTCACCACCATACGTTAAAGTAGGGACCAACACAGCATTGTGAATTGCCATACGTGCCTTTTTTGACACATTTGACTCTTTACAATAGAGTGCAGGGCCCCATTTACTCTATTTCCCGCATTCACTCGTCGTTCTATATCCTTATCATATCTTCCATCCCTGCTAAATACGCAGCCCAAATATACAAACTCATCTACTTGCTCGATCAACTCCCCCTTCTGTTCTTATTTCACAAATCGTTTTACTTTCTTCTCTTTCAAAAACCATAACCTTCGTCTTACTTGCGTTCACTTTCATAACCCTTTCTTTTAATGATCTGTTCATTAATATAACCATACTTTGCAACTCGGCCGCCGACGACGCAAGAATAACTTGATCATCGGCGTACAAAAGGCATTTGACGGTTAACTCACCCATTCTTAAGCCGCATTCTTCAACTGTCAAATTTTGCAAACAACTGTCCATAAATAGGTTGAACAGCCGCGGAGAAGCCACACAGCCCTGTCTGACACCTTTATGGATGTCAAACCAGTCCGAGTAGACCCCGTTGATCCTAACACAAGCACTAGAGTCCCTATAAAGAGACTCCAATGCCTGTATCAAGCCAGCGCTCAACCCAAATGAGTTCAGTGTTTGCCATAGCACATCCCTATCCACTCTGTCATAGGCCTTTTCCAAGTCCATGAACGCACAAAAAACCTTTTGGTTTTTGGCCAAAAACTTCTCCGCGATCATGCGCATGGAAAAGACTTGATCTGTACATCCCATTCCCTTTCTAAATTCCGCTTGCACATCCCAGATTTTTCCATCAGTTTCTTTGTTGACCCTTTCAATCAGTACCTTAGCATACAGTTTTCCCACAATGCTAAGAAGGCTGATGCCACGGTAGTTTTTACAGTCCTGCTGCGACCCTTTTCCTTCGTAGTGCTCTGAAAGAATTTTCTTAATTTGTTCTCTGAAAAATTAATATTAAAAAACTGAAGGTAGCCGGGCTAACTATGACATTGGGACGTCAAACATCTCAGTGCCCCCCCCGTGACCATGGGTGCTGTAAAGCATCCGAAACGTCGGAAATTAAAAAATAGGTAAAATCAGTTAAATAAATGCGATAAAATCTGTAAATTTAGTTTTATTCAATAAATAATACATAAATAAATAAAAGCCCAACCAGATGGAGACCCTCGGCAGTGGAGACCAAACGGTCGAAGGTTAGGGGGAAAGGGAAAGAAACCGGCGGACGATGCGGGCGGTATTGAGGAGCACCGCCTTCTGCATTTGAGCCGGAAGTGGTCCGTCACGGAGTCCCAGCCGCTTCAGATGACCTCAGATTCTGACTGGGATTAACCCGTTTGCAGAAACGACTACAGAAACAATTTCGGTCGGTAGACCACCCCACATGTCAGTCACTTCGTGAGCCAGGTCCGGATATTTTGTTTGCTTATCTGTTTCAGCATTCACGAGGTTCTCGTCATACCGAATGGTAATGTCGACCGAAAATATTCTTCACTGTGCCCGGTCCATCAGCACAATATCAAGCTTATTCGCAAGAATAGTCCTGTCTGTGATGATGGCCTGGTCCCAGTAGAGCCTGGCGCGACCATTTTCGACCACGACTTCTAGAAAGTACTTGTAATACGGCAATTTCCGATTCACGAGACCGTATTTCAGAGCGAGCTCCTGGTGAAGAATTCCGGCTACTAGGTTGTACCTGTGCAAGTACTCAGAGTTAGAAAGCGCTGAACAACCGGAGATGACATGCCTAAGTTACTCACCGGGATGGCGACAAGCTCTAAAGATGACGAAGGTGCCGTCCTTTAGGATGTATCTCCGATAATTGTTGGTCTTAATAACCTGATCCCGGATTGCACAGACAAAACCCTCCGTTACCCAAAGAGGTCACCAAAGCGTAGCCAGTGGAGTGAGGCTACTGTGTCTACGAAAGGCTCATGGAGAGCCTTGTAGAACCTCCCGTGGAGCTCCTTCTCCTTTCATACGGTCTCGCGATCGGAAATGCTCTGTACTGCCTGGTCTTGCCATTGCTCGTTGGCTAAGGATAGAGGGGTAAGTTCTTTATCACAAGAAATGATGTCCTTATAGAATGGAACATCCGATCTCGCCAGGAAGTAATTACGGAGGCTGTGCACTTCACGATTATGCATGGTGAGCGCGCTCAAAAAGCCACGCCCAACACGTCGCAAACTGACTGTTTCATACCAGCCTCTTCGATACCGATGTTCTGTGGCATGCCCAGGTATCGGTATGTTTCAGTTTCGGTAAGGGACTTTAAGTTGACGAGCATAGATAAATCTATGCCCTCGAAGTTAGCAACCCTTCCCCTTTCAACATGGAGGACCGCACACTTATAAATTCCCGGCTCCATCTTAATAGAATTGCTAAAATCACAAGTGATGATGATGTCCACAAGACGGGAGCGACTGGAGACGAATATCTTGAGGTCATCCATATAAAAATGGTGGGTCACTTTTGTACCTCTTTTTCGAAGCTAAAAACCTCTCCCGGAGCTCTCCAGTAAAGTACTGAGAGGGTTCAAAGAGAGGCAGAACAAGATTGGACTCAGACAATCGCCCTGGAATATACCCCTTCTTATCCTTATGCCGCTTTCCGCAGCCGTCATCCGCTCGCCCAGATGGCAATGCATCGTACTCCACTGCCCCCATACACTGCTCGAGGAAGTCCCCAACTGTACAGTCAATCTTGTACAGCTCGAGGACCCTCTCTAGCCATGTATGAGGAACCGAGTCGAATGCCTTTTTGTAGTCTATCCAGGCGGCGGAAAAGTTCTGACAGTTGCGTTTCATCACTTTGCCAACGACCGCGTCAGTGAGGAGTGGTTCCTTGGTTCCATAACCACCGCCCCGACATCCATTTTGAGCGCGCGACATCACCTGATTTTAGTCCAGTCCAACACAGTGACGAGTGATTCTCGCGCTCAAAATGGATGTTAGTGCCTTGTAAATGGTCGGTAGACACGTGATGGGGCGGTATTTGCTGGGGTCTGTGGTACCCTGGTCTTTAGGAACCAAATGAGTGATCCCAGTAGTGAAGAGGCTCGGGAGCGACTTCTGGTTTAGAGGTTCTTGAAACTATCGGGCGAGCACAATGTGACACACCACGAACCCCTTCAGCCAGTAGTGATGCAGCCTGTCGAGTTCCGGACATTTCCAGTTCGGGGCCCTACGGACCGCCTCAGCTACGTCATCATATTTGTGTACGGGTTTTTTGTTGTCTGCCACCAGTTTCGTTGATGACAGACAAATGAGTGGTGTCTAATTATTTTCGTTATAAATACCGTTGTAACGCATATTTTTTGTTAAAAGTGACTATAAAACCTATATTACCTATTACATATATTATTAAGCTAACAGATATTTAACGTTAAGATTACGCAAGTTTTAAGCAAAGTAACATTAAATAATAAAGAAAATAAATTCAGATTTATCTCTATAAACCAATCAAAACGTGAAGCACGCCAATACAGATTATTATATATTGAAGTCGGGTCACATGCACGTAGTCGGATTTCGTTGTCGTTATATTACTTCTATCTCACACGTCATACGCTGATGACTTCTCTATTCTATATCCACTCTCTACGCTCTCTATAAATTCTACAAATTTTCAGCGACAAGCGGGCTACGCTTTAGTACGTAAAGATCGTTCTCCTGTTCTCTAACCTTCATGCAGAGCACAGAGCGGTATTCTTTATTTACGCAGAGGGCAAATAGTATAGTAACTGTCCTCTATAAGTATTAGGAAGCACCATAGACTTTGAATATATTGGCGTGTACATGAAGGTTAGAGAAGAGGAGAACGATCGCCGTAGAAAATAGTGTCCCAGAAATATGGTCCCCATAAGTGAGGCGCTGCGATCGCTAAGTTCGGTCAATAAAAGTAATTTTCAGTCTATTTTTCCGATCAGATACTAAACCACCTGCACATTCACGCACAATAAAATATTTCTCCATTTTTTAATGTTTCTTTTTGTCAAAAATTACAAAATTACGGAGCATGAAAATTTTCTCAGTTATTTTCAGTATTTGAAATTATTATTTGTAACTATTTTTTTAACATTTTCATGCTTTTTGTCAAAAATTACAAAATTACGGAGCATGAAAATTTTCTCATCAATGCCGCGGAGAAAATTTGCACATTATTCAACTAACTTCATCTACTTGTACTCATAAATAGCTAACTTTGCAGGTACTACTCACCGACGTCAGCGCCGCTATAAATTTTACAATTTTCAAGGACAGGCGGGCTATGCTTTAGTACGTAGTGATCGTTCTCCTGTTTTCTAACCTTCATGGGCGTATACATGAAGGTTAGAGAACAGAAGAACGATCATCGTAGAAAATAGTGTCCCAGAAATATGGACACCATAAGTGAGGCGCTGCGATCGCTAAGTTCGGTCTGTAAGTCATTTTCAGTCTATTTTTCCGATCAGATGCTAAATCACTTGCACACGCACGCACAATAAAATATTTCTCCATTTTTTAATGTTTCTTTTTGTCAAAAATTACAAATTTACGAAGCATGAAAATTTTCTCACCAGTGCCGCAGAGAAAATTTGCACATTATTCAACTATGAATTCTCTAACCTTCATGGGCGTATATATTCGAAATCTATGGGAAGTACAGAGGAAGACTGGAAGACATACGGTCTTAGCACAGACTAAGTAGTGAATTCTACCCGTAGACAGAGAAACCTATAGACTAATGATTGCCGTGGCCTCGAGTGAGAAAGGACGATAACTACGGTTTTAGGTTATACAATAATCTTTATGACTTTTAAACATATTTAGATAAAGTTTAAACGTATATTTATATAGTTCTGTAACGAAATTCAAAATATCAATTGAATTTTATACGTAATACCGGATAAAATGTACTACACTTACGAGTGAAATAATATACCGGTGAATTTACGTTCACTATCACTTTTACAACTTAAGGCACTACATCTAACCATTTTTAAAGTTTTAATTGTTCTAAGAACTGAACCGAACAAGATTCACCAATCTTAAGCTCACAAAACACTTTTTTTTCTCACTTAAACCAACTTGTAAAGTCCTTAGATCGCTACGAACTGTCAAAGTTGTTTCGTAAAGTGTGGTTTACTAAACAAAAAAAACCGGCACGGAGAAAGGGACAAACAATCACACCACTCTATCTCATTTCTATGTAAGACGTATGCATAAATCTATCTTTTTCGTGTGTGAATGCGAAAGAAGGCGTCAATTTGTCTATAGGTTTCTCTGTCTACGATTCTACCGAATGGTCGTAGTCTTAGTAGTCTGTGAGCAGGCAGATCTGTTTGTTTTCTTCTTTACGCTTTGCAGGCAGTGGTGTCAAGTCTGGCGATCTTTCGCGTTTTAGGCTATCTCGAAAGGTGTCGGGGAACTAAAAATTGCGATTAGCGACTGATTGCAATTACGGCTACTTCGATAAAAAAGAGGGTGATTTTTTCGTATACTAAATTAATCTATGTCTTTAAATATGTCTCATATGTAATAAAAATGCGTGTAATGAACCGTATGTTTTCGCCACAGAGGAATATCAAAGAAAACTAGACTTGAAAGTATTCAAAAGTATACTTTAATAATAGTACCATAGAGACCATGACAAATAGATATATTTTGCATTGTTTGCCCCTGGTACCGCCACCACGCCGGGTGTTCCCCTACCCTTTCCTGTCTTCTACTATTTGATTCTTGATTGATTTCGTATGTTTTACACATTGCGCAACACGATGCAGTTGCTATAACTTACCCGAGTTTTCTTAGGTGTACAGGAAAGTGTATTACATCAACTTCACACCTACATAAGATATAATTAAACTGCACAATCTCCATAATATATATTCTAAATACCAAAAACTTGACACTCAATCTAATTCTTCCACCCCTGTTACGTTCATCTCCATCCATCCCCAGCCATCGATCCCCTCTAGCACATCATTAAGAATTAATGGTTATGAGAAATAAATTGTGGTCGTGGAAGAAAAATATTGGGGTCACCACCGTGGCCGTGGATGGAAGGAACAGGGGAGAACTCCCAACGGGCAAGGTGTTCAGCCGGGGGGAGCGGCCAACGCTCTGTGTATTATTTGGGAGCTGTTCGTGGTAGCTTCGGACTTTGATAGCATGATTTAGGCTTCAGTGCGTTTTCGAAATTATGTTCTTCTACTTCAATGATCTCTTTATATTAAAGTAAATTAATCCGTTTAAATTTGTGAAATATTAATATTATTAATAAACAGACTAAATAAATTTTTTTTAATTTTACCTTTTGTTCCACATTTACAAGAAACTTCATTATTTTATCCTGTGACAATTAAAAATAAGGCTGATTAAGGTAGATCTACGTTTAAAAATAGCCTTTATAGGCTGACCTGACATTAGACTGCTAATTTACAGACAAAAAAACTAGGCGAATATAGGCTACTTGGCGTCAAATTTTTGGCGACGACCGATTCAGACTTGGCAACACTGTTTACAGATTACCATAACTAGACATGGGTCGTACTTGCAAAATCGAGTGCCAGGGGCTTCCATGTACGTCCACCTTCAGATACCAGCGCCAAAAATCAGAGCTTGAGATACTTTCAAGTATTTTCTTTCTGCATCGAAAATTGATCCGTAAGAATGAAATAGTAAAAATAGAATACTTTCAAGCCTTGTTAGAAGAAAAAGACTTGCATAGAACATTGATCTGTAATTATATACAAATATAAAGAACACAATCGCGTTTACAAAAAACGTCCAAACCTTTAAAGGTTCTAACTTTAAAGTCTTCAAAGATTCAATATCGATTTTCTAGGGTGATATGTAGATTCACTGGATCGATTCAGTACTATATATCTATTAAAATCTATCTTTTTGGCACATGAAATCGATTCTTTTATAAATCTATTTCAGATCGACATGCCTGTATAAAAACCTGGTACCTGGTATAAAAACTTGGTCGCGTAAATACCCACTGCACTGATGATGACATATGTCGATTCTCTTAAAAAAATCAATCTCTGAATCGATTTGAATCGAACATACTAGAATCGATTGTTGATTAAATCGAGGATTAAAAGATCGATTTTCGATTAATCGCGACATTTTCAAACAAAATTCAATTCACAAGACAATTTCAAACCAGAAATTGAACTTTTATAATTACATTTACCTTAAGGTTAATTTACATTTATAGATGATTTTTTTCCAGATTTCAATAGGCCATAAGCTTGATTAGATAAAGCATTAGTATATGCCTAATAATTCCATAATATTTTTTCGCCATTATCCTTAACTCTCAAGGTAGTATGAAATTAGGCGCTAGATAGCATGATTTTATGAAATCATGGATTAGTTAATTAACATGGACGTGTAAAATAAGGCGGACAGAATTTTGCAATTTTGTTAAAAAAGGACTGATGCCCTGCAATGGTAGTTAGCTAGCCTTTGTTCATAGCACGGATTAAGTTAGACCCACATTCCACAGGTAAGATTAGAATCATATTGTCCGTTCATCTTAACTTGACGCGTGAGTAATTGGTAGCACTGTTTCTTCACTCGCCTCTTCATTTTAGTTTGTTCGGTTGCTACCTGTGTGCTCTTTTGCTTTTTAACAATTTAATTTTAGTTTGGCAAAAATGCTGAAAGTAGTTAAAAGTGCTAAAAGGCAAACTATTCTTCAAGTTTACGCTTTTTGTGAAAGAGAAAAGGCTGAAAACTAGCTGATTGTGCCATTGCAACAAGTTCGTGCCCGAATTGCCGCCATGACCGATATGTTTTTAGGGAGACCAGTTACAAAGATTTAGATTAACTGTACGAGGGCGGCACTGAAAATTTCGGGAATCAAGGAAGTGACACAACATTACTATTTAAAAATGTATTTATTGCTTTTCGAAGTATTCTCCGCGAAATTTACACATTTTCCATACGATGGAACCAGTCATTGAAGCAACCATTTCATTCGGAAGTTGGGGTCTCCAAAATGGCCATTTTGTAGGCGTCCACAGCTTCTTCAGGTGATGAAAATCTCAGTCCACGCAATTTATTCTTTATTTTAGGGAAATTATAGAAATCATTAGGGCTTAGGTCGGGGCTGTACGGCGGATGGTCTAATAATTCTATGTTTTCTTGCTCTAAAAACTTTTTTGTTCCGTGTGCGGTGTGAGAACTCGGATTTGTCGTGATGGAGGATGATGCGGCGGTTGCAATTCTCTTTATGGAGTTCAGAAACGACCTGTGGCAAACAAATGCTAGCATACCTTTCTGCATTAACCGTTCTTTGTTCCTCAAGAGGAATAGTCGTAACATGGCCGTTTTTGGAGACAAACGTGGCCACCATTTTTTTGCAACACTCCGTGAACGAACAATTATTGTTGGCTTTAACTCATTTTCGAACACCCAAACTCGTGACTGGTTTTTTGTTTCGGGTTTGTACGCGTATATCCAGGATTCGTCACCTGATACGATGTTGTATACAGAATTTGAGGATCCTGCGTGGAATCTTTCTGCACTGAGAGTTTTGATGCACCAAGTAACGCGAGCCGCTTTTTGCTCTTCACAGAGCGAATGCGGTATCCATCGGGAAAACAACTTTTTTACACCTAATTGTTCATGCAAGATTTATTTAACTCATGCCAATGTCCAAAGTTGCCTAAATTTCGCGGTATGTCACATTTGATGCCTCACATTGTGAAGTTTTTGGGAGATTTTGATGTGTGCCTGATCCAGCAGTTAGTCGATGACTATAGTATCTCATGGCTTTAAAGAAGACGTAATAACTTGAATTTCTCATCACCATTGGAGCATTTTTTTCATCATTCCCACTAATAGTTCACATGCCAAATGCAGAAATCATGCGGTCAACACACTGTTTTTGTGTTAAACCACTTCGAAAGTCATAATAAATCATCGGTCTTAAATTTTCTCGAGTCAATTCCATTTTCTCAACGACTAAACAAGTTTGACAAAACCTTGTGACAAGACCGAAAATCTTTTTTTTAAATAAATAAATGGTAATCGATTTTTAAAACCAAGGAGTTTTCAATTAAAAAGATTTTAATATGACAGGAACAGTGGAAATATTCCATTCCCGATACTTTTAGTGCAGCCTAGGTATGTAAATCGCTAAATGATATTAAAATATTTGTATGTAAACAAGTATATATATTAAGTTATAGTTTAGTTAACTAACTTAAGTTACTAAAATATTCTGATTTTATTTACTGCCAAAGAAAATAAAATTGCATTTGTTTACTGATTACAGATGTATCTGAATCTATTGTAACCCGCATTTTAAGACAAGAAAGAGAGGCCAGTTCTGTTTCCAATTTGGGTGTGCCTGGTCCATCAAAAGTATCAACACCAGGAAAAAACCATCAAATCGCGATACGAAGATCAAAACCGATGATTAAACAAAAAGTTATGTCATTTTAAGCTGTACGAAAAGAAATTCCTACATTAAACAAAATTGACGGTGGGCGTACTACACTATGGAAAATATTAAAACGACTCGGGTATAAATACAAAAAGTGTCAATCAAAACGAAAAATGTTAGTGGAACAAACATATATAGCTGCCTGACGATTTAACTACTTGAATGAAATTAAAAAATACCGAGAAGAGGGGTGGACTATTGTCTACATAGATGAAATACTTATTCATTGTTCATATGGGGTGCAAAAATGTTGGCAGTCAGATTCTGAAGAAGGT
This sequence comes from Parnassius apollo, assembly GCA_907164705.1. Classification (NCBI taxonomy): domain Eukaryota; kingdom Metazoa; phylum Arthropoda; class Insecta; order Lepidoptera; family Papilionidae; genus Parnassius; species Parnassius apollo. The sequence continues at coordinate 1,157,041 of CAJQZP010001706.1, forward strand.
GTATTGGTGAGAGATTCAGGTACTGGTAGGCGATGGATAATTGCACACGCTGAAACTACAATAATGCGTTATTGCTATTCAAGTCACAAACAAAATCATCCATGATGACATGAATAGCAATAACTTTATAAAATGGCTGGAAAAACAAGTTTTATCAAACCTGCCACCTAATTGTATGATTGTGATGGACAATGCGCCATATCATACCGTACTAATAAATAAAAGCCCTAATATGGCAAGCCTCAAAATAGACACGGTAGAGTGGCTTCAAAACAAGGGACTGTTTTCACCAAATTTGCCAATATTTTAAATAAATTAATAAAAAAAAATAAACCAGATCCCATATATAAAGCTGACGAATTAATAAAATCACATGGTCACAAGATTTTACGACTGCCCCCCTATCATGCGGATTTAAATCCAATTGAGCTAATATGTGTCGAAGAGACGGTTCGCAAAAAAAATGTGGGCCAGAGAGATGATCAATGGAATCACTTATAAAATAAACGTTTAGCTCAATAAACGATGAGCTTTGAAAAAAAAAGAGTGCTCACATGTTATAAAAATTGAAGATGAGTACATAGTGAAAGATAAAATAATTTTTTATTGTGGGTTGGCATTGACAGTGATGAAAGTGATAGTGACAGTGAGTATTCAAGTGACATTGAAGAAGATATGATCTTAAAGTGATTCTTTTTAACCCTGTCTGAATAAATTTATCCTGAATGTTCCTATTGATATGTGAATTATTCACATGAGTATAGTCATTATCGTCACATGAGTATAGTATAGTGTATGAGTATAGTCACATGAGTATAGTCCCTACATTTCGGGAACTCTATTCACATTGAAACATACAACACTGTAAATTACAGTGCTGCCAATCGGATTACGCGTCAAGTTACGATGAACGGACAAAAGAGTTAGAATTTTAGAAATAAAAACGAATTGACAACTTTTCGATATCTTTGTATGCGTTCTATATAATCAATTCATTATTCATTCAATATATAAATATTTATTTTATTCAAATATATATTGCGTTCAAATTATCAACCAAGTACGACCGGTTGTTTTTGTGTCCGCTAACAGCAAAAATTTTTAAAACTGTGGTATCTTACCTTAGCCAGTTTGAGAACTTTATCGCTAGTTCTTGAATCTGATGAATCAGTCCGATTCGAGAGGTTTTTGGATCGATTCATCGAATCGATGCGGTGTTCCAAATCGATCTGAAAAATCGATTGTTTTATTACAGATAATCGATTTTTCGTTTAATCTATTTTAAATCGACATGCGTACTCATAGATTACTGTGTATATACTAGTGCCGCTAGTGCGTACTGATATGCACTCTTGTACACAGTGTTGCCGTTTTAGCCACTTTGTGGCTAGATCTAGCGGATTTTCAAAGGTTTTAGCCAAAAAAAATCAATTTTAGCCACCAAAACGAATCTAGCTACTTCTAACTACTTCTGGTAATTTTTGTTAGCTACTAAGTTCTTTTAAAGAAACATGTGGTTACCGCCTTTTGCTGAGAAGGCAACACTACCGCGGTCCGCTCACTCTCCGCGCCGCAGGTGTAATCTATGATCGGGGTTTCCCCAACTCCACTCATATAGTACCGAAAGTCGAAACGATAGATCGCATTGTTCTTGTTTAGCCGTAGCCTCTCACGCGTGGATAGTTCTTACATTTTTCATTTTTGTTAAGTTTTAAAGGTGAATTGAGAGTCTTGAGTTCTTGGAAAGTTATTGGAAATATCATGGATGTTCCTCTCAAGAAAAAGAGCTACATTCAAAAATATAGGACTGAATGGGAGAATGACGAAGACTTTAAACAGTGGATAAAGCCAATAGCGGATAGTCCAACGAAAGCCTTTTGCAAGTATTGTCATGTAGAAATTGCTGCCAAAATTTATGATTTACGTAAGCACAGAGAATCTAAAAAACACAAAGCAAAATGTGAATTAATCACAAAAAATAAACAGATCCAGTTTACCTCTACACCTGATGATGGTTCAAAGAACAGTCAAAAAGCTGAAGGCCAGCTTGCCTTGTTCATTGCTGAACATACTTCCATATCCAACACTGACCACCTTACAGACCTTTGTAAAGAAGTTTTTCATGATTCAAAGTGTGCCAAAGATATAAAAATGCATAGAACTAAATGTACGCAAGTTATAAATCAAGTGCTGGCGCCGCATTTTAAGGATACTCTTCTAAAAGATATTGGCACGCAGAAATATAGTATTATTTTAGATGAATCTACGGATGTTAGCGTCTCAAAATACATGGGAATAATAATACGATATTTTAGCCTGAATACGAATAATATTGTGTCATCATTTCTGTCTCTGGAGCCTATTGAAAGAGCTGATGCGAGAGGTATTGTCACATCTTTAGTAAAATGTTTGGAGTCACAAAGTCTTCCAATACAAAATTTGATTGGGATCGGCACCGACAATGCCTCGGTCATGACGGGCCGAAATAACAGCGTAATTGAAATTTTGAAGAGAGAATATAATTTACCAAATTTGATCCTCATTAGATGCATCTGCCACTCTTAGCAATTGGCGGTCAGCCATGCGTCTGAAAGCAATCTGCCACGTAACATAGAATTTCTGATAAGAGAGACGTACAACTGGTTCTCCATTTCTCCAAAACGCCGAGACGAATATAAAGCGCTGTTTCAAACAATTAACTGTGGGGATGAACCATTAAAAATATTAAAGGTTTGTGACACCCGTTGGTTATCAATAGAGCCTGCTGTGTTGAGAATATTGGCACAATGGAACGAGTTAAAACTACATTTTTCTTTGGCCAGAGAGAAGTGCTATACAGCGGGACTTCTTTGGGAAATGTACAATGACGAGGGTAATCGTCTTTACTTATGTTTTTTGAAAAGTATTCTTCACGACGTTCAAATTGGCATTAAGGTATTTGAAGGTGAAAATATTGATCCTGTCAAACTGTTAGAAACTCTGATGACCTTGTTACGATCTGTCTGCGTTAGAATAATAATACCAGGCGCCGCGACAACAGACAAAGATTTCCTCACTATCAAAGTAGAAGATCATCTAGATCCAGTTGCACATTTGGGACATCTTTTCGAATCTCATGCCAGTAATAGCAACTTATCTCCGCAAGCAATTTCTAATATCAAAAAACGATGCATCGACTTCAGTGTCAAGTTGGTACAAGAAATTCAGAACAGAATACCTTCTAATTGCGAGATCCTAGCAAAAGTAACACTCTTAAGTCCAGAGAACACATTAAAACAGATCAAGGATCCTCATGCACTGGTTGGATTAGCAAGAGAATTGGGATTCGATGACCAAAAGACAGATAAAATTGTTCAACAATGGAAAACTATACAATTCATAGAATGGGAAACTGCAGGAGACAGTGTTAAATTCTGGGCGCAAGTCTTAAAATACAAGAATGCAGCAGGAGTTAATATATTTCGAGAACTAGCTGACTTGGCTATTGCTGCAATGTCCCTTCCTCACTCTAATGCGGAAGTAGAAAGGCTGTTCAGCGTGATGAACACTGTAAAAAATAAATTGAGAAATAGAATGTGTTCATTGACACTCAATTCTATAATAATGATTAGAAATCAATTAAAAATAAAGAAGAAAAATTGTCACAACTATGTTTTACCGCCTGAGGTTTTAAAAAAAATTAAAAAAACTGTCAAACCTTTAAAACAAATCGTAACACCATCTACATCATCATCACCCATTGACGAAGAGGTTATAGAATTACCAGATGACATTGCAGACCTACAAATTGATTATTAATTTTTATTTTTTTTTTCAAATAATTTAATTAGTTACTAAATTTTAATTGTAGATACGTACAAACATTATTGTTAGTTTTAATAAATACTTAATTAACTTAAGTATATTAGATCCGGTTTTAATTAAACCCACTTATCCCTAACCTTGTATATTATTTAATTATCAATATAGAATATTAAAGTAGGCAAAGGATATTATGATATTAGCCACTTCTAGCTACTTTTAGATTACGATTTTTTTTAAAAGCTGGCCACTTTTTTATTCTATTTAGCCACAAACTAGATTGTCCAAACGGCAACACTGCTTGTACATACAACTTTATAATTTGTGATATGCACCTTCCGTAATCATAACTTTAACTCTGCTAACCTCAAATTCAAAATCTTAAAAGATTTTTAGTTCCGATTTCCTATTACCTAGAAGTCATTATTAATTATTCCAAAAATGGTATCTGTTAAACCTATTTCAAAAAAAAGCAAACAACAAAGTTTAAAGTCTAAATCCACGAAAAAAACGAATAGAGCATTTGGTAAAAAGAAAGCAACCAAAATCGTGGAAATCGTTAATGAAAATAGAAGTTCTAAAGTTTCTTTTCAGAAAATAAATCGGAGCAAAGTTAAATATGTGATGCCATCCACAAGTATAACAGAAAATCTCGTTGATTCGTGCTTAAACGCACTAGAAAAATTAACAGCACATCACAGCAAAAAGAATGCGATTTTTGGCTTTGAAACATCTATATTTGCGGAAATACGTTGCATAAAAATACCTAATACTAGAGGGAACGTAAAGTTGTATGTGTCACTACCACATGCTCTTTTTCTTTTCAAAGACTATTATTTGTATTTATAATATCGTATATTTTTAGTATGTTACCACACAGTACTGCTGCTTCAACAGGAGAAATTTGTTTAATTACACCGGATTTAAAAAAAGGAAAGAAAGTTGATCATGAACCTACTGTTGAACATTGGAAAGACATTTTAAAAGAAGCCGGTGTTACTGAAGTAAGTTGTTTATACTCCTTAAAAGTTTTCCATTTATTTTTAAACATTCTATAAAGTTAATTTATACATATCACAATTATACTTTATTTTACTTTTGTTTACTGAAAATTATATTTACTGAATTATTGGGCTAAGTAGTTAAAAAACTTGAACACAACATTGAAAATTGAGTTACCATGAACTGCAGATAAAAGCTTATATATAATACCATTTATACATCTTGTTTTAAAAAATGGTGAGTAAAACCTGATGTTTCAAGTGAAATACAGTGATCTTTATAACAGATTCATAGTTGACAATTAAAATAATATTGTTTCATTGACTTGAGTCTGGGCACAGAATGATTGTCAAGCTTTGCATATAGAAATAGTGAGAGCCCTTTAAATTAGAGATGGGCTAAATATGGAATTCACCGAATATGAACATTCGGCAAGATCACCTCGGTACCCCACCAAATTATGTAAAAAGTTGTTACCATAAAGTGTGCTGGATTAGCTGGCACATGCTTATGTTTATTTTTCTGAGAAGAAAAGTATTTTCGTTGTGTTATTCATAGTGAAAATTAATAATTATATCATAAAAGTGAGTGGCAGGAGACCTACTATTGGACTTATTTTAGAGAAACTGACGACCAAAGTAAAGTGAAATGTCCCAATGTAATATAATTTTACTTTGTTTGATTCCAAAAACATTTTATCAAGCTTTCTTATTGCTATAATTGGAAATAAATCTACAGTCCCTCAAAAACATAACACTTTACAAGTAGATTTAATCCATAAATAAAATATACTTTTAACAGTAAAATTATTAAAGATATAGCGTTACTCAATTCATACATTTCAATTCAGTGGACACTGAGTACCACTTTAACGAATGTTCTGTGATTTAGCCAAATATTCGGTAAAGTTGCTGAATACCGAATATAAAACGAATATTTTGCCCATTTCTACTTTAAATAATCCACTGCCACATAGGATGAGACAATGTTATTACTCTTATTTTTATAGAATAAGAGTGACAAACGAGCACACAGTCCAACTGATGGTAAGTGGATGCTATGGCCCATATATATCTACATGTATCGCATTTCAAAATGCAGATGCATTGTCACCCCTGAGGACAAGATGGAATGCCTCGCTTCCAGTAAAAAAAGTCTCCGCTTCACTACACTCAGCACTTAAATTGATAATTTCATTGCTGCTTACACTGAAATTCTAAATTAAGTTTTAGTAGGTACTAAAAATCGAAGACTCAGGGGCCATACTCGTAAGTTTTCTAGCTATATGTAATTCTAATGTAATCCAGTTTTTATATACAACAAAAAAAACATTCCTCATAAGCAGTTCACAAATCACAAGTTTTATGTGTTAAATTTCAAAAACAACAGTCTTCTTTTACATTAAACCAATAATATGTATTTCAGGTCAAAACAGTATTGCCTTTAAGACAGTTGAAGGTAGAATATGACCAATATGAGCTTAAACGGAGACTTCTTACACAGCATGATTTTATAATGGTTGACACAAGGATATTAAATCATGCTTCCCATTTACTTGGGAAAATGTTTTTCAAAAAGCACAATATGTTAATACCAATTAAAATGAATGAGAAGGCAAATATTAAGAAGTACATTGATATTGGTTTGAGAACAGCAATGTTGCGGTTGAATGAAGGACACACATCAACAATACTTGTAGGCCATACCAGCATGTCACGAGATAATTTAAAAGAAAACATCATGTCATTAATAAAACAACTTGCTAGTAAATATCCTGGTGGAGAGGCCAATATTAGGTCAATTTCTCTAAAACTGCCACTGTCCCTTCCACTGCCTTTATACCTAACATTAAGTAAGTACAGTCAGTTTATTCAACATGCTTTTTGAAGGAGACATTTTATATGGGAGTCCACCTAAAATGTATTTACCTCATGTAAAACTTAGGAAATTAACCCATAAATGAGTTTAACTAGCCTTATATTATAAATTATTTTTTTGTAATAAAATATATGATGTTTATCATAAGTATTATTGCTTAGGGGCATCAATTTTTACATGATTGATTCAAAGAGCATGTAAGTTGATTTGCGAATCAATTCAAAGACATTGTAGTTTACAAATGGACTCAAAATGAAAATGTGCATTAGGGATGATCGACGTTACAAAAACATCAATGATGATATTGATAGCTTAACATCAACGTTCGATGTTTATCCTACTCAAAACATCGATGTTGGCCATTATCGATGTTATAGCATATGTACCTATTTAGTAGGATAAAATTAGATGAACAAAAAATTTGTTGTGTTGTTTATGGTTTATGTTATTAAATAAACATGAAACAGTGAAACAGTAATTTGAAAAATGGGAAAACTTAACAAATATTTAGTTAATTTGTTATATTTTTGCCAATAATTATGAATATTATTATTTTGATATTTAAATGTTCCTATACAATTATAAATCTGGTACTAAAAATTTACTATCCTCATTTATAATTTAGATATAGGTTTTATATTAACTAATCATATCGTGAAATAAAAAAATGATTATAGAGGGAAAATTAACAAACTTCACAAAAACAAAATAATAGACTTTTCCGTCACCTTTGTTCACACAATTTTTAATCAAGCAGCCCAAGCAGTAAGTATCCACAGCCATTTATAAAATGCACTGTAGAATGCACTATGCAGTGAAATTGTCTACGCTCACAATCACCCAGTGATTTATTTTCATAAACTTCAAGCAAACAATAAACTTGTTATCCGAAGCTCAAAAACACAGCTAAATATAATACAATTGTGTAGATACATATTGTTTCAAAATTATGTGGGTATAGGCAGCAAGGAAAAAACAATTAATTTGAATATCAATTTATGTAGAATAGTTATTAGGCGCCAACCGACAACACACGACTGTGACATTACAGTTCATACTTGACACAACATAATGATATTTTTTTAGGTGATCGATGCATTTAGGAATCCTTAATTCAAAATTTTAACCCTATGAGCCCTATGAGATGAAATAGTTAGTTGATATTGATTTCGCGAGTTCACATTGTTCACAAGTTCTTATTAATCGATTATTGGTACATTGTCATCGATGGAAATCTTTCGATGTTTAAGATATGGTAACATCAACAAGGATGTTTTAATTTCTAACATCGATGATCATCGAACATCCCTAATGTGCATCCATGTGACTAACATGATGCTACTAATAATATATAGACATATTATGCTGACATAACACAAAATGTTGCTACGTATATTTGGTTGCTAAGTGCACTCTTGTAAAGAACTATATATTTTTTATATTAACACTAACAATAAAAGAAGCTACTCTTTTAGCTAGTTGACATTAATTTCCAAGAGAACTACTTGTTAGTAACTAGTACCCTTTGATATAATATATTCTGTATTAATGATATTTATCTTTTAACATTATTACATCAGCATCTGATATAGTATCCAAACGCTTCCAAAGTAACCGAAAATGCTACCATATTGAATATAGCATTAATTGAAAACATATAATTGTCATTTTTTCCTTTGTTATGAATAATGATGAACATCATAGCCAAATCAAAATATCTGATAACCATTTTAACACTAAAATATTGATTTGATTTTATAACTTCGAAAAATTTATTTTAATTACAGGATCATCAAATTCAATTGGACTCCCAAAACTTGCTCATAAAAGACCTAAACACTTCAAAATTTTAGAGGATGAATTATCAACCATACCAGATAGCACTGTCAGGGTAGCTCCTGATGGCACAGTTCATCTTAAAAAGCAAAAAAAGATGGTCAAAAGGTAGTTTATCATTCTATATTATTAAAGAATCAATTAGAGAATAATATGGAAAATATAACTCCATAATCATATTTATTTATTTCAGTGTTAACGAGAAAGTTTTGTTGGAAAGTGAAAAAGAAGATGAATCTGAAGGTGATGTAAATGAAGAGGAATAAATTTAAAATGTGATTCAATATAAAGATAAATAATAATACAACTTGTAGTTTTCTTAGTACAAAATGTTTAATCATAATATAAGTCAACATAGAACAGTTAAACAAAATATACCTATAATGTAACTATATAATATTTACCAAAAAAATAATCTTATTCATTCATCTCTCAATATAATATCACTTTCTGAAGAACTGAATTTGTGACACTTATCTAAAGTGTTTACAAATGCCTTTGGAATTATACTGACTTGCATTTTCACTGGCCATACTTTCTTGAATTTTTTGAAATTTTTTACTTTGCTGTTTTCGGAAGTTAAATGCTGTGGTTCTTTTTTAACAATCAAATCATTTCTTAAAACAACTGTTGTTGACCCCAAATCGAGATCATTCAATTTTCCATCTATGCCTGTTATATCCTCTTCTTTTATAGCTATTGCAGTATTATTGCTGTATTCCATTTTTAAATTGTTTTGCATCAACTCTTCTAGTTTGATTCCTCTTAAAGCTGATACATCTATTTTATCATTTTCCTCATTACCTTTTTCTTCAGGAGTATTTTGTTTTTTACACAAATTTATTTTATCAATATCTATCATCCCATCCTTAGAAATTTTAGTTGGTTTCGGGTTTTCTTCAATAAAATTAAATAAATTAACCTCATTTTCTTCAAAATCTTGCTTCCTTTTTATTGGTTTCGATAAATTTAACTTTCTCTTAGGATCATTATCAACAGCAGAAGATGATGACAATGGCATGAAATTAAAATTATCCTTGTCTTCATTACTGTTTTCAATCGCCAATTTCTTTGCAGGCTTTAAATTAGTTTCTTCAATGTCTTCACATGTTCGTTTTGTTGAACACTCTATGCTAGTTAATTTATTGTTGACAGTGGCAAGTTTCTTATTTGGATTAATAAAACTAACATCATTATTTTCTTCATCCCATTTTCTTTTTGTTAGAGTACTGCCATTATTAATTGTTGAAACATTGTGAGACAATTCAGGTTTAGAATTTAGACTTTCATTTATAACCACATTTTCTTGTTTGCAAATGCTAGGCAAAGGTTCTTCTGATTCATGAGCTAATACATTTGCAGTTTTTACACTTTGATCAGATGGCTGTTTTATAACCTCAGATGAAAAATTAAAGTCAGGATTACAATATTTATTTAGTGAACAATACAATATTGCTAAACCTATCTCTGCATCAGCTACAACTCTTTTACCTTTGCTCTTTAAATAGCACACTATATCATTGATTTGATTTTTTTGTATTTGTGTTTCTTGACTTGTTGATGTTAAATTGTATTGAATCACAATTATATTATCATTGCAAAGCATAGACTTAGTCATCTTTGTCTCACTAAGTAACAAAGCTGATGCAGAGCTTTTCGTTAGAACATTTTTATACATATCCAATTGTCTTCTTGAAAAGAAAACAACAGTTTTGCCTTTAAATAAAGATTTTCTACAATCATCTGGTAAAAAAGATACATTTTCTTTGTTAAGTGTAGTCTCCACAATTTGTGGTATGAAATTTCTTGGATCAGGTAATGGTGTGCATTTAGTAACCGCTTCAGAGCACTTATTCCAAAATTCGGTGGTCACAATAAATGAACCTTGTACTAATGCAAGCACCACTTTAATAGTCAAAGTGATAGCAGGCATTGTTAAATATACACATGAATCATCCCACTCACTCTTCAATATTCCACCCAATTTGCCTAAAATCATTTTCAAATTCTGAAGATTTTCTCCTTTTAAGGTTGATGTACATGTTGTGTAATTTATAAAATGTACCTTCCAAACACAGTCCATTTTACCAAACTTAATGATATCATTAACATTAACTTTTTGTTTAACATTACTTTCCAACCTCTCCGACGAATTATTTAAGAATGTTCCATATTTTGAACCCAAATCTTGTAAAATTAAGGTATCGTCCAACACAGTTAATGATGCATGTTTTCTACTAATGGATGGATCATCAGGAACAGCGAAATTACAAAATTGTGCATCAACACTTCGGCCAATAATAATTTCTTTATGCGGGACAATGTAAATTATTCTGGAATCACTTTGAGAACTTAAATACCACATTTTGATACTATAAATAAACTTGAATTATATCAATTTCATTCGATATTTTCATTAAATTCTACAATATAAAACGGCGCTTTGGGCGTCCTTTTCATTCAATTTCAATATAAAGTTAAATTTATAATGGGAAAGTTAAAAGTTAGAACGCTTAAAAGCACAGAACAACATAGATGACCATCATGACCATAGATAAATAAATACCTACTAGCTTGCCAGGCAGACGTTCTGCCATTTCGACGACAATTTGTCATGTCCTATTAAAAATCCCTAAATTCAAAAAAAAATTGTGCGCAAAAAACTATCCTATATCTCAAGTGGGACCAAACTGCACACGGTGTGCAAATTTGATTAAAATCGATTAAGTAGTTTAGGATTCCATCGCGGACAAACAACGTGACACGTAATTTATATATATTAAGATATAGCCATAGCAAGCTCAGTGCCCCCAACTCTCAAAAATTTTCCCCCCAAAGCTTAAATCAAAAACCTCTAATGTCATAACTATTACATGAAAATCCCCCTAAAATAATATTAAAACACATATAAATAATAAATTACTAATAATCAGTTAATAATAACCAATAATGATTAAAAATATTCTTTACATACATAAATTACAATTTGTACATTACTTAAAACATCCAATTTGAATTCATTTTCCTTGAAGTTTTTGAAATCATACATATTGATTTTAAATAAACTTAAGATTTTAGCGGATCGATTAAATGTTATGTACGATCCACCGTTTCGTTGCAATGTAAATCGGACCATCATCATACTCTGTAACATTATAGTCTATTCCGTAACTTATTTACGTAGATAGAGAAACCTATAGACTAATGGCCTCGAGTGAGAAAGGACGATAACGTAGTTTTAGGTTATAAAATAATCTTTATGACTTTTGAACATATTTAGATAAAATTTTTAATTGTTCTAAGAACTGAACTGAACAAGATTCACCAATCTTAAGCTCACAAAACACTTTCTTTCTCACTTAAAGGAACTTGTAAGCTCCTTAGATCGCTACGAACTGTCAAAGTTGTTTAGCACAGTGTAGTTTGCTAAACAAAAAAACCGGCACGGAGAAAGGGACAAACAATAACATTGCTCTGTCTCATTTCTATGCAAGACGTATGTAAAAATCTATCTTTTTTGTGTGCGAATACGAAAGAAGGTGTCGATTTGTCTATAGGTTTCTCTGTCTACGCTTATTTACCACAATATTATTCACGGAGAACGTACGTTCGACACATTGAAGTAATATGTACTTACGTACTAGAACAGCTATCTCAAAAAAAATGTGCGCTACTCTGTGTTCGCGCAGTTTTTTTTTATCCTAGAATATAACATAGGTAGAATGACTCGTAGGTAATAGTAGATTGTATTGTTAAATAGGTAAATTATGTCGAGAACAATATTTAAATTTTGTCATTTATTTTGTATATTATATTTGCTTATTTAATACAATATTACATAATATTATTATGTAATATTGTATTAAATATATATTTTAAAAGATATCTATGTCAAATATAAAAAACATACTGTATGTTGTTATGTTCCAATAATAAGCAGAACACATCAAAGTCAAAGTGGTATAAATTCATCCATTTTTAACTCTCGCGTGCCCAGCATTTATGAACGACTATTATTCTAATTTAAATAAATATATTTGTAATTTAAATATTATGTGAATAAGTTTTGTTAAACATAAATTTAGTATGTTTTTTATATTTGACATAGATATCTTTTAAAATATTAAAAAAAAAAAAATATATATATATATATATATGTTTAAATAAACATGAAAAATTTGCCTAATTATAATAACTCATAATATATGTTTCTACAAAAAAAATGTGTATAATAATATATTCGTCCTATACTTAAGTACCCACAGAAATGTCGCATCTGAACAAATTAATTTCATAATCTATATTACGACACGAGATGGCGTCTTAGGAGTAATTTGTTTTATTATTAATCTATAATACTTTTTTTTATTGACTAAGTATCTTATTAACCGAAGAAAAGTAATTCCTTGGTTTTTACTGACATTTCTTGAATTATTAGTGCAATCTCTAAGTACACACGACAGCATATTTTTATCATGAGATTTTTTAAAATCAACACAACACGTGACAACTCTACAAGCGCCTAGCGAGTGGCTGATTAAAGTGCGGTGTATGCACCGCAGTTGAGGGGAGCAGAGTAGCTGAATGCAGTGTCGCCTCTAGTACGTAGTACATAATAGCTCAATGGTTCGACACTTGCATCGGAATTGGAATTATGACAAAAGCCAGTCCAAATTTCGAAATATTTTCGAAACTTTTACAGCCAGCTGCATATCATTATAGACTACAAAATAAAAATCAGCTGAAGTAGAAATGTTTTCCACGTTTTATAACACAATTGTTGCCACTCAGACTCGATGCTATTTTTGTTGCCGTGGATATGAGTTCACTAATGTGGTTCAATATTTGTGTTATGTAGGGTTTTACTTGAGACGTAGCAACCTTTGAGTGCAAATCGGCAAGTGTTTTTAACGTTCATAAATTATCCGGAAGCCTTTCTTGGATCTTCTCCATCAGACGACATAAAAAGCTCTTGGACCGTTCTTTAACATCCAACTAGTCATTAGCTTCAGGTTCTTGTGATATGTTTTGAGAGTCAAAACCGAAATTTGTTGAATCTGTATGAATTAGATGGTCCTTGAAATTGAATTTCACCAGTGCAGAATCCACCACTTATTCCAACTGTGAAGGTACAACAAGTCGTCTAAGCAAGTTTTGTATAATAAAAATAAATCCTCAAATAATTTAGTCGGCTCAACATCCTCACTTTGGAAAAGTAAATTCCGTTGATTAACATTTTTTAATTCGCTTTTTAGAAAAATCAAAAAAGCTTTAAAAGGTAGTCTACTCATAATATAATAAAGCTGTTCTGCCACGTAACATTTATCATAAGTCTTAGCAACTGAAAATAGCAGCTTTAATTCTTCCCGTTGCTCCAATATTGTAGTAATAACTTGATAGTGAGCGAGCCAGCGGAGTCCGCTAAGTCCTTGAATTTTTTTTTGGGTCCTTGTTATCATTCATCGTTTGATATAATGCTTTATAGTACTCTAAACATTTAGGTCTGTATAAAAACCAATTATGGGCTTCTCTCACGAGAAATTCTAGTTGTAGTGGTAATAGTTTAGCCTCTTTTTCCGCACAAAAATGCAAGGAGTGGCTAATACATTTGACAATAATCAAATCAGGTAGTTCTTTTTTTTAACATACCAATCGCCGAATCACGTTTACCAACCATGATATTCGCACCGTCAACGCTGATTCCTACCAAATTTTCAACTTTTAATTGATTTATAATCAACTCATGTATGCTTTTTGCATCACATTCAATATTACCTTTATATATTACCTTTATTATAAGATGAAAAGTTGTGACAACTTGAACCGTCCTGTGTGAAAAATACACACAATAATGCACAGCACTTTTTGTGCCAATAGATCAGTACTTTCATCAATAATAATGGAGTACGGAAAATCTCCTATCTCTTCAATTACAGCTTATGGCATTGATGAGCCAAGCACTTTTTTTATTAACATCGAACACAGTGCGATGAATTTTAAGGTTCTTCAAAGCATCTGACGAAGGATCCAACTGAGGAAGTAAAGTAATCTAGTATCTAGATATTAATGCTGTTAGTCTATGCGACTGTTGCAGCTTCATCTGACTCAGGGCTCGCGGCCTTGCAGGCCGCGAGCTATTTAAAAGAGGAAAGGGCAATGAGGTGAGGATGATGATGAAATGGTTTATGATTTGGTATTGTTACCAATCATCATGTCGCCTTTTTAGGCGGTTTTTTAGCTATCTAACCGCAGTCCGAGGGGGGGAGTGCGGACCCCCGTCTCTGACTGCTCAGCTCGTGTCGGTCGATGGTCTGGGCGGTGAGAACCGCCCAGGAGTGAGAACCGCCCAGGAGTAAAGTAATCAAGTGATCTTCTGTTAACAAAGAACAGTATTCGGCGATAAAAGCAGCTATTTTCAACTCGGTGACTTTTGTTTTTTCCGTCAAGGTTGGTTTTTGGTTTATAGATTTCAGTTATAGGTTTAATTGCCTTTGTTAATTTTTCCTATACTGCGTATCGCACTATATTACTAGCGTATAGAACAGACACCCCGAACCAAAAGTTTGCTTCATTTTGGTAAGAGTTAGAACTAAAGTTCACTGCAGCGCTAAAAAAATAGTAACGTTGTCTAACCAAACTATTAAAACATGCAGAGAGCAACGAGACCAATATACGTCATAAGCGCCAGGAAATTTCATTTTCGAGTCGCTCCCATAGATTTCGCTTGATTCTCGTGAGCATTGTAACAACGCGAAAAACTTAAATCAAAGAGTTTTAAACGTTTTAATATCTAATTACCGATGAAATATTAAGCCATCACTTTTTTTAATGTTCTGAAGTGTTTACTGCAGTCTTTAAGAACACAACCAAGCATTTTGAAGTTGTTATATATACGAAGCGAACACGACTCGTCTGTGCAGGCGTTGGACATTCACTAAACAGTTCCGGTACAATATACCGCAAAGCGTGGCGCAAAATCGTGCTAGGCATTGTCTTCTCTATACGCAGTAGTAATATCTCAAGGATGCTGTGGCTTTTTGATGTGTCTCAGTTTTGGAGTGACTAACCAAATCTTTCTTATAAGCTTTTAATACTTCATATCAATATCGACAATGGGCCAATGTGTCATTCGTAACATTAGCTGCAAGCCAATCCGCAATAAAACCATAAATTTTAAATAACGTAGTTCAGTGCCTATACTAACATGTAGCTTCAGTGCCTATACTGACATCAGGATAGTACATTACAACAAGAAGAAAAACTCAATCATGACATAACCAACACCACATAAATTTTTATAAATATTTTATAGTATATGTCGGTACCTGCGCCGTTGCACGTGCAGCAGCGCCTTTGTGGCTAGTCGGAATTGTTGTAAACAACACGTACACCGCATAACTGCTCGTTGCACCTGCAGTGGCGCTCGTGTAGCTACTTGTCTTGATTGTATAAAACAGATGGAGCGGCCGCCGTTAAGGCTTTTGCGCCCTCCTTTCTGCCAAGGAGGGTCGCGTTCGTATACGGCTTAGAGATCTCTAGTTAGATCGTTAAGCCAGTTCCTAAAAGGTTGGGTTTAGTGGGTAAAAGTCACCACATAACCACGCAGCCGGCTGCGTGGTATTCTATGAGCATTCCCAACCTCCCTCCCCCGCTTTCCGGAAGGTTGCCCATATTTGCTTCGGGCGCAAAAAAAAATAAACACCGTTAAGGCAGTCACGGCTCTGGCGTGGCTCGGTGCACTTGTTGTATCCCGCTAGTAGCTTATCCTGAACTCTTTGGATAATTAATTCATAAAACGACTTAATTCTTATTCTCAGCTATTCAATTAATATCAGGACAATTTATAGTTGATAAGTTGTGATCTGCGTATTTCATAGTTGTGTAAAAGTAACAAATTGTAAATTAATTCTATTTAAAAGAAATTTCCGGGTTTCTTGCTGGTTTTTCCCAGGACAGAGGTTTCCTTCGAACCAGTGGTCATAGTACTATATTGAATAAAAATGATTCTATTCTATTCCGAAATCCTTTTACGTAATAATCCTACATAACACATTGTTAAGTAACTACCTTCCTACATAAATGTATATTTGTATGTACGTATATGTATGTATGGATATATATATACACCCACACCAGACATCAAAAAATCTGAAAAAATAAAACTTCACCAATATTTTGTACTGTTCAACTGATCAACTCCCAAAAGACGTGCGTAGTCATAAAAATGCTAGTAAGTTGTGTACCTAAAAAAACGATGGGTTGCACGCCCGGTGTGCCGGCAGAAGTGAAAACTTGAATATTAACGTCGTGCATTTTTGATATTTTGGAATGGTTAGGGAATAATTTTGCACGAATTGCTGGAGACGCGAGTTTAACATTTTTTACCCATTACAAAAAAGTGAACAACGCGGCTAAAGAAGTTTTCACTTCAAAAACTAAGAAATACCTCTTTTAAATTTCATTGGAAATGGATTATGCTGCATTACAATGACACTGGTAATTCTATGGTAAAGGATCATAAATATTGAATTTAATATTGTTTATCTTGATCATTTATAAAGGAGATGGCCAAAAATTGGCCTGTGCCCCAGACTGTACAGAGATAAAATATATGAAAGTGCATATAAACGCAGTAGTGGACAAAAGTTAGGAAGATTTAAAAAGTTTGATTTTGGTAGTCAGTTTTTATCATAATTACACAATGTAGATATTAATAAAGTTCCAAATTAGATTGTTATGTAGGTTAATGTATATGCATGATGATTATCATGTATCCTAACTCGTTACAACAAGGACTGCACTTTTTTCAGTCCTTGAAATTATTATTTGTAACTATTTTTTGTAACATAATTATATTGATCGAAGTATATTAGACAGAATATATGGATCTCCATTTCGAGGACTGGTTTAGAAAAGTAACAGAAAAAGTGCAAAGCGGCGATGTCATAATTATAAACCCCAATAATCTCTTGGCGGAAACAAAATATGCAGGAATGGCTAGAATCCAAACAAATCGCATACGTGCCCTCGGACACAAAGATCCACTTAATGGAATAAAAAATGGCAGTTAAAGATAACTATCAAAGTTACGTCACCGACGAGATGGCAAAAGAGATAGGCATCACAGTGGTAAGGTTACCTCCTTATCACTGTGAGCTTAACCCCATTGAACTTGTGTGGGCAGATGTGAAAGGGTACGTTGCATGAAAAAATACAACTTTCAAGTTAACAGATGTTAAAAATTTAGTTAAAGATGGTTTATCTCAAATCACGCCAGATAAATGGAAAAACTGTGTTCAGTATGTCCTGAAGGTCGAACAAAAAATGCGTGGCATGGATGATAGAATTGACCAAACTGCAGATCGCTTTATAATTAATGTTACAGACATTTCATCTGAATACACATCAAGTGAAGATACGAGTGATGATTGCACCGAATAAAAATAAAGTTCTTATATAATACTGAAAATAAAGTTCTATCTTTTGATTAAGTACGTATTTATTCGGTGTCATTATCACTGGAAACTTTATATGTGTTATAAATTAATGCATTTTGTTGTTAAATGAATAAAGTACTATATAAAAATTTTCTTCTACAGCGATCTTTTACATAACTTTTTAATAATAGTTAATAAATATATATTATATCAATCATTATTAAAAAAATCATTATAAATAAAGAAAGTACTACATATAAAATGTGCCTATATATAGAAGGTTTGTAACCCCTGGTTAAACGGCCGAAAGGTCACTGTCCGTTTTTCTCAATCGATTTGGCACATACTATAGTTGAAAATGTGTCCATCTGTAAGCAGTAAATAACAGTTCAAAAACTCCCACAACCCTGAGCACATTATCAATAATAAATCTCGTCACCTAGCATCCAATGAAACGTGACGACACCAACATTCTGCTCACACAGTGCTCCCTCCATGTAATGTATGCTCTAATCCACAACAGCGCTCGAGTAGCTACAGGATATGATAAATCGCTTTAAAATACATTAAGAGTGATTTTGAATATAAAAAATTTGAAAGCAATAAAATAATTATTGTAAAAAGAATTATGGTGAAAGTCTGTTCAATTAAAAAAATTATAAAAAGTTCTTTATTTAGACTGTAGTTAGAGGTAAGGAGTACAGACTACAGATTGTATAAAAAAGTTTCCGTAGGAAAGCACTAAATAAGGGTGGCGCCACTGTAGCTACGTTCTAAATTTTAAAGAACTTTTTGTAATTTTTTTACTGCACAGACTTTCACTATATTTCTTTTTACAATTATTATTTTATTGCTTTCAAAATTTTTATTTTCAACATCAATCTCAACATATTTTACAGCGATTTTTCATACCCCGTAGCTCACATTTCCAACTATTCTCCTATGGGAGATTGTCCTCCTTACCTCTATACTCCACGGGATATATCCTCTGTCTACGTTAGTTTCCATGGCAACTTAAACTTAAAACTCTTGGAACAATCCAATCAAATACAATTAAAAAATTAGCAATTTGTTCAAGAGTTCAAGGGTCTCAAAACATAAACTTTCTTAGCTCATAACTTTTTAGTATATAGGTTTGGCGTCCTTCATGTATTTTTAATTTTATAATACTATAAGTTGCAAATACATCATCTTTTAAATAAAAAGTACTATAAAAAGATTAATTCTAAGTCTCAGACGAAATAATTTCGTCTGAGTTCTAAGTTAAAAACATAATTCTGATGTAATGAGAAGATTAGAAATTACTCACATATACTTACATATAATATCATTGAAATTACTGCTCTAATAATTTGTTAACAATAGCAAGTAACAAAATTCCTAAACTACTAAACTTTCAAATAATAAATGCAGTGACTTTAAGATTGATAACATAGCATCCATACAATGTATAAAAGTACCTAGTATAACGTAAAATAAACAATTATAAGGAATATGACTTTGTATATAGATACAAAGTTGAATTTTACTGATAGTAATACTGTCTCAACACTTGGTTCATGGCATCCTTCTTTACCGCTATTAGCTGTTGGTTCATATAATCAAGAAAAAGGTGGTTCTGTGACTATATTCCAAGAAAATGTAAGTTGTATTTTCCTTATAGCTAAGTATGCTATGCTAACACTTTACAATTTATACTAAACCTTATTAAATGTTACAGGGGCATGCATTAGAAGATTGTGACTGGCCTGTTCTTTTGTCTAATCAGGTAACAACACTTGCTTGGCATCCCACCAGGAAATTACTTGTTGTTGGATGGGATGGTGGAGAACTGTACATATGGTTGGAATATTCTTGGGCACGACTAGAAGCACCACATAATACTGCAATAACAACAGTCAATTTTAGTTCTGGTGGTGGTAGATTAATTGCGTCAGATGCTGTTGGTTCACTATCAGGGTGGCAATCTGGATCAGGAGCCCCACTAACAGCTTTTCATCACCAGCTTGGTGATGTTATAACTCACATGAAATTTTGCTCTTCACACCCCAATTCTGAATCATCTATTAGAGGCCTAGCAAAAGCAGCAGTGGCGGGTGATGAAAATGCATTAGATGCTTTAGCTGCTTGGAGACCTCGTACAACAGCCAGAATGAGGGAAGGTCTGCAGGCAGATAACCATGCCTGTTATGCTGCTCAAGATAATGGTGTTATTTTGTACATTGATCATGCCGGTGCTTGTTCAGAAGTATTGAATACTTCAGGCAATGTTGTATTTATGGATATCATTGGTAATACATATCTACTTGTAGCTTGGGAATCTGGTGGAGCGCTAAGTCTAACTAGATTTCTTACATCCAATAATGGTGCTTTAACAACTGATACACATGTCAGAATGACAGCTAGAAATGGTCAGTGCATCGTATTAGCAGGAAATTATTGTGTAGCCGTAATAACTGGTGATAATTTAATAAGAATTTGGGACAGTGAGACTGGGGACAATGATGTCCTACCAAACGAAAATGAAGATATATTGCAAAGAGATGTATTTACTAGCATCTGTTACTGTAATCTGAGTGACACATTATGTTGTGGCACCTCACAAGGGTGCCTGTACCTCTGGAGAAGGGATCATAGAGGCAGTTGGAAATTAATAAGCAGCACTTCAGTAAAAGGTACAGTAAAAGAAGTAAGTTGGGGATCAGAAGGATTAATGAATCCCTTATTGCATGTAAATTGCATCACAAATGCATTTATTCTTCGTGAACAACATGTGTGCTGGGGATATTCACATGATGTTTGGATGGTTCAAAAATCAGCATATGAAATAACAGTTACTGATAAAGATAATGCAACATCAATAATTAATTCATCAATAACCATAAAAGCCCTTGTATATAGGGACAATTATATTGCATTAGGAGATGGGAATGAAGTTCAGGTAAAAATAAATTAATGTTGTATTCTTCTAAGTTTATTTTTGTAGTCAGTAAGTTGGCTATGA
Organism: Parnassius apollo; assembly: GCA_907164705.1. Taxonomy (NCBI): domain Eukaryota; kingdom Metazoa; phylum Arthropoda; class Insecta; order Lepidoptera; family Papilionidae; genus Parnassius; species Parnassius apollo. The sequence continues at coordinate 1,177,999 of CAJQZP010001706.1, forward strand.
ATTTAGTATGCATTTGATTTTATTATTATTTTTCCAATTGAACTGACCATGTAGTGGTGGTGTAAAAATATCCTCTGCCCCATATCACCCTGTAGGTGTTGCAAGTGTCGACAGAGAAAACAAATCAGGGAATGGGCAGCAGCATCTTCCTAATAATGATAGGTAGATAACTGTCAAATAGACATCATCATAAATCACCAGTCTAGGTAGTTTACATCTTATAAATATGAGTGTCTGATGTAAAATATACAGTGGGGCGACAGGGAGCAGCGCCAATAGTTTGCACCTGCCTGAGTCTGTCATTGTCAATCCATCCCCCAAACATGATGATTATAGCAAATTCTACTATGGGAGAGGACTATGGTCAGCAGTGGATATTTGTGGCCAGATAATGATAATGGTGAAAAGATATATACTGACTTACATCCTTGAAATCCCCCAGTCACCTTTTACAGAACATACTGAATGAACTCTGACAACAGATTTCATCATTCACATGGCAAATATACATTAACAAATTTATATATTTACTAGCTTGTCAGGCAGACATTGTTCTGCCCTTTTTTGACTACACTTTATCATGCCCTATTAAAAATCCTCATTTTCGCAAAAAAAAAAATTGTGGGTCACTCATGGGCAAAAAAACTATCCTATCTCTCAAGTTGGACCAAACTGCACACAGTGTGCAAATTTGAATAAAATTGGTTAGGTATTTAGGAGAGTCCATTGTATATGCAACTAAAAAAATATATAGGTATTTAATATGTTTATGTCAATTACAGATTTGGATGTCCAATAAGGAAAATTATGTTAAATTTTCTCTTGTACGCACATTTTTATGGAAGACAGATATACTTATAATGTATAGTGATATTCTTGTAGGGGTTGTTGGCACCCATGTTGAAAGCTACAATTTATCAGGAAATAAATTGGGAATATTACCCTGTACTGAAGGTGAAGGTGAACCCATTGGCATAACTAATACAAATAAATTCATAGTGATATCAACCATTGACGGATCCCTCAAATTGGCTGAAATAACAAAAAAAGGTCTTAAAATGCCTTACCCTCCAAAAAATTGTTATCAAATGATAGAAGATTTTGGTGAAATTATGAGAGCTTCTGTGAATTCATCAGGACAATATATATGCCTTAGCGTTGCTAACTCTGGTTTAGCACCTGACCCAAGAGTGTATTTATGGGATGTAGCTAATGATGTTGTTACAAACATGTTGATATCAGAGAAAATTTCACCTTATCAAAGTGTCCCTATTGCAATGTTATGGGATAATAATGATCCAAGACTTGTTGCCATTCATATGCGTTCTGCAGACCTAGATAGTATTCACTTATTCTTTTGTCAGGAGGGTAAGTTATTTGAGTATAAAAATTGGTGCTCATCATCAGAAGAATACTACCTCTCAGATTTCATACTGTGTTCACTGAATACACCTTATGTTATTACTTTAACACAACAAAATATAAAAAGGATATTAACAAGCGGATTTGAAGATCAAAATAATTGGGAACAGGCAAAATATAAGCAAGTTTTAAATTTTTTATATTATATGACAACAGGTCATTTAGAGAAGGCTGTTGTGATCGGAACCAATATTTCATCTGGTAGTAAAAATTCAATGATCTGGGAGAGCTTAGCAAAAGTTTGCGTATCCCTTAAGCGAGCTGATGTTGGCGCTATATGTTTAAGTAAAATGGGCAATATCAAAGGTGCATTAATGTTGGGACAAGTTATGAATGATGATAATATGGACGATACTTGCAAAGTAGCAGTACTGGCTGTTAATCTTGGAATGATTGAAGAGGCTGAACAATTATTTAGAGAATCTCAACGACCTGATCTTATTACACGATTGATTTCAGCTAAAGAGGGCGGACTTAGTGAAATAATAAATGGAGATAATGAGGGAGAAAATATGCTGCTTGTCAAAAGTGCACAACACAAGTTGGCAAAAATATTGTGGGCTAATGGGGAAACTGGGGCTGCATTGAAATTTTTTGAAAATGCCGGAACTTTAGTGCCACATGTCCCTAGAATGTTGATAGCGCAAGGACAGGCGCCTGTACTTGCACAATATGTAAATAACTCAAATGACAGCAAACTTATAACTTGGTGGGGTCATTACTTAGAAAGTGTAGGTGATCTGGATGGTGCTCTAGAAGCTTATGGCCGTGCAAATGATTTTGGCGAACAAACAAGGTTGTTATGTCATATGGATAGGGTTGAAGAAGCAGAAAAACTGTGTCAGAAAAATTCGTCATCACTCTATCAAATGGCGCGTTATTTAGAAATGAATTGCAAAGAACCTGATGCTGTTGTTAAGGTATTATTTTTATTCAGGAGATAATCTAAGTGACTGTTATGATATTGTTAAACTTAAATTGTTGTTTCTCTTCTCTTTTATTATCTCTCCGACAGTTTACTCATGGATACAGCTTTGACTATGTCTTTTCAAGGAACATTTCAAAAGTCGGGAAAACTTCGCCATCACATTAACACAACAACTCTTTAGAGGTTTTTGTTTTAACAAGTCCCTACTGTGGGAGACCTGTTTTTGTGTGAGAAGCAGCAGGGAAACTTACAAATTTACTATTTTTACCCACTTTATATACATGAGTAGAAAAATTTAAACTCATTATGTCTACCCTTACCTACCTCTATATTTTTTACATAGTTGCCTAATTGAAAGCCAAAAAATATTAAGAATATCAAGAGTCAAGGGAAATATTCAGAATATATCCACAATTCAAGAAATAATAATTTGCTTATTGTGCAAATGTGGTTTTCCATAAAATTAGACTATCTTGTAAGCTACATTTAAAGTAAAAAAGTAAAGTTACAGCCTATATACGTCCCACTGCTGGGCACAGGCCTCCGCTAATTTCTGAGAGGGTTTTAGGGCAAGGAATTGTCCGCCGCGCTACCCCAATGCGTGTTGGCGAACTTCACATGTCTTCGAAATATTTTTTTTCTTATTTCTCTGACATGCCGGTTTCCCCACGATGCTTTCCTTCACCGCCGAGCACGTGGTAAATCAGCACTTAAAATTGCAATTAACAATTTTATTGGTGCCGGCGGGGATCGAACCCGGTTTGTTCGCGTACTGTAAAATTTACAGCGAGCGCTAACCATCTGAGCTACCACGGCTCTAAGCTAAGCTACATTTAGGAATAATAATATGTTCTTGTTTTTTGATACAGATGTATATAAAATGTGGCGCGATTTCATCGGCCATTCGTGTTGCGGCGGAGGCCAGTGCTTGGAACTTAGTGTGGCGAGCAGGATCTACATCTTCTAGACATTTCGTTTACGCTGCATCAATTCTAGAAAACGCTGGTCAGAATGAGCAAGCAATAACCTTGTACCAAAAAGCGGGTAATTTCGAAGATAATTAACATGAAGTACAAACAATTTACATTATTAAGTTATGAGGAAGATGCTACTGTCCATATACTATTTAAGTTTCCTTCTGTCGCCTCTTAAGTAGGGATGGGCCGAATATGGATTTCACCGAATACGAATATTCGGCCGAGGGTTCGGTAAAATTTTTACCGAACTGAATATTCGGCCGAACATTATTCGGCAGGATTACCTCGGTACCTAACCAATGTCGTCACCACCAACCAACCTAGTCAATGTGTTATGTCGAAACTTGTTACCGTAAAGCGCGCGGGATTAGCGCCAGAGCCTTCCCCTCGCTCCCCCGCCACACCTGACATGTTATTGCATCATCTAGTACTGAGCAAATTTACGGCACATGCTTATGTTTTGACTATTTTTGTGAGAAAAAAGTATTCTTAGTGAAAATTGATAATTATGTGATGAAAATGAGTGGCAGGAGATCTACTATTTGGACCAATTTAAGAGAAACTGACGACTGTAGTGTAATGTTTCTTTGTATGATTCCAAACAAAATTTTATCAAGCTTTCTATTTGCTATAATTGGAAATAAATCTACAGTGCCTCAAAAACATATTGCACAAGTTGATTTAACCCATAAATAAATGTACTTTCAATAGTAAAATGATGAAAGACATGGCATTACTCAATTCGTACATTTTCATACAGTGGATACTTTGAGTACCACTTTAACGAATATTGGGTGATTTAGCCGAATATTCGGTAAACTAATATATTTTTTTAAAAAAATAAAAAAAAAAATTTAAAAAAAAAAAAACAAAACTAAAAAAAAAACAAAAAAAAAAAAAATTTTTCCTCCTCCCTTATTTTCTTTTTTTTTTTACCCCCCACAACACCAAACTTATTCCAAAAAAAAAAAAAAAAAAAAAAAAAAAAAAAAATAAAAAAAAAAAAAAAAAAAAAAATTAAAAAATAAATAGTAGATTAAAACTTTCTGCCGAATATGCCGAATACCTAATATAAAACGAATATTCGGCACATCTCTACTTTCCATATACTATTTAAGTTTCCTTCTGTCGCCTCTTAAGACACCCATAGGAGTATATGGGGTAGTGCCACTACTGTAGTGGTTTGTGTTACACTGTCACTATTCGGTTTTATTATATAATATGCATTACTTTGAAAAAAGCATTAAAATTGTCCCTGCCATAAAATCTTTCTTAAACAGTTTTAGTTAAAATTTGTCAAACACAAAATAAAAGTAATGGAAAGTGAAGTTACAGCCTATATTATACACTGGCGAGCACAGACATCTTGTCATTTCTGAGATGGTTTTAAGGCAAGAAAAATTTTAGGGAGGTCGCATTACCTCATGCGTTTTGTAATATTTTCTTTAATTAGCAATTTTTTTCTCAGACATACAAGTTTACTTGCCGTCGTGTTCACAATTCACTTTTAATTACAGGTAAACCCCATATGGCATTAAAGCTTGCGCTAAACTGTGGCGATACGAACGCAATAATAACTGCTGTGGAGGCGCTCGGTGATCGGGTCGACCCGGAGCTCGCTCATACACTAGCCGCACATTTGAGGAGAGCGAATCATCATTCGCACGCAGCTGCCTTGCTCGCAACCGCAGGAAAGGTTACAATTACTTTTAAAATTTATACATAGCCATTTATAACAGAATCAACCCTTATCTGAATTCCCTTGCACTTCAATAAACCTTATTTGAAACCCTCAAAGCTGGGCAAACGAAACTTTTTTTCTTCATTCTATCAGCCCGTTAAAGTTAACCAAACCCAACTCAAAGTTTTACCCTAGTCGTCTCGTTTGGTAGGGGGATTGACAACTGCAGTACCGGACTCGCATATTTTTCGCCTCTACTCGCTGCTACTCGATGCCGGTCTGGGTATTTTATAACCGGACTTCAAAGAGATGGTTATACCGCTATCTATCGAAAGCCATTTTATGATCATTATGACATTTTCAACCGACTTCAAAAAAGGAGGAGGTTATCAATTCGTCTGTATTTTTGTGTGTGTTACCTCAGAACTTTTTTCTAGGTGAACCGATTTTGGTGATTCTTTTTTTAATTTTACTACTTGTCCAGAATTTATTAGGTAAGGTACCCTCTCGCCTATTTTTGCCGCCACTTAGCGGAACTTGCTGTATCCCGGCGTGAAGTGTATAGAAATACTGTAAGATATACCGTCTTGTGTCAAGCCAACTACGTAAAGTCAGGAATTTACATTTAAAAAAAAAGCCGAAATTAGGTGCTCTAAAAGTTTTACGGCAATAAACTATTGAAATTTACGTTGCTGGCAAAACGTATCGCTAGCAACACAGGAACGATAATAGATATACAATAAATATTAATAGCAAGGAATTAAGTGCTGAAAAACTATTGAGATCGGATATAGATGACAGTTTGATTCTGGGAATTATCGTGTCCAAGACCACCATTACCTTACTATAAGTTATGGGCTTTTTTGTTCTTTATCAGTTATATGTTATAGAAAAGATAGGTCGTATCCGTGGTAAAACCGAATCAGAACGACCTGACTCCCCGTAGTCTTGTCTCTCCTAGCCCTAGAGTGTTTTTGTAAAGCCGTATGCGCGGATCGAGATTAGCCCCGAACCACTGTTGCAAAGTAGCTGCACTTCCCGCAGCGCGAAAGCCGTTGCAGAAGTATTATATTCCTGTGTAAAAAAGATAGTTGTGTTTATGAAGGCACTTAATTATCAAATTAATTCTATACCTGATTTTGATTCTATTCCGATTTTCATGAACCTAACCATGAATATATCTGGGGGCACGGCAGTGCCCCCGCCAAGTCGAGCAACAAAAAAGCGGCACGGCCGTACCATCCTTTTCTCGAAGCAATTCAGGCCATTTTCGACCCCTATAACTTCGTTGTGGATAAAACTAGAAACCTGAATTTTTAGTAACCTACTACACATTCTAATTTAATATAATATGTATTACTTGTGAGATACATTGTGTTTTCATTTGATGGCCAAGTAATCTATTTATTTAAAACATAAAAGTTTATAGAGTAGAATAGAATATATTAATTATTATACACATTTTTTGTAGAAATATGTATAAGTTATTATGATTAGGCTAAATTTTTCTTTTATTTTATTTTTAGGTTTCCACATTAAAGTCATAGTGGAATAAATTCGTCCATTTTTAACTCTCGCGTGCCCAGCATTAATAAACGACAATGTATTCTAATTTAAATAAATATATTTGTAATTTAAATGTTATGCTAATAAGTTTTGTTAAACATACATTTAGTATGTTTTTTTTTATATTTGACATAGATACCTTTTAAAATATTCAGATAAAAATATAATTAAAATGTAATTGTGATATAATAGTATGTAATATTATATTAAATAAGCAAATATAATATACATAATAAATGACAAAATTTAAATATTGTTCTGGATACAATTTACCTATTTAACAATACAATCTACTTATTACCTACGGATCATTCTACCTATGTTTATTCTATGGTAAAAAAACAACCGCGCGAACACAGAGTAGTGCACATTTTTTTGTTGTTCTAGTACGTAAGTACATATTACTTCAATGGCTATAGTCAACCAAATCTAAGAAATACCTTTTGACGTTTCACATTAATCATTCCGCAATAAATTTGCACAAGCGTACTCATAGGTACGATTTAAAATAACCTTTTACGCAAACCCGAAGAATTATGAAGTTATCTATATTTCATTACAACGTGTATAGTTTTTTATCACTAATTTAATTCGAATCTTTCAAATAAAGCAAAATATAAAAAAAAACCAGTATCAACTTTTTTACTTGGCGTCATTTCAATGATATGTGTTTGGATGATTAAAATTCGTTGTTATGCGATTAATCGGCAAAAATAATTACTTAATCGGTAAAAATATTCAAATAATCGAATCATTAATTTTTTGATGTATTATTTGTTTAATTTAATTTTCATTTTTAAAATTATTTACGTTACATGAATCATGAATAAAACAAGTTTATTTATTTTTTGCTTTGTCAACGTAAATTTGTGTAGGCAAAAAACTCATATACAATGCCGCGCTGAAAAAACCACTACGTAATTTCAATCTTCCGCCATTTCGAGAGCTTACTTTGCGTAATTTTGTGATTTTGTGTTTGTCTTCTTATTTTGTGACTCGGCTTTAACTTTTTGGACTGTTTCTTCTATATTCGTTGAAGCATGTGCCCATGTCACAAAGGACGATTGGGCAAAAGTGGTGGAAAAAACAAAAACGTTGTTTATGGATGACTTTGAGAGACATTAATTTTGACTGCATTATTGAAAATCAAATAACAATTAATCTAAACAACGACGGCTCAACTAGTTGTACTAAAAGTGATTCAATAAATTAATTTTTAATTTAGTTTCAATCTGAAATTTTTATAACTTTACCCCTACAAATAAGCAGTAACAACAAACACGAAGAAACCGATAAAGCTTGTGTTTTAAATTATCCGTTTTTAATTTATTCTGGTATTATTCAAACCAAACTGTAAATGATTACCAACTCTAAATAATCGATATCGATTTTTTAAAAAATCGAATATTGTACGTTCCAGTTTTTTGGTAGGCATGCTTAATGCAATAACTCTGACAGCTGTCAAAATGTATTTCTTAGATTTGGTTGACTATAGGTACGTAATAACTTACACAGTGTAAGTTATTACGTACCTATTCTAGTGTAAGTTACACTTACACTAGGAATCGAAGGACCCTTAAGTAAAGACTGAATAAATTAACCGACTTGGTATTTATTACATGGATCTCACAGCTTTTTACGGTAGAAGAACTGAATTTCGAGACTTTGTTTTTTTTTTACAAGTTATGTTTTTGGTGGCATAACTACATATCGTCACTGCGTTGCTAGCGATGCGTTTTGCCAGCAACGCAAATTCCAACAGTTCGTTGCGGTGAAAATTTTAGGGCACCCTAATTTTTAAACTTGGCACCTAATTAGCACCTACAAAGCCTCTAATTTTGGCTTTTTCTAAATGCAAATTTCTTACTTTGCATTGCTGGTGATACACAACTATCTTAGTGCTCAGGTACCGCGCCTGTGGCCTTGTTTGTTTGCAGTTGGTTGCAGGTGTCCATGGACTTCAGTAGCCGCTTACTACCATGTGGACTGTTAGTTCTTGGTCACATCAGTATATATAAAAAAAATTGCCTTTTACGACCAATGGGACGACATGGCGTGCTGGATTATTTTACGCCGATAACACATGGAAAAACTTTAACTTTTATATGTGGTAGAGCCATGCTGCAGTTATATTAGTAGTATAGTTGTAGCACGAATGGGTCGGCTCGACCGGGGAAAGGACCACGGTCTCACAGAATACCAGCGTGAAATAGTAGCTTGACGCTGCTGTGTTTCGTATGGTGAGTGTAGAGAACCGGAGACCCTTTTTACTGGAAACGAAGCATTCCATCTCAGTCCTCAGGGGTGACAACGCATCTGCATTTTGACTCTAAATTGAAGATAAATCTAGGTGTCTGTGGGCACAGCATCCACTTACCATCAGGTGGACTGTGTGCTCGTTTCTCACCCTATCCTATAAAAAAAACTTTTCTGTATTGATCACTTTTACTTGCAAAGATTTTTGAAATAGGGAGATATCAATAAAACACTATGGCTGTAGCAACAAGAATGTAATAATATTTTATTAGTTATATATAACCCGTGTAGTAGCGGTGCAAGAATATATCCACTATCCCATATCATCCCGTGGGTTTCGTAAGAGGTGACAGAAGGAAACGAACCAGTAGATGGGCAGCAGTGTCTTCCTAATAACTACTAAAAATAAAAAAATTGTGGTTGCCAACCCGCTTGCCTAGCAAATATCATGAGGCAATCTATAGGGGAAACCTAAGTTCAGCAGTGTACTTTAATAGTCTGTAACGGTAACAGTACATATAGGTAGCAGATATTTTCACACAACCAATATTCTAACAGATATTTACATTTATTATACGGTAAACAGTACGAAGAAGCATTAGACATAGTCGAGGAATCGACAGCTCCTCTATCAGAGGAACTGAGCGAACGACTGGCGGCGCCAGCAGGTACAGACGGGCGAGTGGCGCTTTTGAGGCGCCTTGCCGATGTATTGGGCGCTCGAGGTCTTTACCATCAAGCAGCTAAGAGACTTGCTCACGCCGGTGATAAGGTAATTTATAATATGAGATTACATTTGACTTGCTTCTAAAATCTTTATGATCGAGTTATCAAGATTCATAGATATAATCATCATGTTCATAGTTAAACTTCTACTATGGAAAAATAGCAAGTAATATCCAGCATATACAATTTTTGTGTATAGAGACCATGTTATGTTCATTAATACTGTCACTCAGTGGCAATCGAATTCGAATAGGCAATTCCCCTGGTGTTGCAGTTGTTCATGGGCGGTGGTAGTAACTTACCATCAGGTTAGCTGCTTACTTGTTTACAAAAATTTTTTAAAAAATTCACCTCGGGTAACACCTAGCGACATCTCGTGAGTGTATATTAGTAATCCTCTTTCTTTCTTTAGTAATGGCTAGTATTGTTGTACTTTTGCCAGTGTCAAGTAAAATAGTTATGGTAATTTACTAGACTGCTCTAAAAGTATCGGGAATGCAATACGAGGGCGGCACTGAAAATTTCGGGAATCAAGGAAGTAACACAACATTACTATTTAAAAGTGTATTTATTGCTTTTCGAAGTATTCTCCGCGAAATTTTACACATTTTTCCATACGATGGAACCAATCATTGAAGCAACCATTCGATTCGGAAGTTGGGGTCTCCAAAATGGCCGTTTTGTAGGCGTCCACAGCTTCTTCAGGTGATGAAAATCTCTGTCCACGCAATTTATTCTTTATTTTAGGGAAAGTATAGAAATCATTAGGGCTTAGGTCGGGGCTGTACGGCGGATGGTCTAATAATTCTTGGCTTTGACTCATTTTCGAATACCCAAACTCGTGACTGGTTTTTTGTTTCGGGTTCGTACGCGTATATCCACGATTCGTCACCTGATACGATGTTGTATACAGAATTTGAGGATCCTGCGTGGAATCTTTCGAGAGTTTTAATGCACCAAGTAACGCGAGCCGCTTTTTGCTCTTCACAGAGCGAATGCGGTATCCATCGGGAAAACAACTTTTTTACACCTAATTGTTCATGCAAGATTATTCGTTATTTGACTCATGCCAATGTCTAAAGTTGCCTGAATTTCGCGGTATGTCACATGTCGATCTTCCTCAATCAGCTTACACACAGCATCAACGTTTTCTTGGGTGACTGCAGTTTTTGGACGACCTTGACGGGGATCATCACTGAGCTTGACACGTCCACGTTGAAATTCAGCAAATCAGCGATAAATTGTGGTTTTGGATGGGGCTTCATCATCACCAAATGCAGAAATCACCCGGTCAACACACTGTTTTTGTGTTAAACCACTTCGAAAGTCATAATAAATCATCGCTCTTGAATTTTCTCGAGTCAATTCCATTTTCTGGCAGTTTTTATTGTCACGAACTCTAAGCTCGTAACATTATGTCCTAGATTATAATTTGTTTAAAAATTTCTTCACATGTTGATGCGTCACATTGAGTTTTTGGGAGATTTTGATGGGTGCCTGATCCAGCAGTTAGTCGATGACTATAGTATCTCATGGCTTTAAATAAGACGTAATAACTTGAATTTCTCATCATCATTGGAGCATTTTTTTCATCATTCACACAAATAGTTCACATGCGCAGACATATAATACACAAAATCGCACCACTTTTACGTATTGAAACCTATTTAAAACCATTATTTAAACAATAATACAAGAACATCGATCAGCCGGCTATCAAGTTACTGCCAATACTGCGTCATCGTTTTGTGAACATGTCTAGGTACACACCAGAAACCGAAAGGCATATTTAAGACGCAGTTTTTCATTGATCATTTACGTAGGACACACTATACTTTTTTAAAAGGACAACGCACCAGCAATTCCCCTGATGTTGCAGTTGATCATAGACGGCGGTAATCACTTACCATTAGGTTAGCCGTGATCACCCCTCTTATATAAAATAATAATTACAGTCCCAACAAGTGACATCTGGTAAGCAGAGATTAATAGCCCTATTTCTTCTTTGGCAATGGCTCTTACTATCGTATTTTTGACGGTGTGAAGTATTAAACAAAATTTCCAATAATAGAATTTGTTTCGAAATTTCTTTACAATATGTTTTGATATTTTTACGGGTGCCTGAGCCAGCAGATAGTCGATAAAGATAGCATGAAACAGACACAATAACTTAACCACTTATGCCTGTCATGGAGAGTTAATTGAGCAAGTGGATGAGTTTGTGTATTTGGGATGTGTATTTAGTAGGGATGGTAGATATGATAGGGATATAGAACGACGAGTAAATGCAGGGAATAGAATGAATGGGGCACTACACTCTATTGTGAAGAACCAGAATGTGTCAAAAAAGGCACGTATGGTAATTCATAATGCTGTGTTAGTCCCTACTTTAATGTATGGTAGTGAAAGCTGGGTGTGGCAGAAGAAGCACGAAAGTAGAATAAAAGCTGTAGAAATATGGTCTTTTAGGTGTATGCCAGGGTTGAATCTGAATGACAGGGTGAGAAATTGCGTGATAAGAGATAAGTGTGGTATGCAAGATGATGTGACCAGGATTAAGAAAGGAATGCTTCGGTGGTTTGGTCATGTAGAAAGAATGAATGATGAAAGAGTGACAAAGCAAATTTATATGTGAACGGCAGAGTCGGGAAGGGACGCCCTAGAAAAAAGCTTATCGACCAAATTGGCGATATTTTGAAAATGGGCCACGTTGGAAGTACCCTTGACCGACGAGCATGTATGCGTAGATATATGGATGTAAAGGAGGCGAAAGAGGTATGTCAGGATCGTGCTAAATGGAAGTCCGTAGTCTCTGCCTACCCCTCTGGGTGACAGGCGTGAGTGTTTATGTTATTGTGTTATGTTATGCCTGTCACCCAGAGGGGTAGGCAGAGACTACGGACTTCCATTTAGCACGATCCTGACATACCTCTCTCGCCTCCTTCTCATCCATATACCTACGCATACATGCTCGTCGGTTAAGGGTACTCCTAATTTGGCCCGTTTTCAATAAATCGCTAATTTGGTCGATAAATTTTCGCCTAGGACGTCCCTTTCCGACTTTGCCATTCACTTCTGCAACATACATACATTTTCTTTGTCTCTCTTTCCTCATTCATTCTTTCCACATGATGAGTTTCACATCTCCATCGGAGCACTTGTTTTATCGTTCCCACTAAAAGTTCAGAAGCGTTGACATTTATTACACAAAATCGCACCACTTTTACGTGCCAAAACCCTTTTCTAATCATTATTCAAACGATAAAACCTGAGTGTCAATCCACCAGCTTTAAAGTTCCCGCCAAAACTCCATTATTAGCCCTCGTTTGTAGGCGGGCGCGACGCGTTAGCTGCTGCGGTCAGTCACGATGTGGAGCGTATTGCGATATTCGGCGCTATAACTTGAGTTTCACATCGCTATCGGAGCACTTGTTTCGTCGCTCACATTAATAGCAGCTCATATACGCAGACATTGAATACACAAAATCGCACCACATTTAGTTATTAAAACCCAGTTCAAACCATTATTCTAACGATAAAGCTTGAGCATAAATCCACCAGCGGTGAAGTTCCCGCCAAAACTTCATTATTAGGCGTCGTTGTCAGGCGGGCGCGATGCGTTGGCTGCTGCGATCGGGCGACGTGGAGCGTATAGCTACTTTTGGCGCGGCGTCGCGCGACCGCGTGGCGCAACTGATGGCGGCCGATTTCCTGCGTCGGCGCGCCGCCTGGCGCTCGCGGCCCGACCTCACGCGCCACATCCTGCACTTTTACACGCGCGCCAAGGCCTTCGCCAAGCTCGCCGCTTTCTACGCGGAGTGCGCCCAAATGGAAATCGACGATTATGACGTAAGCGACATTTTTCTACACCACATTGTTAACTATCCATTTATTATAGTGTAAAGTTCACTTTTAGATTAATAAAATAAACTTGGATTTAAAAGATTTACACAGATTTATTCCGCACAAGTTACTCTCTTGGAGGTTACAACACGAATGAATTTGTCTATGGAATGAACAAAGAATATATAACTATCTTATACAGGAAAGAATGAATGAACTAATCCTAAGATCCGCTCTAACAGTTCTCAAAGACAATTGGTCATAGATAAATGCGGTATCGATATTTATATCGATACTTTGCCCTTTTTAAACAATATCGATTTATATAGCAAATAATAATAATAAGTTATCATTACAAAGGCGTAAATAAATAAATAATTCAATATAATCACCCTTTAAATAATATGTATGTTAACAACTCGGCCATCCTCCAACAAGTGAGTTCTCTCACTTGATCTATTACAAAGATAACATAATTGGTTTCGTAAAATTTACATTATAATATGTAGAAATGTTATACAATTTAAATAGTAATACAGCTAGTGCTTATACCTTATATAAATAGGAAGGCAAGTGTGAAAAATGAAACGCTAAGTAAATAAATTAAACACTACATATTGGCGTAGTCTGTTACGATCTGCAACCATCTGTGAACAGTTTTCACTGATTGCTCGCAACCAAGCCGTTAACACTCATGCATAGTCTGCTATGATCTGCGATCATCTGTGAGTTCTTTTCACTGATCGCTCATAGCCTATGTCATTTTATAGAAGTATACAGTCTGTCATGATCTGCGATTATCTGTGCGACAACACTAACCGCTCATGACCCATACACATCTATTACATCTTTTATCACTACAGAGTAGTCTACTTCGATCTGTAACCTTCCGTACTTTCATCATACACTAGTTATTCCTAAGTCTAAGGTTAACCACCATTTTCAAAACGACAAAATGACACAAATACATAAAGAAATTTATAAAATATGATTTTTTTAAATTATTTAATTTACACTTATCAGTCATTTTATAGAAGTGTACAGTCTGTCATGAACTGCGATTATCTGTGCGACAACACTAACCGCTCACGACCCATACACATCTATTACATCTTTTATCACTACAGAATAGTCTACTTCGATCTGTAACCTTCCGTATTTTTATCATACACTAGTTATTCCTAAGTCTAAGGTTAACCACCATTTTTAAAACGACAAAATGACACAAATATATAAAGAAATTTATAAAATATGTTTTTTTTTAATTATTTAATTTACTCATTACTTTAGTCGGTACCATTGTCATAATCACTATGGTCGTTCTCGCTTCCGCTTGAGATCTCTTTATAATTTAACCAAGGATGTATTTTATCCAGCGCTACTACGTTTTCGTATCGTCTTTTCCCTTTTCTCGATAAAGGTGTATCCTCAACAAGAAACCTATCATTCGGTAGTAATTTCTTAATCCTGTACGGGCCATTAAATTTTGGTAATAATTTTTTTGATTTACCTAAGTGTTCTCTATCAACGACTATTCTCTCAATCCTAATTAAATCGCCTTCTTTATACTTTGTTGCGTGCTTCCTTCGTTCATCAAAAGCCTTTTTTGAATTTTCTTGTTGCTTCTCTATTCTATCACTCGCTGCGGATCTCATTTCCACTAACTTTTCTCCTTGTGTATATTCAGTCGTTGGACTTATAACATCTCCGAGGATAGTCTCTGAAACATTCATAAGTTTATAACCAAATAATAAATCTGAGGGACTTTTGCCAGTTGCTCTGTTCACAGTTGTGTTCATCCCTAACTGTATATCAGCGACATACTCATCCCAGATGTTATCATTCTTACCATGACATTTAGTACTTAAAGCATCCGTTATCGTCCTATTATACCTTTCTACTTGTCCATTGGCCCTCGGTGTGGCAACTGCGTTTAATATATGTTTCAAAGCTAAGCCCTTCGTGAACGACTTAAATTTTGCGCTCGTAAAGCATGTACCTCTATCTGTTATTAGTCTAGATGGGACTCCAAAATAACTAAAATGTTCGCGGAATATTTTAATTGCGGTTGTGGATTTTGTGTTTCTAACCGGTTTAATGTTTATAAATTTTGTAAAAACATCTACAATAACCAAAATATAAGTATTGCCTCTTCGAGATCGTACGAAAGGGCCTAAATGATCGGCATGTATTGTATGGAATGGTACTTCAATTTTGGGGATAGGATGAAGCATGCCTTCTTTACTTCCACCCGGGGCCTTATGATGCGCACATTCAAGACACGATGTTACGTATTTTTTTGTAAAACGCCTCATTTTGGGAAACCAGAACATACCTTGCAGACGACTAATAGTCTTATCAAAACCGAAATGTCCTACTTCGTCGTGGTTCATTCGTAATACTTGCCACCTTACTGATCTTGGAACTACCCAGCGGATACCATCATCAACTATACGGTAAACATGATCTCCTTTCGACTGAAAATTTTTATAAATGTCTGCAACAGATTTCGTGCGACTATCTTGCAGTACCTCCTTAAT
The DNA here is from genome assembly GCA_907164705.1 of Parnassius apollo. NCBI lineage: Eukaryota > Metazoa > Arthropoda > Insecta > Lepidoptera > Papilionidae > Parnassius > Parnassius apollo. The sequence continues at coordinate 1,193,938 of CAJQZP010001706.1, forward strand.
GCCTTTAATTTCATCATCGTTACTCTGAACTGTAGCGATCCAGTCCTTTACATCAATTTGTAAAACATCGATCACCCGCGACTCATCTTCAGTAGAGGGTTCGTCCACAGGGCTACGACTTAGGGCATCAACGTGTGCCATTCGTGACCCGGCTCTGTATAATATTGCTCTGCTCAATATTGCAGTCGTATTCCTGGAATTGCACCCACCATCGTGCTATTCTTGGTAACAAATCCCTTTTTGTTAGCGTGGTCCGCAGCGCATTACAGTCGGTAACGATTTTAAACTTTATACCTAAAAGATAAACGCGAAATCGGTTAAGTGAGTTAATGACAGCAAGAGTTTCTAATTCGAAAGAATGGAAACGCTGTTCTTCCAGCCGAACCAAAAAAAAAAAATTTAGCCGATTGAGACCCTCATCAAAATTTTGCGCCGGTATAAGCACATCGTCCATATAAACGAGTACGTACTTTACCTTAGATTTAGTTAATATTTTGTTCATTGTACGTTGGAATAATGAAGGTGCATTGGCTAAGCCGAATGGCGTGCGCGTTTACTGATACTGTCCGTCGGACGTCACAAATGCAGTCTTGTCTTGTGATTGCTCCGATATAGGAATTTGGTAGTATCCGGACGCCAAATCTAAGGTAATAAACAGAGAGTTTCCCGACAACATATCTAACTGATCATCAATCAATGGTAACGGGTAATGCTCTTTTCGTGTTTTGTTATTTAGGGCCCTATAATCAACACATAGCCTCTTTTCCCCAGTTTTCTTTTTGACAAGCAAAATTGGACTTGCATATGAAGAAGTTGATTCACGTATAATGCCTGCGTCAAGCATTTCCTGTACCATTGATCGAACTTCCGCTCTTTCGGGATACGACAATCTATATGGTCGGTAAACAACAGGTTTGTTATCGTTTAGCTCGATGTCCATTTTTACTATGTCTGTCATTCCTAAGTCACGTAAACTATTTGAAAAACAAGTTTCGAACCTTTTCAGAAGATCTTTTAATTTCGACAATTCGTCGTTACTTAGTTGTTCACCGACATGAAGATCAGATTCGGCACCGGGATCATCAAGGTTTAAAACGTTTACACGAACGATTCAAAAGTAATGCGCGCGTCACCAACGAGCCTTTTTTTCAGGTTAATACAATTTTTAGAAACACTCTGAATAACTAAACCGCCACTACCATTACTAACGCTATAATTGCCAGGCAATAAATAGTACTGGTATCCTGGTATACCACGCAGCGTACCGTTAACATATAAGTCTCCTGAGCAGTCACTATGGCAGCGTATTGGAATAGCGATCATTTCATTTGCCTTGAGCGCTACGTCACTTTGTAGAAATAATTTAAATTTATTCGATGGGTAACGAGTAAAAGTTACAGATTCGAAAGTTTTAGTAATGATAATTCCGGGTTTTTCCGTAAAATCATGACCAACAAGTATGGGATATTTGATAATACTATCATCGACCACGCAAACATTTATGTCATCAGAAATCCCTTGAATCTCTAAGGTTACCAATGCCAAGCCCACGGGTAGTATTGTATTATTCCCTATCCCTCGTAGTAATGGTAAATCTCGAGTAGCCCATGCCAAACCTAACATTTTTGCAACGCTTTGCTGCATCAAAGTACACTGGCTACCTAGATCTATGTAGCCTTCGATCACCGTACCATTTACATTAACTTGCATTTTGTATTTACTATCGTATTCGTTATTAAGCTTTAGTTGCATGACGTTTTTCTCATGTAAACTATCACTTTTATTTTTGGAATCGGTTTGAACCCTTGTACACTTTTCGGCTAAGTGGCCTAACCTATCGCAATTCGTGCATTTTACAGTCTTTTTCGTGCATTTATAACTATAATGCCCCGATTCGTTACAGTTATAGCAAATAATATTCGAATTAGATGTAGTACGCGACTGCCTCTGACTAGTTAATGGGGTATTACTAGCGAAGGCTGTTTTTTTATCTTGAACGCTCCTTCCCTTATTGTAATCACGGGGTTGCTGTTTAATTGACTGAAAATATTCTAAGACTTGTTCAGGCTCCTGGCATTTGGCAGCCTTAGCTCCCAACCTAACCAAACGATCTTCTATACCATAAAGAATGCAATCAACGGCACGTTTACCTTCGATCTCGCAACGGTTTAATAAATTTAATTTTTCGTAATAATAAAGCTCTAGGGACTCGTTATACCTCACTCGTTTAGACAGCATTTCAGTCAACAATTCGGCATAATCGTCACTACTGGGAAAGGATTCAATAAGTTTTGTTTTCCAATCAGACCACGAGAACGACATAGTGGGTAACGCTTGGTACCATATTCTAGCTACCCCCGACAGCTTAGGTATAGCATAATGTATGATTTGGTCATCACCCCATTTATATAACTTAGCACACTCGTCCACTTTATTCAACCACATATGTACTGTTTGACTTTTAATCATAGGATCAAATTCGGGCACCACATTGCCTAACGTAGGAAACTTATTACCATCAGGGCGGGTAGATGACAAACATTTTACTAACTCGGATAAGATATGTAATGTACTATCGCTACCTGCTTCAGTCGATGTTTTGCGACGCGACGTTTCTGTTCCTTCAGACACACGAGGCTGGGGATTCTCTTGTAGATCACCACGATGACGCTTACGGGATCTACGTCCGCGTGTACAACCACCCGCCGATTCGCGACAAGGAGTTCCGCTCCTAGTTGGAGTTGATGTGCGACAATGACGTCTTCCACTTTCACTTAATCTCGCGCGTTGACGACGAGTGACATTATCTTGACGGCTTCCATCTGAGTCCGTAGAATGTGTATTACGTCGCCTTTCGTTCGATTCTTTGTCACGGCGATTTTTATGATGTTTCTTATGCTTGGATCTACTTTCTGATTCACGGTGAGAATTTCTTCTCTTGCGATGACGTGATCGTGACTTCCTACGACCATCGTCGTTTTCTATTTCGTTATTCATATTTTTTTAATTGTCTTAAAAATGACACGTGGAAAAAAAAACGTAATTACTTGAATTTTAGTATAAATACACTATGGGTCTTGTGGATCCCACTCAAAGAGTATAATAAGTATATACAGGAAAAGAGAGCCCTCTGAAGACATTTTATTGCAGACAAAATTGAACTACTAGCGCCTCCTACAAATTGAATCCGAACTAATTCGCTATATATAGCTCTACATATACCTCTTCTATAGTAATAAAATGTATAATATTGTTCTTTAATTCGTATACATACTGAAACAGTTTTATTGCCTACTTTTTGTAATACTGTTTTTGATATTATTAAAAGTAGGTAAAACAGTTTCAGTAAGTACACTGGTATTTATGGGGTATTTGCAATGAAACAAGAAAGATAACGATGAGCACACGCAAAAAGTAGCCACCATTTTGACTTTCATTTTCGTTTGAATATTTGACGTTTTGAAGTTTAGGGTGGCCAGTATCATAATTATCATAATCGATTGATTTCATAATGTTTAAGTTTTTATTTTATGTGAAAATAATATTTGTTATAAACAAAATCACCAATAAATTTATCGTGCATTTAATTTTATTTTTCAGCTAATTTTAGTTTCTTTTTAAAAGTAGCGACATCTGTGAAGACATTAGACCAATAATAAACATAATGTTTTCGGAAACAAATTATAGATGGCGCTACCTTCAATTGAATTCTTGTGGTCCAAGGCAACTGTCCTACCCCTGATCCCACTTCTGAGATGTAAAGTTCACTTTTAGATTAATAAAATAAACTTGGATTTAAAAGATTTACACAGATTTATTCCGCACAAGTTACTCTCTTGGAGGTTACAACACGAATCAATTTGTCTATGGAATGAACAAAGAATATATAACTATCTTATACAGGAAAGAATGAATGAACTAATCCTAAGATCCGCTCTAACAGTTCTCAAAGACAATTGGTCATAGATAAATGCGGTATCGATATTTATATCGATACTTTGCCCTTTTTAAACAATATCGATTTATATAGCAAATAATAATAATAAGTTATCATTACAAAGGCGTAAATAAATAAATAATTCAATATAATCACCCTTTAAATAATATGTATGTTAACAATAGACTATATCGGGTGTCCCAGAAGTCGACGTCAAGCCGAAACTTTCTGATAGGCGAGGCCATACTAGTTACCAGACAAATATAAAAGAAATCTAAGTCATGTATTTCAGAAATTATAGTAATTTTTTTTCGAGACAGTTTTTTCATTCCTGTTGCTACAATTATTTATTTTTGCCAATTTTTTTCTGTAACCTGTAATCCTAAACTCTGTGCTGATCACTCCAGCTTGAAAGAAAATGTAATTTTATACCGAACCGAGTTTTCAGAATTAGTTTTTCAGTTGAAGTAGTGCGAAAAACTAATACTGAAAACTTGGTTCGGTATAAAATTACATTTTCTTTCAAGCTGGAGTGATCGGCACAGGGTTTAGGATTACAGGTTACAGAAGCACTATTCAGGATGACATAAATGAAAAAAATTGGCAAAAAGTAAATATTTGTAGCAACAGGACTGAAAAAACTGTCTCATCATGTACATTTTAACGAAAAAAAATTACTATAATTTCTGAAATACATGATTTAGATTGTAGTATTGTAGTATGGCCTCGCCTATCAGAAAGTTTCGACTTGACGTTGACTTCTGGGACAGCCTGTATATGAATATATATATAATATATATATATATATATATATATATATATATATATAATACGCAGTACGGCGTTCAAATGGAAAATGACTATTATAACGTAAGCTACTTTATCTATCCATCTATTACTGCCTATAAAAGTCCACTGGTGAACATAGTATGGAGTGTAGAAGTAAGGAGCACCAACTCCCATAGTAGAATAGTTGAAAAATTAGCTACTGGGATGAAATGAACTTAGCAGTTGTCGACGGTTTAAGTGTGCTGCTAAACTGCTCAGTAGCTCTAAATACTAAAATAATTTTATTTAGTAAATATAACCTCGAAAAAGTCGCGCACGCACCCAAAAATATCCTACTAATATTTTTTGGTGCGTTCTTTAAAATTTACCCCGTAGCTATAGTGGCGCCATTCTTATTTAACTGTTTTCTATGGACACTTTTTAATACACAATCTGGACTCTTTACTTCTACACTCCATAGAACATAGGCTTCCTCGTAGATTGCCACATAAACGAAATTTCGTCATAGTTTTTTTTAAATTATTTTGAATTGTCATCAGAAAAGTGCTGCTGCTAAACATGTTCCAGTTTCCCTCTGTAGCCTCTTACAACACCTATGGGTTGATATAGAGTAGTAGACGTTATTGTACCGCTTCTACACGGTAAAACTACACCTCTAAGTGCAATGCAATTGTAGTTTTAATTTTTTAATAGAAGTAAAGTTAACAAACAATCACTCAACCCTCATGATGATAAGTAGATGTGCACCAATAGACACATTTACCCTTGATTATACTCAACCAAATCTAGGAAATACAATGATTTCAAAAGAAAGGATAGGCCCATCTAAATATTATACTCATACTGTTTCATACAAGAAAAAGTAGCGCATCTGTCATAATACAAACACCATATCAAAACACGACGTAACCAGGGTTGGATTTCGTAGTATAATTATCCTAATTATATTTTTGTAGTATGTAGTATCGTAATAATACAAAGCGAAAATACCAAAATTTTACCTAAAGGTCGACTTGTATTATTATTGGGTCCTTTTACATTTTAATATTAACCCTACGATATCGAGAATTTTTGTATTGTACATCAGTACCGCGTTTTTTTAATAAAATTAAAATTAGCTCCCTTTCTGGTCAATCGATGCTTGATCGATGCATTTATGTTGCATCCTTAATACAACTATAATGAGGTGCTACCACGATAAAAACTCTATGCTCCAAAAGCAATCGATTTGAAAAAAAAAAGAAATTGAATTTGAATTATGAATCAGATTTTCAGATTCAATTAAGTAGATATGGTTTCTTTTGTACTCTTTTCGTTTTACCCTTATTGAATATTAAATACATTAGGTACAAAATTTTACTTACACTGAGTCCTTTAGACAAAAATTAAACAGAAATAAAAATAAAACCGTCAATACACGAAACGTATTGATAAACTAAACACGTGACGCCAAAATACCAGCACTTGGGAAAATAGAAACATGAAACGTCAAACATGTTATAATTTTTTTTAATATTATAATTTTAATTTCCATGTACAATATTTTTGAGGGTCTGAATCCAACCCTGGCCTAATCTTGGTGACGTAACTAAACTGTAAAATAAAACTTTAAAAATGCGTTTATATGATAATTTTATTGTAACAAAATTAATATAAGGTTATTTACCGATGATACGATATCCCATGTTTTTTTTTAAATCTTTGTATCGTAATTTTTGCATTCTTTTACCACGCAACTAGACATATTTATAACAGGCAAATCTGTCCTGCGCGCGCACTACTGTCGACCGATTCGCGTTGGCCCTAAACTGTAATTTTAGGGCCAGCGCACTAGTCCGTTTTAGTTGTTCGGTCGGCCCGGTCCTTACGCTAGTAATATATAAGTCAATGAGGAAATACCTTTTGACGTATCACATTAAAGATTTCGCAATAATTGTACAAATGATCTACCCACAATACCAAGGGCCATTAATGAAAAAAACTGTACAAAACCATAGGCTGCAGTGGCCAATTACCAGGACTTGCTGTCAGCTTGTTGTCACTTATACACATATATAACAATATTATTTTTTTAGAACTACGAAAAGGCTTTAGAAGCTCTGAAAGAAGCATCTCGCTGCATCGCAAAATCTTCAGATCCAGAAATTGGTAATGTTAAAAACTCATGCGTTCTGTAAAATAACATATTATGATTTTATTCAAATTGTTTAACTATAAAAATATTTTTGTTTTAGGATCTCAAACACTAGCTCTTCAAGAACAAACATCATTTCTAAAACGGTTTTTAGAAGTTAAAAAGCTCTTAGAGTCAGGAGACATAAATGCGGGTAAAAAAGATTTTTGTATTAGTATGTATATTTTCTCCACTACTGCATATAAATTAACTTTTGTATCTTGAAAGGTGTTGTCAATGGTCAGCAACTAATTCACGCAATTAGCGGTCGACCCGGATTGCTATCTGAAGAAAAAATACTCAAGTTATTGGTACATTATGGTCCCAATCATCACGACGTTGAACGTATGTTTCTTTTGATATCTCATATATTATTATTTTGTTATACCTTTATTTTCCAATTCGGAAGTTAATGTCCGGGTTCCAACGTATTTAATAATAAAGCAGATTGTTAAAATGCGTACAACTAACTACTCTTGATCATAAAAGCATACTATGTTTTTGTTAATCATATACAATTTTTAAATGCAAATTAAACAAAACTTTTTTCTTAGGTCTAGAGCAACGGCTTAAGTCGCTACAACAAAGGCCACAAGAGGAAAACCAGGCTCCTGATTCTCCAGAGCAAAGTATCGAAGAAGTAATCTAAGGATTCAAAAAGTGATATGTATAATAATAATAATATGTGATATGCTTATAAAGTAGAATGAAAAGAAATTTATTGGGTTAATTCATTTAGTGTAATATTAATTATGGGACTGGCAAATATATATTCAAACTTCAAGCCAAATAAATATAACAAATCATAACAAAACAACAGTATGATCTAATTCGTCGATTAATTATTAGGATCAAGATGTTATTTCTAAGAATATGCAAATACTTACCTAGGTAACTAATCGTTAACAGTAAGAAACAGTTTAGCGCACCAACATTCAGCGTAGCGCTATTACTATTCTACCATTCCGTGATATGTGCTAAACACAATCACAATTTTAGTGTAACGTGATAAACGTCATTACATGATTTAATCATGTAATTTATACCGAAAACCAGTTTATACATACAAACCAACAGCGGGACTGCATCTCCACAATACACCCTTCTTTACTTGTTTAAAGGAATTACCACTACGGTTATAACCATAACACCGATATTAAGACTCGTAAAATGACAGGCAATCTAATTTCCGGCATCACCCTATATACTGCTCGAACGAATGCTCACTTCCAATCACACATACACACACACTATTTTTTGATAGCCCGACCCATGTGTTGAATCCGGGACTTTATAATCGGCAGTCGCGTATATGACCACTATAACTTGTAGACTAACGAGGCAGCAAAAAAAATGCTGTTAACTCGACAATAAAAAATGAGATTGAGTTTTAGCGGGAAATTGATCTTTGACAAAATGCTGCTCATATATTATTGGTTAGTGCTATTTTGTATATTAAATGTTTGTGTATGTAAACTACGTACCGTAAAACGGGGTAAATAGGGACGATTTCAAGGTTTAGGACAGATTTCTAATTTGTTATCATTGTGTTTGTTATTGAATACTACTTAAATATTCCGTCCGGTGGCTGAAACTTTTATTATTTACAAATTTTCCCGCATAAAAATGTAGGTTTTACGAGAAAAAGAGAAAAATATGGCCGATCCCGCGATGACCGTGGTTGGGGTGAAAAGGGACAAAAGAGGGGTGAATCGGGAATTCAGTTAGGGCTGCTACAGATTTTTACCCAACATGATAAAATGAGGTTTTCAATTTCACTTAATAATGTTAAATAAAACAAATATAACAGTGTAGAAAATATTTATTTAATGAGATCAGTAATACAGTCAGCAGACAAAATAGCAGATTTTTTTTTTTCAAAAGTATGTTAATACCACGTTATTCTCTTATACAATAGACTATTATCAAATATTTTTCTTCTTTTATCAACTAAATAAAATTGAAGAAAGAAAACACATAATAAAAATATCAATTTCGACAAAACAAAACATTTTCGTAATAAATAATAACTTAACACATTTATAAAATAAAACCTCTTATTAGGACTTAACAAAGTAATAATATAAATCGTAGGAGAATTATGTTTTACGATTCAAGAAGCCTGAAACAAAAAGAATAATACTTTATTCGTCATCTTCTAAAATTTTCAAAATTTCACTTTCGTTCTTATAATAATTTGTTGGACATCTTTTTTCTACTTAGGGGCTGGCAATGGTAATTTAATAACTGATATGATTTTTATTTCTTCTTTCTTTTTAGTATCTTTCTTTATCTCTTCTTGCTTTAAAAAGTCTGAGCTTGTGATAGTCACTTCGTCTTGATATTGTAAATCTAATGAGTCGGCAAAAACAATAGGCATATCTTCTACGTTAAATGACCCTGAGTCTTTTTCTCTAAGAATGTTTTGGAATACAATAGATTTATCACTCTCATCCGTATTTTTTACATTTTGGCCAATGACATCTTTTGATGGTCCAGCTTCCGATAATATTGGCATAACATTTTCTTTCCCATCCCATCTGTCATCGTCTACTTGCTGATTTGTTTTTAGACATACCAAATTTAAGGTTTTTGTTGCTCTTTGGTCCTCTTTTCTATCGTAAGGTTCGTTAGGCACATTCCTGTTTATAACCATCTAATTTCCAAATTTTTGGTATTTCTTCTTCAGGCATCATTTCTACATCATTTCCACAAACACTTCGTCCTGAAACTACCTCTAACTTTTTCTTACATTTTGGAACCCTATTTTTTTTTCTATTTTTATTGTACTGAAACGCATTTCTTTTAAAATTTTCAGAAAAGATTCATCTACCGCATTTTTATTTGTATCTGCTTCTTGATTTAGTGTAGGTAATCTTGACAAGACTTTATTCGCATTTAATGGAATGATTCCTGCTTTACGGAAGCCAGCTTTGATGTTTTTTTTTCCGAATTTGGTTTTAATTGGTCTATCAATAATTTTAAAAGACGCGGGAAACAACCTTTAGGCACTGATGTCAGTGTTCTTCCACTTGTCTAGTAGTTGTCGCCAGGCTAATTTCATCGGCCTAAAAAAGGCTAAGTCTAACGGCTGGGTTATATGCGTAGAATTCGCCGGTAAAAAGACAAAATGAAAGTTTGATGGATTTTTATGATTTGATCCAATTGAATACATTCCGTGGATCTGATTAAATTCCTTTCTTTACAGAATTTACAATCCACGGAAAGATGCGAGACAAGTTGTCTCCGATCAGGATCTTTTTTCCTTCTTTGTTTTCAAAAAAAGATACGACTGTCGTTTCGATCCAGTCTTTGAAAATGTCACTGTCAAACCATCCGGATTTAGACCAATTGTACCTTGCACCCTCAGGGCTATTCTCAACCCATGTTTTATAAAGGTGTGAAGCCTTATAAACAATGTACGGTGGCAATAGTTCTCCTGTGCCTGTGCATGCCATCATCAAAGATGTTGAGCCTTTTGAATGGTTTACTACCCTTTCCGGGTATTTACAACCTCGTTTTAAATTACTTTTTTTTCGGCCAGGAACGTCAGAGAGATTCGTCTCATCATAATTTATAATATTTGTAGCTGGAACATTTTCTAAGGATTTTTTTTAACTCACAGAACAGACATAGGTCTGTATAGATTCTGGTGAAACTGCAGCCCTAGATCTTTTTATGTTTTGGCATAGTCTCTTTGAAATTTTATTTTTGTGCCGTTTTAGAAAACCGTTTGTGTAGTCTATTCCTGGTAAATTATTTTTAAACTTTTTTGTGTACTATCCCTTGTATGTCTAAATACATTCTGACTAAGTATCTTAAGTCAGTTGTATCTAGGGGATATCCCCACTCTGCACACGTATTTAAGTTTTCTTCATATCTGTGTAGCGCTTTGCCACCAGGGTGTTTTATATTTTTATTGGTATGATGGCGATGAAGAGTTGATTTTGATATACCATACTTGTCGGCCACAGATTTTATAGACACATGATTATAATTCAATTCTTCAAGAGCTTTTTTAATTATTTCCTCATCATATTTTTTGTACTGTTTACACGCTGGTTTAGGTTTATAAATGCAAGGCATATATGTTCTGTAAACAATGAAAATTATTTGTATAAATATAATGTACACAAAATATCTTTAAACTTCGTCATTTCATTAGATCATGATCTATGGAGCATGTAGATTTACTGTCTAAATAAAATAAACATTACCTTTAACTGTTAATTATTGCTTATTTAACTTCAGTATTAGTTATTTACATATATGTGACATTCTCTTGCTATTTCGTAAAGAAAGATTGACCTTTTTAATATTGACATCGTCTTAGGTTTGAATATTTATATGCAATAAAATATTTTTCTTATGATTTATATGACGAAATATAAATATTTTTTTCTTAAACAACCGAATAAGAGACTGTGGCGGCGCTGTCGTCGCGCCGCAAGCGAAAACATACCGAAGCCTAAATCACGTTATCAACATTCCGAATCATAAACAGCATACATAGAACATCTCCGAACTATCACACGGAGTGTTGGCCGCTCCCCGGGCAGAACACCTTTGCCCGGCGGGAGATCTCCCCTTTTTCCTAGTTTAGTTCGGTGGCTGTAGAGTGACATACGCTATTTTTTCCGCGGAAAAACATCTCATTCCCGTGGGAAAATCGAATATGTTGCACAAGTTTGTCCTTCTTTCACGTCGCAACAGAGCGTCGGCATGGCATGATTTTTTGTATGGGGATAGTTCGGTGGCTGTAGAGTGACATAGGCTTTTCAGCCGAAAAAACATATCATTCCCATTCCCGGGAAAATAGAATATGTTGCAAAAGTTTGTCCTTCTTTCACGTCGCAACAGAGCGTCGGCTGGCATGAATTTTGGTATGGGGATAGTTCGGTGGCTGTAGAGTGACATAGGCTTTTCAGCCGAAAAACATATCATTACCGTGGGAAAATCGAATATCTTAAATTAAATTCAGCTAGGTTGCGCCACCGTGATTCTACAAGACGGACGACGGTACGATGGACGAACACAGAAGATCAGAATATCTGGATTATTATGTCTTTTTACCAAAATTAAGATAAAAAATGTATGGATCTGTATTTTTTCACACAGGATCGGGAAGAGAGCAATAAAAGACATAAAATACACCAGCTGATTTTCTTCAAACGTTTTGTTGCATTGTAATTCACAGAATAGGGGATAACCTCGCAGACGATATTAAGTAATCTGTTGATGCTCTGCCTACCCCGCAAGGGTTACAGGCGTGATTATAAGTATGGATCAGAAATACATTCACCACCTGTCACGCTTTCACCCTTAACTATTACTTAACTGGGGTAGAAACAGTTCTTAGTAAGCCTTATTAATAATCCTTAGTAATATTTATTGAACGGAAATGAATACAGTTCTTATATGTGGTTATGAATGAATCGGTATTACAATAAGAAAAATTGTGCAAAATTATAAGAAAAATATTTTTTGAGAGTTCTTATTAACTAACGTATACATAGTTTAAATTGATTCCGCTAGATGTCGTTACTAGGTTTTTAAAACGCGGTAACGAAATGTTTCCTGATATGTATTTAACTCCCGCCGTTGAACCGCGCGTCAACTTATAGTGCATACGGTACTTATACGCTTAAATTGTTTCTATTTCGTAGCTTATTCGACTACCTGCTTTCGATTTCGGTTGTTTGTTATTTGCTTTGTGATTTGGTTAAGGTTGAATGGATTTATATTGGCTTTTATTTTCGGATTCGTGTATTTTCTTGGATCGGTTTTGTTGATTTGGTTGGTATTCCTTTATACATATTTAGACTCTGGCTTTGATTTTGGATTTTGTTTATTTAGAATCGTGAATTGGTTTTCGTTATTTTAGGTTGTTTAACAATATTTCAAAGGAATATTAATAGTATAGATAGTGTATACGGTACCTATACACTTACTTCTTTTTTCGTTGGTTATATTTATATTGACTACTCTCGATTTCGGTTTTCTGCGATTTGTTTTGTGATTTGGTTTAAGTTGATTCGATTTTTTTTTGGCTATCGTTTTCGGATTCGTGTTGTGTCTTGAATTGGTTTTGTTGTTTTGATTTTAAAAAATGTTTAAAAAGAATATTTATTCCTTTTAGATATTGTTACGAGCTTGAGGTTCGTGACAATAAAAACTGCCGATTGCCAAAATTAACACTTTAATTCACTTTACACTAATTAAACTTAAAACACTAATAATTGATCACACTGATTCATTTTATTCCGCTCCGAAGCGTCGCTTGTCTCGCCAAATTCAATACTTGCCCGATCGCATCTTGCAGCGCCTATAAATACACATTAGCACTGAAACATCCAGAATATTCAAGTAAATACGCGTACCAATCGACAAGGCGCCGAAAGTTCGAGTGTCGGCTTCTAGAAGCTTAGTTTTTCGTTTCGATACTAGATGGCGCTGTCGGTTGAAAGATTAGTGATGTCATTTTCTGAAAAGCTCTCCTCGCTTCGTTGCCCGACACAGATGGCGCTAGTGCCGGGTACATGACGTCAACTTAGACGTGCAACACTGCCCCCTCCTAAGACATGCTCGAGCATTATCGGCCCCATAATAACTCGCCAGGCGATCCGGTAGGTTACATCGTTGATCCTGGTTACAATCCGGTACGGGCCGTCCCATTTAGCTTGAAGCTTCTTGATTTGGAATGACGAAGACTTCTGGCCACTTAGTGAAGTAATCCATCACAACCATGAAATACTTGTTACCGCTTTCACTCTCTGGAAACGGCCCCGCCACGTCAACGCAAGGAGATGGACCAGAGGAGATTTGATGGTGCAACGTCGCAGACGTCGGAGGGCCAACTGCCAGCCACGGAGGCTGCGGGCCCGTCAGTAGCTCCTACATCTGCAGCACCTGACTTAGGTGCTCTGATGGCGATGCTACAGGAGCAGCTGCAGCGCGGACGAGAGGAACAGGCCCGTCTGTTGAAAGAGCAGCAGGAGGAACAAGCTCGTAACAATATTTTGGATTTGTTTTAAAAAAAAATATTTAAAAGGAAATTTAATTCCTTTTTAGGTATTTTAACGTTTTTTTATAAATAGGTTTTTTGTTACTTCATAATACCTCGCAAACGTAAGTCCAGCCTTTCAAGAGTATCTTCTCAAAGACAAGCGAAAAGATTAGCTCGATCGCTAGAATCTTTAGAAGATGCTGAACTGAGAAGGCAAGAACAAGCAGAGCGTCAGGCTGCTTTTAGAGCATCTGAGACACCTTCTCAACGTCAGCAAAGGCGTCTTGAACAGGCAGAGCGTCAAGCTACTTTAAGAGCTTCTGAAACACCTTCTCAAAGTCAGTGTTGATGCTCGTGTGTGAGAATGTTAGTAATGGAGTGGGTTATGCTGGCGGGATGTTAACTGGAGAGCATGCAGTAGCAGTTTGATGAGCAATAAATAACACTTCTTCAGAGTTTTCTTCTATTTATTTTCTTGGTGCTTTATTCTTACATTGCCGGATTTGGAATGTTTAACCACAAAAAACGCCTCTTTTTTATAGGCAATTTCGACCAATCAAAATGGTTAAATTTTGCACACGGCACTAACGAATTTGCACACGGCACTAATGATTTCCGTCGACCAATCAGAGCGCAGAGCAACCTTTTCTAAGGGAAACTTACAAATTTCTTTTATTTTTGTGGTAAAATAACCCTTACAATGTTTTATGCATTCCTGGTAATAGAAATAGCTTATCTTTATTATTTCAAACATTAATCATTCATAAAACCCTTAATTTATACCTTTAATAAATAAAAATAGTGGAGCGGTCTTCCTACGGTATATCTCCAGTAGTAGCTACGGTAGTAGCTAAGCTTTTTTTCCGCATAACACACGTAGCGCCGCCTGGCGGCAGGAATGCATAATGCTTATCGTGATAGCAACATTACGCTTAATCTTAAGAAACTATCCAGAATACATTTGAACTTCTTATTAAACTAAATCTATTTTTATAATAGGAAACGAGATTATACAAGTGGTTAATTGTCGTATTATCGTAGTTTTAAATTACATTAAAAGAAAAAGAATTAAACAAGTAATTAAATTCACACTTAGATTCTAATGTTTCTAATGTAGTTCTTTAGATTATAATAAGAGTCAGTTCCAATAAGTAACTAGATTCATATTTCGTTTCTAATATTCTAATTAAACTCAAATAAGTAATTAGACTCACATTTCGTTACTGACTTTCGTTACTAACTTTCGTTATGTAATTTTAGATTGCAAATAAGAATTGAAGCTAGTATAAGTAATTAATTCACTTTTTTGTTATTAACACTATCAGTCTTTACGTAGTTATTTGAAATTTAAATTTAAATTGAAATTAAATAATTAAATTCACTTGTCGTCGCTAACAGTCAGCAAAGGCGTCTTGAACAGGCAGAGCGTCAAGCTACTTTAAGAGCTACTGAAACACCTGATCAAAGTCAGCAAAGGCGTCTTGAACAGGCAGAGCGTCAATATACTTTAAGAGCTACTGAAACACCAACTCAAAGTCAGGAAATGCTATTCGAACAAGCGGAACGCCAGCCGCCTTAAGAGCCGCGGAAACACCTGATGAAACTCAACACAGACTCATTGAGCAAGCTGAACGTCAATCTACTATAAGGGCATCTGAAACACCAGAACAGACACAGGCGCGAAGAGATGCAAATGCACAGCTCCAAGCTGAACGTCGACAAAATTTTCAAAGAAACAATTTGTCGGTTTTTAATTCAACATTAAATTATGATCCGTAGATTGATTATAAAAATCACAGGTTAGTTGTTATCAGACTGATGGACAAGGCGTGTCGATTTTGCAGCGCTTTAAAATGGAAAGATGAGACCGCAGGCATGTGCTGTTCCAATGGCAAAGTGTCTCTTCCGTTACTTGGGGAACCAGAAGAACCTTTGAAAACTCTCTTTTTATATGATGCTAATGAGTCACGGCGCTTTTTAAACAGGATCCGGAAATATAACTCATGCTTTCAAATGACGTCCTTCGGAGTTGACCGGGAAATAATAATGCCGGGATTTTCGCCTACATTTACGGTGCAAGGGCAAATTTATCATAGAATAGATTCACTTTTTCCAGCTGAAAACGAACAGCATAAATTTTTACAAGTATATTTTATGGGTGACGAAGAAATTGAGGTAGACCGTCGCTGCCAATTTATCCAGGGAGTTGAGAGAGATACAGTGTTAAAAATTCAAAGATTTTTGCATGAACGTAACATTTTAGTCAAAACATTTAAAACTGCTTTCGAAAACCTACCTGAAGAGGATTATAAAGCTATCATTCACGCAGATCGGACCCCTCGAGGAGAGCATGAAAGGCGCTACAATGCACCTTTGATAAACGAAATAGCAGCCGTAATTAGTGGTGATCAATTTTCTTCACGAGATATTGTCTTGCGAGCACGTGATGATACGTTGCAACGGGTAGCCGATACATACAAGTTTTGTGACGCTCTGCCATACCCATTGATTTATTGCAAAGGACAAGAGGGTCATCATTTTCAAATTCCACTCATTAACCCGGTCACAAAGGAGCCTACTCCGAACAAAAAAGTATCATGTATGGATTTTTATACGTATCATATGATGTTGCGAGAAAATTATTTTAGGGTGATTCTTTGAAAACGAGAGTTTTCGACTAATTCATCTGGCTTCAAATTTTTTTTGTTATTTGGTGTAAATTATAATATTAGTTTATCCTGGTCGTAAAATGTAATAATTTTATATTGAAGGCACTGATTTGCTTCCAGTAGTTAATGAATTAGGTTATCTTGATGAATGAAGCAGCCAGATGAATGATGGCAGGGCAGAAGAATGAGCTTTTGCTAACATTGTTCTTCTTTATCCTTCCTTCTTCCTTTTTCTTCTGTAAAAGTATATTTTTGGTAAATATTTGGTGTTAAATATTTGCTTCTACCTTTCTTTGGTGACAAACTTGTGCCCTTTTCTTTATGTATACCTTTGGTTCTAATAGACTCTCGAATTATTTCTTCGTTTACGTCTTTTTCATTATTTACTGTCCAAAAGGGTTCACCGATATCCCTGCATTGTTATTTGTATTAGCTAGGGGGGGTGACCATTAAAGATTTCTGACATCCGTTTTCAAAGAGATAAAAACCAAGTTGCTTCATGTGGTTGCAATTAACAATATGATACATACAGTTTTTATTTTATCAGTACAACTCAGTTTGTTTTTATTTTTTTAACGGTTACCATAGGAGAGTTCAAGTTCCAGACAATTTGATGCATTTTGATGCATCCTGGAAAATCTTTCAAATTAGGTGGGTAAAGCAAGCCCTTTTTACTTATGTCATATTCGGAAGTAGTTCTCACTTTCATTTTCTCTATATATTGATTCATAATATCAAAAAATCATCTAGACCCCTTATGTCTTGTCTTTGGGAGACCGCTCAATCCGCAGTTTTCTTTATAACAGCACCTACTCCGTCTGGGGCTCCCTTTACATGACCAGGTTCAGTATAGTTACACGTAATGGTTATGATAGAGCTCAAGCATATCTTTTTGTTACGATACTGACTGAATGTACAATGTGAATGTATGTCTTTGTTCCACCTATGTATTCGAGGATTGACACGATGTGAGCCCATACGACTGAAATGTCATGGCGCAGGCATTCACTCACCGTACAAAACGATTATATTTGCTGTATCTTCTCATTATTCAGAAAATATATTACCGAAGTATGTAAAGTTAATTGTTTACGACTACCACCGAAATGGTAGGACTGTATTTCTTCATTACAATTAAATACATAATTTTCGCTATAATCAATGTGAATACTACACTCACCCTCTTGTAAGTGTGTTATTTTCTATCTTGAAAACGTTATTTTAAGTTTCTGAAAGCTTTTCGTTGAGCAGCTATATTAGCACTGCACGAACACTGAATTGCATTGCATTCAGTTTGCTTCAAAATTTTCCATAAAAAGGGGGACGCCCATTTTCGGCCATGGAACGCCCAACAATGTGAATTTGTTAAAAAATTATACCTTTATTTATGGTTATTAATCGCGGTATGCATTTATCCTCAAACAATGGGAATATTTTTGCACAAATTAAAAGTACCGGAAACATAATAATAAAAATTAGGTAAATCATTATGTCATTAGTTTGTGAATAAAAAAAAAGTGTTGCCAATCACAAAACACATTTAAAAAATCGATTCTCTTTTTCGATCGATTATTTACGGTGTCATCATTACAGTGCTAATATAATTTTTAAATAATTATGATGTTACGATAATTAAACAAGCGAATTACTAGCTGATTTCTAATGAATTCTTTAGAGAGTAACAAATGCTACGGCACAATTTAACTGTTAATCTTAACCGATCTTCTTTGAAAACAGATAAGAACTGTTATTCTTATCTGTTTTTAAAGAAGATCGGTTAAGTTATTCTTATCTGTTTATAACAACACATTTAAAATAGAATCATGTTATGATAACGAAACAAGTTAGTTTCCAGCTGATTTACCATGAATCCTTTAACCTTTTGAGCGGCAAAGTCGCCTATACTTGACCAACACCTGCGGGCCCTGAGCGCCAACGACGTCTATAGTTGACAAAAAACCCGGCTCCGAAAAATATGAAATATAGATATTGGAAAATTATTACAGGTATTTTAATTCTACACTCCTCAAAATAGGAATAACCTAGCAACATGTGAGTATAAAACATGTCTTCTAGAGCCACAAGTACTAAGAAACATTGAACTAATAAAAATGGATTTTTATCTAAGCAAATACTATGTCCAGCACGCCAAAGTCGTCTATGGTTGACCGCTAGTGTCAAACGCGGGAGGCATAGATTTCTTGAAAACTATCCAAAATTCAGCTCAATGGTGTTTTTTTTCTATTATTATTGATATTTGAATAAAATTAAAGGTTATAAACATAAAACTATAATTAGCTACATGAATAAAAAAATGTTATCAGATTATCTTCGCATAATAAATCTAATATCTCAACTCTAGCGCATCTTTAGCGCGTCATCGAAAATCAGTTCACTGGGCACCGTGATCAAGGATAGACGACACCCTGATGACGTCATAAGTGATTACCGAGAAAAGTAGAGCAATGCAACATGAACGATTCCTCAGAACTCATTCGGATTTTGGAAAGCGTCGATGATGATGAATTTTGATTTTTGATTGATGAATTGAATTTTTGATTGATTGGTGAACAAATATGTTTATTTATTCCATGACCAAGATTTTAGTATTATAAGGCTGATTTACCTAGTGCGAATAATTATATACAATTGTTGATTAATGAATAATTATGTACCTTTTTTTAATAATAATACAAAATTACAATTAATGTTTTTTTTACTTAGGGTGTGAAGAGCAATTTATCATTTTGTGTTGTGCCATTTTCTTTCTCAGTTTCAAAATCATCTAGCAGCATCAGCATCATATCAAATCCCCATTGTCATAAGAGTGTAAGACTTTTCTTCTGTGCGTCACTTGGCCTACGCCTTCCCCCGACACATAAAATATTATGAATCGATGTCTGTATATTTCGGTTAGATCGATTTTGAAATCGATACACAACATTCTAAGAATGTTTCAAAAGGGAAGGTCAGCTACGCCGTTGTCGTCCAGTCGCGACAGTGTCGTCATTAGGATGGAGAGTAGTGCTAATGTTTACTACTATTTTATTGTTATTGTTTGTTTTTTATTTATGTTTATATGTACAAAGTACATATATAAAAAGAGTGGAAGACGGCACAAGATTAAATAAAACATACAGTTTATTAAGAGTCATTTATAGCATAAAAAACCAACAAAAACAAGTTATTTCACGTTATCGATATATCAACTCTTGGCAACACTATTTTGTTTTGGCGCTTTGGCGTACAGGACACGGTAATGCATTTTTGGCGTGGCGCTCAAAAGGTTAAAGCTTAACAAAACGCAACTGCACAATTTTTATCAATTTCAAGACAAAAACAACCGTTGTTATCGGCTTGGTTGAAAACGTTAACAACCGCCTTCACATCTGTAGTTATGATAATTAAATAAGCGATTTAATAGCTGATTTACAATGAATTCTATGCAGTAAAAAATAACGCTACTGCACAATATAACTGTTATTCTTATCTTTTCTTAACAATACATTTAAAATGAAATCATGTTACGATAATTAAACAAGTGAATTTCTAGCTGATATACCATGAATTTTTTAGAGCTTCATAAAACACTACTGCACAATTAACTGTTCTTAAAAATACACTTAAAATAGAATTTAAATAAAAAAGGAAGATACATTTTAAAAAGCGAGCAGAAGTTAAAACACCTCCAAGATTATTCTCTTTTTTATGAAATTATTAATCGAATAATAATCGAATCGCTATGGATATTATGATGTTATGATAATTAAACAAGCGAATTACTAGCTGATTTACTATGAATTCTTTAGAGTACAATAAAATGCTACTGCACAATTTAACTGTTATTGTTATCTGTTTTAACAATACATTTAAAATGGAATCATGTTATGATAATTAAACAAGTGAATTTTTAGCTGATTTACCATGAACTGTTTAGAGCATAACAATACGCTACTCCACATTTTAACTGTTCTTAAAAATACGTTTAAAACATAATTTAAAAAAATAAAAGAAAATATATTTTAAAAAGCGTGTAGAACTGAAAGCGAAACTCAAATATTATTATTTTTTCATTAAATTACTAATCGAATACAAATCGATATCGTTTCGTTGTATTTATGTTAGTTATGTGGCAACATCAAAAAAAGCACACATCAACGTTGAATCTTGCCATTCAGTGAAATCTATTAAATACATTCGCAAATATGTAACCGAAGGGAGTGATATGGCTGTGATTGGAATTGGGGCAGAGAATTCCAATGATGAAGTTACCCAATACCAAATGGGCCGCTATGTTAGTAGTAATGAAGCAGTTTGGGGAATATTTTATTTAACTATTCATGAGAGACACCCTGTTGTTGTTCACTTAGCTGTGCATTTAGAAAATGGACAAAGAGTGTATTTTACAGCACAGAATGCAGTACAAAGAGCTGCTCAGCCACCATCTACGACATTAACCAGTTTTTTTGAGACATGCCAAAACGATGATTTTGCACAAACATTGTTATATTCAGAAATGCCAAAATATTATACCTGGAATCAATCCTCAAGGAGATTTATACGACGGAAATAAGGAAAACCAGTTGCAGGATACCCAGATGTATATTCCACCGATGCGATTGGTCGAATTTATTCAGTACATCCAAGCAATGATGAATGTTTTTATTTACGGCTGCTATTAGTCAATGTACGTGGCCCAACATCATTCCAACATTTACGAACTGTTGATGGTGAATTGTGTGGATCCTACAGAGAAGCCTGTCAACGTTTGCAATTGCTAGAAAATGACGCTCATTGGGATGAAACTCTCAATGAGGCTATAATATCATCACACGCTCATCAAATACGAACATTGTTTTCAATAATCATATCTACATGCTTCCCATCAAACCCAATTGATTTGTGGATCTAGGATTATACGTGTGATGATATTTTATATCAAATACGGAATAGAATGGGAAATCCAAATATACAAATCAGTGAAGAAATTTACAATGAAGCATTGATTTCAATTGAGGACATGTGCTTGATGATATCAAACAAACTATTAATTCAATTAGGTCTGGCCGCGCCTAATCGTCCAATGCATGATGCTTTTAACCAAGAGTTGCATCGAGAAAAACTGTATGATCACAACACTTTGAAAGAATTAATTCAAACAAATCTTCCACTGTTGAATGAACAACAGAAGTATGTATTTGATACTCTTATGAAAGTAACAAATCATGAAACTGGCGGGATTTACTTCTTAGATGCACCTGGTGGTACAGGAAAAACTTTTTTGATTTCTATAATATTAGCAACAATTCGCTCACAAAATAAAATTGCACTTGCACTCGCTTCGTCGCGAATTGCAGCAACTTTGCTTGAAGGTGGTCGATCAGCCTATTCAGTACTAAAATTGCCATTAAATATGCAAAGCAATGAAACTCCAACCTGCAACATTACGAAGAACTCTGCAATGGCAAAGGTTTTGCAGCAATGTAAAATCGTTGTTTGGGATGAATGCACGATGGCACATAAAAAATATTTGGAGGCTTTAGACATAACCTTAAAAGATCTACGGAGCAATTATAACCGATTTGGTGGTGTATTGATTTTATTAGCAGGAGATTTTCGTCAAACATTGCCAGTGATTCCACGATCAACGCCAGCAGATGAACTCAATGCATGTCTAAAGTTCTCCGATTTGTGGAAACATGTCAAAGTACTTCATTTGATCAAGAATATGCGTGTCGAGTTGCAAAATGACCAATCTGGAAACATATTCTCTAAACAACTCATTGACATTGGTAATGGCAAATTCCCTATAGACACGTTGACTGGCTACATTAACTTTCCTCAAAGTTTTTGTCAGTTAACTCGATCAAAAGATGAACTCATTCAAAAGGTGTTTCCAAGTGTTTCTCAAAATTACAGAAAACATGATTGGTTGAGCGAACGAGCTATATTGGCTGCAAAAAACATTGATGTAAATGAATTGAATTTCAAAATTCAAGAACAAATTACAGGCGAATCGAGGATATATAAATCAGTTGATTCGGCTACTAACCAAGATGATGGCCCACCAGTGCAGGATTGCCACCTCACAATCTTCAATTAAAGGTTGGATCGGTTGTTATAATGTTGCGAAATATCAACCAACCGCGTCTTTGCAACGGAACACGGTTAGCGATAAAAAAATTACTAAACAACGTGATAGAAGCAACTATACTCAAAGGAAAGTATAAAGGAGAAGATGTTCTCATACCGCGCATCCCAATTATTCCGACTGATGTGCCATTTCAGTTTAAACGACTACAGTTTCCAGTGCGGCTTGCTTTTGCTATGACCATAAACAAGTCCCAGGGGCAATCATTAAGTGTTTGTGGTATTAATCTGGAAAACCCATGTTTCTCACATGGTCAATTGTATGTTGCCTGTTCCCGTGTTGGAAAACCATCAGATTTGTTTGTCTATGCGCCAGGTAATCAAACAAAAAACATCGAATATCATAAAGCACTACAATGATAATAAAAGTATTTTTTGTTAATAATTATGATTCACATGATTAACAATAAAGCGATTACTTTTAAATCCTTATATAATATGTTTTATTTAATTATTTTTTATTCACAACGCCCTATCACCAGGGTGACGGTTCTGTTCAGGAGAATTTTTTGCCCCGACTATAAAATACGTAGGAACAAAAAACTGCCACATTACAAATCTTTTTGACAGGACGAAGTCTGTCGGGTCCGCTAGTTGTAAATAATTTTATAGTTTTCATGAAAACAAAGATTCGATCTCGATTTTCTAGGCTGAAAAACCGATTTACTAGATCGATTCAGTACTATATATCGATTAAAAAGCGATCTTTTTGGCACAAGAAATCAATTCTTCGATTAACCGAGCTCAGAGCATGGAGGTTAGAGAACAGGAAAACGGTCGCTACGTGCTAAAGCATAGCCTCCCTGTTCCTGAAAATTTGTAATATTTATAGCCGCGCTGCCGTCGGTAAGTAGTATCTGCAAAGTAATTTTTCAATTATTGACAAAAAGAAACATTAAAAATGGTGAAATATTATAAAAAAAATTAACAATTTTTATATTTATAATAATTTAAATTATAATAAATATAATTTATTTATTAATAAATAAAAATGATGATAATAATAATTTAGTTTTTTTTTCTTTGAATGATATTATAATCATTTCAAACTAACGCACGACAGCCCGTTTTTATTGCGGCAACGTCGCGATTGCAGTGCCTCATTTATTTTGTCCATATTTCTGGGAGACTATTTTCCGTTCTCCTGTTCTCTAACCTCCATGGCTCAAAACAACATGCCTATAGTTCATAAAAGATAGCTTGATCTCTGCGACAGCTGTCAGTAAAATCACGCCTTGGAAGTCCTGAATTTCTTAGTATAGTGCGCGCAAGATAACTGCGCGCGTCTGATGGCGTGGTTAATGTTGCCAGCTTAACTAATATTTTTTCCTTCGTTTAATCTTATTACTGGAATTGTATAATTATATCAAATTACATAAATTACCTAATTGATTACCAAATCTCAATTAAAAAAACTGTAATGTTCAGCCTAAACTTACAAAGACCTAATAATTTTTTAAACCCCATATTTATTGTTTAAGATCCGCGTAATAAATATATTTCTTGATTCTAACTTTCATAAGTTTGATACCTCACTACACAAGTTTAACTACGCCACTACAATTTTTTTTACACAATTACAGGTACCTATTATATGCGTGTATAAAAAGGACTAATACTAAGATTAATGACTACTGATACATATTTTGTCTATAATAAATTTTTCCAAAAAGGTATTTTGAAACAACTGAAATAGCATTATAATATTTATTATAAAGAACGAAATAAAAAGTCCAAGGAAACCTTGTAAATCTTTTATTGAATACCTATTATTATTTATAAATTTGGTGCAACAATGGTCCTGCAGTGGATCAACGCCTTCCATTCGCATATCTTCATCAGAATCCATGCTAGAGTCTTCATCAGATGACTCGGATGTGTCACCTGTAACATTAATTACAAATTCATCCATTTCCATATCCATCAGCCTATCTGATTGGAAATATTTATCTTCTATTTTTTCTACATGTTGGCATACGTTGAACCATTCTTCTGTCGTTACTGTTCTAAACGCCGCCTCAGTAATAGCAGCTATTTCGCTAGGAGCTTGAGTGATATTTTTCTCTGCAATGCGTCTCTTTACTATTGCCCAAATTTTTTCTATGGGATTTAAATCGCAGTGGTAAGGCGGCAAACGGAGAACCTCATGTCCATATTCATTTAGCATTTGATCTATTTCGTACTGTGGGTCTCCTTTGTATTTTTTAATTAATTCGTATAATTGCGCTTTTGTCCAACAGTCTTCAAATGTAATACCATTTCTCGTAAGCCATCCTTGGAGCTCTGCTTATGTATTGCCAATTGTAGGCGCCTTGTTGATCTGTGTGCAGTGGTATGACGCATTATCCATCACTACAATGCAATTCGTTGGAAGATTCGGCACAATTTTTTCTTTCATCCACCGCATGAAGTTAGCTGAATTCATATCGTCATGATAGTCATTCGATTTGGAGTTAGACCTGAACAGCAGCAGTCCGTTTTCAACAAACCCAGTTTTACCTCCACCATGGGATATTATCCATCTTGCACCGACGCTATCAGAAGCAAGAATACCAGGCTGTTCCTTCGATTGCCAACATTTTTGAAGGTGGTATGAAGCATGTATATACGTTTCGTCAACATAAATTACCGGTCGATTTTCTTCCTGACGATTCTTGCGCAACCTCAGAATATATTTTGCTCTCCAAGCTGCAATATCACTGCGTTCTACCAATACTTTTCGTTTAGACAGACAACTTTTGTATTTGTAGCCCATAGTATTTAAAATACTCCTCAACGATGTTCTGCCATATTTAAAACCAATATCAGTTTTCAATTCCAACTAAAGTTTATTTATGGTAGAAATCTCCTTCTTCACGACGTAAAATGATTGAATTAAATGCCTTATAGCGCACATATCGAAATCGTCTAAATCATAAACTTTTTTCCTTCGGTTCCTAGTTTTTCCCGGCGTCACAATTTTAGAAGATGAAGCTTCTGCTATATTACCCTCTTGACTTATCTGGGTGACGGTGCGTTCAGAAACACCTAAAGCAAAATAAAAACAATTCATTATAAATACATGATATTAATGACACGAGGAAATTAAAAAGGAACAAATAGAGAAAATTGGGGAATTTTATTGTAATGGCATCCCTAAAAATTACCTGTTAAATATGCAACGCGGGCTCTAACTTTGGAAAACGGTACTATAGGCCCGTTATTGTCTCGTTCTTCTTCACAAGCACGTTTGACCTTCAAAATAACATCCCTGCCAGCACTTTTAATCACTTTCGGCATAATGATAACGATTAATTACTGTAAAAAAGAATAAAAACAGGACACCTACCACTCTGTTTAGACGCTTGCCATAAACAGTAAGATGTAGAGATGAAGCGTATATACTAGAACAGATCCAGGGACTAAGTATTTAACGAGACTAGGTTGCACCTATTCCAACTTTTAAAGTACTTGATCCATCTAGTCTCACTGTGCCTACGCGTCGTACTCGTATTTTGTTGCCGTAGACTGTAGTTACTAGGCGCTCAACTCGGGTCGTCTTTGCCTAAATCATTAGTTTGTCAGTCATTTGAATTTGAACCAAATTTTAATGAACATAAAGGTAACGTGACGCGCACTCGTGTTTGTTGTGTAATAATATATTCTGTCCTTTTTTAACTAGACTATTCCGTAGTCTTTCTATCTTTGTCTGTCAATACTCGAGACTCGATACTAGTCGGGATTCGGACTAGTTCAACCAAATACTTATACAAGAGTACAAGGCAGGCGAGTGTCTATTGTCAAATACGGTACGGACTCATGCGAATGTGATCTCGGTGGACGCTGTTTTCATGTTTCCATGACTACATAACATAGTATTGGAAGCGTAAACAATTTACGTTTCGATGTTTATGTAATATATTTTGATGTATATACATTAAATAATTAATATTAGTAAATGTGTCATGCATGCTTTCAGTAGTATAAAAATGCGTTCATTTACCCACATTTACTAATCTATATATTTTATAATCGTTCGTAAGGAGTAAACTTCAGTCGTGCGCCGGAACTGACAAACTCACTTTTTTATTTTTCAGAACAATTCTTTTTTTTAATGTTATTTATAAGAATTATGCAAACAATATTCTAAAAAAATATTATAACTAGGCTCGTTACTATTAAGATTATATGAGAGATAAATGAAAATAATCCACTTCTCCCTTAATAAAAAAATTTATTCTCCCTTCCGTCATTAGTATAAGCTACATCAACCAATTATAGAATTATAGCAATAGTAAAAAAAACATAGCAGCTTAAAATCAAGACATACAAAATCAATAGGTGAGTACTCCCATTCTAGAGTTTTTCAAATAAATCAAAGATAAACATCTTTTAAAACAAATTTTACAAAATATGAAGTACTACTAAGTAGCATTTGAAGTAATTTGAAGTAAATTATCTTATTTATTTCTCATATAACCTTAATTCTCGTAATTTAGTTACGAGAATAATTATAATAATTTTGTAAAGTATGAAGGGAAGATGTATGAATTCATTATTGCACACGTTTCAGCAGTACGCACGTAAAATATGATACTTAAATCTATAGCGTATCCTATTCATATTCCAACAATACTAAACTTTATGCGTACTTGATACTTTATGGACTAGGTGGAACAGGTATTTGGATCGAGTATTTATACGGAATTGGACTAGGTGCACCTAGTACGAAATTTACCTAGTACGACTCATCTCTAGTAAGATGGCGGCACACGATTAGTTCCAATTTTGGCCACGCGCAGAGTTATCTTGCGCGCACTCTAGTACAGATAGTAGCTGTCAATGTCATACTTTATGGGCATGCCGACCTAATTAGTGCATGAAGACGTCTCAGAAGGGCTTGAACCCAAAGCCGTAAAGTCAATTCATAAAAAAAGCCTAGTGACAAATGACAAATTAATTCAAAATAAAAGATGAGGTTAGTTACGCGTGTATATATCTAGTTACTAGTTAGTTTGTGGGTTTGATTTATAATTCATTACGCATGGTACATATAGTAGTTTTGGTAGTGAAATCGCGAATTTCATGTGAACAGACTTAAATTGTATTACAATGGTACGTCACAACAACCAACTACCGAATAATCTAACACAGTTACAAAATTTAATTAAAAGAGATCCTGAATCTTACAAAGATGAATTTCGACAACAGCTTGCACATTTTGAAACAACGTTGGAAATATTTAACCTAAATCCAACCCAATATAGCAAAAAACTTGACGAACAAGCGATGTTCTTAGCGCAAGTCACGCAGTGTTATTTAAATGAAATGACAACCTTTCCTCAGAAGATTGTCGATATTTTAAAAACTCATAATACTATTCTTCATAGTGATATGCGGCTCTCATTATGTAAATGCTTGATTCTGCTAAGAAATAAAAATTTTGTAACAGCTTATGATTTACTTGAGCTTTTTTTCTCGCTGATTAAATGTCAAGACAAAAACCTCCGAGAATATCTGAAAACTCATATAATTACCGATATTAAGAACATGAATATGAAACATAAGGATATGAAACTAAATTCAACGTTACAGAATTTTATATTTTCAATGCTTCGAGATACAAATGCAAAATCTGCAAAATTAGCAGTAGACATATTAATTGAATTATACCACAAAAACATTTGGAATGACCACAAAACTGTTAACATAATTGCTGACATTGGATGTTTCTCCAAGATTACAAAGGTAATGGTTGCATCATTAAAGTTTTTCTTGAGTAGAGAGGAAGAAGAAAAGAATGAAAACTCTGATAGTGATGATGAAATTGATCCCAGAGATACTATGATATCTAATAAATTTAATAAAAAAACAAGGAAAAGGGAGAAAATGGTAGATAAAGTCAAGAAAATTGCAAAGAAATTAAAAAAGAAAAAAGAAAAAGCACCTATATTCAATTTCTCCGCATTGCATCTTATAAACAATCCTCAAGGATTTGCTGAAAAATTATTTAAGCAAATAGAATCATCAAATGATAGATTTGAAGTTAAATTAATGACACTTGATGTAATTTCCAGATTAATTGGCTTGCACAATCTGTTTTTGTTTAATTACTATCCATTTATTGCTCGATTAATTATGCCTCATCAAAGAGAAGTAACAAGGATTTTACAATTTGCAGCTCAGGCATCACATGAGTTAGTACCACCAGAGGTTATAGAACCAGTGATGAAAGCCATTGCCAATAATTTTATTACTGAAAGAAATTCTACTGATGTAATGGCTGTTGGATTAAATGCAGTTCGTGAGATTTGTGCTAGATGCCCCCTTGCTGTTGGAGAAGATCTCCTTAGAGATTTAGTACAGTATAAGTCATATAAGGAAAAATCTGTTATGATGGCTGCACGATCTCTTATTCAATTATATCGACAGTCTATGCCTAACTTATTACATAAAAAAGACAGAGGTAGACCAACAGAAGCATTATCAGAAATAAAAGCAAAGCAATATGGGGAACTAGATATAAAAGATTATATACCTGGATCAGAAGTTTTATTAGAAAGAAAAGAAGACAAATACGTAGAAAAGAAAAATAATAAAACAAAAAAGAAAACAGATGACTCAGATGAAGAATGGATTGATGTTGCTTCATCAGATTCAGAAATCAATATTTCTACAGATGAAGAGGATAATAGTGAAGATGAAGATGGAGAAGACAATAGTGAAGATGAAGAGGAAATAAAATTTGACCATGATAATGGTGATAAGGAACAATCTGAAGAAATTCTTAATCAAAATAATGATGGAAACAGAAAAATACTAAAGGCTAAAAGAAAAATTTCAACAAAAGATCTAGAAGAAAAAATTGAAACAGCTCGTAAAATTGCAATGGATACAATATTTACTGATGAAGACTTTAAGCGAATTGAAGCAGCACAAATAAAGAAATGTGTTAGTGGAATTAAAAGAAAAAAGAATATTATTGAAGAAGATGCTAATGAGTCTACTGAACTTGTTCAACTGTCAGCTATTGAAAATATTCATAAGAAAAGAAAGCATGATAAAAATGCCAGACTAGAATCTGTACACAAAGGGAGAGAAGACCGAGATAAATATGGATATAAAGATCGAAGAAAAAATATTAACTGTTCAAAAACTAATAGAGAAAAAAGAAAGACAAAGGCTTATCAAATGGTAAAACATAAAGCTAAGGGTAAAGTTAAACGGTCTTTTAAAGAAAAACAAATTGCATTCAGAAATTACTTAATAAAACAGAAAAAAATGCGATAGTATGTATTGTCATATTGTATTGTGAAATAAATATGAATAAAAATTTTGTTACTCTTTTATTTTATAGAAGTATGGAGACAAACAAGCGTACTGTGCACCTAACTTAAGTGGATACTGTGTTCTAGAGGCACCTACAATCCTACATCTATCCTTGATTATCATTGAAGATCAAAATGTAAACGAGTTTTCAACTCTGAACACTAAGATGGAATGCCTTGTCCTCAGTAAATAGGGTGTCTTAAGAGGCGTTTGCTTGTCACAAAACATAAAATGTTGAATAACACTTCCATTACATTATAATGTAATAAAGACAAGGGGTCCATATAAACTTAATCATGAATGTTTATCCATCCTGGGAATTATTGGTACTGTAAGCTACAAAAACAAAAAGGTAAATCGAATTGGATTACCTTTTCATTAGAGTAAGTTTTGAATTGTGAACGAAAAACTGAAAAAGTAGAATACTTATTCTTTATTACGGTCAATGCTTCAACTGCAAATGTAAATTTATAAATGCAAAAAAATGTTTTTTACAACAAATTAATGACTAAGAATTTTTTCTTACATGTATACTAAAACTTTACTTCTTACCGAATTTCATATTATAGGTCAGCGGTAAAAGTAACTTAAGAAGAATTAAAGCCCTGACATTAAAATGTTAAATTATTTTATTCTTTTTAGTTCTTTGAAATCTACTTTTTAACTATTTTGAGTGGAATAAGCAATATCATTAGATATCTCATTATGTATCAATATAAAATATTAGTAGGTATTATAAATGTAGTAATGTAGCGGAATAAGAAAATTCCACTACTTGTGATGGGCTGTGAAGGCAAGGAATATCACAAGTTTAATGTTGTCTAAACAGTATATAGTACAGGGGGTCGTTGTAGAAGCGTGCTCGTCGCGACCCCTGCCAGCCCTTTTCAGGGCTGCAATTCTACACAGCTGCGCACCCATGCAAACGAGGGTTAGGGCTTCCCCCCAAGGCGACGCACACCAGCTCGTCCCCGTTGGTGTGGAATGCAGCGCGCAAAGCGGCGATGGGGACCGCCACCCGTCACGCACAGCCCGACACGGCGGAAGGTGGAGGACGGAGTGCAGAGTTGGCACGTGGAATGCTAGAGGGGGCATGAGAGATAAGACGAATGAGTTGATCGAAATAATGAAAGAAAGAGAATTAGATGTCGTGTGTATGTCGGAGACCAAACGGAAAGGCAGTGGTACTGAAGAGCTCCCTGGCGGGACGTTAGCTGTATGATCCATGGTCCCGGAAAGCGAGAACGCCTGCCAGGGAATGGGAGTGCTGTTGTCGTCCCGTTTGGTCGATCTTATGACTGAATACAAGGTTGTGAACTCAATACTTCTCTGGGTTCGCTTCAAAATGGGACTGACGAAGTTATTCCTTTTGGCTGTTTATGCGCCGGTAGCTTCGTCGTCCAGGGCTGAGCTGGAGGAGTTTTGGGAGAATGTAAGAGAAGTTCTAGATTTGGTTAAGGGAAACGAAAGAACTGTTGTATGTGGTGATTTGAATGGATGGGTAGGTATCGCTCGACCAGGATACGAGTCGGTGCTTGGAAAGTCTGGCGATAAAAGGGTTAATGATGCTGGCAAGCTTATACTGGCTGTATGCAAGGAAAAGGGTCTTCTTGTGACAAACACTATGTTTAATCACAGGAAAATCCATATGTACACTAGAGAAAGAAAGAATGAGAGAAGTATGATTGATTTGTTCCTGGTGGATGACCGACTGCGAAAACAGGTGATGGATACACGAGTGTTCAGGGGTGCTGACCTGGGAACGGATCATTATCTAGTAATTACTAGATTTAGGGGTTTGTTCGCGGGTTGGCGCTACCGGACGGCAGTAACAGAACCACAGTCGGTCTGTCGCATCCGAAGCTGGAAGCTCCAGGAAGCGGATACTAGGGACAAATATCACACGAGGGTAGCCGAAAAGCTTGACACCATCGATGGCAGGAAAGAATGTGTGGAGAGAACATGGCAGAACCTTAGGGATGGAATGGTAAGTGCAGCGGAAGAAGTATGTGGTACGACAAAAAGAGGTAGTAGTAAAAGAAGAGATGCATGGTGGAATGATGAAGTGAGAGAAGCTGTAAAAAAAGAAGAAAAAAGCATGGTTAGACTACTTGGCCTCTAGTAACGATGAGCATAGAATGAAAGAAAGATATAAGCTGCAGAAAGTTCATGCGAAAACATTGATTGAGGAAGTACGTGAAAGGTGTAGAATAGAAGCGGACGAGAGGTTGTCGCACAACTTTAGGGAAAACTCCAAACTCTTCTGGAAAGAGGTTGGAAGGTCCCGGAGTGGTGCGACAGCCTTAAGAATGAACAAAGTGCTTTCGAGAACCAATGACGTCCTCTCAGAAAAATCGGACGTCATGCAGCGATGGAGTGAATTTTATAGAGAAATGTATACGTGTCATGATCTTAGTGAAGGATCCGGGGGTGACGCCGTGACTGGCACGCCAGACACGGACCTCGATGACACTGAGGTCATCAGCATGAAAGAGATTGAACGTGCGATTCGAAGTTTGAAATGTGGTAAGGCTGCGGGACTAGACAGAGTTACTGCTGAAATGGTCAAGTACGGTGGGCCTCGCGTCTGGGACAGCTTCCATCTGCTGTGCAATTTGTGCTGGCGGACGGGAGATGTCCCGGATGATTGGCGATCCGCGGTCATTGTGCCTTTATATAAAGGTAAAGGTTCACATTTTGACTGCGGGTGCTATCGGGCGATCAGCTTGACCAGTTTAGCAAGTAAAGCTTACTCGAAGGTTTTGACACGTAGGATGCAAGAGAAATCGGAAAGATTCTTATGGGAGGCACAATGCGGATTTAGACCTGGAAGAGGATGCACGGATCAAATGTTTTCTCTTCCGCATGATCACGGAGAAGCTTCTGAGTGTTAACCAGAAGATTTTCTGTGCTTTTGTGGATCTGGAGAAAGCATTTGATAAGGTTATAAAGAAGAAAATGTGGGAACTGTATCTTAAGGGCGTAACTTACTATGAACAAAGCCTGTTCTATGACCTGTCACCCATGTTTAGCGTCCAAGCGGGCGTAAAACAGGGTTGTGTCATGTCTTCCTGGCTGTTCATACTGTAGCTCGACAGCTGTTTACAGAAGCTGAAAAATAGCTGTTTGGGTGTGAAATTGGGTGACATAAAAGTTAATTGTCTGCTGTATGCTGATGATGTAGTGCTTATTGCACCATCAGAAGCAGAACTGCAGGCATTAGTCACGTGTATGAAAGAGGAATGTGAAATTAAAGGTCTCCGTTTGAATGCTAATAAAACTAAGGTTCTGGTATTTGAAAAGGACGAAGAGAGAACAAAATGTGAAATATGGGTAAATCAGGAATGTCTAGAACAGGTAAATGAAATTGTATACTTGGGGAGTGCTTTCAGCCGGGATGGAAGATGTGATTTAGATGTGGATAGGCGTGTCGCTGCCGGAAACAAAGTCAATGGTGCCCTGAATGCATTAGTAAAAAGGCAAGGCGTGGTGAAGAGTGCACGCCTTGCAATACATAATGCAGTGTTGGTACCGACTTTGTTATATGGCAGCGAAACCTGGGTATGCCAGAAGAAGCATAAAAGCAAGTTGAATGCAGTGCAGATGCGATCTCTTCGTAAAATGTGTGGCGTTACCTTAGCCGACCGAAAGCGAAACGAAGAGATTCGCAATATGGCAGGATTGAAAGATGACCTTATCACAAAAATTGATAGGGGCGTACTCCAATGGTTTGGGCACGTTGAACGAATGAGTGAAGACCGAATGGTGAAGAAAATATATAGAGCGAAAGTAAATATTAAAAGGTGTCGAGGTAGACCGAGACTAACTTTCGAAGACCATGTGAGCAAATTGCTCGAAGAGGGGAGGGTCAAGAGTACTCGGATACCTAGACGTGCATGTATGAAGAAGTTAATGAACCTGAAGGAAGCGAAAGAGGTATGTAAGGATCGTGACACTTGGCGATCTGTTCTCTCTGGCTACCCCGTTAGGGATTGTGCGTGAAGATAAGTAAGTAAGTAAGTAGGTAAACAGTATATTAAAATTTTATCCCCTATTTGGCCACCCTTAGGGGTGGAATTTTTTGTTTAAATTCATATGACCCTGAAAGACTTATACAACCAATATAAAAAATAATCATCAAAATCGGTTCTCAACGATTATCTCATAATATATATATAAAAACATACAGTCGATTTGATAAATGCTCCCTTTTGTTGAAATCAGCTAAAATGGCCGTGAAAGTCAGCCCGCGGCCTTTCAGGCCTCGGGCCCTGAGACCTATGAAGATGTAAATGCCAAAAGGCTAACAGCATTAACATCAGCAGAAAGTAACATCAACGAATAACACAAGCAGCCTTGACATACGGACAAACAACAGTAATTCTTTAAGTCAAAAGTAATGATTTTTTATAGAATAAGGGTGAGAAGCGTGCACACAGGCCACGTGATGGTAATTTAATGCTGTATTATAATAATAGACATTTGCATCTATCCTCGATTAAGAATCAAAATAAAGATGCGTTGCGTTATCGCCCCTAAGGACTAAGATGGAATGCTTCGTATCCAGTAAAAAAAGTCTCCGGTTCACTACACGAAACACAGCAACATTTAGCTGCTACTTTATATTCATACTGGTTTTCTGTGAGAACGTGGTCATTCCTAGTGCTACATCACAATACTGCAACGCTCTCCTTCTTCACATACTATTTAGTATTTGGTGGGATAAAGGTAAGGTGACTAAAAATGCAATGTGTTTGCGGTGGCGGTGGCGGCGTAAAAAAAACCTAATATTTCAGGACGAATTCTCAACTCCGCGATTTAAAAAGTACTCGATAGCTCCTTACCTTTTATAGTAAGGTCGTATTCTATGAAGTACTCCTATTAGCAGTTCCTGTTTTACCCACAGGTTAACTAGGCTGGAGCCTAGGGAGCAAGGTTCGAGGTTCAAAGTGTACAGAATGTACAGAATAAAATTTAGTATAATATTTTCAATAAATAATAGAGTAAGTGTCGCAAGTATTTTACCTATTTATTGCTTTTTCTTTATTTTTTTGGTACAAAAAACTAGATAGATAAATTAATAGAATGTTATTCAAAGATTTTAAAATGCTCAAGCTTTCTTCTCTACCTCCAATTTTAATAAGGTGTGTTGCCAAGACTATCCAAGGGAACTTCTGTCAGCCATCTGTTCCATCTCTGCACAACTGTCGATCTTTCAGGTTCTCTATTTCCTCCAACTCGACTCGATAACGTGTACCCCCGTACGCATCGCCGACCATCCCACGGTGTGATTGCTCCATGCTGGATGTGCGATTAAACAGGGCTCAGGGTCCAAAACACTTATTTACTTGGACGTCAATAAGTCGAGTGGGCCTGATGGAATCCCTCCTTTTGTGCGTAAGACGGATGCTCCGGAGTTAGCACCGGTTCTAACGCGTCTTTTCCGGTACTCCTAATCCTTAGGAATAATCCTAAACTTATGAAAGACAGCTTTAATTCCACGATCCCTAAAATGGTGACCGCTCAGACACGTCCAACAACAGGCTTATCATCATCGCTTTCTTGTTCGAATGGTTCTAATGGCTACACACCCTACTCCACACTATACTCCTCACGCTGCTCGTCACTCTGCACCTCGCGCTGCCGTGATGTTGCCCTCTCTGCCCACACACTTCTCTACTCGCGCAATTCATCGCGACGCTCCGCACTAGGCCACTCGCATTTGCAACGCAATGGTCGGTGAAATTGTGGCAGCATGCTAATCTGGTATATCAATGTCATAAAAAATAAATATAGGTCGTCGTCATCACCAACGGAGATGGTGGATGACATCTATTCATCGCAACCACAGATTACCTCCTAATAGATACCGCATCAAGGAATATTTATTCTGTTTCGATTTCACCAAATTCCGAGTTGCGGGGGACGTGTCAAATTCGCTGTGATTGGATAATTCAAGGTTGAACTTAGAATGCTCCGAACCATAATGATGGGACAGGGTTGGGACGTTGATCGATAAATTTGGGATTTATTGATTATTGATAAATAAATGACCAATTTTTATTTGAATTTATTAAAGAATAAAACAGTGTATATAAATAAGATAAGAATATGTATACATATGCATATATATATATATATATATATATATATATATATATATATTTATATATATTTGCACATGTAATCTAATGATTTCTTAAAGTTACGCGTACGCTACACATTGAATAAAACTATATAATTATATGGATTTTACGGCGTTTAATTAACTTATGGTCACGGGGGGAGGGGGAAGGTAATGAGATGTTTGACATCTCAATATCATAGTTAGCCCGGCTATCTCCAGTTTTTGAATATTGATTTTTGATCAAGATCTACATTAAACAAGCTTACAGTATCTTGAAGTCTTGCAGAGGTTAGATTTTGTTAATTATAGGGTCCCAAGCAAACGGCAGCACCCATCCACCGACTTTGTCCGGCTTCACTCGGTCGCTGTGACGTAGGCTGGGGACCCAAAGCTTGTTGTCTTGCAATAATTGCTTGACATGCTGAATCTCGGCGGCCAGATGTATTTTGTCACAGATCCCCTGTGCTATGCACAGTAGCAAACTATGAAGAATGATGGTGAGATTCACCATTTAAATACCGGTGGTATAGACCTTTTTCCTATACATACCAATAGTGTTATCAGGATTTCGGATGACTAAAACATCTAGGAAAGCTAAAGTATTATTTGCTTCTAACTCCATCGTGATTTGTATTTTGAAGCTTATGGAGTTAAGGTGGTCTAAAATGCAGTTGCTTCGTCAGACGGTAAAATTTTGAAAGTGTCGTCTACGTACCGCTTGTAGAATCTTGGATTTATAAGAGCAGTAAGAAGGGTTTCTCCTCAAAGTCCTCCATGATATATGTCGGCGACTATAGGAAATACAGGTGAGTCCATTGCCACACCGTCAACTTGCTTGTAGAACTCTTCCTTCTCCAATAGATAGCCAGATGTGAAGCAGTGTTTGAGTAATACTGCATATTCTGCAGTCATGTTGTTATCTTGTAGCTTCCTAGTTACAATTGAGAAGCAGTCTTCAATAGGTAGGCATGTGAATAGTGACTGAACACCAAAACTGACCATAGTTTCATTGTCAGTGAGATGTAGGTCTTTTATCTCACTAACAAAATGGTGTGAATCCTTTGTGTGTGTTCTGGTATATCCTTTCGGTGGTGACAGTATTTTTGACTAGTGTTGCACGTAAAAGTAGTATTATTAATTAAAAAACCATACGGTACGTGTTTCAAATTTAGATCTACTTAATAATAATAATAATAATAGGATATTACTGAAGTTCATGTAACACTAGAATAACATTAATCACATTATAACTTTCACTTGTTTTATGGTTTATTAATCCATTAAAAATAGTTTAATTTCGACTTGTAACATTCGCCTAAATATTAGAATATCACGTTTCAATGAATCACTTAATGCTATTACTTATTGTGTAATCACCATTGGTATTATGCTTTTTGAAAAATGTAAAAGTCAATACTAAAACTGGCAAGTATAGAGATGGTATAGCGGAATCCAACAGCCTTCTACGGTTTTTCATAATATGAAGATTGCCTTCTGTGAAGTGTCTTGAGCATAGCACACTATTTTTGGTGGGAAACCATTGGTCCCCTCGACATGTAGCGTCGATCCACATCTTTTCCTTCCGGGGCATTTAGAAAACCCATAACATATAGATAGCACGATTATACGCCACTATTTGTATAAAATAATGACTACAAAGAAAAGTAAACGATGATCAAACAAATATCGACTTATAAATCACAACACTATCGATACACGTGCTGTCGTTAGACAAAGACAACTATTTTAATTTACGTAATGAGTGAAAGGGACATTTCAAAAAGACATCAACGGGTGCTCAAATGATATCACTTTGCAACATTAAATATCCAGTGTAAGTTGAACTCCGGTGCATTTGAAATAGGTTAACGTGATAAGAATAAAATTTATTTACCGATGAAATATTGTGCCATCTTTTTGATAACTCGATGTCTTAGCTGACTTGCCACACCATTTCACTACATAGGAAGCCATTTGTAATGTATTTTGGATACCAAAATTATTTTTAAACTTACAAAAACTCTGACGTGACTACGGGTCACAATCTTGGTCGACAATGATATCGTGATTCTTAGCGTCACTTCATATGCTAGCTACAGCAAGTATGTGTTGCGCGCGTTTGTGACCCTGTATGCGGAATCTATTAGGAGGTAATCTGTGATCGCAACAGAACGATGCTTCCGTAATGAGCGTTTGATTCGAACTGCGTTCGAGCTATTATGTGGCCGACCACTCGCGCTGACAAAACAGGGAGCGATAGGCATGATGAGGAGCATGTACGTACACAAGAAGAAACGTAGTTTTGCAAAAATAAGTGATATTCATAATAGTAAATACTAGGAACAGACACAAGTTAGTAATACCAGTTACTCGACTCCACTGAGTCAGTAATTCATTCTTGGGGCGATGTATACGCTTTTACAACAAAATCCCAGAAAATATACAAAATTTGTCATACGCAAAGTTCAAAAATTTTATTAAACTAAGTTTGTATAAAAAGGGTTTGTAGTGTAGTGCTCCCACGTTAATATACTTTAGTGTTAAGGTAGAATAATGAAGCAGTCTAATTAAAGATTTAGTACCAACCACACGTCTCCTTCATTTGACATCTCCTATATTACATGGCGACCCTGCCACGCGGTGCGCTGCGTCAATGCAAGCGCGCCGCTGAGGCCTGCAAATATCGTTCTAATAAAATAACAATAGAAAAATAATTTATTTCAATTATGAATTGACGCAATACCGGACAATACAAGAAAATTATAATATGACAAAATCGAGAAGTGGCAACATAAAATATATTTTTTAGAAGCTGACCGAAAAATTTAAACCGGCAGATTAATTGAAAAGAGAAAGACTAGTAATATATAAGTCTATGGGAAAGAAGCAGTTGTATTCTAGCGAACATCACCCAGAAAAATGTGAAAATTGAGCTGAAGAGTACAAAGAAGAAATTGAGAGGTAACCTCGTACCATTGTAATTGTAATTTCATTTAAAACTTTATTTATTAATTTGAGATCGTTTTTATATTCCTTTCGCTATTATTTTTTTTAATTAAGTATTAAATATTCTGTATTTAATATACCTATGTTTAAATTTAAAGTATTTATCAGATAAGTCACGATGTAATTGTTTTTTTTTTAAATAATTTATTACCGAAAAAATAAGCATAATGCAATAATTATAAATTAAGTTACATTTTAATCATTCATCTAGCACTTGATTTTATATTCACTTTTAATTCATTTATAGTTTTATATTATTTTTATTACTGTTTCCTGCAAAACATGAATCAAATAAAATAATATGGTTTATCATTAATTAAATTTTAATATTTTGTGGCTAACATAACACTGATCCTACATTTCGTGTGATTATTTTTTTGTCGTAAATTTTATTTATACAATTTTAAAATGGCTTAAAAATCTCTATTATTATAAGTTATAATTATTTTTCTTTTTTTTTTCTATAGTTATGAAAAACCGTAAAGTAGCAAAAAGAAAAAAAAAAAAATAAAAATTAATTTTTAACACACAAAATAGGTGTGAATCACAACGTTTGGTCATAGATCGATTTAATCGCAAACATTTCCATATACGTACTCTGGAATTTAAAACAAAGGTGTCTCAAATCGTTAGCACTGCTAAGAATACAATAATATGTATTTTGATCTGTGTGTTGTTATATTAATTATAGATTACGTTGCTTAACATTGACTTCTTTGTTCTGTTTATCTTAATGTGAAATGTAATAATTTATTTTCGGTTTTATATTGTTTGAATATTTAAATCATAAGCTTTTAAATGTTATAATTTATTATTTTCTTGGAAAACAGTACTAATTTGAGTAGATTATGAAAGTATTTTCTTCGCATAATACGATTTTGAAACTCACTATATAATGTTTAACACAACTAAAATAATTGATTTAAATTTTGTTGTTCCCATATTGTGAGCCTCAATCCCTGACTGACACTGTAACTAAGTATTATACGAGACTATTTTATGATATAAAGTAAAAGATGTGATAAAATTTATGGTTAAGTTACGGAATACATAATTATAAATGAAAATATTGATAATGTATAGTTGCGAGAGTAAGATAAAGAAAATTATCGGAGATTAGTATATCCACATACAATCAGCCGATCACTGATAGTTTGGAAAACCTAATAGCCGATTAATTTTTTAAGGTTGTTCGGACACGATTAAATGCGTAATAAGTTTTAATGTATTTTAATGAGGGAAATTATAATTTATTATGAATTGTATAGGAATATTGTCCACTATCTTGATCATGTATGTACGCGAGCCGTGTACGTGAAAGTTATGGTACAATTAAATAATGAATTACATGAGCTGAAATGTAAAGAAATGAATTAAATGATATTGGTAATTTTCTTGATCATGTATGTACGCGAGCCGTGTACGTGAAAGAAATGACATAGGTACTTACATGTTGTATATGAAAAAAAAAGAATAAAATAAAATATTGAAATGTAAAAGATTATGAAGATTAAGAGAATATTATATAGCTACTGTCCAGGCAAACGTTGTTCTGCTCTTTTCGGCGACCCTTTGTCATAGCCTATTAAAATCCTTAAATTTGCAAAAAAATATGTAAGTCACTCATGGTCAAAAAAACTATCCTATCTCTCAAGCTGGACCAAACCGCATACAGTGTGCGAATTTTATTAAAATCTGTTTAGTTTAGGAGCCCATCGCGGACAAACAACGTGACACGTAATTTATATATATTATCATTATTGTCCTGACTAGATAAATGGTAGGCATAATAACAAAATGATTAAGGATACGAATAAATAATATTGTAAATTTTCGTGAAAATCAAAACATAATTTTATGTTAT
The DNA here is from genome assembly GCA_907164705.1 of Parnassius apollo. NCBI lineage: Eukaryota > Metazoa > Arthropoda > Insecta > Lepidoptera > Papilionidae > Parnassius > Parnassius apollo. The sequence continues at coordinate 1,234,967 of CAJQZP010001706.1, forward strand.
ACATAATTATGTCTGATTATGTCAATTAAACTACTGTGACTATGCATTTTTGCGTGCTAGATATGTCTTAGATTATAGTTTTCATGATATTAACCTTTTTTAGAATAATATTAATGATCTATTTTAAGAATTGATAAAAAAATATAGATAGCATAATATTTTTTTTATTCTTTTGTCGGTGGGAGGTGTAGTGTAGTACTTTAGTATTAAAGTAGAATAATGAAGCAGTATAATTAAAGATTTAGTACCAACCACACGTCTCCTTCATTTGACATCTTTCCTATATTACAGACATAGATTACTGTATATATACTAGAGATAGATGTGCGACTCAAATTTAATTTTAGTTAAAGTTCTTGTTTTGCCTAATAGATGGCGTTAAAATATTGGTGCTTTGGGCTCGCCCTTTTTTTGGACTTTAATATTTTTATTTTATATACAACCACTAATTACATTGCGCAAGTGCTGCAATATAATTAACAGTTGTTTATGTTTTTTGTGGTAATTGTAAGTTCCTATACCAAAAAATAAAAAAAACATGTTATTTTTAAAACGTTTATTGTTTAAAAATTCTTTGCTTAGTTATTGAATAACATTAGATGTGTTAAATTTAACAGTATTTGCACAATATCAATTGATTTCTTTATACAATATCCCTACTAGTTAGTAAATATCTTATATTACAGAGAATAGAACATTTTTTTAATTAAATATAGATTATTACATAATACTTATTGGAAATCGTGTTTCATTTACCACTCATTACCACTGATACCACTGTCCTGGGAAGAACCAACAAGAAACCCACCGTGACTTTTTTTAAACATATTTCACTTTACAATATCATTTTTTAAACAAATTTTAATAGTACATACAAGCATGATTGCGATCACCTCATACCCAGGAGTTATTTTATGTATTCTTTGACATTATAATAACACTTTTTGTACATTTTTCCTTTAATAAAACATTTCAAATTGTTAATTGACAAATTTTGAACATTTTATGAAATTTCGTTGTGAAAGCGTATAATAAATACATTGCCCCATAAAGCACTACTGACTCAGTGGATTCTAGTAACTAGTATTACAAGCTTATGTTTGTTCATAGTGTTTAAAGTTTGAACATCTTTATTCTTATAAAAGCTATTTATAACACTTTTTGTACATTTTTCCTTTAATAAAACATTTCAAGTTGTTAATTGACAAATTTTGTACATTTTCTGCAATTTTGTTGTAAAAGCGTATAATACATTGCCCCATAAAAGCACTACTGATACAGTGGATTCTAGTAACTGGTATTACAAGCCTATTTTTGGTCCTAGTGTTTAAAGTATGAACATCTTTATTTTTATGAAATCAATTTATAACAGTTTTTGTACAATTTTCCTTTAATAAAACATTTCAACTTGTTAATTGACAAATTTTGTACATTTTCTGCAATTTTGTTGTAAAAGCGTATAATACATTGCCCCATAAAAGCACTACTGATACAGTGGATTCTAGTAACTAGTATTACAAGCCTATTTTTGGTCCTAATGTTTAAAGTACGAACATCTTTATTCATATGAAAGCTATTTATAACAGTTTTTGTACATTTTTCCTTTAATAAAACATTTCAAGTTGTTAATTGACAAATTTTGTACATTTTCTGCAATTTTGTTGTAAAAGCGTATAATACATTGCCCTATAAAGCACTACTGACTCAGTGGATTCTAGTAACTAGTATTACAAGCTTATGTTTGTTCCTAGTGTTTAAAGTTTGAACATCTTTATTCTTATAAAAGCTATTTATAACACTTTTTGTACATTTTTTTCTTTAATAAAACATTTCAAGTTGTTAATTGTCAAATTTTGTACATTTTCTTCAATTGTGTTGTAAAAGCGTATAATACATTGCCCTATAAAGCACTACTGACTCAGTGGATTCTAGTAACTAGTATTACAAGCTTATGTTTGTTCCTAGTGTTTAAAGTTTGAACATCTTTATTCTTATAAAAGCTATTTATAACACGTTTTGTAATTTTTCCTTTAATAAAACATTTCAAGTTGTTTAACAAATTAATTTAATAAAAAAGATACATTTTGGAGCAGCATTATTAATCTTTAAAATGTGAACTTGATAATGTTATCATACTTTAGTAACATAACAAATCTTTTTAAATGTGTGTAATAACCAGTTGTGGTGGTAACCAGGTGTTGTGGTCCTTCATGGGCGGCGGTAGTCACTTACTATCAGGTGAGCCACATATTTGTTTCCTCCTCCCCCCTCAACTCCTTAAAAAAAATAGGTACCTCTTATGCGATTCACACGTGAACTTGTACCAGAAATTTGTGTAGAAAGTACGTCTGGTATATGTGACGTGGGTTCAAGTTCCGTTTCTGCATGTAAACCTGTAAAAGTAGTGAAAGTATATGAGTAACACATAACTTTCTTTATTGGACTTGTTTTATTCACTGCTACATACCATATATTATAAATATAATAATGTCCTAGAGACGAAATTTTCTAGTGCCCAAGTGTATGTGCAAGCAATAGGTCATCTCATAATCTAATGGGACGGTATTTCCTCATGACAGGTTATTATAATATTAAGGAATTTATGGATGATAATAACTCCCGGAAAGGGTGATCGCTACCAAGCTATTTCTAATTTGTCTTGTATTGTGTTGTTAATTGTAAACATGATTGTAAGCTATTATTTGAAAAAAAAAATAGTCCCGCTGGGTTTCTTGCTGGTTCTTCCCAGGACAGAGGTTTTTTTTGCGAACCAGTGGTAAACGATAAAATTGACTTTCAATAAGTAGTTTCTTTTTTATACGATAGGTTGACAAACGAGCACACAGTCCACCTGATGGTAAGTGGTTGCTGTGGTCCATAGACATCTACATCTATCCTCGATTACGAATCAAAATGCAGATGCATTGTCACCCGTGAGGACTAAGATGGAATGCCTCGTTTCCAGTAAAAGGGTTTCCGGTTCTCTACACTCAACATACGAAACACAGCAGCATTAAGATACTATTTGACGCTGGTATTCTGTGACATTTATAATCTACATTGAATAAAAAAGTTTCTGTTTCATGACGTGCAGCATGACGATATATTGTATTGACTCTACTACTGTCACTACGTCCCATGCCACTTCCTTGCTACTTCCCATGCTACTTTACGAGTGTGTGGCAGCGGGGTAAAATAATGAAATCTATTATAAACTGCCAGCTCATAAGGTACTTTAAAGACCACTAGCCGATGGTAATCAGCTGGTTCTGATGGTAATCTTCTAATTTACCTGGCTCGTAGATGAACGGAAGCAAAGCGGAAGAGCATCCATTTTCATCAGATCGGAGCATCAAGGTCGTAGTAGATGGTGCATACTCAGACTACGAACCAATTACTGCTAGTGTTCCACAAGGCTGCGTGCTATAACCTACACTCTTTCTTCTGTATATCAATTGTATGTTGCTGTTAGTTGTTGCAACACTGGTGGTGCTTTTTCTCCGAGCGTGCTAATATTTCTTGGAAACTCGTCATCGAGTATCGGAACAAACTTTTGTCTGAAGTGGAATCTTGAATAAACATCTCGAATTGGGGACGACTCTAGTTCAGTTTAAACTTCAGAAGACAAGTTTGCGCGTTTACCGCTAAAAAGAATCCACTTTGTCGTATCTCCTCAATTTCAGGGCACTCCCCATGTTGCCTCAGCCAGCAACTGAATTCTCGGCATTGGCATATAGAATGACGTACAATTCCGCGGTCACTTTGAAGAAAGTGGGACAGTAATTCATGCCGGCACACCGTTTGCAACTTTACAAGGTGCAAGTTTGCCCTCACATGGATTACTGTTCTCATTCTGGACTTTTAGTTTAGATTAATTTTAGCCCCACTGTAGCTTGGCGTCAACTGTTATTGTCACAAAAACAGTGCATTCAATAAGACTCAACTGCTACCTATTTAAAATACTCTACTACAAGGTACTCACTTGTCTAACATTATTACCATTTAAAAGCATAAAGTTTTAATTTATTACGTTAAACCAGTATGGGTACTAATTAGATATAGAATTATTCACTTCGTTATATTTTAACAATTGCCGTTTACGCCTCAAAATCAACGGAGTATCATATCATCAGAAATTCAAACTATTATGTTTATTCCATATCAAGCAATGTCAGTCATAATAGTAAGTCAATATAGTAATAAACAAGGAACAGAAAAGGGCCAAGAATTGAGCCCTGATGAACTCCTTTAGATACTAGCGACCCGGAAGAACAACTCCCACGATGTCAACATGAATATAATGTAATTAATCTAAACTAAATCTAAGCCCACTGTTAGCTCCTTCCACTTGGCCACATCCAACGACGCAGCTCTAATCGTCAACGACCGAGTTCTTTCTGATCGGCTCGATACACTTAGACAAATTGTTCGGATTACTTCCACCAAATTTCACCAACGCACATCGAAACAAAACTCACGTTTTCATCCACTCCATCTGGATGCTCGGCAGACCACCTTCATCGTGCGGAATCGTCTACCCCCAGACCGATACGATTTCAGAAACGAGCTTATTCCTTTTAAAAAGGCCGGCTACGCACCGGCAATTTTCCTGGTGTTGCAGTTGTTCATGGGTTGTCGATGGTAGAGACTTACGTTAAGGGAAATTTGATTTAATGTCGGCGCGGGGTGAAAAGCTAGTGAAACATTGCTTGCTATAGTATCTGTTACCCTATAAAATAGTAAATATGTTCGTGGGCTAGGCAGGACACAGACAGAACAGGCCGTAAGGGGCGCATATTTAGTTTGCCTAGGACTGTCGAAACTAAAACAGGCCCTGCCTATTGCTACTTAATTTGTGGAAGTACTACTGTGTAACAAGGGGAAATTTCAGAAAATTCTTATGGCATCTGATAAGATGGATATATGGGTATAACTATCTTTTTCAAAACAAGAGGCAGAGGTTTTCAAAACAAATTGGCAAAAAATTATTACTAGAACCAGTGTGACAATCGCAACATTTGGTTAGTTCTATTGAAATAATATTTTATGTTACTCGTCATCAGCTTGAATATGAACCTTAGAATATAAATAGAGGTCATACTTTTTTTAATCTAGAAAATTACCAGAATTGACGAATAAATTAAGATAATTAACGTGAGATGTCGCAATAATGCCATGATCAGTTTAAAAAACACACTACAATTCGTACAAATAAAGATCATAATGTTTTTATAACTAGATTCCAACATTTAAATAAATCTGCTACCAGTACTTTATTCTGTTAATTTAAGTACTAGCCATACCTCATGTAGTCAACATAAACCTGATTGGCATTGTGCCTATAATAGCATGAAGTATTTCCTTGCCTTGCCTTTTACTTGATTCTCGTGTTGCTGAAGCCTTGGGCGATTCAGAGACAATTGCCTTGTTTATAATTGGTATTAAAAAATCTAGGCATAGTTATTGCCATTAATTCATCTGCATTTAAGTTTGTCACCTCTGGTACAGCAAATGATAGGAATATTTTTTATAAATATTTAACATATGATTTACACAAGAATTAGTAGTCATGTGAAGAATCATTTTACTGTAGCCTCTAATCTGTCGGGTTAAAGCTTTTGCTATCTCTACATGATGATATTAGACATTTTTATCCTATGATGAAATTTTTTTTAGTTTTTGTTTTATTTTCTATTACATATATATATATATTTATTCTTACTCTGAGCAAAGCTAGGTAGCTCAGGTGCTAAAAGTTTATGAACAAAAAAAAACATTTTGTTATAGCATTGCTTCAACTAAGAAAAATTGTATCAGAAAAAGTTGCAGTGATGACATATCATGGTTACAGCTCATTCATACTACGTTATGATTTTACACTCTGGGAGACAGTTGATTTGCATAGTTTCCAAGATAAAACAATGTTGTATATCTACGGAACAGTGTAATTCGAGATGATATCACATTCTGTTTTGACCATTGCAGCTGTATTTAACTGCCCGGGCGAAATGATTTACTTTGAGTTGTAAACTAATGTTAAGAGCTAAAAAGCTTTTGCGATTGCTTTTATTACACATATTCAAAATGTGCTGGTTGTACATAAACATCATTTTTTTCTATTGTAACTGAAAAGCTTACAACAGACTACATGTACACATACACAAGAGAAGTATTTCTTTTATGTCCAACATACTAACATGTGAGTGACTGTAATACTTTTTTTTTATTTATTTATTTAATAACAACCTTTTTTACATATGTTCATTGATTCCCTGGTCCCTGAGCTAGTGTAACTGTGTTTCAGGAACCAGTTCCTCCCCTTAAAGTTAGCCTTGTCAAAAGGTCAATTTCTATATAATAATAATAATTTAGTTATTTAGTAAGTTAAACAAGTACAGAAATATAAATAAGAAATAAAAAGAATGTTATTTTAAGCGCTTGTTTTGTGTGTGTGTGTGCGCATGTGTGTATGTTTTCGTGTGTTGATGTATGTGTAAGTGTGTGAGTGGGTGTGTGTGCTTTGGAATATATGTGTGTGAGTATTGCTTGTGGTAAACCTACGGCATAAGTGCTTCTGTGCTGTCATAATCGAGATTCTCTAACCACACTCTGATCCTTGCCTTTATTTGGTGTTTGCTGTAATTATTTAAGTTTAATTTAAATTCCTTGTATAACTTATTGTACAAATGCGGGGCAATGTAACTATAGTGTCTTTTCGCAAAAATACTTCTTGTTCTAGGGGTCCAGTATTTGAATGTCCTTTTCTTTGCAATTTTGATACATGGTGCAGTTATACGATGGTACCTTTGTATGCATTAATAGATAAAAAGTTTTCTTACGCTTAGTACTCGGGCTTTTTCATACACTAGTGTAGTTGGATAACGATATGGAAGCAATAGCATTACTTTTAAAATACATTGTTGGGCACATTCAGCTTCGACAAGAATTGTCTTACAAGCCCCGCCCCATGAACAGATACCGTAACATATTAAAGATTCACAGAGAGTCTTGTAAGTTTGCCACAATAACTTTGGACTTGCTACAAGCCTTAGTAACTTAAAAACATAGACAAGCTTTCTTTTTTTTACTAAGTGACAACTATAATACTAAGTGACTGATATAATACTTTCAATAAAGATAGTAAAGTAAGCCTAAAGGTTAAGACGACACCTCGAAAAAGTGATTCCAGGCTATCGCCATACTGATTCGAGTGAATACATAATTTCTATAAAACTTGAAACAACGCCGTCATAAGGTATAAAATTGCATAGTGCCCGCGACGTAACTGCTTAGAAATTGTCAGAATCTTAAAATATTTCTTATAAAATTATTGATTTAAGTAATCAAAATAATGAGCATGTAAATTATGAATATATTTGAGTGATTCACAAGCATATAGATTAAGTAATTTCGTTGTAATTTCAACTATAGTGATTTTTTAGAGGTGTTTTTGCAAATAATTATGATCGAGTCAAAATTATACAATCGTGTTTTTGAACAATCAAATTCAAGATAAAGACATAAATTTACCTATATCAAAATTCCACTTTCGTTAGTTGTGTTATAATCCTATACTATTCGATGAAAGGATGTGCATTTTTTCACAATGTCAGAATCATCAGTTAAATGACTTCAGAAGTTGTGGCTTGAAACCTGACATGAACTACTCCAAACAAAACAATTTTAAGGCGTTCTATTTGCCTGCCAACCATGATGATTAAGGCAAACATAGGAAACACACAGTGCAAGGAAATGAATATTAAATGAAAACAAAGATTGAAATTATTACAAAAACGCTATCATTATTTTTCTTATTTTAACATGTCTTATTTTAAATTTATATTTTTCTTAAAATACAATCTAACATTCAAAATCAAATTAAGCAAAACATGTCTATAATAAAAACAATTGTTATCATAAAAAAAGGACATTGGTATACAATGTTATGAACTAGCAACTTGTTTTAATGGTCCTTCCAAGTATTGTGCAATTGCATTTATTTTTTCTTTCAATATACCAAAACCTACAGTTTCTTTAGCATATAAGCATAATAATAAATTTGCCACTTGCGTAACAGCTATTTTACCATTTAAACAATCCACTAAAATAAGATGCAGTTTATCTTCCTTAAAAACATTTTTGCCTTGTTTTTCGTAAGCAGACCAAACATTGCTTGCTATAGCAGCTGTTACCCTGGCGTCTTTATCATTGTACCCTGAATACGCCAACAAAGCACCCTGATGATTTAATAATCTAAAAAAGAAAATCAAAGTAGAACTTGTTTATAACTCAAATATTTTTATTACAGTTTTAATTTTACGTAATTACAGTGTGTTTTCTACTCCTCCTGTATTTGCTTGACTTAAGACTTGCGTTAACGCTTTTGGTTTTAGCATAGTGAATAGGGAAATGTTTAAGTTTCAAATTGTATTAATCAGTATCTACAATTTTACTTCGTTATTTTGCTAATTACAGTTTATAACAAATTTTATAAAAGTTAAAATAATTATAACAATTTCTTAAGAATACTGATTATCGTAATGACTGACAGCTTGACAGCTGACAGCAGTAAACTTGACAGTTATTTTCACTTATGATATTTATTATCACCAGTATTTACCAGTATACAGTATACCAGTACGTACCAGTTATCTTTGCCGTAAAAATATTCTAACTTAGAAAGAAATTTTCCGGCTTGAAATTAGGCCATACTCTTGAAACACTTTAATTATAATGACGAGGCCATTTCATCATCGTTGCTGTCATCGCTTGAGCTTTCATTTAAATCGAATTTGTGACTGCTCAATTTTAAAATAATCTGTTTTTTTTTTAACTTAAAATACATTTTTTTAAATTTTTGCCTAAGACTTGCTGCAGATTCTTGGAAATGTAGGCCATTCTGTAATTTCCTTCACAACTTGCCTATGGTAAGCAATTCTTTTTCAGTGATGTGGAAATTGTGGATGCTCCTTTTTATAATACCCTCATCAAAACTGTGAATGTCTATTATTAATTTTTGTTGCCCTTTACGTGGTATCGGTACGGAAAAGTCGCCGGTGGTAAACTATTCCACAGAGAGGTCGTACGCGGAAGAAAACTCCTTATAACTTCAACGATATATAACAATAGTTAAAATATATTAATATATTCTAATAAAAATATATTCTTCAGAAGGCTGTTTGCATTTTAAAAATGAAAAGACGAGTGGACAAGCCACAATATAACAGGTAGTAATAATTAATATTTTATTTTATCGTATTTATGTTTATAGCGTACGTTTTTACTTATTTTTAAGTTATCGTGCTACTCATTTCATGCATGATGTAACTACCTTTAATTAAAATTATGTGTATCTAGTAACCTACGGCCTTAGAATAGACATAAGCAAGTTAAAGAGCGCGTGTTAGCGAGTATGCACAGTAAGCACAGGTGTTAACGGTCTCGTAAAACTCGTGCGCTATTTTTTTCTCTCGATGGTATTTACTTGAATTTTAAGTTACTATGGTGGAATGTACATTACAAGCTGTAAAATTATTCACGGAAACGAACTTAAAAGAATAATGATATTTCTTTTCATCGGTACCTAAGTAATATTTTGATAAGAAAACATAGGTTTTAACTAAAACTAAAGGTGCTGCGAAAGTTGCGCAGACGAGTCGATGTAGCACGTGCTTCCACGCTCCCCGCTTTAGGTTTTCCCTGAGTCAAACCAGGTGTTTTTCCACGTTGTACACGAATATTTTGTCATAACCCGATTTATTTCGTAATAATATAATCATAATGTAAGAAATAAAGTCGTTTGTGTTTAAAGATCAATGTTTAAAATAAAACTTTTGAAAAGCTTTCTATATAGGTACATAATAAAGGTAAATACGTTCAAAATACTCTTCTAATTTCAGATTTCCAAAAAGCTGTGAATTGCCTAATAAATGAGAGGCAGCAATAAAAAGGCATTATACAAAATTAATAGTGGACTATGAGAAAGCCTTTGATTCCGTTGAAATATGGGCGGTGCTACAGTCCCTTCAGCGGTGCCAAGTTGACTGTCGGTATATCGAAGTGCTGAAGTGTTTATAAAGTAGGGCTACGATGGCTATCCGAGTACAGAACCAAAGTTCGAAACCAATCCAACTGCACAGAGATATAAGACAGTGTGACGTTATATCCCCTAAACTCTTCCCCGCTGAATTGGGAGACGTTTTCAAGCTACTGGACTGGAAAGGATACGGTATTAACATCAATGGCGAGTACATCACTTACCTTCGATTTGTCGGCGATATAGTATTTATGGCAGAATCGCTGGACGACCTAAGCACTATGCTCAATGACCTCAATGGTGTCTCCCAACGAATAGGTCTGAAGATGAACATGGACAAAACAAAGATCATGATTAATGTCCATGACATACCTGTGCCCGAAGTTGTTGGGAGCAATAAGCTCGAAGTTGTTGACGAGTACGTTTATCTGGGACAAATAGTCCGACTAGGTAAGTCCAACTTCGACCGAGAGGTCAATCGACGGATTCAACTCGGCTGGGCAGCGTTCGGGAAATTACGACACATCTTCTCGTCAGGTACACCTCAAACTGTGAAAACTAGATTGTACAACCAGTGCATGTTGCCAGTGATGACTTACGGATCTGCGACGTGGTATTTTACTGCTGGTCGTATGAGGACGCTCAATATCACTCAGCAAGCTTGGAGAGGACTATGCTAGGGGTTTCTCTGCGTTCTAAACTTAGAAATGAGGATATCCGCAGTAGAACTAGAAGTGACCGACATAGCCCAACGGATTAGTAAGCTGAAGTGGCAATGGGCCGGCCATATAGCTCGAAGAACCGATAACCGATGGGGGGAAAAGGTTATCGAGTGGCAGCCTCTTACCGGTGGGTGTAGGGCGACCCCCCACTAGATGGAGTGACGACCTGGTAATACATGTAGGAAGTCGATGGATACAGATGGCTCAGGACCGTGCTTTTTGGCATTATTTGGAGGAGGCCTATGTTCAGCAGTGGACTTGTGAAAGGCTGTAATAATGATGATGAGGATGATAATACAAAATTAGCGATATAGGGATGGTTTTCAATGGATTTAGAGTTAAGAGTAACAAACTGGCAAAAAAAAAACAAATGAAAACTACAGTAAAATACAGAATAGGGTCGTAGGCTGAGATCTGTAGATCGCACTTTGGTTTTGCTCAGACTTTACTTTCTAGCTAAGTCAATATCGGTACTTATAGATCTTACTTCGAAGTTTTGCTGAGTGCGCGCTTAGCAAAGCCGAAGTCAACAAAATCGGCCACACGAAAAACTCCGAATGTAAAAAAAACAACCATATTATTTTTAAATTGTTTTTTTATGAGACTCTAATTGTTTACAACAATAAATAGGTAGTTTAGGCCGTCCTCTAGTTTTAAATAGCATTAATCCAAGTTTTACATACGTAATTTCAAACTTATTTCAAATTTATTTAAATCTTTTTTCTTTATGATTTTGCATTCTCTCATCCCTTCCCTTTCATAATCCTCAAATCAGCAGAAAAAAACAGCAATTTTAGCAAAAAATTAATATTATAATTAAATTTCTAAAGTAGATAGAACTCTCTCTACATTCTCCATTATATCAAACAGTCTTTAAACAAGCGCTGGGTTACAGAAAAGCTCAAAGAATGTCGGGCACAGAGTACTTTTACGTCGAGTCCGAATTCCGGAAGCGTAGGTTGAATAGGTAGGTAGGTATATAGATCAGTCTTAATAAAAAGATCGAGCGCTTAAAATTAAAATAAAAACTTAAAATGCACACAGTATCAATAAACCATAAGCTTCACGTTTGAAACCATAGAACTGTTACTCATAGCGGAGTTTGATACAGTGATTTGACTGCGCTTGAGAGGCTTACCAAACGTTTTGTTTCTTTCTTAATTTTTAACTAAAATTAGATAGATACATAGAATAGATAGACAGAAATGTACTTTTATCTTGTGTTTTATTATTTTTAAACATGCCCGTTTTCTATTTGATGTAATAATAACTTATTTATGAAGTACAATTTAGATTGTTTTCGATTTTTAAACATTAATATTTTTTAATTTTATAAACTTAGTAGCTTAGTCTTAGCCTGATACAACAATAAATTCAGAATCAAAGATTATGCTAAGCATAAGATCAGCTAAGTTTTTTGTAAGTAAAGTTTGAGCAAAGTCAAAGTACGGTCTATAGATCCTAAGTCTACATAAGAGTCATAAACCTATATTTTACATTTATGCTAGAAGTAATATATAATATGTTCTGTGTTCATTATGTCAGTTGTCAAGGAGTTTAGGCCGGAACTTGACTGTCGACGGATTGTTGCTCCTGTTTAATCGTTTAAATAATGGTTTAAGGTGGATTTTGATATGTAAAAGTGATGCAATTTTGTGTATTAAGTGTTTATGCATGTGAACTAAATCTAAGAAACAAGTGCTTCAATGTTGATATAAACCTCAAGTTGTTTTAATCGCTTAGGCGCCTTATGAACTTGAGTGACTATCTTCATCGACTGTCTGCTGGGCTGAGCTGTCGTCAAAATCTCCCAAAATTTCGCAATGTGACGTATCAGCATACTGTGAAGAATAAATCTACCCATATTAAACGAGATTCCAAATGAAATGAAGACATGGCTTAAAAGGCAAGCATCCAATTCAAAAATCTTAATTAATAAAAAAATATTTGTCAAGAAGTAGGGGTTTTACCCCTATTATACTACCCTGAATCAGGCTCCCTATGTCCTTAATCAGGGTGGTGTAATAAGACAAAGGGAGTAAGGGTCCCTAATTAGGGCGTCAAAAGGGACCCTGTCTGCAGTGGCCTTGCCATAGTGCAGTGTAATAACACTTAGGGCAGTTAGGGCACTTATTCGATATGCGACTAGGGATGCAAGCAATACATCGATTCTTTCAAACATTGATATATCTTAAATTTACGCGAACACTACACATTGAATAAAACTAAATTTACGGATTTTATCGCGTTTATTTAACTACTTTTACTTATTTTTTTTTTAATTCCCGACGTTTCGGGTGCTTTACAGCAACCATGGTCACGGGGGGGGACTGAGATGTTTGACGTCCCAATGTCATAGTTAGTCCGGTTACCTTCAGTTTTTGTGAACATGTTCGCAGACTGCAGACAGAACATGTTCAAGATCGTCCCCACCATTACATTCGTTTTGATAAACCACAAATTCTCGCAAAAGAACACCGATTCCTACCAAGGATGACACGCGAGGCTATTGAAATTAAAAAACATCCAAATTTCAATAGAGAAGATGGATGGGTGCTGCTACCTGCTTGGGATCCTATAATTAACAAAATTAAACCCAAACCTAAGCACACCACTGCAAGACTTCATGATACTATAAGCTCGTTTTGTGTAAATCGGACCAAAAATTAATATTCAAAAACTGAAGGTAGCCGGACTAACTATGACATTGGGACGTCAAACATCTCAGTCCCCCCCCGTGACCATGGTTGCTGTAAAGCACCCGAAACGTCGGGAATTAAAAAAAAATAAGTAAAAGTAGTTAAATAAACGCGATAAAATCCGTAAATTTGGTTTTATTCATTGATATATCGTTCATTAATATGGTTCTTCATGAGCAATGTTTTACTTTTACGAACGATTTTTGGCTTGCCGTCAAAGGTTACGAAATAACCAACTATTCAAAGATAGTAAAATTTCGTATGTTAAAAGTTGCGAACTATGATTATCATGAATTTGATGTCACCTAGAAAATATATCAAAGTTAGATAACGTCTAAATTTTTAAAGTTAGAAATAAATATATAGAATAAATTTTTAAAGGTATTTAGCAGAAATAATTCAATCCCGAAAATTCTAAATACAAATCAACAAACAGGTGAATGGTCTAAGTCTAAGCTCTAAGCCGAAAATAATTCAGGAGTGCCATTGTCTTCTATCGGTGATTTCATTTTCGATATAAAATTGTAGTTATTTTTATTGTGATAATTAATTAACATAAGTTTACAAATATTGGAAATGGATTGAAATTGTCTTATCCATTTTCTTATTAATAATTATGTTGTTGAGCTTTAACTTAATCAATAGCTTAAATACAGTCTTATGTGGTAATAGTTGTTTTGTAATGGAAATTATTTTATTGGCTTACGGTACTTCTAAGTTCGTTACAATCATTTTCTGAAATATTGGTTTTGATGGATGAACGGTCATTCACCTGTTTGTATTTCAGTATAGTTTCGTAAATGTATTCAAAAAATTCTATAATACTGAAGGTGACATATTGAACTACAATAAAGAATAAACGCCCTACAACATAAGAAATAAAACTAAAGCCAAAGAAGAGTTTCATCTATCCATGTAATCACCTGTCACTTCTATAAAGGGAGATGCTCTGGAGATGTGGGATGCCATGAAAAAGTTATTTCCCGGCCTTCATAGCCTAGTTAAGATTTATTTGCTTATCGTGGCAGCTTCGGTAACCCATTCTCAGAGGCTGGATTTACAATCACTCATTTACTTTATTTACTATTATTTATTTACTATTTTAGACTAAAGTGGTTGAGAAATCAAGGAGCTAAATCTTGTATCTTGATGACTATTTCCTGTAGCTAGAATCGAATCGTAGAGTGACAATTAATCTGTGCCTAGCACTTACACTCTGGCTTAAAATCGTATTTTTTTTTCGGTATATGGAGTCACTAAAGTTAATAGTTCCTCGAACTCCTCTTCCTCCATTCTCAAGTAATTTCGGAATTCATTTGGCTCCAGAACTCCGAGAATCCGCATAATTTAGTGATTATTCCTAAGCTTTAAATATTCTTTCACCAATATCTTTCCTTTCCTGCGCTTTTCTTTAATGAATGTTGTCGCAATGACAGCTATAGCAAAAGCGACTTTGTTTGTTTTGATAATATAAGTGGCATCATAGATCAAGTATATGTATAGGGCAGGTGACTTAACGTTCAGCCGCTTCAAGATTCCCTCCCAGACTCAAGCGTATATCTAGTTAGTTTGTGCCAAACACTCAGACTGCGTATAAGTTGGCTGGCTTGGGTAAATTATATCGATATCTATTTCAGGATATCGAAGTCGTATCAATTTCGATATATTTTAAAATTTTATACTTATTTCATTACTTAATAAGACAAAACATTAAATAACAAAATCAATTATGTGCTCTTGTCAAACACGTCCATTAATAAAATTTTAGTTTTTACCCTACTACATCATGCAAAACACGACGATGTATCGATATTTATCACGCGATATATTATGTTGATACTGTTTAAAATATCGATACATTTTTTTCACTTGCCAGTCCCTATGACTGAGTTAGAGCATAAAATCAGTGTAGTGTAATAACTGACCACTCTAACTAGGGGCCACACCCACCCTTCATTCAGGCCCTGATTTAGGGTAGTGTAATAGGGTCATTTCCATTTAAAAATATATCGATATTTATATTCGATGTAAAACATCGGATCCCAGCATCGATGTTTATCGATATATCGATATTTTTCACTATCGAATACTTTCCACAAAAATTTTATATTAACTTTTTCTAGTGAAACGCGCAAAGTTTGTGGTCCTTGATTGTATGTATGAATGTAGAATCAGAGACCAGAGTAACATAGCTTAACTAGTAAAGACTACTGAAATAAAACACAATACTAAATCTAAAATGCATATTTAAAGTTACGTTATAAGTCGTTCTAATGTTTCAAGTAGTTATCCAACGTGACAAAGTTACGATGATTTTTCACTGTTACTTTCCTGTAACTGGTCGCGGTTATCTATACTTATAATAAATCTGTAGAGAGGTCAATTCTGTACATGAAATATATTTCCAAAATAACTATCAGGGGGTGATTAGTGATCGATACTGATGCCAAAAATGCATACAGTAAAATTTTGTCTGTCTGTCTGTATGTTCGTTATAGAAACAAAAACTACTCGACGGATTTTAACGAAACTTGGTACAATCATTCTTCATACTCCTGGGCAGGTTATAGTATACTTTTCATCACGTTACGATCAATAAGAGCAGAGCAGTAAAGGGAAGTGTTGGGGAAACGGGAGAAATTACTCCATTTTTCAAGCTTCCGTCGCGTGTGCAGTCTTAATGGTTAAAGCTACACAGAAATCATGTATAACGTAAATGTTCTCCTTAAAATTATATAAAAATATCCCACGAGAGCATATGTCTATCTTTTATGGTTGACACACAATAACACGTGTAACTCCCGATAGCTTAGCAGTTCGGAAATTTCTGATTATATTTGTCTACTCTTACGTTTATAACACTCTCACTCATCCCTAATCAAAAAAAAGTTAACATTATTATCTATTCAATAAAAAAGAATCATAGAAATCGGTATAGAAACACCAAAGTTATACATGAAATACGCTAATAAGCCATCGCGCGTGAATACTGAATCATGCTATAAGGATTATTTTTGTGTAACGGTCGCCGCGCTCGACGCGGCTCGCGGCGGGAGGTATAAAAAGGCGGGGGGTCCGAGTGCGAGCTTGATGCGCCCTACTTTCTGCCAAGGAGGGTCACGTCCGTATACGGCTTAGAGTTCTCTGGTCAGATCGGTAAGCCAATCCATACACATAACCACGCAGCCGGCTGCGTGGTTATGTGGAGACTTTTACCTTTTTTACTTTTTTTTTGAAATTCGAGAGAAGCTAAGAGTGTGCGTTCTCAAGAATCGGCAGAGGAAAGAGCACATCGGTTAAACTCTGTGAGAGTTAGTGCCTCAACTTCTCGAGCCAATGAAAGCTCTTCAGAAAGAGAGATGTGCGATTAGCAGCTGATAGAGCGAAGCGAGCTACACCACGGGCATTAACCGAGAACACATTCTCAACGAGAATTGCGGCTCACAGCTGACCGAGAACGGTATACATTATCTCGCGAGTCCGAAACCTACACTGAGAGGGAATGAACGTCATATTTTATCTCGAGAATATGAAACTTTTACTCAATATGAAGACCGTTTGACAAATGATAGGGTGCACCATAATATTATTCGATCTCTTGAAGATGAACATGAGCATGAACAATGACTAGAGTCGGGACGCGAATATTACAATTCTTTGAGACAAGAACGATTAATAAGTTTGTCGAATGAAAGATTAAGAATTGAAAATATTCGGTCTCTTGAAACGGACGAACAGCGAGAGGCCCGTCTTACTGCAGACAGATTACGACATAGTCTTAACAGTCGCACGCGGAACGGCAAAGCGCGTACATGTGTTCGCTTTGAGCGTAAGCGAAAGGTCATTGTACGATAAGACAATGGCGTCCAAAGTGGTAAAATGTACAAATTGTAATATTGTGATAAGCGAAGTGCTTGCCTTTATACAAAACAAGGCAGATGTGATGGACGAGGAGAGCATTGTCCGAATTTGTAGTAGTGCCTTTACAGCTGAAGATATTACTAATGCAAAAAGTTTGCTTTTCGAGTCATTGCCCTCAGGTAAAAGAAAAAATATAAGACGTAGAGATGGAAAATTAACTCGGCGTACAGATGGGAAATCCCAAAGGGAGTTAGAAGACATCATTAGTCTTTTCAAAGAAACTGACCCTGATAGTGCACCCATTTTTGTTGCTCGTGACCTACAAAAACTTCCGCCGGTCACTTTCGATCATGTAGATGTAACTCGACTGCTGAAGGATATAGTTCTGTTGCAACAGGAGGTTAAGATCATCAAGGATAATTATGTAACCAAGACGCACCTAGAAGAGCTAAAGAAAGATAAATCTTTCTTAAAAACATCCACATCACCAGCTCATCATCATAAGGTAGGTAGAAGGTGCAGTGCATTCTTGTTGGATGTGGGTACTACGTTCGGCGACAGTGGGCCGATGGGCTTGTCGCACGAGTTATCAACAGCTGATGTACCGTTACAAACAACTGACGTACAGACAGAGACGGAAAAGATAGCTATCGCACAAGTAGCTAGTCGTGCTCGTGATAGTGTCGATGCACTCGCACCTGTGTCAGATATGCATAAGGCTGACCTCTTTACATCTGGAGGCGTGACTGCTTATAACGGTGCGGATGGGCGGCAATCATTCAGCGCAGGAGGCGCTAAAACAACTCCAATTCCAATGCAGAACTCACCGAGTAAAAGCAGGATGAATGATGACAAAACAATTGTAGTGAATAAGTTCTCTAACAATAATAACGCAATAAAAGATACATCTTGTGATGGTAATTTTCAGTCTTCGCTAACTATGGCCGAAATATTGAAAAAAGGTGAAGCTTGGAAA
Source organism: Parnassius apollo (assembly GCA_907164705.1). Classification (NCBI taxonomy): domain Eukaryota; kingdom Metazoa; phylum Arthropoda; class Insecta; order Lepidoptera; family Papilionidae; genus Parnassius; species Parnassius apollo. The sequence goes on from CAJQZP010001706.1 coordinate 1,253,261, forward strand.
AATGAAGAACCGCCAGAGGCCTGGATAAAAGTTCAAAAGCGCAGATTGCGTAACCGTTTTATAGGTAAGACAGGAAAAGCAGAAATAAAACCTGAGGAGAAATTTAAATCAGCGGACTTGAAAATTCCGCTATTTATATCTAACGTACATAGAGAGACGCTAGAAAAAGATATCGTTGATTATATTAGGAATAAAACTAACGAGTTAGTGACACTAGAAAAAGTGACTATGAAAAAAGATAAAGGATATAATGCGTTCAAATTATACGTGTCCAAACAAAAACTTGCTGTCTTTTTAAATGACAGTCTTTGGCCGGACGGCATCTCATTCAGAAGATTTGTGCATTTTAAGTACAGACATCAGGAGACCTCAGATAATGTGTAAAAAAAAAAAAAAAATCGTTCATGTATAGTACGGCAAAATTTACTACTTTTAACTGCAAATCTGTTAAACGCTCTTTGGAATGCGTAAGACACCTGTGTGAAAAGTCTGACGTGCTAGCGCTACAGGAGACATGGCTTCTACCTGATGACATAACGTTTCTGGGCGAGATACATCAAGACTTCAGCTATACCGGTAAGTCAGCGGTTGATACGTCGTCCGGTATACTCACAGGCAGACCCTATGGTGGTGTGGCCCTCTTGTGGAGGAAAAATGCGTTTGATTGTGTCAGTGTGGTCGAATGTAGTAGTGTGCGTCTCACAGCAATTAAAGTGTTCCATAGTGAACGAACTTACATAATATTCTCGGTTTATATGCCAACGGATTCAGTAGACAATTTAATAGAATTTACATCGTGCATGAGCGAGATAAGTGCTATTATTGAAAATGAAAATGTCGACTCTGTATTTGCGTTAGGTGACTTTAATTCTCATCCCGGTACATTATTTTGTAACGAAATGATAAATTTTTGCACGGATCAGCAGTTGATTTGTGTTGATTTGGAGGTCCTCCCAGCGGGCAGCTATACTTACACTAGTGATGCGCACGGTTGTCGGCGCTGGTTGGATCATTGCGTTGTAACTGAGGCCGCAAGGCGCTCAGTCATAGATGTCACTGTGCTGTATGATACCTACTGGTCGGATCATGTTCCATTGCTGATCGAGTGCAATATTAACTTATTGAGATCAAAAAATATGGTAAGCTATTTCTGTAATAATAAAATAATTTGGGGTGTCAGAAATAATAATCAAATAGAAACTTATAAAAAATTGTGTCACTCTAAATTAAAAGACGTAAATTTTCCACAGGAGTTTATGAATTGTTGTAATAATATATGTATTAATGATAATCACAAATTAATTTTAGATAACATGTACGGTAATATTGTTACTATTCTTAGAGAATCAGCTCAGGCAAGTTGTAATAACAAAAGGAATAAGAAATATGTTGTGGGGTGGAATAAATACGTTAGAGACGCCCACGGGGAGGCTCGACTTGCCTTTCAAACGTGGGTCTTATACGGTAAGCCATCTTCGGGTTATTATTATAATAAAATGTGTGAAACAAGACGGAATTTCAAGTCAAAGTTAAAATGGTGTCAAAATCACGCAGAGCAATTAAGAATGGATAAGATCGCATCAAGTCATTCGCAAAAGAAATTTAAAGAATTCTGGAATCTTACGAATAAACTGAATCCCAAGTCGAGCCTTCCCGCTAATATTCAGGGTCACAACCAGCCTGGAGACATAGCCAATCTATTTAAAGAGCATTTTAAAGTAGAGTCACCGCGGGGTCCGTCATCGAGTTTAATCGATGGTGGACGTTTTGCAGGTAGATCGTGTGTAAGGATCTCTGCCAAAGAAGTTTTTGAAGTAATTAATTCTATGACTAGAGGTAAGTCACCAGGGCATGATGGGCTTAGCATTGAACATCTGGTACATGCTGGTGCCCATCTGCCAAGAGTGTTGGCTATGTTTCTAAGTTTATGTATAGCTCATCAATATCTTCCGACTGATCTCATGAAGACAATTGTGGTGCCTATCATTAAGAACAGAACAGGAGATATATCAGATTTAAATAATTACAGGCCAATCTCACTAGCCACCATAGTGGCTAAGGTGCTGGACGGTCTGCTTGACAGGAAATTGAGAAAACACATTCATCTGCATGATGCTCAATTTGGGTTCAGACCTGGACTATCAACAGAGAGTGCAATTTTATGTCTTAAGCAGACTGTTCGGTACTACACAGATAGGAAAACGCCGGTGTATGCCTGTTTTTTGGATCTATCAAAAGCTTTTGATCTTGTCTCTTATGACATTTTATGGCGAAAGTTACAGGAGGAGACTGACTTGCCCCAGGAAATTGTCTCCGTATTTAAATATTGGTATAGTAACCAAATAAACTATGTGCGATGGGGTAGCAGCTTTTCTGAGGGGTATGGGCTGGAATGCGGGGTGAGACAAGGAGGGTTGAGTTCGCCTACGCTTTTCAGCTTATACATAAACCAGTTGATTGTGGAGCTCAGCAGCACTAAGGTCGGTTGTTCTATAGACGGAGTTTGCATAAATAACATAAGCTATGCAGATGACATGGTACTGCTGAGCCCCACGATAGGTGCACTCAGAAGGCTGCTAGGGATCTGTGAATCCTACGCAAAGACCCATGGGCTCAAGTATAATGTAACGAAGAGCGAGCTCATGGTTTTTAATTCAGGCACTAAAAGGCAGCTCACCATGCCTACTGTTAAACTCTGTGATAGTCCTTTGAACAGAGTCGTCAAATTTAAGTACTTAGGCCACTGGGTAACAGAGGACTTAGAGGATGACTTGGATATAGAAAGTTAACGCAGGGCGTTGGCTGTTCGCTGTAATATGCTGGCCCGCAGGTTTGCACGATGTACTAAAGAAGTTAAAGTTACGCTTTTTAAAGCTTATTGTCAGTGCTTTTACACAGGCAACTTGTGGGTCAGATACAAGCAGCGGACATACAATGTCCTGCGTGTACAATACAATAATGCGTTCAGGGTGCTGTTAGGATTGCCGCGTTATTGTAGTGCCTCTGCCATGTTCGTCGAGGCACACACGGATGGCTTTCATGCCATAATACGTAAAAGGTCCGCTTCATTAATGAATCGACTACGTACCTCTACCAACAGCATCCTGAATACACTTGCTGATAGGTGGGATTCTGCCATTATGAAACACTGGTTGAGCCTACATATAAAATTGAATAAATAAGATATTTGTAACGTAGAAGGATATTTAATTTGTTAAGTGTAAAAAAAAAAAAAAAAAAAAAAAAAAAAAAAAAAGTTAAATACTAACATTAGTTTTTAAGTACTTATTGTTCTACTAACATCTTTATGGACAAAGTCTGAAAATAAAGTATTATTATTATTATTATTATTATTATTATAGAAGATCAATCTACAAATTCGGTGGCGTGGTCCGACAGATATAAAAGTGGGTTTGCTTATAACCTCACAATTGATTACAGATCATCTTCTGTAATAGGCGATATGAACGTAGTATGTTCTTTTTGTAATGCTTCAAAGTGGAATAAGGAGTCGGGTGGTTTCTGTTGTTCTGGAGGTAAAATAAATTTGCCTTTGTTCGAAGATCCACCGGAACCTTTGAAGTCACTACTTTTAGGGGAACATGTGCAATTTATACAGTTCTTAGACAATATTCGCACTTATATTAGTGCGTTTCAAATGACATCCTTTGGTGCTCAACAAATCTCAGAAGGTCCTTTCATGCCTACTTTTAAGATACAAGGTCAGGTTTATCATTTGATAGGATCTCTTTTGTCTGTAAACCAACCTAAGTTTCTTCAAATATATTTTGTATCCGACTACAACGAACAGTCGAATATAAGAAATCAATATTTCCCGAATTTAAATACTGAACTTATTTCACAACTTCAGAACATGTTGCATCAGGTTAGTTCGTATGTATACAGTTTAAATCGGCATTAAGATAACAATTATAAAGTTGTTATAAATACCGATAGGCGTCCAACTCAGGAGCACCCTGGGCGTTATAACGTTCCATCCACGAATGAAGTTGCTGTAGTATTGGTCAACCAGGAATGTGGTAGGCGTGATATCGTTATCCGATCCAGAGACAATCGTTTGCAACGTATTTACGAAACCCACAGGGCTTACGATAGTTTGCAATATCGTTTGATATACTCTCGAGGGGAAGATGGTTATAATTTCTCTTTATACCAAACTGATCCGCGTACAGGCGCACCTAATTATAATAAAAAGATGTAATGCCTTCAATTTTATTGTTACCACTTGCAAGTGAGACGGAATAGATTTGTATACTTTCAACGTTTTCGTGGCTTATTCAATCAGTTTATTGTTGACATTTACGCAAAAATTGAAACCGAAAGATTAGTTTATATACGATCTAATCAAAGACGCTGTGGCAGGCCTGTAGATGGCGAGTCAGGTATTTTCAAAGAACATGTTCTTGGTAGAGTGTATACCGTTCATCCTAACAACGCTGTGTGTTTCTATTTGCGATTATTATTACATACAGTGCGAAGACCAACATCATTTATAGATTTGAGAAAAGTAGACGATGTTGTTTATCCAACTTATCATGCAGCTTGCCAAGCGCGTCGTTTTCTTGAAAATGATCATCATTGGGATGACGCTTTAGCAGAATCCTGTGTTAGTGATAATCCACGACGGTTACGCCATTTATCTGTAACATTACTCACATTTTGTAATTTGTCAGATACTGTACAATTATGGGAAAAATATAAAGAAAAATTTGCAGAAGACTTTCTTCGGAATATATCTCACAATGATGAAGGCGCAACTAATGATAATTTCCGTAATCTTGGCATAAATCTGTGCTTATTAGCTCTTCAGGAAGACTTAAGACTTAACAGCAGTAGGCGGTAAGTCAATCTGTGAATATGGTTTGCCAACACCAACTTCAGTCTGAGAGGTTACCAATAGGGAATTTTCCGCAGAGATTGGTTACGACTCAATGGAACTGCTGGCAACATTAGAAAACGGTGTCCCAATAATGACTGCAGAACAACGTTCAGTCTATGATCGCGTGTGCGAGAGTGTTCAGAATAATTTGGGAACAATATGGTTTTTAGATGCACCTGGAGGAACTGGGAAAACCTTTTTAACTAAATTAATATTAGCTTATGTTCGAAATCAGCGTAAAATTGCTCTTGCCGTGGCTTCATCAGGTATAGCTGCAACATTGCTACCAGGAGGTAAAACTGCTCACACTATGTTTAAAATACCAATTGATTTAGATATCACGGAAAGTCCAACCTGTAGTATTTCAAGAAATAGCGACAAAGCTAAGGTATTACGTGAGTGTAATTTAATCATATGGGATGAATGTACGATGGCCCACCGAAAAGGAGTAGAAGCGGTAGACAGAACTTTAAGGGATATAAGACAAAATGATCGACCAATGGGCGGTATCACGGTTTTATTTTGTGGTGATTTCCGACAAACCTCACCGGTAATACCACGTGGAACCCATGCTGATGAGGTAGGGCTTGCCTAAAAAGCTCTTATTTGAGGCGTGATATATAATCGGTACATTTGACTATAAACATGCGAGTGAGAACTGGAGATAACCCGGATGATCGTCAATTTTTGATAAATTATTAAAGATTGGTGAAGGTACCTATCCACAACTACACCAAGGAAAACTTATCCTGACGCCTGAGTTATGTTGTATAGTGCAATCCCAACCACACTTTTATCGTCGGTTTACGGTGACGTAACAAATATTAAATAGGGACAATTCTTGGCTATGCGAAAGCTCCATTTTAACTCCTCCCAATGACGAGGCATCTGAGATTAATAACAAAATACTGTCGAATATACAGGGGGAAAGCAAATTTTATAGTTCAATAAATAGAATGGTCAACGAACAAGAAGAAGTCACTAATTACCCGATAGAATTTTTAAATTCTTTATATATGCCCGGACTTCCTTCTCGTGAATTTTGTTTAAAAATTGTCATTCCGATTATTCTGCTCCGAAATTTAAGACCACCAAAACTTTGCAATGGAACTCGGCTAAAAGTAACCCAGTTGAAACAAAATATAATCGAGGCTCAAATTTTAACAGGTTGCGGTGTAGGAGAAACCGTCTTTATTCCCAGAATTCCCATAATACCAAATAATTTTCCATTCCACTTTAAAATAATGCAATTTCCAGTATCAGTGTGTTATGCAATGACAATTAATAAGGCTCAAGGGCAGACTTTTCGTGTCGCTGGAGTAGATCTCGGTTTCAGTTGTTTCTCGCATGATCAGTTGTACGTCGCTCTTTCCCGGGTTAACAGTTCTAGAAATCTTTATGTTCACGTGCCGGACGGGTCAACTTTCAACATAGTTTACTCGGAAGCTTTGCGCTGAAGTATTTTTGTTCTATAAGTACTTAAGCCTCATGTGAACGTGATCTAAACAATATTACCAATATATTAACTTAATAACACACAAGGAGTTACACTCCATCCAAAACCCAGCGACACTGTAACATATATAGGAATGACGTCTTAGCGAAAGTTGTTTAGTCTGATGGGCATTTCCTGTTGACTTACAAAAATGAAAGATCTAGAACGTCACGAATCGTCTCGCGAATCACGTTGTTTTCCTGTCCCCGGGCTCTTAGAATTCAACATCAGACGTTTCAGATCTTCGATTTTGACGACCCCGTTGTCGCTGGCATAAGCAACAGGATCCGCGTACGACGTCGCGGGCAGAAGCTAGTTTAAAATAAGATTTTCCACTAAGTATGTTTGCCTCTTACGACATCCACGGGATGATATGGATGTTCATACACCGCTACTACAGGGTAATGGATAATTTCTCAAAACATTTTATTTATCGAGAACGTCTTGCAATCGTCGTTTCTCTAGCGCTTACTTAACATTCATACAAATAATTCGATATTTTATTATAATTGTTGATAATTTTTATTTTTGGATATGAACATGGTAATCACTCTAAGTTATATTTACCTTCATTAAAAAAATATTGTCAATAGCCTAACCTACTATGTTTAGGCTTAACCATAGGTCTGACTAATTGGTCCAACACTGTCGTGACTTGAGTGGTTAAGCTGGTCACTCACAGATGTCTCTATCTTAACCCCTAAGGTACCGTGGACATGAACCTTATTTAAAATTGAAGTAGTCAAGTAGTATTAAAATTATGATAGATAGTTTTTAATAGATTCTATAAAAAATTAAAAAAGAAAATTTTCGATGTTTCTATAAATAAATATATCGATATATCGAATACAATAAATATTTGTCAAAACATCGAATCAATCTGATATATCGTACGGAAAACATCGAACAAATTCGATATATCGATATTAAGTGAATATCCCTATTCCCTATCAAGAAGTGTCAACTGTCAAGTCAACAGTCAACATTATTTTTTTATTATGATAGAATATGTGTTTGTGTGAAAAATAGCCGCTTAGCCGCAAAGTTGATTATGGTTATTTATTAAGGTTCCATTGTTTGTTGTTGATTTAGATAATATCTCTGTACGATGAACCTGTCAGAAGAAAACACTTTTTCAAATGGCTTGTTATATGTCGGATTTAATCAAGATCAAGGTGTGTATTCCATTTGTGTCTTGTTTTCCAGTAGTGGTGTATTATTTTGTCAGTCACGCGTATTGTGATTTCTCAGGTTGCTTTGCCTGTGGGACGGAGAATGGTTTTAGAGTGTTTAACAGTGACCCACTTAAAGAAAAAGAACGACAGAACTTTGCTGAAGGTGGTCTATCCTACGTAGAAATGCTATTCAGATGCAATTATATGGCCTTAGTCGGTGGAGGAAAAACTCCTTTATATCCACCGAATAGAGTTATAATTTGGGATGATTTGAAAAAAGATTCAGCAATATCATTGGATTTTAATAGCCCAGTTAAAGCTGTAAAACTAAGAAGAGATAGAATAGTAGTGGTCTTAGGTAACATTTTTTTATATTGCAAAGAATATTAGAGAATTATTAGTTATAACTCTGCTGTTTATTTAAAATTTAAATGTTACAGAGAACTTGATTAAGGTGTATACTTTTACTGCACAACCTTTATTGCTTCATGTATTTGAAACATGTCAAAATACTCGTGGACTTTGTGTTGTTTGTCCAAACAGTAATAATGCCTTGCTTGCTTACCCTAGTCGGAAAACTGGACATGTTCAGGTAAGGATAAGTATAATTTTTGATGCTGGGCTTACAAGCTTTTCTAATCTCAGCAAGCATCCACAAGCATGTAAACGGGGGTATTTAGTTGGGTAAGGTTTACAATCCGGTCGCCTGAATTTGGGGGTGAGGGGTGGCGTGGGGGGAGGGGGAGGAGTTGTAGAGTCACCCCCTACTTCCACTTTCTGCCGGACATGCTTAGTTTTTTTTTTTATTTATTTTTAAAAATCTCATTTTGAGGTTATGTTTCGTAATTTTTATGACAATTTTAACCTGATTTATGGGTAGAGAGAGTTGGAGGATGGAAGCCCCACGCCACTTAACGTGGTGCAGTCGAGGGAAGTCCGGTCGACGGAGCCCCGCGTCGCGGGGCTCCTACTTCTGAGTGGTTTACAAAAAAATAACCACGAAGAGGATGACGGGTCTATCGTCGCTTCGCTTCGCTCTCACACGACCCCGTCATCCTCTTCTAACCTAACCTGTCCGAGTCGGGGTGCTCCACGTCCCAGGCTCGCTTCGCGCTATTGCACTCGATATAACACCAAATTATTAACTTTCGTAACTACTTTAATTTATAAACATAATTTATGGCTGCCACCATTTGTAAGAAAAGATCTTTGCGATATTTAGCAGTATTCCGCCGCCACAAATATTTCACTATTCACCAAAATTCTGAAACTCGGAAGCAACACCATGACGAAAAGCTGTCAACAAAATGGCCGGCATAGCGATTTAATTTTACATATTTTTAAATCGATTCAAATCGAAATTAGATGAATCGATTCACAAAAAATCGAAATCTTAAAGATTGATTTCGCAAAAATCGTTTTTTTTTTTATTTGCGTTAAAAGTTTATATTTACGATATCAAAAGATACAATAAAGTACAGATAACATTGAATAATTAAATTAAAAACTGTCATTCTTTACGAGTTGGGGTACATTCAACCAATTGTAAATAATTTTGCAAATCTTAATAAAACAGAAAAAGATTCGATCTCGATTCTCTAGGGTGAAATATCGATTCACTAGATCGATTCAATACTATATATCGATATGACATTGACAGATGAAATGTCAAAAACGTAATTAAATTAGTCATTTACCAATATTTTTAAAAAATAATTAAAAATACTTCGACGCTGCTCCGGCAGAAAAAATTGAGTGGGGGTGCTTCAGATAAACCCCTTTGACTCCCTCACATTGACAGAATCTTCAAATTCAGGCGACCGAATTGTAAACCCAACCCATTTAGTTTGGTTTGTGTGAACTTTGAGAGGCTTGTTGCCATTCCAGTCGAGAGTCTGTTTCTAAACATAAATTAAAGTGCGCTTGCCACAAATTCGCACATTGGTGCACATTAGTAATGCTTGTATTTCACAAAAGATGGGCAAATTTCTCTGTAGCAAATCTTCAATCGCAAAATAAGTGGCTGGTGAACCATTCTGGAATATTACCAGTGTAAACCATGCATCTGTAGTCAAAATTATGTCAACTATAAAGAAAAAAAGAAAGTTTACTTACCAAATGTATGCAAAGCTAGTAAAAGAATTTAAAGCTGAAAAAGAAATAATAATGACAACTCCCTTCAAATATTTAAAGAAACCAAACATAATAGCTGAAATAAATTCGATGTCCTTCATGCTTGTCTGTTTAGAGCACACTAATGCATTCACAAGCATTTAAATGATTCCTAAATGCGAGTCTAGCATTTGTTTAGCCCTTGGGCTTGTGGAAGTTGGCTAAGACTTGTCAAGCGTGTAAACTTAGCGTTAAGATATTACTTGATAAAAACTTTGAAAACTCAGACATATTTTAGCTTGTAGAGTTAAGTAATCAAGCGGGATCAAGCAATACTCCTGAAGGTCATCTTATAAGTGCTCATGAAGCTCCACTTAGTTGCTTAGCACTTAATGTAGGTGGAACAAGATTGGCTACAGCCTCCACTAAAGGGACTCTCATCAGAGTTTTTGATACAAATAGTGGCCAGAAGTTAGCAGAACTTAGGCGTGGTGCACATCAGGTAATATTTAATTATGCTTTAATAAATTTTTAACTACAGTGGATTTCATTAATAACGACCTCGGTTGTAACGACTTTTTGGTTATAGCGACGTCAAACTTACATCCCTTGAATTTAAAGCATACTTTTGTAAGAAATTCATTCCGTAATAGCGAATTCCGTTATATCGTCAATTTCGGGTATAGGGACTTGTTTTTTTTATGAACCATTTATGACCGATTCCTAGAAATCCCTTGCAGATATTGCAACTGAGTCGGCAACAGCACAAAGACTCATTCATAAAACTATTAAGCTTTCTTATTCATTGTTTACATTCACAGATGGTCAAACTAATGCTTTGTTTGTATGTAGGAATATGTAGCATGTTTACGAAGTTAAACTTGTGAATCAGTTACATAGCAATTCCAGTGAGAGAACAAAGTAAATACAAAAATAATTTAGATGTTGAAGGAATTATGAAAATGGAATACACCTTACAGCATGCAAAAAAAACTAAACAGTGCACTATAACACATTTTTTCAATAACACCCGTGTATAACATAATTAAATAAATGATAAGTAAATATGTACATAACTTTTTATTATTTCGGACATAGAGACCTCCGGATATAGCGAGGACATTAAAGTGGTCCCTCCGCCATTGTTATAACCGAAATTCACTGTATTTCTTTTTCCTTCAAGAACATATTAGTTTAAGTAAGAAAAGAAAGAAATACCAAATTTAAATCAATCCCCCCATTGTGCTTAATTGTATTTTGTTCCGACACCCTCCCCTTGTTCACACGTCATTTGATTAAGGGACAACCTTTAAGAGGTTTTGTCCCCCCCCAAGATTTTTAGTTAGTTGAAGGGGCAAGATATACTTGATATTTATTGAACTAAGTTTAATTACTAAAAGTAATTTGGGGAAGCTCAATTATTTAAAAAAAATCGTTTTAATGACACCCCACTCCATAAGAAAACTTAACTAAAATGTTGCATTCCTTGTTTATGTATAGCAGCACTTGCAGTATACATTTCTAATAATTTATTATCCCAATTGAAGGGGAATTGCAACCTAAACTGAAGGGGATGCTCCAAAAAGCCATGGGTGCCCATCATCAGCAGTCAGCTAGAAAGCAAACAGTTTGATCCCCAGCTTTACCACTGAAAAAATCTTGATTAAAAACATGCTCAGTAGTTAAGGAATAAGGAAATCAATATGTCTAATAAATTAAAAAAAAACATTCCAAAGACTGGATTGAAGCCATGCAAATTTGGAGACTCTTATCTTGCCCTAACGACCTTCTCAGGTAGAAAGGGGAACTGTGCCCAGTAGTGGTGATGGTGGTAGTAGTTTACTACCCAGTATAACCTATTAATAATGCTGCAACAGAATCCTAAAAAATAATAATATTTTCTTGTTACAGGCTACAATATATTGTATTAATTTTAATCACACAAGTACTAACTTATGTGTAACATCTGATCATGGAACAGTGCACATTTTCAGTTTAGAGGATGACAAGTTGAATAAGCAATCCACTTTGGCAACTGTAAATTTTCTGCCAAAATATTTTTCTAGCAATTGGAGTTTTTGCAAATTTACAATACCAAATGGTCCTCCTTGCATTTGCGCTTTTGGAGTTGATAAGAGTTCTATAATTGGTAAGTAATGCATTTGAATTTAATTTAACTTTCTACAAGTGTTGAAAGTTTGCTTTTATTTTCAATTACTTTTTATTTTTAAATAATTTTAGTAGATGGTAATGTAAGAAAATAATACATACATTCTTATCATAGAAATATATTATGCAAGCTTGGAAATGATTTAATGTATAATAAGTTTCTATTGTATAGTTCATCATCATCGTCATTATTACAGCCCTTCACAAGTCTACTGTTGAACATAGGCCTCCCTCAAGGAATGTCACAAAGCACAATGCTGGGCCATCTGCATCCATGAACTTCCTGCATGTCTTACCATATTGTCACTCCATCTAGTGGGGGGTCGCCTATACCACCTTTCAGATATATAGTTATATTATTATAACTATAATATATAATGTCATATTATATAGTTTTATATTATAAATTATATATTTAGGACCATTATAAAATATATAATAACATGTAAAAATCATGTTTATTATGTATAACATACATGCAATTTAAAAATAGTCATAAATGGTGGATAGTACTTTTTTGGTATGAATAGCATAATTATTAATAACAATTTAATTTTTGCTTGATCTTCATTACTAACCCCGTTTCCGCGTTTCTGCTACCAAAAGCAGTGTCTGCACTACTGTGTTCTAGTCTCAAAACTATACCCTTGAGAGCCAATATAGTTATAGTCTGTTCACTAAGATAGTGTCGGTACACCAAGAGGAACATGATTGTTTTTAATTTATTATTTTTTACTGTGTTTGTTAAAGAAATGTTTTTATACTCTAAGAATAAAATAGAATACTATTGCATGCCTTAAGCACAAAGCGCATATGTATGTTCTACTAAGGCCTAAAATTCAAGAATCTGACGTTTTGTTGCATGAAATCATGTCTAACAATCATATTGAACATATAAATTATATAAAAACCCATTGTCGAAAAGATAAATGATTGTTGAACTTATACTTTTTTTAAGTCGATTAATTGCTATTTACATTAAATAGTGGTTTTAGTGGCTTATGGTGTATAGATTTATCAAATACGGATGGAGGGTTGAACACGATAACTTTTGAAAATATCAATTGTTCAACTCAATCTATTTTTAGCCTTTTTTGTTTAAATTCAGCATAAATATTAGCCCTCGGACACATAGTAGTGTCCATGAACTGCAGTTCACTTATAGTAAACTGCGACTAAATTTTTAAATTACAACCAATTCAAACCGATTTAAGTTCTCCAATCATTTTTACTTACCATACGGGCTTAAAAATATCCGAATCCGAATAATGTACGTGTGAGATGGCACGATATCGGCCGCTTTTTTTACTTCCGTTCTTTATTAGCACGTATTTTATCTATCTGTGTTAACCTTTTTTTTGTAACAACTACATTGTTTAGAGTTACAAAAAAAAGGTTAACACAGACTTTTGATTTATTACATTAAAATTTGGGCTTCACGTTAAAAAAAGATTGTAACACTTATTTCCTATAAAATTAAACCTAGGTGTCTCATATTTTATGCTGCCTGTCCAAAATGATACTTTTAATTCATATGGTAATATAAATATTGAGTTATTAAACCTTTAAATACGCCTAACTTAATTAAACTTTAATACTAAAGAGTCCTGTACCTAAATTTAAAGTATGTGAAGTAAAAAGTATGTTTATTGAATATTAAATTTCATTTTTAAAGATTTTACCTTTTCCTCGCCGATTAGCACTTCAACACACTTATATTCATCACAATGAACACTATTATCCTCCCATATTTACTGAAAATCTTTGAAAAAGCATAATTTTTTAACAAACACAACAAAAACAAACATAAACATTGAAATGTGAGGTGAACTTGCATATGAATGGCCCGCACCCCATTCGCTAGTCGCTAACGCACTCCTAAACAACTTCAGGGCAAAGCCAGGCTTGTGGCTCAATAGTAATTGCTATATAAACATTTCATAGTTATATTTTATTATAGTTCATAAAAGATAGCTTAGCCCATAAAGTATGACATTGACAGGTACTAAGAAATTCAGGACTTCATAGGCGTGATTTTACTGACACGTCCTATCCTAAACCCTCCCCCTCACACATCTCCCTCCATTTCCTGCTGTCGCAGAGATCAAGCTATCTTTTATGAACCATAGAGAACATTTTGCCACGGTTAGAAAGGGAGCGATCGTCTTCTCGAAAGCCCGGTAAAAAGCCCACGCGTGCGAGGGAGACAACGAATCGCTCAATTCAACTATCCTTATATGTATGACAGCAGTATTCCTAAGGCTACGAGGTCGAATAGAGCGCGCGGGAAACTTAAAATAGTTTAAAACAGTTTACGAGTTATTTTATTACTTGATATTATTGATTGATTCAGCTTGATAAGGCAAGCCGGGCTTCTGGGCTTCTATAGAGGCTTCGCCACTGCAATTAAGATTGAAAAGTTTTTCTTGATTTTATTGCAATTATTTGTATTTTATAAGAAATGTTTCTCATATCTATTTATAATCCAAGCATCTACTCTAAATTCTTTTTTATTTATTTATTAGCACTATTAATATCAAATGACCCTTTCCATTTCTCAGACCCCATGTCCATGCTAGTGTTACAAAAATAAGTGTCCATAGTTAAAGGTTAACACAGGTAGGTAAAATGCATGCCAAGAAAGAACAGAAGTTTAAAAGGCGACCGATATATTATCTCTTTTTAGCTCCGTATGGTAAGTAAAATTGGTTTAAAAACAAATGAGTTTGAATAGGTTGAAATTTGAAAATGTAGTCGCAGTTCACTTACAAAGTGTTTGATTTTTATAATAATATGATTTGTATTTATTGTTCTTGATAATATAAGTTATAACAGATATATATATATATATATATATATATATATATATATATATATATATATATATATATATATATATATATATATATATATATATTTAATAAATAATGTTTAAAATTTGAATCATGTGATATCTAATGATAAATCAAAAAATTTCAGTTATTTGTGCCGATGGTTCTTATTACAAATACAAATTTAACGACAAGGGTGAATGCAACCGAGATGTCTATGCTCAATTTTTGGAAACATCGGAAGACAGATAAATGTGATAGTGATTTTTTTCTATATAGAATAATATTGAAGGAAGTTAGTAATATATAACCAAAAAATTTATATCTTAACTTTATTTTGATATAAATGAAGTCGTACATACTTTCACAACACTTGTTCCTTACAGTTCGACTAGTAAACGTTAAAAGTAATATTATGCTATCATCATCATCATTTAATAGACTTCATATATTAATTAAATTGAAATAAAAAATATATTGGTCCTTTGTTGTTTTAAAAATTCCTTATGGAAAAATCTTTCAATTGCTTTATTATTTTTATTTGAAAAACAAAAAAGTTTAAATAAACAAACAATTAGTCTGTTCTTAACCAAAGATTAAATCAATTATATTTTTAAAATAATTTTCTGGTAACAACTATACTATTTTTATCATGTAAAATGTAAATTTCTAAAATATAACATAAAGATAAGTAATGGGGCAAGTTTGTAGAAAGTTGTATTAATAATTAAAGATACTATGATTTGACTTAACATGTTGTACATTTAAAACAAAACAAAAACTTCTATGTACTATACCTATGCTACTAGTTACTACTTCAGAACAAAAATCAGCTGTGGACCGCGCAGGCGCCGGCTGGGCGGGTAGCCGGCACAATAAATATGCCATGCAGTTGTATTATCATTTACCACAATTATTGCTTATATGCAAATGCTAAAATAAATTTAAAAATCATGTTGACACAGTCCGCACATTAACGACAGCGTATGTCGAAAATATCCTTCGCCGGTTTACAAAACGAAGAACTAGTCTTATCACCTGCTTGCTGTCGACTAAAGGAGTTACGGAGAATTGACCGTAACTTATTGCACAATGTATTGGTACCGTAGTGCCCGTCTAGTAGTATACATAGAAGTTTTGGATTTAATAAAATTTAAACCATTTTCATAGACAATGTTTTGTGATTATGACATAATTGTTATTGGAAATTTAATACAATTTGTATATTTATAACTGTTAATTGGTAATTATGATCAAAGATATTTTATAATGTTGAAAAATCCTTAAGCTTTCACACTTGAATGTAGGTAATAAACTTATAACATTTGATTCATTAACAGTAATATCTGTATAAATTAGCTTTATGTTAATATTGGAATAGCAAAACAAAAATGAGTTGTAGTTTTGTGAATGAATTTTAATATACACGTAATATTATCAATTTCAGACATTACATCATTGTATTAAATAGCCTTAATAAATTGATATACTGAAATAGTACATGAATTATGTATAAAAGTTATAATGGTGTGAACTATTTTACAATTATCACTACAATAAAGATATTTTTTGTAAATAAAATGTTGAATTAAAGTGGTATAATATTTTATCCTAACAAAAATTAATTCATTATTGGAGTTGTCAAATCTCCCCAAAAATTGAGCCTTGCCGAAGTTTTTAAAATGTAGATTTATGATTATTTTTGGTAACAATTCTGTCCAACGCTAGTTTTCTCTTCAAATTTTGTAAATAGGATTTTCTTAGATATACATTTTTAAAGGTTTATCTCGTTTTTAAAATAATTTTAAAGGAGGCATAAAAACAATTAGACTTTTGTACTTACAACAAAATCAGAATTTTACAATGGAGGTCAGTGTATAAAGTACATCATAATCAAAATTAGTAGAGCTGTATGTACCCCTTATAATCTAATTTTGTTGTTACCGGAAATATCAATAACACTTGCAGTGATACCATCACAGCTGTTAATGGCATGGCTTAGGGATCAGCTTAAGGACTTTACACTTCTTGTCTTAGGTAAATGGTATGCATAGTCAGATTAAATACAGGACATGTTATCAGTTTGCCGACAACACTATAATATATAAGTAGTTATTAGTGGAAAGAATATATTTCTGATTTTGGACCAATTACAGACTGAATTCGACAACCTAGCAAAATGGTGTCATGACGAGGGCCTAGTTTTGAATTCTAGTAAAACCAAATCTTTCATGTTAAATCGCCAGCCATAATTATCTAAAACAACAAAAAGAAATTATACATGCGCATAGTTGCCTTCATGATTTTTCCTCTAGTTTTTGTAACTGTCCTGTAATTGAATTTATAAAATTCATATTAATCACATGAACAAAAAACTTAGGCAGTTCTTGGCAAACTTATTTGTCTCCCGAAACAAACATAGCATCCACGTCTTTTTCTACAACCAGGGTGGCGCCATGTAGGGGTGAGGGTGAAATATTTAACAAATTTTATGGTGTGAAGAAGTTAAATTGTTAGTTAGAAAAGTGTGAAGATTAATGTTTCTTTCTTAAATATTAGTAATATTCAATTAAAAAACATTATTTTATTTTAAATGATAAACTAAACCACGGATATTTTCAAAACTAGAAGAATAAAAAAAGTTAAAGATGTGTAAATAATTAAAAATACAACACACAGGTACAGTACTGAGGTATTGTTTTGTGTATAAACATACACTAGAAACCGAAAAACTTATTTAAAATGCAACTTTTCAATGATGATGACACTGTTTCCATCTGCGTGACAAATAAGTTCACCTCACTCCTGACTACGGTGACATCTGGTGAGCGTAAGATTATAAGCCCTCGTTGTAGTCTACTTTTTAAATAGGTATTTAAAATTCGAATCTAATGACGAAAAATCGATCTATGGAGGAGGCCTATGTTCAGCAGTGAACTCTTGATAGGCCGTAATGAATGAATGAAAAAGAAAAATGCTCTTACCACAATATATGAAATTAATTTAAAATCATTACATAATTCATTGGGGATTTTTAATCAAAAGCATAACTATTTTTTTTTAAAGAAACTGCAGAATTGAGGTAAAATTAATATTAAACATTAATTACGGTATAGCTTAACAAAATTTAATACGCACTTCGGCAGTAGACAGAGGTAACGTGTTGGATTTTTGAAGTGAAAGCTTCTTTAGGCACGTCGGGCATTTGGGTTGGGGGGAAAAGTACTGAACGCGCGTGACTGTCATTTATAAAATTACGTAACGTATTTATAAATTTGTTTGTATTATATAGATAATATCATTATTTTTCATGTCATAATGTTCAAAACAGCGCAATAATTGAAAATTTTATTGCACTAATAATATGTTGATAAAAATAATTTCTAATAAAAATACTTCCAAAAAATATTTCTTACCAACCCATAAATTATTATTATTAAGTTTGTGAAGCTAAGTAGTTTTCATTTTTGACGTGCAATCACCTCACAGTTTTGCTGGTGAGTGATTACCGCCGCCCATGAACAACTGCACCACCAGGGTAATCGCAGATGCGTTTCCGGCCTTTAATAATTATGGGATAGTGTTTAATAAGTTCACAATTTATGCCTATAGTGACTATAGGTATAGACATGTATCAATCGTGGATGATTCGTTAATTTTACCCAGGTCGCATCGAAGTATTATTGCATTACATTTTTTGAATGATCCGAATCAAGCGATTGACAGGATCTACGACCAAAGAATACATTAGTGTCCGACGAGCCATAATATTGTGTAGCGGGTCTCACAGATCACAGAGTATGAAAACTCGAAATGATCCATTTGAATGATCGACCCGATTCGTAAGACTAATCAATATTTGAATGAATGACACATGCCTCCTATAGTCAACTATGTCTCAGCATTTCAAAATGTTATTATTTTGTATGGTCTACATTCTACATGTAGCTAAAGTGCAATGTTTAAAAAATTATTTATTGCTTACTTTTAATTATATTGTGCTCTTCATATTTATTATGTATAAGATTTAGACTTAATTCCTGATATTTTTTTATTTTAAAAGTTAGTTAGTTTTTGTTTAATATATAACAGAACTCATTTATTAAAGGCGATTATAAAATAAGAATAGTCTATAAAACACATCCCTTGTTTTTGATCGGGTAAACTGTTTCGCACTACGAAGTAAACACTTCCTCCATAGATAATTGCATAAATTATATAAAATTCTTATAATTACATTGTTTAGTTTTACGCTTCTCTTTCTTTTACAAGCTGTTTTGCAGTAAATGAAGTGCATGAAGACCCCTTTTTTCAAAACAAAATAAGTACCAGTTCATTTAGTTTTTACATTTTAATCCTAAGTTGCTGAATGAATAGTTGTAACATAAACTGTTTTACATGCACTTCGTATGTAATAAATCGGATCGTTACAGAGAACAAAACGTGTCTTCAATATGGGATGGAATATAATCAGACATGAAATAAATTTTAGGTTTTTAGGGAGAGTTAATCTTCAACCATAAAGCAAATCTGCTCATATTTAGACTTTTGTAATTATTTGCCGAAATAATGTGATTTGAGGAAAAAGCCTTTTTCTTTTTTGAGAATAATATATAAAGGAGCTAATAGTCTATCCTGATGGTTAGTGGCTTTTTAGGCCATGGACACCTGTAGACAAGTTTAATCAAAAGGGGCTACATAATATGTTTTTTAATTTCTGAAAACTGGGTCAGATTGCCTCATAGTCCTATTATACAAGGTATTCTCGCTTTCGTACCGCAACACATTTGTACGTGCACAGCTAATTAGTGGAGAAAATAGAGAGGACAGTGATATATAGACTCCTAGGCAAGAAAATCAAATTCACGAAACCGCGAATAATTTTTTAGGGAGCTTAAATATTCCTATGTATTTTAGCGATTTTGAGTTACCAACATTAAAGCAAAATTGTTTTTATCCGAATTATGTGATCACATAGTATTCCTTTTTTAAGAGTCTGAAATTAGTTATATTCAAAGAAACTAAATTGATCTCCTTAAATATCTATAAAGCTTGTATTTTAATGCAGTAATATTAACACTGCATTTAATATTAATTTTCTAACTTTACACAATATTATAATCTTATTTTCAATGTTATATTTGAATTGTTTATTGAATTTTATTAAGTAATTATGTCTTGATTATGATTCTCTGTAATTCATAAATAAAGTGAAATATTAAACAATGGCTTATTTTTAATTTAACTTTCTCAGCGCTCCTTTTATAAAATGTGAAGAATTCGGTCTGATTTTCAAGGAGAAATCAGGGGATACGAGATGATGTTTTCGTCAATTTTATAGTGTGACAACGCACTATTATTAATAATTAAATTATATATGGAGTAATATTGTTAACGACAACGATTGAAATGTATTTATATGTATAAAGTTAAATACTTTTATTTCTAACATTATTAGAGTAAAGGCTTCCTATTGATTTAAAAAGGTTAATTAAATGTGCTAAAACAAGGTTAATATAAAAGTTGTTGCACTCAAAGAGAATATAATCACTTTACATAAACACGTTTAGTTGCACTATACAATGCTACGTCATATAATTTTATTATAACAGGAAAGTGGGTCAAAATATATCTATTCTTTAGAGCGCATTCATGTAATGCATAAATCTTGTTGTTAATATCTTTGAAACTACTGTTCCAAATTTAAAAATAATAATTTCCAATTTAATGATATACAGAACAATGTTTGAACCAAATCCAAGGTAGTTGATTTTTTATAGATTATTCGATTCTCTGCCTGACACAGTGAAAGCCCCAAATTATCTATATCTTTTAGGTCATTGTAAACTATGGATAAATTTATGAGTTTGTTTTTGTTTATAGACATATGAGACAAAGACCTCTAAGATTAATCTTTATAATAACAGAGTTGGGCTTTAAGTTCCATTTAATATAAAATACTAAGAATAAGAAAGTAAGGTCTATTTATTATAACGGGTTGTAGCACGAATGGGTCGGCTCGACCGGGGAAGGACCACGCTCTCACAGAATACCAGCGTGAAATAGTAGCTTAATGCTGCTGTATTTCGTATGGTGAGTGTAGAGAACCGGAGACCCTTTTTACTGGAAACGAGGCATTCCATCTTAGTCCTCACGGGTGACAACGCATCTGCATTTTGATTCGTAATCGAGGATAGATGTAGATGTCTATGGGCCACAGCAACCACTTACCATCAGGTGGACTGTGTGCTCGTTTGTCACCCTATACTACAAAAAAAAACGGGTGAGGAAAAAGTAATCACAAAAATACAAAGTACAGTGGAAACTCGATTAACCGTACTAATTGTTGCCGTTAGGGATTCGGATAATCGAAAATCCGGATAATCGAATGTATGAAGAAAAGCTGGTTTTTTGCATTTGTAGTACATACATACATAATGTTATGTGTTTATTAAAAACAAGAATATCAACGAAAATCAATGTTTAATTTTTTTTTGTTAAAAAAAGAAATTATTAAGAGATACATTTTTCAATATACAGTGTATGCACTTATTTGAGTGTACATACATATTTTCTTAGATTACACACAATTGCAAGTGTACAACAAAATTGAATCGGCATTTTTCTTAATATCACTTATTGTGGATGTACCTACACCAGAGTTCCCCAAACTTTTTTGTGTCGTAGACCCCTTGCCATGTTTTTCCGTGTTGGGTAGACCCCCTACTTACCTGATATTGATTTCCTGTAAATTCTAACAGTTAAATTGTAAAAACACATTTAAACAAAATTTAAATTAAACACTCAAAATAAAATTTTGTATCTGTTATGTAAAATATACGTAGCATTAAATAAACATAAAATAAACTATAAATAAAATAACAGTGTGATATACTATCTGTTTATTATTTTTTTAAATATTTTCTTAGCACTTTCCTTTTCAAGATTCAGGAAACGAATAAACGTATTTGTCCCACATTCGTATTTATAGAGTGACGAATTGAACAAGTCAGTGCAAGGTAGCGAAGCTCTGAGACTGTGACTCTCAGGTTTTTACAAGTTCAAAATGTATTGCGACCACAAAGCGAATACCAACATCCTACAACTTACACAATTTTATAAACATATATAATAATTTTTTTTACTTCATAGGTACTTTTATAAATAATGTATATGTTTTGATATTATAAGATAGTATGATGTAAGTAAATAGGTACTATCAGTGTATGTGTTGAGATCCACTATCGTGGACCCCCAAATTTTTTTTCGCTGACGTAGACCCCTTGCAGGTTGTCATAGACGCCTAGGGGTCGATATAGACCACTTTGGGAATCACTGACCTACACCATACTTATCAGCTGACTTACGACCAGTTTCTCCTTTTTTTATTGAATCAATAATACGGGGTCGCCCATAAGTCCCTTGAAATGTAAAAAAATAATTAAAAAAACTAATGACATTATGAAAAAGGTTTTTGTTTTGTCATAATCCTTATAAAATGGGAATTATTTTTTGAAAATTACATCATCTAAATGTAATCCGTCACGATCGCGGCACTCCTGTAAGCGACGTTTAAAATTATCCATCACTGCGCGGCAAGTAACCTCTGTAACGTTTGCCATTTCTCTTTGGATATTTTCTTTCAGGACGTCAATTGTCCGCGGGTTGGTTTCGTACACTTTAGTCTTAAGATAACCCCATAAGAAAAAGTCCATTGGGGTCAGATCTGGACTACGTGGTGGCCAAGGAATATCTCCTCTTCGAGAGATCACTTTATTAGGGAAAAGTTGACGGACGACCGGCGTAGCGACGTTAGAGGTATGGGCAGTTGCTCCATCTTGTTGAAACCTGGTCCGCGTATTGAAGCCTGGAAAATTCTGCAACTCTGGTGTAAAAAAGTCCTGGATCATAGCTACATACCGTTGTGAAATAACAGTAAGCGCGCGGCCTCTGCCGTCCTCAAAAAAGTAAGGGCCTATAATGCCATGCGCTGACATAGCTGCCCAAACTGTCACTTTAAGGCTATGTAAGGGCTTTTGATGTTTGCGATTTGGATTTTCGCAACTCCAGTAGCGACAATTTTGCTTATTGACATGGCCGTTGATGTGAAAGTGAGCCTCATCAGAGAATAACACGTT
Source organism: Parnassius apollo (assembly GCA_907164705.1). Taxonomy (NCBI): domain Eukaryota; kingdom Metazoa; phylum Arthropoda; class Insecta; order Lepidoptera; family Papilionidae; genus Parnassius; species Parnassius apollo. The sequence continues at coordinate 1,276,081 of CAJQZP010001706.1, forward strand.
ATTAAACGAAGTAAAGCGGTTCAACATTTCATTTGCGAAATTTAGTCTGTGGATAGTGTCAGTATCTTTTAATTCCTGTGCTATTTGAATCTTGTACGGGTGAAGATGTAAATCTTTCTTTAAAATTCGCTGTAACGATGTTCTGGGTAAGTTTAATGTACTGGAGAACGCTTACGAGTAGACTGGGTAGGATTTTCACGAATTGAGTGTTTCACTACATCGATGTTTTCTTCCGTCCGTGATGTCCTTGGTCGACCTGACCGTTGTTTATCCAACGTCGAACCACTCTCTTCGAACTTAATAACCCAGTTCTTAATCGTTTGAACACTTGGAATGTCTTTAAAGTTGGGTAAATTCTGATATTCTCGAAATTTACACCGCGCAATGGTAGCCGAATCATTGTTTCGATAAAACTCGCGCACACAAAATGCACGGTCCGCACCGGTGAAACGCTCCATGACGACTGAATTCCCAGAAACCGTTGGTACTCCCCCCGCACCGCGCGCGTCTCTCATGCGCGCCTTTCGTATTTTATTCGAAATTTACATTTCTAACGACTTATGGGCCACCTTTTATTTATTTTGTCTTTAAGCGATAACACCACTCTCTTACGCTTTGACATTTTTAAATATTTAGACTAGACACGCACGTCAGAGCGGAGTAACAATTGCTAGCTAACTAAAACAATAACAAAAGTTTTGTTATTATTTTAGTTATTGTTGTTACGAAACGCAAACCCGCAGGGCGCGGTCGGGGTAATGCCAGTACCGACACGTTCATGCTTGCATAAATTCGATATGTAGTACATATGTTACACTTTGTAACTTGGCTCAATATGACTTAATTATTTAATTGGTCGCGGTTGATAGTCCGGATAATCGCTATAGTTTATAGAATGAAACCACGATTTCACGAGTAAATTAAAGGCGTTCGAAGAACCGTGCCGCGTGCAACGAATGTATGTGCGCAACTGTCGAAGGAATGATTTCCGATAATGTACTTGTAGGTGCAGCGGTTGATCGAGAGCGCTTCTTACTTAATTTATTTCTAACATGACGGTACACAAGAATTAAACAATATACATAATATATAAATAGCATTAGAGAACAAATAGTCACCTTCAATTTCTGCCTCCTTAGTGCTAACTAGTTATAGTTCGGCCGTTCAGAGAATGCGTTCCTGACACGTCGCGATTGAACTGACGACGTAACTTTATAATGGCGTTGCAGTTACGTTAAAAATATTTTTGCTGCTTGTTTACCGTTTTAACAATTGAAGCAACATTATTATATCAATAATCAATGAACGTTATAATTTTGTGCCAAACTGAGTGTCAAATAACTTGGTAAACAATATTTTTCTAAATCTATACTGCGCTATTACAAGGTTATGTCAGCGCTTTATATTTGCAGTGCTGTGCTAACAATAACAGGCAATAACAGTATCGTAATCTGTTCTTATACAGTTATACTCTATAAAATAATACGTTTTGTTTTTCTTTTTTAAGAATTTGAAAATAATGGACTACAAGATAACTTTTATTAAATATAAAAATAAAACTACGACCAAACCGAACGCGCGAAAGAAAGTAGCATTTTTATATTTAGGTTGAAAATGGTAACCCCAAATGGCGTTATGGGCCGCCATTTTGTGACGGTAAAACAGTCATTTGTTGTCATTTCGTGCGAATAGACCAGGTTCTTCAAGTGTTTTCGATCTGTTTTTATTTGATTACCCGGCTTTCGTTTAATGGACTGTTTCTGCTTTTCAAACTGACATCGGCGCTAAATCGGACTTCGATTGTGTTTTGTATTGCGTTCTTTTTACTTTTGGTGCATAATAATGCCTAAACGTGTACAAACACTGTAAAGTGGAGCCCGTGAGTTAATCATCAAGCTGCAAGATTACTTTGAGTGGGAGCGGCAAAATGGCGGACCCCTGTTACCTGTCGAACAAGTACAAAAACGCGTCTCTCAGGCGCTTGGAGTTAGCAAACGAACGATAACAAATATTAATAAAGAAAAGTTCGGCTCTACTGGCACGGAAGATAATATTTTACGTACTCCGAAGAAGAAACGTAGAACTAAACCCGTAACAGATATTGACACCTTTGACGCCGATGCAATCAGAAATCATATATATGGTTACTATTCCAGAAATGAATATCTCAACAGGAAGAAGCTTTTGGCATCGTTAAGAGAAGCTGGACTGTTTAGCGGGGGTAAAACTGCTTTAACCAAAATCTTAAAAGATATTGGTTTTTCGTATAAAAAAACAGACAAAAGAAAAATTTTATTAGAACGATACGACATAATTTTAAAACGTTTGAGAGAGCTAAAATATTGATAAGTTTTTTGAGAGAAGCTAAAAATATTAATAACTGGGATAATGTCGTGTTCATTGACGAGACATGGCTAAACGCCAATCACACGGTTTCCCGTTCTTGGACGGATGATACACAAGCGTCGACGTCGAAAGTACCAGTGGGTATGGGGGCCCGTCTGATAATATGCCACGCAGGTTCTGCCAAATACGGCTTTGTGGGGAACGCATTACTGGCATTTCAATCAAAAACCACAAATGACTACCACGAGGAAATGAATGCCACTACATTTAAAGAGTGGTTCCAGAACGTGCTTTTGCCCAGCCTACCAGAGCCTTCTGTAATATTCATGGATAATGCCTCCTATCACTCGGTTCAAATACAGAAACCACCTACCCAAGCTAATAAAAAAGAAGAAATGGTGGCTTGGTTACAAGCAAAAGGCATTGACGCAAATATGCAGATGCTAAAACCAGAGCTAATTAAATTAGTTAAAGAAAATAAAGCGGCAAATGTGCGATACGAAATCGATGAACTGGCTCTGGAGTACGGTCATCGCGTTGTAAGAATTCCACCGTATCATTGCCAATATAACGCGATTGAGCTAATCTGGGCTCAAATAAAAGGTTACGCCGCCCGCCACAATACTTCCCCACCATTCAGCACGAAAAAGATGATGACCCTATTAAAAGAAGCCTGCGGGGAAGTCACAAGAGATGACTGGGCAAAGGTTGTTGAGAAGACTAAAAACCTGATTGTAGAACATTTTGACCGAGATATCAGGATTGATTCTGTTATTGATAATAATATAATTATACACGTAGGCGAAGATGATAATGAAGACACCAACTCCTCAAGCTAATCGGAGTCTGATTAATATTCTGTACGCACATTCAATTCAACGTACTTTATTGCATAGAAATACAGATTATAACTTTGTAACAAAGAATAAATAAAACAATTTTATTATATTAAGAGGGCATATGCGTTTCGCGTCGAAAACTACATGTTTTATGGTTTTTCCAAAGGCGATATCGTAACGACGTGAGGAGATTATTTGCTGAAAATTAGGGCTTTAGAAAGATGAAGTATTTATTTAGTACATAGCAGTGCAAAATCATAGTTTTTAATGACGGTTTTTTAGGGCGAAGACAATCCCTTCACTGTGTTTTACGAAAATATGCATCAGAGTTATCTTTCAGGTTGAATACAACCATTATTATAAGCTAAAATACTTTATTTTAAGAGTTATTATAATGAAAATATATAGTCTTTTAGGGTATAGCAAAACCTAAATTACGATAATATTTCGATTTAATATTATAAAAAACTCACCAAAACTGTCTACTTCAATGTAATTTTTTCCATGTATTTGCTTATAAACATATCTATTTTAATTATTTTATCAAAATACATGTAATGTTAAATATCCAAAAAAAATTTTTAGCTCGTTTTATTTTGTCAATTATTTTATATAATTATTTTAAAAATACTATAAAACATCATGCGCAGACGCAGTTCGATTCGATTCCGCCTGTGGCATCGCTTCCGAGCGGTTGCATCCAGGTAGTCCACGCTTTCGTTCCTGTACGGTAGTGCTCCCCGCTCTCGCGCCCCCGCTGTCCCGCTCGCGCTGTACAGCGCCGACGCAGTGCTCAGTCCGCCGGCGGCACCGTTCTCGGACGGTCGCCTCCAGGTGGTCCGCGCTCCCGTACAGTACGGTAGTGCTGTCGCGCTCTCACGCGCCTCCGCTGTCCTGCTCACGCGGAACAGCGTCGAGGCTGCCGGTGAGTCACTTTTTCGCTACAGCTCTTGCCCCCCTGTCTTCGGGCAGGGAGGTCTGACTGACCTTCGCTTTCTTTTCATTTTTCATTTTCACTTGTCATTTCATTTCATTTGCATTTTTTTTTTTTTTTTTTTTTTTACTGTCTCCTTTATTTTCTTGTGTTCTTGTTATTCTTGTATTACGTGTATAGTGTGTCGTAGTACGTCTCGCGATCTAGTCCCTGTTCTACCGAGAGCAGGGACCCGTCCTCATCTTTGCTTTCTCGCCTTTAGCTTACTTATCCTAAAATGGCCAACTCCAGTTTTACTGAGTCCCTAGCCGCCCTCATTAACCAATTCGGTTTAAACGGCAATGAGACGGTCCTCGCCGCCATCGCCACCATCGCCGCCCAGGCTCCCACCCCTGCCCCTCAGGCACACCATCCCGCCGCCGGTAATCGCATCTTACCTCGAAACGAGGAACTCTTTTGCCCAGCTCGAATCTGCCCCCTTAGAAATGGAGTACGCATGCTCCGAATCCTCGGCGTCTACCTCCCGGAAGAGGCCCGCCACTACCCTAGGCTCCGGTTCATCGGAGTCCTCTGACTCCGACGGAACCGGTGAGTCAAAATTCACCACCGTCACCTCCAAGCGCAACGGAAAGCGCGCCGCGATGAAACGCACCCCCCTATTTCAGCGGCCCCTGCCGCTCCTTCAACTTCCGCAGCCCTTGACGCTGCACCCGTCCCACTGATGTCACTAGACATCCCCACTCCATCTAAACCAGCCTCTCGTTGTGCTCCAGTGCTGGCGAAGAAGCAAGTCCCGCCCCCCTGTCTTCCTAAGAGACAAGGCAAAGTTCACCCAACTGTCTAAGACCTGCTACGACGCAGGCATCAAATACGATAATGCAGTCAACCTCGGGGAGGCAATCAAAATCATCCCAAGCTCGATCGAGGACTTCCGCGCAAATCACCAGGCTATTCACAGCCGAACGCATCTCATACCACACTTACGCTCTCCCTGAAGAGCGTAAAGTCAGGGCCGTCATCCGAGGCGTCCCCTTCGAGTTCTCCAACGAGGAAATACTCGAGGACCTTAAGTCCCAAGGTTTCCCAGTGGAAGCAGTGCACAAAATGCACAACCGTACGGGCAAGAGATACAACCTTGCCCTCGTAATCTTGTCCAACGTGCCGGAGGCTAAAGCCATCTTCCGGCAGGTGCGCACAGTGTGCGGCCTGTCAAGGGTGAAGGTAGAGCCCCCACATAGGCCCGGTTTCCCGGCGCAGTGCCACCGCTGCCAACTTTATGGTCACGCGGCGGCCAACTGCTCCGCCCCACCCAGGTGCGTGAAGTGCCTGGAGCCACACAACACTAAAGAGTGTCCCCGGCCCAAAGACGCCGAATCCCCGCCCGCCTGTGTCCTGTGCAACCAGACAGGACACCCGGCGAACTACAAGGGTTGCCCACGCGCACCTCAACCTCGCCCCAGTAGGAAAGCTCCACCGCCGGTGAATGACCGCACTTTCCCGGCCCTCCATCAACGGCCCCGTCAGGGCCCCTCTCAGCCTATCCAGGGCTTCTCTCGACCCTCTCAGGGTCCCCCTAGGCCCCTCAGGGTCCCCCTAGGCCCCCTCAGGGCATAATTCGGCCCCCTCCGGGCTTCTCCAAGCCAATGCAGCCTCCAGTCTTTCCCTGGGGGCCCAAAAAGGCAGACCCACCGCGGACAACCTCGTACGCTCATGAAGCAGAGCCCACAATCGACGACTACAACACGCTATATTCCGCTATTAGGAATATCGACGTTAGGGAAATAACAGTTGTATCACGCAAACTGCGCGCGGCCAAGTCCCCCCAAGAACGTCTCCTCGTTCTTGCGGAGCACAATAACCTTTTGTTAGCGTTGTAAGTTAGGTTAACTTAATTAACTTAACTTCAATGACTGAGAGAATTAACCTACCAAGATCTCACGGTCGTATCAAACCTAAGGGTTTATCGCTTGTATCATTTAATATTCGCGGCTTGCGAAATAACCTCCCAGAGCTCAAGCTCTTTCTTCGGAATCGTGAAGTCGATTTCCTCCTCCTACAGGAAACCAATCTCAAAGATAAGGACACTAGAGGCCTTTCTATTAAAAACTTCTCTCTTCTTCGTAACGACAGACCCGACCGCCGAGGCGGCGGAACGGCCATCTATTACAAGAAGACACTTCATTGCTCGCCCATTTCTACTCCGCAGCTTACCAACATGGAAGCCACGGTATGCAGGCTAGCTATGACTGGACATCAGTCCATCCTCATAGCCTCCTGTTACATCCCTTCAGGAACCTATCCCCTCAAAAAGGATTTTGAGGCCATTTTATCTTTAGGCAACTCAGTCATTATGTTTGGAGATTTTAACTCCAAGCATACTGAATGGACATGCCGCACTACGTCCCCTAGTGGCAAGATACTGCTCGATATCACGCAGTCTCTTGATATTACCGTCCATAGTCCTCTCGGTGTTACTCACTTCCCCGATAACACCGATCACGCCCCCGATGTGTTAGATTTTGCGTTACTCCAAGGAGTTTCTCTCAACCTCAGAGCAATCGAGACACTAGACGATCTAGGATCAGATCACCGACCGGTCTCCCTCATTCTTGGCCATCAGCCACCTCCCCCAACACACACGAAAACCTACACTAACTGGAAGGGATTCAAAGAGTCCCTAGCTAAAGCTCTGGACTCACAGGACTCTACCATCTCCCTACCGTCGGACTTAGATAGTCCCGAAAAAATCGACACCGCGGTCGACTCGCTCTCCACCCTTATTAAATCCTCCCTTAAGGAGAACGAAAGGGTCGTCCCGGTTGCTAACAATAGTGGGCTTCCCCTACATATTAGCAACCTATTAAAAGCCAAAAAAGCTGCTTTCCGGAGAGCAGCAAAATATCCCACCCCCGAATATAGGCGCGCGGCCAATCGTCTTCAACGAAAACTCCGCTTCCGCCTCTCTGAATTTCAAGATCTCGAAAAGAGTAAGCTCATGGAGAATATCTCTCCATCTCACACAGCGTACTATCAGATGGCTAGAGCCCTCCGCATAGACGCTATCACCCACACTCCCCCTCTCTCCCGTCCCGACGGCACGGTTGCCTTCGAGGACGAGGAAAAGGCTGAGTGCTTTGCAGATAGCATTGCCGCTCAATGCTCTCCCAGTTCTCAACCCGTCGACCCCTCACACGTCCAGGCAGTGGAGGATGAGGTCCGCCGCCGGAGCTCACCCCCCACGGCCTCTGAACCTATCTCTGTGTCCAATGATGAGATCTCATCCCTCATCAAAGGACTTAAGCCTAAAAAGGCTCCGGGCGCGGATGGCATCTCCAACCAAGCCCTAAAACACTTTCCCGAGCAGGTGTTAACCTTTTTATCTATTATCTTCAACGCCTGCTTCAACCTTAGTTATTTTCCCACTACGTGGAAAGAGGCTACTGTGATTGGAATTCCCAAGCCAGGCAAGCCTCTCAACCTCCCCCTCCAGCCATCGCCCCATTAGCCTCCTCAAGGCAATGGGCAAGCTCTTCGAAAGAGTCATCCAAAGTCGTATGAGGCGCTACCTGTTTCCCACAGACGGCGACCCTCTTATCATTCCCCATCAATTCGGCTTCCGAGCCAAACACTCATGTCCCCAACAAGTTCACCGCATTGTGGAATATATCCTCAGCGGTTTCTATCCTCGTCGTCATAAGACCATCGCGGTCTTTTTCGATATAGCCAAAGCTTTCGATAGAGTCTGGCACACAGGCCTCATCTACAAGCTCTATAAAATAGGTCTCCCCGATCGTCTAGTTCGTCTCGTGGCCTCCTATTTAAAACATCGTACCTTTCGTTTCAGACACGAAGGCACGCTCTCTTCACAGCGAACTATCAAGGCTGGTGTCCCTCAGGGCTCAGTACTTGCTCCTCTGCTGTACATCATATTCACCAACGACATTCCCATCCCGTCGAAAGGTGTTCAACTCTCCCTCTTCGCAGACGACACTGCCATCTACTGCAAAGGTGTCTCACTACCCTTCATACGGAACAAGATCCAAAAGTCAGTTGATGACCTAGGAGCTTGGTTCAAAAAATGGCGCATCGATGTGAACCCGGAGAAGAGCTCCGCCGTTCACTTCGATTATAAACGACGCCGTCTCAAAAACACTCCACCAATACGTATGCTAGGGACCCCTGTCCCCTGGCATACGTCCGCCAAATATTTAGGTGTCACTCTAGACACAGGGCTCACTTTCAAGCCCCACGTCAAAAGAGTAACCCGTCACGCACGTTTTTATCTGAGTAGGCTCAACAGTATGTTGGGCCGACACAGTAAAATGTCCCTTCGAAACAAGCGTACACTCTACAAGGTATGTATACGACCAGTCATGTCCTACGCGGGCCCCGTCTTTGCCCACGCAAACCCTAACATTTTAAATGAACTCCAAATAGTTCAGAACCTCTTCTGTCGTCGAGCTGCGAACGCACCGTGGTACGTCCGCAATGCCGACCTTCATCGGGACTTAGAGCTCCCAACAATTCAACAATTTTTTAAAAAACTCTCTGAGAACTTCTTCAAAGCCTCAGAGTCGCACCCAAACCACTTAATTCGTGAGGCAGCTTCTTATGCAGCCCCACCCCCCTCTCGCTATCGTGTCCGCAGGCCGAGAAACTCTCTCTCGGACCCGCCTAATAAACTTTCAAACGACCTGAACTGTTTCCTGGCAGCTCAGGCCAACTCTAATTAAATAAAATTATTGTAATATCTGACATTAATTTGCCTTCGTAGGCACTCCCTCAGCGGCACTTAGCCGCCTGCGCCCTCTTTTCCCAAAAGAGGGTCGCTCATGATAAGGCACAATAGAGCTTAATCAGCCGGTTGCCTGTCCCTAAAGGCGGTTTTTAGGGGGTATCACTTAGGGTCCCCGGTAGGACAGTGAGTCCCCCATAACCACGATAGACCGGCTATCGTGGTATGCGTAATGCATTTTCCGCCTCCCTACGTACAGGGTAGCCCTTTAATTGCTTCGGGCGCAAAAAAAAAAAAAAAACACGCGCCTAATCCCAACGACAGGACGTATTACTTTTTCTCACCGACACCGCGCGATCGCGTTGATACACCGATAGGGCTATACTACACCATACTATAACTAGATACCTATAGCACCATCGAGCATTTTAAACGATTCACTTTTATAAGCGATATTTTTTGGTAGTAAGTAATTTTGAAATATGTTTATGATTGTAATATTTAAATATTAAATGATGTAATGGTGGCAAATTTTCATTTCATACATATTTTTTTTAGAAATGAGTAATTGAACGTAAGCAATTCGGATCAAGTAAAAATACAAAATCGTTGGCTTTCACCTTTGGCTCCGTGGCGGAGTGACTTGGTAATGATTTGTAGCGCTGAGCGGCGCAGGTTCGAATCCCACATGGAACAAAAATTTGTATTACCTACAAATAATTGTTCCAGGTCTGGATGTTTGTCCTTGTGAAATTAATGTATTTAAACTGCCCCAACGATGTATGTACTTAGGAAAAATTCCTAGTGTGGAGATAACGTTATGATTAAACAAAGACATGCCATCAAAAACATAACTTGTAAAATAACCAAGTCTCGCAATGATGATACGGCCGTGCCGCTGTTTTGGTCTTCATGGGGGCATTACCGTGCCACCAGATATAAAACATATGAGCCGTGCTTGAGTTGAGTAGCTCAATGGCGTAGGCGTAGTGCTCGCCGTAAACGCGAACAATCCGGGCTCGATCCCCGCTACTGTTGCCAGGTGTCCCGATTTGCGCGGGACGTCCCGATTTTCAAAGGTCTAGTGGCACGTCCCGATTCATCATTGATCGGGACGCCAAATGTCCCGATTTTCACTAACCTTCTTATTCTATACTTTAATCCATAATTTTGACAGCAAAAATGATTATATCTGTTAGCTACTACTACATTAAATTATTTTTACTACGACATTGTCTCACCAGTCGAAAAAAACCACAAAAGTTTTAAACAGAATTATATTAAAATGAGTGATTTGCAAAAAAAACAAGTAGTTCCAAAATGTTTTAATTTGCCTAAAATGAAAAAAATTCAGTTTTTACGATGTTTGGATGAAAAGTTATTCGTTCATGAGATCAGACCCGAATAATAATTATAAAGCACAAAAGTAAAGTTACAGTCACAATTTCTCGCATTACTCGCATTTTTACAGCATCTTCTTCATCTTCGCATATTTACAGTTGCGTTGACCATCTGAGCTACCACGGCTCTCAATAAAGCACAAAAAGGCTACAAAGAAACCTATATTTTGTAGTCATTCTAGTTGTCCGGATATGAAAACCAAATCCCCGATTATTTTTACCTTCCGTCCCGAAATTTTACTTGCTAGACCTGGCAACACTAATCCCCGCCGACACTGATGAAATTGTTAGTTTGATGAATTATGTTTACATTATGAAACAGAATAAAAGTTTATCAAATGATATATATTTTATACAATACATATTTTTCAATTAGAACATATACATATTATAATATACTCAATAGGGTGAAAATGTAAAGCCGACTTCAATTAACTAAAAGAATACCTAAAACAATTTCCACATATTAGCCTCCGATTTCTATACACTATATAAGTAAGCCATTATATGGAAATTATTTTTTTATTATTTTAGTTCCAACAGTATCAAAGACAGGTATATAATCAACGATCAAAGTGATTCGTAGTCGTCGTTAGGCAACTATTATAGCCTCACGTTCGCCCTGACACGCACACAGAGATAACATTGTAGTGTGCGTCATTATCACGCCGTTCCAAAGCGATCGCGTAGATTTCGACTTGGACATATTTGAATATGCGCTCTTAATATTACCTTTTTTTGGTTTCCACTTAAATTACTATAAATTTTAAATGATTCCGCCAATTTAAAACGAAATTAATCTTAAAAATAACGCGGCGGTTCATTTTGGAGGAACGGTAACGAACTCAGTGTTATGTTGTGCCCATCGCTAGTCGTGACTAACTAATAGGTGTCAGGAACGCATTCTCTGAACGGCCGAACTATAAGCACTATAATCCCGTGGTGATAACAGAGCGACGCGCGTTATCGGTCTCCGCAGCACACCCGTACGTGTGCGAACATCTACTATACGAACACGTCCGTCACTGGCTGCATGGGTCGCATTCACTACCCCGTGTCGCCAGCAATTGCGATCCTGTAGGGACTTCGATTCTTGGGTCCACTTTTGACGAGGGAGCAGAGAGCAGGGAACAGAGTTGGCAACTATTCTTTTAGCCAGCGAGACCAAAACATGTCTGCTAGTCTTTGTGCCACGCGCCAGCGCCAGCGCTTTCTTAAGCAAATATCAAAATCGCCGAACTTACTAATTGGGGGCTTGTCGATGATGTACCAATCAGAAAGTGATTGGGCGTGAGTGCTTCTGGGTAGTTTGGGTCATTGGAGACATGCGTAATTGGTCGACTATTAACTGTCGCCTCCACCTCAGCTATCTTTGTGCTCGTTCTGTACAGTAGCAGCGAGTCGCGTTGCTAATAATGCAGCTTGGAGTTCGAGCCTTAGAATAGACACCGGACGTAACGGACTTACTCTGCTTTTACTAGCTACAAAACAAACTAGTACACGACCATCCGAACGTGTAAACCGCCAATAAATAACAGCTGCATACGCTTTTGAAGAAGCGTCACAAAAAATATGCATTTGTTTATCAAAAATGTGGAGATCATAGATATGGTTATCAGTCGACAAGATACGTACATTTTTCCATTGAGCGTTCGAGTAGCATTCAACCCATTCATGTGCACTGTAGTAGTGCCGTGGAATACGAAGCGAACTTAAGCTTCGTAAATCGTTTAACCAACTGATCCACAAAGCATGCTCTTCGGGTTGAATGCGGTAATTCCACTCAACTCCGCTACGATGTACGTTCTGAAAAATAATTTTTCCTTTAATTATAAAAGGTGAAAGAAAACCGTGTAAATCATATACGGACATAATAATGCTTAACATTTGCGCTTTTGTAGGGGATTCCAACCCATTCAAAACATCTGGTGAAATTCTATTAAGAGTAATTTTAAATCCAAACGTATCATCTTTCGGATACCACATCAAACCGAGAGTGTGCTCAGTTATATTCGTAGCTCCATCTTTAAATTCCAAAGCAGTAGGCGCGAGCGCATCGGAGGGGATTGATTGCAAAACCCGTTTGCTATTGCTCGTCCAACGCGTTATCTCGAACCCACCTGCCTTATGTATAGCAGTTATTTGTTGCACCAATTGAATCGCCTTACTTTCCGATTCGCGTGAATGTAAACAATCGTCCATATAATGATTATTAATAATTACATCGACGGCTTCGGGATATAAATCCTGATATTTTGCAGCATTTTTATTTTTTATATATTGTGCGATGAATGGTGAATAAGTGGCGCCGAATAATAAACTTTGCATAACACATTTTTTTAAGGGCGCCTCTGCACTTGTCAAAGATATCGAAATACGTGTTGATCTTCAGAACGAATTTTAATTTGGACAAAAAATCTTTAATATCGCCTATTAAAACAATTTTATGTTCACGTAATCTTAACATAATACCCAATAAAGAATTATATAAATCGGGACCCGTCAGTAAGTAAGTAATCATTTAGACAAACACCTTTCACCTTTCCCGCACAGTCAAATACTAACCTTAGTTTTCCGGGCTTATTAGGGTTTTGAACCCCAAAGTGTGACAGGTACCGAACGTAGCCAGCAGTCGAGAATTCATTTTCTTTAAGGTCCCGCACGTAGCCGTGTTCTAAGAGCTTTTTCATCTCGTTCCGATATCTTTCCGCGTAATCACTGTCTGATTTAAATTTTTTTAACATACCTTGTTGTCTGTAGTGCGTGTAGGCATATGTGTCCGGCATGGAAAACTCGTCCTTAAATAAAGGTAAGCCAACCTCCCATTGATTACTGACGTGACGCGCTGTCTCGTCAAGTATACGTACCGCTCTCAGATGTGCCGTATTTTCGCGTCGTAAAGTCGAAACTCCAATGGAATCCAATTCGAATGATTTTTTAACTATGTCATTTAATTCATCTATATTGGTTACCTGTTTTTGCTGCTCGGAATGTGCAAGTTGCAATATGTGCCCGTTCACAGAGGAGTGAGTAACAAGTATTTACTGTTTAAATTATCGACTACGGACATGTTTTGCTTAGGTAATTTTAATTTATCTACCTGTATAAAATACATCTTCGAAAAAGCCAGAAATTTTTGTACATATTTTAGGAGCATCAGACTGATATACTTCAATACCAAAAAGCATCAATAAATTTCACAGGGCTAGATTGAGTAGGTGATAGACCTAATTCCTTAACTAGATTTTTATCGATCATGGAAACGGATCCACCATCATCTAACAACGCGTAAGTCGTTACACTACCACTTGGGTCACATATATTCACTTTTACCACTTTTAGTAGCAGATCACTGCCGTTAGTATGACTGCCACTAGAGGAGGCGGCGTCGCTGTCCGGTGTGTGCGCGCCCGCATTGTACGGCGCGAGCGCGCCCTGCTGTCGCAGCGCGTTGTTCGGGTTCGGAGCCATGACATGAGCCACAGTCTCATTTCGTGACAACGGCTCCAATACAGGTGACGTCTCCTCTTCTCGCTCCTGGTCAGGCATTTGTATATAAGGTGCATTAGGCCTTTTAAAATGAAGCAAACGATGATGTGCCAGTCCGCTGCCGTCTATGTCGCATAAGGCCGCTGGACAAGATTTCTGATCATGTCTATCTAGTAAACAGCAATAACATAAGCCCTTCAACTTTACATACCTCCATCGATCTTTTCTCATAGCCCTTTTAAACAGACGACAGGCAGGTAATATGTGCATCGATTTTTTACAATAATTGCATAACTTAGTGCTGGTTGTATCCGAGGCTATAGTTAGGACAGGTCGGTTGTAATTTTTGAAGCGAGATCTATCATCAAACTTTCTGCCAGGTGGTATGGGTTCGGTTTTTTTATAGTCTCGCAAATGCGTGACTCCTATAGCTGAAACTTTTTCCGCTTCTTGCTTGAGAAATGAACCTATCATTTGAAGCTTAGGTATATTGCATGATAGCTTATTATATGCGTAGTCGGTCCATTTACTTAACAATATACTAGGTAGCTTAGAGTAATGTAGCTGACAGTTCTGGACTACGTAGATAATCATGCTGATTTAATGCGTATAGGGTTGCGACACAGTTATTAACTTTCATTGAAAACAAAATGACATCATACTGATAATTAGTAGACAATGGAGATAGCTTTTTCATTTGAGAAGTGAGATATTGAATAATTAAATCAGATTGACCAAACCTCAGTTCCAGTGCCTCCATGACAACAGCTGGTGACGTGTTGCCGATTAATAGGTCAGTAACTGCCTCCTTGGCATCATCCTTTAAGTGCTCGACGTAGTCGCCATAGGTTCTCGGAGTCCCTAAATTGACATACACATGTAGATTCCTCATAGGCACCCTTAAAGTGCAACCACTTGATGCAATCTCAAAAATGGAGGTAGTTATCTAAGTGTAGACAGTCGGGTAAGCAATCGTTCCTCTTGATTACTAGATGATTTTTTAATTTCAATAGCCTCCCGTATCACCCTTGGTAGGAATCGTCTTGGTAGGTCAACTTCATGATACTATAAGCTGGTTTTGCGTAAATCGGACCAAAAATTAATATTAAAAACTGAAGGTAGCCGGACTAACTATGACATTGGGACGTCAAACATCTCAGTCCCCCCCGTGACCATGGGTGCTCTAAAGCACCCGAAACGTCGGGAATTAAAAATAAGTAAAAGTAATGAAATAAACCTTAATGTTTTTCAGCGTGTGAGCGACTTGAAGGATACTGTTGACAGGCGTGTGGTGGGCCGGTGCACGGACTGGGTCAACATAAGGTGCCCGCGCTGCCTCCGATGTCGCTGACGCTGCCGCCTTATGTTGCAGTAAAGGTGACTGCTGCAAATTGCTGGTCTCCAGCTCCTGCTCCACAAAAGGCTGCTTGTTGATGCTTCTACTAACTTGACTCGTCTTTGATTGACATTCTGACGCATGGCTGCCTTCCATCTTTGCTAAATCAAACTCAAGCCTTTTGTCAATAAGCTTCATCCGAATTCTTGCTTTTTCCTCAGCAGCTGCCAGCTCAAGCTGTTTACGTCTTAAGCGTGACGATGAAGATTCCGTGGCCGAGGTGACCGATTCATTTTTAGTCGATCTTTGCAGAGATGGAACTTTATTTCCAGAAGGTTCAACTTTTGCAAACTGCCCGCAACTCTGTCGTTCGCAAGCACGAGCTCGGACGCGTTTTCTAATCTCTCGTTTAACTTTTCGCGGTTTTTAATCGACATAATTCTATTATTTGGTGGAGTACTAAACGTAGTCCTGGTTAGATTTGGCGCGAAGGATCAATTTATAGTTTATAGAATGAAACCACGATTTCACGAGTAAATTAAAGGCGTTCGAAGAACCGTGCCGCGTGCAACGAGTGTATGTGCGCAACTGCTCGACGAAGGAAAGGAATGATTTCCGATAATGTACTTGTAGGTGCAGCGGTTGTTCGAGAGCGCTTCTTACTTAATTTATTTCTAACATGACGGTACACAAGAATCAAACAATATACATAATATATAAATAGCATTAGAGAACAAATAGTCACATAATAAATAAATATTTTATAATGCTTCGCTTACAATCGCAAATCCGTATTTTTTTTTATAGAATAGGGTGACAAACGAGCACACAGTCCACCTGATGGTAAGTGGTTGCTGCGGCCCATAGACATCTACATCTATCCTCCATTAAAGATCAAAATGCAGATGCGTTGTCACCCGTGAGGACTGAGATGGAATGCCTCGTTTCCAGTAAAAAGGGTCTCCGGTTCTCTACACTCACCATACGAAATACAGCAGCATTAAGCTACTATTTCACGCTGGTATTCCGTTCCGTAAAACTGAGGGCCGGATAATCGAGTTTCTACTGTAATCATTAAACTAAAATAATCCACAAACAGAACCACCTTTTCATTTGTAAAAAAATTACAGCCAAAGAACATCGGATGATTGCTTTTGCCTCATCCTGTAGCATTTATGTGGAAGGTCTCAGATATGCATAGCATTTTAACGAGTCTTGAAAGGGATTATTAAATTTCCTTACCGGTACAGAGACTGCGGTAAACTCGATAACTGATATGGCCTAGGCATACAGAACATATATACCCCTTGCCTAGGCTTGTGGCGAAGCCTCCATAGAAGCCAAAAAGTCAGGCTTGCTCTTTCAAACTGCTCAATCCATAATATCAGCTAATAAAATAACTCGTAAATTGCTTCAAACTATTTCAAATTTCCTGCGCGCTCCTCTGTTCTACACAGGTCATGACCTCGTAGCATATATGTAACGTCAACACTTGGCAGTTTGCTTTCAATTCGAAATACACTGATTCGTGTTCTCTCTGTCTCAAAGCGAACACACAATGGACTGTAAAAATTAATGAAAGCGATTAGTCGTCTCTCTCGCAAGCGTGGGTTTTTTACCTAGCTTTCGGGAAGACGATCGCTCCCTTTTTAACCTGTGGCAAAATGTTCTGTAATGAAATATAACTACGAAATGTTTATATAGCAATTACTATGGAACCAAAAGCAGTACTATGCTCTGAAGTTGTATCCGAGTGCGCAGGCGCGCGGGCGATACGTTTGCAAGTTTACTTCACATTTCAATGTTTATGTTTGTTTTTGTTGTGTCTCTTGAAATTTTATGCTCTTTAAAAGATTTTTAATGAAAATGGAGGATAATAGGTTCATCACAAGGAACACCTTGTGATGAATTGAAGTCCGTTAAAGTGCTAATCGGCGAGGAAAATGTAAAATCTTTAAAACTTTGTTGAGAAAATACACAAGGTCAAGAGCGTCTTTCGGACTTATCAATTATCGCGTCTTAGCTTAGAAGCGTGCTACTACTTGGTGCTTCTTTTAGGTTTAATAGAACAAGGAAGAGAAACGAGCATACAGTCCACCTGATGCAGTGGCCTATGAACGCATACGCGGCGTAACCAACCCGACGACGCACCGCCGTAAAGTTTCTTTACTCATGTGGCATCTCGCCGCGTTTTTTATTAGTAAATACCCTGTTGTAAAAATAATAAAAAATATAGACAAAATAGTCATATGGCAAAATGATAAATGAGAGAAAGAGAGAGAGAGAGAGAGAAATGTTAGCGTTCGATATGATCATGCGAAGCGGTTTCAGAACCCTAAGTGTGTCGTGGGGCTTCATCGTGTGAAAGCTCCATTGTTGGTTACTGATACTTGCCGAATAGCGTCGTGATTGAACTGCGGGTAAGCTGCGACTGATTAGATGCATCTTGTGGTTCTGTGCAGTATGCGGGTGTATATGACTACTGGGATCGTGTGGGAGACTTTGGTATAGGAGATGGGGCAAACTAGCATACACTTGGTTCACTTCATGTTAAGTGGGTACCTTCGCCCATGGCATATGGCGTAATTCCGTCTATAGTCGTATTAAAATTGATTGCGTTTTGTGGCATTAGGTTTCTGTGATGGCTGTTTGGGCGGGTCGTTATTCTCAATGGCGCTCTCTGCGTCTTGGCTAGACTCACGCCTATATAACGTCATAATAAAATAAATTAATGTCTCCGTAAATTTACCACCTCTAAATGAATAAAGGCAACTTGTAAAAATACATATATATATAGTGAAGAAACTGCAGAAGACTTAGGAGATGATATATGTAAAGGATGATTCAGGTAGAGATACTTTTTTCAATACCCTTTTTTTGACAGATCACGGTGAGACGTGTCATGCTGCCATGTTATTTTTGTTTAGTATTGTTTGGCATTTCATAATGGAAAGACTTACGCCTGAACAACGTTTACAAATCGTTCAACTTTATTACGAAAATTCACGTTCTGTGAGGAATGTGTTTCGTGCACTTCGCTCAACATATGGTCAATATAATCGGCCTACTGAGCGTACTATTCGCAACACCATCACCCATTTTGAGACCCAGCATTCATTATTGGATAATATTCGACTGAATAGACCAAGGAAGAAAATATAGCGGCCGTAGCTAAGAGTGTACACGAAGACCGTGGAGAGTCGATTCGGCGCCGTTCGCAGCAACTCGGACTGACGTATGGAACGACTTGGCGCATTTTACGTCGAGATCTTAAATTGAAAGCGTACAAAATACAGCTTGTGCAACAACTGAAGCCTTCCCAAGCGACATCGCTTCGCTCTATGGGCTCTTGAAAAGTTTCAAGAAGATCCGACGTTTTCGAGGCAAATTTTGTTTAGCGATGAGGCCCATTTCTGGCTCAATGGGTATGTAAACAAACAAAATTGCCGCATTTGGGACGAAGAGCAACCTGAGCAGATTCAAGAACTGCCACTTCATCCAGAAAAAACAACGGTTTGGTGTGGTTTGTGGGCCGGTGGAATTTTTCCACCATATTATACGAACGTAACCGTCAATGGCGACCATTATCGTGCTATGATAACCGACTATTTGATGCCTGAAATTGAAGCTCGTGATCTAGGCGCCATTTGGTTTCAGCAAGACGGCGCCACTTCCCACACATCGCATCAATCAATGGATTTATTGAGAGAACATTTCGGTGAGCACATAATTTCACGTTTTGGGCCGGTCGATTGGCCACCAAGATCGTGTGATATCACACCGTTAGACTTTTACCTGTGGGGATATGTAAAGTCTCAAGTTTATGCGGACAAACCCGCTTCGATTCAGGCCTTGGAGGAAAACATCACGCGTGTCAATCGCCAGTTACCAGTCGAAATGCTCGAACGAGTCATCGAAAATTGGACTCAACAGATGGACCATCTGCGACGTAGCAACGGCCAACATTTGTAAAGACATACTCAAAAAAAATGCCAAAGAATGTTCTTTCAAATGATAATAAACATTCTCCATTAAATTTGAATTTTCTGTGTTTTTTTTCTTTAAAAGAAGTAGGGAACCTCGAAATGGATTACTTATTATAAGAAATTTAGTAGTAGTAGTTGAATAACAAACTTCCTATTTTATTGTATAAATATTTTAACATATTTATTACGAAAAATCTATATTAACTAAAAATCACAACGATCATCTCTTGAGTACATCAATAAATGTATTTCTAGGTATTTTGATGTTGGCCACACTTCGCATTTTCTTTTTACCCTCTGCTTGTTGTTTTAGTAGCTTCTTCCTGCGTGTGACATCACCTCCGTACTGTAAAATAAGTGGAAATAATATATATAAAACAAATTATATAACAAGTCCGTTACAAAATAATTTATGGCGTTTTTATTGAAGCCCTTATAACTCAGGGGTAGGGCTCGCCATGAATTTCATAGTATAAGCCCCGCACTTTGATATTGCGACTGGTGGCAATCTTTATTCATTTTGTGTGTCAGCTTGATTTTTATATTTTGAATTTAAAAAATTAACAGCCGTGCTCGTGAAATGATTATTAAAGTGGACAATTATTTTGTAAAGGAGAAAGAGGACTCTAAGTTATTGATTCAAAATGTAAACCGTGCCCAAAAATGCTTCGGACGCTACTGAGGGCATGTTAATTTCAAAGCAACTTGTGACGGACATTTTAACCCTACAGCGCGTGGTATACCATATAATATGGAACATACGAAAAAAGTGCCAAAATTTTTGTGAGATTACTTTCAAAGCCATCTATCTCATAGTAACGATATTATACAAAAAGATGATAAACATTTAGTTTACTGACATGGAATAAGATGTCGCCAGTAATAATGACAAACTTTATTTTATCTTGTCGTTGAACTTGCACAAGTGATCAGTTTTACTCGTTAAAAATATTGCAAAAAAAAAGAAATAAATAACTTGCAGTAAGTTACTAACAGTAAGTTTATAGTTAATGATGTAAAATAACTTATTTTTGGATGTACCTGATACAGCACATGGTGCAGCTTTGTAATTTTTAAATAATTTCTATTTCAGATGAAACTTCGCAAAATATTGACTAAAAACGCTATTGAGCATTTTTTAGAAATACTTTCGGATAGTGAAGACAGAATGGTACTGTCAGATGAAGATAGTGACAATGAAATACGCAGAATTGGCGATTTAGTACTTCAAGGGCTGGGTCAGTCACCAGTTACTCCATGACAATTATTTGAATCAGAATCTTAGTGGCCCAAGCCTACAGGATCTTAGTTCCCCCATCCCACAGGATCTTAGTGCCCCATCCCACAGGATCTTAGTGCCCCCAGCGCACAGGAAACTAATATGTTGGAGAATTATATTGACTAGAGCCAAGCTCAACCTAGTACGTCTGGTCATGTTAGTACGATGACCACATCTCCACAACCAGTTAGTATCTCCGGCCGTGTGACCATCCGACGTGACGCTCCTTGAAGTCCAGTATTATTAGAGCAACCTGAACAAATTGAATTATTAGAGCAACCAAACCTCCTGTGAAACTTGCTAGAAACAAACGCAGATATATATGGCGTAAGGTATGCTTCTAGCCACCATGTACTGCATTTACTGGTGATGAGAACTTTGGGCAACCGTTCGTCAGCTTTGATTCACCCCTGCAGTACTTTCTATATTTTTGACGAAGATTACTTCCGCACATTGCTGAAGAATCTACAAAATATATTAAAAAACCGTCGAAGCCTCTGTTGGTTACTACTACTGAAGACTAAAAAAAAATTCTTAGGGATATCTCTTATAATGGGGCTCATACCACTTCCCAACGTGCGTATATGTACAATGAAATGGAGCTGCCATCGATCTATAATACTATGACGCTTAAAGATTTTGAAAAATTACGTAGTAATATGAATTTTAACATTGAAAAAATGTCAAAACATCTTCAAAGGAGAAACTCTTTCAGTCGACGAACAAATGTGCGCCACGAAAGCTTTCAACTTCTTACGCCAATATCTCCCTAATAAACCGCACAAGTGGGGGTATAAGTTATTGATTTTGTGCGATGACACCGGTTTTGCTTATGACTTTGAAATATATTCAAGAAGTGAAAATGATCCAGAACTGAGATTGTAGGATGAACCCGATTTAGGTGCAAGTTATAATACCGTGGTGCATTTATATCGTTCTGTTCCAAAAATTCAAATTTATAAAATATTTATCGATAATTATTACACTTCACCAGAATTAATTGCATATTTATCAAAGTTAGGGATTCACTCCTTGGGTACCGTCAACAAAGATCGTCTGAGGAAAAATATTGTATTAGCATCTCATAAAGTTGTTATGAGCAAAGAAAACTCGTGGTTATTCGGAAGAATGGATAGCTACCGTAGATGGGGTACCAATAACTGCAGTGATGGCTAGATAATAAAGCAGTGGTTCTTGCATCTTCCTTTGTTGGTGAACAGCCCAAAGAAATAGTTCAGCGTTTTCGTAAAAAGTGAAAACGTTACATAAACGTCGATTGTTCCAATATTATTCGGCAGTATAACCGTCACATGGGTGGAGTGGATCTTCTCGATTCTTTTATTGGGAAGCATAAAATAAAAATGCGCACACGAAAATGGTACATGCGCTTATTTTACCATTTCTTGGATGTCATGATTATCAAAATTTGGATACTATATAAGAGTCCAACAGCAGAAAGGAAATGTAGGAGAGCTGAAACTGCGTGAATTCAGGCTAGAAGTGGCGAAAACTCTTTGTCTATCTGGACCCTCACTTCCGTCCATCTACATCATTGGCAAATAAGCTTGAGGAGCGAAAAAAAAACCTAAAGCTATCGTGCCACCGAAAGAATCGAGACCAGAAGGCATTGAGCACTTTCCACATTGAGCAAAATCGAGGCAATGTTGCAAATTTTATACGTGGTAGAGCCATGCAGCAGTTATATTAGTAATATAGTTGTAGTACGAATGGGTCGGCTCGACCGGGGAAGGACAACACTCTCACAGAATACCAGCGTAAAATAGCAGGTTAATACTGCTGTATTTCGTATGGTGAGTGTAGAGAACCGGAGACCCTTTTTACTGGAAACGAGGCATTCCATCTTAGTCCTCACGGGTGACAACGCATCTGCATTTTGATTCGTAATCGAGGATAGATGTCTATGGGCCACAACAACCACTTACCATCAGGTGGACTGTGTGCTCGTTTGTCATCCTATCCTATAAAAAAATCCTGATTTTAAGAGAAAACATTTTGTTACTTGACAAAAGTGCAGCGTCGCACCTTGTCTGAATAAAGATAAAAATTGTTTTGTGGCATATCATCACCAATAAAAGTAAATTTTCTTTTAGATCATTTGTATCAAGTTGCTGTTTTTTGATTTCTGCTATCTATAATTATTGTTTATGAAGATCATTTGTCCTCGATTACGAAACAAAATGCAGATACGTTGTCACCCGTGAGGACTTAGGTGGAATGCTTCGCTTTCAGTAAAAAGGGGATGTGTCACATACCAAAAATTAATTTATATCCTTAATTTTACCACAAAATTTTTTTCCATATTTTTCTTAGGAATAGTATCAAGAATGTAATCACATAAATATTTTTCCAAAAAAAAAACGTGCACTGTAGGGTTAAATCTTACAAAATTCTACCAAAGTGAGGGAACGTGTGACCTGTGCTACGGTCATTGCAAAAAATACAAGGACAAAATCACGACGAGAGAGAAAAAACTCCTACAAAAGCAAAGAGACATAGAAAGGAATATTTCGACGGATTTTCTTTAACAATATTAAGAAATATAATTCATTTTATATATACGGTGAGAAAAAAAATACCTACAATGCGCAAGATCATGGCAGCTGCAAAAAAAGACCTTAATTATACAGGAAGTGATGTTAAGAAAAATAATCAAAAGTGATTTAGGATATCAATTTAAAAGATGGTACCAGAAAAGACTGGCTCTAATGGAAAGATCCCAAATTCAAGCGTGGAGGGCTAAATATTTACGCCGCATGAAAGACTGATCTGCTAGGTGCAAACCAAAAAACTGTTTTTATCTCGATGAAACATGGATACACGCACACTACGCTGTAAAAATGGCCGTCGATGGATAATAGTGCACGCGGGAAGTGAAATCGGTTTTGTAGATAATGCACTTTTAATGTTTAAGGCAGACACAAAAACCGTGGACTATCACGATCAAATGAACGTTGAGAATTTCACAAAGTGGCTGACTGAAAAACTGATACCCAACATACGAAGCAATTCAATGATTGTAATGGACAACATATCATTGTAAGGAAACAGGTGATGTTTGAGTGTCTCTAAGCTCACAACATCGACTTTTCAAATAATTGCACTAAACCGGAGTTATATTTATTAATAAAACAGCATAAACCGCCGAAAATTTATAGAATCGACAATTATTAGCTGACAATGGCCATGAAGTAGTAAGATTGCCACCATATAACTGCGACCTCAATTCTATCGAATATATTTGAAACTTAGCCAAACAGAGAGTAACAAAAAAGAATGTAGAACAATTAGAAAGTAAAATTGAATATTTGACCTTGGAGGCGTTGAAGTCAATAACTCTAGATAATTGGAAGAAAGGAGCTAATCACGTGAAGAGACTTGAAGAAGAATACTAGCGTAAAGACCGAATAACTGACGAATTATTTATCATCAATACGGCAAACGATAGTGAATCTGATACAATGGACTCTGAAACTAGTTCTGATTTAAATAATAATATGAGTGGAATTGAAGAATTAGTCTAGAATTATAAAATTGTATAAATAAACATCAATTTTTTTATACACCAAGTATTAACATCGATTTTTTAATACACCAAATATTAAAAAATCGATGTTTATTTATACAATTTAATAATTCTAGACTAATTTATTTATTTATTATTTGTCTATTAAAATTGGTTGAGATGTTTAATAAAAACGTATCAAACAGACAATACTACTTTCACGTCAGTTATATTAGTAGGTAATTTAATAGGAAATATTTATAATTAAATACCTATAAATATATGTATAGAATATAATATAAATACCTATAACCCTAGGTTATTAACTTTTTCACCAGAGGTAAAAACCGAAAAGAAGATTAACTTTTTTGTTGACTGTACTTTTTTGCGGTGGATGATGTCATGCAGCTGTTATTGTGACAAGGTTCCATCGCGATATCAACGTGCGGGGCTTATACACGAGTAAACCGATTTCGACACCCGCCGACATGTATAAATTTGTAAGTGCTGATTTACCACGTGCTCGGCGGGGAACAAAAACATCGTGAGGAAACCTGCCTGTCTGACATATAAAATATTATGAGTACATTTTTTAACGTAGCGGAGCCACACTGCAACTATATTATGGTTGTAGCACGGATGGGTCAGCTCAACCGGGGTTTATATATATAGCAGCTTAATACTACTGTGTTTTGTATGGTGAGTGCAGAGAATCGGATACCCTTTTTACTGGAAACGAGACATTCCATCTTAATCCTTAGAAGTAACAACGCACTGGAATTTTGATTCTTAAAATAGAAATGTAGATGTATGAGTCACAGCATCCACTTACCATCAGGTGGACTGTGTGCTTGTTTGTCACCCTTACAATATAAAAAAACATGTGAAGTTCATATAAGGAAGCTCAAAATTGCTTAGCAATTCATGCCGTGAGCACATGGAGCTATGCTAGGGGTTTCTCTATGTGATAGACTTCAAAACATAAGCAAAAGTAGCAATGGGCCGGCCATAAAGCTCGAAGAAACGACAATTAATATTTAGATGTTCATGTTCCTTAAGTCATTACAGTCCCCTTCCACTAGTTTATGGCCGCCTAGCCATATAGTATCATCTAAACAGGGTGCCCTTCACTAAATATAACTATGGAACATCCCCCCCCCTCTTTAGGTCAAAATGTAATCAACTAAGTGGGATGGTAAAAAGCAATTTATTATATTTGAAACATTGGTAAAACCAAGGCAAACCTAAAATTTGCAGCAATTCAGTAGGTAAATAAATTTTTTGAGCATGAGTTATTCAAGTTGAGAAACCGTTCCAAGATTGTAATTAAAAGGTTATAAAAATAAGGGATATCATTTATTTTATCTAAAATTCATGAATTTAGTTAACTCTTATTTACCTATCTAATGACGACTTTAATTCAATAAATGACGTCATAATTTAAGCTGAATGAAATGAGTGAATCTGTGGCAGCCTATGTTCAGCTGTGGACTTTAAGAGGCTGCAATGAATGAAATGGAACTGATACCAATAGCTAGTGATTTAAATATTAATTATGCTGCAAAGATGGTATTGAGTTAGTTTTATAAAAGTCTATTAACTCTCTTAAACTGATATGGAAAGTCAAATGCTGGCATATTATTTCACTCCTTTGCTGTATGTATAACGAATTACGAAGCAAACCGTTTGTTTCCAATACGTGATATGTCGACAACAATAGGGTGGTCAAATAATATAAATAATCTTTTTACTGGAAACAAGGCATTCCACCTAACTCCTCACGGATGACAACGCATCTGCATTTTGATTCGTAATCGAGGATAGATGTCTATGGGCCACAGCAACCACTTACCATCAAGTGGACTTTGTGCTCGCTTCGATCGCATTGCATCCTATCCTATAAAAAAAAAACGAACGGCTAGTTGGCCGATGGTGAAAGGAAGAGGGAGGAACTATGTCAATTAACTCCGGCGCACAGTCTTTCCAAAATGTATCTTGTAGTACATCGAAAGGAATTTAATTCTTTTACTTTTAAAGTCGAAAACGCACACAAATAAGATTAAATTTTAGTTGCACATTTTTAAGTTAAGTTAAACTTACCAATTTAGCAGTTACATCTTTTCTGTATGCTTTTAATGTTTCTCTTGCATACACTTTCCCAGAAACTACTGCTTGAATTGCAACCTGAAATTGGAGATCTTTTTATAATACTATATTTTCATCAATAATAAGTTTTTTTTTTAATAGAAGAGGGGCAAACGAGCATGCGGCTCACCTGATGTTAAGTGACTACCGCCGCCCATGATCAACCGCAACACCAGGGGAATTGCAGGTGCGTTGCCGGCCTTTGAGAAAGGAGTAAGCTCTTTTCTAGGTTTCTAGGTGGTAAACTATTCCACAGAGAGATTGTACGCGGAAGAAAACTCCTTTTGAAACGTACAGTGGTGGACCGCCAAGCATCCAGATGGTGTGGATGGTATCGGGACGATTGCCGCGTAGTGCGTTCACGAAATTAACGTAACAATTAAGTATACTATAAATGTAGGTTGCGATGGTGGACTACCGATTATATAAGTAGCTAAAGCAAACTAATTGACAAATGACAGAATTTTTCCTATGATACAACTTAATATAAACTTTTTTTTGTTTAATTTTTTCATACTGGATAACCTTTTTAGCACCAGGAAAAAATAAAGCGTAACATGTTAACAGAGTAGAAGCCTATGGCACTGATATTTCACAAATGATAAAAACAAAAATTTTGAATTAAACCAATTAATTAATTAAAATCTATCGAAATTCAAATCATATCTACCCTAGCCTGTGACCCTGCGAAGTGACAAGGTCAAAGATGCCTACTAAATTTATTGTTTATTGCCGTTCGTAAAGTAGGGTGGATATGATGTGAATTTCGATAAATTTTAATTTATTTATCTATTTAATTCAACATTTTTGTTTTTATTATTTGTAAAATATCAGTGCCATAGGCTACCACTCCGTTCACATGTTTTTTTTTAATGTTTTTCTTCCTGCTGTTTTTTTTATTTTACAGCATCTTTTATTTCTCATGAATTTTGATCTTTTGTTCATTCCTCTAGTCTTTATTTAATTTTTTTTTATTTTTTACAATAGGTACATGTTTTCAGTATTCCGTGTTACCTATACTTATATATTACATTGATATCTTTACTCTTAATCTACTTATGTCTACATTGACTATTTATAATTTTAATTGTCGCAATACTAAATTATACCTAATTATCATTTTTTTTTATATTACTTTTATGTTATTACTAACTGATAGATAACACTTATTCTAACATTTATTTAGTTTTATTTTCCTCCTCATAAGAAAGTAGTTGACTATTCACAAAGCCCATACGCAGTTCACATTCCAGTCTTGCTAAGTGAAATTTAGAACATTCTAAAAGAATATGTTCAATTGTTTGTGGAGTCTGACTATCACAGCTGCATTAGGGGCTTTCCGCCAATTTAAATCTAAATAAGTAGACTTTAAAACCACCGTGTCCTGTCAATATTTGTGATATTTAATTATTTACATTAATTTTACTAATTGTTTTGTATGCTTCTGTAACATCCCGAATGAACCTTCTTGTCACGGCTCCAGTTTCCGCCTTGCTATATCTTTCTTGCCCTATGTTAATGGTGATTTCCCTGAGTTGGCGCTTTGGGTAAGACAGCGGGAAGCAATCATAGACCGGTGCTTGTTTAGATGTTTCAGCTGCAGATTTGCTAATTCATCTGCTCTTTCATTTCCCAAGATGCCACAGTGAGCCTTAATCCAATACATCTTTACATTCCCCTGGTTGATTCGAATTTCATTAATTTTGGCCAATATTTCTGCTGCTATGGGATGAACGGTGCTTGAATTTGAGAGGCATTCTAGGGCCGATCGAGAGTCACTAAGTATGTTCGCTTTGTTAAAATCACGTTTAGTTTTTATAATTGTTAGTGCTTTAAGGATAGCAGCAAGTTCTGCCTGATAGACGCTGCAGTAGTTGCCTAATTTTAACTTGGTTTTGTGGACCTCTTTTCCTTCCTTCCAGCAGCTTACTGCAGCAACAACCTTACCCGAAATCTTGCTACCGTGTGTATATATTATAGGCCAGTCGTTTCGCTGGATCAACGTCCTCCTTTTGTAGTTCTGTGATCACGGCTGGCCACCACGCATTGTCAAAAGCCCCTCCAATGTTCAACGAAACAATAACTGCTATTTCTTTGTTTCTCACACAATCCTCTACTGTCTCCAGGGCGTCATATAATGCATCTTCTGTACCCCTGTGTGGGACGAAACCATATTGCCGACCGCTTAATTTATGATCGTGGCCAAGCTGCCATGTGAGTCTGGTAACAAATTGATTTTCCAGTACCTTCCCCAATAAAGGTAATAGGCCTATTGGACGATATGCTTTTGCGAGAGTATAATCCTCCTTATTTGGTTTCGGAATAACGCGAATGATTGCGTTTTTCCATATCTGTGGAAAATATCCTAAAGATATAGACACTTGTTAAAGTAAATATCAGCAGTCAATCCATCTCCTCCGGGTGATTTTTTGGGGCTCATGTCCTTGAAAACAGTTTCAACTTCAGTGGCGGTACATGGTATAGTATGAGTGCATACTGTACTGTTGTTAAGGTCTTCTCTGATGCCTAATGCATTTTCCCTTATTTTTATGTGGTCTCCATCGTCAGTGGAGTTGTCGTCTACTGTATAGAAGGTGTCTGCCAAAAGCTTGGCAGATTGCTCTGGGTATAAGGTGTTATTTCCCGTAGAGGATTTTAGTAATGTGTCATCCTTTGCTGCTGAATTTTTACGAATTATCCTGTATATGCTCTGCTACATGTTTTCCTTGTCTTGTCTGGAGCAGAACTGTTTCCAGCTTGAGGTCATTACTTCCATCTTGAGGAATTTTATATATATATATATACATATATATATATATATATATATATATATATATATATATATATATATATATATATATATATATTTTATAATCGGTGTTAGCTTGTATGTAGTCTTCAATTACATACAGTTTCCTTCTTTCGTTAACATATTTTAGTTTTCTCCTTTTCTTTATTACCTCCCTCTTTTTCTCCTGTAGTTCCTTACTCCACCATTGTGTCTTTTTTAGTATTTTCTTAAAGTATCTTCACAAGATTTATGACTACATCTGGTATATGTGTTGATGCACTGTTCTAATAATTCATCATCATGTGTAATCTTAGAATTATTTAGTTCTCCTCTCAGTCGTATTGAGAACATTTCCCAGTCTACCTTGCTTGTTATAAATATGCGTTGAGATCTTTTTATGTGTCATTATATTTGGTTTTTTCATATTTATCTCGAAAGTGATCGCACGGTGATCTGAGAGTGTAACTAAGTTATGATTCACTTTCTAGTTGGTTATTTTATGCAGTAGAACTGGCATGCTTGTGGTGACATCAATGATGCTGGAGTATTCTCGGGCCCTTCTCCATACATGAAAAGTTGGTGTTTGTCCTTCATTTAATATTTGTAGGTCTAGTTGTGCTAAGGTCCCAGCTATAACTGCACCCCGTTTATCCTCAACATTGCACTCCCACCAGGGACTTTTGGCAATAAAGTCCCCTCCAAGAATAACGTGCTCGGTGTCGAGAATTTCTATGAATCTTGTAATTTTGCAGAGATCTTCTTCAATATCAGCCAATACCCTCCTCGAGATATGCATTAGTTATAGCTATGCAAAATTCATTTATACTAGATTACATATAACTAAATTATCTGTTATCATGTTTTGGTTGAAACTATACTGTATATTCGGATTAACAACAATGACAGCCGACATGACTGGTTTTCCTTTGTTACCAGTGTCTTTTTGTATAACTACGCTTACAAGTTACATGAGCCTTAGCTCCAACATATGGCTCTTAGACCATTAAAATTGAGAAACCTTGCTGCACAGTAGCTTGTATACTTACTTGTAGTGCAGCTTGTCCTCTACCGAGGTTTATTTGAGCAATTTTGATTCTCTCTGAACTGATGTCTTTTGTCTGTTCTCTGTTGTTCTTAGCAATAGGATGTTAAAGATCTTGCAATTCTGTCCCACCGCTGCCATTCAGGGCATTCAGAGCTATAGGCTGGATGAGTACATGCCCAATCATTTGCTTTCTTATTGATAAAATTTGTGTATTTTGGAGCTTCGTTTTTATTGCAACACTCTCATGTATCGTGTGGCTCGGCGCAGTAGGCACAAATTGCTGTATCGGCCTTACTGTCACTAGCTCGACGTGAGAATAGTAGAGTAGCACTGAATTAAGGGCGACTGGTCCACTACTGAGACGATATGGAAGCCAAGCCTTATTCTCTTATCTTTAAGTCTTGACCAGACTTGTGGGCTGACTTCCACAATTACGTTGTTTAATGTGTTGGTACGGCCTTTGACCCTTCTCACAACTTTTATGTGTATTTGTGAGGTTGATATTTCTTTTAGCAGTGAACCATTTTGTTTCAGTACCGCTCCTTCGATTTTCTTATTATTTAGGTCCATGTCGACTCCAATTAATTTTAGTAGCGGATTTTTGGTGGGAAGTTTCTCCACGGTCAGTTTACTTGAGGTACTTTTGAGTTTATCATGACGAATTTTTCTATCTACTTTGGTCTCACAGCTTATAAGTACCGTTCAGGTCATCCAGTATAAGTATAAAACAGTAAGTAGTAACTAAATGACAGGATTCCGTCTGGGTACGTATCACACCGCACCATAAATTTTTGCCGCCAAGCAGCAGAGCCTGCCCGACTTAATGGTCAAAGAATCCAGTATAATCACAGGCTGTGGGGCGTTTCAGCGACGTAGAAGGGCATTGGTCCAGACTCCAAATTTTAGGGGGCGTCATTTTGGAAGTTAAAGTCAGTTCCACGGTTTTTCTTTTTAAATAATGCTTGTAAAATCTCAAAAAAATCTAAAAATTTGCTGTCAGCCTGTTACGTAAGTTAAGTTGGTTGAACTGTAAGTTTGTTTCTCTTCAAATTTATAAAAAAAATTACCTGCACCATTTGTCGTGGTATCATTTCCTTTAATTTTTCCGTTAGCCTTCTAGCATTATATTCTAAGCGTGAGGTGTGAACAATAGTAGACAATTCTTCCACTAAAATTCCATTGATAAGAATGTCCATCTGGAATTCGTAAAATTAAAAATAATGCAAATTTGATTATTAAATTAACTAAAAAGCCATCAACAGCTTATAAACCTAGCGATTATATGTATTAAAAAAGTTTTAATTGATGTTAGGTAGTGATTGCAGATAGGATATAAGTAGATGGCTAATCTTTATCTACTAATATGATATAAATTGTTGATGAATCTGTTCATGATCATATGACTTTGTGATTGCAGTTATGATATACGAGGGGTGATCCAAAAGTAATGATAATCGGTTACTTCAGGTCCGCATAAAAATCCAAAAAAAAATATTTTTTGCTTGCTATATACTCACTACGTAGGCCTAAAAAATCATATAAATAGATCACGATTTCCGGGAGATACATTCATTTGAACACTAACTGTCAAAGAGATAACATCAACATGGAGAAAAACGAAATTAGAGCTGTCATCAAGTACCTCTGTTTGAAAAAAATGTCTTCAAAAGACATACACAGTGACTTAGTGGAAACATTGGGGGACTCTGCTCCTCCATATTCTACAGTTGCACGCTGGGCCAAGGAGTTTAAACTGGGCAGAACATCCACTGAACATGCACATCGCGAAGGAGGCCCATCCACGTCCCTCACTGAAGACAACGTGAAAAAAGTCGAAGATACAAGAAGTCATTGTGTTGGCAGATCTAAGAGTGACCATCAGGCATGTAGCTGAGGTTACAGGGATCTCATATGGCAGCTTTCAAAGAATCCTTGCGAACGAGTTGCATATGAAAAAGGTCTCTGCGCGTTGGGTACCCAGAATGTTAACCGACG
Source organism: Parnassius apollo (assembly GCA_907164705.1). Taxonomy (NCBI): domain Eukaryota; kingdom Metazoa; phylum Arthropoda; class Insecta; order Lepidoptera; family Papilionidae; genus Parnassius; species Parnassius apollo. Next base: position 1,307,924 of record CAJQZP010001706.1, read on the forward strand.
AGCAAAAGAAAAAATCGAGTTGACATTTCGAGGGTCAATCTCAAAAAGTTCCAAGCAGATCAAAAAAAATTTTTGTTCCATTTTGTGACTATGGACGAGACCTGGATCCACCATTTTGATCCTAAAATGAAACAACAATCGATGACATGAAGCCCTCCCCAAAGAAATTCAAAGTTTCAAGTTCGGCGGAAAAGGTTATGGCATCTGTTTTTTGGGACGCTCAAGGCATAATTATGGTGGAATATTTGGAAAAGGGAGTCACTATTACGGGCTCTTACAACGCATACCAAATAAGAAGATTACGGGAGGCCATTAAGGAAAAAAGACGCGGCAAACTGCGAGCTGGAGTGCTGTTTCACCAAGACAACGCACCGGCTCACAAAGCCGCAGTTGCGATGGCTGCCATTCAAGAAACGGGATTCGAACTGCTCGAACACCCTCCCTATTCGCCAGATCTCGCTCCTAGTGACTTCTACCTCTTTCCTCGGCTCAAGGAACGCCTCCGAGGCAAGAAATTCGAAGACGATAGCGAAGTAATGGCCGCTGTTGAAGCGCGTTTTGGGAGGGTCAAGACAAAGAATTTTTTTCAAAGGGAATCCTGGGTCCTGGTCCTGGGAATCGGTTACTCCTCTTTATGGGGTGATATCCCTATGATGAGATGTTACGGAAATTATTTGTTTACAAGGATAAATGTCTCCTCACAATGGCAGTTGTCCTCAAGATAACAGCCTTTTGAATTTTATCGAGCACAGCTCTTGCTAAGCCCAATTTCCATTATTATTATTATTAATTTTTTAAATATTATTATTATTGTTTTTTTATTGATATTATTATAGTTATTTAATATTATTAACTTTAAAATTATTTTTAAAGATTAGCCTTAAAGATGTTTAACAAAGGTGAATTAGAAACATTTGTTTATTCATTCAGCAGTGCATTTTTACCATTATTATTTTTTAAAATCTCCAACTGTTCCAGCACACACAGCCGCAACCCCTTATTAAAAGTATGTAAGACTTCAAACGAATGGTCGCTGGGTAGATTAAATTAACAAAACTACATCGTATTGCTGCCCAAAATGTTTGGTTTAATCAGCAGTGCAAACAACTTCATGTTATTCCCAATTATATCCAAATAAGTTCTGGCACACATAGTCGAGCGGCCAGTGTTGCCATTTCTATAGCTCAGAATATTTGGCTTAATGAGGAGTGTCGTCGTTGGTTTTCCAATAGAGATAACTTAAAAAAATACACCCAGGGGTAGGCAGAGACTACAGACTTCCATTTGGCACGAACCTGACACACCTCTCGCCTCCTTCACATCCATACACCTACGCATACATGCTCGTCGGTTAAGGGTACTCCTAATTTGGCCCGTTTTCAATAAATCGCCAATTTGGTCGATAAATTTTCGCCTAGGACGTCCCTTTCCGACTCTGCCATTCACTTCTGCAACATAAATTTTCTTTGTCACTCTTTCCTCGTTCATTCTTTCCACATGACCAAACCACCCAACCTGCACCAAAGACTCTTCTCTTATTACACAATTTCTTACCCTGTCATTCAGATTCAGCCCTAACATACTCCTTAAAGTATTATATTCTGAACTTTCATATAAATTACATAATATTGAATATGATATTTTGGATGGGAAAGCCAGAGAACTTGCTTCAATGGCTCTTTACGAGAAATATCAAATTCCGTCCAATAAGTTAAAACGACTTGTATCTTCTTCATCCCGTAAACGTAATAACGACATACATACTGAATATCACCAATTTTATCCCCGCGTTAAAAATCTTTCCGATGTCCAGTTTCCAACGGATGAGTTGTCCCTTTTATACAAAGGCCTAAAGTATAATTTAACACCTTCGGTCTCCCAAAGATCGTTGGAGACTGTGGCCGTTGACGCGGAGGTGGCTGTTGTGATCGGGAGGAAAGATAACATCGTTAAAAGTTTGTTAGCTAAAGAAATTCAGGATGTACCCGCATCTTCCCATTGTAATCCTGAGTTCCCCATTTTTATGTCACTAAAGCAGAGAATAAAAGACAATAACCTTATTGTTACTAAAGCCGACAAGGGAAATACTGTTGTCATTATGGAGAATAGCGGGTACAGCCAGAAGGTTAACGATGTTATCCAAGGTGACGACTTTGAGCTGTTGGAGTATGACAACAAAAAGTTTGATTACTTGCAACATAAATTAGCCGCTTTTTATTGTTACATTAACCGTCTGTTCAATGTTCCATTAAGTAAAGAAAATTATTTAAAATAACTTAATATAATTTATCAAATTGCAGTCTCTAACGGTTTTTCAAAAAATCTCATTAATAATCTTATTAAAAAGAAACAAAAGCATGTTGTTCGCAATTCTTTGTACGCGGTTCGATCTCAGTGTCCGGCGATATGTGAGCAATTTGACCTACTTAGGCTCCATATCGGAAAAAATTGCTGATACTCTTAAAAACGGCGTTAACGTGGCATTCAAAACAAACAATTCGCTTGGGAATATTTGTATTAATAAAGATAAGTTGAATATTAGTCAAAAATCGGGTTTTATAAACTTGTTTGTGATGAAGGCCGCGCCGTTTACGTGGGTCAGACCGGTCGCAATTTCGGGACGCGCTATAAAGAGCATTTGGCCGCGTACAGAAATTGCAATCCTGATAAATCCCATTTTGCTAAACATCTCTTGGACACTGGACACAACCTAGCCAGCGACCATTCCTTTGAAGTCTTACATACTTGTAATAAGGGGTGCTGGAAAAGTTGGAGATTTAAAAAAATAATAATGGTAACTATGCACTGCTGAATGAACAATCAAATGTTTCTAATTCACCTTTGTTAAACATCTTGAAGGCTAATCTTTAATAATAATTTTAAAATTAATAATATTAAATAACTATAATAATATCAATAAAAAACAATATTAATAATAATATTTAAAAAATTAATAATAATAAGAATGATTAGGCGTAGGGAAGTGACGACCCCCATACTGACGAAACAGTTAAGTGACAAAACTGCTACGTCGGTGCAGTCAGTCAGCGCCTTGCCAAGAGGTGTGAGCGCCGTGTCTCGGCAGTACTCAGTGTGCAAAGGCCCGTTTGTGCTTACGGCTGTACAATGATACAATGAAACGGTGCCGGGCCTGGGCGTCTCCCGTTAATTGGCGCCCAAAAATGGATGATGGATTTTAATAGAAAGCGTACAGGGCCTCTACCTGGGGGTCGCCGGGGCGCGTCTGGAGCTGGCGCTGGACGCGGCAGCATGCGGGCCGCCAGCTGAGCGCGAGAAGCTGCAGGATCACCTAGCAGCCTCCCGCATCCATCATCCTCACCAGACGGCTTGATGTCGGCAGGGTCCTCTCGGACTCGACAAGCGGCATCCGCCGCTGGTGGAGTGCGCCGCATGCGTTGGACAAGGGATATGAACGCAAATGCATTGCGGGCGTACTATAGGGCGAAAGGGGAAGAAACTGCAGGGATAGCGTATCGGGCTCGGATGCGTTGCTTTTTTGCTGAGCTGGAGCCGTCTATTCCCGTCACGGAACAAAATCTGGCAGACCGAGTTCGGTACATCATGCGCTCGAAAATATTTGATGATGCCGAGCTCGAACGACTACGAAGTGAGGCCATTCCCTCATCGAATGAATTGGCTACGGCTCCTCAGGCGACAGACCAGCTGCCACGCATAGAAGCCGCCATGGATCTTCCAGTTGTGGTTGATTCGGACGATGATGAAATGGTCTCCCACGAACTAGAGCAAATGAGGAGTATATTGGAAGAGGCGATTTTGGAAACGCGCAGCATGCCTCTCGAAAATCGACCGCGACTTCCCCGCATACCCCTAAGCAAGCGAAATCGGGCTGTCGTGACAGCTCTTAACCCAATGCTGGTAACCTATTTGGAAGCTAGCCGGGACCTTTGCGAGACGGACTCAGTTCTTTATGGCGCCGCAGTGGCAGCTTGCCGTATTATTGGCGCCAAACTTCCCATGGCTGGACGCGCTACTAAACAAAGCAGCGCCATCCCAGCCTGGAGAAAAAGAATTGAGGACCGTATCGCAAAAGCAAGGGCCCTTATCGGTCATCGGCCAAGCTTCAGGTCGGGTAATAATAGACCGTGGATTGTGCGCACCGTTAGAATGGCGTTTGCTGGGACAAATATCAGTTTGTCCCAGCCGGATATCACGCAGAAACTAACGGAGCGCATAGACGACCTGAAGCAAAAGATCGCTGCTTGGGGGAAGCGGATTCGCCGATTTACCGAGAGGTCAAGGCGGTTCAACCAGAATCGTCTCTTTCAGAGTGGTCAGAAGAGGCTCTACAAATCATTGGAGCGACCAGAGGTATGTGGAGCGGACCCAGGACCGGATCAGGCTAACACTATCGCATTTTAGCGTGGCCTGTGGTCAGAGCCCGTAAACCACAGCGAGGGCCCTTGGACGGAAGTTGTGGCGAGTCAGTGTGCGAGTATTACGCCCATGGACCCCGTCATCATAACGCCGGATGACGTAGCTGAGGCGGTCCGTAGAGCCCCAAACTGGAAAAGTCCGGGACTCGACGGGCTGCATCACTACTGGCTGAAGGGGTTCATGGTGTGTCACGCTGTCCTCGCCCGTCAGTTTCAAGAGGCTCTCAACCAGAAGTCGCTCCCTAGCCTCTTCACTATTGGGATCACTCATTTGGTTCCTAAAGACCAGGTTACCACAGACCCGAGCAAATACCGCCCCATTACGTGTCTACCTACCATATATAAGACACTGACATCCATTTTGAGCGCGAGAATCACTCGTCACCTGGAGCTAAATCAGGTGATGTCACGAGCGCAAAATGGATGTCGGGGCGGTGGTCGTGAAACTAAGGAACCACTCCTCATTGACGCGGTCATTGGCAAAGTGGTGAAACGCAACCGTCGGAACTTCTCCGCCGCCTGGATAGACTACAGAAAGGCATTCGACTCGGTGCCCCATACATGGCTAAAGAGAGTCCTCGAGCTGTACAATATAGACTGTACAGTGAGACTTCCTCGAGCAGTGTATGGGGCAGTGGAGTACGATCCTTTGTCATCTGGGCGAGCGGATGATGGCTGCGGAGAACCACACGCTGGCTAAGGATAAGAAGGGGTATCTTCCAGGGCGATTGTCTGAGTCCAATCTGGTTCTGCCTCTCTCTGAACCCTCTCAGTACCTTACTGGAGGGATTCGTGAGGAGATTTCAGCTACGGAAAGGAGCGACAAAAGTGACCCACCTTTTCTATATGGATGACCTCAAGTTATTCGCCTCCAGTCGCTCCCATCTTATGGAATTGCTAAAAATCACTTGTGAATTTAGCAAAAGCAGAAGCTGGGGACGGATAAGTGTGCGGTCCTCCATGTTGAAAGGGGAAGGGTTGCTAACTCTGAGGGCATAGATTTATCTATGCCCGTCAACTTAAGGACCCTTACCGAGGCTGAAACATACCGATACCTGGGTATGTCACAGAACATCGGTATCGATGAGGCTGGTATGAAACAGTCAGTTTGCGAAGTGTTTTATGCACGCTTGACCAAAGTGCTTAATAGCCTTTTGTCCGGTGTGAATAAGACACACGCATATAACGGTTGGGTCATACCTGTCCTTATGTATACCTTTGGCATACTCAGGTGGACTCAGACTGAACTTAACGCCCTGGATAGAAAAGTCCGCACTACCATGACGTCCCATAGGATGCATAATCCGAGATCGTCGATAATGAGGCTGTACTTGCCGCGAAAGCATGGTGGGCGTGGCTTTCTGAACGCGCTCACCGTGCATAATCGTGAAGTGTGCAGCCTCCGTCATTACTTCCTGGCGAGATCGGATGATCCATTCTATAATGACGTCATTTCTAGTGATAAAAGGCTTACCCCTCTATCCTTAGCCAACGAGCAATGGCAAGACCCAGCAGTGCCTAGCATTTCCGACCGGGAGGCCGTATGGAAGAAGGAGCTCCACGTGAGGTACTGCAGGGCTCTACATGAGCCCTTCGTAGATACAGTCGCCTCCATCAACTGGCTACGTTTCGGTGACCTATTCGGGGAAACCGAGGGTTTTGTCTGTGCAATACAGGATCAGGTTATTAAGACCAACAACTATCGGAGATACATCCTAAAGGATGGCACCGTCGACATCTGTCGAGCTTGTCGCCATCCCGGTGAGTCGCTTAGGCATGTCATCTGCGGTTGTTCGGCGCTTTCTAACTCTGAGTACTTGCACAGACACAACCTAGTAGCCAGAATTCTACATCAGGAACTCGCTCTGAAATACTGTCTCGTGGACCGGAAATTGCCGTATTACAAGTACTTGCCGGAAGCCGTGCTCGAAAATGAACGCGCCAGGCTCTACTGGGACCGGACCATCATCACAGACAGGACTATTCTTGCGAATAAGCCTGATATTGTGCTGATGGATCGGGCACAGTCAAGGATATTTTTGGTCGACATTACCATTCCGTATGTCGAGAACCTCGTGAAAGCCGAAACAGATAAGCGAACAAAATATCTGGACCTGGCTCACGAGGTGACTGACATGTGGGGTGGTCTGCCGGCCGAAATTATTCCTGTAGTCGTCTCTGCGAATGGGTTAATCCCAGTCAGCCTCTCGGGTCATCTGAGGCGACTGGGACTCCGTGACGGACCGCTCCGGGCTCAAATGCAGAAGATTCCTCGATACCGCCCGCATCGTCCGCCGGTTTCTTTCCCTTTCCTCCTAACCCTCGGCCGTCTGGTCTCCCCTGCCGAGGGCTTCCATCTGGTTGGATCTTTATTTATTTATGTATTTTTTGTATTTTTATTTTATTTTATTGATATTTATGTATATTTATCTTTTCTTTTTAATTTATAATTATATAGTTATAGAACTCAACCAGATGACTATATATATATATATATATATATATATATATATATATATATATATATATATATATATATATATATATATGCACTATAATAATGAAAATTGGGCTTAGCAAGAGCTGTGCTCGATAAAATTCAAAAGGCTGTTATCTTGAGGACAACTGCCATTGTGAGGAGACATTTATCCTTGTAACCAAATAATTTCCTTAACATCTTGCCGTTAAGGCCGATTTAGGGATATCACCCCATAAAGAGTAACCGATAAAAATAATAATGATAATTATTTGCAGGTTTGTTATCGCACGGCGCGGTCGCTCGCTACTTTGGTGGGGAGCGGTTGTGTCGGCATGTATAAATAGCAGCTGTTTCGGCTCGCCGCTCACTTAGCGGTCAGCCGCCGTAGAAGAGTCTACATCACCTGAGGAAGTCTCGTGTAGAGGCGAAACACGTGTCGTATTATCGTCGATGGTGTGTCTTTCCTGGAGTAGTGGCGCTGGGATTAGTGGTGCCGGGGAGGGCGGGAGGTGCTCTTCAATCCAGGTAAGACACATCATTGTATTTAGTTAGCGGAAGGTTGCAAATTAATTAATTTCTTTATTACAATATGATGTAAATTGTTGATGAGTCTGTTCATGATCATATGACTTTGTGATTGCAGTTATGATATAAGTAGATGGCTAGTGTTTATCTACTAATATGATATAAATTGTTGATGAGTCTGTTCACGATCATATGACTTTGTGATTGCAGTTATGATATAAGTAGATAGCTAATCTTTATCTACTAATATGATATAAATTGTTGATGAGTCTGTTCATGATCATATGACTTTGTGATTGCAGTTATGATACACTCACCGGCACGGAAACTTGGCCAAGCGGTTATCTCGCGATAGCAAAAGCTATAAGTGTTTCTGATGAATGTTTGTTATGCAAGTATGTCAAAAAATGTTTACCCTCAAGTTCAAGAGGGTAATTCATTATGTTTAAGTGCACCATGACGAATTCTTTAATTTTTAGTTGAATCGGGTCATTTGAGCGACTAAGTTCACATTTTAAATTTGTGTGTTGTGAAAAGTTTACTGTAAGGTTATTCAATTATTGTGATCTTGTGTCTTAATTAAATAACTAAAAGTGCTTTAAAGCCAATAAAAATGCCATTAACACCAGCACAAGTTGCACAAGCAGTAGCATTAATTGACCAAGGGCTGACACAGCGTGAAGTTACTATTGTGCTTAGAGGACGAAACACCCGATATTAAAACTGATAGACAATAAAGAAACAGACTTAATTTTTAACTTTGTAGTGTTTTTAAAGTGACAATGGAAAGATGTTAATTTTAGTGAAAACATGTTATCTTGAAAAGAAAAATTTCGGTGAAGTAAAGATTAAATTTCTATGTTCTAAAACCATTAGAAACACTTATTGAATGCATCTACCCTTAATTTACTGTTAAAAAAACGTTTCAGTGCAAATAATCAGCAAATTCACGAGTGGCCAAGTTTCCGTGCCGGTGAGTGTATAAGTAAATGGCTAATCTTTATCTACTAATATGATATAAATTGTTGATGAGTCTATTCATGAGCATATAGCTTTGTACGAGTACGACTTGACCGTATTAAATTCGTTATAACGAGGAAATGGCTGAAAATTAAAATTATATTTATTTCTCCACCACAAAGTGTATATATATATATATATATATATATATATATATAGGTTTTAAAATATGGATTGTTGTAACGTTTTTGCGGCGGACTCAAATTCACAATATATGTTGGTTTAGTGCCAAAAAATGTGGCCCCAAGAGATCGCAATATGGTCGAGTTTTTAATAAATTCTATATTTACACTGTAAGTATGGAGTGAATTCAGATAAACTAAAGGTACAATTCTGTAGCAGACTGCAGGCAGCACTATCAGGCAACGTGTCGCCGCGACATGTCGCTGCGACATGTTGAGGCGTCATGTCGCTGCCATCAAGTTCCGAACTCGACTGCTGGCGACGGCAGTCCGTGTCCAGCCTGTTCCGAATATTTAGTGGGACATGATGTTTGACGTGTTTGAAATTAGCGGTTAGAGTGCGAGATATTGGGCAATCTGGTTTATCAGTTTCTCTTCCTCGGAATCGGTGAAATTCATTTTTTAAGAAAAATTCAACGTGTTGTTGCTCGGGCGTTGGCGGCACTACCGATCTGCAGTCGGGCTACAGTGTCGTCTATCGCTAGGCAAACGACGTATCGCTAGCTATGGAACGTATTTCATAGAACTACATAGTAACCAGTTGTGTCGCGACGACACGTCGCTTGCTGCTGCTGTCGCAGTCGGCTAGGGAATTTTACCTTTATAGTGAGGGTAGCACGATAAGTTGAAAAGGGAAAAACAACGTTTGCAGAGACAGATAGTTATTTAGATTAATGATTTAGAAAGATTTTATTATTATATTTCACTTCCATTAAAACAAGTTTTTATTTATAATTGGAGTGATAGCAAATCCATATAATAAACATGGCTAATACGGAAAAAGCTCAGATGGTTAACGTTCGCTGTAAATATAATAGAACGCCAGTAACCCGGGTTCGATCCCCGCCGGCACCAATGAAATTGTTAATTGCAATTTTAAGTGCTGATTTACCACGTGCTCGTCGGTGAAGAAAAACATCGTGAGGAAACCTGTATGTCTGAGAAATAAAAAGAAAAAAATATTTCGATGACATATAAAGTTCGCCAACTGCGGCGGACACTTCCTTGCCCTAAAACCCTCTCAGAAATGAGGGGAGGCCTGTGCCCAGCAGTGGGACGTATATAGGCTTTACCTTTTTTTTCAAGAATAAATCAAACATCTTTTAAAAGATGAATTTTGGGGAATTCTTGTTTTTGTAAACCAGCGTAGATTTTGACATTCATTGGAACTTGTAAACAAGTGTAAAAGTTAAATAAAAAGTTTTGACTTTGAAATGGGGGCTGGCCCAGGACACACAGCGGACTGTTACAGGCTAATATAAAAGGAGATTACTAAACAACTCGATTTACAGATGATAACTTGAGAAACATTTTAGAACTACTCACTCGCACTAGAGCACTAGGATGAAAGCCATAATCTTGATAATCAAAACTAGCAAAGCCGGAAGTTATGCTCTTAAGTGTATCATGAAAGTCTATTACTACTTCAGACAGAGGAAGAATAAATTGCATCATTGTCATTTTTTCATCGACTGCACTAGAAGGTAGTGGCGTGCCCCTTCTGTCTACACACAGAGTAGTTACTGCTCCAATGAACTCCACAGGAGTTATTATTGTACCTGCAAGGAAAATTAAATACATTTTTATTAGACTTGCAAAAAATAGAATATTCGGTCACACGTCGAATACCGAATATTCCGCGGGCTTTCTGGTCGAATAGCTGAATATTAGACAGAAGTATTTGGCCAGGAAGGAAGTATTGGTTATTCAGAGCGTCTATTCTCTGCATCTGGGATTGTCTACGAGAAAAAAAAAGGAGTAAACTACCGTCTGAAAATGCAGAAAAATTAGTCTTACTGCAACATAATCTTCCACATTAGTTAATATAATTCAAGTGCATAGACATTTATCCAACTTTTTTTAATTTTTATAATACAAAAGTTGATAATGTACATATAACTTAATTTAATTTTTTGCAATGCGGCCGATTGGGATAAAAGTAGCTGAATAAGTCGGGTCGCGTACCTGATACTCAGAATCACCAAACGGTATTCGCTGAAGGTCATACAGGTTTACGCACCAACGTCGGCACATTCCGATGAGGAGGTGGAGGAAATGTATGAGGATATTTCCAAAGCCATACATTCCTCCAAAACCCACTACACGGTGTTGATGGGAGACTTCAACGCAAAACTAGGCACAAGAGAAAGCGGTGAGCTGAAGTTAGGGGAAATTTGGAGTAGGGCAACGGAACCGAAGGGGCCAGCAGCTGGCCGACTTTATGGAGAAAGAGGGACTCTTTATGATGAACTCTTTCTTCCAGAAGCGGCCCCACAGGAAGTGGACCTGGTCGAGCCCCGACGGTTCGACAAAAAATGAGATTGACTTCATTATGACGACCAGACGCCAACTGTTCAGTGATGTCTCAGTGATCGCAAGGGTGAAAACTGGCAGCGATCACCGAATGGTTAGAGGCACACTGAACCTAAACGTTAAGTTGGAGAGGTCTCGTCTAATGAAGTCAACGCTCCGTCCCCCTCGTGCTCTAATCCAAAATCCCGAAAACTTTCAGCTCGAGTTACACAACCGCTTTCAGTGCCTACAAGATTGCAATGCAGTGGACGATATGAATGACAAGCTCGTGGAAACTGTCCATGCGGTCGGAGCTAAGTTCTGCAAGACCCGCCGCAGAAGAACACAAAAACTCTCCGATCACACTCTTAATCTCATGGCTGTTAGACGGGAGATGAGGCTGCAATCGTCAACAGATTTGACAGCATACAGGCAACTGAACAGACAGATCTCCAAATGCATGCGGCGAGACTTACGCAACTTTAATACTGCTCGTATTAAAGAAGCGATCGAGCGGAACCAGGGCTCCAAAGTCTTTGCCAGAGATCTGTCTGCCAGAAAGAGCCAACTGTCAAGGCTGAAGACTGAGTGTGGCAGCATCGTTTCCGGGACACCTGAGATTTTGAGTGAGATTGAGAGGTTCTATGGGCAGCTGTACACATCATCGTTGGAGCCACACGCAAGTGTGAGTAACGATCCAAGAGCAAGTCTTATCCGACACTATTCCGATGATATCCCGGACGTCAGTCTACGCGAGATTAGAATGGCTCTCCAGCACCTTAAAAACGGCAGGGCCCCAGGCGAGGATGGAATTACAGCGGAGCTTCTGAAAGCGGGTGGAACACCGGTACTTGAAGTCCTTCAGAAGCTCTTCAATTCCGTCCTCCATGGTGGCACTACTCCAGAGGCGTGGAGCAGAAGTGCGGTGGTCTTGTTCTTTAAGAAAGGCGACAACGCTCTCTTGAAGAACTACAGACCGATTTCCCTTCTGAGCCGCGTCTACGTGCTGTTTTCGAGAGTCATTACGAATCGTCTCGCACGCAGACTCGACGACTTCCAGCCTCCCGAACAAGCCGGTTTCCGAAAAGGCTTCAGTACCATAGACCACATACATACCCTGCGGCAGATTGTACAGAAGACTGAAGAGTACAATTTGCCACTTTGCCTGGCGTATGTGGACTATGAGAAAGCCTTTGATTCCGTCGAAATTTGGGCGGTGCTGCAGTCCCTTCAGCGGTGCCAAGTTGACTGTCGGTATATCGAAGTGCTGAAGTGTTTGTACAGTAGGGCTACGATGGCTATCCGAGTACAGAACCAGAGCTCGAAACCTATCCAACTGCAGAGAGGTGTAAGACAGGGTGACGTTATATCCCCGAAACTCTTCACCGCTGCTTTGGAAGACGTTTTCAAGCTACTGGACTGGAAAGGATACGGTATTAACATCAATGGCGAGTACATCACTCACCTTCGATTTCCCGACGATATAGTCCTTATGGCAGAATCGCTGGAGGACTTAAGCACTATGCTCAATGACCTCAATAGTGCCTCCCAACGGATAGGTCTTAATATGAACATGGACAAAACAAAGATTATGTTTAATGTCCATGTCACACCTATGCCGGTAGTTGTTGGGAGCACTATGCTCGAAGTTGTTGACGAGTACGTTTACCTGGGACAAATATTCCGACTAGGTAAGTCCAACTTCGACCGAGAGGTCAATCGACGGATTCAACTCGGCTGGGCAGCGTTCGGGAAATTACGACATATCTTCTCGTCAGGTATACCTCAATCTCTGAAAACTAAAGTGTACAACCAGTGCGTGTTGCCAGTGATGACTTACGGATCAGAGACGTGGTCCTTCACTGCTGGCCGTATGAGGACGCTCAAGGTCGCTCAGCGAGCTATGGAGAGGGCTATGCTCGGAGTTTCTCTGCGTGATAGACTCAGAAATGAGAATATCCGCAGTAAAACCAGATTGACCGACATAGCCCAACGGATTAGTAAGCTGAAGTGGCAATGGGCCGGCCATATAGCTCGAAGAACCGATAACCGATGGGGAAGAAAGGTTCTCGAGTGGCAGCCTCGTACCGGTAGGCGTAGTGTAGGGCGACCCCCCACTAGATGGAGTGACGACCTAGTAAGATATGCAGGAAGTCGATGGATGCAGGTGGCTCAGGACCGTGCTTTGTGGCATTACTTGGGGGAGGCCTATGTTCAGCAGTGGACTTGTGAAGGGCTGTGATGATGATGATGATGATGATGAAGTCGAATATACGTTGCAAGTCTATTTTTGAATTATTATAGCAGTCTGGAAAATATTGCGTAACCTACTTCACGTCAGTATTTGGGAAATGTATTGGATATAGATAGAAAAAGATTACAGCATCACCTAATTTCTTCGAAAAGGCGTCAGCATAATACAATATATACATTACATACTACATTGGAAGCGCCTCTTAACGCACACCTTGTCATCCCTGTGAAGAAACTTAGCGATTTCGGGCAATTCTTGAATACATTGATTTCTCATACATATCGGTATTTTACTTAAACTACAAGTTACAATACGTATTACAAGTAAAAAAACATACCCATTACAAAAGGCTCATAATATTCTTCAATGTGTCTAGAGTCTGGTAACTGTAAAGGATTTGTTATGATGACCTCCTCACTTTTGTATTGTTTGATGATTTTAGATCCTTTTAGCCTGAAAATAAATAAATCAAATATGTGTATATAAAGAAGACGTTAACTGATTCCTTAGTGTTTCCGAGTAGTCTATTCATTACATAGAGCAAATTACATGTAATCATTTAAACCGGATTTACATAAACACTTCATTTAATAATAGTGAAATAAAACATTAGAAAAAAGTACTAGCAATTTTTAAGTTTTAAAATTCTTAAAAGCTTTTAAGAAGTAATGAATAATATCCTCCAGACCAAATTTTGGTCACAGCGGCCAGTCTCAGCGGAGCCATCTGAGCAGGACAGGATTATAGTGCCCGTGTGTGTACGCGAACACGGGTCCTCTATTCCATCACACCCATAGCCCGATTGGAGGGTAATCCGACACGACCAAAGGGAGATCAGACCGACGGCTTTACGTGCTTTCCGAGGGACAAGAGGGAAACAATGCCAATTTCCCAACTACTGACTGATACCGAAAACTTCTTGACAAAAAAATTCAATAACTGATTTTGGCTTGAACCGGGACCTCATAATCAGCAATCGCATTCAGGACCACTAGAGCAACGAGACAGGCAAAAATAGTGTGTGATTAGAAAATAATACTCTCGACACATAATGTACAGTACCTAGATGACCAAGCTTTCCGCGGTATTTTTTTTTTTTTTTGGAAATCGTGTGTTTTGGAAATTATATTTAGATACAAATTACACAATGTTGAAACATGAATAATATTTTTTGATCTTATTGACATAATAGAAAAAACTGAACTGGTTATTTGAATAAAAAATCATGAGTGCAATTAGTTTAATTTAAATTTTCGTGTTTTTAAAAAAATACTAAAAAAAGGGCTCGAAATAATAGATTTTCTCACAAAAGAAGGGAACTTCAAAAAAAAGGGAAAAAGTCGGTCAGGACGCGAACCAGGGCACCTCGATTTTGCGACCGCCGGATATCCCACATGAGCTATTAAGATCATTAATACACTGCCAAAATTTACCTTCCTCACTCCCATAGTTTAGTAGGACTGTAAACCAATACGACCGAAGAGAGATCACGCGCAGGACTAACGGCTTTGCTGCGCTTAGCAGCGTGCTTACCGAGACACGGAGGTGATACACCACCAACTTCCTAACTCCGCGCTGCTACTGAGAATTTCTTGACAGAAAAAAATCTACCACCAACTTCCTAACTCCGCGCTGCTACTGAGAATTTCTTGACAGAAAAAAATCAACCACCAACTTCCTAACTCCGCGCTGCTACTGAGAATTTCTTGACAGAAAAAAAATCTAACTGATTGGCCCGACCAGGGATTCGAATCTGGGAGCTAATGATCATCAGTCGCGGTTGAAACCACTAGGCCAACGAGACAGTCAATCAAAAAAGTATATTATAGTCATACTAATTGCACAGTTACTTACAGGTAAACATCGCTAAGCCATAACTAAAATCTTAATTTACATATTACATTAGGAAAAAAAATTGTTTTGATTTTTTTTGTAAGAATATTTATAGCAAGTTTTAAGAAAAAAATCTCCCAACACATCATAACACCCTTTATACTAAAAAGAGACAATATAGAGACAATTTGGACAAATTAGATAAAGGAAAGTTTAATGATAAAGAAGTACCATTTTGATGTGAAGTTAAGTAATTGGGCGTAACAATCGACCAAAAGCTAATATGCAATATATTCAAGTTAGAAACATATGCCATAAGATAAAAATTAGTTTAGGTATGTGCAGTCGTATCGTTAGGAACAACTGTGGCTTGCGTCCCAGTATGATCCTATGGCTGTACAGCAGCATGGTGAGGCCGATTATTACCTACTCCTCCATGTTATGGTGTTATAAGGGGAATCAAAAGACAACTGCGGACAATCTAAATAGTCTACAAAGGACCGCCTTTTTAATAGCAACTGGAGCGATGCGATCATCGCCTGGAACGGCTCTTAATGCATTTCTATGCGTAACGCCCAGGGCGGTCTTAGCTTGCTTACCTACACACCGAGAGCCCTATTTGACTCAATGAAGAAAACACTGACTTTATGCATGATCTCAGCTATCATGCATCCACTATACACTTTTAATAAAAAGTACATGGTGGAACTACCCTCTAGAGAAGACTGGCTGAATGGACAGGTTATCTGTGCGGTCGGTAGCCTTATACCGATGTGTCGAAAATGGGGAAAGCCCCAATTTCAAGCTTAGTATGAATTTTGGGAAATTCACCTCTACTTAACCTGAAACTAACGCCGACCCTTAAAACTCTTTATATATAATAAACTGTGGAGACTGTTATCTAAAAAAGCTCATGTTTGTCCTGGGACTAAACAACTCAAGGATGTGCCGATTCTGTTAATTAACGGAAGAAACACCTCTCTCTGTACAACGTAAAGAAGTGAAATAGTTTACAGCTGCAGCTTCAATTCATTGTATAAGGCTTAGCAGTGAACCATAGCCATAGCTATCACAACAGATCTTACAGGTTGCAGTGATACTGGTCTTTCTAGACCTTCATAGTAATTTGCACAAAAATATAAAAACATGTGTGCGATTCACATGCGGAAGAAGTTAAACCTCCAGAAAACTAAACTTCGGAGTGACTGAGATGAATGCAGAGTATCAGGAGTGGGATAATTGTAGAGTTTATGTATGTAATTAAAATATAAATAAATTTTTAATAAACACTATATACTGTATTCTGTCTTATTCTCTTGTAGGCTGAATCCTATAAATGTATATGTTTGTCTCTTTTCAGTGTCGCTTTTTCGTCTCGAATTTCAAATCACAACAATTCTAATGAAGTTCTTACTTCAAAAAAAATTGTAATTTTGGAATTTGCTACTAAACCTACCACGTTGTCACTGGGTTTAAAGAGTAATGCCATGCTTCAGCTATATTAATAATATAGTTGTAGCACAAATGGGTCAGCTCGATTGGGGAAGAACCACGCTCTCACAGAATACCAGCGTAAAATAACAGCTCAATGCTGCTGTTTTGTATGGTGAGTGTAGAGAACCAGAGACTCATTTTACTGGAAAAGAGGCATTCCATCTTTGTCCTCACGGATGACAACGCATCTGCATTTGATTCGCAAATGAGGACAGATGTAAATGTCTATGGGCCACAGCAATCACTTACCATCAGGTGGAATGTGTGTTCGCTTGTTACCCTTATCCTATTAAAAAAAAACCGGCCAAGAACGTGTCGGGCCACGCTCAGTGTAGGGTTCCGTAGTTTCCCGTCCGTCGCAATAAGTGTTCCCACTTATGATTTTAAGGTGGGTATCCATTATCTCCAGCCTCCGCGCTCCTGCAACTGCTCCCGGTAGTGGGTACTGTTGTTTCCATCCAAGTTCAAAATGATTTTCCTAGAAAGTCCTTATAAAGTTCTACTTTCTAAGTAGAACTTTATAAGGACTTTCTACTTTATAAGGAGGGGGGGGGGACACATTGTTTTTTAGTTTTGGAGCGATTATTTCCGAAATTATTGACATTATCAAAAATAATTTTAGTAAACCCCTATTCATTTTTAAATAGCTTTCCAACAATATATCACACGTTAGGGTTGAAATTAAAAAAAACACTTCCCACTTTACATATAGGGGGGGCTACCCTAATAAAACATTTTTTTCCAATTTTTATTTTACCACTTTGTCGGCGTGATTGATACACATATTGGTACCAAATTTCAGCTTTCTAGTGCTAACGGTCACACAGATTAAGCGAGGACGGACAGACAGACATGGCGAAACTATAAAGGTTCCTAGTTGACTACGGAACCCTAAAAACATTGTTCACAATTGGCTAAGATATTGCATAATACACATAAAGTGAAATAATTGAGAAGCTCTTTAGTCAGCTAAAAAAATTGAAATATGAATTGCAAACTTACTTAATTTTATATGGAACTGAAGGAGCTGTAAGAATTGCCTCTGCTTTGTATTCTTGTAGGAGTCTTTGCGTAAAAACATCAAGATGCAATAGACCTAAGAAGCCCACACGCCATCCTTGGCCTAAAGCTGGACTGAAATTATTATCAATAGAAAAATAATTGAAATAAAGAAGCAACATACTTAATAACAAAAAGTAACATAGTTATTAATAATAAAAAGGAGTTAGCTATAGACGTCCAGTACCTGATTTTAATAATGTTTTTAGTTTAGAAGGCTTGTTAGGGTTAAGCTTGAACCTATTGCGCTGTTTTAGATGTCGGCAATGTGTTTTTAAATAATTACGATAAAATTTACATTTTTAATTAACTATGATAAACAAAAATTGCTTATAATGAAACACAAATATGTCAATTTGGTCTAGTAGTATGAAGAAGACATCCTGAAGAGTTAGATGGAATGCTATATTACCCAGCTTTTGATTATTAATTTGTATTCTGTTAAATGCAAAGAAGCTTAAGTACTGTTACGAGCTTGAGGTTCGTGACAATAAAAATTGCCGATAAAATTACCTAAATTAACACTTTAATTTACTTTACACAAATTAAAACTTAAAACACTAATAATTAAACACACTAATTCACTTTATTCCGCTCCGAAGCTTCGCTTGTCTCGCCAAATCCAATACTGCCCCGATCGCATCTTGCAGCGCCTATTTATATAAATTAGCAGCGAAATATCCAGAATATTCAAGTAAACACGCGCAAGGTACCGAGAGTTCATGATTCAACATCAAGAAGTTTAGTTCTTCGGTTCGAGACTAGATGGCGCTAGTGCCGTCGACTTGAGCGCGTAACAGTACCTTCAAGTTTTGAAATGGAATGCTTGCTTTGCATCAAACCATTTTCTATATGGAAATTTAGATGTTTTTTAATATTATTAGTCTCATGAAACATTCTTGGTAGGACAAAGATATTGTTTTACGAGGATTTGTGGTATGATGTGGGTGTATTAACAAGGTCAAGCCTGAATACATTCCCAGACTGCAGATTTCCAGGAATGTCAATGGGCACTATCATAAATCAGACCACAAATTAATCATTAAAAGCTGAAGGCAGCCTGGAACTACCTGATGTCAAAAATTTAAATGAAAATAAATTTAGATTGATAAGAACTGTAAAATAAAATTGCATAAATATAAATAATAAACAAAATGCATAAATATAAATAATAAACACAAAAAAAATTATTTAGCTGATGATTCAGTATTAAACTAATCACCATTATATAATTAACTACACCATACAATAATAATAACAATATTCTAATTATGATATATAAATGGTTGATTTTGAAGCAATACCATTGACCTCATCTTGAAAAGAGTGACAAATCATTTTTGTAATAGGTTTGGTTAAGATTTACAGAACTTAGAGAATAATTTAGTAAGACTTTCAAAATCTACTTATGATTACCTATAGACGTATTTAGGAATGTGCCATTGTGGATGCATAACTTGCCCATAAACATTAAATTTGACTATATTCACCAAATGACCCACTAGTAAAAAAAGAGATTAGAAAAAATTATAAGTCCTCCTTCATTTGTTAATAAGCAGGGTGCACTATTTGCAGGTGAGATTGACATTTGGAAAATTTATAACATCAGACTTACACATGTTGTGTACACATAAGATTTAATATAGGTGAATACTTAATTTTAATTTAATAAGTTGCAGAGATGAAAACAGGACAATAATAAATTTTGACTATTAAAAATAAGAAAATGGGAACTTGATGTGAAAATTTGGTATATAAATTGCAAGTTTTACCTTGAATCAACATTAACACTAACAGCAGAATCATTTAAAGCTAATTTTTTAATGGCATCACTGAGGAAAATATGCTGAGATTGGTCAGCAGGAAATATCCCAGCATATACCATATGTTTGATTGGTTGTGCATTTGCAGTTTGATCAATATCAGTTGCCTCAACAGATAATAAATGGTCACCTACACTTCCACCACCTTTAGGACCAAGACCTGAAAGTTATTTATAAAACACATAAATTATAAATGGTATTATTTTACTGTTTATAAAGTAATCATTACTTACCTACCATTACAACTTGACCTGCCGCTGCTTTATTAATGGATTCTTCACCTGGTCTCAATAATGCTAAATATTTTACAGTATGCTGTTTAGGATTCGATTGCCATTTGACTTCCTGCCCAATTTCCACAGTTCCAGAGTGAATGTATGCTAAGCAAAGCACTCCTCTGTACTTGTCATGCCAAGTGTCAATTATATGTGCTTTAAAATAGCCAGCAGGGTTTACATCTGGTGGTGGTATTCTAGTTATTACAGCTTCCAATAATTCTTTAACTCCCCATCCCTTTTTTGCCGATATGCTCAATACTGTTTCAGGGTCAATGTTGAAAAGAGAATTAAGCTGAGACTTAACATTATCAGGATCAGCTCTAGGTAAGTCAACTTTATTTAGAGTAGGGATTATAACTAAATTATTTCTTTTGGCCAGTGAATGAACAGCTACAGTTTGCGCCTGAATACCTTCATTTGCATCCACTAAGAGAATTACTCCTTGGCATGCTGTTACACTCCTAACAACCTTAAAACATTTAACTGTAGTGCAATATTTGTCTACATTTGATTTTTAATTCCAAATTAGGAATTAAAAATCCATAAATTAATTTTGGAACAAAATAAAAATTCATTATACCTCATTTGAAAAGTCTACATGACCTGGAGTATCTATAAGATTTAAGAGATATAATTCATTATTAAATGTATAGTTTAGTGATGCTGTAACAGCTTTAACTGTTATACCTCTTTCCTTCTCAACCTGTAATTCAAAATAACTTAAGTAAAATGTGCACCTAGGTGGAAAATGTAAGGCATTATTAAAGTTATTAGTAAATATTATAGCAGACATACTTGTAACTGATCTAGTACTTGTGCATTTTCTGCGCTAGCTTTTATTACACCAGTTAGTTCCAGTAGCCTGTCAGCTAAAGTACTTTTGCCATGATCAACATGAGCTACTATACTAAAGTTTCTAATTTTTCGCCTATCGAAAATTTTGGAGTTGCATTCAGTACTACTCATACGGTTCGATGATCTGAAATAAAGAATTGCAAACGCATGATACCAACTATTATATTATGAAAAATATTTATTATTTAACCTTATAACATACCTTGTAAGTTTACTGAGACATACTAAGTTGAAACGGTGTACACTTTTAAAAATATTAACCATTATTTATCATAAATTATTGCAAATAATAGTAAATAGTAGTTAGAATAATAAGATAGATAAACGAGGATGTTTATAAATCAATAAATAATTAAAACAATTAATTTAATACTACTCTTATCATGAGATATATTTATTACCTATATTTTTTTTTCAGTTTTATGATGTAGGTAGGTATAGGTTAACTAGTTATCTAGGTAGGTACATAGATAAATAAATATGTATGGGTAGGTACTTAGGTACTAGTTTTAGTATATAAAGGTACTAGGGATGGCGATCTGAGATCGACTAATCGAACAATCGACTTCTTATGTCAAAAAGATCGATTTTTATATCGATATATATTATTACATCAATCCAGTGAATCGACATTTCATCCTATAAAATCGGATCGAATCTTTTTCTGCTTTTATAGGAACTGTATAATGATTTACAATTAGTTGAATGAACCAACATTCATTATTTATATAAGCATAGCTAAGACAAAACAACATCAGTAGAAAAGATAACTAAGGATTTAATTTTCTTGAGGTCTTGCTCGCTTCGTACAGCAAAAATAGATGTCTCAGTTTGACGCACCAAAACAGTAGCGTGCTTAATCCATGTGAATTTATAATTGCGCTTAGTGGCTTGTTGACGGCACAATCGAAATAATTGCTTGTTTTTAGCTGTAAGATTTTCGTTTATGTACACGTTATGTATAGTACCAGCTATAGTAGCAGCGGATTAAACTATATGCAGTAGCAGCCTTATTTTCGTTGTAAATTTTATAACAACATTTTTTGGACGCGAACACTTTTTATCAAAGTGTGGCACTCTATGGGCTGATACAATGTCCGATTTGCTGCCAGGGTGTTTGATGACACAACCAATCTTCTCAATAATAGATAGAAGGTTTTCATCACGTCGTTCTGGTAAGTTAGTAATCTCAACGTTATAAAGCCGTGCCTGTTGCTCCATTGCATCAATTTTATCTTGTAATAGGTTAACCTGGCTGGTTACATCATCGCTCGATCTCAGCTGGCTTTCTACCTGTGTCAGACGCGTTTCAATACTATCCTGCCTTTCCATCGTATAAGATAAGGATTTGTTGATTGTATCCAATATATCTCCTAACTCATTAAATGAGTTACTTATAGTCGCTGATATTTTCTTCAGCTCTCTATCAATAACTGTATCGATTGAATTTCTGATACTTTCGGCAATGGTGATGTCCAACTGTAATTTCCATGAGCTGAGCTGATCATTAATTTTTTGCTCAACGAACTCTAGTACCGCCTTAACATTTATATCATCAGGCTGCTTGCGTTTTCGGAGACTCACAAAAGTATTATCATCAGCGCCACACGTTTCGGGTAGTTTTCGATTTGACGAATATTTTAGCCTCTGTGTCGGAGGTGTTGTTGGTGGTGGAGTACGCTGCACCGTATTAGTTCGTGTGTATGACAAAAACAAATAATCTACTCTGTCCTTTCTTATGGGCGGTGAAGTATGCACGCCCCGCTGCAACGAGTCCAAGAAGCGATGCCAAAATAGGACAGAGAAAGTGATCCGAGTGAACAAGCGATATGGCCACAATACGTCACTGTTACAGCAACACACACTATTTTCACACTTACATGCAAGACGATAAAGTATAAATTACAATGTTCTATAATGTTAAATTTTGCAATAAATTTTTCACACTTCCTCTCTATATGGGTCCCGCACGACGAAAAAAGACTTCAAACGAACAACCACATACTTATACCTCTATAAAACTCTTGTTCGTTCCCAGCTTGAATATGCTGTACCTATATGGAATCCCTACTATAAAGTATAAAAAGAAGATATTGAAAAAGTCCAAAATAAGTTTTTGCGTGCCCTGTACTATAGATGCCATAAATCTTACTTGTCTCGTATCCCATTGCTGAGACAGTTTGGTGTTTTGTCGCATGAATGTAGACGTAAATATCTTGAAGCTATAACATTGTATAAAATAGTAAACCACAAATTTAGCAGTACTGTGTTAGTTTCCAATTTAAATTTCGTAGTTCATAGAAGAGCTCATATATGCGCTACAGATACCGGCTTGCGCGCGCCAGTTCTCGTATGCAAATGGAAGTACCAGTAAAAAAAAAAAAAAATTTGCGTTTTTTTATTAATTTTTTTTATTGGCCCCCCCCAAAATTAAAAATTTTTAATTTGTTAAGATGGGGGAGCAGTATTTTTTGAATTAAAAAAAAGGTACAGAAAAGGCCCGAAACCAACAGAGACCGTTAAAACATTAACGTTTGTTAACGATTACTTGCGAAGTGGCGCACGATGGGGAGCAACCGATCTCCCTAACTCGAGTTTTAACTGGCTGTACATAAACGAATCAAGCGATCCAGTGAAAGAATAAGAGCGCGATTCGTTCGTTGTGTGCGCGCTTTGTGTTCCCGCCATAATGAATGAACCTAATGACGCCGATGATTATACGAAGTTTGCCGATCATTAACAACACAACCCCTGGCAACATCTGTTGCTTCGGAACCCTTAATTTCAAAATCCGGGATTTTGTATGTTTATAGAAGAAACCGTCTAGCACCTAAAAAAATTGACCAAATTTCATTTTTCAATAATACTATATCTATGTGTATACTATATCTAGGTATCTAATTACTAAACTCTACCATATCTTCTTCTTTACAATTTGAACAATGATGCTAATAGTAAATTAAATACCCGAAATTCGGTATTATTTACATTTAAAATCTATTTATCGAACAAATTATGTGTTTCGTTAAAACAAACCCAATTTACTACAAATATAAAAAATCTATGCAAAATTACATATATAAAATAAAATTGCAATTTTCGTTTTTGTAACAGGAAACATTTTAATTGTGTCATTCAGCCACGTCATTTTTGGTTGACTGAAAGGGTTGTGGGTTGTGTTAGTATACGCGGCATTTATTATAAGGTTCTTGATAAATAGTTAATCATGAATATATTCCGCTTGCTCGCCGATTTATCCCATCTATTAGCTATTATAATATTATTAATTAAAATCTGGAAAACTAGATCATGTGCAGGTAATTTTTCTTATAACCGGCATGCATCTTCGTTATTTTACGACTTTGCACATAATTGTAAATATTTTCATTTGTTTATCTTTCAGGAATATCGGGGAAGTCGCAAATACTTTTTGCTATAGTTTATACGACGCGATATTTGGATTTATTGACAACATACGTGTCTGCCTATAACACTGTTATGAAAATTTTTTTCATCGTGGCCTCTTACGCTACAGTATACTTGATGTATGTGAAATTTAAAGCTACCTACGATCATAACCACGACACATTCCGGATTGAATTTTTACTTATTCCATCTGCTATACTTGCATTGTTGATTAATCGCGAGTTTACAGTTCTTGAGGTTGGTATCTTACTTTGATTATTAAATATAACCGAGTTGTTTTGTTATTTCATAAGCTAATGTGGATTATTGTCGTTAAATTGCTGTTATGATAATTTACAGGTTTTATGGACATTTTCAATTTACCTGGAATCAGTTGCAATCCTTCCACAGCTGTTTTTGGTTTCTAAGACTGGAGAAGCTGAAAGTATCACCTCCCATTACCTGTTTGCTCTTGGATCGTACAGAGGTCTCTACCTTCTTAATTGGGTGAGTTACTTTTAGATTTTTTTTTTCACTACTTTTTTGTTTTAAAATATGCTTATGAATGATAATACGTAGTAAAGTATCATCATACATATGCAATCTGTATTAACTTCTAAATATATTAGGAGTATAAAGTTCAAAATAGTTTCAGAGATTTTACGGTGGTAAATTTTATCTTTTCAACCAACTTCTAAAAGAAAGGTTCTCAATTTGACTGTATTTTTTTAAGTGTGTTACCTTAGAACTGTTTTCTAGGTGAACCGATTTTGATGATACTTTTTTATTTGAAAAGTGGTGCTTCTCATGTTGTCCCATATAAATTTCATCAAGATCACATTATAATTACATACACATTATAATAATCTTTCAAATCTATTTATTTTAAAGTAAAAATAATTAATAGACATAGTCAATTGTCACTTAGGTATTTAATTGGCCCCAGTTTTTTTGCTCTTGGGTAGAATTTTAACATCTCCTCGGGTATGCAGTGACATTTCTAAGAGTTGCTTATGTTTCATCATCATTATTAGAGTACTTCATAAGTCCTTTGGAATTTTCTTTTGAATATTGGCCCTATTATGGTCTTGAGCAATCTCAATTATACATCTCTTACCAGGCTGCCACTCTGTCTAATGGTGGAGCCGCCCTTAAATTTTCGGTACAAGACTGCCACTCATAAACCTTTAGTTTAGAAAAACAACTATAACCCAACCATTGTTTGTCAGTTTCGTGAGCTATATGGCCGGTCTTTACTCATCAGGATGTCAATAAACCCAAACATAGCCGACAGTGAAGGATCCTGTCTCAGATACATATGTCATTATTAAATTGAAAAAACTGGCCAAGTGCAAGTGCAGCCTCATTTGGTGGAAGAAAAAACAATAAAAAATGGTTGCTTGTTTAAGTCACAGCTTACAAATTACATTATAATTCAAAATTTGCAGTACTTGTTTGAAATATGTATATGAAGTAGTTAACTTTAATTAAATTTTTCACTAGTTTTGTTTTTTAATACTTAACAATGTCTAAAACTGTCAAATTTGACAGCCCTATTACTTAGTTTTTTAAGATAATAAAGAACAAAAATATAGTTAAACCCTATTCAATTAACTGTATGTAATGTAACCCCACCAGCTAAGATAAAAAAATAATTTTATTTTGGCTTCTTTTCTACACCTAATACCCAAATTGCAGGTACCGGGACACAGGGACAGACTAACTGATGGATAGACAGAGAACTTAAAAACTTACTTTACAAAAATAGAAATATGCAATTTGTATTGATAACAATATTTCATGTGGTAGAGCCATGCTGGTGTTTGGGTTGTAGCATAAGTCAGTTGTCTCAACTGGGGTAAAACCACACTCTCACAGAATACTAGCATAAAACAGCAGCTTAATGCTATTGTGTTTCATATGGTGAGTGTAAAGAACTGGAGACCCTTTTTACTGGGAACAAGGCATTCGATCTCAGTCCTCAGGGGTGACAATACATCTATATTTTGATTCTAAATTTAGGATACATGTACTCATTTGTCACCCATATTTTATTTAAGAAAATGTCACTCAGATGGCCAAACTTTGCGAATTTCTTAAGGTGGTTTCTTAAAAGCCGGCCACCTGTACCAAATTAAACAAATTTATAAAATAGAGGAAGCCAGAATTAAGCTATGAAATTCTTAGTTAAATGGGTTAAATATTGAAAAATCACTTACTCTGGTTCTTTATTCTATATATTGACCACAACAAACATTAAAACCATGAGAATATGCTAAAACACAGTATTTTAGCATGTATTAAAATTTAATGTATGTGATTTACTATCGACTTTTCTGCACCTGCAGTCTTTTTGGTTGTGATGTATATTGATATGAAGGATAATTCTGCATAAAACCTACAGTAACATATAAAATGAAAGTTAATTTATATTAAGATGTAGATCAAGACTGACTGCTTCCGGCATGAGCTCAGTTCAGGGCATTGTACCCTACATTAATATATCATTTAAGGATGTATTTTAAAAGTTAAATTATTTGAGATTTATATCTTTAATTGATATTTTCAGATTTATCGTTACATTGTTGAGGACCATTACGAACTGATTGCTATAGTAGCAGGTGTCATACAGACAGTTTTGTATTGTGATTTCTTCTACCTATATATAACAAAAGGTAAATTTTAAATTTTGTAATTATTATTTATAACTTAACAGTTTTATATTGAAATAATCCAAAATTATTTTTGTAATGCTTAATATTTAATGAAGTCTCATATGAGAGCCAGTTTTTAATTAATTCTATTCAATATAATTCAATAATTCAATAATTCTAATTCAACATATTAAAGTAGAATTTTGTGAGAACTGGTTTCATAATGGGAAATTACAATTGCTAGTGTTGGATTGTTTGCAAGTCTAAGATGGTTTCCATGTAGTAGCAGTGTAAGGATATCCTCTACCCCGTATCGTCCCATGGGCGTCGAAAGAGGCGACAGAGGGAAACCAACTAGGAGATAGGCAGCAAAATCTTCAGTTACCAAACCGCCTGCCAAGCATGGAAACTCATGGCAATTAACCCCCCCTATGAGGCAATCTGTGGGGAGGCCTATGTTCAGCAGTGAACTTCTGATAGGCTGCAATGGTGATGGTAACGGATGGTAGGCTGAATGGTAACAGATGCTTTTAAAATAATGAAATATGTTAACAAATTTTTATAAACAATTTTTTTTATTATCCCTTCCAACCTCATTTTATAGTAATTCTTCTAAAGTCCTAACTTTTATGTAAGTGTAAACATACAAAAGTTCTCTAACCATTAATTCTGTTTCAATTTTTAAAAATATTTTAATTATTAAAAAATAATTTTATTTCAGTGTTAAAAGGAAAGAAGCTCCAACTTCCAGCCTAAACACATACCTACAGATGCAATAAAACAATTTGACATAAATTTATGTCTTTTGTTGATATAAGTCAATAATATTACCTAAGATCTAGCTGTACAATTATTGTGTGGGTTATTGTGAAAGCATTATTAAAAACAGTTATTTGTGATGAAAATGGATAATTAATTATAACACCCATTAATTTTATTATTACTTTAATTAATGGTGTCTTACATATTATGTCAATTTTAAATAACATGTTGGTGTGAGTGAGTGTAAACCTTAAAATAATTACATATATATGTATGCATAGAGGGAATCTACAATTCTACTTATAGGGATATAATATACTTATTTCGCTTTTTATAATTTAATTTTCAAATGAGTAAATCTCTGGTACCAAGTCGCCTGCCACTTGTGGTAACTAATGGAAAATAACCCCCCTGAGACAATTTATGGAGAAGGCCTGTGTTTATAAGTGGACTTTGAATAGGTGGCAATGGTAATGGTAACAGATGCCTGCAGATTTACCACTTGTTCAGATAAAATGGGATCATAGATACAACTATAACTGCGTGGATGTAAAGATTTCGAAACCTTGAGGTGAAATCCACCACTGCACACTTGAGCATGATCATCATAATGCCGTGTAGCGGCGGCGTAAAGGAGTCCCTCACCCATACAGTGGACCCCCGGTAATCACGTCTCTGTCTAATCCGGCACCCCCTGTAATCCGACATGGTCTATTATTTATTATTGAATATTTTTTTGACAATCTTCGCTTTCATTTTGCATGCATGATTGAACAAGTTATAACTTGGACGCACCACCACTATTGTGCTCGATGCATAGGGTATCGTTTTGATTGCTTAGTTTGAATTTGACGACATGTGATGAGGATAGCGGTGCAGCCTAGCGTGTGTTCAGAGAAGAGTACATATATATAACATATAGCATCTTATCATTGGATCTGTAATTTATCGGATTATTACAAGGTAATCTTTTATGAAAAATTATGGGCTTTAGCAGTTTAGTTCGACAGTGCCCTGCAAAATGTTTGTCAGATTATCGGGGGTCCACTGTACTTCGAAGCTCTAAGAACCATATTAACTCTTGAGTAAGGTAAGAGGCGACAGAGGGAGGTGAAACAAGAGATTAGTATCAATATATTAATAACTGAAAACAACCCTTAACAACCCGCCTGCAAAGAGTGGTCTGTGTTAAACATACCTTTTAAGGAAGAGGCCTGTTTTCAGCTGTTAAATTTTGATGGGCTGTAATGAATGAATGAATGATGGCTATTATCTTGAGTTAGCAGAGAGGAAAATGGGTGATACAGACGTAATCAATTGGTAGTTGTGGTGGAGCGTGAAAGAAGGAAGTTACGCTCCACAAAGCAAACCCAGTGTAGATTCGACAAATTGAAATAAATAAAATATTTCAAATAGGTACAATTTAGCAAAAACATATCGCTGAATTAGAGTATATTTTTCTGTAACTTTTTTAACAGTATATTTTAATTTAGCCCGATAGTGTGAAATTCCGCATTATTCAACTCCGTTTTTGTTGTAAATGTCCCTAGGTTTGAGTTATTAAGTATTTTGTTAAACCGATTATTTAATCCTTAATTTTACTAAGTCATAGACAGTATGACTTAATCAACAATGGTTTTTAAATGGCACATCAATTTCAGTATCTATCGAATTAAAAGAGGTAAGCTTGTGAAAAAAGGTAAAGGTACAATAATACAGCTATCTTTGTGAACAAGGTGAAATGTCATATGCATAGAGTTCAACTTCAAGAATTTTGTTCTTACTTTAGCATTCCCTCTATGCCTGTACTTACTTTGAGGTGTAAACTAAATTTTAATTGTCATATATGATACATCTAGCATGTAAAATTTTAATAATGATAGATATCTGACAATTTAAAGAATGAGATCTTTTATACAATTATGTTTGTCATCATTCCTATCATAAGTAGGAAATGCAACCAAATTTAGTGTAATAAGTATACATAACATATTACATATTTGGCATGATCATGAGAATTTTTAATCATAATATATTTTGTTTTCAGCTTCAATATAAAATTAAAAATAAAAAATGCTAAAAGTGTAGCAATTCTTTTTATAGGTACTAGATAGGTTGTTAGGTATTAATTATTGCACGAATAGTTGAATCAAGCCATTATACTATGATTAAAATAATCATTGTAGGCAGCTGAGTCAACAGTATAATTAAAATAAAAGATATTTCATATCTGACTAAAATTTATTTGACATATTGTGACTCATCTAACCTTCAATTGCAAAACAAAAAAGGACAATGTTACAATAACTTAATAAATTTAATATATATTTTTTGTAATTCAAATGTAGATAACTTTTTCATTTGTAAGATTTTAATGTTACTTTTTTGCAATAAGTATTCTTAAATAAATGAAATCTTAAGTGTATATCTGACTTTTGAATACATCCTTGCTATCGATACAACTGTTTGTAGTATGTTGAACTTATTCAGTAAAATCAGTCAGTAATCGTTTTAAACAATTATGCGTATATATATACGTATTCACTCCTCCCGGTATGATACTAATATATACATTCTATTTTTTACCACAAAGTAATGCAGCATAACATACAAAATCAGCTATGTGTATATGTTCCTGAAAAAATATAAAACATCTTAAGCCATATAGGTATTCAATTTTAAACACAGATTTTAATTTTATTAAGTTTGAATATTACAATAAAATAAAATAATTGTATTTTGAAACTGATGATGATAAATAGAGTGGGCTTGGATATAACTTGAAAAATGTCTGCGCTAGTAGTTAGTTATATATACTATTTATCTCCATAGAAAGTTTTAAGGCGTGATACGAGAGACTGGATTCCGAGCGCGACAGAACATGACATACAGGACGGGTTGATTAATCTAGTAAGTTTGTTGTGTTATTAAACAGTTTAAATCGTAACTGTGTACCAATGCAACCACTATAGATACTCATCACATTTGTATTATGATTTACCATGTCTGAAAGAAACTAAAAACGCTTGTGAAAGTGAGACATTACAAACTTGTTGCTTAATATGATTCATACAAGCTATGAAGGCCAAAACTAATGATAAATTGGCAATATCTAGATCAAATTTTAGGCTTGCGATATTGCTGGAAAGCCTCTATCAATCATGGACAAAATATGTAACTAAGAAAATATTTATTATGCTGTAGAATGACATTATAGAAATTATATTGCAGTGGAATAACAACCTAAAAAAATAAAGAATTTGTACAAATGATATCTGAATATATTATATATTATAGGGTTAGTTTTTAAAGAGAAACCAAATTTTAAACTTAGTTCAAATATATAAATAATGGTATACCATTATTGCAGTTTTTGAAAATACCGAGTAAATAAGGCCTCTACTTTTATTTGAAATTATCCTCCAAATTGAATGCGATTTATGGGCATCAAAGTTTTTGGCTCCTAATCTACCTTAACAACATCTATTGTTCAATTAATAGCTTTGCTGAAACATGTGTGATATTTGATACATGAATCTGCTAAAGATACTATTGCATCTGTTGCTATATCTGCATCGCTAAAGATACTATTAAGATCATCATTATCATTGTTACAGACCTTCACAAGTCCACTGCTGAAAATAGACCATATAAATGTCTAATCTTTTACAATTTGATACTTAGTAATAAAGTATGTTTTACCTTTAACATAGTACTGCTGTTCAGCAAGTTAAAAATACCATTAGAAAGAGTAAATTCACTTAAAATAGCAGTGTATGTTACTCCAATCTGAAAATTTTCTTTTAGCTGTAGACAGAAAAATAGTTCATCGTCGTGTTTAGTCAACGATCAATATAATATACAGGTGTTCAAATAAAAAGTGAAAAGCTGTAAAAATTATATCAAACTTAATGAAGTAAATTTCTTTACAAAAATATGTGAAAAAGAATCCAAGAGCCTTAATTTAAATGATATATGAACGGCACCAAGCACCGTAAAAAGTTATATATATATACATCCTACAGCTGGGCACAGGCCTCCCCTAATTTCTGAGAGGGTTTTAGGGCAAGGAAGTGTCCGCCATGCTGCCCCAATGCGTGTTGGTGAACTTCACATGTTTTTTTTTATAGGATGGGGTGACAAACGAGCACACAGTCCACCTGATGGTAAGTTGTTGCTGTAGCCCATAGACATATACATCTATCCTCGATTACGAATCAAATTGCAGATGCGTTGTCACCCATGAGGACTAAGATGGAATGCCTCGTTTCCTGTAAAAAGGGTCTCCGGTTCTCTACACTCACCATACGAAACACAGTAGCATTAAGCTACTATTTGACGCTGGTATTCTGTGAGAGCGTGGTCCTTCCCCGGTTGTGCCGACTCATTCGTGCTACAACTGTACTACTAATATAACTGCAGCATGGCTCTACCACGTATAAAAACGTCTTCGAAACATTTTTTTTTCTTATTCCTCAGACATGTAGGTTTTCTCACGATGTTTTCCTTCACCGCCGAGCAAATCGCCGTGGTAAATCAGCACTTAAAATTGCAATTAACAATTTCATTAGAGCCGGCGGGGATCGAACCCGGGTTACTCGCGTTCCGTTATATTTACAGCGAGCGTTAACCATCTGAGCTACCACGGTTCCAAGCACCGTAGCATGTACTTAAATCATAGGATTAAAAGGAATCTAATACTTGGAACTTCTGGTAATATTTTCAATTAATTATGTACATACAATTATAGCTGATTATGTGTGTATAACAAATAAATATGTGTGCGCAACTAATGTACATCGATTTTTCAGTTGTTATCACAAAGATGCTGCTACCCATTTCAGTGTCCCTCTGCCGCCTCTTATGGCACCCACGGGACAATTGGGTATTTTTATACTGTTACATGTGCTTAATAAATTATTATTACATTGTAAACTATAACAAAACTGTAAAATATTCCACCATAAGGTTCAAAATGAGCTATGTGAATATTATGATCCTAAAAAACTTTCTATTTCCTAAATTGAAGAGGTACCTCAGAGGATATGGATTCAAGATAATGAAGCGGTAGTTACTGCAGTATAAGATTTTTTAGGTTTTCAGAATAAATACTATGAAGGGAAATTTAAGCTTACAGGAAAGATATTGCAAGTGTAAAATAAAAGGTGACCACATCGAGAGAATAACATAACATTTAATAAGTTATTCATTCTCACTTTTCATTAAACACTCATTCATCATAAGTATATAATTTATTAAAAGAAATCACCTGTGATTCCAAAGGCAACAAAACATTTGGTAGCCAGGTTGATATATTTCTTGCTTCTAATTTGTGTGCAATTAATATGGCAAGTTCTCTAAGAGTACCGATATTATTTGAATCTGTAACACAGAACACACGCTTTAGACAAAACAGTATAGAACACAGTGAACAGATTAATAATCTACTCTTAATAATAATACTCAACCATGTAGTGGCAGTGAAAGAATATCCACTACCCCATATCACACCAGCATAGTACACCCACAGAGTGACTTAAGAAGTGATAGAGAGAAACAAATCAGGAAATCGGTAGAACCGTCTTCCCTAATAACGATTAAGAAAAAACTGCAATTGCCAAACCGCTTGCCAAGAATGGCAACTGCCAAATATCTACCCTATGAGACAATCTATGGGGAGGCCTACGTTCAGCAGTTGACTTTAATAGACTGAAACAGTAACAGTAATAATACCACTTACAATATAACTAGTATGATCGCCTTTATAAGTTGTATGATGTACAAGTTGTAGATAATATTTATTTTATTTTACCTTCGTAATCTAAAGCTAGGGCTATTTTATATGGAGCCATTTTATTGTGGAGTCGTAAATATTCTTCATTGGTACTGTTCCATAATCCATCAAGTAAAATTGTAAATAAAGCATCTTCAAATGACATTTTGCAATTCAAATAGGATGTTTCAGTACTCTACAAATTTAAAATATATTTAAGTAAAATTTAAGGTATAACTTATAAAGTATAATATAAATTACTTATTACTTCTGTATTTATAGATATAGTCTCAACAATTTTCTGGCCCCAATTAAAATTAGCCAATATATTGACATTTGCTGCATTTCCTTCTTGTTTAATATCACTTAGCTTAAATAGACTTGGTGTTGTAGTTATCTGAAAATTACATAAAATAAATAAAATTCTATAAAGTACAAAAATATCTAAATATTTATATAGTTTCAAGAATAAAGCTACAAACTACATGATTACAGTTTTATACAATTAAATACCTAGTTCGGCAACATCTGGTAATACAATCTGCAATCTGCGTACTCAGTGTGACAATTAAGGCAAATCTTTCTCACAACAGGAGAGGTCCATGAGAAACGAAGGACGAAGAAAATGCAAAGCATAAAGCTTCAGCCAAATATATATTATTCAATATTTGGCCAAATATTTTTTTAATACAAATTCATTAAAAAAGTTGAGTGCATTTTGTGTAATTACAGACTAGAGACACTCAAAAAAATTCTACGTACACCACTAATACCATATCCGCAAGGTTCTATCGCAGCTGCAAGCTATGGAGTATATTTGCCTTGTATGACAATTAACGTCATTACTTCATTCATTACAGAACCATAGTATATAGATTGACTTCTATGAAGGGTTATTCACTACAGATGCCACTCTTGACAGGCAGATTGGTTACCACAATTTTTTAGATAATTTTGAGTTGTTATCAGGAAGATGCTGCTGCCCATTTCCTGTTTTATTTCCTCTGTCGCCTCTTACAACACCCATGCAATATGAAATAGTGGATTCTTTTATTCTGCCACTACAAGGCTACAATAATGAATATCATCAAACCGATCAACATTTTGACACCATTATTTTAATATAAATTTGTTTCCAGATTAAAGAACGATCACCTAATTTAACACAAATAATCTATCCAATTGCTTTTCTCCACACATTTTAAAATTAAAACTTAAATTATCATATAGTCGTAGTCCCCAGAGTATAGTGCTAAGAACACTGGCAGCATTTCCTTGCTATATGGCTATACATAGCCTTTGAACGAAAAAAGATCCAGCCCTCTTATTATCAGCGAAGACGACACGTAACAAATGGCACTATAGTATATCCACTCGAATGTCGGGGTCATTTTGGCCAATTTGGCGCATCTGTCGAGCACTTTCTGAAGTACTAAGTAAGTATATGACAAGTATATATATATACTAAGTAAGTATATTAAAATCATATATCAATAGAAACGTTATTAAATAAGCTATCAGATTATGCATGACAAGTATATATGTTATATATATAATATATATGTTACAAATATAATTTGCTATCACTCGACGCCATATTATGGCATTTGACAGATGCGCATATTATTTGAGACGCCAGAATATGGCGTTTGGACAGACGAGGTGATATAGTCATATTTTAGAAACTAATTACATTAAAAGAAATAAATTTGGGATGTGCAAGCGGGATTTAAAAAGGGAATGGGATGCACAGATCCTCTTTTCCATGCGCATGATCGCGGAAAAGTTTTTGGCCAAAAACCAAAAGGTTTTTTGTGCGTTCATGGACTTGGAAAAGGCCTATGACAGAGTGGATAGGAATGTGCTATGGCAAACACTGAATTCATTTGGGTTGAGCGCTGGCTTGATACAGGCATTGGAGTCGCTTTATAGGGACTCTAGTGCTTGTGTTAGGATCAACGGGGTCTACTCGGACTGGTTTGGCATCCATAAAGGTGTCAGACAGGGCTGTGTGGCTTCCCCGTGGCTGTTCAACCTATTTATGGACAGTTGTTTGCAAAATTTGAAAGTTGAAGAATGCGGATTAAGAATGGGTGAGTTAACCGTCAAATGCCTTTTGTACGCCGATGATCAAGTTATTCTTGCGTCGTCGGCGGCCGAGCTGCAAATGATGGTTACTACATTAAAGAACAGATCATTAAAAGAAAGGGGTATGAAAGTGAACGCAAGTAAGACGAAAGTTATGGTTTTTGAAAGAGAAGAAAGTAAGACGATATGTGAAATAAGAATAGAAGGGGAGTTGATCGAGCAAGTAGATGAGTTTGTATATCTGGGTTGCGTATTTAGTAGGGATGGGAGATGTGATAAGGATATAGAACGATGAGTGAATGCAGGAAATAGAATAAATGGGGCCTTACACTCTATTATGAAGAGTCAAAATGTGTCGAAAAAGGCACGTATGGCAATTCACAATGCTGTGTTGGTCCCTATTTTAACGTATGGTAGTGATAGTTGGGTGTGGCAGAAGAAGCACGAGAGTAGAATGAACGCAGTAGAAATGCGGTCGTTAAGGAGTATGTTAGGGCTGAATCTGAATGACAGGGTAAGAAATTGTGTAATAAGAGAAGAGTGCGGTTTGCAAGATGATGTGACCAGGATTAAGAAAGGAATGCTTCGGTGGTTTGGTCATGTGGAAAGAATGAATGTCATGTGGAATGAAAGAGTGACAAAGAAAATTTATGTTGCAGAAGTGAATGGCAGAGTCGGAAAGGGACGTCCTAGGAGAAAATTTATCGACCAAATTGGCGATTTATTGAAAACGGGCCAAATTAGGAGTACCCTTAACCGACGAGCATGTATGCGTAGGTGTATGGATGTGAAGGAGGCGAGAGAGGTGTGTCAGGATCGTGCCAAATGGAAGTTTGTAGTCTCTGCCTACCCCTCTGGGTGACAGGCGTGTGTGTTTATCTATCTATCTATCTTTAGAAACTCATACTTGCGCCACTTACTCAGGTTCAGCCATCACTGATGCCACCATGGCTCTAAACAAGATACTCCTTAGATGACAGGCTGCAAGTTTCTATGCATGTAGCATTTCATACTAAAGTTTTACCTCTCTTCCAAGTGACCAAAGTTATACCATCAGATCTTCTGTCATTGTCTCTAAATATTCCAGAAGGCTCTAAATCCAAAAGAACATTTATAGAGACAGGAGCTCTTTGGATAACATTTTTCTTAACTTTCTTTCTATAGGATATATAGGATAATCTTTTTTTATAGGATTAGGGTGACTAACCAGCACACAGTCTACCTGACGGTAAGTGGATGCTATGGCTTATAGACTGTGGACTGTGGCAGATGCTTTGTCACCCATGAGGACTAAGATGAAATGCCTCATTTCCCGTAAAAAGGATCTGCAGTTTACTACACTTGCCATACAAAACACAGCAGTATTGAGCTGCAATTTAAGCTGGTATTCTGTGAGGGTATTGTCCTTCTCCGGTCGAACTGACCCATTTCTGCTACAACCATAAAATAACTGCAACATGGCTCTATCACACACAAAATTTATATAATTGTATATTCTAATATAATATAAATAAATGATTTTATTCGTAATTTGTAAAAACAATTAAAAATAACAGCATAGTATATTTATGCCTGAAAATGTACTAATTTAAAATATCTAAAATAAATACTAACTGAACTCCACCAATATTTCCTATATCTCTGCCATTGCATGAAAAACTGCATTATATCTTGTGAAGGCACCACTAGATTGAGACATAACTCTGATGTTTTTAAATCTATATCATCCATTTTGAATTGCCTAATTTTTTGTTTATCAAATTGTAGCATATTTTGGCTTATCCATCCATATGGCAATGTTTGTCTTTTATTTAAAATAAAAGCTCTTGATTTATTTAAAAAGACTGGAAAGCTATTATTTGTCTTAGAATGTATAAATTGAAGCCATTGGGTGTATATATTTTGCAACAGAATTTTGCTTGCTTTATCATATGAAAAAATAATATTTCTTTCATTTGATTTAATAACGTTGAAGTAGTTTTGCAAATTAATAACTCTTCTAATTTCAGTTCTCATTTTCCTTTAAAGACTGGTTACATTCATTATCATGTACTTCATGTAATGGAATATTGCCTGGTGGGGCAACAAAGTAATCATCTTCAGTTACTGTGGCATTTTTAAGTATGTCTGTTTGACAGTTTCCTTGTGTTATCTTATCAAAACGAAGACTAAGATTTCTGAAAAATATATATTTAATCATTTTATTAACCTTCAAAATATTAAAGTGACATTCATTATTAGTCAATATTTTATTTACATAAAGCATTACAGTAGAAACTCGATTAACCGGCCCTTAGTTATACGGATTCGCGATTATCCGGACTATCAACCGCGACCAATTAAATAATTAAGTCATAATATTGAGCCAAGTTACAAAGTGTTTAACATATGTACTACATATGGAATTTATGCAAGCATGAACGTGTCGGTACGGGCATTACCCCGACCGCGCCCTGCGGGATCGCGTTTCGTAACAACAATAACTAAAACAATAACAAAACTTTTGTTATTGTTTTAGTTAGCTAGAAATTGTTTTTTTTAGTTTAGCTAGCAATTGATTGCGCGTCTAGTCTAAATTTTTAAAAATGTCAAAGCGTAAGAGAGTGGTTTTTTTTCTTTTTTTTTAATTTTTTAATTAAAACATTAAGGACAAAAAAGCGTAGAAAAAGTTCACTCATAAAAACAAAAAAAAAAAAAAAAAAAAAATATAAAAAAAAAAAAAAAAAAAAAATAAAAAGAAAAAAAAAAAAGGGAGAAAAAGTTATCGCTTAAAGACAAAATAAATATTATTGATTCATTAAAAAAAGGAGAAACTGGTCGTAAGTTAGCTGATAAGTATGGTGTAGGTACATCCACAATAAGTGATATTAAGAAAAATGCCGATTCAATTTTGTTGTACACTTGCAAATTAGATAGTGAAGACGGGAGTAAACATCGGAAAATGATGAAGAAACCGAAAAACGAACTTTTAGAAGACGCATTGTATTGTTGGTTTTTACAAAAACGATCAACTGGGCAACCGATATCTGGCCCTTTGCTCTGCGAAAAAGCATTACAGTTAAATAAAAAATTAGGTGGCGGCGGCTCGTTTGTCGCAAGTACGGGTGGTTATATAGATTTAAATCTCGTCATGGAATTCGTGAATTAGAAATACAAGGTGAAAAAATGTCAGCTAATGTAGACGCAGCAAACTCCTTTAAAGATGATTTAAAGAAGAAATTGGATGAAAATAACTATGACTTGGATTTCGTTTATAATGCTGATGAAACCGGATTAAACTGGAAATCATTACCTTCAAAATCTTTAGCTTCTAGGCGAGAGAATTCACCTCCAGGATATAAAACTAGCAAAGAACGAGTAACAATATTAGTTTGCGCTAACGCTACCGGGACCCATAAAATACCTTTGCTCCTCATCGGAAAACCAAAAAACCTAGATGTTTTAAAAATATCAGTGTGCCCTTAATTTATAAAAATCAAAAAAGCGCATGGATGAACTCTGAAATATTCATTGATTGGTATGACAACACTTTTATCCCTGAAGTAAAAAAAAGACAACGAAATTGGCAAACAAGCAAATGTATTACTTTTACTGGATAATGCGCCAACTCATCCTTCGGCTGAACTGTTGGAAAGAGAAAATGGAAAGTTTAAAGTAAAATTTTTGCCTCCTAATGTGACATCCTTGCTGCAACCAATGGATCAAAGTATTATTGAAACATTAAAACGACTTTATAGAAAACAACTTTTACGAAGGTTGTTGTCTGTTGATGAAGATAATGTAGAAGTCGTTTTATAATTTTTTAAAGAAATGAATTTAAAGAAGTGTTGTTACATAGTTGTAGATGCGTGGGATTTGATTGAAAAGAAAACTTTAAACAAGGCTTGGAACAGAGTACTTAATCAGGAGAATGAAAATTTAATAACCAGTACAGATGATTCTATTTTGGAGGATATAAATGAGCTAATGTTAAAGATACAAATATGCCAGGATGGTGATAAATAAAAAGTGGATCACTGTGACAGTAATGATCAAGCTTTCAGATTATGTCGTAACTTTCAATAAATAACAGAAGATGAAACAGAAGAAAATATAGTCATGGAAAATGATGCAGGACCATCTCATGATCAAGCACTTCAGGCCCTGGAAACGGCTCTCAAGTGGTTTAAAAAACAAACAGAGAGTGATACTGTGAGTTTACTACAGCTCAAACGAATTCGTGATATTGCAACAATAAAGAGAAAAAGTGGCTTACGTCAAATGACAATTACCAAATATTTTAAATGAAATTAAACTTATTATTTTATTTCATAATTACCAAATACACATTCTAAACAAATTATATGTACATACGTATCTATATATTTTATTTCATAATTGAGGCTGCAGTATTTTAGTATGTATGTGTGTAATCTAAGAAAATATGTATGTACAGAAATAAGTGCATACATTGTATATTGAAAAATGTATTTCTTAATAAACATTGATTTTCGTTGATATTGTTGTTTTAATAAACACATAAACATATGTACTACAAATGCACAAAACCTGCTTTTCTTCATACATTCGATTATCCGGATTTTCGATTAAGGTCTCTGCCCACTACACCGTATCATATGACCGTGCTAGGAGCGTATGAGGCACGAAAAGCAACACGATACGCTCACACTATGCCCACTGAACGGATCGACGGCGTTCTGTGCCCGTATACATCCCGTATGATGCCAGTATGCAACCCGTATGTAACCCGTATGATGCCCGTATGCAACATCCACACAAAACCAATAGAAATCCGTTTCATTCTCGCATGCGTAACAGTGTTGCGTGGACGTCTTGGAGTGCTACCAAATTTTTAAATTGTAAAATAGTTATGGCTATCAGAAAATTAACTGTTAGACAACTGGCAAAAAACAAAAAAACAAAACAAAAAAAAAACACTCGGCGCTACTGGATTCACGATTCTATAAAAGAAAGAAAAACCGAAGGAGAGTATTGGACATTATTCAGACACTTAGTTGTGGATGAAGAAAAGTTTTTTCAGTATTTCCGAATGTCTACATTCCAATTTAATGTTTTGCTGAAAAAAATTGAAAATTATATTGGCAGTAAAAACACAAACTTTAGAGAATGTCTGTCATCTAAAGAAAAGCTTGCTCTGTGTTTACGGTAAGTAATACAATTTGATCAATATATTTTAAATCAAACTTTTATTTAAATTCAAATATTCAGAATGTTTACTCATATTGTATGTATTTTAAACCTAATCAAGAACATTTCCAGACTGATTCCAATCATTAGTCATAGACGTATCCCAAGTCTCAGGAGACGTAGGCATAGGTGTGTCTCTTGCTTGAACGCATGAAGAAGTCGATGCTGGAGATGGAGTATTTGCATATTGAGGTGAAGTTGTAATAAAACTAGGTGGTGCGAGCTACTGTAACTCCATTTCGGAAACTAAACTGAATATTTTGTGTTTTGCTATTGCTTGTAGGTAAGGTGAAAACTTTTTTACTGTTTCTGATATATTCAAAAAGAAACGATCTAGTTCATCGTGTTAACGTTGTTGTGGAACACTTCCTTGTTGGTCTAATAATCTAGACATCAACACAGCGGATGCTGATAATGGTAGGTTTTTAGCGCTTTTTATTCCCTTTGCCTTTTTTGCTTGACTGTGTTGTGATTTTGGTTGTGTGGATTTATTGTGGATAATAGTGTTATCTTCGTTTCGAATTACAGTATCTTGAGGAGCAGTCACATCCACAGCATCAGTATTGTTAATCTCATTGATTGAGTTAGGGTTCTGAACTTGAGTTTCTGCATCTTTGTTCTGAGACTCGACATCGTCGCTTGTCAGCTCAACGGACTCTAAAGGTTTTTTTCAGCAAAAAACGAAGCAACAAACGACATTTCTTCCTCGTACTTCCATTTCTTAATGTACTTAGCTGCCTGTCCACTTTTGCCCTTTTTCTTATTTATTGCTCTTTTGTATGCATCCCTTAGCCCTTGCCACCTTTGTTTACAAGCTGCAGCTGTAAAAACATACAAGTAATAAGTATTATTAATAAACTTTGTTGTTGGGATGGTTCCTTTACTCATAAAAATTAACTACAATACTTCTGCTCTTGATTCCCCATGCCTGGCCTGACCAAATGATTCTTATGTAAAGAGATTTAAAAAAAAACATTTAATTTATAAAAGTTTTAGAATTTTAAAGTTGACTTATCTAGTACTTATCATAAATAGAACAACTGCCCGGGAGGTTTAGCGTATTTAAAATTACTCGTATAAATACGAATACGTACATAAAACATACAATACGCACTCAAAACACACTATTAAAAAATATATACATACAGCTTTGATGTAACAATAATAATACATAATCATAAATACATTTAACTAAGTGAAATATTATAACATATAGTACAACTTTGACTTATTTGTTTAATTAATATTGTGTTTGCAGGTACTTAGCAACTGGTGATTCGTTTACAACTATTGCTTTTAGCTATCGTATGGGAATCAGTTCTGTGAGGCGTGCCGTGTTGGAAGTTTGTGATGCTATAATAAAGAATATAATGCGAGAAAGTATTCCTACACCTGGCACAGAACAATGGGAAAAAAATATCGAAGGATTCTGGAATAAATGGAATTTCCCCAATTGTGTAGGTGCTATTGATAGAAAGCATGTTATTATTTTAGCACCTCCAAACAGTGGATCTTTGTATTTTAATTATAAAAAAAACATTTTCAATTGTACTTTTAGCTTTAGTTGATGCACTTCATAGCCGTAAACGTCGGTGCTTTCGGCAAAGATAGTGATGGAGGTATTTTGTCAAAGTCAAAAATGGGCAAAGCTATATTCGAAAATAAATTTAATATTCCAAGTACCAAATTTTTTCCAGGGAGTAATGTTAGTGCACCATGCGTTATACTAGGAGATGAAGCTTTTCCTTTAAAAAATAATCTCCTAAGGCCTTATCCATCACAACAGTCAATTAACGATGATAAGAAACGCCACTTTAATTATCGCATTTGTCAAGCACGACGTGTAGTGGAAAATGCTTTTGGTATTTTAAGTCAAAAATTTCGAATTTATAATAGACGTTTGCATTTGAGGCCAGAATTTGCGGAAAAAATTGTACTAACAACGGGCATTTTATACAATTTCATTAGACACGGAGAAACAGTAATTTATATGGAAACAAATACTCCTGTACAGTTTAACAACCTAAGACACCAAGGAGGGAATGCAGTTTCTACTGCTTTTGAAGTACATCAACAATTTACGGATTTCTTTCAAACGTCTCAAGGCCAATTGGATTGGATACCCATATAATACAGAATATTTATTATTTTTTACTACAATGTTAATATTACATTTTATAAACTAGACTATGCTAAAATAAAATGCCTTAACTACTATCTATCTAAAAATAAACTAACAAATAGGTTAACTAACCCATGTATTAAATTACTTCAAATAAACAATAATTTTATAAACAAACCTGGTTGTTTGAGTTGTTCCGAAATTTCCTTCCAAGCCATTTCTTTTTTCACACTATCCATATATTTCGGGTGTTGTAGATTATATAAAAACTCATATTTACGTACACATTCTATTAATTTTTCATCCTCCATTTTACAACGTCTTTACGTCTCGTTAAACTGACAACAAATGACTAAGTTACGACAACGCGCTTACAACGCCTATATAACGGTCGTTTACAACCCGTATATTCGCCGGCTCGCCGCCTGCGCGCAGCAGCTTGGCAACGTCGCGTGTCATGCAGAGAATGTGTCAGCACCTGCAAAATATTCTCGCAGACATTTGTTGACGCTCCGTGCATGGCACGCGACGGTGTTGGTCGGTGACGGAACGGTCTAGTGGGAACAGTGTCATACTTTTCAATACAAATAATATTTATTTGCCTGACACATTCCTAGCACGGTCATGGTATGATACGGTGTAGTGGGCAGAGACCTTTATCCGCATCCCTAACAGCAACAACTAGTCCAGTTAATCGAGTTCCCATTGCAGTTATATTTTATTTAATAATTAATAGAAAGAGAAAAAGAATACAAAATCCTCATTATATCATCAGTTAGACCAACTTGGAGACCTTAAAGCAAAGAGTCCCCATTAAAAGCTGGTAAGCAACTGCAATTCATCTGGTGTTGCAATTACTCATGAGCAGCAGTGGTCCTTTACCATTATGTGAGCTATATAGCTCACATAATGGTAAATACATATGCCTGTTTACATTCTCATCCATAATCAAACATTATTTCAATGTGAAAGTAAATGATAAAAAATTTTATA
The DNA here is from genome assembly GCA_907164705.1 of Parnassius apollo. Classification (NCBI taxonomy): domain Eukaryota; kingdom Metazoa; phylum Arthropoda; class Insecta; order Lepidoptera; family Papilionidae; genus Parnassius; species Parnassius apollo. The sequence goes on from CAJQZP010001706.1 coordinate 1,351,438, forward strand.
TTTTAGTATATTATGGTTTATCTTATTATACATTTGTATGCCAGTGATGACATATGGAGCTGAGACGTGGTCCTTCACTCCTGGCCGTATGAGGACACTTTCGCTCAGCGAGCTATGGAGAGGGCTATGCTCAGGGTTTCTCTGCGTGATAAACTTATAAATGAGGATATCCGCAGTAGAACCAGAGTGACTGACATAGCCCAACGGATTAGTAAGCTGAAGTGGCAATGGGCCGGCCGTATAGCTCGAAGAACCGACAACCGTTGGGGAAAAAAGGTTCTCGAGTGGCAGCCTCATACTGGTAGGCGTAGTGTAGGGCGACCCCCCACTAGATGGAGTGACGAGCTGTTAAGACATGCAGAAAGTGAATGGATGCAGGTGGCTCAGGACCGTGCTTTGTGGCATACTTTGGGGGAGGCCTATGTTCAGCAGTGGACTTGTGAAGGGCTGTAATGATGATGATGATGACATTTGTATGAATGGTACCTATTATTATTACACAGCATGAGCATGCATTTATATAATCACAAAGTGTAACCATGCTGGTTAATAACATCTTTTCTTTCTTTAGTCTAGAATAGTTCAGAGACAATCATAGAATATAAATTTATAATGGGAAAAAATATTTTTTACGTACTCATTTTCTAAAACTGAATATAGTGGTTCGACATTGTCTGTATTTATATGAAGGATTTTGTCAGCAAATGATATAGAATCTTCTAATATTTCCACTCCCTCTACATTATCACATTTAACTAAAGAAAGTCTCTCCAAAAGAGCTATAGTGTTTGTATCAACTTTCAACTTAGGGCTTTGTTTTTCCAATGTAACAACTGGCACTGCAGGTATTTTTGAATAAAATCTTTTCGACAGAAGTCTTAAGAAAAGTATTTTACTTGTAATATTATTAAAGTTCATAATTTAAAAGCTCGGAGAAGTTTTATGTGTAGGCAGGTAACCCGTAAAAAAATTTTTTTTTGTATGTAATTTTTATGTTAATTGTTTCTTTTTTATTTTAGTCTTGCACACTACTACAAACTCTGAAAACTCAATTTACAAAAACAAAAATTGCCATAATCAAGAACCAAGGAGCGATGCTGTTTATCCAAAACTCCAAGAGGTTATTTTCCTGACATCTGGCAGATGATCAGGTGACACCATAATGGCGTACCCTCAGTGGTACCTACTTTTTTAAATTCAGATTTTTGGATTGGATGCTTATTTTTTAAGCCTTGTCTTCATTTATAGTCTTTCTTTTTGTCAAAAATTACAAAATTACGGAGCATGAAAATTTTCTCACTAATGTCGCGGAGAAAATTTGTACATTATTCTACTAACTTCATCTACTTGTACTCATAAATAAACAGCTAACTTCGCAGTCTCACCGAAGGACCAAAAAAAAAACTGAAAAAAAAATCAAACGCTGCGGAATAAGGGGGGCTGAAAACACTACTCACCGACATCAGCGCCGCTATAAATTGTACAATTTTCAAGGACAGGCGGGCTACGCTTTAGTACGTAGTGATCGTTCTCCTATTTTCTAAGCTTCATGGGACAGTCGATGACGGCAGTCACTCGAATTCACAAGGCGCCTAAGCGATCAAAATTACTTAAGATTTATATCAACATAGAAGCACTTGTCTCGTCGTTTCTTCCACTAATAATAGTGGTTAATTTTTGTAAGTAGTAGTAAGTGTTTTCAAACCAGTTACGTTTTCTACGAGTGAATATGGTGTCATTAATAGAAAAAAATCCTGAATGTTGCATATTTCATGGGTAAATTTTTAACAGTGGTAGAGCCACGCGGCAGCTTTGCTGTTGCACGTATGGGCCAGCTAAAACCGGGGTGGTACCACGACCTCACAGAATACCGGCGTGAAGTGGAAGCTCTGCTTTCGCGTTTCTTCTGGTGAGTGCAGGTGGCCGGAGGCCCAAGTCCCCATCAACATGGTAGCGGAATTAAATGAAAGACTACCCCAGGAGGGTACCAGCACCCCTAGAGAATCCCTCGCTGAGCATCCACGACCATGTTTCTCCACTTCTGAGCGTGGGTGCTCAGGCTGCCCCGCGTATTCTGGGGGGGGGGGGGGGCAAAATTCCGCTCAAGACTACAACTGCTCGGGACAAACGGAGCCAAAACCAAGGCGACCCCTGCCACGATGTCCGTGAATCTGTGCAATATCAGGGGACTTCACTCTAACCTAAACGCCGTCCACTACCATCTCTAGACGGCGAGGCCGGGTCTGCTCTTTCTGACCGAGACGCAAGTGTCCTCTCCGGCTGATGTTTCGTATCTATCCTACCCGGGGTACAAACTGGAACACTCCTTTGTGCCTCGGGCTGGAGTTTGCGTTTACGTCAGAGAGGACATCTGTTCTCGACGCCTCGGCAGACTTGAAGGTTCGGACCTGTCCATCCTTTGGCTACGCGTAGACAGCGACGACCATCCGCGCGTCTACGGATGCTTTTATAGGTCCCATAGCGGTAATGCCGAAACAGACAGACTCTTCGACCACGTCCAAATGGCTGCAGATTCGTTGCTACAGCAGATCCCCTCCGCAGAGATCGTGATCCTCGGCGACTTTAACGCCCATCACGCCGAATGGCTTGGTTCACGTTTAACCGATCATGCGGGGAGATCTGTTCATGATTTTGCCTTGGCATATGGTCTGACACAACTGGTTACTTCGCCTACGCGGATTCCAGATGTGAAGGATCATGCACCTTCCCTGTTGAACCTACTGCTGACCTCTCACCCGGACGGATATCAGATTTCCGTCGACGCCCCTTTAGGCTCCTCGGACCATTGTCTTGTCCAGAGTGTGGTGCCACTCACGCTGAAATCACGGTTGCATTATGCAGGCTGCCGCCGTGTTTGGCACTATAGGTCAGCAGATTGGGATGGGATGCGGTCTTTCTTTGCATCCTACCCTTGGGGGCGGGTTTGCTTCTCGCCGGACGATCCCAACATTGTTGCGGATTCTGTCGCTGATGTGGTACTTCAGGGTATGGAACTTTTTATTCCTTCCTCTGTGGTGCCCATTGAGGGCAAATCTCAGCCATGGTTTGGTCGTCATCATGCTGTAAGCAGGAGTGTTACCAAGCCTGGGCTGACGCATCAGCGTCCCGGGATGTAAACGCCAGTGCTCTAAAAAAGAAGTATAATTCCGCCTCTAGGTCCTTCAAAAGAGTCATTGCCAAGGCAAAGTCAGAGCACATAGGCAGAATTGGCGAGAAACTAGTTCGCCTTCCTTCTGGAACCCGTGCATTCTGGTCTCTCGCCAAGGCTGTCCAGGGGAATTTCTGTCAGCCATCTCTTCCATCTCTGCACAGGGAGGACGACTCACTGGCCCATACCGCAAAGGAGAAAGCCGATCTTCTAGGCTCTTTCTTTGCGTCTAACTCGACTCTCGATAACAGGGGGAGTACGCCGCCAACCATCCCGTGGTGTGAGTGCTCCATGCCGGAAGTGCAGTTCACACAGCGCTCGGTTCGCAAAGCACTCCTCTCCCTGGACATCCACAAGTCGAGTGGGCCTGACGGAATCCCCCCCAATTGTGCTGAGGACGTGTGCTACAGAGTTGGCACCGGTTTTAACGCGTCTTTTCCGGTACTCCTACTCCCTAGGCGTAGTCTCAAAATCATGGAAGATGGCTTTCATCCACCCGATCCCTAAAAAAGGCGACCGCTCAGACCCGTCCAACTACCGGCCTATCGCCATCACCTCCTTGTTCTCCAAAACAATGGAGTCCATCAGACTGCCAGCTCATGAGGTACCTTGAGGATCACCAGCTGATTAGTGACCGCCAATACGGTTTTCGCCGTGGTCGGTCAGCTGGTGATCTTCTGGTCTACCTAACTCAGAGATGGGCGGAGGCAGTAGAGTCCAAGGGGGAGGCATTGGCAGTTAGTTTGGACATTGCGAAGGCCTTCGATCGGGTTTGGCACAAAGCGCTTCTTTCGAAGCTCCCTTCCTATGGGCTTCCCGAGAAATTGTGCGATTGGATCACCAGCTTTCTTGCAGATCAGAGCATCAAGGTTGTTGTTGACGGTGCAAGCTCCGATTGCAAGCCTATTAATGCTGGTGTTCCACAGGGCTGCGTGCTATCGCCAACGCTGTTTCTTCTGCATATGAATGATATGTTGCAAACCCGTAACATTCATTGCTATACAGATGACAGCACTGGTGATGCTCTTTACACCGGTCGAGCCAATATTTCTCGGGAAAACGTCTCCGAGTGCCGGAATAAACTTGTGTCTGAAGTAGAGTCTTTGCTGAACAGAGTCTCGGATTGGGGGCGACTAAATAGCCCAGTTTAACCCCCAGAAGACACAAGTTTGCGCGTTAACCGCTAAAAAGAACCCCTTTGTCGTATCCCCTCAGTTTCAAGGCACTCCCCTTGTTGCCTCAGCCAGTATTGGAATCCTCTGCGTCGGCATATCGAGTGACGTGCAGTTTCGTGGTCACTTGGAAGGGAAGGCCAAATTGGCCTCTAAAAAAGCTTGGCGTGCTCAGCGGAACACAGCGCACACCGCGCGACTTTACAAGGCGCAGGTTCGGCCGCACATGGAATACTGTTCCCATCTCTGGGCTGGGGCTCCCCAGTACCAGCTCCTTCCACTTGACCGCATCCAGCGCAGAGCGGCTCGAATCGTCGACGACCGAGTGCTTTCCGATCGGCTCGATTCACTGGCATTGCGAACAGATGTTGCATCTCTTTGCATTTTTTTTCGCATATACCATGGAGGGTGCTCTAAGGAATTGTTCGGATTAATCCCAGCCGCCAAATTTCGTGAACGCACTACGCGGCAAACATCCCGATACCATCCACACCATCTGGATGCTTGGCGGTCCACCACTGTAAGTTTCAAAAGGAGTTTTTTTCCGCGTACAACCTTTCTGTGGAATAGTTTACCACCAGCGATTTTTCCGAACCGATACGACCTGGGGACCTTCAAGAAAAGAGCTTACTCCTTTCTAAAGGGCCGGCAACGCACCTGCAATTCCCCTGGTGTTGCGGTTGATCAAGGGCGGCGGTAATCACTTAACATCAGGTGAGCAGCATGCTCGTTTGCCCCCTCTTCATATATATAAAAAAATGACATATTTCCAAATTTATGGAGTCTGGGCTAGGTCCTTGTACACTATACTCAAAAGTAGGCAAACAAATATTAAACGGTTCTCAACTGTTGAATTATTTTACAATGGCTTTGTTTGATGGTGAAATAAAGGAAATTACACTTGAAATTGCAACCCACAACAAAGATCAGTCACGGTGGTAAGATGTCATTTTTATGAATAAGTGATGTTTGACATGTTTATTTCACGTCTTTTGACTCACAACTATTTTGCTTTCAAATTTATTAATTATAGGATCCCAAGCAGTGTATACCAGCCTTCTTCTCTATTGAAATTAGGATGTTTTTTAATTTCATGTTTAACAGTCTAGTGTTGTGACAACTGACACTTCTCTATTTATGATCAATGGTCGCTTCATGAAGGTTAGAGAACAGGAGAACGATTATCGTCGAAAATAGTGTCCAGAAACATGGACACCATAAGTGAGGCGCTGCGATCGCTTGAGGTTCGGTCAATAAGTCATTTTGAGTCTATTTTTCCGATCAGATGCTAAACCACTTGCACATCCACGCACAATAAAATGTTTTTTTCATTTTTTAATGTTCTTTTTGTCAAAAATTACAAAATTACGGAGCATGAAAATTTTCTCATTAAAAATGAAATGAAAATTTGTACATTATTCAACTAACTTCATCTACTTGTACTCATAAACAGCTAACTTTGCAGTTACTACTCACCGACGTCAGCGCCGCTATACATTCTACAAGTAGTGATCGTTCTCATGTAATCTAACCTTCATGGGTCGCTTTATGTTTTACTGTCACTTCTTGCACAGAGTAATTAAATCAGTAAGACGCCATGTTGAAAGTTGATAAAAATAATTGATAAAAAACATAAATTGTTTACCACGACAGAATACATTTAAATGAATTGTGTGCATTTCACAGATTTTACTCTTTTGTTCGAGGTAGTGTACATAGATCTAGCCCATTTTGAAACATCTGCTTTATTATTATTATTTATTTAATTTGTATAATTTTGGTATTTGCATTATTTAATAAATAATTATACATGAACACTAGGGATTGATTCAACATTATCAAAATTAATGTAGATATTTATCTTGAATGTTTTTATAGAATCCATTGAATTGACAATACAACAAAAAAATGAAACTTAATGCTTGATTTGCGTTCTAAAAACTTAATTTTATTTTGCATTTTGTCAAACAGATTCCTTCTGGATTCTATAATAAGAAAAAAATAGTTGGCATTAATTGGACGGGTTGGTTGGAATCCAGAGAAGAACTCAACAATTTGCATATTTTATGGACAAGTATAAAAGAAAAGCAGAATAAAAACAATTTTGATAGAATCAGGCGTTACTTTGCGGAAATCCATTATAATAAAAATATAAATTGGCGGGATGTGCTCTTCAATCGAGGTAAGACACATCATTGTATTTATTTAGCGGAAGGTTGCGAGGAAATTTATATTTTTATTTTTTATTAAAAACAATTTTGTTAAAAGGAACCATTCCTACTTTATTTGCACCAGCGAGTATAATATGGTTATGATAAAACTTCAAAAATTGAAATAAAGAGAAGTGTCTCCCTGTTTTATTACACCAGCAAAACATTTCAAAATACTTTAAACAAATTAATTACAGTTACTTAATGGCCTTTAAACAGAACAATCTTATTAAACGGATTCCTACAAATTTCCTTATATAGTAATTTTTCACATTTAATTTACGATACGTAAAAATAAATATCTATTGCGGTAAATTGTCCAGTACCTCTCAAGTAGTTAGCTGTTTGAACTCTTTGTCCAGGCGGAGCTGCGGCTACATATTCCCGTATAACTGAACATTCTGCACTTCAGTCATACGCTGCGCCCTTAAAGATTTTATTCCTATCCTGATAGTTAAAGGGGCGAGTTTTGCACCTTCGATGTAATTTACATTTGATGTTAAAGAACGATCACGTTTAAAGCATTGGTCGTAAGTATGTCCTAATTTTTGACAAAATGTGCTGGTAGGTTTACTATCACTTTCACTTCTTTTACTATATTGTTCCTGACTAGATGCTTCCGTTTTGAAACGACATTCATCGGCAGAATGATTTTTCCTTTTACAGATGCGACAGAATGATGGTGCGTAGGCATGATTATTGCTCGATAATCGAGGACGTTTGTTTGGCATCGTCATGCTACTATTTGATGGATGAACGAGCTTTAATCGTATTGAGGATGCGATAGATATAAGTTCTGGCACTGTTGCGTGCGCGTTTAATGGTTCAATTCGTAAATGTTCATCACTAATGCAACCAATGACGGCCTCAACCGCATCGTTACCTAATTTATCCTTGGTAACTCGTCTCCATAGTACCCACATTTTAGCGCGTCCTTTTAACAAACTGCCAACCTTCATGCGTATCAAAATCATTGAGGTTTAACGTCTGAATAGCTTTATTAATATGTTGGCACCACTCATTTACTCCAACGTTAGTCTGGATCAAATGATGGTAAGTAAATATCATTGATTCTTACCTTTGTTTCCGACGGCGTTTTCAGTCGATCCGACATATTATGCATCATCTGCATAACAAAATGTGATGGTACATTAATCATTGAAGTGTTATCACTCAGATTCTATTGCATTATTTCAGTGTTTGATGACATCGATGGTTGTTCAATAGCAGATGGTTGAGTAGAAGTAGAAGAGCGTTGTTCACATCCCACTTCTGATGACGGAATATTAGCACCAGAAGTATTTTAAAAACTATGACGTCATTATCGAGATGTCTAGTTTCACTCATTATTGCTTTCTTTAATAATAAAAATCACTTATTTACTCTTAACTGATTCTACTAATCACTATTAATAATTATTCACAATTATTTACTATTGTTCATAATTTATAGTTCACAAATTCAACTTACAGTCCGAACAGCACGACAGCTCGAGCAAGAATGAATGCTGCTCCATTTTTTTTTGCGCCCGAAGCAAATATGGGCAACCCTCCGGAAAGCGGGGGAGGGAGGCGGTGAATGCTCATAGCATACCACGCAGCCGGCTGCGTGGTTATGTGGAGACTTTTACCCACTAAACACCGCCTTTTAGGAATTGGCTTAACGATCTGACTAGAGATCTCTAAGCCGTATACGAACGCGACCCTCCTTGGCAGAAAGGAGGGCGCAGTGCTGCTACAGCCGTCGTGCGCCTTTTAAACCGAATGCAAGTGTGCGCAAGCCATCCCCACTTACTGCGCTTTGAGAATGATTACTTTTAAATTGTTATAGCAACCACCCGCATTTAATTATATTTTGAATTAACAATAATCAACTAATTATAAAAATAAAGACACATGTTATGAAAATCAGGTTATAACGTTATGTCAGTAGTTGAAATAACGTCTATTAATTTTTAACTCAATAATAATTGTTTAAAGTAATGCGCCGATACGTCGCTTATACTTTGTTGCACCGATATATTTATATATATATATATATATATATATATATATATATATATATATATATCCGTATTTATGGATATAATATAATATGATAATCGTATCGATCACTATCTATAATCCACCAGTCAGTCCATAGACTACAATATTTATTTCTTCTATAGTCAAAGATTTGTATAAGGAGTTAGTCTGTGCATGAAAGTTGAAAAGTAGGCTCTGCTCTGGCCTCTGGTGTGGTTGTCAATGTCAAATTATTATTAGCTGGTCGTATATATACAGTAATCTATGGTCGTGGTTTTGCTCATATCTCATAAATGGTTTTGCTATTTACCGCATTTTACTGTGATTATACTATTTCTATTATTCTGGTATAAATATTCCTTACCCTGAATTGATTTTTATTAATACTTAATTTAATTTTAAATATAAAACAGGTGTCGCTTGAGTGTGAAGAATGATCGTTATTTAATTAACTAATACCTATATTAGTAATCTACTTTTATTAGTAGCATATTTTAATAATTAATAACCTATGTGCTAAGGACTACAAATAATATTTAAAGGGATTTTTCATTTACAGGAAAAATGAAGAAGTACGCCAAAAATATCATATACGACAAATTACATAGAGGTGTTGTTCTAGTTTGCGTTGGTCTTACTCTGTATGGATCTGTTATCTTGGGTGATCATGTATACAAATATTTTAAATACGTAAGACCACGGATACAAGCATCTAAAGCAGCAGCAGAACAAGAACTTTTATCTGAAGGATCATCCGAAAAAGTAGTGTGAAGTTTACAATTACTGTAAAAATGTTAATATAGGTGTAAGATGTAAATTTTAATTTTAATAAGTTAGAAAAAAGTGTTGATAATAAATAATGCTAAATTATATGTGTTAGTTATTCTGTTCATTAAAACTTAGAGTTCAGTGTTCTAATAGATGATAACACATAATAATTTGTGTTATATATGTACAAGCCTAGTCCATAAATTATGTAATATTGATGCACTACTTTCCTAGCTGGAGGAATTTGTATCCAGCTTTTTAGTGAACTTCAAAAAATAAAGTAGATTCCCAATTAGATTGGATGTATTACTGGGCATTATATGATATGTAATTTCTTCAACAATTGTAACCAATTTTAATGATGTAGGTTTTATTTCAAGGGTAAGCTATTAATAATTTAAAGGAAAAGTTTTACCATTAGGGTTAGCAAAATAGGGAATATTCTAATGTATTTATTTAGACAACATCTTGTGATGTATCTATTTTTTTCATTAATTGAAGTGGGCTCATACATTTTACTAATAGACTCTTTTTAAACTTTTTGAGTAGACTAAGAAATATTTTGGTGTTCGGTGCCCAAAAGGTTAAACGGAGCCCTTTTAAAGTCATTTTGCTGTTTAACTGTCTGTTCATCTGTCCTTCTAAAACGCATATGTCTCTAGCTGATGATTGAAATGAGTTACAAACTTATAACTTTGGATATTTGGTGTAGAATGTTAACACTAAACAAATTATTTTTTATGAAATGTCACATATGTACATGAAAAACGAGATTATTTTTCATTTACCCTATTATTATTCCCCTATTATTCTTTTTTTATAGGATAGGGTGACAAACGAACACACAGTCCACCTGATGGTAAATGGTTGCTGTGGCACATAGACATCTATATCTATCTTCAATATGAATCAAAATTCAGATGCGTTGTCACTTGTGAGGACTAAGATAGAATGCCTTGTTTCCAGTATAAAGGGTCCCCGGTTCTCTACACTCACCATATGAAACAGCAGCATTAAGCTACTATTTTAAGCTGGTATTCTGTGAGAGTCTGGTTCTTCCCTGGTTAAGCCGACCCATTCATACTACAACTATACTACTAATATAACTGCAGCATGGCTCTACCACATATAAAATTCCTTAGCATAGGGTGTGGAGGAGCTGTGGTAGCGTGGTTAGAGCTTCCTGTAAATCTCACAGTTTGTGAGCGAAGCGGGTTCAATCTCTGTGAGCACCAGTGAAATTGTTAATTGCAAGTTTAAGTGCTTGGTGGTGAAGAGAAACATCGTGAGAAAATCTGCATGTCTGAGAATTAAGGAAAAATGTTTCAAAGACGTGTAGTTTGCCTACATGCATTGGAGTAGCGTAGCAGACATTACCTTGCACGAAAACTCTGAAATTAGAGGAGGCCTGTGCCCAGCAGTGTGACGTATATACGAGTAGGTTGTAACGAGTGTGAAGTGTTATCTAGAGCTAATTGAGTAAAACAAATATATTTTACTCCTTTACTCATTTAAATTTAAATAAATGGGGGAAGCTATGATGAAATAACAAAATTTGTGTCTATTTCTGTTTTGGATAAAAATATAACATCCGTAACATTATCACCCAAATTAAGTTTACAACTAGGTTATGAACCAAATAAAAATCTACTAGAGAGAAATTTTGGAAAGTGTCCTGCTAATTTATACTTAGGGTTACCATCTCAACTATTTCTACATTGCGACATTATCGATCCTCAGATTGTGGGTGATGTTATGACTCCTTTACTAAGAGTCATTTCATTAGATCATATAATATAATATACGAATATATAAGATAGAAAAATGGATTCTACGGATGGTAAAAACATAGGATTTGTTAAAAGACAGGAATTGATTAGTGAAAGTAAGGAAATAGAAATGATTGGTCATCTTCACGGTGACATTTTCAACCAAGATAAATTTTTAATTAATAGTGTTGAAATGAGTGTTAAATTGGTTCGATCAAGAGAGAGTTTTAATTTAATTGCTGGGTCAAACGATGTAAAGTTTAAAGTTTGCATTACAGACGCAACTCTTATTGTTCGACGAGCACGAATTAATCCAAGTGTATTACTCGCACATCAAAAAGTTTTAGCTTCTACCACTGCTAAATATCCTATTACTCGAGCTGAAGTAAAAGTTTTAACAATTCCATCGGGCGTTCAAGGAAAAACTCTTGATAATATATTTTTAGGACAGGTACCCAAAAGATGTATAATTGGATTTGTGAACAATTCTGCATTTAATGGTTCCCTTACTAAAAATCCATTTAACTTTGAAAACTATGGTATTAATTCCTTCAGCTTATATATTGATGGTCAACAAATACCTTCAAAAGCTTTGCAACCATCTTTTAATAATAGTATATTTACATCAGCATATCATACTCTATTCTCGGGAACTGGTATTCACTTTCTTAATGAAGGAAATGGAATCTCTTGTGAACAGTATGCCAAAGGTTACTGTCTGTTAGCATTTGACTTAACTCATTGACTTAACTCATTGGAATCTCATAAAGCATGGTAGTGTAAGATTAGAAGTACGATTTGAATCCTCACTAATACAAACAATTAACTGTATAGTTTACGCTGAGTTTGATAATATTATTGAGATAGATAAAAAAAGAGATGTTACTGTAGACTATAGTAGTTAAGGTTATAATATGTGTTGTGTGTTAGATTTTATAATGCATTTTGTGTGTACGTAACTATGTGAAACGTTATAAAATTAAATAAAACAAATTGTATGCAATATATTATTAAGCTATTGCATAGCTTCTATCGCGGGCCTTGAGCGCGGGGACCGAATCCAGAAATTCATTCCGTAACGAAAAAACCTCACGCTCCCCACTCCGACGGGCACGGAGGTGTGGCTTGAAGGCCGTGCATCGTCTAACGTCGTTTCAGTTAGGCAGACTTCGGCACTCGGCAGACTTCGGCACGGTGTTTGTGTGCGTGCGACTAGACGTATGCGTGTACACTAGCTGCTAACTCAATGATAAAAATTCCTGAATAACCTACATGTATTGTAAGATATTAAAAATATTTTAAACAATATTAACTTTTCATTTATTCAATAATTATTTATGTAATCTAAGTATCCTGTTTACTCCAAAGAATACAGTTTTAATTTTTTTTATAGATAGATAGATTGGCAAACGAGCACACAGTCCACCTGATGGTAAGTGGTTGCTGCAGCCCATAGACATCTACATCTATCCTCGATTACAAATCAAAATGCAGATGCGTTGTCACCCGTGAGGACTAAGATGGAATGCCTCATTTCCAGTAAAAAGGGTCTTCGGTTCTCTACACTCACCATACGAAACACAGCAGCATTAAGACACTATTTCACACTGGTATTCTGTGAGAGCGTGTTCCTTCCTCGGTCGAGCCTGCCCATTAGTGCTATATACTACTAATATAACTGCAGCATGGATCTACCATGTATAAACTATATACACTTAACTACTCAAAATAGTCTCATATTTTGCTTGTAAGTGGACGAGACATTGTTATACTTAATAAGTTTAATTAGTTCTACATAATGTCAAACATTAAACGTGAACTAATTTCTTTAAAAAATGTACAACAAGTTATATATAATTATATATCAATTGGATTTAGCCAGCGAGAAAATGAAATCATGTCGTGTTTACGCCATCTAGCGTATTTTTAGCATAACACCTTGAAAGTTAATCAATGTTTGTCCGATAAAATCATTTTACGTATAAAATGCAGTAGATGGCGATATAACAAATTATTATTTTACTTGTGTACTCCAAAGAATACAGTTTTAATTTATTACACTTAAATTCTCAAAATACTCCCATATTATGCTTGTAAACGGACAAGACATTGTTATACTCAATAGGTATAATTAGTTCTACACAATGTCCAACACTAAATTTGAACTAATTTCTTTAAAAAATGTACAGTACCTACCTAATATCTAAGCATCTAAGTAATATTTTATGTTACATTACTTTTTATACACAAAAACAGTTCAAACTTAAAAAACTATCATAAAACTAATAAAATTATATTTATGTAAACTAAGTATCCATAAAATCTCATAATATAAGAAGTGACATATAAGTCTATATCAATAGGATATAAATGCCTATATCCATAAATGTGTATTATGCCATCCTTAAAATCCGATAACATAACAAGTTACATACAAGTATATATCAATAGGATTTAGCCTGCGAGAAAATGAAATCGTGTCGTGTTTGCGCCATCTAGCGTATTTTGTGCGTACCACCTTGAAAGTTAATCAATGTTTGTTCGATAAAATCGTTTTACGTATAAAATGCAGTAGATGGCGCTATAACAAATTATTATTATACTTGTTTACTCCAAAGAATACAGTTTTAATTTATTACACTTAACTTCTCAAAATATTACCATATTATGCTTGTAAGCGGACCAGACTTTGTTGTACTTAATAAGTTTAAGTAGTTCTACATAATGTCAAACATTAAACGTGAACTAATTTCTTTAAAAAATGTACAACAAGTTATATATAATTATATATCAATTGAATTTAGCCACCGAGAGAATGAAATCATGTCGTGTTTACGCCATCTAGCGTATTTTTTGCATACCACCTTGAAAGTTAATCAATGTTTGTTCGATAAAATCATTTTACGTATAAAATGCAGTAGATGGCGATATAATGAATTATTATTTTACTGTTTACTCCAAAGAATACAGTTTTAATTTATTAGACTTAACTTCTCAAATTAGTATTATATTATGCTTGTAAGCGTACGAGACATTGTTATACTTAATAGGTTTAATTAGTTCTACACAATGTCCATTCTGTACTATTTCACGCTGGTATTTTATGAGAGCGTGGTCCTTCCTCGGTCGAGCCTGCCCATTAGCGCTACGACTATACTACTAATATAACTGGAGCATGGCTCTACCACATATAAAACTATATATACACTTAACTTCGCAAAATAGTCCCATATTATGCTTGTAATCGGACGAGACATTGTTATACTTAATAGGTTTAATTAGTTCTACACAAGGTCAAACACTAAACTTGAATTAATTTCTTTAAAAAATGTACAGTATCTACCTAATATCTACGCATCTATATAATATTTTTTGTTACATTACTTTTTATACACAAAAACAGTTCAAACTTAAAAACCTATCATAAAACGAAAAAATAATTGTTTATGTAATCTAAGTATCCTCAAAATCTCATAATATAAGAAGTGATATATAAGTATATATCAATAGAATTTAGCCTGAGAGAAAATGAAATAGAACATTAAATTAAATCGTTTCCTGTTTATGCCGTCTAGCATATTTTATGCGTACTACCTTGAAACTTAATCAATGTTTTTTCGATAAAATCATTTTACGTATAAAATGCAGTAGATGGCGCTATAACAAATTATTATTTTACTTGTTTACTCCAAAGAATACAGTTTTAATTTATTACAATTAACTTCTCAAAATATTACCATATTATGCTTGTAAGCGGACCAGACATTGTTATACTTAATAAGTTTAAGTAGTTCTACATAATGTCAAACATTAAACGTGAACTAATTTCTTTAAAAAATTTACAGTTCTTACCTAATATCTACGCATCTATATAATATTTTATGTTACATTACCTTATATACACAAAAACAGTTCAAACTTAAAAAACTATCATAAAATGGAAAAATTATTATTTATGTAATCTAAGTATCCTTAACCCTTAACCACCTAGCGTCGGTCACAGTAACTCCAGGCGATATATTTTTAAGCTATTGCATAGCTTCTATCGCGGGCCTTGAGCGCGGGGACCGAATCCAGAAATTCCGTAACGAAAAAAACCTCACGCTCCCCACTCCGACGGGCACGGAGGTGTGGCGTTGAAAGCCGTGCATCGTCTAACGTCGTTTCAGTTCGGCAGACTTCGGCACTCGGCAGACTTCGGCACGGTGTTTGTGTGCGTGCGACTAGACGTATGCGTGTACACTAGCTGCTAACTCAATGATAAAAATTCCTGAATAATCTACATGTATTGTAAGATATTAAAAAAAATATTTTAAACAATATTAACTTCTCATTTATTCAATAAGAGAAAAAAATTGTTTTCTTATCGGTCACCACGCTCAAAAAGTGTAACTGGATTTAATATCAAAGACTTTACTGCATAAATAAAATAAATAAATAATTATAATTGCATAAGTTGATAAAAAATGCTATGCAATAGCCTTACCGCGGCAGTCACCGAGTGCCACACGTATTTTTTTTTCAGCTCAATTTTCATATTTTTCTGGACGAAGCTTTTCTGCTATTTCTTGAATTTTGGTTTTTGCTTCATAATATTACATTAAAATAAATCCACATTTTATTTTCCTAATTCTTTGTTAATTGTCTTCATAATAATATTCATATTTTATAACTTTTTTTAGTCAGCTTCTATAAAATGACTATTGTAACCTCTTCTCGTATTTTTATATAATGATTTTCTTGTCTTGTCCGGTATTTTATTTTGCTTGTTATTTTATTTTGCTTGACATTATGTTTCAGGCCCCGGCGGTGCTCATGCGTTGATGCAGCGCACCGTTGTCAGGATTTCCATGTAACGTAGGAAAGGTGTCAATGAAAAAGGAGACGTGTGCTCAATTTAACACTTCAATTATACTACTCTTAACTACTACAGTTTACATTAATATATACATATATATTTCGTGTAGACTGATCTACATCACTGCGAACTATAAACGAGCGTGCGGCTCACCTGATGGTGACTACCGCCGTCCATAAATAACTGCAATACAGCAGGTGCAGGTGTGTTCCGTCCTTTTAAAAAGGATTAGGCCTTTTCAAGAAGGGACCTTTTTATTAGGCGATTTAGGGATCCTTAAGTAGTATCAGTCAGCAAAAGTCGCTGATGGTAGCCAATTCCACAGAAGGTTGTGCGAGGAAGTAAATTTCTGGTGAATCCGCCTTGCTCTGTTGCAAGCAATGTGCCGGCGTCAAATACTGTCCCACTGTACTAAGCACTCAGAGCTGACCTTTGATTTCAGGTGACAGCGGAACTGAATATTATTCGATATGACGAAGCCAAAGATTCCTATGCTAGCTGAGGCAACAAGAGAAGTGCCCTGAAATTGAGGAGATACGACAAAGCGTAAACGCGTAAGTTTGTGTTTTCTGGGGATTGAATTGAACTAGATTTAGTTGCACCCTACTCCGTGACTTTGTTCGACTTCAGAAATCAGTTTGTTCCGGCACTTGACGACATGCTTATGAGAACTAGTAGCACGGCGGGTGTTTAAGGCATCGTGAGTGCTGTCATCTACAATGGTTTTGTATTTTCTAGAAGTCCAACTGGGTAGGTACAACCTCTTACATATTTCTGCCGCGAAACAACAGTGCCTGCACTGCTGTGTTCCAGTCTAAAAGGTATCGTGTGCCGTTTTTTTATACAGAAGGAGGCAAATAAGCATGCAGCTCATCTGATGGTAAGTGACTACAAGTGCCCATGAACAACTGCAACAATAATAACAACTAGTATAATCACAGGCCAAAGCATTAAATCTTGTTCCTTAATCGGTGACACCGTATTTTTTTATAGAATAGATAAAAGTGACAAGCGAGCACATAGTGCACTTGATGGTAAGTGGATGCTGTATTCTATATATATCTACATATATCCTCGATTAAAATTATAGTGCAGATGCGTAGTCACCCTTGAGAACTAAGATGGAATGCCTCGTTTCCAGTAAAAGCGGTTTCTGGATCTCTACTCTCACCATACGAAACACAGCAGTATAAAGCAGCCTCCTACCGGAGGCTCTACGCGGGGGATCGTGCGGTCCATGGCCCTTTACGGGGCCCCGGTGTGATCGCGTGGTTTGGCGCGGCTTGCCGTCCACCACCTGAACGCGCCCCAAAGGGTGATAGCCGTGAAAATGGTTCGCGGCTACCGCACGATCTCCCGCGAGGCGGCGAGCCTCCTTGCCGGATTGCCGCCATGGGATCTGGAGGCGATAGTCCTCGCGCGCCTGCACGAATGGCGTGCGGAGGCACAGTGCCGTGGGGAAACCCCGCTGCCGCGGCAAGTTGTCGCGCAGCGGACAGACTTCCGGCACGATCTCATGGCGACATGGAGACAGCGACTGTCGCAACCCCGTGCTGGGCACGCCACTATAGCGGCGATAAGACCCCTCTTTGAGGAGTGGCTTGAGAGACGCCACGGCATCCTCACCTTCCGCCTGACGCAGGTCCTCAGTGGACACGGTGTGTTTGGGAGGTTCCTGCACCGAATCGGGCGGGAGGAAACGCCCGGGTGCTCCCACTGCGAGGATGGACCGGAGGACACGGTGGAACACACCGTGGAGGTGTGCCCTGCTTGGGCGGAGCACCGCCGTGTCTTCGTAGCGGCGATAGGCGGCGGCGACCTCTCGCGTCCGGCCCTGGTCGAAGCCATGGTCCGGAGCGAGATGGAATGGGATGCCGTCACCACCTTCTGCGAAACAGTGATGCTAGCGAAGGAGGTGGCGGAGCGGGAGAAGGAGAGAGCAGCAGCTTTCCTCCCCGGCCGCCGCGGGAGACGCCCCGGGCGTCGGGGGCTACGTCGTGGCCCCCGGCCACCGTAGGCGCGGGCCTGTGGACGGCGAGCAATGGGTAGCTCGTCGTCCGTCCGTCTAATGACGACAGGCCGTGTCGACGGCGCGTTTTGTTCCACGCGCGCCTCAAAGAGCTGTCAGCAGCGGGAAGCGGCCCGCACGGGCCGACGCCTGCCGGCGCTGCGGGCTGTTCGAAAGAGATACCGCGGCTCCGGAACGTAAGGGCACTGAAGGAACACGGATGGTTTTTAGTCAGTAAAAGTCTGACACTCCCTTACGCTCCACCCAGAGCGAAAGGGGTCATTAGATGATTTTCCATCCGCAAAAAAAAAAGCAGTATAAAGCAGCTGTATTCTGTTGTAAACGTTGTAGGATGCAAGTGTTCAAGAGCTGCAGTGGCGACTTTACATGAGATGAACTGTCAGCATGTTAGTTACTACAATTTAAAAAAAATCTTTTTGAACTCACAAAACAAAATGAAAAACTAAAACTTGATAGTAGCATTGGTTAATAAAATTTGTGAAACGTGACAATGGTCGCGCTTGAATTTGATGACCTAGTTTAAAATTAAACTTTTAAAATGGCTGGTTATAAATTTAAAGTAGCTGTTGCAAATTGATGGTTACTGATAATTAAAAAAAGTAAAAATTATTTTATAGTTTTATCTTTTTGAACAAAAACTCCAATGCGAATACTATTGCGATATATGCGGTACTATTTATTAACTCAGGGAAGTTGCCTGGAGTGGCAAGTATGGAGAAAAGTGCAAGTCATTCTTGGACAGTCCTATGTTCATCAATGTAGTTTAATGATATGTGAAGGAAGTTTCCACGAGAGTTCACAATATCACAAGATGTAAAATCATCAACACGGCTTGAAAAAATCAATTTAATAATTGAATAATAATAACATTGCTATATGGTAAATACCAGTGCTTGGACTGCTGTGTTTCTGCCTGAAAGGTGTAGATGGCCACACCCACAACAAAATATGAGGCATTTTATCTTAGTCCTTAGAGATGACAACGCATGGGCTGTCAGGTGTCATTGGGATGCACCAGCCACTTATCATTAAGTGGATTGTAAGTTCGTTTGCCACTTAACTTATATAAAAATTAATTAAAGTAACTAAAAATTCTAAGGAGGTTATTGAAATCAGACCTCAATCGCAATTAAAATTATTAATTATCTTATATGTGGTTGTGTTTTTGGAAATCACGGGCCAGAACACTATTTTATAATATAGAGATCAGCTACAGTGTAGGCAAATGGTGTCGAGTATCTCTGACCTCCTTTCTTTAGCTTGGTTTTTAAAATAGTACGAAACTAGGCTTCACGATCTCACGAAACTCAATTACAAGTGGAAATTCTTTTAATCATAATAACGAAACAAAATATGTTCCAGATTAACAAGAGCTCAATTAAAAATCATCATATTTAATCTTTATAACAGTATTTTTCATTCGAGTTCTTGAATAAATAATCTTTATTAAAGTTTATAAATTTCATCTAGGCTAAAAGCTGATCTATCTAAGTATCTAAGTCTATGTTACCTGCTCACATATAATAGCGGTACAGAAAAGACCACAGAACCGGTTTGCAAAAGTCGACAAGACAATATTTGAAAAGCAGGCAACAATTACACTTATTTTAAATATATCTAGTTTTTTTAGGAAAAAATAATTTTAAATTTAAAAAAAATATAATTTTAATTAATTGAAATTATATTTTTAAAATTAAATATTTTAAGGGATAAGCTTTAAAGTAAATTTTAATAATAATTAAAAATTTTAAAATTTATATTGTTTATAAATTATAATTTTTTATAAATAATTTTAATTAAATTAAAATTTCAAAATTTATTTAATTTTTTATTAAAAATATTTTGTAATAATTTAAATTTAGATATAATGATAAAATTAGTATATAAATAAATAAATAAATGCAATTTATTATTTGATAATTTAATAAAAGGAATTCGGCAAAAATTTCTATTCACTTGTTTATCAAAATTTGTGAATCCTAACATTATGTCTTATATGAGTGAAATGTTTTCAGTTTATACGAATGAACAAGCAAAGCATTTCAAAGATTTACAAATTATAGTTTCTAGTATAAAAGAACAGAACGATGAATTAAAAAAGAGCGTCGATACTATGTCAAGCAAGTATGATGAGTTTCTATCACGGCTATCCGTTCTAGAGGCAGAGAAAAGGCAGGATAGATATATTATACAACAACTACAAGAGAAAATAGAAAATATGGAAAGGAAGTCTAGATTTTCGGGAATAGAAATAAGAAACATACCTAAAAACAATGAAGAATCAAAAGAAAATCTATGTAGCACTGTTAAAAAAAATTAGGGGAGTGTTTGAATGTAAATTTGCGGGATTCGGACATAAAAGACGTGTATAGAACTAATTCTAAGACGGGGACTAGACCGATAATAGTGGAATTTAATTCAGTCATTATTAAAGAAAAGATGTTACATGAAGTAAAAAAAAATTAATAAAACAAAACCAAAAAATGAGAAATTAAATACTTCGCATCTAAATTACTCACAAAAAAACATCCCTATATATGTCACGGAGACGTTAACACAAAATACTCAAAAACTTTTCTATCAGGCCAGAATTTTCCAAAAAAGTCATAAAAATATTTATTCCGCTGGACATCTAGAGGCATTGTATACTTACGCAAGAATGAAAATTCTTCTCAAATTAGAATAAATAATGAAACAGATATAGAAAATCTACGGAAGACCGAATGACTAGTTTTAACCTTTAGATTAGATATTTTCGCATCCTTTCTTTTCTTTTTAACTAGCATAATAAGAATAAAGTATATTCTAACACTATACATTATAATACACACAGTCACAATTTACACACAGTACATAAACAAAAAATCAAACATTATACACCTTAATTACATCTTTTAAATCACACTTACATTTTATAATAAATCATATTCACTCATTTTATATATACTACTTACAGTTACATTTTTCAATCAATTTATCGAATAAAAGATATTATTTGGTTAATAACGAGACTTTGTTAGAGATATTTAAAGTAATAAATAAAAGGCGATAATAACGCTCTAAGCTTCGCTATTAACTTAGATACATTTACGGTATCAAGATCGATAGCCTGTGACGTTGAAGATTGTTATAAGTATTTGTCATCTAGTGAATCCAACTTCACAATTATTACGCAGAATATACGAAGTATTAACTGCAATATTACAGATTTTGAAGTATTACTGACTAGATTAAAAATGGATTTTGATGTCATTGTACTAAGTGAATGCTGGTTGCTTAATAAGGACAACTTACCTAAAATTACTGGTTATAATTTATGCTCCACTAATTTTAATAACAACCAAAATGACGGATTAGTAATATATGTAAAAGAAAAACATTTGTTCACGACTGAGGAGCCTCATTTTCAAGAAGGGAATTGTATCATAACAACATTGAATGATATTGTTATAATCTCAATATATAGGTCACCGTCATATAAAAATGTAGAAAACTTTTTTGCCTTCTTGGATAGTGTACTACATAAATATTCGAAACATAAAAACATAATTATAATAGGAGATATAAATATTAACATTTACAATAAAACAGATATTAATTCGGATACGTATTTACAACTGACAGCATTCCATGGGTTACTACCCACTCATACTCTAGTAACACGTGACGCAAGTGGTTCGTGTATTGATCATGTTCTGCTAAAAACGAATAATCCCTCACTTACTATGGTTCCTCAAACTTCAATCACTGATCGCAAACCTGTAATTTTATGTATGAAAAATAAACAACGTCAACAGTTTTATACAACTACTATCAGAAAAATAGATCACGATAAACTTAATTCGGATATGCAAAACATTGACTTTTTACCTATATATAATATTAAAGATCCAAATACTTCTCTTGAATACTTAGTTAATAAAATAAAAACAGTAATTGAAGTTAATACTAAATTAGTGAAGTTGCCAAGACAAAAAAAGATCATTAAACCTTGGATTACGACTGGTCTTCTTAGATGTATTCGTCACCGTGATAAACTACATAAGAGGGCTAGACGATTTCCAGATAGTGAAAGTGATCAAATTATATACCGACGATATCGTAATCACTGTAACGCATTGTTAAAAAAGGTAAAGAGAAATTATGAAAAAGAGCGAGTGAATATGGCTAAAAATAATAATAAGAAGCTATGGGAAGTACTTACTGATATTATAGGTAACATGAAAAAGAAAGGGTATAACAGAGAACTGTTAAATATATCTAGCACGCCGCAAGTATCTGTTAACCTTATTAATAATTATTTTGTAAATGTAGGTAAAAGTTTGGCAGAGAGTTTTAAGGTAGGAAATAAAAACAGTGAAAGTTTTAATATTAACATTGGTGAAGAATCAAATTATTACTTAAATTCATTTGCTTTATTGGACACGGATGAAAGTGAAGTAGAACAATTAATTGACAATTTGAAAACCGACTGTTCAGTTGGTTGGGATGGAATTTCGAATAAATTTATTAAAAATTTTAAATATTTGTTAATACCTCCTTTAACTTGTATATTTAATCAATGTTTAAATGATGGTGTATTCCCTAGATATCTTAAGAAGTCCGTAATTCGACCTATTTTTAAAGATGGTGAAAAAACCTGTTTAAGTAATTATAGACCCATCTCTATATTACCTGCTTTATCCAAAATTTTAGAGAAAATTATAAATAATAGACTTACAAAATATCTGGAGAAAAATAATTTATTGTCAAATACGCAGTTTGGTTTTAGACATGGCAAATCAACGGAGCATGCCGTTCATACTCTTACAAATTTTTTGTCATCGTATTTAGACAGTGGAAAAAAGTGTATTTCTGTTTTCTTAGATTTGGCGAAAGCATTCGATACCGTGTCAATAAAAATACTATTAAAAAGACTGGAAAATGTCGGTATCAGAGGCACTCAACTCAAACTATTCAAAAGTTATCTTTCTGAGAGATATCAATGCGTTAGTGTAAATAATATTACCAGCAATGATTTACTAGTAACACACGGCGTACCACAAGGAAGTATACTCGGCCCAACCTTATTTCTTATTTATATTGATAATTTTACAAAATTTAATCTCTCTCAGGGACATATAATTTCATATGCAGATGACACTGTTTTGATATTTGCTGCGGATACGTGGAAAGATGTATTCTCGTCTGCACAATTAGGTATAAATTACTAATTGGCTTTACAGTAATAAACTTTCAATCAATATTACGAAAACAAAATATATAGTTTATTCATTAAGAAAACCTATTCGCAACCTTGATAATTTTAACTTAGTGTTTCATTCATATGATTGTTTAACAAGGGACAACAGCTGTTCCTGCCTTTCACTTGAGTCTGTTGAATATATTAAATATCTAGGGGTTATAATAGATAGTAATTTAAATTTTAAACAACATATTAACACTCTTAGCAAAAGAATTCATAAATTAATATATATTTTTAAAACTATTAGACACGTTTTGGATCCAGATATATTAAAACGAGTTTACTTAGCTTTATGTCAGTCTATTATAACATACTGCATATCAACATGGGGTGGTGCCTCTAAAACGGTATTACAAAAGATAGAAATCTCTCAACGTGCTATACTCAAAGTTGCAACATTTAAACCTTTTCTTTATCCTACATCACAGCTTTATAATAACTGTCAGGTCCTTACAGTAAGACAACTGTTTATACTAACGATCATTCAGAAACAACATAACTTATTAGTATACAACCGATCGAACATAAATAAACGCAGGAAATTTTCCGTAGATACAACTAATTTTAAAACAACTTTTATAAGAAAATTCTTTGCATTTTTGGGACCACACTTATATAATAAACTAAATAAAACATTGGACATTTACCACCTTAATAAAATAAATTGTAAAAAAACTGTACATAGTTACCTACAAAAATTAACTTATAATGAAACTGAAAACCTGCTTAGTATTCAGACTTAAAAATAAATTCTTATATAACTGTCACCTGTAATACTACCCGTATAAAATCATAATAACCAGACACACACACAAGCACGTGCGCAAACACACACGCACACACACACACACACACACACACACACACACACACACACACACACACACACACACACACACACACACACACACACGACATACATTTTACACGCTCCTCTCCCATAACTGCTCACACACATTACACTCATAACACAATTACTTCTTACAGTCATACATTACACATCCTATGAGAGAGGAACGGCATTAGTAGTATAAATTATTATTTTGTTTGTACCTTGGTATTAGTAGTAAGTGGTAACATAGTATATAAACATAATATGTGATACAATTAATTTCATTGTACTTAGGTTATATTAGCGGAATGTACAAATTTTTAGATAGTATTTGATTATTTAACTTTTGCTTGCATCCTAATATTTCTATAAATTAACGGTGGGGATATGGCGCTGACAGCTGATGCACAGGTCTCCTAGTTCGGCTGCAGATGCTATATTTTCAAGTATATGTACTAATGTAGCTTTATTAAATAATGTTATGCAAATATCGTGATGTACAACCTCTTGGAAATAAAGAACTTATTATTATTATTATTATATAAAAACATGTCTTTTTGATTAATAATTTAAAGTCTAATCTGCCCACTGATAATATATTAAAGGGCTGCAGTATTTTGACTGTACAAAGGTAGCATAATCATTAGTCTCTTAATTGGTGACTTGTATCAAGGATTTGATGAAATATATACTGTCTCTTTTTAATTTGTAAAACTTAATTTTTTAGTTAAAAAGCTAAAATATATTTAAAAGGCGAGAAGACTATAGAGTTTTATATTTATATAAATTAAAATTTTTTATAAGATTTAAAATTTCAATTTATATTAATTTGACTTGGATGGATTTGAAACGTGGTCGTTCACTACTGGCCGTATGAGAATGCTCAAGGTCGCGCAGCGAGCTATGGAGAGGGCCATGGTCGGGGTTTCTATGCGTGATAAAGAAACGAGGATATCCGCAGTAGAACCAGGGTGACGGACATAGCCCTACGGATTAGTAGCAGTAGCAGTCTTAATATACAACAGTTAGGCTCTACAACAAAATAAATTTAAATAGCCACGTACCAGCACTGCTTTTCTAAGACTTGCATTAAGTAAGAATAGCGATTTTTTATATATAAAATAAATGACTTATTGAATACAATTTTAATCATCATCATTATCATACAGCCTATCAAAGATCGACTGCTGTAAGTAGACTTCAACATATAATGGTGATATGGTCCCAGTTCGCCATACTTGTCAAGCAGTTCGACAAGCGCAGCTTTGTTACTTTTTTAAATTTTATACGAAGATTCTGCTGCCCATCTCCTGTTTTAGTTTCTCTCTTGCACCGCTTAAGACACCCAAGTGATGATACGCTGTATTGGATTTTCTGAATCTTAATTCGCATAGTATAAAGCTTGATCAAATCAAGGCGATGGCTTTATATTATAGCTTTTGGAAGTATAGCTTTTGACACAATTCGCTTTCGCAAACGTTCGCAGTTGTCGGCTTTCCGATATGGGTTGAGGTGAGGTCTGAAGGGGCACCAAGCTCCATATTTTTTTATTTCATTAGTTGTTCACCCAAGAAAAGTTCATTAATAGTCAGAGGACAGTCTTGTATAGCGTATACTAAGCGTTTAACATCGCGTATATTATGGCCTATTTATATCATTGTTTTTTGTAATATACTCGAAAGATTTAGCGTCAGAACGAAAAACGGAAAGTTTATACTCAGGATTAGTTAAAAAACATAAATTTTATTGTATTAATAAATCTATTCTAATCTTTTTTTAAACTACTACCACTGAAAGGATTCCAAACAAAGCGTTTGAATAAGTTTTATTGTCGAAAGTATAGCTGAAATATATCTTATATCTCTCAGCAAAACGTTGGTTATTTATTTTGGCTACCCTAACAATATATCTTATCCCGAATAATGATCACATTTATAGCATAAAGTATTCCTTGTCATGTAATAGAATAAAGAAAGTATTTTATAAAACGTAATATGTTACAATTTTTCATAAGTTGCATTAGCAAGTTTTGTGCATTTTTAAATAGAATATGAAATATTTTAAACTGTCTTAGAAAAGAATTAAGTACCTATTGATTATAAACATGCTCTTTGATTATGTATTTAAAACAAATAGTTTTGTAAAAGTTAGTTTATACTTAATATAAATATTTTTAAATACTAGCAAAGATTTGTAATAATACCAAAGAAACACGCTTTGCAAATGATTGTACAGACCAACGAACAGAGTAACGATGATGTGGTATTGGGTCGGACATGTAGCTCGAGATCGACAACCCAAAAACCGTTGAGGGAGAAAGGATTTTGAATGATAACCTTGTAGCGACAAACCAAAAGTAGGGCGGCCTTATACTAGATGGAGTGACAACATGGTAAGACATGCAGAAAGTCGATGGATGCAGAAGTCTCAAAACAGTGCATCGTGATATTACGTGAGGGAGGCCTGTGTCCAGGAGTGAAGACTTGAAGGGCTGTAACGTTCAAATTATTATATACCTAACCCTTAAAGCATTTTTGTCCGTTTTTTAGTACAACTCTAAAATTTAATTTAGGGAACTCCCGGACCGTGCACTGAGATTGTTACTTAACGAAACGCAAAATAGAAAGATATAGCTATCCTGCTCGCACTCGTGCTACGCGTCGAGCGCATTGCAACACTAACGGTCGTTCATTTGAAATTTGGCGAGCGAACTATAATGCAGCTACTTGTGAAAAAGTGCTAAATTTGGTGTAAATAATGGTTAAACCAATGCGATCAGAGGTTATTTCAAAAAAAGGTGAGTTGATTGTTTGCATGGTATTGCTACATTTGTTACCAAAATCGATAGGGGTCTTGTGGGTGTGTTGTGAGGGGGCGCCTTGGTTGAGGGGGGGACCTTGGGATGGTGTAAGCCCGACGATAGTCGTATTGATGCTTGTTGCGTTCTGCAGCATTGCGTCTCTGCGATGGTTGTTTGGTAGGACGCTATTCTCAATGGCGCTCTCTGCGTCTTGGTTTGACTCACGCCTGAGTAGCTTTGCCCAAGTCGGGTCCCTTCATTACGGGGCTGCAGACTGTCTGCCCTCCACGATGTTTTATATAACAACATAATATTATATCTCTGTAACTTTCCCACCTTTGAATGATTGAAGGCAACTTGTTGGTGGGTGAGACAAACATGATCGAAAATGCATTTACTCAACGTCAGTGACACAAACCCTTTCTGATGGCGAATTATTACTCTTATCTTATAACTGCCTTTTGGCTATATCTGCCGTTGTATTGTTTGGTGGAGCTTATGTGTCGACCTCATGCGGGTGGTAGCTGGCGGGAGGATCTGAGGAGACTCTCAAGGCTGCGGCCGAAAGCCGCACAACGTGGGACCCCATTCCCTTGAGGTGAGCGGTAGACTCATGACACGCTCTGCGGCTAGTAGCCGTGCTGATCATGCAATCAGTGGTGATGCCATACACTTACATCACGTCTGCAGGAGCGGCGGTCTGGCCACCTGCCATGTATTGTTTTTTTATGTATTTTATTATGTTTGCAATGAAAAATATTAGGTGTCACTTTTAACGGACACTGTCGATGTATGAATAATTAAGGTAATTTTTGGTATGTCCCAAAAAACGGACGCTGCTAATGATACTAACCACAACAATTTGTACAAGCTTATATGCATATATTATAAAATAGTATTTTTTTTAACCTAAAAATGCTAGTTGTTAATGGGTTTTAAATAACTGACTATGGTTGTTATAGGTAATTGCATTAACAGTAATAAAACATGGCGTGCGAAAAGAATTTTGGCAATGATTCCGCCTTCAGATTAGGAGCAATCAGACGTTGAAAATGATAGAGATTTTGAAGAGACAGTACTTTCACATATACCAGTTGAAGACTCATCTTCCTGTCCCACTCTGTCTCCTGGGCTAGAAAATTTATTGGATATATTTGATGATGATGACATTGAACTAGCAAGTCCTTCTCTATTGAATTTTTGCGATACCTACTTAGTAATATCTCCTCCAACGAACAATATCACGCTTCAACCTTCTCCATCTATAGTAAACACATCTTCGGTACAGTCACCAAAAAATATTCCGCGTCTACAGCTGTCTCACCAATACCATCCCCATCAACACCGCTCGGAATATCTACACGGCAAACAAGAAATTTGCTGAATACAAATGATACGACACCCCC
Source organism: Parnassius apollo (assembly GCA_907164705.1). NCBI lineage: Eukaryota > Metazoa > Arthropoda > Insecta > Lepidoptera > Papilionidae > Parnassius > Parnassius apollo. The sequence continues at coordinate 1,379,720 of CAJQZP010001706.1, forward strand.
TATATTTAACCCAGTTACAAATCGCCGAAGAAAATTTTTCGTAAGTGCTGGAAACTCTGGAATAGTAGGTATACGATTTCTTTCCATAAGATGGTGCCAACAGTTTTGATGATGCTGAATTTACAGAATAGGAAAATATCTATGTTGGTGTTGGCGGAAAAACCGTTACAAAACTGTGTAAGACCATCAAGGATCAGCCTTTGTTAACTGTTTATTTTAATAACTGGTTTTCATATCTGGAATTAATATATCACTTACGCAATGAGTATGGAATCCTATATCTGGGTACTATAAGAAAAGACAGGCTTCGAGGACAGTCAAATGTGGCTGATAAAGTGCTGAAAAAAGAGGAACAGGAACCTATAAAATGATTTCTGATAATAAAAACAAACTGTCAATTGTAAAATGGGTTGATAATGACTGTAAACCTAGCAAGTTCATACTACGGAGAAGAGCCTCTTTCTACTATTTTGCGCTACAATAAAGAAGTGCGAGAAAAGAGACCTGTAGCATGTCCATATATTATCAAGGAATATAAAAAAATGGGAGAAGTTGATAAAGCTTATATGCTGATATCTTTATATACAATTATTTTAAAAGTAAAAACGGTACCTGAAAATTTTCAGTCAACTCATCGACATTACTTTGAATAATGCATGGCTTGTTTACAAACGTGAGATGCAGGAATTAGGTGAAAGTTCAATGCCACTAAAAAAAATTCCGACTGCAAATTTCGCATGTTTTATTGAAATCTGGCAGGTGCCTGCACATTACAGTTGATTCAGAAAATGTACCAGAGATCACAAAACCAATCATTCCGAGACCACCACCGGAGATGCGACTTGATACACTCAACCATCTTCCTGACATTGGTACGCAAGGACGATGTCGTCTGTGTACTAAAGAAAAACGATGATAAAATGCATCAAATGTGAAGTAAGATTGTGTCTTACACAAAATAAGAAATGTTTTTTAATATTTCATACCCAAAAATAATTACTTGTATAAAAATAATTGTTACTATTGTGTTTGTAAATATTTTTATTAAATTTCTAAAGCCTTATTACTTGTCATTATTATTGCACTCGTTTTATTAAATAAATATTCTGAATATACCAATATGCAGCATTGTCCGTTTTTCAGGACACGAGAAAAACAAACTTGATTGTAAAGTAAGCAGTGATGTCCGTTTTATGGGACATTAAAAAACCTACAAATTAAATCTTTTCCATTACTTTCTTTGTACTAATACTAAATTACATCCCTAATTATACCTAAACACTGATTATTCATCTAAAATTTAAATTTGTTTGTGGTTTGCGGCATTAAGGGATAAACCCTTTTTAAACTAAATTCATTATAAAAGCCAAGGAGAAAGATTTATACGCAGTTGTAAGATTAAGGTACAATTGTATCTTGCGTTTATAAAATAAAGTAAAATCAATCCTATTTGTTCCGCTCTGTGCGCTGAAGTTTTCAACCCGATTATCGAAACTGCTTTCGTTTCCGCTTAAAGCATTTGATGTGCCAGTAGTTCGAAACTAACGTACGATGATTTCGCTTTTTTGTTCTAGTTTTGTAGTTTTTTTTTACGTCTTATTTTGTTACCTGAATAAGTATCTTTTCATTTTTTAGTTTCATTTAAAAGTTTCTTAGATTTATTTATTTCATTTTAGTTAAAATTTAGTGCTCAACGTAAAATATTCTCTAAAAAAACTGTCATTACCGTAAGAATACATCAGAAGTGAAAATTTCTTAGCTTCACAAACTTTTAAACTATATTTTTGGGTTGTTAAAAATCTTTTTTGAAGTATTTTTTATTAGATATTATTTTTATCAATGTATTAATATAGTAGTATTTTATTTATTTATTGCGGTGTTTTACATGAAAAATAACGATTATTATATATAATACAAACAAATTTCAAAAACCAAATCTTCGATGTAATAGTGAGCATGTGGTGAATTCCAATTGACTGGTCCGAACATGAGGATTATTTTCCCAGGCATGTAATATTAAAATATGTTGTTAAATATTTTTAATTACTTTTCGTTGTACTGAAATTTATCCACGTTATGTAGCAACATAAATAGTAACGTAATCTCTTCAAGACGGATCGCCCAATTTACTAAATTGTTTTCGGCTTCCGTTTTATTGTGCCAGAATACGGAAAAAAAGAAAAGATGTTATTATGTCTTTCAAAATCAAGCACATCGCTAAAAGAAAAAAAGATACATTAAGCCTAATTAGAGTGAATTTCATTGGAGTCTCTTTTGTGATTTATTCAACCGTGGCGATCATGACTGAAACTCCCGTCTTTATATTTTAGGCTTGAGAATTTTTGATATGGTTATGCTGCTCGAGTAAGAATTATGTAGTATTATATTGTTACTTACGATAAAATATTTAAATGAATACAATAATCAGAATTGAGTCCTAATTTTTTTGACGTTTGCGAGAACGCGATAACGTTTTCCCCATTTTCATTCAATATTGTTTTTATTTATAGCCGAATAGTATTTAAACGAAAAATATCTTAATAATTTTGATGGTAGATTGAGATTTTAGATCGCATTGTTTAAGTAAAAAAGTAAAAGTCAAATTGCAAAGTTTCTCATAAAAGGTCTTTTAATTTATTTTGATGGTGAGAGCTTTGCTACAATTTCAAGCAAATCAAGTATACTAATTGCTTTATCTGCAGCTTGCTTACTTGCTTTAACTAACAATTTAAATAATAAAAGGTGAAATTTTAAAAGCATAAACTATTTATATGAACACGATTTATACGTGATAGAGCCACGCTGCAGCTATATTATGGTTGTAGCACGAATGGGTCGGCTCGACCGGGGAAGGACCACGCTCTCACATAATACCAGCATAAAAGAGCAGCTTAATACTGCTGTGTTTCGTATGGTGGATGTAGAGATCCGGAGACCCTTTATCCTGGAAACGAGGCATTCCAACTTAGTCCTCAGGGGTGACAACGTATCTGCGTTTCGATTCTTAATCGAGGATAAATGTAGATGTCAATGGGCCACAGTATCCACTTACCATCAAGTTGAGTGTATGTTCGTTTGTCACGCTTAATCTATAAAAAAAACTTTCGATAAACTGTGTACTCAACCACACTGTAGTGTTTAAACTTTAGATATAGGTATTCTGTACGAGTAGATAATTATTACTCTGTAACTTATTTTTTTTTATCGCACACCGGATTGTCACTGAAATCACAAGGCTAAACTTTCAGAGCTTCCATTCACAGGCGTCAATTCTCTATTTAACAATCACTTATATATATATATATATATATATATATATATATATATATATATATATATATATATATATATATATATATATATATAATCATCAAAGCCATTCACAAGGCCTCCCCCAAGTAATGCCACAACGCACGGTCCTGAGCCACCTGCGTCCGTCGATTTCCTACATGTCTTACCAGGTCGTCGTCACTCCATCTAGTGGGGGGTAGCCCTACACTACGCCTACCGGTACTAGGCTGCCACTCGAGAACCTTTCTTCCCCATTGGTTATCGGTTCTTAGAGCTATATGGCCGGCCCATTGCCACTTCAGCTTACTAATCCGTTGGGCTATGTCGGTCATTCTGGTTTTACTGCGGATATCCTCATTTCTGAGTCTATCACGCAGAGGAACTCCAAGCATGCCCTCTCCATAGCTCGCTGAGAATCGACCTTGAGCGTCCTCATACGGCCAGCAGTGAAGGACCACGTCTCAGATCCGTAAGTTATCACTGGCAACACTCACTGGTTGTACACTTTAGTTTTCAGAGATTGAGGTATACCTGACGAGAAGATGTGTCGTAATTTCCCAAACGCTCCCCAGCCGAGTTTAATCCGACGATTGACCTCTCGGTCGAAGTTGGACTTACCTAGTCGGACTATTTGTCCCAGGTAAACATACTCGTCAACAACTTCGAGCATAGTGCTCCCAACAACTACCGGCATAGGTGTGACATGGACATTAAACATGATCTTTGTTTTGTCCATGTTCATCTTAAGACCTATCCGTTGGGAGACACCATTGAGGTCATTCAGCATAGTGCTAAGGTCCTCCAGCGATTCTGCCATAAGGACTATATCGTCGGAAAATCGAAGGTGAGTGATGTACTCGCCATTGATGTTGATACCGTATCCTTTCCAGTCCAGTAGCTTGAAAACGTCTTCCAACGCAGCGGTGAAGTGTTAGGGGATATAACGTCACCCTGTCTTACACCTCTCTGCAGTTGGATGAGTTTCGAACTCCGGTTCTGTACTCGGATAGCCATCGTAGCCCTACTGTACAAACACTTCAGCACTTCGATATACCGACAGTCAACTTGGAATCGCTGAAGGGGCTGTAGCACCGCCCAAATTTCGACGGAATCAAAGGCTTTCTCATAGTCCACATAAGCCACGCAAAGTGGCAGATTGTGAGTGACTCTTCGGTCTTCTGTACAATCTGCTGCAGGGTATGTATGTGGTCTATGGTACTGAAGCCTCTTCGGAAACCTGCTTGTTCGGAAAGCTGGAAGTCGTCAAGTCTGCGTACGAGACGATTCGTAATGACTCTTGAAAACAGCACGTAGACGCGGTTCAGAAGGAAAATCGGTCTGTAGTTCTTCAAGAGAGCGTTGTCACCTTTCTTAAAGAACAAGATCACCGCACTTCTGCTCCATGCCTCCGGAGTAGTGCCACCATGGAGGACGGAATTTTAGAGCTTCTGAAGGACTTTAAGTACCGGTGTTCCACCCGCTTTCAGAAGCTCCGCTGTAATTCCATCCTCGCCTGGAGCCCTGCCGTTTTTAAAGTGTTGGAGAGCCATTCTAATCTCGCTCAGACTGACGTCCGGGATATCATCGGATTAGTGTCGGATAAGACTTGCTCTTGGATCGTTACTCACACTTGCGTGTGGCTCCAACGATGATGTGTACAGCTGCCCAATCCTTCTCCTGCAGAACCTCTCAATCTCACTCAATATCTCAAGTTTCCCGGAAACGATGCTGCCACATTCAGTCTTCAGCTTTGACAGTTGGCTCTTTCTGGCAGACAGATCTCTGGCAAAGACTTTGGAGCCCTGGTTCCGCTCGATCGCTTCTTTAATACGAGCAGTATTAAAGTTGCGTAAGTCTCGCCGCATGCATTTGGAGATCTGTCTGTTCAGTTGCATGTATGCTGTCAAATCTGTTGACGATTGCAGGCTCATCTCCCGTCTAACAGCCATGAGATTAAGAGTGTGATCGGAGAGTTTTTGTGTTCTTCTGCGGCGGGTCTTGCAGAACTTGCTCCGACCGCTTGGACAGTTTACATGAGCTTGTCATTCATATCGTCCACTGCATTGCAATCTTCTAGGCACTGAAAGCGGTTACGTAACTCGAGCTGAAAGGTTTCGGGATTCTGGATTAGAGCACGAGGAGACGGAGCATTGACTTCATTAGACGAGTCCTCTCCAACTTAACATTTAGGTTCAGTGTGCCACTAATCATTCGGTGATCGCTGCCAGTTTTCACTCTTGCGATCACTGAGACATCACTGAACAGTTGGCGTCTGGTCGTCATAATGAAGTCAATCTCATATTTTGTCGAACCGTTGGGGCTCGACCAGGTCCACTTCCTGTGGGGCCGCTTCTGGAATAAAGAGTTCATCATAAACAGTCTCTATTTCTTCATAAAGTCGGCCAGCTGCTGGCCCCTACGGTTGCGTTGCCCTACTCCAAGTTTCCCTAACTTCAGCTCACCGTTTTCTCTTGTGGCTAGTTTTGCGTTGAAGTCTCAGTCTGAATGCATGGCTCTGGAAATATCCTCATACGAGTACATTTCCTCCACCTTCTCATCGGGGTGTGCCGAGGTTGGTGCGTAAACCTGTATCACCTTCAGCGAATACCGTTTGGTGATTCTGAGTATCAGGTACGCGACACTCGTCGACACACATCCAATCTTTACAACGTTATTGACGAGAGACTTGTGGACGATAAATACGATACCTCCCTGAAACAGATGGTCGCCCTCCTGGTGAGAGAATAAGTTGCCGGACTCGACGATTACCGTGTCCTCCCCCTCTCTTCGGACCTCGGATAATCCAACAATACCAGGAGCTTAGCCTCAGAAAACCAGAAAACACTAGGGCAGACGAAGTTTCTCATTTAATAAACCAGCATGGAATGATTTCTTTGACAATTGTGAGCGTGTAATGCTACGTTATACATTTGCTCCTGACCGTATCATCAAACTTGACGAAACTGGAGTCACTACTGTTTTAAATACACCAAAATTTTTAGCTAAAAAGACATAGAGGCAAGTAGGACAAATTGTGTCCGACGAAAGGGTAGAGCTAGTTACATTTAGCTGGATAGTAACTGCAACAGATGTTGCCCTTCCCCCTGTCCATATCTTTCTTCGTTTTTATTACGTGTGTTTTATTTAGATTGATTTATATCAAAAGAAAACTACGTGTTTTTCTGTTCAAATATGGAAAGTTTATATGAAGAAGATATATGGTTAAAATGACGAGTTAGAGTAAAAATGTGATATATTCATATAACTGTAAGGCTGATTGTAATCTCTGAATAATAAAAGCATTATTATATACTAGTCTTCCAAATTAGTACTAATTTCATACAAATTTAAGTTAGTATCAAAGTGCCCCGTAGATGGGGCACAATGATACAAATCCCTTGTTTTTCTAAAAGTTTTATATTTTATTTAAACATTAATTTGACAGCTTCTTTTGAATACTTTTATAATATATATAGATTAATCAATGCGGAAAACATAAAAAATATACACTTTAACGTTATTTCAGTACTTAAAAGTGACTTTGAAATGTTTCGCATCAATCTGCCCCACTTCCCCCTATGTGATCTACTACTAGATGCCGCAAATATATATTTCAGAGATCAGATTTTGAGGTTATAATAGAACTACTAATATTATGGTTTTTGTAATTTCATATGATTTTTAAGAAACTAAAAAACAATATCCAGAAACATTTAACAATTTTAGTACCATCTTCCAAACAAAACCACCAGCAGAGCCGCAATTTACACAAAATAAATTTTCCATTGCATATGCGTAACAAAGAGAATATAATCACTACGTTTAAAGAGGCAAGACTCCCTTAGTAAAAGTAAATGTGTGTAAGGTATGAAATAGCGCCCAACTGCTTTACCAATATCAATACATGATATTTATTTTTTGAATAACAGTACTGACAACATAGGCTTATTATACTTGTGCTAAAATATCTATCCTCGAATAATTTTATCGATACAATGTTCATCGATATATTGTTAATCGTAATTTTTATTTAATAAAAGTTAGATCTCGATACTGATTTATAAGAAATAAAAGTTTTTACGTGGGGATGGAGTAAAAATGCCGATGAGCGTAAGAAATCAATGTATTTTATACACACAGCAATTTGTAATTATATCTCTACAATTATTAAAGTACAAAAATATGCATAAAATAAACATAAAATAAACAACGCATAATTATACTAGTAATTAATTAAGTAAAAAATAAATGATGACTCCGTAGCGCAGTGATTAATTGTTTGGCTGCAGCACTGCAGAACCAAGGATTCGTTCCCGCACTGAGCAAGTGTTTCCATGAATAGTCTGCATCTGGATACTTGTTTTTAGCATTAGGTTTTTTTAAAAAGGGTACAAATATTGGTTTTCTTTATCATTTATTGGATTAATTTGCTTTTAAGTGTAACAAATATCTCAAGAAAGCAACGACACATGTTTCGCCTCTACACGAGGCATCGTCAAATGATTTGGACTCTGCGGTGGCTGACTCTTAGCGGTATTTAAGTAACGCCTGATTCTATTTATTAAACTAATCTTCTCTACTTCTTCTATACTTGTAACATTATTAATTATAAAATCTGTATCTAGTCTGCAATATAGCTTTTTAAAAAGAAAACATTTATAATTCATGCAGTAACGATAAGAGTTTTTTAAAATTAATTATCGCAAACTAGTACGTGCTCGCTTAGTTAGAAGTAAACCAAACTTTTCTAAAACATATTTAAAAAAACTTCAGCATTATTCTAAATAGCCATTGAAAATCTACTATGACCATATTCATGAAGTACAGTAGGTATTTTTAAATTAAACTTATAAGGAATAATAACAAAAAGGAATGGTGATTGACTGTTTTTATTGTACTTTCTATTTGCACTTTATTCAAATTAAAATCAAAATGTGATTCACATTCAAAAATATGCAACAGTTCATTAGAAATTCAAAAGATCGATTACAATCGATTGGGCATCCCTAGTCATTTTTACACACCACATGACGTACGGCGAAGACGGCGGCATTTAATGTTATTAGTCGTATAGAATACTTTTTATCGTTCATTTTGGCATGCAGCTAGTCCGTGTTGTAAAAGTATTTGTAACTAATAGAATAAAATAGATAATTAATTATCGTGTATGTCCGATGGTTTTCTTGCACACGGCGATTTTGGACATTGTACTTTCCATTTTATAAAAAATCTTTAAGTTTTTCGGATAAAATTTACTATAGCTAAGATCACACCTAAAACCTGGTCCCTCACACCAGCTCTCTATCTGTTTGTAAAGTTTCATCACAATCGGTTTAGCGATCCTGAAGATTAGCCCGGACAAACAGACAGATAGACAAACATTTTTTAAGTCTTCTTAGGTTATTGACTTTTGTATGCAAATACCCCCTGAGCTCGATAAAAGGCAGTTATTTCGATATTACAGACACTTCACATTTATTTAAAGAAATGGATTCGTGCGGATTACCGAAGTAGAGGTTCGTTTTTATAAATTACATTAGTAAATAGTTATAAAAATTACACTTTATCTTATAGTGTGATAGTAAATGTATACTGCAGCATGTAACCACCACCACCACGGAAGATAGAGGTTGTGAACACGCATCCCTAGCTTAAGAAGAATAGTTAGATGCCATTTTGTTTCTGTTAGGATGTTATTATTTGATTGTTATTTCTACAATGAAATGTATTACCTTACTATCATCTCATGATTATAGTCCTTCACAACTCCACTGCTGAACAAAGGCCTCCCCTACGAATGCCACAAAGCACGGTCCCAAGCCACCTACATCCAACGACTTCCTGCATGTCTTACCTAATCGCCCTACGTCTAGTTGGAGGTTGCCCTACACTACGCCTACCGGTAGGAGGCTGCCACTCGAGAACTTTTTCCTCCATCGGATGTCGGTTCTTCAAGCTATACGGCCGGCCTATTTCATTTAATCTATTGGGCTATGTCGGTCACGCTCACACTCGTCGAAACCCCGAGCATGTCCCTCTCCATAGCTCGCTGAGCGACCTTGAGCGTTCTCATACGGCCAACAGTGAAGAACCACGTCTTAGATCCGTAAGTCATCACTGGCAACATGCACTGGTTGTACAATCTTGTTTTCAGGCTATATATAGCTTCTGAAGGACTTTAAGTACCGGTTTTCCACCCGCGTTAAAGTTGCGTAAGTCCCGCCAAATGCATTTAGAGATCTGTCTGTTCAGTCGCCTGAATGCTGTCAAAATTGTTCAAAACTGCAGTTTCTTATAATATATTATTCTTATAATAGCTTTATATATATATATATATATATATATATATATATACATACATATATATATGTATATATATCCAATCGAAAATCATATGCTTTAAATAAACTATAACTGACCAGTGTCTTAGACAAAAAAATAACATTTTTAAACGATTAAAAAAGAGGAAGTTATCAATATGACTGCATTTTTTAATTTTTTTAAGATTGTTACCTCAGAACTTTTTTCTAGGTGAGTCGATTTTGATGAATCCCTTTTTTTGTGAAAATCTTGATCCTTCTCATATTGTTACATATAAATTTGATCAAGATCTAACCGATAATGCGTATTTAATTGGGTAATTTGTGCAAGAAATTTTTAATTTCACCACTTGTCGTAAAACTTACTGCGTGGTCTGTCGTTTTTAACCGACTTCACTAAGGAGGAGGTACTCAATTCAAGTGTAGTTTTTTGTGTGTTACCTTCGAACTTTTTTCTAGGTAGACCGATTATGATGATTCCTTTTTTATTTGTACCTGGTGCTTCTCACATTTTGATCAAGATCTGATCAGTAATGCGTATTTAATTAAATTTGACTACATTAATGATTTTCTCATTTTATTTGTATTGAAGCCGGTTGTATAATTTTTTTTATTTTAACTCTTGTTTATTTGTATAAATACCAAGTCTATGCACATATGCATTATAAATATTGTTTGTGTTTAATTTGCTAAAAGGTCCAACCGTAAGTAGGAGACTAGGTCTTGGGGTTGTTTTTTGCCAGTGTCAAGTATTATGAATTTATGTTTTATGTTTGCTTACAAATTTGTAAAGTTTTTAGGAGATTTGACGACAGTTTTAGTCAGCAGAAAGCCGATCGCGACAGTAAAAATAATAAATATGTTACAAGATCTACTTATTTTTTTTAAATAGGTAGGTAATTTTACACATGGGAAAGAAAGATAAAATCAAATACTTATTGATAAGTACATTTAGCGCGATAATGTGAAAATAACTCACTCGCTTTTTACCGTTTTATTTTCAAATATTAACTTAATGCACTTAAAAAGTCATGAATATAGAGACTATCCTTTGAAATATTATTCTGTTTAACACTTAGTAACCGGCAATTAGTAAGAGTCAGGAAAATTTATTACTTGGTTGTTCAACACAAGCTGTAATTTAAGTTAACCCATTTAAACGCTCAACTATTAGTTTGGTAGTTATACATTTTGCATCTGCCTAGTAATCTGTTTGTACAATAAACAGTTTACCTTTGATTTATACCTGATGTGTTCCTAGGGTATACACATTTTGGGCCACCTTTGTCATCATGTCATCCATCATCATTTGGCATCATCAGTCAAAAATCAGTTAAATTAACGAGAAAATCTTAATTTTATGTCTCTAACGTCTACTACGTTTGTCACACAATTGTTATAATGACAGATACACGGAAAAAGACTGCAATTCAACAGCATTAAGAGATTGTGTATGTTCGTTGTGCACGCGAAACATCACGTAACCAATTTAGCACTTCTTGAGGACTTTCATCGCCAGAGTTTGTAGTTTACGCTATAAAAAACATCATGGAGCTTTCCATATGCGTATGGGTTTCTGTGTTAATGTTTATCCTACTTTTTGTTCATTAGCACGTAAAAGTAGAGAGTAAGAGTGGTAGAACCATGCTGTAGTCATATTAGTAGTATGGTTGTAGCACGAATGGGTCGGCTCGACCGGGGAAGGACCACGCTCTTATATACCAGCGTAAAATAGTAGCTTAATGCTGTTGTGTTTCGTATGGTGAGTGTAAAGAACCGGAGACCCTTTTTACTGGTAGTAGTACTCACGGGTGACAACGCATCTGCATTTTGATTTGTAATTGAGGATAAAAGTAAGTGTCTATGGCCACAGAAATCACTTACCGTCAGATGGACTGTGTGCTCGTTTGTCACCCTATCCTATAAAAAAGAGTGTATGGCGAGACACGCATGCTGGTGGAAAATGGGAAATGGACTGTAATTTGCATAGACGCTAGCTGATTCTACTCTACACCGTTGACTAGACAATATTACTAAGGTCTGACGTACCTGAATATACGGAGGCGGATGCTCCTGCTCTCGCGTGCTTCTTCGGGGATCCCAGCTACACGGATTTCGGTCACTCACGATGATCCAATTCGGGGAGGAACTTGCGGTAGAACATATATTTTGGGAGCAGCGAAAAACGTGCCCCTTTCACACGACGCGCGGCGTTGACATTATGTTGATCACATGACGACAAGATGTCCGTAATTTTAACGGACCAAAAGTAAACAAGAATCACATCGACCCGCGAAATACACGGACATCCAAACCAAAGTAACATTTGTGTAACGGTAGCGAGTATTCAGCGCAAATAAACAAACAAATTTCGGCTGTTTATTTAACTGGCCGAACCATTCCTCCCGGCCTTGAAAGGGAAGCTTTCAAAGGTGTAATCATCGTTATCGAGTAAATTAATCTACTCTTACTTCTAGGAACCTTATTACAACATACTAAAGAATGTTTGTTCACTACCGATGTCTACTTAATCCCATACTTATCTATGACTTATTATCTAGAAGCTAATCTACCCTTTACCTAAATAATTTATGAATTTTACTGAGTTGGTAATGGACACAATTTAACCACTGGTCTTTGGTAAGTACCGTGCTTAGTCCTCACCATTGCTACACATATAACGTCATCCTTACCTTTAAAGGTTTGTGTTATAATACCTAAGGGCCAATGTAAGGGCGTGATGTTATCCTGTATTACTACAACAACCGTTCCTTCCTTAACTGGGAAGGATGGTGAATTCCACTTTTGGCGGGTTTGTAGGCTATGAAGATACTCTCTCCGCCATCGCATCCAGAATGACTGTACCAACTTGTCTAAGAGCTCATATCGAGTTAGAAGATGCGGAATCGAATCATCAATATCAGGTGCTGGCAGGAAATCAAGCGGGACAGTATGTAAAAAATGAGCTGGCGTCAAAGCTGCTGGATCTGAAGGATCGGAGCTGAGCACTGTAAGTGGTCGTGAATTTAATATGGATTCAATCTGGCTTAAAACGGTTTGAAGCTCCTCAAAGGTAAGAATTTGTTGGCCGATAACTCTATATAAATGGGTTTTTATACACTTGATGTTACTTTCCCAGCAACCACCGAAGTGTGGAGCATTAGGAGGAATCAGTTTCCATTGGATACGACTTTCTGCTAACTGCTTTTCCCACACTGGTTTATATTCATTCTTTAGAAAAGCGTACAAATCTCGAAGATAAGACCGGGCACCAATAAAATTGGTTCCGTTATCGGTATAAAAACATTGAACCGATCCTCGTCTAGCTAGGAATCGTTTCATGGCTGCCAAGAAGCAAGCTGTGCTGAGATCGCTTGCGAGCTCAATATGCACCGCTCGTGTAGTAAGGCATGTAAACATGCAGATTTAAGCCTTACGGCTTTTTATACCTTTACCACGATATGGTGTTACTAGGACTGGGCCGGCATAATCGCATCCAGTATGGACGAAGGCTTTGACAACCGCTCGCACTCGAGGTTCAGGGAGGTCCGCCATCATAGGGAACCCAGGTTGAGGTTTAGATCGAAAACATACGTTGCATTTAGAGATGGTGGCTCTAATTGCACGTCTAGTAGATAGTATCCAGTATTTAACACGGAGTACAGAAGATAGCAACCCTGGTCCTGTATGTAAATATTTGCAGTGGTATGAGCGTATGAGCAAGTCTACCACATGATCCTTACAAGGAAGAAGAATAGGATGTTTAAAATCAAAACTCTCCTCTGAGTTTGCCAAACGGCCACCCACGCGTAATACGCCATCCTTAAGAAATGGATTTAATTTTTTAATAGATGAAGAACGACATCCCCCTTTCTCCAAACGTTGAAGGTCATCACTAAAATGTATCGACTGTATTACCTTCATAATTTCTAATTCCGTAAATTCCAAATCTGACTTAACTATGGGTCCCAGGGGCAGCTTCCTTATAAACTTGTATATGTAGCTCGCCACGTTAAGAAACCGTTGCCACGAAGAGTAATTACGTGCTAACTTATACAGAAAAGGTTCTTCGGTTGGTTTTATTACTACTAGGGAAATAGACTTAAGCTCCGGCGCGTCGGAAGATTCCTTTGGCACAAACGTTTTTATTGGCCATTCGACTTTAGGTAAATCGGCCCACGGAGGCCTCTATAGCCACAGGGGGTGATTCATAAGTTGTGTAGGAGTTAATCCACGGGACAAACAATCGCACGGGTTTTCGTTACCCTTGATGTGGTAAAAGTGATCCGATGGTAAGTTGTCCTGGATTTTGGATACTCTATTGGCAACAAACGTGTGCCATCGGTGCGGAGAAGAATGAATCCAATTTAACACTACGGTCGAGTCTGAAAATGCTAACACCGAATTAATTGGGTATCTACTCGAATATATTTCAAAAACCCTTTTTATTAATTTAGAAAGCAACAAGGCTGCACATAATTCCAGACGTGCCAATGAAACAACTTTCAAGGGCGCAACATTTGACTTTGCGCAAGACAAAATGACAGTTGTCTGATTTTGTTTGACGTCTACTCGAATATAAACTGCGGTACCATAAGCCTTTTCACTCGCGTCAGCGAAACCCAGAATTGTTACCGAACAGCCATGAACCACTCCAAGGTGCCGAGGAAATTTCATCTGGGCAAGCAGGGGAAGTTCCCGTCGGAATTCATTCCACAGTCGTGTAATTTGTTGTGGGGGATCAGCGTCTCAGTCTATTTTAGCAATCCAGAGCTCCTTGATTAAAAGCTTGGCATACAAGATTACAGGTGCTACCAAGCCTAAAACATCAAACAAACGTGCGACAGAGGACAAAATGTTTTTCTTAGTGCAAGGGCGATCATCTGAAATCACCTCGAAGGCGAACTCATCATCACGAGGACGCCAGTAAAGACCTAATATTTTCAAGGTATCGTCCTTGTGAAATTCGACATTTTGCGACAAGCGATAATCTTCAGGAATATGTTCAAGCACCCTTGTGCTATTGCTACTCCATTTGACTAGGTGGAAGCCCCCAGCCTTGAATAGCCCGACTAACTCTTGAAAGGCAGAAATAGCTTGATCGGAATTCATCAATGAGCTAGCTATATCGTCCATGTAAAGATCTCTCTGCGCAACTTCTTTACCTATAGGGAAACGGTGACCCTCATCCTGTATTAGTTGCGAGACAGTGCGAAGAGCTAAAAATGGGCTACACTTTAGTCCAAAGGTTACTCTATTGAATTCAAATAATTTTATTGGATTTTGAATATCTGAACCACCTTTTAAATTGTCATCCCGACTGTAGCGATATAAGATACGCTGAAAACGTCGATCCTGCTTACGGACGCCTATCCTAAGATACATCTGTCTTACGTCAGCTGTGATGGCAACAGGTAATAGTCTCATATTCATTAAGATTGAAAAAAGGTCGCGTTGAAGATTAGGACCGGCATATAAAAGGTCATTTAAGGAGAATCCGCTACTAGACTTAGCACTTGCATCCAGGACAGGTCGGATCCGTGTTGATAGTTTATCCTCCTTAAGAACCGCGTGGTGTGGTATGTAAAAGTGTAGAGGATCTTTATCGGCTGTATCAATAGGAGATAAATAACCTTGATCTATATAATCCTCAATTACACTGTCGTACGCCTCTCTTAGAGCGGGCTGAGCAGCAAACCTACGCTCTAAATGTAAAAATCTACGCCTAGCAACTTCCAAAGAATTACCAAGAAAATCTGGACTGAATTTGAAAGGTAAAGCTACTTCGTAGCGTCCGGAAGCGGCACGCGTGACAATCTTACTATAATTTTCTTCGCATGTTTTATCATCAGCACTAAAGATATGCTTAGGATCAATTTCATCGAGTTCCCACATTTTCTTAACTAGAGTCTCGACCTCAGATGTTGAAATAGCATGAAATGCTACGGTGGCTGGGGCTTGACCCTGGATAACCGCTGGAGCATCTCCTAGAACGATGTATTCTAAAATGGTCTCAAGAGCGTCCGGAGAACCGGGTTCCCCGATAATTCTATCAGGTCGTAGCATCTCCGCAAAAAGACTTACACCTATTAATAAATCTATTTCTCCAGGCATACCCCAGCCATCGTCCGCCATGGGAATACAACGCAGATTTTCAAGGAATCTAGTATCGACGTTACACGTTGGTAAATTACTAGTGATTCGATTTAACACTAGAGCCTGAATATTAAATTTTGTATTATTGCATCGAGATCGAAAAGAAACATTTGCCGTCCCTTTGACTATCTGCGATGAGCCACCTATTCCCTTCACCGTTACAGGTGAATTAGATTCGACCTTTAGCTGTAGTTTTGAACAACATTTTGTTGTTATATAATGTTTCTGGGAACCAGGATCCAGTAAACATCTAACTATTACATCGCGACCATTGCGACCCATGGCATAAACCTTTGCGGTTGCGAGAACTTGCGTTGTTGATGATGAATCACATTTTGTTGAAGACAGCGAACAGTACGATACTTCTGGATTTCCTTCTCCAACCAAATAACCGTCAAGCACTTGATCAGAGGAAGACTCTTCTTCAATTCTAGTGAGTTCAGTATTTCACTAGTATCATGTTCCTCGTTTATGGCTACAGTGGCGGCGCACGACTGCGCTGGAAATGGTTCGTTTCCAAAATGAAGCAACGTGTGATGTCTGGCGTTACACTTGCGGCAAGAAGTGTTTGAGTTGCAATAAAAAGAGGTATGTTGGTTACTCAAACAATTAACGCAGTAACGATTGTCTTTAACGAATTTAAATTTGTCGGCAGCCGAAAGGTTAGCAAAAGGTTTACATGCATAGAGATGCGTATGCGCCGTGTTGTTGCAAAGCTTACATGGCCTAGTACGAACTTGGGTCTGCTGCGTGGAAACTAAGGCGCGTGGCGGCACGGTTAAAATCCGTGAGCTAGATTGGCGACTACCCGAGTAGGGATGCGGTGCCATAGAACTGCCACGAGTCTGTGACGAAGTGCTGGTTCGATACAAAATTTTTACCTGTTCTCGTAAGAACTTGACAAATTCGTCGTATTTAGGCATGTCCGTTTGACTACGAACCGCTGTTTCGAAACACTTTGCAGTATCGCAATCTACGAGCTTTAGGCCCATGTAAACAAAAATAAAGTCACTTAAATTATCTATATTAAGTTGTTTCAGTGCTGCGATCGTGGCCGCGTATTTATCTACCAATTTTTCTAAATTTATTGCAGAGGTACCGTTAATATTTTTTAATGCAAATAACTGATTTAGATATGTCGTAGCTAAAGCTCTGTTATCCTTGTATTTGTCTTGTAACGCTTGCCAAATAATTACGTAATTATCTGCCGCCGGGACTATACCAGCACATATATGTTTTGCCTTTCCGGAAAGGTGGCTCATTAAATAATGAATACGTTCCGAATCCGTTAACGTTTTATTTTCGTGTATAACACGTTTAAATGTTTCGTAAAAATAAGGAAAGTTCTGTAATTCACCATCGAAAATAGGCAATTCAATACGAGGAATCTTAATGGTATGTTCTTGAGTAATTGCATGCGTGACGGCTTGCGCTTGTGGGTGAGGCCAACTCTCCATACTATTCAGAAGATCCTTAATAAAATAATATAAATCGTCAAACGCTGATAACGGCTGGTAATTAATACTATAATCGGGATCTACTTCCAAATTTAATAAATTTATATCATCAACCAAAGTCACAAATTCTTTACGTAATTGATCGACGGCGCGAGCTTGTGATAAGAAATTATGCCGTGATTTTTCATCTGTTTTCGATGATAGTTGAAAGGTCTTATTTATTTAATTTGCATAAGGCGTCTATCTTTTCCTGCACCCTTTTCCGTCATTGTGAATATATTTATTAAAACACGATTATATTACCCCAAAGTGAGTAAAAGTATCTTTATGGTTACGAATTAAATGTAAATTAATTTTTACGCGTGATTGACGAAATTTAAATGAGCAGGTTGGTTAATAAGTATTTAAGAATTTAACTGTATTTATAGTATACAAATTCTGCGAACTTCGCTAGAAATTCAAATCAGTTTTAATATATATAATGCGCTGCATACGCGTACGCACCTAAGGTACGATACGGTACTTACATAAACTGCACACCGGTGGTCGGCGCGGCGCGGCCGCACGGCGGTGATTTCTACCCACTAGGTAAATTATCGAACCGATTTAAAATTCACGGAGCGAGATGATAATAATAAGTAAGTAAATTAAATGCGACAGCTGTCTAAGAGTCGATGCGATTAATAAGAATGTTTCTTAGTAATAAACATATAAAATCGATTTTGTAAACGGCTGTATGCGATGCGGAAAATACTTCAAAATTAAGTAATATTTACAAGTCGGCAACTAACAGTATAAAATAGTCGACATCAACCTAAATATGCTGCAATAAGGTTCAGTATCAATTACGTCGCAGAGTCGAATCACAATCGATTTACGTATTTAGTAATTCCAATCCAATTGTCATCCTGTGAGATGGACCATTTTTTGGTGGAAAATAGGAAATGGACTGTAATTTGCATAGACGCTAGCTGATTCTACTGGACACCGTTGACTAGACAATATTACTGAGGTCTGACGTACCTGAATATACGGAGGCGAATGCTCCTGCTCTCGTGTGCTTCTTCGGGGATCCCAGCTACACGGATTTCGGTCACTCACGATGATCCGATTCGGGGAGGAACTTGCGGTAGAACATATATTTTGGGAGCAGCGAAAAACGTGCCCCTTTCACACGACGCGCGGCGTTGACATTATGTTGATCACGTGACGACAAGATGTCCGTAATTTTAACGGACCAATAGTAAACAAGAATCACATCGACCCGCGAAATACACGGACATCCAAACCAAAGTAACATTGGTGTAACGGTAGCGAGTATTCAGCGCAAAAAAACAAACAAATTTCGTTTCAAAAGTTTATTAAAGTGGCCGAACCACATGCAAGCGAATTAACGATCGCAGTACTTTTGACGCCACCACCCGTCGCCAGTTTGGGTATTACTTAATACTTGGTTAATCAATACGCGTAATATCTCCATCGACAGGAATTGAAACTTGTATAAGTGTTGAACTTACTTTTGCCATATTTAAATTCATACACACGTCGTTCAGAAGTTTCGAAATATTTATTTATTAATAAAAAAATATTCCATCAAATTGGTGTGATTAATTATGATATCATCTGTTAATATTTAGGAACATTAAAATTATGTCCAGTTATTATCGATAAAATGGTTCAGCTTAATTATTATTATTAAAATGTTGATTAAAGGTTCCATTGAAGCGTTTCAAATAATAGCTTATGAGTTTATTCAGTTATCATCGTGTGCAGCAGTTTTAATTAATCGTAAAACAACTTTTTATTTAATCGTATAAGTTGTAGTTAATCACTCGTAAAGCGTTGACGGCTCCGTGGCTTAGCAATGAGTTGCAGCACTAAGAGCCGCGGGTTTAAATCCCGCACGGAACAAGTAATTGTATGGCCCACAAATAATTGTTCCGAGCCTTTGTTTGTCCTTGTGAAATATATGTATGTAAAAACTGGCTGGTGTATCAATACTCGTGAAAATAACACACACACACACACACACACACACACACACACCCCAATATATATATATATATATATATATATATATATATATATATATATATGAGGTCTGTCTGTTCAGTTGCCTGTATGCTGTCAAATCTGCTGACGACTGCAGCTTCATATCCCGTCTAACATCCATGAGATTAAGAGTGTGATCGGAGAGTTTTTGTGTTCTTCTGCGGCGGGTCTTGCAGAACTTAGCACCGACCGCATGAACGGTTTCCATGAGCTTGTCATTCATATCTTCCAGTATATTGCAGTCTTCTAGGCACTGAAAAGGGTGTAATTCGAGCTGAAAGTTTTAATATATATATAAAACTATTATAAGAATAATATATTATAAGAAACTGCAGTTTTGAACAGATTTAACAGCATTCAGGCGACTGAACAGACAGATCTCTAAATGCATGTACAACCGGTACTTAAAGTCCTTCAGAAGCTATATATAGCCTGAAAACAAGATTGTACGGATCTGAGACGTGGTTCTTCACTGTTGGCCGTATGAGAACGCTCAAGGTCGCTTAGCAAGCTATGGAGAGGGATATGCTCGGCGTCTCGACGAGTGTGAGCGTGACCGACATAGTCCAATAGATTAAATGAAATAGGCCGGCCGTATAGCTCGAAGAACCGACATCCGATGGGGGAAAAAGTTCTCGGGTGGCAGCCTCATACCGGTAGGCGTAGTGTAGGGCAACCTCCAACAAGACGTAGGGCGACTAGGTAAGACATGCAGGAAGTCGTTGGATGTAGGTGGCTTGGGACCGTGCTTTGTGGCATTCGTAGGGGAGGCCTATGTTCAGCAGTGGAGTTGTGAAGGACTATAATCATGATGATGATAAAGTTGAAGGTATTTATACATTTCATTGTATAAATAACAATCAAATAATAACATCCTAACAGAAACAAAATGGCATCTAACTATTCTTCTTAAGCTAGGGATGCGTGTTCACAACCTCTATCTTCCGTGGTGGTGGTGGTTACATGCTGCAGTATACATTTACTATGACACTATAAGATAAAGTGTAATTTTTATAGCTATTTACTAATGTAATTTATAAAAACGAACCTCTACTTCGGTAATCCGCACGAATCCATTTCTTTTAAATAAATGTGAAGTGTCTGTAATATCGAAATAACTGCCTTTTATCGAGCTCAGGGGGTATTTGCATACAAAAGTCAATAACCTAAGAAGACTTGTAAAATGTTTGTCTGTCTGTCTGTTTGTCCGGGCTAATCTTCAGGATCGCTGAACCGATCGTGATGAAACTTCACAAACAGATAGAGAGCTGGTGTGAGGGACCAGGTTGTTTTTAGGTGTGATCTAGCTATAGTAAATTTTATCCGAAAAACTTAAAGATATAAAATGGAAGTACAATGTCCAAAATCGCCCTGTGCAAGAAAGCCATCGGACATACACGATAATTAATTATCTATTTTATTCTATTAGTTACAAATGCTTTTACAACACGGACTAGCTGCATGCCAAAATGAACGATAAAAAGTATTCTATACGACTAATAACATTAAATGCCGCCGTCTTCGCCGTACGTCATGTGGTGTGTAAAAATGACTAGGGATGCCCAATCGATTGTAATCGATCTTTTGAATTTCTAATGAACAGTTGCATATTTTTGAATGTGAATCGCATTATTATATACAATAATTTGAATAAAGTGCAAATAGAAAGTACAATAAAAACAGTCAATCACCATTCCTTTTTTGTTATTATTCCTTATAAGTTTAATTTAAAAATACCTACTATACTTAATGAATATGGTCATAGTAGATTTTCAATGGGTATTTAGAATAATGCTGAAGTTTTTTTAAACAAGGTTTAGAAAAGTTTGGTTTACTATAACTAAGCGAGCACGTACTAGTTTGCGATAATTAATAAAAAAAAAAACACTTAACGTTACTGCATGAATTATAAATGTTTTCTTTTTAAAAAGCTATATTGCAGACTAGATACAGATTTTATAATTAATAATGTTACAAGTATAGAAGAAGTAGAGAAGAATAGTTTAATAAATAGAATCAGGCGTTACTTAAATACCGCTAAGAGTCAGCCACCGCAGAGTCTAAATCATTTGACGATGCCTCGTGTAGAGGCGAAACATGTGTCGTGTTATCGTCGATAGTGTGTCTTTCCTAGTGTAGATATTTGTTACACTTAAAAGCAAATTAATCCAATCAATGTTAAAGAAAACCAATATTTGTACCCTTTTTAAAAAAAGCTAATGCTAAAAACATGTATCCAGATGCAGACTATTTATACAACATGGAAACACTTGCTCAGTGCGGGAACGAATCCTTGGTTCTGCAGTGCTGCAGCCAAACACTTAATCACTGCGCTACGGAGTCATCATTTATTTTTTACTTAATTAATTACTAGTATAATTATGCGTTGTTTATTTTATGTTTATTTTATACATATTTTTGTACCTAATAATTGTAGAGATATAATTACAAATTGCTGTGTGTATAAAATACATTGATATCTTACGCTCATCGGCATTTTTACTCCATCCCCACGTAAAGCCGTGGTAGCTCAGATGGTTAGCGCTCGCTGTAAATTTCACAATACGCGAGCAAACCGGGTTCGATCCCCGCCGGCACCAATGAAGTTGTTGATTGCAATTTTAAGTGCTGATTTACCACGTGCTCGGCGGTGAAGGAAAACATCGTGAGGAAACCTGCATGTCTGAGAAATAAAAAAAAATATTTCGAAGGCATGTGAAGTTCGCCAACACGCATTGGGGCAGCGTCGCGGACTATTCCTTGCCCTAAAACCCTCTCAGAAATTAGAGGAGGCCTGTGCCCAGCAGTGGGACGTATATAGGCTGTAACTTTACTTTACTTTACCACGTAAAAACTTTTATTTCTTATAAATCAGTATCGAGATCTAACTTTTATTAAATAAAAATAACGATTAACAATATATCGATGAACATTGTATCGATAAAATTATTCGAGGATAGATATTTTAGCACAAGTATAATACGCCTATGTTGTCAGTACTGTTATTCAAAAAATAAATATCATGTCTTGATATTGGTAAAGCAGTTGGGCGCTATTTCATACCTTACACACATTTACTTTTACTAAGGGAGTCTTGCCTCTTTAAACGTAGTGATTATATTCTCTTTGTTACGCATATGCAATGAAAAATTTATTTTGTGTAAATTGCGGCTCTGCTGGTGGTTTTGTTTGGAAGATGGTACTAAAATTGTTAAATGTTTCTGGATATTGTTTTTCAGTTTCTTAAAAATCATATGAAATTACAAAAAAACATAATATTAGTAGTTCTATTATAACCTCAAAATCTGATCTCTGAAATATATATTTGCGGCAGCTAGTAGTAGATCACATAGGGGGAAGTGGGGCAGATTGATGCGAAACATTTCAAAGTCACTTTTAAGTACTGAAATAAAGTTAAAGTGTATATTTTTTATGTTTTCCCCATTGATTAATCATCATCTATATATATATATATATATATATATTATAAAAGTAATCAAAAGAAGCTGTCAAATTAATGTTTAAATAAAATATAAAACTTTTAGTAAAACAAGGGATTTGTATCATTGTGCCCCACCTACGGGGCACTTAGATATATAGTCGACTTCAATTAAATACGCATTACTGATCAGATCTTGATCAAAATGTGAGAGGTACAAATAAAAAAAGGAATCATCAAAACCAAAAATCATAACACAAAAAAACTACACTTGAATTAAGTACCTCCTCCTTATTGAAGTCGGTTTAAAAAGTCAGACAACGCAGTAAGTTTTACGACAAGTAGTGAAATAAAAAATTTGTTGAACAAATTACCAAATTAGATACGCATTATCGGTTAGATCTTGATCAAATTTATATGTAACAATATGAGAAGGATCAAGATTTTCACAAAAAAGGGATTCATCAAAATCGACTCACCTAGAAAAAAGTTCTGAGGTAACAACAATCTTAAAAAAATTAAAAAATACAGTCATATTGATAACCTCGTCTTTTTTTAATCGTTTAAAAATGTTATTTTTTTGTCTAAGACACTGGTCAGTTATAGTTTATTTAAAGCATATGATTTTCGATTGGATATATATCATATCATATCATATCATATATATATATATATATATATATATATATATATATATATATATATATATATAGATATATAGATATATATATAATATCATATTATATGCAGATCCGATCACGACAGTAAAAATAATAAATATGTTACAAGGTCTACTTATTTTTTTTAAATAGGTAATTTTAAACACGGAAAAGATAGATAAAATCAAATACTTATTGATAAGTATATTTAGCGTGATAATGTGAGAATAACTTAGTCGCTTTTTACCGTTTTGTTTGCAAATATTAACTTAATTCACTTAAAAAATCATGAATATAGAGACCATCCTTTGAAATATTATTCTGTTTAACACTTAGTAACCGGCAATTAGTAAGAGTCAGGAAAATTTATTACTCGGTTGTTCAACACAAGCTGTAATTTAAGTTAACCCATTTAAACGCTTAACTATTAGTTTGGTAGTTATACATTTTGCGTCTGCCCAGTAATTTGTTTGTACAATAAACAGTTTACTTTTGATGAGTGATGACCTGATGTGTTCCTAGGGTATTCCACATTTTGGGCCACCTTTGCCACAATTGAGAAATCAGTTAAAATAACGGGAAAATCTTAATTTTGTGTCTCTAACGTAGTAGAGTCACACAGTTGTTATAACGGCAGAACAGATACACAGAAAAAGACTGCAACTCAACAGCAGTAAGAGATTGTGTATGTTCGTTGTGCACGCGAAACATCACGTAACCATCAATTTAGCACTTCTTGAGGACTTTCATCACCAGAGTTTGTGGTGTACGCGATAAGAAAACATCACGGAGCTTTCCAAATGCGTATACGTTTCTATGTTAAAGTTTATCCTATTTTTTGTTCATTAGCGCGTAAGAGTAGAGAATAAGAGTGGTAGAAGCATGCTGTGGTCATATTAGTAGTATGGTTGTAGCACGAATGGGTCGGCTCGACCGAGGAAGGACCACGCTCTTATAACATACCAGCGTAAAATAGTAGCTTAATGCTGCTGTGTTTCGTATGGTGAGTGTAGAGAACTGGAGACCCTTTTTACTGGAAATGAGGCATTCCATCTTAGTCGTCACGGGTGACAACGCATCTGCATTTTGAATTGTAATCGATGAGAAAAGTAAGTGTCTATGGGCCACAGCAACCACTTACTGTGTGCTTGTATGTCACCCTATCCTATAAAAAAAAGAGTGTATGGCGGGACACGCATGCGAGCGAATTGACGATCGCAGTACCAGATGACTCTTTTGACGCCACCACCCGTCGCCAGTTTGGATATTACTTAATACTAATCAATACGCGTAATATGTCCATCGACAGGAATTGAAACTTATATAACTGTTGAACTTACTTTTGCCATATTTAAATTCATACACACGTCGTTCAGAAGTTTCGAAATATTTATTTATTAATAAAAAATATTCAATCAACTTGGTGTGATTAATTATGATTAATAATTACCATGTTACAAATAGATATGTTATCATCTGTTAATATTTAGGTTACTTAAAATTATGTCCAGTTATTACCGATTAAATGGTTCAGCTTAATTATAATTATTAAAATGTTGATTAAAGGTTCCATTGAAGCGTTTCAAATAATAGCTTATGAGTTTATGTAGCTAAGTCTTCTCCCAAAAACCCAATTCCAAAAAAATCAAATAAATTAAAAACAAAACTAATAAAAAAAAACACAATTGTAAAAAGGACCAAAGAAAAGCAAAAAAAAAAAAAAAAAACTTTTTTATAAATCATGTCCCACAAGTTTTTATACAAACTTAATTTAATAACATTTTAGAACTTAGCGTATGACAAATTTTGTATATTATCTAGGATTTTATTGTAAAAGCGTATACATCGCCCCAAGAATGAATTACTGACTAGGTGGAGTCGAGTAACTGGTACTACTAGCTTGTGTCTGTTCCTAGTATTTACAGAATGAATATCACTTATTTTTGCAAAACTACTTTTATTTTTGTGTACGTACATTACATTTACCATAAATGTATTGAAAGGCCAGAGTTAATATATTAATTTTTTTAAATTTTTGTCTCAGTGACTCTTTTGGTTTTATATAATATATTGCTCTAATGTCCCTTTTCTGTAAAATAAATATAATTTCAATGTCAGTCGCGTGTCCCCATAGCAAAATACTATACGACGCAATGCTATGGAAATAACTAAAGTAAACTATTCTAGCTGTTTCAACACTGGTAAGAGTTCTAGTCTTTTTTTGCAGCATATGCTGCAGAACTAAGTCTGCTAGTTAGTTTTGATATATCGGGGAGCCATTGAAGCTTTGCGTCTAGTGTGAAACCAAGAAAAATGGTGGTATCAACAAGACTCAGTTCTTCCCCATTTAAAATTACATTAGTATTAACATGTTTGACATTCCAGCTGAAAGTTTTCGGGACTCCAAATTAGCGCACGAGGGGGACGGAGCGTTTACTTCATTAGACGAGACCTCTCCTACTTAATGTTTAAGTTCAGTGTGCCTCTAACCATTCGGTGATCGGTGCCGGTTTTCACCCGCGCGATCACTGAGACATCACTGACACAACATCGTCATAATGAAGTCGATCTAATTTTTTGTCGCACCGTCGGGGCTCGACCAGGTCTACTTCCTATGGGGCCACTTCTGGAAGAATAAGTTCATCATAAAGAGTCCCTCCTTCTCCATAAAGTCGGCCAGCTACTGGCCCCTAGGATTCCGTTGCCCTCCTTCACCGCTTTCTCTTGTGCCTAGTTTTGCGTTGAAGTCTCCCATCAACACCGTATAGTGGGTTTTGGAGGAATGCATGGCTCCTATCCTCATACATTTCCTCCACCTCCCCATCGAGATGTGCCGAGGTTAGTGCGTAAACCTCTATGACCCCGTATGAGCGAATACCGTTTAATGATTCTGTGTAACAGGTACGCGACCCCCGTCGGCACACTCTCAACCTTTACGACGTTATTGACGAGAGATTTGTGATCGATAAATTCGACACCTCCTTGGGACAGATGGTCGCCCTCCCGGTGATAGAAGAAGTTGCCGGATTCGAGGATTACCGTGTCCTCCCCCACTCTTAGGACCTAGGGTAATCCAATAATATGCCAGCGCAACTTGTCTACCTTCTCTTCTAGCTCCAGTATCAGCCCGAGTTAGGCAGTTGGCGGTGTATCACCCCCATGCCTCGGAATATATGCACGTAAAGCCGTTTGTCCTGCGCTTGATCTCTCTCCGGTCTTGTCGAATTACCGTCCCATCGGACTATGAGAGTGAAGGGATAGAGCGTGCTCCTGTGCTTGCGTGGAGCAGATGGCTAGTCTCTTTTGATACTTGTCGCCGTGACCAAAATTCCGTCTGGAGAACATTTTTATTATCTTTTGTGTAAGTATTCGCTATTAAGTTATACCGACTCGGAGTGTCTGTTTTATGTGTATGTGTTTGTTGAATTATGCAGGCAAATGTATGTGCATGCTTTATATAAATTAGCCTTTGATAATATAAGCATATTAGTATTTGGAGGACAACGGCTTTCATGAAAGTGCAAAATAAAATAAAATATGTAAGAGTTAAAGTTGAATACTAAATCAAATTCATTAACTTTACGTAGGTAAGAATTCTACCAACATACTAATACTAAATGCTACGTAATTCTTAATACGTAGTTGCCTTAGTTTTATCAGTTTTGTTATATTAGATTAATGGTTTCCTAATTGACCCCCCGTCAGAGTGTATATTTTTTACCTTTCTTCGTTGACCTTAATGATAGAACCACATCCACCTGGAAACAAAGCCATTTCAGTAAGTTTTTAAAGTTTTCCTGAAATCTATACATTAGTACGTGAAGGGAAATTTTTTAATAACTTTTTAGCATAATACGGCACGCATGGAGGAGTGTTAGAAATAGCCTAGTTAAATTTGTTATGGAGAAGGAGTGCAAAGAGGTAAAATTTTATATAATGTGTGTTACAAATACATAAAATAAAATAAAATAAAATAAAACATTCGCTGTATATTGTTTATGTCAAACACAACACATAATTGTCGTGTGAATATTCAGACTGCATAAAGTTATGTTGTTTGGTGTCTTTCATACTGTCTCAGAGTAAGTACAAGCATATTTTTTACCTTTGAGGCCAATATCAAATTCCTAAAAATCTGTGGTCAAACAATCGCACAGAGTAGATATTGTCGCCGAAGAATTTTAAAATGTTGCCAACAAATAATTACTGACATATTAATTATCTACCAAATAAGTTGTGAATTTTGTGTCTTGGCCACGAGTCATATTTGCATCGTCGGCGGCTGAGTTGCAAATGATGATTACATTAATGAACTATAGAGTCGGGAAGGAAAGCCCTAGGCGAAGGTTTACCTACCTACACTTTAGGAGTACCCTTAACCAACAAGCGTGTATGCGTACATACATGGATGTAAATGAGGCGAGAGGGGTGTGTCAGGATCGTGCCAAATGGGAGTCCGTAGTCTCTGCCTACACTTCTGAATGACAGGCATGAGTGTTTATGTATGTATTAAAACGTAACTAAAAACCTAAAACCCATACCCACTAGGCGACCACTAGTATGAATAAATCTGTAACTTTTGATGTATCGAACGTTTGAAAAAATTAAGGGCATCATGCTAATAGAATTTCTTATAATAATGTCCTCTAGACTAAATTACGACCATGGCAGCTAAAAATAACGGAGATATTGGATTTTTCTTAATAAGAGGTAGAAACTAAGCTACTGCTCACATGATTATGGAGTTCTTATCAACCGGATTCTTATCAATCCCGCAAAAGTCGCTGTTGACAGCAGATTCCACAGTCTTCTGAAACATTATCATTACACAGTGGGGAATCACCAAGCAAACACATGCTGTGGATAGAATTGTAAATTTTGTTGCAAAGTGCGTTGGTATAGACCTTGGCTGATGAAATTAATTCGTATTTAATCCTCGTAACAATTCCTATCATAAATACTATATAAAATTGCAAAGAGTTGCAACGTTTGTTTGTGAGGATAAAGCCGAAAAGAAAAAAAATTTATTCATATAAATTTTGTAGCACAAAAAGTACAAAGGCGGACATAACGCCATAAGGCATTCTTAACGTTTGTGTGTAAGTAAACAGAGAACATTACTTTGTAGGTGAGATAAAATGTACTAAAAATTATTAAACGAAGAATTATATAAAATTAACAAACTAGTAAATTTATTGTTTAGTGCCGAATTTTCAATGGCCAGGTAAAATTTAATAAAAAATGAACTGACTGAACTTAAAAGTTTGAATTGAACTATTTTAATCGCAACACTATTTATGTATATATCTAAGTATATACATATATACTTAGATATATACATAAAACTATAACATATACAAATTAAAACCCTATAACAGTAGTATACCCAAGTTTGTATAATAAGATATATACAACCAGAATTAAACTTGAGGGATGTCAAGAAAAAAGTTAGTGACCAATTTCTTAAGAGATTATTATATTGTTAATTTTTACCCAACTGCCCCAGAATGAGGGTAACGTTTTCCAAATGTGTTATAATGGTGTTGTAATACTATTCACTACTCCATATCAGCTAAGGGGTATCATAAGGGCAACAGAGGGAAATAAACCAGGTGACGGGCAGCAGCATCTGGCTAATAACAAAAAAAAAAAAAAAGAACTTAGGTTGCCAAACGACCTGCCAAACGCCACAACTATGGTAAATATTTATAAGCCAATCTACGAGGGACACGTACTTACGTTCAGCAGTGGACTTTTGTTAGGCAGTAATGGTATGTGTGTCTACACTATTTCTTTTACACGCTCTGTAGCCTAATCTTCTTGATGGATTTAACGTGTGAGTCCTTAGATTCTTCTTTGTTGTGGAAGTGACGCAGGATATAAAATATTTCTATTTTCGGTAAAGTTTTATAGTCAGGTTTTTTAATTAATTGCTTTAAGCATTATGCTTATTTATCCAATATGGCCGAAACCTTTAGGAGTTATGATGTTGTACCACATTATTGCAGACAGAAGAAACGAAGCACTTGTATTTATTAAGTAAGTAATCTGTGTTTATTTTGTACCCGCTGTTATAACAAATCCCTTTAATTTTTTGTCTGCGTTAAACTCCAGCTCAACGTAAGCCTTTCGTGTCTTATCTCCCCAAGCCAGATACTGTTTCTTTTGTTAAATGCTGTATTTTACATTAAAACTAAAATAAAGGGAATATTTTGTAATCTTATAAACGCGTGATACATTAAGTCGTACTAAAAATTGAATAAAATTAAGTAAATGTCTTTCAATCCGAATTTCAATCACGAATAAGGAGACTAACCTTCTGTGATATGTAATAAAATCTATTCCCCCACACTTCGTTGGGAGTGAAATCCGATATGACCGAATATCTTTTTAAAGACCTGTAACCACTGCCATTAAAGTTCCAGCCTATATATATACGTCGCACTCCAGGGCACAGACCTTCGCTCATTTCTGAGAGGGTTTTAGGGCAAGGAATTGTCCGCCGCGCTGCCCCAATGCGTGTTGACAAACTTCACATATCTTCGAAATGGTTTTTTTTCTTATTTTTCAGACATGCAGATTTTCTCACGATGTTTTCCTTCACCGCCGAATACGTGATAAATTAGCACTTAAAATTGTTAAAAATTTCATTGGTGCCGGCGGGGATCAAACCCGGTTTGCTCGCGTACCGTGAAATTTACACCGAGCGTTAACCATCTGAGTTCCCAAGGCTCATCCGCCATCTCCTTCGTGATTATTTTTTTTATAAACCACTCAGAGGTAGATCATTTTTTTATACATAATTTTGATTTAGTTTTCATTTTTCGATAGATTATATCTTAGCTTCAACTTCAGAAGCTATTTTTGTAGAAATTATTTTATTCTTTATAGTTTTTGAAGTCGGTTCTTACGTTTTTTAAAGTTAGGTTTTCCTGTGTTCTTTCTTACGATAACAAAAATTCAAAGAAGAGGATAAAAATTCACTTCCTGAGTGAATTAAATAAATAAAGCTTAAACTTTGTATTTTCAATTTAATTATTTTGAAATTAACCATTAATTTTGCAAAGAGCTTTAGCCCGAAGCCGAAGTGGCTTGTTTGTTAGTGCTTGTTGCGATGCAGATGATGTCAGGAATTTTGTTGTGCTTTAATTCGCAAATAATTAAATATAAATTTTTAAAAGTATAATGTTGATTTATTTTTAAATAAAAAGATATAACTGGAAATCTCTTATGTTACATTAGGTTAATTTAAAAAAAAACCTCTTATGTTATATTAAGTTAATTTTAATTTAGTTGTCTACTGTTAGACGGTGTGTTAGTTAATAAATCTATTTACTCAACATTCATGGTTTATTTTAGAATTTTCTAAGCGATTCTATTTTTGACTAAGGTGCAGAAAAGCTTTGGATGTTTTTCATAAAAAAAGTAACCGTACTAGGGCACTCATACGTAGTAGATTTATGGTAGAACCACTCTGCATCTATATTATATATATATATAAAAAAAAATTTTTTTATTTTTATTATATATATATATTAAAAAAATTGTGGTGATGGTGACGATGATGAATTATGTGTCAAAAATGTACTAAGAATTGCCATAATAATTGTATATTTTTCAAAGGTAAGATAATTGCAATTATTGCGCAATAGCGACTCATAAAATATAGTTGGCAACAAGGTCAACTCAGACGAAAATTCAAGAATTGGCAACCATATACAGTTGAGATAAGCGATGAGGGTTTGTGATAAAGCTTCTGTCTACTTACTTTCTTGTAACAGTAAAAAGTAAGTTATAAAATATTAGTCCGAAAGCAATGGCAGGAATTCGAATATAGATGATAAATGTCGGAGTGGACAGAAATCATACATTTCTACTATTACTGAATACTTGAAGTACACATTTTAAAAATGACACGATTATCGTGAAGTATTACTTCATTGTGATCTAAAATAGGCCGACTCATTTTTAAAGTTTTATCTCAAAAATCATTCCAGGCGTTCTTTTCCTTTTTTATTAATGAGGATATTTTAAGTAAAATATTTTTTATACACTGCATAGAGTACCTACTTAGCGTGCAAGGTTTCGTGAATGAAAGCTAAACTAATGTTTTGTTTGTACAGTAAGTAAATTCTCACGTTATAGATAGTTTTTTTTACTTTTTATAGGTCAGTGCTTGATCACAACCACACCTGGTGGTAAGTGATGATGCAGCCTTAGACGGTAAATCGCACTGTCTTAGCGTAACAAATGCCTATTCACTCTTGGTTGAAGACGCCCAGATTGTATTCGGATGGAAAGATAGACGCCGGCAAATTATTCCACTCCTTTGCTGTACGTATTAAAAAAGTCGAAGTAAACCGTTTGGTTCTAATGCGTGGAATATCGACGATAAAGGGGTGAAGACCTGCCGACAGCCTGGGAGTCCGATGGTGTAAATTTCTAAAAGAATTTTAGAGCAAGGAACATTCCACCATACTTTTTCAGAGCATGCTGATGGTATAAATATCAAAATATTTTTAACTTCTCAGTTAGCATGATTTGTCAAAACCTACGTAGTATATTAAAAAAAATATTATAGAATAAGTTATTATAATACATAATTTTAAGTTTTCAAATTACAGTGTAAATTTCAATGTCATTACAAGTTTTTTTAAGCGTAGATTTAAATAACGGCTTGTGTTGAATTAACTGGTAGTAATTCAAATTCGTGGCACGGTTTTCAATTACGTCAACAAAATGTCAGATCATTAAGAAGTGCGGTAGTGGATGAAAACCACTGAACTCTAGTATACGAGTATATAGAGGTCAGTGATGAAAACACAATTGCATTCATATATTCATATATACGAGTACATACATCAGGTGACGTCAAGAAGTGTGTTTAAAATGGTTACTATTGAGTTCGATGAAATATAACCACTATCTTAATCTATGAAAAATGAAAGATTAATACCATATTGAATAATAACTCACATTGCACCCTTCCAATATGTTCTCTATAAAATAGTCTAACATGGTCGCCACTAAGAATGATTTTAGACTCTTAAACTCAGTACCTACTTTTGACCTGTATATGTATATACAGGTTATTTTTCAAAGAGTAGCACAGAGTAGCGACTCAAGTTTTAATAGATAAACAATTATATGCCGTTATGGCAGTTTATGAAAATACGTATTCGAATAAAAGTAAGTAAATATCTAGTAAGAGTAAATAAGGCTTCTACTTTTATTTGAAATTATGCCAAATTTTATGTGATTTTATGGGAAACATCGTTTTTGCCTACCGATCGACCTTTATAAATGTGTGCGTGCGTAGTAAAATCAGTTAAATTAACTCATTTTGAATTTAAAATCATAAAAAGCACAGAATGTTTGAGATTATTTCTAATTCATTTTTCTTCATCATTTGCCCATATTACTTCTTCTGAACCTTCTCCGCAAATTTGGCCAGTTATTGCAAAATAACCCTTTATGTATGTATGTATATTAACCAGCTGTTGCCCGTGACTCCGTCGGCGTGGTTATGAAGATATGAAGTACTATGAAGTTTAGTACTGTTTAACGTATACTATTTTTATATTTCAGTCAACAGAAAATACCTATAGCACTATAACTATAGCAACTTTTTTAAGGCACCAATTGGAAAAGAATAGTTGTTATTTTTGTAAAACCTCACTATACACCAGATATTTAGTTTTATTGCTTGCTATTATTCAGGTTGCAGTATTATATAAAATATCAGGCAAACTTACTCTTGAACAGGACACATACAACTGATTGTGAGAGAAGGAATAGTTTCTTAGATCTATGCCAGCTCCTTTTAACGTTTGGCCCTGCGCTTTATTTATAGTCATGAAATAATTCACACCAGTGGTAATGCATGCCTCAATTACGTGTTTATGTAGTCTTTATTTGAATTGGTTGAAATTGGTTCTATTACACAATTTATACGTGGTAGAGCCATTTTGCAGCTATATTATGGTTGTAGCACGAATGGGTCGGCTCGCCGGGGAAGGACCACGCTCTCATAGAATACCAGCGTAAAATAGCAGCATAATACTGCTCTGTTTTGTATGGTGATTGTAGAGATCTGGAGACCCCTTTTTACTGGAAACGAGACATTCCATCTTAGTCCTCAGGGGTGAAAACACATTTGCGTTTTGATTCTTAATCGAGGATAAATGTAAATGTCCATGGGATACATCATCCACTTACCATTAAGTGGACCGTGTGCTCACTTGTCACCTTTATTCTATAAAAATATTAGTAGGGTTCAGTTTCCATTGCAAAATTATCGGCGCATCTTCTTTCAGGTACACTTGAGAGAATGGGAGAACTCTACTAGTTAATGTACAGCATCATCGACTTCTAAAACAGAGTCCACCAATTCATATTTCACCTCAGCGACGGGCAATTTCGCTAGTAAATGGAGTAAATGTAGTAAATGCTATTGGCTGTATCATTTTTGAGGGCTAGGATTGCTCTTTTCCTTAGCTATGCACTATTACAATTAATTATTTGCGACTTTGAATGTTGGGGTATATTTTAGCAGTTAAAGTGTTTAAATCTTTAACAATGTTACCAAAACTGTTACTGATTTTCCTTCGACTTCAGAAATAATTCCATTTCCAATGTCAAGTAATAATTTTAAAAATTCTTCTGCTTTTGAATATTGTCATAAATGAAAACGCATATTAATTCCTAAAGAAATTATTTTAAATTTAGGTCATAACAATGAAGATGGTAAGCACGCTTGGACTTCTTCCGCGTGTATTCCGCGTGGTATGATAGGTAATGTTTGCCAAAAGTCCCCGGCTCATATAACTTCTGTAACTTCACCCATAAGCTTATTGCAATTGCTGTAGTGTTCTATCTAGAGCCTTTACACCTTTTTTATGGACTATAGTAGACTGATCCAGCTTTTAATTTTCTTTTCGTAGTACTTCTTCCAAGTTACATTGTTGTGTTGTATCGCACGTAATAATTCCGGAGAAATTGAGATTAAGGGCGACTTAAATATAGAGTGTGCCGTTTTACATCCGTCAATCAAAGTTGCGGCGATTCCTGAAGAAGCAACTGCAATGGTAATATTATGGCCACCTTTTACAGTTGCTAATAGCAAATTTATTAAAATGTCTTCCATGTATAACCTGGAGTGACGATAAAGAATAAATCACAGTGACATGAAATAATGCTTTTCACTATCCGATCGTACGCTTCTTTCCGGTCTTGGTTTAATTTCGGCACATTATAAGCAACTGAGTCATTTAAGTTCCTCAATATTATATTACATTTCCATGAGATGCGGGTTACACATCTTGTTCTCGCGAAGGAGAGTGCATTCCAAAATGCAAGAGAACTTTTCCCGGCATAGATATAACAATATCCTCAAGATTAACGAGAAAATGATTAATTAGTTTTTTGTTAAGCCAATGATACATTATCACATTCTATTTCCAATTCATATAATATCTAATAACTTCTTCAAGTCTGTCGCGGTGTTTATCCCACAGGTTTTTTGAATTTGCCAACTGACAAAAAAATTATCACGATAGCAACATTATCTCTTCTCTCGAACCTCATGAGAAAAGTGACTTAATGAATCTTTTCTTATATTTACGCGAACGCTACACATTGAAATAATACTAGTTTTTACGGAATTTATCGCGTATATTTAACTTTTTTAAATACCCGACGTTTCGAACGCTTTACAGTACTCATGGTCACGGGCAGGACTGAGATGTTCAACGTCCATATGTCATAGTTAACCGCGGTTACCTTAAATTTTGTTTAATCTATGGTAACCGCGGTTAACTATGACAAATGGACGTTGAACATCTCAGTCCTGCCCGTGACCATGAGTGCTATAAAGCGTTCGAAACGTCGGGTATTTAAAAAAGTTAAATATACGCGATAAATTCCGTAAAAACTAGTATTATTTTAATGAATCTTCTTTCGAAGTTCGATCCCAATGACTATCATCCTCTAGCAAACCAAGTGCGTTGCATGTCGCTGAAAACGTCGAGTGTTCTACTCCAGATACATTTTTTGGAGCAGTAAATAATGTTGAACTGTGCACCTCGTGTAAACAAAAGATGCAAATAATAGCACTCATAGTTAATAACAAGATGTACAGTATAGACTCGACCTATATAATACTTTACTTTACTAATACCTTGTTTTTTTAAACCCACAAAATCAGGGACAGTTTGCGTTTACTTTCTCCTTTGAAATTTATAACTCTTCCAGACATAAAAAGCAGGCATTTCGTGATATAAAAGAGAACGTTCAAAAAAGTCAACATTCTACAGCTCAAAAAAAGCCAAGAGTGTAGTTTTCGGTTGGTTGTTGATTCTATCAATAACATTTTTTACATTAACATAAAATCTTTGTCCATTCTCGAGAGGTGAACTACGGAGGGGTATATTTCATGTATGGGGAAGCAAAATATGCGTTAAACTGCTTTACTTACAGATCTTCCCGTTTTATACCTTGCTACCTCAACAATATTTTCTATCTTGAACGTAGGTTGTTTTGAACCTTTGTTAAAACATACTTGCCGTAATACTTAATTGATATGACAGAGTTACAATATTCAACATTAGTGTAGGCTGAGAAGGTGCGATATATGATGGGATTATAAGGTACTATCGAACGATTATGTATTTCGTGTCTGGTTAATATTTTGGTGATACCGCCATTTGCCGGAGATCGTCATCGATATTTAGGATCTTCGCCTGTTTGTGTCGCCTTTCAAATTTGCAAGGGTATTTTGTAGAGCACTTGCCATCCACTACGAATGGTGAATTTCCATTGAAAGCTCCGTAAGAGTCATGAATCATGTAGTCGTTAAGATTTCATAAAGGGCTGGAACCACTTTAGGGTCAGGTATCTCCGCACAAATTATATTGTCGACTGACTATGGCCATATCTTATCATCAAGCCTTAAAAATATGTTTTTTTTTAAATATTATAAGGGTTACAAACTAGCACACAGTCCACCTGATGTTAAGTGGATGCTGTGGCTCATAGGCATCTACTTTTATATTCAATTAAAAATCAAAATGCAGATGCGTTGCCAGCCCTGAGGACTGAGAAGGAATGCCTCGTTTCCAGTAAAAAAGGGTCACCAGTTCTCTACACTCACCATATGAAACACAGCACAGTTAAACTGCTATTTTACGCTGGTATTCTGTGAGAGCGTGGTACTATCCCGGCGGAGCCGACCCATTTGTGCTGCAACCGCTATATAACTGCAGCATGGTTCTATCACGTAAAATATATATGTGAGTGAGACCTCTCTTCTGTCACTCCACTGAGTACATATGGCACTTAGTTGTCACGAATATACTAGCTACCATTCGTAAGGAGTTTCATACGTTTACTTTAATGTGAAAAATCCTTGCTACGAGGTCGTGTCTGTCATGAGACGTTTGTCCTTGTTTTCAGTACTTCACAACTTTGGCTATATGAGATTACATTAATTAACAGATCTGTTCGTCCATAGTGGCGCACGTATAAGTCTTGTTTACGCTCGTGCATGTAGTGAAGCCGAAAATTGTTGGGTAGGATTCTAGATTGTAGTGCGCGTTATAATGTATTCGAAAATGGATAAGCGTATTGACTGTGGGTCCTCAAGATATATTCTTGTCTTGAAGATAACCATATTGTAGTTGAACGACACATGGAATAATTTACTCCTTTTCATTTCACTGCTTTGCTATACGTAGAAAAAACGATAAGGCAAACCAAAGTTAAGTTCGAATTAGTGGTATTCGCTGAGTTGTCCAAAAAGCATAATATATTATTGACCAATAATTTTCAAAGCTTTTCCTTTAGTTATCTTTTATAACACCCATAGTAAAAATTGATAATTTAATAATCGATAATGTAAATCGAAGTTAAGTTCGAATTAGTGGTATTCGCTGAGTTGTCCAAAAGCATAATATATTTTATTATATTAATGGTAAATAATTTACAAAGCGTTTCCTTTAGTCAACTTTTATATTACCGATAATATAAAATTGACGACTCAAAAAATTCTTACTATATTTTGTATGATAAATCTATAATAGTTTTAAACTGAAAGATCTCTCCATTGTTTAAATCAACCAGACGAGAAAAATAGAAAATAAGAGAGAGAAAGAGAAAGTACTCAAGCATTTTTAAAAATAAAACTATGTATGTATGCATAAATTTCATTAACTTTAACTTCGGATATTATAAAACTTCCTATAACATAAATAATATTATGATACCATAATCTGAATATTTATTATATCTTAGTATCAATAAATTTTCTACTAAATCTGCAATGTCAACAATAACCACGATTTACAGCTCATATCACATTATTACGTAAATGATGGTCCGATCCCTTTGTACAATGTTTGGCTTTTTTAGTATTTTTAATCACTATGCCCTTGTGCTATATTTTTATAAGAAATAATATAGGTATACAAATATTAAGACTAAAACTGTGGAAAGTTACAAATTGTCTGTTCCTTTAACCTTGATTTTTTTGTAAAAGTTTTATTTTAATTTATCTATAAACTAATACGTGAAGAGAAGACATTGAATCTTTCAATCTTTTAAGTATATTTTTTATACCTATATACGTCCCTTTCTTGGGCAAAGGCCTCCGCTATTTTTGAGAGGGTTTTAGGGCAAGAATTTGTCCGCCGCGCTGCCCCAATGCATGGTGGCGAAATTCACATGTCTTCGAAATATATTTTTTCTTATTTCTCAGACATGCAGGTTTCCTTACGATGATTTCCTTCACCGCGAGAACGTAGTAAATCAGCACATAAAATTGTAATCAACAATTTAATTGGTGCCGGCGGGATCGAACCCGGTTTGCTCGCGTACTCTGTAATTTACAGCGAGCGCTAACCATCTGAGCTACCACGGAGACATACACGTGGAGAATTATGAGATTTGGCATTGTTAAAGTATGTATCGAGAAGGAGCGCTGAAACCTAAAATTTATGAATAATATGTTTTACTAATACATTAATTAAACTGAAACATTCATTGTTCACGTTCATACTACCAATGTCAAACACATAGTAGGTAGTCTGTGGTCAAACAGTCACACAAAGTAGAGATCAAAGAGTATATCCTTATCCATATCCTATACCTTTAAACGAGCAATTCATATTATATATATATATATATATATATATATATATATATATATATATATATATATATATATATATATATATATATATATATATATATATCGGAATCTCGGAAACGGCTTCAACGATTTTCATAAAATTTAGTGTCCAGGGAGTTTCGGGGGCAATAAATCGATCTAGCTAGTAGTAATTTTGACACTGTGCTAATGATCGTAATAGCTCAAGTTGATAGCGAGCAGTCGCGAAATCGTAATAACTTGGTTCGAGTCCCGTCTTTGGTCCGACTTTTTTCCTTTTTTTTCAAGTTCCCTTCTTTTATGAGAAAATCTATTATTTCGAGCCCTTTTTTTTAGTATTTTTTAAAAATATGAAAATTTTAATTAAACTACTTGCACTCATGATTTTTTTATTCAAATAACCAGTTCAGTTTTTTCTATTATGTCAATAAGATCAAAAAATATTATTCATCAGTATATAATTTGTATCTTAATGTAATTTAAAAAAAACCGAGCAAAGCTCGGTCATCCGGGTACTAATCACTAAGAGAACATTTGCTTAGTAAACAAATTAATTTTTTTTACCACAAGGTGACCAATAGTTTTTTTTATAGACTAAGGGTGACAAATGAGCAAAAAGTCCACACGATGGTAAGTGAATGCTATGACCCGTAGACACCCACATTTATCCTCGATTAAGAATAAAAACGCAATTTTCACCCCTGAGGACTGAGATTGAATGCCTCGTTTCCAGTAAAAAAGGGTCTCCAGATCTCTACAATCACCATACGAAACACAGCAGTATTAAGCTGCTATTTTACGCTGGTATTCTGTGAGAGCGTGGTCCTTCTCCATTCGAGCCAACCCATTCGTGCTACAACTATAATATAACTGCAGCGTGGCTCTACCACATATAAAAAAACCTTATAAAAACCTTAAACTCTTAGTAAGACTTACTACTGTACAGTGTGGGCTCTTATCGTACCTGCATAATGTATTACACATAGACAATAAGCCAGACCTACAATAGTAAACTGTAGGCCATACAAATTCATGCAGTATACAATACGGAGCTGTAGTCAGTCATTCTTTGAGTCTTCAATGCCTCGATTCGAAGACTTCTAATCCGTCCGTTCATCTTCCACTTTTGTCCGCTGTGGTAGTAAATTTTCAAGCAACAGTAAAAAAAATACAAAAATATTTATTCATAACACAAGTCTCATTTACAGTGTTAGATATGGATCTCACCCTTTTAAGTTTGAAAAACCTGTATTAGGATGAGTCCGCTCTTTCTTTAAACAGTAAGTCATGATAGATATGACTTGTATTACATAAAAATAAATCAACAGACAAAAGTAACAATAATTAAAATAGCTGTGTGTGAGTGCATGCGTGCGTGCGTGCGTGCGTGCGTGCGTGCGTGCGTGCGTGCGTGCGTGCGTGCGTGCGTGCGTGCGTGCGTGCGTGCGTGCGTGCGTGCGTGCGTGCGTGTGTGCATGCGTGCGTGCGTGCGTGCGTGCGTGCGTGCGTGCGTGCGTGCGTGCGTGCGTGCGTGCGTGCGTGCGTGCGTGCGTGCGTGCGTGCGTGCTTGCGTGCGTGCGTGCGAGCGTGCATGCGTGCGTGCGTGCGTGCGTACGTGCGTGCGTGCGTGCGTGCGTGCGTGCGTGTGTGCGTGCTTGCGTGCGTGTGCGTGCGTGTGTGTGTATGTGTGTGTGTGTGTGTGTGTGTTTTTTTTTCAAGTTATACATAAACAACAACAAAATAATAAATGTAATATAATAAGATTCACAACGAACAAACGTGTGTTACGTGTTGTGTGAAAGTAATGATTCAGTACTGTCATAGTCAAGCTGTTTCAACCAAGAAGTAATCAAATTTTTACATTTTTTAATTAATGTCAAAGTAGTGTTTGCTGTAAAACTTGAGTTTCCCATTTAATTTATTATACAATAAGTGAGATTGTGTATTGAAATTTGTACGAGCAAATTTTGTTTTAACAGTGGGGTAGGAAACGACGGAATAGGGACTACGCTTACCTAAGATTTTTGGATCTGTGAATTTTGAGAATACATTTTAATATGTAAAGTTGCCTAACAGTTAAAACATTGCAGTAAAAGTAAGCATTTGACAGATGTTTAACTGGCCAGTGTCAAAAGAATAAATAAAGAGTAACTAACTTTATGTGGCACGCTGAACTTATGTTACCTAACTTATATTATGGGTTTTGTAAAGCGTTCGGGCTTTAATTATTCGAATTGCTTAAAGTCGACCATTACATTTTTTAAATGTAAATATTTAGCCATTTTGACTAGACTAAACCATGTCATAACCTCAAGGTAATCAAAGAACATCGTCTAAATAGAGACATTAAAATTTTATTAATTCTTTTTCCATCCTAAACGTTTAATTTTTCTTTAAAAATTGTTTACCTGTTTGCGAATATATCGCGTAAAATACATACATAATGAGTAAAAAGAAAAAAAAACAAACATCGAATTGCAAGACTCATTTTTTATATCCTATTAATTATAAAAGTAATTAATTTCGTATCTAATGTACGTTCAATGTATGTTTAATACCAACAAGTTAATCCTAGTATCAAAAATAATTCAAAACCGTATTGTTGTGGGAGTAAAGGAAGACGAAGTTCTATTCATCTTGACTTAGATAAATCCCTCTAAACTGTCGTACAATGAAGGTAAACATCTTAAAGTGATTAATACTAATCCTTTGTAATATAATACAGAGGGTTTAGTAGTTTAAATAATGTTACTTGAGCCACTATAAGCAATAATTTACAAAGTTCTCATCGAGAACAATATGAACGTAATGGTATTGATAATAATTTATTTAATTGACATAGACTCCACATATTGAATGGATCCAATTTTACGGATATTAACTTATATTGGAGTTCTGTTACAACAGTACTTTGTATCACCTTTCTTCACGGATAGACTGAGTTACTTTGTTCAAAGCCCTAATGTTAAAGTTGACTCGGACCACATCCAACATCTTACAGTATCTTAAAGCCTTAGATTATTGATGGGTCTTATCGTATATGGGACCTATCAATAAGCGAAGAACTACCAATAATCTAAGCTTAACCACTCAATCCCAGTAAAAACACTATACTAAAGCACTAATAAAACACTAGAAAAATCCAAAAATCAACACAATAACATTCACGCGAAAATGTCGAACGAAATGAACGTAGATTGTAAATAAATATCCATAGGATAACTTGACTTTTTATTGCACTAGAAGATAGAAAATTTCATATTGATTCTACAATGCCATACTTCTTCATAGAAAAGTAGTCTGTAAATATAAGTTTGAATGGTTTAAAGTGCTGTGGGTGTGCGCGGTCGAATCCGACCCTTTGAATTTTGACGGAATAGCGCCGCGGTCGGATTCAACCGCTTGGGGACTGGGAGCTTAAAGTCTTCTTGATTGCTGCAAAGGACTTGAAATCTCGGGATTCTAAAATAGGTAAAATTAAAAATAAAGTGAAACTTCTTTAGCGATGTAGTTTAGAAATTTAGT
Source organism: Parnassius apollo (assembly GCA_907164705.1). Taxonomy (NCBI): domain Eukaryota; kingdom Metazoa; phylum Arthropoda; class Insecta; order Lepidoptera; family Papilionidae; genus Parnassius; species Parnassius apollo. Next base: position 1,421,782 of record CAJQZP010001706.1, read on the forward strand.
ACATATGCTATTAAAAAACGTCACATTTTCTTGTAATGTTTAACAGCCGGGGCTGCATGAGTATTATTTAATCTACTTATGTAAAATATGAAATAAAAAAAGAATGATATGTCGAAAAGAAATTTCACTTCGTAAGTGCGTACATAATTGCACGCACAATTTTTTATAATCCATAAATTTTGTTTTTTTGATGTGGTATGGATTAATTAAATTTGCTTTTGAAAAATAACACGACATATGTAGCTCCATTTATAGCACTTGTTTTCTTTAGCATCCACGTTCGTTAAAGGGAGCTTCTTTAGCCGTGAAAGCTAAGGAAAATAAGTGCTCGCCTTATGAGTCAAACCGTGTTCGATTCCAGCCGGGTGCAATGAAATTGTTTATTACAATTTTAGGTGCCCGTTTACCATTTAAGTTCCCTTTAGCCGTGGATGCTAAAGAAAATAAGTGCTCGCCTTAAGAGTTAAACCGTGTTTGATTCAAGGCGAGTGCAATGAAATTGTTAATTACAATTTTAGGTGCTCATTTACCTCTTAAGTTTCCTTTAGCCGTGGAAGCTAAGGATAATAAGTGCTCACCTTATGAATCAAACCGTGTTCGATTTCAGCTGTATGCAATAAAATTGTAAATTAAAATGTTAGATGCTCATTTACCTTCTAAGTTTTCTTACGAGTGTTGGGGCAGCGCTGTGCACTCTGTTCTAAAACATGGTGCATGTAATTTAAGTTTCTTAGCCCTCCTTTTATATATTCTGACTTTAATAATTTGACATTTTTATGATAAAGAAAAACAAACTAGCGGAAAAAATAATTTAAAAATACAGGTAGTGAGTAGGAAGTAAGTCTTTCATTCATCCATTACAGCAATTCATAAGAATTCCTTTGCTGAACGTAGGCCTTAACCAAGGAATACCACAAAGCACGGTGCCTGCATCCATTGACTTCCTGCATGTTTTACCGGGTCGTCATCGAGGAGGGGGGGGGGGGTTGCGCCCTAGTTACCGACGTGCTTTTTAAGTTTGGCAACTATGACAATATAATCCCAATGAAGAAAGATAGAAAGGAAGTAACGGACCCCAACCTCCAGCGGCTGCGTTATTTCTGGCTATAACGGCGATCATGGTTACGGCATGGTGTGCTTAGAATTTTTGTTGGATGTTAGGTTCGGTATCGGACGAGAAGACGACGAATACGACGACGACAAAGACGGTTGCTAAAAGAGATAGATAAGCTGTGCAGAAATATTAGAGTATTATCTGAAGTCGGAAAAGAGGGAATCAAAAGTGTGGTAGAATATTTTATAACATAGCTTGATATTTGATACTAACTTGATTAACATATTTTTAACTTTTAATTAAAATCTGAATCTGAAATACCTCTGGGCAAGGGCTTTATTCCAAAAGACCAAAACATTGTTAATAATATAACAGAACCGTTAAGACATATATATAATGGACTCTAAGAATTTATAAGGTTTAATTTTTTCATAAAGGTAGAACGTTCTCTAGACAGGTTTCAGAAATTCAATTTAAAGAGAATAAAGACGAAACAATACCATTATTGGATAATGGAGAAATTGCGTGCTAGGAATTACGGACGAGAGAGAAAATTGCTATTTCCAATCATCTTTATGTAAAAGACAAATAATGAAATATGTAATAATTATAGAAACATTTTAAATGTTTTCCAGTATATAAGATGATGACTGTTAAGTATTGTTACTAGAATATAAAATATAGGCGTTAATTGCGCGGAAAACGGGTACTCTCGCATTTTGTTTATTTAATTGGTATGTAGCCAGTGCCTCTCTCCATCCCATCCGCGCATTCCTTCTACAAGCACTGAAAGGGGGGGGGGTAGGTAAATTATGTGGCGTGATTTTGTTGCCAATGAGAAAGCGCACCCCCGCCTAAATAGAAGTGGAGATTGGTAAATAAAAGGACGTCCCCTGCCTCCGCTCGCTCTCTTGCATCGCAGTTAAAGACCAACGCCAGTTGTGATTGCACCTTTATGGAAGTCGGCCGCAGAACAATCCAGAAATAACAACTTCGCATAGTGCAAAACATCTCGCATCGCTTCTTTCAACGCAGTTGCAACACCAGGGGCATCGTCCTCGAGGCCGCTAAAGCAGAAGAAACCCCACCCCGGTAAGTGCTCCTTTTAAATTGACTTGAACTTTTAAATTTGTTTTCTTTACTGTGTTCTCTTTGTCCAAACAGCTCGAGTTTAATTCCAGCACAGGGCACTGGTTAGATGATAGATTAGGTAATAGCGAGTGCATTGACCAAGACTCCCACGTATCACATCAGCCATTTTGTTTAGTTCTAGAGAACCACGCATACGGTCTACAACAAAATTGATCTCGCATAACAAATTTCGGCCCGACCCGGGAATCGATCCCGAGACCCTATCGCCCCACCATTTTCTGATTCTTCGACCCGTATTCGAAGGAAAAGCCTGTGACCCCACCATTTTCTAGTCCTTCGAGCCGGATTTAAAATTAGCACCCTACCGCTCCACTATTTTCTGTACCAGTCGAGCAGGATTTGGAACTGGCGTCCTGTGGCCTAATCAAGTCAAACTGCTAAACCAATTGCTTGGACAATGCACTCTAGTTTGTTAACGCTAGATAGATTTAGCCTCGCTTAGCTCTACCGGGGACGGTACGCAGTAATGTTGTATATAAAAGTGCAAATAGTTGAAATTTCTTTGTAGCCACATTCGCATATCATCATCATTACAGCCCTATACAAGTCCACTGCTGAATATAGGCCTCCTCCAAGGTGTGCCACAAAGCACGGTCTTGAGCCACCTGTATCCATCGTCTTCCTGCATGTCTTACCAGGTCGTCACTACATCTAGTGGGGGTTTGCCCTACACTTCGCCTACCAGTACGAGGCCGCCACTAGAGAACCTTTTTTCTAAATTTAAAGAAATAATCGAATCCAATTAACAATAATAATAAGTAATTTTGAATCGGCGCCAACCAATCAATGAAAAAGATCAATAAATTACTTTAAATTTAAATAAATAATCGAATAAAATTAATATAAAATTAAAGAACATTAATCATCTTTAACAAAATAAGATGTTTATTGAATAATTAATAATTATTTTGTTACAAGGCAATGAGTGTAATTTTCTTAACTATTTAAAACTAGCTAACCCGGCGAACTTCGTACCGCCTAACAGTCAATGAATGTCGTGTTACCTTTTAGCTGAACTAATTTAGGCTTTGATAAACGTAATATAATGATACATAATAAAAATACAGATAGATATAAAAAAGTATTTTATTATGATAAATAATACATACAGAAAGAGAATTAAAAAAAAAATTATGTACTTCAAACACGTGTCAGCAAAAAATGACTGAATTAAACGATTAACTCTTTTCATTCAAGCACCTTGTGGTAAACGACATTCTTTGTTTTTTTGTCAGGCGCAAGAACAAATGAAGCGGATGGTTTGCCGACACGTGAACATGCCACGTACAATTGACCATGAGAAAAACATGAATTTTCTGGATTGAGGCCACAAATAGTCAAGGATTGGCCCTGTGATTTGTTAATCGTCATGGCGAAGGCAAGATGAATCGGGAATTGAATTCTTTTAAACTCAAAGGGCATATCCGTTGGGATCATCGGAATCCTTGAAATGAGAACTTCCTCATCTTTAAATTTTCCTTTGAGTATCGACGCGTGAATCACATTGCTCATCAGTTTTCTTATCACCAAATGCGTTCCATTGCACAGTTTTGGTTGGTTTAAATTTCTAAGCATAATTACTACCGAGCCAACCTTCAGTTGTAAATTGTGCGGTGGTAAACCAGGCACATCCAAGGAGTTTAAAAATTCAGTTGGATAATTAGTGTCTTCATCTTCATTTGTTACACAGTCGATAGATTTGAATGAATGCAGAGTACCTGCGATTTGAATCTGAATTATAAAATTTAGGTCATCTACATCTTTATTTTTAGCCGCCAAAATTGCACGCTCACTTAACCATTTATTATGTTTGTGGTTAGCAATAATATCCGGGAATACTTTGTTGATAAGCTCGTCTTTCGATGAGACGAAATTGCAAAAATTTGGAGGAAATGACATCAATCCGCTCGATTCGTCAACAGGAACACGGCCGTTACCGATAGTCAGCAATTGCTTAGAGAAATCATCAGCAGATAGATCGTTCAACAATGCAACTCTCATATTTACTGACAGTTGAAGTTTCTTCACATATCGCCACAGATTTGATGCTTTGAGGCAAGCGTTTATTTCGTCGGCAGCAGTAGCTCTTGTAATGACTGGTAGTGTTTGTCGGAAATCGCCAGATAGTAAAATCATCGCACCACCAAAACATCTCGAGTCATTGCGCAGATCTTTTAATGTTCGGTCAAGTGCTTCCAATGCACGTTTGTGCGCCATTGTGCATTCGTCCCATATTATGATTTTTGATGCTACCAAAACTTTGGCCATTGCGGAGTGTTTCGAAATGTTACAAGTCGGTTGTTCAATAGTTTGAAAGTTTAATGGCAATTTTAACGCTGAGTGAGCCGTACGGCATCCGTCTAACAATGTGGCCGCTATTCCAGAAGAAGCAACTGCTACCGCAATTTCGGATCTCGTACATACAGTGGCCAAAATCAATGACATGAGGAATGTCTTTCCAGTTCCACCGGGGGCATCCAGAAAAAATAAGCCACCATTTCCATCATCAATTGCATTAATCGATGTATCATAGATTTCCCTCTGTTTAGGATTCAACAGTGGTGCATTCATTTGAACTGATTGGACTAATTCATGTGGATCATATTCACGTTCACGTTCCAGTTCTCTATTAAATGCGTCATTCATTCCGCGATCTGGCGCCGGCATTCCTAGCCTGACTAACAAACTGCCGCACATGAGGTAACACATATCTTCGATCAAGAACAAAGCCTGGTTATGCATCTCCTCATTAGCCTCAAGATTGGGATTTCGTGTGCTGACACGAATTCGATGTAAAATGTCTTCTGACATGTTATCTTTGTATTTGTTCCACAGGTCTCGTGGGTCGATGGGAAGCATGTCGAATGATGATAGCAAATAAGTGCGACTTGACTTGGAGATGCAGAAATAATTGCTTCAGCGATTGTCGTGTCCCAATGAGTATCGTTTTCAAGCAAATTGAGCTCTTGACATGCTGCACGAAATGTGGGGCATATTATACCATTAACAGTTCGTAGTGATTCATAGGATGTTGGCCCTCGAACATGTACCAGCAACAACCGCAAATAGAAACATTGATCATTCTTCTAATGAACTGTGTAAATACGACCAAGAGCATCAGTAGAACGGATATCTAGATGACCAGGAACTGCATCGCCTTGCTTCCGACGTTGGAATTTCTTCGATGTAGCGTTCCAAGTGTAATAACGTGGCATCTCCGAGTAAAGCAACGTTAGTGCGAACGGATCGCTTTGACAAATCGCAAAGAAACTGGTCAATGTTGTCGCTGGAGGTCTTTCGGCACGTTGAACAGCATTCGACGCTGTGAAATATACTCTCTGACCGTTCTCTAGATGCACCCCCAAATGCACAACAGTGGGATGACGTTCGTGAATAGGGAATGAGAATATATGCCAAATTGCTTCATTGCTGTTCACATATCTACCAACTTGATAGCACGTAATTTCATCGTTGGTATTGGATGCTTGCATACCAAAAACCGCCTTTCGTGACATATTTGCAAATGTATTTAATTGACTTGACCGAATTGCAATACTGCCTTGAATGTTTGGAATGTGCCTTGAATGTTTTGGAAAAAAATGGTGAATATGGAACAATCCAACTGTTGTCGACCACGAAATCGTTTCCTTTCGCTTTAGTTGTGTTAGTTCTACCATTATCATCTGGCGATCAACATAACCATCGTCGCCGGTGATGGTCTCTGCCGTCAATTTTCGTGGATACCGTTTGGAACACTTGCCGTCGACCATGCACGGTGATAGGCGGTTAATGGTGCCACACGGTCCATGAATCATATTCGTGATTACAACCTCATGTAGGTCTGGATTGGTTTCAGGATCAGGAATCTCCGCACATATGATGTCATCTATTTGATCTGACCGAATTCTTTCGACTAACCAAATTAGAATATGTGCATTTGGCAAGCCTCGTTTTTGCCATTCGATTGAATACATCCAGCATCGAGTAGTCCCAAAGACGTGTTGCTTAACAATGTAATTCATCAGTGACCGGATTTTTTGCTTGAAAACACGTGCGGTGATGTCGGGCCGATCACTTGATGTTTGTCCGGGAAGCAGCAGTTGAATAATATCCATCCATTTCGGATTACATGTAAATGTAATGAATAGATCTGGCCGACCATAATGACGAACATATGTCATTGCATCTTGCGCATATTCATGCATATGACGCGGGCTACCTGTGTATGTAGCCGGTAAAATAGTCAATCGACCAACATTTTCTGCATCTCCTTCTGTGCTAATTACATCGCGTAAATGGATATACTCTTCCGAACGTAATTTAGCTTGGTTCAACCGAATGAAAATCAGGCGCTCCGTTTCGATTTTAACGTACATGTCAACGCAATATTGTTGAAGCAGTCGACTAAATCGCAACAAATAATTGTCAGAATTTTCACGAAATATCAAACGATGTGCGTAATAATTCATCGAACTAACCTTCTTGGTAGTTTCCTCACCTGAAACAAATATAGTAAAATTTGTATTTTAGAAGAAAAAATCCATGTCTGTTTTCCTTGAAGGGGTAAACAGAATGTCATCACTAAGTTTTGTTCAATATTTTCTAAACCAACAACCCCTAATAGGGTTAACGACTCTTACAACTGCTCTCTGCTAAATTAGGGGTGACAACTTTTTTTGGTTACCAAAAGTAAACAGAATAAAATGTATATCAAGTTAAAATGAAAACTATGACACTTATCATTCAATGGATTATTCATTTTGATATTGAAGTGATATCCATCGTTTCCTTGCCAAAACATCAGCGGGTATTGTAATGCGTAATATGAACGGTGTGTTTCATATATTTTTTGTAGTTGCCTAGTATTGCGTCGTGTAAGTACAATATCACGTGTTTCTAAGTTTTCACCAACAATCAGGATTGCCACTTCATCAATTGTTGGAGCATTAAATGTGCGTTCGTGTGTTCCAGCTGGTCGTTTATCTGCTCTGATCACAACTTTATAATCATCACTTGGCATGCGCTCTAACGCAGTCTTGAACAGCCTGACCAATGCATGATGTTCATGAAGCAGTTGCTGCAGATCTTGGAGAATTGCTCTTTTTGTAGCTGTGTTGATCCCTTGACACCGGTCAAGTTGTTCTTCCATATTGCCCATGAAGTATATTTGCAAGAATTTATGCTGTGCATCTTCATGAGGTTGCAATGATCCAATGCGATGGTAAATTTGGCCTTGAATCTGTAAAGTCGAAGGCATAGTTAGATTTACAATTATTATTTTTTTCAAATGATAACATGCCATTTTTATTTTAGAGACAAATATAGAAATCTAACAAACTACATTCCAGCAATTACCTTAAATGTCGGATTATATCCGTGTTCTTCGATAATTTCAGCCCCAAATGAAGTCATTTGAAAACAGACATTGTATTTTTGAGTGTTCGCTAGAAAATGTCGTGATTCTGGAGTTTCGCCATTAAGCAAGGAACAGAATGGCTCTGGTGGCGGAACCAATAATGGCAATTTCACTTTACCACTAAGGCAGCACAAACCAGGCGTTTCACCAGCAAACTTCAATGCGCCACAATGCTGGCAAACAACGTCCATTGGACCAATGCAAAATAAACGATGCAAGCTGTAGTCGATGGTGCAATCATATAGAAACGCTGCTCGATTTAAATCAACGCTTGAACCATTTCTTCTTGCACGTCGAAGATTATCCCTCTGTTGATCTGTACGATAAGCTCGACGATCTTTCTAACCTAGCCGTTTCACGGGCTGCCTCTCTTTCCTCTTGTGTTTGAGTGGCACAAATTAAAGCCCTTCTTCGCTCCATACTAACGCGGCGCTCTTCTCGTGCAGTGTCTCGTTCTTCATGAGATAATTGACTCGCGATGTTCCGTTGCCTAATTGCAGTACGGCTTCGCTGGGAAAGATTAGATCTTCTAGGACGTGGCATTGTTACTAATACTAATACTGAATATGTACTCGCACAAAACAACACAAAACAAACAAATATAACAGTAACTGAACTTTCGTGACATAGACATTGATTGACAATAGTTTAGATCATAGACTACTACTTTGGATACTGCACTTTTTAACCTTTGTAATATATATATCTTAGAAAATCATAGACAATATAAAAAGACATTTACGCTTTCGATAACTTAAATAATAAATCTTAGAAATTGTTTTCGAAAATAGAAACTTTAATTTACGCAAAATAAAGTTATGAACGCACGCGTAAATGTTAACCATTTGTCATTATTTCTGAACGCAGGCATAAATATTTGAGGAACTTCTATTTAAATCTGCTTAATACACTTTTCAACCTTTTTTAATTGATTAAAAAAATACAGACAAAAGTTTATGCACCCTTTTTAAATAGTTTACACAAAATACATTTCTGAACGCATGCATAAATGTCAATCACAGTATTTGACAGGATGACAGGAGGAAAAACAAATGTTTGACAGGTACGAAACAAAGGAACATATTAAATGGAAAATGATTCATTTTCATAATTATGTATTCCTCAATTTTTCATTGTTTTTCAAATGTATTCTGCTATTCAGGGCGGAGACAAATCCAACGAAACAAAAACCATGAAAATTGATCCAGCCGATCTCGAGTTATAAGTGTTGTAACAAACCCGTCTTTGTTTTATATATATAGAAGATGCAAAGGTGTCATAATATAAGTAAACTTATATTCGACGTAAATTATTCCATAACAGAGGTTTTAAAATAATGTAGGCAAAAGAGATGTTTGGCATAAATTATTTCTCTTCAACCCTTCGAATCAAATTCAGGCCAGACAGCGCGTTATGAGAGTAACTAGAAATGAAATCGTTTATAATTTAGAGGGTTTGTCATTAAATTGTTTCGCTAGGCTTAAATAAAAAAAATAATAGTAAAAAGTATTTTACAAAACAACCTTTTTTTAAAATGCTTTAAAAAGAATTAATAAATATATATTAATTCAAACCCATCAATTTATTACACTCCGCAATTTATATGATCTAAAACATAGATACCTATTTTATAAAACATTATTTTTTCTTAGAATTACTTATATCAATATCAAGTTACGTAATATTGTATTCTTCTTTATGTATAAAGATAAATCTCGCGATAAGCTTTTATGTTATATACATAAAAGCTTATATTCGATAGTAATGTAATAAATAGGTGTATTTGATTTAAAGTAAAGTTTATTTTCTTCTTTTTAAAACATTTAAATAAAAGCTTTTTTTGAAAAATACTTTATACTATTAATATATTTTTTATTTAACGCTAGACATTTTTCTAAGTCTGTTTATTTCATTTAATGCGTCATTGTTAGTTTTTGTTGGCCATCTTAGACCCGCAATCTAGAATTTTTTTTCTCCATAAGTTGATCCTTTTGGTCCCTACAACATTCGTCCGAACACCACAAAAAGTTAGTATGGCAGTCATTTTGTTTCCCGTCATTTTGAATATTTTTAACCACCTCCAGAATGTGCCCAGGGTGTAGGTTGATATTCATTTAAGACACAATCTGCTAAATCTTATCAAATAGCCAGGAATACCATTTACATATTTTACACCACCTTTTTTTATTTTTCTCAGCAAACCTTTTTGTTTGATATCCATACCATGTGTGCACCCCCATGGTATGGATATCAAACAAAAAGGTTTAGAAAAACAACGATCTGCCATCTTGGGTGGTTCGTCATATTGAATTAAGAATGACGTCTCTTAGCTAATTATGCATTGTCATCCAAACTAAGGGTGCTTGCGAAATTTCAGGTCAATCGGTTGAGAATAATTGTTTTGAGCCCAGAGTTTGAGTTTAAAGCCCACTGCTTAACATTAGGCCTCCACCATAGATTGCCATATAGTGGGGATACTTTGTCATATTTTTTTTTTAGATATTAGCCTCACTTGGCAAGCGTGAACTCGATTGCTGTGTCGCAAAAACTTTGCGGTTTTCCAGTAATTCAATATCCAATATCACAACTTGAGTTTCGTTGCACTCTTGCCAGAATGCGCAATTTATTTTTACTTAATCCTAAGGCTTTTGAAGCGAATTTACAATCAAAAGCCCGGATTAAGTTTTTAGGATGTTTTGACAATGGTGAGTTAGACCAGATCTTAAGTGATTTATTGTGTTTCAAGGGTCAATCGGGCTCGGCTTTTTGGGATTACACAAAATGGCTCGGGTCCAAAATATGTACTCTTTGAGCTCTCCCGTGTGAGATTATCAACAAATTCATGAACAATAATACCCGCGTAACCAGGAACCCATCTTAAGACAACCATGTTGTTACAGAGCAGGACATTTAGACGGTTCACGCAGTCTCCAACTAGATTCGAGTCCACTAAGTTTGACCTCAGTGCTAGCAGTGCCGCTTGACTATCAGAGTTTATATAAATTATAAGGTTGACGCAGTGCTTTTGCAGATTGATTTTCGCACACTGAAGAATGGCGAAAATTTCTATCTGGAAGATAGAGTTGAATCTACCCAAATTCATACTAAGTTTGAATTTGGGGCTTTCCCCATAAATTCCAAAGCCTACCTCAAGGCCCATTTTGACCCATCGGTATACCATATGAAGCTACCGATTTTAAAAACGACCTGGCTATTCAGCTAGTCTTCTCCGGAGGGTAGTTCCACTATATACTTTTTATTAAAAGTGAATAATGGACCCGATATATGAGATCATGCATAAGATCGGTATTTCCTTAATTGAGTAGAGCATGGATCTCAACCTGTAGGAAAGCAGGTTCAAATCGCCATGGTCGTTAATTCTATAGAAACTAGCCCTCGCCTCCTTGTCTAGATAAAGATCAAGATGCGTTAGGCACAGAAGTGCATTAATTAATAATTTTGATAGCATCGCCCCAGTTGCTATTAAGCTGACAGTCCTTTGTAGACTTTTTAGTCTATCCGCAGTCGTCTTTTGGTGGGCCTTGGTGCACCAGACAGTGGAAGTATAGCTAAGAATCACAATGGTGCTCAAAAACCATAAGATCATACCAGGACGCAATCCCCAGTTGTTCCCGATCAAACGACAGTGCGTACCTAAAGCAATTTATGCCTTGGGGCATACGTTGCTAAGCTAAAAGTTCCAGAGTTCCAAGTTAGTTTTTGATCGATTGTTACGCGCAATTACTTAACTTCAGTGAAGAATGGTGGTACCGTTGAGTTTTGGTGTGACTTATTTGTCCAACCGTTTTTTTTGGTTAAGTGTATTATAACTGTTTTATCAGCATTAACTGATAAACTGTTATCCCTATACCATTTATTTATGATGTTATAGGGACGTACAAAGAGTCCTATTGTACGATTAATGATAAAGTATTTAGGAAAAAGTTCCTCGCTATGATCTCAAAGTCATCAGCATAACCTTTTTTCCGTAGATTTGCCTCTACGGTAAGCATGCTGGTTGTAATGTATGGGCTTTGTAGCTAGAGCTACATCCATTATATATCTATATATAACCTTCTCCAATGTCTTAAGAAGAAAGCAAGATAGGCTTATAGGTCTAAAGGACTTTGTTAAAGCGTAGTCCATCCTACCAGCCTCAGCTATAAATAGAACTTTGAAAATTGTCCACATACCCTTCTGTAGTTGGATGGGAAGTATTCCATCGTCCCCGCTTGTCTTATATGGTTTAAAAGAGTTCGACAGCCCACTGCACCCGGTTGGTCTTATTATCTTTGTGTAACTCCGCATTCTATCACTTAATTGTATCAATGGATATAGGTACACAACACTTGATTGCACTCGTGTTACTGTTGTAATATTTGTGGCGGTGCTTGACGTGGAAGTCGGTGAGTAAAAGATTTACTTATCAATAGATACTGTTAGCTCTATCAAGCTAGCAGCGAAACTCAAGAAAGTTGCACAGGTCTTTATAGCTAAATTAGTAATGTAGATCAAACCGGTTCTAAAATAATAGTGCTATCTTCATATCAAGCTATCAGTAAACAAAACGAAATAATGGTAATTAAGTTAAATAATAGGACAAAAGTGGTTGTGGGAAAAGGTGTGAAAAAAATTCCAATTATTAGCATCAGTAGCACGCAGTTTTCAAAGGCGAAATGAGTCATATATTTTTTATGTTGTTGTTCAGAAACGATAAAGACGCTCTCAAACCAACAAAAAAAACCTCTACCGGAATTAATATAACCATATAAGTGTCAGTTGTAATCTGAAATCTACGCGAGGGAAATACTAGACGGGAACTTTCGGTTCGGTTGTAAGAACAAAAATATTATTTCGGACTATTACGCGGAAGAAGTCTCAGACACATTGTAAATTTAATAAGGGTGAACAAATGGCCATATGTTTTTAAAATTATGTCGTTTTTTATAAAGAAAGGGTGACAAACGAGCACAAGTGGAAAAAAACCTCTGACCTGGGAAGAACCAGCAAGAAGCCAGCAGGACTTTTTTTAAAAGCTTAACTTACTTAGGTCCCTGGTTTGATTTCGTACCACAAAATGATGGGTGCTCAAACAATGAAAGGCATTGCAGATTGAACAATAAGGTGGACTATACGCTCCTTATGAATCAAACAAAGCGGCGGAAATTCTTCTTTGGACAAATATAGACTTCATATCTTTTATTTGGCAAAAACAAATCTGTGCAAAAAATAATAAAACAAAAAGACTCATTCCGATACACAAGGGGTACAGAACACAAAATTCCATGTGGACTCCTGACACCCCTCCCACCAACTTCGGTAAGGGTATTTGGCCCATTTTCAATATATCGCCAATTTGGTTGACAAACTTTCGCTTAGGACGTCCCATACCGACTCCATGAGCCCTGAGTCAGATGAAGCCGTAAGAGTCGCATAGACTAACAGCGCTAACATCCAGAAACTAGACATACCGACTCCGCCGTTCACTTCTGCAACATAAATTTGCTTTGTCACAATTTCCTCATTAATTCTTTCTACATGACCAAACCATCGAAGAATTCCTTTCTTAATCCTCGTCACAACTTCATCTTGCATATCACATTCTTCTCTTATCATACAATTTCTCACCCTGCCACTCAGATTCAGCCGTAACATACTCCGTAACGACTGCGTTTATTCTACTCTCGTGCTTCTTCTGCCACAGCAAACTTTCACTACATTAAAGTAGGGACTAACATAGCATTGTGAAATGCCACACGTGCCTTTTTTGACACATTCTGACTTTCCACAATAGAGTGTAGAGCCCCATTTACTCTATCTCTTACGTTCCCTCGTCGTTCCATATCCTTATTATATCTTCCATCCCTGCTAAATACGCATCCCAAATATACAAACTCATCTACTTGTTCGATCGACTCTTCTTCTATTCTTATTTCACATATCGTTTTACTTTCTTCTCTTTCAAAAACCATAACTTTAGTCTTACTTGCGTTCACTTTCATTCCCCTTTTCTTTTAATGACTGGTTCATGAATGTAACCATCATTTGCAACTCGGCCGCCGAAGATGCAAATATAACTTGATTCTCGGCGTACAAACGCCATTTGACGGTTACTTCACCACATTCTTCAACTTTCAATTTTTCCAAACATATGTCCATAAATAGGTTGATCCATAAAAGGGAATAAAAAAATGAAAACATTGATTAAAACTACTTTTACGGATTTTATCGCGTTTATTTTACTATTATTTTTAATTCCCGACGTTTCGGGTGCTCCCCGTCCCCGAGACCATGGGTGCTGGAAAGCACCCGAAACAAAATGTAATAAAATCAAAATGAAAACAGTTCAAGATTAGGAAACAGGGTAGCTGCTAGCGGCCTCTCTCTAAGGCCTTGAGGCGACGAAAACTATGTAGCAACTGGAGTGGTGGGCAACGAAAAATGCACTGGGGTTGACGGGTTGAACTTCTCGACGAATTATATTTCACTGTGGCAAGCGGTCACGACTAAAGTTTAAACAGTTCTGAGACTTGACTAATACTGCCACTGTCGCCGGCGGCGTGCTGCCTCAGCATGGCATTGATCACCTCATTTCCAGTGGTTATTATGAATCATGTAGTTTTTAGTAGTATAATAACCCTCACTAAACAATTTTTGCAACATTATTTTCTAGGAATTTGTTGTAAAAGTGTATACATTGTCCCATGAAGGAATTACCGGCTCTTTGGAGTCGAATAACGTTATTGATAAAAAAAATGTATAATGTATTATGTATAAAAATACAGTATGTAGTAATAATACTCCGACAGGAAGAACTGGTTACTGGTGATGATGATAATAATCGTAGTGGTGTGGTGACGTTTTGAGGTTTAGTTTCCAAAAGAAATACTTGAGGTTAAGTTTAAGGAAAGTTCGTGAGGTATATAGAAGATCTCATTCCTAGAGATCGTAAAGATTATAAGAAGATGGAAAGGTGTTAAAATGTAACAGATAATACTTTGAAATTTACTAAATATATTAGTTTATATATAACTTTTTATTTATAAGTTACGCAAAACTTTCAGCGTACCCCACGTAGTGCTAACGGTGATGGGATTTTAATCGAAGAGAGTTCACCACAGTCTGTTTTTCCTCCTGAGAGGCTAAACGTATAAAAAGGGCTAATTCTTAAATAAAGTAATTTTAATAAGTTATAATCGTTTTTTATACCTGTGCGTGACTATTGTGCTATACGAATAAAATCATTCAAAATAATTTCACATAACATTCATATATTTTTATAGTAACTCATAAATATTAATAAATTATTAAATTAAAATATCTCTGTATATTTAAGACTATTAAATTCCATCCAGTTATCATCGGAACACAGTGGTCGATAATTCAGGATTATGGAATTATTAAGCCAGTGACCTGTGCTGCCATTGCCATGCTTTGAATAATGTTATAGTGTCTGCGATGTCTATTGAATAAAAGTTAAAATGCGTATTTTAAAAATAAAATCCATTATTTCCAAGTCTTAATTTTAAACTCTCTTTTGAAGAAAAAAAATCAAATCAAATTCATAAAAGTTACTATCGATTTTTAAATGATCATTAAAGGAATAAGTATCAGCAAAGAGATTTAAATATATATCTACTACTACTTAAATGTCTTTGTGTATCAGCAATTAGCGTCAAATTATCGTCCCATGTGTAACAATTTTAAATTCTATCCACATTAAGTCAATGGTTTGCAAATCACCACCACCACCGTGAATTATTATGCCACGCAATATGACTTGGGTCTTGATTGGTGACTATTGGTCTTCCAGAAATAACTTTTCTCTTTCTTAAAGGCCTTCAACGCACCTTTAATACCTCAAAGGTTGTTAATGTTCATGGGTTGTCGTGGTCACTTACTATAATGTGAGCTTCATGCGCGTTTGCCTGAGAGGGGCTACTATAAAAAAAACATTCTAATAATTATATAAAACAAGAAAGTTTGATTGTTTTTTATCTATAATAATTAATTACCTTATTCTCCGACAGTGGTCTGCAAGTTACCGCTTTTTGTGGCTTAGATTACCGTATTTAAAGGGTTTAATCTTGGGCTATTAAGTAGCGAGGAATTACGATTAATCATACTAAACTGTTTACCTTCATCTTATGTCAGTAGAGAGGGACTAATCTAAGTCAAGATAATTAAATGGACCTCTGCTTTCCTTTTCTCCCACAACAATACAGCTTTTACAAATTATTTCGAATTTTTAAACAGGTTCAATAAATAATTATTTAAAAAACTTAAGATCGTAGTTACCATTAAATTAGCTTATATAATATATTTATTCAGTTTACTTGCTACAGAATTGAAATTTGTTACTAGGTAGTGCCATGCCATAGTACATTATGACAGCAGCAAGAGTGGGTGGACTGGACTGGGGTCTAGCTGGCTAAAATACAAGTGTAAAATAGTAACATAACGTTACTATGTTTCTTATAGTTAGTGATAAGCACTGATAATCCTTAATACTCGCAACAATGCATTGAGGATAATGGAGTCTGACCATTCGCAAAGCGGCGTACTCTTTTTTGACCTATACCCTCTCTAAAGAGTAGTCCTTTGCCCAGCAGTAGAAAGTCTATGGACTTTACTTTATTATTACTTAACTTACTTTCTAAGTAAGAGTGACAAACGAGGACACAGTCTACTTGATTGTAAGCAAATGATGTGACCCATAAGCACACATATTTATTCATTTATTTTTTTCTCGTCACACACAACACAAAATATTAAATAAATTCTTATTTTTGTCATCAAAAAAATTGAAGCAAAAATAATAATATGATGATTATTATACATGATATGATAATGCATTGTGCAAAAAGTGCAGCTTTGTTCTTAAGGTTGATTTTTTGTATAGAATAAGGTTTACACACGAGCACACAGTTCACCTGATGGTTATTGGATGCTGATGCCATTTTTAATGCCTTTTACTGAATATCGGTAGAAATTGTAACAACACGATTTCCGAACAGTTCCATTACAATTGCTAATCCAGTAAGTGAATAATAATGTGATAAGCAAAATAAAATCAAAAAATTCAAACATTCTTCTTGCCTTGTCTTACATATTACAATCGACTAAGCATGAGTAGTTCGCAATCGAGTGAAGGAAATTGACTACTTCTAAATTCAATCGTCTAATGAATGTATGCATGTATCTAACGTGATTTAAATATGACAAGAAATCAAGGATTTCAGTCTTAAATCCCGTAAAGTATGAATGACAAACGAGATTCAAAAATGTATAAGCAATTTATATCTGCAGACTAAACCATGTTACGCCACTTTTACTTACACAAAAACTGATATTGCAAGCAAAATGTCAAGTTTTTGAGTCTGAAACTTATCATTTTTCATTCCTCACACCCATTGATTCATTCTGATCTACTTGACTAAATAAATTGCTGAAATAATTGGGGTGACGACTACATTCAGCGAATAGCTACTATATTTATTTATTTTCAATGACGTGCGCAAATAAAATAATAGGGCATATTTTTTTTAAAATAAAAAACAATTATTGACTTTTTTGAGGATAATACAGTTACATAATATTAAAAATAATTTTCGTTGAGAATAATATAAAAAAAAAAACGAAGAATTTAAATAACGTAAAACAAAACATTACAATTCTTGATAAGAGTTTGCGATATGGAAATAGTACTCGTAATATCGTAATATTTATTTATTTACCTTCCAACATATAGTATTACTCGTATTACATTGATAAAAACATGTTTTTGTGTCCTATTATCGTTAATATGAACCTTTTGTATATTAAGTTAGTTTCAACGTGCGTATGTACGAAGCAAACCAGTACGTCAATAATTTGAATTTACTGCCTTCGCCATTGTGAAATAGATTTTGAGCAAGTAACGGTGTGTTCTAAATCCTCATTTGACTGATTTGTAGCCAGTTGAACCTACTCAGCCTTACATGGAAATCTGTCTGTCATCAGCGTGCGTATGTTATTTGCAATGCTTAATATGATCTCCCATATCGCAATAAACAGTTAACAAAACAGGCTAAATATTGAGCCTTGCGGTAAGCTTTGTGTAACAACTCAAACTTTGCAAATTCCCCAATCCACTTTGATCAGAAATATATACTGATGGTGCACGAAAATTAAAATAACTTTGTTTTCATAACGATTTCTTAAATTTACGGAACACTACACATTGTATAAAACTAAATTTACGGATTTTATCGTGTTTATTTAACTACTTTTACTTATTTTATATTCCCTATGTTTCGGGTGCTTTACAGCACCCATGGTCACGGGGGGACTAAGATGTTTGACGTTCTAATGTCATAGTTAGTCCGGCTACCTTCAGTTTTTTAATATTAATTTTTCGGTCCGATCTACGCAAAACGAGCTAACTTGAAGTCTTGCAGTGGTATGCTTGGGTTTGGGTTTAATTTTGTTAATTATAGTATCCCAAGCATATAGCAGCACCTAAATCTATAAACTCTAAAATACAATTCACAATGAACTTAGAGGCAAATAATTCTTTAGCTTTCCTAGATGTTTTAGTCATTCGAAATCCTAATAACACTATTGGTCACACTGTGTATAGGAAAAATACCCATACCAACCGATATTTAAATGGTGAATCTTACCATCATCCTTCACAGTTAGCTACCGTGGGTAAATCCTTGTTTCAGAGAGCCCGAGTGATCTGTGACAGAAAACATCTGGCCGCCGAGCTTCAGCACGTCAAGCAAGTATTGCAAGCTACACAGTCACAGACAAGGTTGGCTACATCTTGAAGCGATCTTCCATTAAAACATACTACACGCCGCCGAAGAAGATTAGTAATTTCTTACCATCCGTCAAGTGTAATATCCCTCTACAAGATGAAGGAGTGTACAAGTTAGATAGTGAATGTGGTATCTCTTACATAGGTCAAACAAAAAGATCCATAAAAAACCGCGAGAAAGAACATATAGCTGACGTGAAGCACCGATGCTCCGGGAAGTCTGCAGTCTGTGAACATGTTCAAGATCGTCCCCACCATTACATCAGATTTGATAAACCACAAATCCTCGCAAAAGAACACCGATTCCTACTAAGGATGATACGCGAGGCTATTGAAATTAAAAAACATCCTAATTTCAATAGAGAAGAAGGATGGGTGCTGCCATCTGCTTGGGATCCTATAATTAACAAAATTAAACCCAAACCCAAGCATACCACTGCAAGACTTCAAGATACTGTTAGCTCGTTTTGCGTAGATCGGACCGAAAAATTAATATTAAAAAACTGAAGATAGTCAGACCAACTATGACATTGGGACGTCAAACATCTCTGTCTCCCCCGTGATCATGGGTGCTGTAAAGCACCCGAAACGTCGGGAATTAAAAATAAGTAAAAGTAGTTAATAGTATAAATAAGTAAAAGTTAATAAACGCGATAAAATCCGTAAATTTAGTTTTATTCAACTTTGTTTTCATTTCACTGCAGGTGACATAGTAGTGCAATTTTACCACAAGCTGTGGTGCATACAGACAAGGAAACGCTCTCGAAAAATCTGTCAAACCCAAAAAGACTATGACGTATCAAGTACAGCTGCCATAATACAGATGTAGCGTAATTCTACCATATTTATTTTTTCGTTTATTTAATGAAAATCAGTTGTGATTCGACGTTTAGTGGAATTTATGCTGTTATTACCACTTGCTTGAGCTGTTTTTTGATGACGTCGATGCCTGACCACTCGGATCCGAGTTTAACAGGAAGTTTTTAGATAGTATATTATTACATTGCTAATAATGATTTAACTGGCTATATATATGATATGTAAATTGTTGTTATGTTAAATATTCATTTTAATAGTATTTTATCAGTTATTTTGAGTTCTTTAAACGAATTAAAATTTTTGTCTGAAATCTTGTTGAAATATTAATAATGGTGAAAGATTGTTGTTGTTATTAATATAATATAAAAATAATAATATAATGATAATTCGGTGAGTAAATTATATTAAAATTAATATTTAAAGTTCCTTCTGTACGATTAATCCATACACAGAAATATATGCACTCGTAGCTCGTAGTTATCATGTATGTTAAAGAATAAGGAGGGTTAAAGGCCTGTCACATCGTATGCAACGTGTTTTGTGGTACTAAAGACGGTCGACATTAACAACACCTGCTTGTTGCGAGATAATACGCTCTTTATCCGCCGGTAAAATATAACTGTCCTTAAAATACCGAATTTTGAGCTTTGAATATTGTTTGAAACAAATGCAATACAAAATTTTGGATATATGAGAATATGAAAATGATTACTACAATCATATTAATTTTAAATTATAATTCTATGAAAAGGAAAGTTTATCTTGTGACAGAACACGCATGTAGACACTGGATGCAGGTGGCTTAGGACCGTACTTTGTGGTAATCTATGGTAAATGTCCACAAGCTCTTGAGTACTTGTAGCTTACCTGCTGTAATTGTATTTATCTGAACAGAGAGATGTTTACTTCTCTGGTATGTTATATTCTTTACATGAAAGTTTCCATCATGAAATTATCTCTTGTAGATGTTATAAGATATAATAAGTCTAAATTAACTATAAAATACTCGTAGTTAGTGTTTATTGATGTAGTTTGCTTAACCGTACTTAAACCGGGATTCTAAGAAAAGTAAACGAGCAATTTTTGTAAGAACTCCGGTGCCGGCGCCACTGACAACGTTAATTTTATGCTTATTGTAGTTAAAATTAATTAGCATTTTAGACAGCTCAGACAAAAATAATGAAGTAGACGCTGCGGAAAAAGCCGATCAGTGAAATCAGCTAAGTATTACGAAATAGCAAATAGTAAAATAATATATATTTAGTTATTATAGGTACTTTTGATTAAGTCCGCAGTGCTTATCTGCCGCTATCACCACGTTGTAATTATATTATGACTACAGCATGAATGGATCGGCTCGATCAGGGAAGGAACACACTCTCAAAGAGCTATTCTTTAGCATAATGCTGATGTGGTTCGTATAGACCCCAAGAGTTATAACGTATCCGCATTTTCATTCTTGATTGATTACAAATGAAGTTTTCTATGGGCTATAGTTTCCACTTAACAACATGCACGGTATGCTCGTTTGTCACCCTTAATAACAAAGTCCTAAAAAATACCGAGAAGTTATATAAAATGTAAAAACTAATTAACAAACCCAGAAAATTATAGTGAAATTTCGTTGTTTTTTTATTCTTAGCAAATCATAGCAGGTAAAGTTCTATATGCTCCGTTTATCTTATTAATTTAGTATTAGATATTGTACTGAAATTTTAATAGTGATATATACCAAAAAGTTTATTTCCTTTGTCTCTTCTCTTTTACTCAACTAGTTTAAAATAAAATAATATAAAATCGGACAATGTTTATTAATTATTGTCAGTCAATGTTACAATAAACAGTGATCTTTTTTATACCGGATATTCAAAGAAACTGCTGGAATAAATGGCTGCCAATCGACGTTAATAGGAGACGTAGCCTTGTTTCACGACAATAGCGATCGACTCTAAATCCAGTCGTAATTTTCTTTTATGTAGTGAAATTGAACGTTCAAAGTCTAATTTTCGACCAAGAGGCCAATTTAGAATACAATTTACAGCTAATTACATTCTTAAGTACATATAGAGACTCCGTTTGCAGTTTCGGTAGGTAGTCAAAACCTCAAAACGGTTAATACCCAAAAGGTGTTACAAGAACATCAATTTTACTTGAGATCTTTTCATACAAGATTTTTATAGGTGAATGTTAAAACAAGTTTTTTCAAAGTATGCTGAAAAATATCTTTCTAAACAAAACCAACAAAATCGCTTTTATGTAATTTTACTCCTAAAGCTATGTATGCTTCTAAAAGAAGCTATTTAAAAAAATATCTTCCAACTCCATCAGAAATTTCGGTTAAGAGCATGTTATAATTGCACAGTGCGTACTTGTTAGTAACAATCGGGTAACGGTGGGGTAACGAGTCGTTACCCCACCGTTAAATTATTAATAGTGATGCAAAGGTTGCTGTGTATGGCGACGGCACTGGTAGTTGTCATGAAAACGATGGGGAAAAGGGTATGTAGAATCTAAGGTGAAGATTTAGATGCCATCAACGGCGATTGGATCTCGCAACGTATAACAAACACATTTTGAGATAAGATAAAAAGAATGGGTGAGTTAACCGTCAAATGCCTTTTGTACGCCGATGATCAAGTTATCCTTGCGTCGTCGGCGGCCGAGTTGCAAATGATGGTTACATTAATGAACAGATCATTAAAAGAAAGGGGTATGAAAGTGAACGCAAGTAAGACGAAGGTTATGGTTTTTGAAAGAGAAGAAAGTAAAACGATTTGTGAAATAAGAATAGAAGGGGAGTTGATCGAGCAAGTAGATGAGTTTGTATATTTGGGCTGCGTATTTAGCAGGGATGGGAGATATGATAAGGATATAGAACGACGAGTGAATGCGGGAAATAGAGTAAATGGGGCCCTGCACTCTATTGTGAAGAGTCAAAATGTGTCGAAAAAGGCACGTATGGCAATTCACAATGCTGTGTTGGTCCCTACTTTAATGTATGGTAGTGAAAGGTGGGTGTGGCAGAAGAAGCACGAGATTAGAATGAACGCAGTAGAAATGCGGTCGTTAAGGAGTATGTTAGGGCTGAATCTTAATGACAGGGTAAGAAATTGTGTAATAAGAGAAGAGTGTGGTTTGCAAGATGACGTTGTGACCAGGATTAAGAAAGGAATGCTTCGGTGGTTTGGTCATGTGGAAAGAATGAATGAGGAAAGAGTGACAAAGAAAATTTATGTTGCAGAAGTGAATGGCAGAGTCGGAAAGGGACGTCCTAGGCGAAAATTTATCGACCAAATTGGCGATTTATTGAAAACGGGCCAAATTAGGAGTACCCTTAACCGACGAGCATGTATGCGGAGGTGTATGGATGTGAAGGAGGCGAGAGAGGTGTGTCAGGATCGTGCCAAATGGAAGTCTGTAGTCTCTGCCTACCCCTCTGGGTGATAGGCGTGAGTGTTTATGTTATGTTTATGTTATAAGAAGACTCCACATTTGAAAAAAAGATAGACTAGTTACACTGAGATATTATCTATTACTAGACAATATCTGAAATCCGAAGTAAACAGCTCGTTTTACTACCGAACTGGCGACTATCTGTATCAAGGAGGAGTCGCATTTATCGTCCACTAGTCTACGATGGTAATGTTGTAAAGGATTGGAAGTGTTTAATGATGGTATGGTATAAGAGTATTAGTCAGATGATCCCTTCTCCCAACTAGATGGAGACACAAACTGTTTTTAGGTTTTCAACAGAATTCAAAAAATGGAGGAGATCCTAAAAAAGTGTTACCTCTGAATTTTTTTATAGGTGAACCGATTTTGAGGATTCTTTCTTTAGTTAAAAGCTGATGCTTCTCATGTGGTCACATATATAAAATTTGATCAAGATTTGACCAGTAGTTTTTGAGTTATCCTTAATAATGCGAATTTAATTGACTTTGACTACATTAATGATATTCTCATTTTATTTATGTTGAAGTCATTGAAATAATACTAGTTTTTACGGATTTTATCGCGTATATTTAACTATAAATACCCGACGTTTCGAGCGCTTTACAGCACCCATGGTCACGGGGTGTTCAACGCCCAAATGTCATAGTTAACAGAGGTTACCATAGATAAAAATTTAACTCTTGTTCCGAGTTGTATGCTTGGGTTGGGATTTAATTTTACTTATTATAGGATCTCAAGCAGATGGTAGCACCCAGCCATCTTCTCTATTGAAATTAGGATGTTTTTTTGATTTCAATAGCCTCGCGATTCATCCTTGGAAGGAATCGGTGTTCTTTAGCGAGGATTTGTGGTCTATCAAATCTGATCTAGTGACGGGGGCGATCCTGCACGTGTTCACAGACTGCAGACTTTCCGGAGCGTCGATTCTTCATATTCATTGAACATATAGCTGATGTGAAGAATCGATCCCAACCCAAGCATACAACTGCAAGACTTCAAGATACCATAAGTTCATACTCTATAGATCGGAACAAAAGTTAAATTTTTATCTATGGTAACCTCTGTTAACTATGACATTTGGACGTTGAACATCTCAGTCCTCCCCGTGACCATGGGTACTGTAAAGCGCTCGAGACGTCGGGTATTTATAGTTAAATACACGCGATAAAATCCGTAAAAACTAGTATTATTTCAATGTGTAATGTTCGCGTAAACATAAGAAATCATTATGTTGAAGTCAGTTTGTACAAGTATATTTATTTTACCACTTGTTCTCAACGATTCTTTTACGTATCTCCAAATATAAAAAATATGAAATTCATTATACTTTTTCCTTTTCCTGTCTTGTGACACGACGAGTGACAGACGGCGTGAACAAGGTAGACACTAAACTAATTCTGTGTTGGTTCTATGTTTCATCATCTTCATCATTACAGCCCTTCACAAGTCCACTGCTGAACATAGGCCTCCCCCAAGTAATACCACAAAGCACGGTCCTGAGCCACCTGCATCCATCGACTTCCTGTTTGGTGGTTTTTAATATAATAATAATAGTTTATACCTAGATAGATGGATTGATAACGACAGGCTGTTTTCCGCAACTCCGCGTTCCAGTGCGTATCTTGCGTGTGGGCAGGAATAATGTATGTAATTATTTGAGCCATGCAATCTCCCCGAAAAAGTTTTACTGTCCTTTAATATTGCGAGCAACTTCGGGAACTGATCCCGGCGTGCCAAGATGTTAAGCCATGTATGCAGCGAACTCCGGACATGTCAGCAACCCGTGGGCCGCTGTTTCTTCCTCCACATACATGCCCTGCACAGGGAACTATCTCACCTATGATAAATAAAAGTTTGCTAAAAGAGCCATGCCCTGTGATAGCACTTGTTACTCTCCTGATCTGTAGCTACGGCCTCTTGGATAATACCCACACATTCTGCCTTAAGGACTGTGTTGTGGGTACCCAGTGGTGTACATATATGGATATTGAGGTCTTCCAAGAAAGTACCAAATCCTGTACCTTCATTTGTTTTGCAACCATCCGTGAAAATTCTGGGTTTCTTTGGGTTTAAACCATCCGGCTGTTTAGTTTCATTAAAGTGAATCTTGTTCAAACACAAATTGTTTAGGGATCTTATCGTATTTGGCTAGTAATATAGGAATTTCCGAGCAAATTCTATCAATTATACCTGTATGGGAGCTCTTCTCTTACTCTATATATATTTAGGGTCTTGAGTCTAATGGCAGCTAAAGTAACTTCTTTTTGTATGTGTAGATGAAGCGGGGTTAGCTCCAGCATAGCCTGTAAGGCTGCTGTTGGTGTAGCTCTAATGCAGCCTGTGGCAGCCATACGTGCCGGTCTTTGGTAACGCTAAAGCTTCTTAATGGTGGTGGTTTCATTTGTTTTGGTCCGCCATAATAGAACACTGTGGCACTTAGGCCGAATTACGATTTTGTATAGCCACGGTGTAATTTTTGGCGTCAGACCCAATTGTATGCCAATCATGTTTTTGCATTGCCAGAAAGTTATACTAGCCTTGTTGATATTGTTTTCTATGTGTTTATTTCAGTACAGTTTGTTGTATAAGGTAAGAGTTAAGTTTATTAATGACCATATTCTACAGGAAAGGTGAAAGAACCCCACCCTGCAGGCAACATTTAATGATCTGGATTGTTTGAGATTCACCAGCAATATTTATTGTTCGTGTACTGAGCATGTTTACTATCCAGTCAATCAGTGCCGGTTTAACTTTATGTCTACTTAGAGCAACTTTTATACTGGAGAAGTTCATTTTGTCAAAAGCACCTTCTATGAGAGAACCTAAATATATTTCTTTGTTTTGGATGACCTCTTCAATCCTTGCTATTAGCTGGTTATGTGCTGATTCTGTCGACTTTCTAGGCTTGTTGTTTGTCATGTACTGGTGGGTTTAACACCACCTAAACGATGAAGAGGATGTGTGAAAGGGAATTAAGGGGGTCGGCGCTACTGAACTTACCGGTACACGACAAACAACAAGCCTACAGCTTTAGAAATCGGTATCGGTAGGTGTTAGGAGAAAGGATGTGAGGCTAATGGGTCTATAGGGTTTAGGGTCTGTATATTCGTTCTTACTTGGTTTGGATATAAATGTAACATTCACTTCCCTCCACTCTCTAGGAATATATTTTAAAGCCAGACATCCTCTCATTATGGCAACAGGTTTAACCGTTAAGGCTTTTACCCCCCCTTCTCTGTAGGAGTGCCGGGAATATGTCTTATAGGAGTGAATTATAGGAGAGGAAACTGTAAATGGCCCAGTGGATTTTATCAACTGTTACCACTCCGTGCTAAATTCCAGTCTTCCGCTGTTGAACCCCAAAGTTACTCCCAACACTTGTGCAATTGAGCCGACGCTGTTTCGCTGTAGTGGAGGTTGACCTGCATAAGGTTAGTTTTGTACGAAAGGCATGCCATCGTTGATTACTCCCTTCCCGAATCCGCCCAAATATAAGCCTGTCAGTAAATCTTAGGTTTCATGATCAGCCACAGATCTCTAACGAGGACTTCGGCTCTGTTGTGCGGGCCATCTTGTCACTGGTCTTGGGGTCTAGTGATTGCTGTTGCCTGTTTAACTCTCAACAATAAGACCTGTACCCATCAGTGAGACGCTTATAGGTTTTAATATAACAAATATCTTAATTTATATTTTTAATTTCATTTTCATGATTTAGCAAAAGCTTTTTGAAATTTATGTAAATAAGCCTGGTGGATGTTAAGAATTTTCCTTGTACTTGATTTTGAACGACATCTTGTTGTGTTCTCGTCTTTTTTTCGTAATCTGTCATAATAAGACGCAGACTACAACAATTTGCTGAATTGGGTGATCTATCTTAATGAGGCTATTGTCAAAATGCCTTGAGAGAATATCTCTGCAAAAAGTTAAGTAATTTAGAAATGGTTGTTTTTCACATAGCGGTATATAAAATATTATCCTAGAATTTAAAAAATGTTCAAGTAATAAATTAATAATTTATATATAAGTAACAAATAACATATGACTGATATTTATAAAGCACGGTTAGTTAAGTAGCGGTGCTTAAATACAAGGTGCGAAAAATATTTTGTATCATTTTAAGTAATGTAATAAAAATTGTTATGATCTTCTGATACAGCATTAAACTTCAAGCATTTTTCCGATTTACAACATATAAGCATGAGCCTTACGTCGGGTTAGGATTGCAATGATGAATAAGTTAATGATTTGCAAGGATAGAATAGATTAAAAAAATAGTACACGGTAAATTAAAAGTGTTGTCTGGGGCTTTTATACGCTTATTGTATTGCAAACACACCAAGAAACACCACCAAATTATTTTGGTTCCGACAACATTTACAGATAAAATCTTGTTAACATACCACAAAATGTAATTTTTGAAATAGAACTATGTTGCCCTCTAATTTTCTCCGTCATCAGTAATTTTTTAAAAGAGTATTTTTTATACAGATAGAATAAAAATTGCAAGTATTTCCTAGACAGCTCAAAAAACAATTTCGCTATATGTGCACATAGAACCTTGTTTATCCAACGCGACGATGTCTAAACATAATGTAACTTAACTTATATAAAATATAAGTTACACAAACATACATTACATAGTTTTTCGCAACCCTTGTCTTGCGGGATTTGTTCTTGCAAATTTTATTTTTGTTTATTACACATGTAGGATAAGCTGTATAAAATCAAACAAAAACGATTGAATACAAAACATTAGGCTGAATAATTCTTACATATTATAATTTTATTATATTCTTGGATTTACTCGTATGTATATGTATATAATATACAATATAATAATATAAACTAATCTTAGATGATTGCTTGGAACAATGGAGGTTAATCATGTTCTTTATACGATAATTAAATTAATAAAAACATTTAAGGTTTTATTGTTAATTTTTTTCAAAAAGCTCTACGTCAGCATCAACACAAAGTCTTGTGCGACTAAATCAATTTTAAAATCCTTTTTCCAATCCGTCTCAGACAGCTCTTCTACGGTCAGCTCGGACGTTATTGGTACCTACCTCACACAAAAAACTTTTCTCGCAAAGCTTTCTACGTGGTCTGTGGTGTTATACAAAATTATGAAGACTATCGCTAGTTTATGTGAAAATTGCAATCACGCGTGTTGTTCATGTTAATTTATTTATTTAAATAAAAAATGACTAACAGTCATTATGTCACAAAGCCTCAAATCCACACGATGTATCACACAAGGTGATTATAACAAAGAATGAATAAATAAATACATCCCGAATGCACGGGAACCCTCGTCAGAAAAGACTTATCTGTAGGGGCTTAACCCCCAAAAGGTTAAAGGGTGAGAAATGAGTATGCGATGCGGGCGGTATCGTGGAGCTCCATTTTTGTATATGAGCCGATGCTGTACCGCACGGAGCCTCTGTCACTTTTGATTTGCTGAGAGACTTGCTGAAATTAATAAGTTTGTCGAAACGACTTCTGAAATAATTTTGTTTTCCTATTTCTTTTAACCTTCACGTAGTTTTTTATATAATAACATGTCAATGACGAAAAATCGTATTGCTGTGCTCAGAATGCTTGTAAAATATATGCAGGTTTACAGCAGCCCGTTTCAGCGGTAGTTGTCTTAAGTGCTTATCGAGGCACGGGGTGGAAACATCACCAAACTCCTGACTTCGAACTGCTACTGAGGATATCTTGAGAGAAAAACCCAATAATTGATTTTGACCGCACTCAGGATTCGAACTCGGAACCATACGATCTGGTGTGGCGCGTGATCAATAGTGCCGCTTACAACCACCATTAGATCAACGATAGAGTAATCACTACAATATCGGAGGTAAGTTCACATACTGTATCAGACACATGAGAACTATATTTTTTTATTTCTTGAATCCGACTGGGATTGAGTATACCCGAGTAGACTAAAAGATAGTATGTACATTCGAATAAATATATTTATCACTTAATTATTAATTTATTTACGCGAATACAACACATCCAATTAAACTCTTTTACGCAGTTTCTAGAATTTAATTTTAACATTTCTTTTCTGACGTTTCGTGAGCTTCACAGCATACAGCTTAACGCTCGCTATAAATTTCATGATTAAAACTACTTTTACGGATTTTATCGCGTTTATTTTTTACTTTTTATTTTTAATTCCCGACGTTTCGGGCGCTTTCCAGCACCCATGGTCACGGGGGACTGAGATGACTGACGTCCCGATGTCATTGTTAAACCCGGAGTACCTTCAGCTTTTTTAATTATTGTTTATGGTCCGATCTATGCAAAATGAACTGACTATGTCCTGAGGTCTTGCAGTGGTATGCTTGGGTTTAGATTTAATTTTATTGATTATAGGATCCCAAGCAGGTGGTAGTACCCAGCCTCCTTCTCTATTGAAATTAGGATGTTTTTTAATTTCAATAGCCTCACGTATCATCCTTGGTAGGAATCGGTGTTCTTTCGCGAGGATTTGTGGTCTATCAAATCGTTATCCAACCATTACATCAGATTTGATAGACCACAAATCCTCGCGAAAGAACACCGATTCCTACCAAGGATGATACGTGAGGCTATTGAAATTAAAAAACATCCTAATTTCAATAGAGAAGGAGGCTGGGTACTACCACCTGCTTGGGATCCTATAATCAATAAAATTAAAACTAAACCCAAGCATACCACTGCAAGACCTCAGGACATAGTCAGTTCATTTTGCATAGATCGGACCATAAACAATAATTAAAAAAGCTGAAGGTACTCCGGGTTTAACAATGACATCGGGACGTCAGTCATCTCAGTCCCCCGTGATCATGGGTGCTGGAAAGCGCCCGAAACGTCGGGAATTAAAAATAAAAAGTAATAAATAAACGCGATAAAATCCGTAAAAGTAGTTTTAATCATGTGCAATGTACGCGTAAATATAAGAAATCATTATATAAATTTCATAGTAAGCGAAGCAACCCGGGCTCGATCCCTGCCATCACTAATGAAATTGTTACGTGCAAAGTGCTGAATGTGACGTACTAAGCGGTAAAGGATACCAGCGTGAAGAAGCTTGCATGCCTGAGAACTAAAAAAAAATATTTCGAAGACATATGAAGTCCGCCAACACTGTGAATAGGTTGTGAGGTAAATATTTCCTTGTTCTAAAACCCACTCAGAATGAGACGAGAATTGTGATCAGGTGTGGGGCGTATAAAAGCCGTAACTAAACTTTTTATATTACTAAAAATGTTAAGTAATATATAAAAAATAGCTTTTTGGTTGCTTTTAGAATTTTGAATTTCGGGTGGAATTGAGGTTGTGACTTTTAAGCATATACAGATGGTTACAAAGTAAAAGACACAATGATTATTATTATTGTAAACAACTTCAACCATAACGTACGCGTACACAAAAGGTTTTTATACATTTTTATATACTACTTAGAGTTTTGTAATAGATTTGCACAATGGATTGGAATAACTACAATGTGTTGAAAGAAACTAGTTTTACCGAATTTGATCGCATTTAATAACTTGTTTTTACTCCCAACGTTTCGAGTACTTTACAGTAACCATGGTTACGGGGGTCTTCGACGACCCAATGTCATGGTTGATCACGGCTACCTTCAGTTCCAATTATTAATTTTAAAATACCGGTTAATAACTACGTTAAACTATTAACTTCTACCTTTATGAGTATTGTCGTTTTGCTTTTTGTAGTGCTCTTCAATACGTTAGAATTTCATGTGTATAGTGAATTTCTTTCTCTTACATCAGTCTATAAGATAAACAATGTATTAATTGTTCCCATCTCTAACTGGGCTGTAACTCAAGTACGGCATTCTAAGTTATGCTTCTGGCTCGAAATCCGAATTCATTATGGGAGATTACGTTCATTGAACTTAGAACGGCAATAAGTCTCTAGTATATGATTTTATCTAGGATCTTAGATAAAGTAGGTAGTATTGATATAGGTCTGTAGTTGTTAACGAAGTCACTCTCATCCTTTTCACTCACCTCTTTTCTGGATTGGTTTAATAAGCGAAATCTTATGAAGTCTAGGGAAGGTATCGGTTTTGAGGGCAGTATTACAAATGTGGGTTATTGGTGGTGTCAACAAATCACTACATCGTTTAAATAGCCAACCTGGAATTAAGGCATTGCTGGAGCACAATAACCTTTCAGTCCCATTTATTATTTTGCGAAGTTCATCTTCATCTCCAGGTAGCAGAATAAAAGAACTGTTCATATAAGAGGGGGTGAGGAGTGGTTTCGGAGGGCCAAACTTAAGTTTAAGGTCCTCAGCCAATTTATTCCTAACTCCAGTAATTTTAGTTGTATTTCTTGGTAGGTTAGAGTGTGTAGCTTGTCATCTTTTTCTTGGTGTAAGCCACATTTCTTATTACAACCCAAAGTTTCTTTTTGTTTGTTCCTGTTTGTTGTATTTTATGATTTTGCATTATTTATTTTTGCTTTTTTAAGAAGTGCATTACAGAAGTTTCTGTAAATTTTGTAAAACTTTATAAGGATAATGTTGTTTGGGTCTTTTTTGATTTTTTTGTAGGTTGTCACGGTTTATCATACAACGCCGAATACCTGGGATGACTCAGAGTTTCATGGTCTTTTTCGCCTCGGAACTTAAGCTACACTGGAGTGGTTCAAAATGTATTTTTGATAGCTTGGTTGAAGAACGCTGTGACCTTATTACCGTCATCCATTTGGTATATCGTGGAGAAGTCCACATTTAATAAGTCGTATTGTAGTCCCACCTGATCTAGACGTTTTACTGTGATTCGGTAGTTTTCTTTGAGTCCTGATTTCAAACAGATGTGAAAGGCTTCTCCAACATTATCAGTAATTGAGGTTTCGATGGTGTAGCAGTGTGACCTCAATTTGGTTTTAATTATCACATGATCCAAGTAAGAATGTCCATGAGTAGATATTGTGTGGGCGGGTAAAATACTACGAGTATTACTAGCTAGCAAGTTCAAGTATTCATGACGCCTTTTGTCAGAATAGTTTGATTCAAATTTATATTCATTTATTGATAAAATATAAGCTTACAGTATATACAACCAAATCACATATATCTATACTAAACTTACAAAATAAAATAAAATACACAAGAAAAAAATCACCAATAATTAAATATTACCATATACAATATAAATTACAGCCACAACAGTATAATGAGATTTTTTTACTTTATCATAAATTAAACTTAATTACCTTATATATATAACTTATACTATCCTTCTATCTTACGAAGTTATTTAAAATATTAATACATTTTTATACATTGCGCTGGGTTTGTCAAAAATATATCTGCGATAGTAAAATATATCTGGATTGGCCCTGAGAAAACAGTTTATTAGTCTAACGGCTCTGGCGGTGAAACTGTTATCCACGTGTGGGGAGCGCCACGTACGCGGACAGGAGAGTAGTCTACGCTTTCGTCTACCAGCGCCTCGCACATATTGGTATGGTACATAAAGATGTATGGTCTCACGAACTGCAGGATTATCTACTTTGTTAATTAACAAAAAATAATAATGCATTATATGCCTACGTTCTCGCCTACACCGTAGGGTATCCAGACCAACCATGCCCGATACAAATGTTGACGGATATAGAAATGGGTAGTACCCATACTGGCATTTATACAAATATCTGGCGAACTTACGTCGGATTTTTTCCACCATAAATTATAATGATAAACATGGTTTCTCGGGGGTTCCATACTAAGGCATACTATACTCTAGCTTACTTCGCACGTAGGCATTGTACAGGAGTTTTATCACACGGACATTTTTGAACTGATACAAAGTTCTCATTATGAAACCTAGACTTTTATTCGCTTCTTTGCACGTTTTAATAATATGTTATGGAAATTCAATTTACTATCCATGATTAGGCCTAGATCGCGCATAGACACCTCCTAATGGAGTACATGCTACCTGGTATGTCGTTGTGATTGGATTACGTGACCGAGAAAAAGTTTAAGTAAAGTAAATTTTAGTAAAGAATGGATGGTCCAGCATTCTAATGTGTTAGAAAAGTTAGACGAAAATCAGTCAAAAATAAATGAAACGTTACAGTTAATTTTAGATAGCAATAGTTATAAAGATTCTAGCCTAATAAAATATGTTCAATTTGCTCATCGTCTTGCTACAATAACTGAAAATTTCGGCGAAATATTTAGCGAGCTAACTAGAATTGAAAATGTAATAGCTTTTATTCACGCTCCAACTTTACATCATTCTATGATTAGTATAGATATTTTAACCATATGATTCAACGCTTAATTACTATCTATGGTAAGGAACATGTGGTGTAATTAGAACTTAGGGAATGTGGGAACTATGACATAATTAAACCAGGGTACTATTACTCCAATAATAGGATAGTTATATTTTTAATATACCTCTATTTTCCAACGATAGTTACGATTTCTACAAAATATCCCCGACCCACAATAAAATTAAGCAAGCCCTCGTCCCTCCTTATTATTTAATAGTAACCAACAGATAAAGCTATGTGTACATAGAGCCTAAAACACAGTGTAGTGGCAGTGTAAAAATATCCACTACCAAATATCATCCCGTAGGTTTCGTAAGAGGCATCAGAAGGAAACATACCAGGAGTAAGGTAACAGCGTCTTCGTTATAACAAAAAACTAAATAAGATAAATAATTGCGGTTTTCGAATCGCCTGGCTAGCGTGACAATTAGGGAAAATATCCCTCTTATTGGGCTATCTATGGGAGAGGCCTAAGTTGTCTTTTAATAGGCTGTAACGGTGAAGATAATGGCCCAGGGCTGATGTGACCACGAACCGGCAATGTAGTTTGAAATTTGACAACCAATGCGGAAAAGTGATCTATAGGGGCAGCCTCGCAACGTTAGACGAAGTGTAATGTAGCCCCTCATAGTTGAAGTAACGATCGGATAAAATATGCACAAAATCGATGGATATAGTTGACTCAGGAACTTGCTTTGTGTCATTTCTACAGGGAGACCGAGTTAAACAGTGGACTGCAAGTTGTGACGGGCTGAAATGATGATGGTGTAATTAATAATAATAAGTTTTACTTAAACCAATACAAAGGTTACACACACTCATTTAAAAAAGAATATTGGAGTTAAACGTACATATTTTGATTACAATGTTTGCTTTTAATTATACCAGCTCCAATCATTAAAGCAAGACGGGCGAGATCGCTTGAATTTTTGATTGCTTAATTTAGAATCCTCCGTAACAAGTTTAATACTTAATTATCATTCGGATTGTAATTGTAATTAAGAAATGTTGTATTTTTCTTTTAAAAAATAACTTAAGTATTTATAATTTGAATTGTGGTAGCTCTGAAGCAAATACGTTAACTTTAATAGAGCCTACAGTAAACAAATTCCTCCGTATTTTGTCTCTGTACTAAGGAAATAAAAATATTTATCTCATAAAATACTTGTAAATTATTATACAAAAATTGCAAATTCTTCGCTTGACTTGAAGAGAATTGCTACGAAGATTTAGCTTCTAATAGGTGGTGATGGTGGTGATATAACTACCACGTATAATATACAATGAGAATGAGGTAGGCAGCGGTATCCTCCTGACAACAACTCAAAGTAACAAAAACTGCGGTTAGCAACCCGATTGCCAAGCGTGGTAAGCGTGGCAAGATCTCCCCTATGAGGTCAATATATATAAGAGGCCTATGTTTAGCAGTCGACTTTTATAAGCCGTAATGGATAGAAATTGGACGGGTGTGTACATTGTATTATTAACCTTTATGGAAATTCGGAAAAAATATATGCCCGACCAAGAATTCACCATTATCACTTTACAGATGGTTAACGCAGAAACCTTATTTTACTAGAAGCGAGGGTAATATAAAATCGCTAAGACAACGCCTCTAAAGATAAATATATGTAGGAAGATAATTATAATTGTAGGTTCACAATGGAAAACTTTAATCCCACTTCTGATGTAGGAAGATATTATAATTGTAAGGTTATCACATAAAAGGCCTTTAGAATAGAATAGAATCATTTTTATTCAAACTACTATGACCACTGGTTCGAAGGAAACCTATGTCCTGGAAAGAACCAGCAAGAAACCCAGCGGGACATTTCTTTTTAAATAGAATTAATTACAATTACAAAATCCAAGGATCACAGATAATCAACTATAAATTGTCCTGATACTAATTTAATAGCTGAGAATAATAATTAATTAGTTTTCACGAATTAATTATCCAAAGAGTCGATGATGAGCTAGTAGCGGGATGCAACAAGTGCACCGAGCCACGCCAGAGCCAAGACTGCTTTTACGGCGACCGCTCCGTCCGTTTTATACAATCGAGACAAGTAGCTACACGAGTGCCACTGCACGTGCAACGCGCAGGTGTGCAGTGCACGTGTTGTTTACAATAATTCCAACTAGCCACAGAGGTGCTGCTGCACGTGCAACGGCGCAGGTATATACATATAAAATCGGCGATCGACATATACATATACATTAAATTATACAAAATGTTATTAAAATCCTGAATAAATATAATTTAAGCGTATCCTAAATATATAAATTAAGCAAAGTATTATTAAAATCCTCTCAAATTCATTTTTCCTATAAATATACATCTATGTTACCATGTATGTTCAAATTTAAAAAAAAACTTTATGGTTGTGCAGTTGAAGTTGTTAGAATAGTTCTGTTTACTTTAAATTTAAATATAAACAAAAATAGTGAATGTATTATTTAATGTTGTGTTTATTTAGTGTGTGTGTATACTGATTAAGCCAATGCAGACTACTTACGTTAGAAAAAGACTTATAAAGGTTTGGTCTTACTGAGGTAAAAACTGGCTCATTCGGAGGGCAACAATATTGTCTATCGTTTATGTTACCAAAAAAAATTGTACACATACTCGTATCTTTAAAAAAAAAGAAATAACTTCAAATAAATGCCAAAAAATTATTCTCATCGGCTAATTACTGTAAATTACTGCAAAAACAACCCCGTTTACCCTGTTTATTTTTTTATTACATCGACAGATTTTGAGTTAAGCTACAATACAACATAAAGTGCCGTGTAGTGGCGGTTGAGAATATCCACTACCCCATATCTTCCCGTGGGTGTCGTAAAAGGCGACAGAGAGAGACAGGCAGGAGATGGGCAACAGCATCTTCCTGATAACAACTGTGATGTAATAAAAAACTGCGGTTGCCAACCCGCTCGCCAAGCGTGGCAACTATGGCAAATACCCCCCAATGAATAAATACACAAACAGACGGCCCCCAGTCCGCGGCGGCCCCGCTATTCCTGGCTACGGTGGCGACCATGGTAACGGCGGGGCAGGGGGTGCTAAGAATCTCCGGTGGAGGTTCGGTTGCCACCTACGACGACTCGACCTGGCAACATATAACGCACGCACCCTGAGGACTGACGAGAAGATACTAGAGCTGGAAGAAGAGGTAGACAAGTTGCGCTGGCATATTATTGGATTATCCGAGGTCCGAAGAGAGAGGGAGGACACGGCAATCCTCGAATCCGGCAACTTGTTCTATCACCGGGAGGGCGACCATCTGTCCCAAGGAGGTGTCGGATTTATCGTCCACAAGTCTCTCGTCAACAACGTTGTAAAGATTGGGAGTGTGTCGACGAGGGTCGCGTACCTGATACTCAGAATCACCAAACGGTATTCGCTGAAGGTCATTCAGGTTTACGCACCAACCTCGGCACATCCCGATGAGGAGGTGGAGGAAATGTATGAGGATATTTCCAGAGCCATACATTCCTCCAAAACCCACTACACGGTGTTGATGGGAGACTTCAACGCAAAACTAGGCACAAGAGAAAGCGGTGAGCTGAAGGTAGGGAAATTTGGAGTAGGGCAACGGAACCGAAGGGGCCAGCAGCTGGCCGACTTTATGGAGAAAGAGGGACTCTTTATGATGAACTCTTTCTTCCAGAAGCGGCCCCATAGGAAGTGGACCTGGTCGAGCCCCGACGGTTCGACAAAAAATGAGATTGACTTCATTATGACGACCAGACGCCAACTGTTCAGTGATGTCTCAGTGATCGCAAGGGTGAAAACTGGCAGCGATCACCGAATGGTTAGAGGCACACTGAACCTAAACGTTAAGTTGGAGAGGTCTCGTCTAATGAAGTCAACGCTCCGTCCCCCTCGTGCTCTAATCCAGAATCCCGAAACCTTTCAGCTCGAGTTACGTAACCGCTTCCAGTGCCTAGAAGATTGCAATGCAGTGGACGATATGAACGACAAGCTCGTGGAAACTGTCCATGCGGTCGGAGCTAAGTTCTGCAAGACCCGCCGCAGAAGAACACAAAAACTCTCCGATCACACTCTTAATCTCGTGGCTGTTAGACGGGAGATGAGGCTGCAATCGTCAACAGATTTGACAGCATACAGGCAACTGAACAGACAGATCTCCAAATGCATGCGGCGAGACTTACGCAACTTTAATACTTCTCGTATTAAAGAAGCGATCGAGCGGAACCAGGGCTCCAAAGTCTTTGCCAGAGATCTGTCTGCCAGAAAGAGCCAACTGTCAAAGCTGAAGACTGAGTGTGGCAACATCGTTTCCGGGACACCTGAGATTTTGAGTGAGATTGAGAGGTTCTATGGGCAGCTGTACACATCATCGTTGGAGCCACACGCAAGTGTGAGTAACGATCCAAGAGCAAGTCTTATCCGACACTATTCCGATGATATCCCGGAGGTCAGACTGAGCGAGATTAGAATGGCTCTCCACCACCTTAAAAACGGCAAGGCCCCGGGTGAGGATGGAATTACAGCGGAGCTTCTGAAAGCGGGTGGAAAACCGGTACTTGAAGTCCTTCGGAAGCTCTTCAATTCCGTCCTCCATGGTGGCACTACTCCGGAGGCGTGGAGCAGAAGCGCGGTGGTTTTGTTCTTTAAGAAAGGCGACAACGCTCTCTTGAAGAACTACAGACCGATTTCCCTTCTGAGCCGCGTCTACATGCTATTTTCGAGAGTCATTACGAATCGTCTCGCACGCAGACTCGACGACTTCCAGCCTCCCGAACAAGCCGGTTTCCGAAAAGGCTTCAGTACCATAGACCACATACATACCCTGCGGCAGATTGTACAGAAGACCGAAGAGTACAATCTGCCACTTTGCCTGGCGTGTGTGGACTATGAGAAAGCCTTTGATTCCGTCGAAATTTGGGCGGTGCTACAGTCCCTTCAGCGGTGCCAAGTTGACTGTCGGTACATCGAAGTGCTGAAGTGTTTGTACAGTAGGGCTACGATGGCTATCCGAGGTGTAAGACAGGGTGATGTTATATCCCCGAAACTCTTCACCGCTGCGTTGGAAGACGTTTTCAAGCTACTGGACTGGAAAGGATACGGTATTAACATCAATGGCGAGTACATCACTCACCTTCGATTTGCCGACGATATAGTCATTATGGCAAAATCGCTGGAGGACTTAAGCATTATGCTCAATGACCTCAATAGTGCCTCCCAACGGATAGGTCTTAAGATGAACATGGACAAAACAAAGATCATGTTTAATGTCCATGTCACACCTATGCCGGTAGTTGTTGGGAGCACTATGCTCGAAGTTGTTGACGAGTACGTTTACCTGGGACAAATAGTCCGACTAGGTAAGTCCAACTTCGACCGAGAGGTCAATCGACGGATTCAACTCGGCTGGGCAGCGTTCGGGAAATTACGACGTATCTTTTCGTCAGGTATACCTCAATCTCTAAAAACTAGATTGTACAACCAGTGCGTGTTGCCAGTGATGACTTACGGATCTGAGACGTGGTCCTTCACTGCTGGCCGTATGAGGACGCTTAAGGTCGCTCAGCGAGCTATGGAGAGGGCTATGCTCGGAGTTTCTCTGCGTGATAAACTTAGAAATGAGGATATCCGCAGTAGAACCAGAGTGACCGACATAGCCCAACGGATTAGTAAGCTGAAGTGGCAATGGGCCGGCCATATAGCTCGAAGAACCGATAACCGATGGGGAAGAAAGGTTCTCGAGTGGCAGCCTCGTACCGGTAGGCGTAGTGTAGGGCGACCCCCCACTAGATGGAGTGACGACCTGGTAAGACATGCAGGAAGTCGATGGATGCAGGTGGCTCAGGACCGTGCTTTGTGGCATTACTTGGGGGAGGCCTATGTTCAGCAGTGGACTTGTGAAGGGCTGTAATGATGATGATGATGATGATAAATATACATGGTTTGATTGCCTTTGTTATTATTACTTTCAAACATTTTCAGTATTTTATAATTAATTATAGCCTGTATCTTTGATGATATTTTTGTTTAATTGTACTAGTATTGTAGGTGATGGTGCATAATAATATACAGTTTTAAGAGTGTGCACTTGCTGACAAACTTTTGCATTTGGTCGAGATAATTTCAGTAAAAATGTACTGGAAGTCATCTCGATCGATAATCGTCTGAAGCGGCTCTTTATGCATTTCTATGCCTAACACCTCTTGATCTTTAACTAGACAAAAAGGCTAGGGCTAGTTTGTATAGGATTAACGCCCACGATGGTTTGAGCTTGCTTGCATATAGATTAAGATCCATGCTCGTCTAAATCAAGGAAACACCGATCTTATGCATGATCTCAGATATTATGCGTCCACTAGGCACTTTTAGTAAAAAGTATATAATGGCACTACCCTTTAGAAAAGACTAGCTGAATGGCCAGGTCATCTGTGAGGTCGGTAGCTTTACATGGTATACCGATGGGTCAAAAATGGGTCTCGACGTAGGATTCGGAATTTATGGGGAACGCCCCAAATTCAAACATAGTATAAATGGTTTCTTGTTTATTGTTGGTGCTGTTAGCCTTTTGGCTTTTACAGCTTTATAAGTCTCAGGGCACGCGGCCTGAGGGCCGCGAGCTTAAAATAAAAAGGGAAATTCTGTACCGATTTGCACCATTACTTGCGTAACGATGTTCTCCTATGTCAGTTAAAAATACACGTAAATGAGTTATCTAACGGCCGTCCGAACAAGGTGTGGCGGGCCTCCGACGCTGATGACTTAGACCGAGTATGAAATTGGGTAGATTCTTTAGATATCTTCCAGGCAGAAATCTTCGCCATACTTCATTGTGCGGAAATCAATTTGCAAAAACACTACGTCAACTATATAATTTATATAAACTCTGATAGTCAAGCAGTACTGCTAGCGCTGAGGTCAAACTTGGTGAACTCGACTGAGTGAGTTGGAGACTTCGAGATCCGTTTATTTTTTTATTTTATAGGATAAGGTGACGAACTAGCACACAGTCCACCTGATGGTTCAGTGGTTGTTGTGGCCCATAGACATCTACATCTTTCCTCGATTACGAATCAAAATGCAGATGCGTTGTCACCCGTGAGGACTAAGATGGAATGCCTCGTTTCCAGTAAAAAGGGTCTTCGGTTCTCTACACTCAGCATACGAAACACAGCAGCATTAAGCTGCTATTTTACGCTGGTATTCTGTGAGAGCGTGGTCCTTCCCCGGTCGAGCCGACCCATTCGTGCTACAACTATACTACTAATAATTGCAGCATGGAAAATCAATACTGTTCTATCAATACTGTTATCTTAAAAAGCTCATGTCCATCCTGGGACTGAGTAACTTAAAGATGATACTCAAGGATGATTCCATACCGGAAGAAAGGTCTCTGCACATCTGATTCCGAACCCTTAAGGCGCAAACGTAATACTCATCTGGAAAACGATGTACTCCGCCCAGAAGAAGTGAAATTGCTCACAGCTAGGCAACACCTTCTATTCATTGAAGACATTGGGCTTAACAGTTAAATATAGCCATTGCAGCAATCACAATAGATCTTTTAGGTCGCGATACTGACTGGTCTCATTCCCCAGACCTGCATAGCTACCCTACCCGCACATAATAATAAAAAAAATATTTAATTTTCTTTCCCTTCTTTCTTCAAAAATTTTTCCTTGTTTTATTTTATATTGGAAGGCTGTAAACGGTAATTGAATTGTTAGAATATTGAATCTCGTTTTATGGGAGCGATAAAATTTTTACTGTTACTAATTTTCGACTTCTCAATCTATTGAAACATTTTTTTCAATATTTTTAAGTATACTTTGCTTTATTTTAGTTAATGTTAATTATTATTCTTGTGATGACACACATATACAGCTGGTCTTTCACAAGATATGCAAATGAGTATAGTATATATCTCTCAAGTAAAATAACTTATTTCTTTAATTAATTTTTACTTTATTTCAAAACATTTCATTTTGTTTACCCTCTTGCAGTAGCCGATCACGACATAATGATAAGTGATTACTGCAAGCCATGGACATCTGCACAAAACATCAAGCCCAACTTCAAACATAGCACAAAAGGCTGCAGATAATCATACGCTGCAACACGACTGACTGAGGACTAAGAAGGATTGCTAACGACGAGTAATTATACTACACCCTTATTCAGACCGGATTACAGTAGTACGGTAGTGCGGTAAGCGTTGACCTTATACCTATTAGGTATAAGTCCATTAGCCTTATACTTAATAGGTATAAGGCTAACGCTTTTAGTAAATTTATTAAATTTATTAATTTTCATTTGGTAAATTTATGATTTTTGAAGTGAAAACTTCTTTAGCGACGTTGTACACTTTTTTGTAATGGGTAAAAAATGTTAAACACGCGTCAGGACACGTGACGTGATCGAAAATTCGTAAGACGTACGGCGTAGGAGAGGAAGTATCCCCCTCTCCTTCTACGGTGCGGCGAAAATGTATGCCTGCGTCTGCTGTTTCGCTTAGGCGGCGCAGGGCGCTTGCGCGAATGTAATATAAATTGTCATGTTTGTGTACGATAGCGCAATAAATAAGTATTGTATTCTACCACATAAATGATAGTACTTTTATACTGATAATTAAAGCGATTCGTGCAAAATTATTCCCTAACCATTCCAAAATATCAAAAATAACACAACGCTAATATTCAAGTTTTCACTTCTGCCGGCACTCCCGGAGTGCAACCCGTCGTTTTTTAATATAGAATAAGGATGTCAAACTAGCACACAGGTATATTATGGTTGTATTACAAATTGGTTGGATAGACCGGGAAGGACTACGCTCTTACATAATACCAGCGTAAAATAGCAACTTAATGCTGCTGTGTATCGTATGGTGAATGTAGAAAACCGGAGATCTTTTTTACTGGAAACGAGACATTTCATCTCAGCCCTCAGGGGAGACAACGCAACTGACTTTGATTCTTAAGGCGACACCGTGAAAAAGTGCGCCGTGAAGTTGGAATTTTGATATAGGTAAATTCATGTCTTTATCTTGAATTTGATTGTTCAAAAACACGATTGTATAATTTTGACTCGATCATAACTATTTGCGAAAACACCT
Organism: Parnassius apollo; assembly: GCA_907164705.1. Lineage (NCBI taxonomy): Eukaryota > Metazoa > Arthropoda > Insecta > Lepidoptera > Papilionidae > Parnassius > Parnassius apollo. The sequence continues at coordinate 1,463,897 of CAJQZP010001706.1, forward strand.
CTATAAATCACTATAGTTGAAATTACAACGAAATTACTTAATCTATATGCTTGGGAATCACTCAAATATATTCATAACTTCAATATTCATAATTTATTTGTTCATTATTTTGATTACTTAAATCAATAATTAAAAAAAAATTATTTTAAGATTCTGACAATTTCTAAGCGCTTTTAATCATCGCGCGCAATTTTAGACCTTCTGACGGCTTTTTTCAAGTTTTTATAGAAATTATGTATTCACTCGAATCAGTACGGCGATAGCCTTTTCGATGTGTCGTCTTAATTGAGGATAAATGTGTGTGTGTATTGGCTACAGTATCCGCTTACCATCAAGTGGTCTGTGTGCGTGTTTGTCACACTTTTTCTATTAAAATAAACTGTGATTGCCAACGTGCTCGCCAAGCGTAGCAACTTTCGCAAATATCCCCCCTATGAGGAAATCTATGAGGAGTCCTATATTCTGCAGCCGCTACCGTTCCGGATGTTAACAGGCTGGAAGGGATATAGTAATGGCAATCATTTAAATCGGTTCAGCAGATACCGAGAAATCGGTAAACTACATAAAAAAACGCACGCGTCGAATATATAGAGCCTTCGCGCTTTTTATTATATAACATAACATTCTTCTTATACTCTAGATATTAAATTGTTCGAGATTCTGAATTTCACTTCAGAGGAAGGTTACGGGTAATATTAACATTATTTTTTGTTATATGTGTTTAGTATTTTCAACGTGAAAAGGAATGAAAAGGTGTTCAGTTCCCCTAAGTAAATTAGTATTTATAAAATCTTTATTCGTCTTCGTCATTTTGAAAGTAAGTAAAGTAGAGTAGACTACAAATAAAAACGTCTATTATTAAGCACCTACTGAAAAAATCCATAGCTCTAAAATTAGTTTAACATTATTAAAGGTCTAATAATTAATAAAAGCATACTTATTTATGTACAAAATTAATCGATCATTAATTTTAAAGCCTTATAATTATTAATAGACTGGCTGGGCAAAAATGTGTTATTAAATATGTCGTAGGTTTATGGTATAATTAGGTTTTTGATCAAGAACCGGAAGAAAACATTATTAGTCAACTTTAAAAATTCACCTGATTAACCTGAAAAGATCCTGTTTTTTTTTGACCAAATATCTGATCTTTTTTAGGTTTATGATTAAATAAGTTTAATAAGCTTAATTTAGTTTATGTTAGATTACTTAATTGTTTAATTATTAAATATAGCTACCGGGTAAGATATTATCCTAAAACTAAATCAGTCTTGGTTTTTGATCAAAAACCGGCTTTTGTAATAAGTCTGCGACATATACAATGCTTTTTATCGTTATTTTTACTCATTGTTATGAACTTAATCCATAAACAGAGAAATGACAGAGTAATGACTTGTAAAATTATATTTTAAATTGAAAATTTTGAAATAGCTTCCAACCAATTTATTATATTCTAAGCTTTTCGTAAATTAACTTATTTAATTCTAAATTTAGCTTCACTTTCATTTAAGTATACTTCTAATATCTTCGTTTTCTTGCTTACTAAAAGTGTTATAAAAGACATTCAGTGTGTAAAAGCAGTTGAGATTTTATCAATTTATTAATGTAGTTTACTATAGGTAACTTTGGAACAACCCTGAGACCTCTTTAATATAATTAACAACATGATCCCTACTCACTAGTGGAACTTGCTTTGAAGTCAAAGTTCTTCCTGGGAAAATGTTTGCAGACACTGTTAGCGGAGAATCAAGAATAATTTAATATTCTCTACGACTAAAATTGTTTTTGCTTTTTTTCATACCGATAATGTTTACTAGGGCTTAGAAGATATTTTTCTATTATAATTAATATAAAATTACATTATTATGGGGTAATTACTAATATCTCTGTACAAAAATAATGCAAGTATTATCTAAATGGGAAGTATACGTGCTACCACTAAATTCTAGAAAGATTTTCAAGTGGCTCTCTCGTACTAGCAAGGGGTGACTCCCACTAAATGGAGCGACAATCGGATGAAAAATCTATGGTGTAAATAATGATGATGAACAGGTTCAATAAGCGCGACATCGACAATTTTATAAAAATAATAAACATTACATAAACACTCACGCCTGTCACCCAGAGGGGTAGGCAGAGACTACGGACTTCCATTTGGCACGATCCTGACATACCTCTTTCGCCTCCTTTACATCCATATATCTACGCATACATGATCGTCGGTTAAGGGTACTTCTAACGTGGCCCATTTTCAAAATATCGCCAATTTGGTCGATAAACTTTTTTCTAGGGCGTCCCTTCCCCACTGCCGTTCACATCTGCCATATAAATTTGCTTTGTCACTCTTTCCTCATTAATTCTTTCTACTTGACCAAACCACCGAAGCATTCCTTTCTTAATCCTGGTCACAACATCATCTTGCATACCACATTTATCTCTTATCATGCAATTTCTCACCCTGTCATTCAAATTCAACCCTAGAATACTCCTTAAAGACCGCATTTCTACAGCATTTATTCTCATTTCGTGCTTCTTCTGCCACACCCAGCTTTCACTACCATGCATTAAAGTAGGGACTAACACAGCATTATGAATTACCATACGTGCCTTTTTTGACACATTCTGATTCTTCATAATAGAGTGTGTTGCCCCATTCACTCTATTCCCTGCATTTAATCGTCGTTCTATATCCTTATTATATCTACTATCCCTGCAAAATACACATCCCAAATACACAAACTCATCCACTTGCTCAATTAACTCTCCTTCTATTCTTATTTCATATACCGTTTTGCTTTCTTCTCTTTCAAAAACCATCACTTTTGTCTTACTTGCGTTCACTTTTATTCCCCTTTCTTTTAATGCCCAGTTCATTAATGTAACCATCATTTGCAATTCAGCCGCCGATGACGCAAATATGAATTGATGATCGGCATACAAAGGCATTTGACGGTTAACTCGCCCATTCTTAACCCACATTCTTCATCTTTTAAAGTTTGCAAACACCTATCCAAAAATAGGTTGAACAGCCAAGGGGAAGCTACATAGCCCTGTCTGACACCATTTTGGATGCCAAATCAGTCTGAGTAGACCCCATTGATCCTGACACAAGCACTAGAGTCCATATAAAGAGACCTTAATGCCTGTATAAAACCAGCGCTCAACGCATATGAGTTCAATGTTTGCCATAACACATTCCTGTCCACTCTGTCATAAGCCTTTTCCAAGTCCATGAACGCACAAAAAACGTTCTGGTTTTTGGCCAAAAACTTTTCCGCAATCATGCGCATGGAAAAGACTTGATCTGTACACCCTATTCCCTTTCTAAAACCCGCTTGCACATCCCAAATTTTTTCATCAGTTTTTTTCATAACTCTTTCAATTAACATAAAGTGTATTAACATAAAGCAAAACACAAAGCGTACAGTTTACCCACAATACTAAGCAAGCTGATAACATGGTAGTTTTTGCAGTCCTGCTGTGACCCTTTTCCTTTATATGTTGGTACTATAACTGCTTTACACCAGTCATCCGGTACCCGTTTTAATTCCCAACATAAATTAAACAAGGTGTACAGCAGGCCTGCCACCACTCCCTCTCCAGCCCTTAGTATCTCGAGATGCTTTTCATTGCTTTCATTATTTCATCTACATTTATCTCATACGTTTTTCCACTTCTTTCGGAATTTCTAGTTCATTTAATTCAGACGATTCTTCACTCATAAACACGCTTTCAAAGTATTCCTTCCATTTGTTTAAATTCGAAACTTCATCATTCAGAATACATTCGTTCTCGTCTCTTATAGTATTAATTATAGGCTGTTTTGTATTTCCCCCGGCAGTTGTTACGAGTTTTCAGAACATTCTAAATTTTAGAACCCCTTTCTTTCTTTTTCCCTTTTACTCTCTTTTTACGTCCCCTTTTTCTTTCAATCTCATCATTCATACCACCAGAATTACCAGCTTTGGTTGCTATTAAATCTAACCATGCTTTCTTTTTTGCTTCAACTTCCACCCGTACCTCATCATCTCAAGACAATGTACTTTTCTTTTCCTTTGTTCTCTTACTTATACCACATACTTCGGTGGCTGCATCCACCAAACCTTTCTTAATATTATCCCACACAGTATTCAAGTCTAAATCATTCATACAAAACTCATTCAAACACCTAATATTTTCTCTCAGTCTCCATTTATACTTCTCTTTCACATCTTCATCTTGTAACATCTCTATTCTTATACGATGTAACTCAGTGGTAGACACAAATGTCCGATGCCGCCAACGCTTGAAAAGACCATTAATTCGACATAAGACCAAGTAATGATCCATCCCTACTTTGGATCCACGGTAAACCCTTGTCTTATCTACGACTGCGCTCCTAATTCTCGTTTGCCCCCTCTTCTATAAAAAAATCCACAATTATAAAATTTATCACGCTTCTATCATCACCTCTTTCCCATGTTGAACATGTGAATCTTCTTATGACGAAAGAAAGTATTCGTCACAAAAAGATTCTTTTCCACACATACGGTGAGGAGGTCTTCACCAATCTCATTTATACTTTCATCACCAAATCGTTCCCAATATCCTTTCATAACCAGACCTTTTCACCTCAACCCTTCCATTAAAGTTTCCTAACATAATAATATTTTCATTTTCCTTACAACTCTTGTCAACACCATCCTTACCATGTCCCAAAACTGCTCTCGGATGTAAGTGGGCTTTGACATGTCTGGGGCGTACACCCCTAGAAGGAACAGATTCTTTAAGCCCATTATCATTCGTATCCAGAGCAGTCTCGGGCTTACACATTCATACTCTTTCACATTGACCCATTCTTTCTGAAAGGATGAAACCGACTCCCTGGCACGTTTCGTCTACACCAGACAAATACGCGGTATACGTGCCATGTGCAGTGGCATCCTTTCCCTTTCGTTTTGTCTCATTTACACATAACACATCTATTCCTCTGTCATTTATCATTTCGCATACTTCATCCATCTTATCATTCATTGCTCCACATACATTCAGCGTAGCTAGACGGGCTTCCGCAATCCACTTATCGCCTCTCCGGGAGACAGAACGTGTCGGTGGCGAACCTCGTCGCCGGTTTTTCTCCCGGAGATTTTGCGCACTCCTGCCCCATTAAAGGGGCGCCGGGAACTCGGGGCCATTTCTTTTATTTCCTTAATCATAGTGCGAACTAGGGGCGGTGGTAGATTTTACGCCGCTACCATACGGCGTGGAGCCGAGTCTATTTTTTCCTTGTCTTTGTCGCTCGTCTAGCACCACCCGGGGTACACGTGTAGGGTGGTCCTAAGGTAAGGTGGTTGAAGCCTACGGAAGCGAGCGACTCATCCCCCAAATAATATGAAAATAATATGTGTATAAAGTGAGTAATAGACCAAAATAACAATAACATGAAATTTTTAACACAATGACCATTTAGTTATACTCAACTTACTTGTACTACTATAGAACATCGGTCTGATACATATTTTTTTAATAATAAAATAAAATAAATTTGATAGACTAAAAGCTTTTAATTTGTACTCGCCTCCAAAGTTTTTGCCAGAGATCTGTCTGCCAGAAAAAAGGCAACTATCGAAGCTGAAGACCCAATGTGGCAGCATCATTTGCAGGACACCTGAGATTTTGAATGAGATTGAGAAGTTCTATGGGCAGCTGTACACGTCATCGTTTGAGCCATACGCAAGTATGAGTAACGATCCAAGAACAAGTCTTATCTGACAATATTCCGATGAAAACCCGTACGTTAGTCTGAGCGAGATTAGAATAACTCTGCAGCACCCTAAAAATGGTCTAAAAAAGTCCCCGGGCGAGGATATAATTATAGCAGTGTTTCTAAAAGCGGGTGGAAAACTAGTACTTGAAATCCTTCAGAACCGCTTTAATTTCGTCCTCCATGGTAGTACTACTCTGGAGGCGTGAGGCAGAAGTGCGGTGGTCTTGTTCTTCAAGAAAGGCGAAAATGCTCTCTTGAAGAACAACAGACTGATTTCCCTTCTGAGCCGCGTCTACGTGCTGTCTTCGAAAGTCATTACGAATCTTCTCGCACTCAGATTCAACAGCTTCCAGCCTCCCAAATAAGCATTTTTCCGAATAGGCTTTAGTATCATAGACCACATACATACCCTTCGGCAAATTGTACATAAGTCTGAAGAGCACAATCTGCTACTTTGTCTTGCGTATTTGAGCTATGAGAAAGCCTTTGATTCTGTTGAAATTTGGGCGGTGCTGCAGTCCCTTCAGCTGTCGCAAGTGAACTGTCACAAGTGAAGTGGTATATCGAAGTGCCGAAGTGTTTATACAGTAGGGCTACGATGACTATCCGAACAGAACCAGAGTACAAAACCTATCCAACTGCAAAGTGGTGTAGGACAGCGTGACGTAATATCCCCGAACTCTTCACCAATACATTGGAAGACGTTTTCAAGCTACTGGACTGGAAAGGATACAGTATTTACCTCAATGGTACATCTTTCACCTTCGATTTGTGAATGATTAGCAGAATGCTGGAGACAAAACGGGCGCAGCGACCAAAAACCCCTTGAACCACAACTGCAACACAAGCAATTTAAGCTTACCACGAGTGGTTTAGGGGAATATTATTAATGTTAATAGCATTGTTAATATACTTTTTATAAAATAAAAAAAAAACTTTCTTCAGTCTTTCCTTCTCTTCTTCTTTCTCTTTCCTTGTTCATTACTATATTACTCGAAAGTGACTAATTTACAGGTTGTTTACCTTATAAATATTGACTATAGTAGTATTAAAGCAGAACAGTCAGTTATAGTATAAAATAATCGCCTAAGAGCAAAGTATAGTTCCAAACTTCCTAGCTAAGTATAAAAAGTAAACAAACAAAGAGAAATGACAAAGATAGAGAGTGGGCTATGAAAAAAGGCACCCCTGATGTACAAGAAATACACCCCAAAAGAGAAAGGAAAAATGAAAAAAATATTGTCATAACAACTTACAAAAAGAAGCGAAATCCCACCAAATAACATTTTCATGTAAAATGTTGGCAAGACGAGTTCACTGTAACTCGCACTGTCAAAAAGTTATCAGATCTCATGTGGAGTTTACTATACTTAGAGCGTGGAAAGTTAGAGGCTTTAGCCTCTAACTTTCCACGCTCTAAGTCTACAAGCCCTAACTTCACAAACCCTACACCTTAGTCAAAATATGTGGCTTGGTCGTTTCCTTACACCAACTGTCGATGATGCACCCTACATCTTAATTTCGTTGTGGGAGACCATGTGTGAAAATGGGAGGTTTCTCTTCATTCCTGCCCCATTTATATATATTTTCTCTTTTTATTTTTCATTGGTATTATATATAAATTACTATTAATCATTTTATTTTTTCTTCAATAGAACTATTGTACAACAAAAAGTACATTGAATAAAATTTTCTCCTTACGCCCATGTGACAGTACCAAAACGGTCAAGGCACGTATTTTAAATAAAATGAATGTAGTTTGTGACGTTAAGGCTTGTAGATTTAGGGCGTGCAGAATTAGAAACCTGTTTCTACATGAGCGATATGGTCTCGTCTTGGCAACATTTTACATGAAAATATTTTTTGGTGGGATTATAATTTATTTTTATATATTATAAAAAATTAAATTTGAAAATCATACTATTAATAATTTAATGCATGTATAACAATATACTTAACTCAAACAATGTTTTAATTATATAAAGTTATAATTAAAACATTGTTTATGTTTATCCATATTTCCATCATCATCATCCATCTATATTTTCCTAAATGACCGTAAGAAATTTAGATTAAAAAAAATTAAAACAGCATTAACATACGTAAAATTACTATAAATAACAACTAAACTTACACAGCCATACGTCAACAGATTTTTTTTTATGTTAGTACAATATTGATATATTTTTTTTGAAATTAGTGATATTTTGTAGGGCGTAATAACTTTTATGATATATAAAGGAATTTATACAATTTTTATAGTGCTCTTTATACAAAATTACAGTAAAAACTCCTGAAAATTATAAAGGCAGGTTAAAACAAACCAAAATAAATAAAGTAAGAAAGCAGTGATTTGTTTGAAACCTCAGGCTCTTGATTAATAGCAGTAATAAAGAATTGTAGAATGTACGAGGGTAGTATAGAAAAGAATAGTTTGTGTAAGAATTACCGAGACATTTTATATATTTTTTTTTACGAAAATATACAATTCTTCAAGGATGATCTAACGGTGCCGTTAATTAAAGATTATTATATAATTAACAGGAAAATAAAAAACTACCAGTGCCCTAGGTATTTCTCTATAACGTTTTACATATTTTATGAATTTTACACAATTATTGCACATAAATAAACATTCAGATAAGAATATTTTTTTTAATATCCATAATGAAAACTTATTACAGACGGTTAATGAGCCCGCGGCCCGCAGCACTTGAACCATACGCGTAGCCATTGAGCGACTGAGCCGTGAATACCCATTGGATTACAGCCTAACATAAGTCGAATATATGGGGGATATTTGCCATAGTCGTCACGCTTGGCAAGCGGGTTGGTAACAGATTTTTAAATTATTTTAAATTGTTATCAGAAAGATGCTGCCGCCCATCTGAATAACTTTTTATAAGCATGGCATTTATGTGAATATCTGCCGTGCTATCCCAACGCATGTTGGCGGATCGACATATATTTTTTTCAGATGTGCAGGTTTCTTCACAATGCAGTTAAAATTAAAATGAACAATTATATTGATGTCGACAGTGATCGAATTAGAGTTGATCGTGTAGTGCCAAAATTGTAGCGAACGTTTTACCTCCGAAATACGATCGACGACGATAAAATGCGAAAACTGTGAGATATCGTTTACGCTATTTAATTACTTATTTGCAGTCTACCTGATGGTGGTAGCCACTGCAGCCTATTGACACCTACAGCCATCTATATCTATACTGTCTCGTAACATTAAAACTAGATTTATTAGAGTGGGTGCCCTGATTAGCTCCGGAAATATATATGACATCCATAGGGCTTTTTTATTAGGTTTTCATACCAGAAATTCAAATCTGTACTTCCAGCAATAGTTTTTTATGAAAATTTTTATTAATGTATCCGAACACATGGGCTGGCTTCCAAAACGAATATAAGGCGTTATTTCCGAATGTAAAATATAGGAAAGTGTGCACCATTTATACAGCAATATTTATGTATGAGAAATGCCTGCATTCTTGTGCGAATAAGAAAAACTATTTTTTTTATAGGATAGGGTGACAAACGAGCACACGGTCCACCTGATGGTAAGTGGTTGCTGCGGCCCATAGACATCTACATCTATCCTCGATTACAAATCAAAATGCAGATGCGTTGTCACCCGTGAGGACTGAGATGGAATGCCTCGTTTCCAGTAAAAAGGGTCTCCGGTTCTCTACACTCAACATACGAAACACAGCAGCATTAAGCTACTATTTCACGCCGGTATTCTGTGAGAGCGTGGTCCTTCTCCGGTCGAGCCGACCTATTCGTCTTACAGTTATACTACTAATATAACTGCAGCTAGGCTCTACCACTCTGTATTTAATATTTATAATTTGGAAATAATAATAATAAATAATTTGGAAATATTAATAATTTGGAAATCGAATACGCAAGTCATATATTGTGGCGAAGTAAGTTCTAAAGCATACAAGCTTTTCGCGCATGCCAAATTCTTTCACGTGTATATTTCAAATAACATGCCTGTTACTGGCAAGCAAGTAGATTGCACAAAATTTGATTCTTGGTAAGCAATGTGCAAAAGGGATCGTGGGGGGCCTCAATTCGCAGGTTTTACGTACGGCACAGCTACGGGCCTTCCTATAGCTGAGTTACTGGTGAGTTGCGAATGTGAAAATGGTCTGCTAATTCTGATTTAATTTTTTCTTTCCGTAAGTCAATCATGTCTTGAATGGGAGATGAGAAAACTATAAAATTATCTTGTTATGATCTACTAATTTTGAAAACATGAAAATGTATTGCTAAAGCTGTAGTCATTGTTACAGGGGTGCCACGAAGCAAATTGCGTGAATTTTATTCGCAAATGTATCCTCAGTGTACCATTTACTAGCACATGTCATTATTTAGCAAGCTATATCCTTAGTTTGACGTGTATGTGCATACTGCCAGTAAAAGTATTTTTTTTAAATGTGAATGTAAATATTTTTTATCTTAAAAATGGCATAAGCAAATTGGAAAATACAACAACGTTGAATGTTTGATATCATAAAAATAATGAAAAAAGTTAAAGAATCCTTTTTAATTGAAGTAAAAGCACTGTTGATTAAAAACCCTTTGATATTCGAATCTTTTTAATAAATGCGTGTTGAAATAAGCTGACCGGTTAATACTCTTTCTCTGTCTTGCGGATCAGATAAAACTGTCTTATTATTTTTAAAGCCTCATATCATGAAAGGGGTAATCATTTAAAGAGTTTTTATAATGCTAATTCATTTTCTTTTCTTCTTCCACATCAGCCATTAAGAAAAGGTTGGCGAGTAGAAGTTCACCAACGGTTGGCTTTAATCGCCATCCTAGGTTTCACACACTTTTCTACTTTTCCTCTATCTGTAATAATACACTGCTGAAGTAAGCTACTTCTCAAAAGGGCAAAGTCATAATAACTGTTGCTTTTGACGGGCGAATAGAGATATCAGACTGCGCGCATTCTAGCTCCTTTTATAAGTTTGGAATTTGTTGCTAAGCAATTTTCAAAGTAGTTTTCAGATAGTGATGATTAACATTTTTTTCATAAGCAAATAAAATATTTTATATCTAGTTCCATCTCTTACAATTATTCGTTTATTTAGTACACATGCGTCAAATTCTAGCCTATAGTTTTTAAATTTCAAAAGCATTATATTTTGTAAATAAATTATATTACTCGAATTAAATCAAACCTTCGATCATGGTCCGATAAAAATTAGTATACGCATTACGGGAGAAAAGTATGACAGCACAACCCACGTTCTTATTACGCGTGGAATTAGGACAATACCACGCGGGTTGCAATGTCATACTTTCCTCCCTAGTAGCGTAAGATACTACATACATACATACGTATCTGTAAGATATTTTGTATAAATACTAATATCAGTGCTTACTTCTATAAAAATATTGAAATGGTTTGCATGAATCCATCCATCCGTTCATATAGGGTTTGTATAGATCTATCCATCCGTCTATACAGCCTATAAAAGTTCACTGCTAAATATAGGCCTCCCCATAGATTGCCTTACAGAGGGGATATTTGCCATAGTTGCTACGATTGGTAAACGGATTGCCAACCACAGTTTTTTTTTTTTGTTTATTATTAGGAAGACGTAGCTGCCTTTCCAGTTTTCCTATGACGCAGTCCTTCTCTATAAATAATTTCTTGTATTTTTTATTCATATATTTTTAAATAAAAATTATTTTATTGGTTAAAAACACGATCTTTGTTTTTGTAGTTTGCGATTCTTAAATATAAAATTAATATTATTTTAAGCTTTGATACTCTAATAATTTTGAAAACGCTTATGAGAAATAATGAATTTATTAATTTATAAAATCTAATATTTACTACCAATAAACAAATCTTTTCATCTGTCATCATAAAATCATAAATTAATTTATAACAAATTTTCTTCATGAAAAACAAGTTACTTTAATTATATTTGAGTCACTTAACTAAGGGCATATCTGTATTATTAATTTACTGAAGAGCTTTTGGCGTACTCGAAAAGACAATTTGAGAAGCGAAGTATAATTAGGAAATTATAAAATTTGTGAACTGGTTTAAGAAAGTCATTATATATTAAGCTGATCATCACGTATTACTCGTTGTTCACAACCGATACTAAATTCTTATCTATAGGTACATATAAATAAAATTGAAGTCTCTGTCTCTAATATCAAAATAAACTTGTATTTGTTTTGTCCCGTTTGAAAATAACAATTACTGGCAATTTCCGTTTAAGCATTATGTCACTGAGTTGCCCCATGGTAACATGCATTTATAAAATCAATAGGATAATTTGATGAGAATTCCATAAAAAAATTGAGCTGGAATAGTTTCCGGTACTCATGGGCCGTTTCCCCCTAGACTAAAAAATCCATGCTTAAAAGTCTTGTCCTTGTTACCTGATTCCCCGCAAATGTCGGTCACCGCGCTCAAAAAGTGTAACTTGATTTAATATCAAAGACTTAACTGCATAAATAAAATAAATAAATAATTATAATTGCATAAGTTGATAAAAAATGCTATGCAATAGCTTTACCGCGGCAGTCACCGAGTGCGACACGTATTTTTTTTATATTAAAATGGATAAACTACGGAGTTCAAGAAGAGAAAGCTTTATTTTTGTCACAAAAGTGACAAAAATAAATCTAACGTTAGATAATCTTACAAATAAGGCATACATTGTAGTAGCACGTTGAATGACAATGTTTAATTGTTTTTTTTTATTATACTGGTACAATTTAATATTTTATTAAAAAACATTCATAGTTACAAACAAAAACGTGTAGTCACTAGTCTACGAAAGAGTTCTCACTAACTCAACGACATCTTGTTAGTAAGGCTTTGCAATCATCTCTAAAGGACAATTGGTCGCCACGTGATAACAAACTTTTATTAAAATTTGTCTGTCACCTTGTTTCGTAGGCAGCGTATTTTGCTGTACGTTCAGTACCCGGATGACTGAGCTTTGCTCGGTTTTTTTGGAAATTACATTTGGATACAAATTACATACTGATGAATAATATTTTTTGATCTTATTGACATAATAGAAAAAACTGAACTGATTATTTGAATAAAAAGTCATGAGTGCAATTAGTTTAATTTAAATTTTTGTATTTTTAAAATATATATTTAAAAAGGGCTCGAAATAATAGATTTTCTCACAAAAGAAGAGAACTTGAAAAAGAAGGCAAAAAGTCAGACCGAAGACAAGACGCGAACCAGGGCACTACGATTTCACGACGGCTCGATATCCACTTGAGCTATTACGATCATTAATAAAGTGTCAAAATTTACCTATTTATTACCCTCGAAACTCCCCGGACACTAGTAGTTTAATATTTAGTTTATTACTTTTTCTTTCATAACTATACTTATATGCATTTATAAAAAAGTTGAATTTGTACAATAAATGATAGGCTGTAATAAAATTTCAGGTATTTTTAGCAGTAATATTAAATACTAACCCCAACGACTGATCATGAAGAGTGGGCTTACTGGTGCGACAGCCAGTATTGGTAGCAAATTTAACACCAATATAATTTTAGTCCTCCTTGAATCAAAGGTGCTTCTTGGTAAGTGTAGTGTCTAACGAAGAAAAATAATTTACACAAATATATTAAGCAATTCATCTTTTGGTTAACTAAATTATTCTCCTAATTATACTTCATGGATTTTTTTTAGAGAATAAGGGTGGCAAATGAGCAAGTATTCCACCTGATGGTAAGTGTGATCCATAAACGTTTACATCTGTCCTCGATTAAGAATTAAAATGAAAATGCGTTGCAAGCCTTGAGGACAAAGATGAAATGCCTCGTTCCCAGTACAAAAGGTTCTCCGGTTCTCTACACTCACCATACGAAACACAATAGCATTGAGCCGCTATTTGACGCTGGTACCCCGGTCGAGCCGCCCCTTCGTGCTGCAACCATAATAATAGCTGCAGCATGACTCTACCACATAAAAAATTAGACGGAATGATCTAATAGATTGCCTTATTCTATGATCACATGGCTAAAATACAATGACGATGCAAAACTTATTACAAAACGAACTTTTGTCTTTTTCCGTTGCGGTTGTAAACGTTTACTATCATAATAGGTATTAGCTGTGAACTGTATAAACTGTGCGGGAAGCGTTTGTTTTTATCATAGATTGCCTCATGCCTCATTGCCTCATTTGCTATAGTTGCCTCGATAGGCTGGCGGCAACAGTATTTTTATAATTTTGAGTTCTAATAAGAAAGATGCTGCGCCCCCTCAGCGCTTACGGATTCAACGATAGTCCCATCAAAAAAGAAAATAGGTGCCGCAACCAAATATTATCGTACGCCCAGCGAAGCGAGCGGGTATCTCCTACTTATATAATAAATTTTATTATAACAAATACGAACTCTGCTCTATTTTAGTTCACAAAACGGACGTATCGAATTAAATATTATCTCGATAAATACGATCTCTTCGTCAAACACATCTATAGGTTGTATCTCCAAAATCTTTTTGTTATATATATCCCCTAAGCTAGCTATACTCTTGTAACAATCGATTCGTTCAGAAGAGTATGTTCATCTCACTGACATGTCTGGCGATGAAGAAGTGAAACAATATACTACGCAGGAACTACAACGAGGTCTCTCAAGTTGTTTTTGAATATAAATCAATATTCTGTTTAGTAATATATAAGGTACATTATACATTGTGCTAATTAACGTAAGTTATATAAATAAAATTTATTTTAAAATATATATGTATAGATCGTTATTATCATAATTAAAACCCTTTACAAGTCCACAGCTGAATTTAAGCCACCGCTGGGAATGTCACACTACACCAAACTAATGACTCACTAGAGCCATCTGTATTGATTAACCGCCTGCATCTCTTATTCGTTAGGTCGTCGATCCATTTAGCAGGGTACTGACGATCTAAAGAGTAAGATGTTGATGAACTTTACCATCAGTTGGTGGTTCTTAGAGTTACTTAGTCAACCCATGCGTCTTTAGCTTACGGATTCATTGCGCTATATCTATTGCTCTGATTCTACTGTGGATATCACCGGTGGTACATACAAAATTGACCTTCTCTAAGTCCTAAAACTTTATTTACCGAAATTTGTATGCAAAGGGTTATTATAATACAAAAGAATTTTGGATGATAAATGAGGTGATCGCCACCATGCTATTTCTAATTTGCTTCGTGGTCTGAACATATATAGATTATAAGCTACGATGAAAAAGTCCTGTTGGGTTATTTGCTGGTTCTTCTCAAGACAGAGGTTTTTTCCGAATCAGTGGTATATTATACAAGAGAGTGACTTTCAAAAGCAAGGATTCAATATGGATTATAAAACGAAAAAACTTATTTTATAATCTATATTGAATAAAAAAGTTCCTTATTCTGTTATTATATGGTCGACCCATTGTAATTTCAGCTTAACGATCCGTCGGCAATTCTTTGTAATTTCTAAGCCTATCGGGCAGAGACCCCGCGCATAGCCATCTACATGGCTCGCTGAACGACGAGCGGCTCTTGCGGCTAGTAGTGAAATACCACGTCTCTGATCCATATGTCATCCCTGACGATACGCGATGGTTGAACCATCTTGTTAACAAGATTTGAGATACGTGACGAGAAAACGCGATGAATAGCGGTAAAGTCTAATTTTTATTTTTCATTGACAGCTTTGTATAATAATGTATTCACTTTTATGTAGAAGCAGAACCAAAATCCAAAACTGTTAAGAAAATATCTTAGTTACGTCTATGAAGTTAAGTTACATATTTTTAAGGGAGTGTCCGTTCAGGCTTAAAACTTTAGGTATATTTAAAATATGACACATTTCGTATTCTTAACGTTACCATTACATCCTATTGAAGTCCACTACTGAAAAATGACCTTCCCTATGGATTGACTTTAGTTATAAAGGAATATTTGCTATAGTTGCCACGCTTGGCAGGCAGGTTGGCAACCACAGTTTTTATATTTAGTCGTTATTACAAAGACCCTGGTGCACATCTCCTCATTTATTTCCCTCTGTTGCCTTTCACAACACCCACGTGATGATATGAGGTAGCGGATATTCTTACACAGCCACTACACGGTAACATAATTTCGAAGGACGCTAATGAACAAATTCATAAGCCTCATGTTCACAATTATCACTTACGTAGCAGCCCACAAGTAAACTGTTGATTTGCTCTTGTAGCCATTGGTAGTATAAACAGTATTGTCTTGCAAAAGCAACATAATTTGTCAAATTTAACCGTCTTTATACTTTAATGACTTTCCATTATTTAAAGTCGATTATTTGCTTGGCGGTGTGCGACTAGGTGATGTCGTGGTGAAGGAGGATCCTACTGCGAGCTCGTTTCTCCTGAACTTTTTCCAAGACAAACAATTGTTAGTGTACCACTCTGTAGTAACTGTTTTTCGATCCTCTAAAACAATTGTTGCGTAATGATCTGTCCTTCCGAAGATCGAGGTCACCGTCTTTTGTCCCACGCTTCGATCTCTCTTCACTTTAGTTGGCAACTCCTCGGAAAGAAACACCCAGACAGTCTCTTAGTTTGAGGATCATAACAATAAATCCAGCTCTCGTCACCCGTAATTATGTCGAACACAGCATTTGAGTTACCTCCGTTAAATCTTTGAACCATTTTACGATACTAATCAACAAGACGGAGTTTTTGGGCCCCGTTAAATTATGAGGTATCCACCGGGCACAAAGCTTTCTGAAGGATTTTGTGCACTTGACTCATACCGATGCCTAATCTGTTGATAAATCACTCTTTTGTCAGTAACTATCATACGCTGATGTTATTTTCAGTCGTTGCCGTAGAAGGCGTCCCTCATTCAGATCATCGGGAGATTAGTGCGACCACGTTTGAACTCATTAAACCAGTTGTAAACAGTGGCACTAGATGAGGCTTCATCGTGCAAGGACAATCGAAGTCTATCGTAACTTTCTTGTTGACTTATATGACATTGAAAGTCATAAAAAATCATGCTGATGTGACACAGACAATTTTCAATTTGCCGCAAAATCGTAAACAAATGACAAATTAATAAAATACATGCACTTACAATAATATTATCAAAGAGTTCCATTTTCAGAATTTGAACTTATTTTTTTACTATATTATTTACAAACCCTCGTACATTAATATGAAAATAAAAAAAATATCCAGACTCTAGTGTTCACTGGCTTAAAATATTTCTATCGAAAATGCGAACATTTTCAAGGATGTGTGCGAAGTATACTGTCACGGTTACCAAGACAAATCACCAACTATGTTTTACCGAGTGTAATGTTGTATATCACAGATATATTACTAGTACATGTAGCGTACTACCCTATCGATGTAGGTATTTTATTGGAAATATTTACTGGTTATTTGAAAATTATTACATTGTTATTTTTATTTTTGAGTACTTAATACATTATTATATTTAATTAAAAGTCTATAGTTTCTGAATTAGCGCTCAGAAGAGTTAACGGAATTTCCAGTTTTGGAGTATATGAGAGTTGGGATCATCATATTCTCATGAGTTTCTTTAACTCCGCTTATCTTCCTTGGCTATTAAAATGGATATGGAAGATTAGCATGGAAGATAAAATTATAAAAAGAGAAACTGTTGACAGGCTGGTGAGAACAAATGAATCAGTTATTTTTTAATTATTTCGATCGGCTACTTAAATTATAAGAACCACTTAATATTAATCTAAGTACTTTACCGGTTCCATGTGCTGTAAAGTATTATATATTAATATAGAAATAATACTGTATATCAACTTATTTAATCAGTATTTTTGTAATACGTAACAATAGTTACTAAAGTTTTAAACTTAAACAAAAAATTATCTCAATAATTAAGCTTTATGTAAATAGCATTTATTTTTTAATATGAACATTATGATTTTTATGGGAATGAAATTATTATTGCGGATAACATGGCAACACGTGAAGTGCACTTTAAATTACCTGCAAAATTATACTTGTCAAGCATTTATGAGGCGAGGCGATTATGAGTACTACATCCAACTTTTTAGAAGTCTGCGTTCATATTTATTTAAAATCAGAATTGACGAACGAACTTTCAGTCCACATGACGGCAAGTGGCTATGGCAATACACTGAAACCTGCAGCCTACTTTAAACAAATATAGGGCAAGATACGTTGTCACTTCTGAGGACTAAAATAGAATACCTCACAGCCTGTGAGTATATTTGCTTTCTATATCCTTCAGATCAGAACACCATTGTGCAAGCACTGCTACTTAGCGACATAAATAGATGAACTGACACTTGATAGTGACGTTTCCACTTCACAGGAAATGGAAATGGTTTGTCTTGCCCATAGCAGGCTTTTGCTCATGCAATATTCATTTCGCTTAATAATTTTCTAACACATTAACACCAAGAATCAAAAAAAAATGTACTTATTTAGTCGCAAATAACGAATTGGAATCGTTTCACCTTTCAGAAATAAACGTATTCTATAGTTTAAGAAAACAGTCAGATATGTTAATCAGACAAATAATTTTATTCGTTAGATATTTACTATATATTTTATTTAAGGACTGAGAAACCGGACATCAGTTATGTATAGACTAGAATAAACAAAATAAGTTTAAACGAGAGACATTCATAATGACGGTGCTTGTTAATAACCTGGATAAGGGGCAAAATATTAGGCTTAAATGCCATTAACTACACTCGTTACTCTCTGAGGTGTAACTTTTAATTCTAATTCTAAACTTTCTACAAAACACAAAGATATTAATTTTAGTACGAGTTTACATGTCAAAAAATATTAATCGTAATCATGATATCCCAATAGTTAAAATATAATATAAAATATAAAAGATATCAAATAGGTATATTAAAATGATGGTAATACAGGAAAAATATTGCCCTTCTTTCGATTTATTGAATGAGTGCAGCAAAATATATTTATTTTTATTTCATATATGCCGGCTTTTTTATGTCGTTATCATTCGTATTTAATGCATTAAAATCGAAATTTCTGATAAAAGAAAATATCTCCCACGCAAGGTGTGTAGGTCGAGGAGCGGCTAAGGCTCCAGTTGGTAGTATGAAGTTTGTTCTATAAAAACAGTCAATCGAAAATTTCAGAATTCAGTTTTTACGTAAAAAAGCAGCATTAAGTTGCGCTATTTTACACTAGGTATTCTGTGAGGTGTGGATCTTCCACGGTCGAGCCCAACCGTAATATAGCTTCCACGTGGCTCTGTCACGTATGAGAATTCCTCCATATGAATTGTTGAATTAAGTCTATTGATAAAAAGAAGAAAAGTCTTCGTTGCACGAGTTCCATTTACAAATACAATAATTCTGATACCTATCAGAATTATTTGGTGAATACAATACAATAGGTTTTAGGAAGCCCTGTTTGTTTGTTAAAACGACGTGCAAAACAAGTTGACCTTAAATAGTTAGCAATATTAGTGTAGGTGATTCAGATAGTTTTCAAGCAAAGATTGTTGTGCGTGTACTTAAGTCCGAACTAAAGCATTAATGGAGACCATTAAATTAAATTATCTGCGGTAAAGTTGAGGCACGCGTTTGTACAATAGTGAATTATAAAAGAGAGGACGATCTGATGCTTGGATTTTACTCTCCTTAATTAAGCAAGAAGAAATCATCTACGCTACTGATATTAACAAAGTGGTTTCTGTGAAGATTCCTACCGTTCAAACGTATCTACTAACATTTTATAATATAATATACGTGACGACCAGACATCGAGAGACCTTGCGGTGTATGTTCTATATCTATGAGAGTTGGAAAGTGTGGAAAAGATTATCCAAAACGATTTAAGGAATTATAACATTTAAATCATTAAATTGTTATTCAAAATACAGAAGGCGTATAATATTATTCATTAATGTTGAAGTTAGCAGGAGTTTCCTCGACAACAACTATTTTGTACCATTATGTCAATATTTATTTTCCAAATTTAATTGCCATTTGTATTTTGACGTATTCACTACAGTCAAAAACTTTCAATTACGATTTCTTAGGATAACGCGACCACTACACATTTAAATAAAACTAGTTTTTACAGATTATATACGTATAAACTTATTTTATATTCCTGACGTTTCGAGCACTTTACAGTACCAATGGTTATAGGGTGGTCATGGATGTAGTGTTCGACATTCCAATGTCATAGTTAACCGGTAGCCGGTGTGGTAAGATGCTCGAAATGTCGGGAACATAAAATAAGTTAATATACGCGATACAATAAACAAGCTGGTTTTATTTAAATGCCTTCAATTATCTTTATAAATGTGTGTCTATAGGCTATGAATAGCGTTCAGAAAGAGAAATGAATCAGGTCAAATTAATAAATTATTTTTATATGACCGTTATACAGGGTTACTGAGAACTCGACAACTTCCTGGCGGAGCGTGATAATGCTACAAATTTGACCCTCCATATGTATGGCCGAAAATGAACAGGTTTTGAGACATACGGATTTTAAAGATTTTTCAATAATACACATAATTTTGTATTAAATTTTAAGTAAAAATAAAATCTTTTTTATGCTTTCTTTTAAGATCATTTTTTTTGAAGCTTTAACCAAGCGAATACAATCATATTATTTTTGTATTTTGCATATTGAACCCCCGCTTAATGGCATACCTAGTACAGAATGGATCTCGCGCTCAAAATGGATGTCAGTGTCTTGTATATGGTGGGTAGACACGTGATGGGGTGGTATTTGCTCGGGTCTGACATCTTGTTCTTTAAAAGCCAAGTGAGTGATCTCAGTAGGGAAGAGGCTCGGGTGTAACTTTTGGTCGAGATGCTATTAAAACTGTCGGGCGAGCACAGCTTGACACACCACGTGGTAGTAGAGATGCAGCCCGTCTAGTCTCGGACAGACAGCCTCAGCTACGTGTCCTCTATTCTGACTATTCTTTGAAGACCGTGACCGAAAGACGGACAACGGCTAGGAACAACGTTTCATTGACGTGAGTGAGGTAGTCTCATAACACCCTTTGCGGCTAGGTGACGCCTTACACCAACATCACCTCTGCAGGAGTGGGGGTCTGACAGGTGATGGCGCTTACGGAGGGCTTTTAATGGCAAGTTTGACTATTATTTCGACGCAGGCCTAAGCCGTGTGACGTACATTCAATGTGGCTGGGTTTGACATTATCCTGTATGGCGCTCACACGCATTGACATGCACAACTTCGGTTGATGTTTGTGCTCACGCACTACCAAGAAGCCAAACCCTCTTTTATTGGTTCGCCAATTATTTTGCTGTGGAATACGGTCCAGTATCCAGCTTCTCGTCTCTTTTCAGGAAAAGCATGTTGGTTGGTTGGCGCTCATCGTTCACAGCGTTCAAAAGATCCTTCAGAAAAATCAATATATTTTGTTAGCCTGGTCACGTAATTTATATAATATAATTTAATATATCTTAATTTTATATAATATAAATAAATAACCATGTATTTATATAAAAGGGGGTGGGGTGGGAAGCATAACAATTAACAGAACTTTGAATACGTAATTTGTATATGATTTTGATAATATTTTAAAAATAATTTTATAAAATTTAAATAATTATCGAGAGAGTTTTAAAACGATAGTGCCAAATGGAAGTCCGTTGTCTCTGCCTACCCCTCTGGGTGACAAGCGTGAGTGTTTATATATGTATGTGTGTTTTAATAATTATACCAATTATTTAGTAATTTTTAAAAATGTTTTGTCAACTTGGCGTGATTAATTATGATGAATATTACCATTATACTATCATATGTTATATAACATTTGCATTAAAATGCCAGTAGGTCTAGTTATTATCGATAAAATCGTTTGGCTTAATTATAATTATTAAAATGTTGAATACAGTTTCCATTGAAGCGTTTCAAATAATATTATCAGAGTTTATCCAGTTATCATCGTAGGCAGTGATTTTAATTATTCGTAAAACAAATGTATTGCCGATGGGAAAATGATCTATACAGGTGTTTATGTATTTTCTGTGACAAAATCTGTAGCAAGGAGATCTGTAGTATTGCTTACTAGAGTATATGAGAATTTTAAAGGAGAGTAAGCACAAATGCCGTCAATATCGTGAAATCGAGATGTGTTCGGAAATATTATATTGCCTTAAGCCAGAGCCCACTACTCTGATTAGTTTAACTATGCCTGACATTGAGCATTCTCTAGTATAAGTAAATTGGCTCATGTTAACGATAATTGCATCTTGCCATCACGTGTTAAATACCCTATCAGATTTTTCACTCGGTAGGCAGGCATGCCGGTCTTCGTATAACGTAAGCGGACTATTGTAGATAGCTTTTCCGCAATTTAAACATTCGTATCTGAATCAAATCAGATACAAAATTTAAGCTTACTTTTCTGCCACGTGCTTACAATTTTATTTTAAATTTCTTTAACACATGATAGAATTGGCAACATGTTATTATTTTCGGGAAATTCCTATAGTATAATTTACGGCGATACATTTACATAAATTCATTTCATTTATCCTTTCATTAGTATACGTATCACGTTTTACATTCGTAAGCGGATTTTGAATCACATAATAAATAATTTAAATGAATTTGCTTTTAAATCGAATGAAATTATGTCAAATTTAGCTGCTAGCTAAGATGCGGACAAGAGTTAATATTATATATTTTAAGACAACATTAATGTATTTTTACATGGTATATTAAAATAATTCGAAAATGCAGTAAAATAGTTTAAGGGCGTACTCTTCGAATTTACTATATATTACTTCAAGCCTTTTTCATATTTACGTGAAAACTATGGGTAGAGTAAAACTAGTTTTATGGATTTTATTAGGTAGAATTTTAACTTTTTTCCATATTATAATTTCGACCCATTAATAATTATATTCTATATAACTAGTTAATAAAATATATTATTGTATTTTATTAACTTATCATTATTTTACGATTTGGCGGAAAATCGAAAATTTTCTGTCACGTCAGCATGAATTTAATGCAATAATTTTCGTACAATGACTTTTTATGACTTTTGATGTCATTTAAGTCAACAAGAAAGTTATGGCAGACTTCGATTGGTCTTTCACGATGAAGCCCCATCTCGTGCCACTGTTTTCAAGAGAGGTCGAAGCGTGGGTAAAAGATAGTGGCTTCGTTCTTCGGAAGGACAGGTCATTACGCAACAATTGTTTCAGATGATCAAAAAACAGGTACTGCAGAGTGGTACACTAACAATTGTTTGCCACTTGTCTTGGACAAAGTTTGGGAGAAACGACCTCACAGTAGGATCCTCCTTCACCGCGACGACGCCTCGTTGCACACCACCAAGCAAACAATCGACTACTTGGCGACGTCAGACGTGGAATTACTGGGTCACCCGCCCTATAGCCCCGACATTGCATCTTGCGATTTTTATTTATTTCCAAAAATAAAAGAAAAACTTCAAGGAAAACTTCAAGGAAAAAAAATGCCATCGAAGAGACCCCTAAGAACGAGTGGGCAAAGTGCTTTTCTCAGTGGTTCCATCGAATGCAGCGATGTATTGATGTAAATGGACACTATTTTGAAAAGATATAATAAAACTAATAACTGGCTAGTTTGTTTAGTTTTTGACTTTCTTAGAACTTTCAGTGTCACCCTCGTATAAGCATTTAGAGGACAAAGTCTTACACGAAAGTGTAAAAATTAAATAAAGTGTAGTATAGGAGTGACAGGTAAGTACAAAATTAAATTCATTAGCTATAAGTGGGTAAGAATTCTATCTTCAGAGTAATACGAAATTATACTACGTAATTATTAATAGGTCTTAGCTTCATCAGATTTGTTATAGATTAATGATTTTGTAATTAATGTCCTGTCAGAGCGTATATTTTTTACTTTTCTTCAGTGACCTTAATTATAGAAATACATCCACTTGGAAATAAAGACAGTTCAGTAGGCATTCAAATTTTACTTCATAAATTTTGTACAAAAATCTATATTATATTAAATTGTGAAGTAATTGTGAGATTTAACCTAGTTAAATTTTATATGAAGAAGGAGTTTAAAAAGCTCAATTTAATATTCGGCCTCCTCCTCTCGTTTCCCCTAGACGCACTACTCAAGAATGGTGCGCCACCAATCGCCAAGAAAAATAAGAAGCAAGATGGCCGCGTACGCGTAAACCGTGTTCGTTACCGTTCCTTTAAAAATACTCAATAAATAAAGTTGTAAGACTATCGTGCAATCTCTCGTGTCCATATACATTCGAAGTGCAGTGTGGTGTCTGTGTATACACTAGAACTTCAACATGAATACTTAGACTTCACCATAACCACGTGCTCCAGTCTTGTGAGTATCCTTGACTTATCTACCCAATTCTAAAGCTATTTTCGTATACTAACCGGTTGGGATCATCCGGTTAGCCATCCCTTGATCTGGTTGTTCTCTGGTTCCCAAAAGCACACACGAAATACTATGCAAAACATTCAAGCCTTAACAAATATAATGTGTATTATAAATCATAAAGCACCACAGGCCGCCAATGTAGGGGATGAGATTAGCCATAGGCAAGCGTTCTCCTGTGCCACGACACAGTGGTCCTTTGCGTACATTAAAACTGGTTGCAACCACATTGCTCACTAAACTAAATTTAGTTGCGCGACTGAATCGACGTCCTACAGTACGAAATCTAACCAACTGCAAAGAGGTGTAAGACAGGGTGACTTTATATTCCCGAAATTTTCAACGCTACATTGGAAGACGTTTCCAAGCTACTGGACTGGAAAGGATACGGTATTAACATCAATGGCAAGTAAATCACTCACGTTTGATTTGCCGACGATATAGTCCTTATGGCAGAATTACTGGAAGACCTAAGCACTACGCGCAATAACTTCAATTATGTCTCCCAACGGATTGGTCTCAAGATGAATGAAGTGAGGGTCGAAGTTGTTGACGAGTATGTTTACCTAGAGCAAATAGTCTGACTAGGTAGGTCTAACTTCGACTGAGAGGTCAATTGACGGATTCAACTCGGCTGAGCAGCGTTTGGGAAATTAAGATACATCTGCTTGTCAGGTAGACCGGAAAACTAAATTGTACAACGATACGATACGATGTAACGTAATTGATAATGCAAGCCTAATACTGCTCTTCTACTGCACAAGCACAGTGAAAAACGAGTACACAGTCCACCTGATGGTAAGTGGATGCAGTAGTCTATTAACATCGACATTCATCCCCGATTAAGAATCAAAGGCAGATACATCGTCATTCATGAGGACTAGGATGGAATGCATCCTTTTATATAAAAAAAATAAATAAAACTAGTGATCCCAAACTCTTACTTTATATTATTTCAATTTAATATAGTTGTTCACTTTTAGACAGTAGATATCTTTTTTTTCTTGTTTAGTTCTTAGCGATTCTGTTTGACAAAGGTACAGCCAACTTTAAATTGTTTTTCATAAAACAAAACAAAAGGCTTGAATAAAAATGTAGACAATATCTTACCGTAACCATACTATGTAGGTTACTTATATGTAGTAAACTTGTGTTGGAACCACGCTGCAGATATATTATGGTTGTGGCACAAATGGATAGGCTCGACCGGGGTGGAACAACGATCTTATAGAATACCAGCGTAAAATAGCAGCTTAGTGCTGTTATGTTTCCTAAGGTGAGTGTAGAGAACCGAATACCCTTTTTACTTGAAACGAGCCATTCCATCTTAGACCTCAGAGGTGAAAATCTACATTTTGATTCTTAATTGAAGACAAATGTAGACGTCTATGATCACAGCGTCCACTTACTGTCGGGTGGACCGTGTGCTCGTTTTTCAACCATATTCTATAAAAAAGTAAAGCATATAATAGATATTTATCCATTTTATAAAAAAGAAGCCGCCTAGTATAATGAATCATGTATCAAAAATGTACTAGAATATGGTATGCCATCAAAACATAACTTGTAAAAAAACCAAGACTCGCAACTCAGTTCTTCTACCATAAAAAGTTGTGAGTACCATATCCAAGCCGGTTAATTTATTCAGTCCCTACTTAATGGGTCCTTCTGTCTTAAGTTATTACGTAATTAACTAACCTAATAACATCTTACAATGACCATATCAATATTAAAAATCTTTTACGTTTTAAATAATTAGATCGACTTGGCCATTGCATGAAAACACAATGTATCTCACAAGTAATACATATTATCCACTCGAATGGAGATATAACAAGTATACTATATATATAATATATACTTACTTAGAAATATATATATATATATATATATATATGTGTTACAAATAGTTTGCTATCACTCGACGCCATATTATGGCGTTTGGACAGCCGAGGGTTTAACTTAAATTAGATTATTTAGTAACACAGGTAACACAAACACGCATAAAAAATTTCATCAAAATCAGTTGATCCACTTTCGAGTTTTAGCGATACTAAAGGTGCGGTTACACGAGGGCAATAATTGCTCGGCGACACGAATGGACCGATCTGGAGCAATTTCAAAGCAATGGAGCAAATTGCGGCAATTATTTCGGCGATATTGCTTCTAATTGCTCCAGATATTTCATATCGCTCAGTGTCGCAGATACGAATTGACGAATATCCAATGGGCTTGGAAATTCCTAGCAATTTTTGTGTATATCTCATTCGCACTTGTTTGTTTTGCGGCTTGCCGTCTTGCGCTTCCGCGGGGAGAGCGAGAGGTCGGGTCTGTTCGTGACATTCTAGTAAAGTTTTTGAATAATATATCATCTAATTCTTTACACAATGAAAATTGCAGCCTCTTTGCCAAAAACGATCGCACCCAGATACGTCCATTCCTTTTCTTTCTTTTTTGTTTTTGATTAATAATAAAAAAAGCGCTACAAGACCCTGCGCAGCAAGAACAATGTCGTCCATAGCGAGCGAAACCTGAAATGCTCGTGTAGGACAGTATTGCCTAGTTGATGAAGTTGCGCCATATCGCTCAATATTGTATTGCGCAGTATTGATGCTTGTTGCCGTTGCCGTAAATTGCTTGAAGTAGTCGTGACGTCATAGTTGACGAGTATTGACTGGAATTGAGCAATTTTAGTTGCCCGTGTAAGCGCACCTTAACGGACTGCATTTGATTTTCATATAATATGGAGATTTCATTAGCAATCTTTAGTTATATTTAAGATAACCTAATATATTACAAAATTTGACTTGCAATATCTATCACCGCATGATGTTATGTTTTGTTCAAACGATAGTTAAATATAAGTCATACTTACATCAAAGTGATCTTCACAGAGTTATAGTCCAGTTTTTGTAGACAATGTCTTCGGGTCTCTTCTTGCCAGTGTCAACCAAATATTTCTCATATTTATATCAGTTAGTAATTGAATCCATAACTTCCCCGGCGTTCTTGCGATTGTATTTTCGCGTTCAAGTAAACCATACCAATGATAAAGTTGATAACTAATTATAGTACATAAAGTTCCAGATAATTTTTATATTATCAATTAAAAGCAAGTGTTTGATAGCTGTCCCAACTAATTGTAAGTTATAATAAGTATTTCAGCTGGAATCCTCCCCAACGATATCCTAACTTTTATTATATCAAGATATAGTGAAGAATTAGAGACAATTATTAACTTTAGATTTTTTTTGACTTTTGGGGGATTCTAGCTTGAATTCAAGCTAGCAGGCATTCCTAGAAAACAGCAATATTGTTTGCATCTGAGATGTAATTTCTATTGTAGGATTTAGTATAACTAATTGATATTGCTCCAATGGAACCGGAGTGTCTTTGACAAGATTTGTGCTTCAAGATTATATATATATCATGGAATATCTTCAGAACGCCTTTATCTTTGGAAGTGTAATATGTATTAAGATTTAGTGACTGATGAGTGACTGTTAATTAAAAAAATCAATTTGATTTATCTGGTAGAACTTAGTGAATATGTTATTTAAAATAATAGGCTTACATAATTTTGTTGATGAAAAATTGTAAAATTAAACTGCTTATGACTGTAAATAAAAAGCAAAATAAAACAATCACGTAGCATCCATTTCGTATTAAAAGTTGTATTATATTATCACATAGTAGCACGCGATTCTACAAAATGAGTCTTGGATTGGTGTAAATTAATATATGGTCCTAGACTAAGTTTGCTAACTATTAGAATTAACTTACCTTTTAATGATAATACAAACTATTAATCATACCATTAAAGCTAGCAGTAAGTTATAAAAGTAGCTAGACTTATAAGAGTTTGTATTTATAAGAGAGGTTGTCCAAATGTATAATAT
Source organism: Parnassius apollo (assembly GCA_907164705.1). Taxonomy (NCBI): domain Eukaryota; kingdom Metazoa; phylum Arthropoda; class Insecta; order Lepidoptera; family Papilionidae; genus Parnassius; species Parnassius apollo. The sequence goes on from CAJQZP010001706.1 coordinate 1,491,967, forward strand.
ATTAATGCATTATTTATTTATTTATTTATGTTTTCATGCACAAAGTAGTATATATGGCGGACTTAATGCCATAGGGCATTCTCTCCCAGTCAACCATTAGACTAAACAGAGATAGATATTATGGAGGCGGTGCCGCAATAAGCAAATAGAGAGGATAAAAAATAATAATAAACAATACATATATACAATATACATACATACACTATATATATATATATATATATATATATATATATATATATATATATATATATATAATAGGTTCGTATAAATATTATCTCTACGTCAATACAAATATGAAATATATACGAAAAAAAGAGCTGAGTTAATTCAAACTAATAAAATAATTAAGTGAATAATTGAGTGACAGGTGACAACTGTCGTATATTTTAACCAAATATTTTAATTAAAATATATTTATATTTTATTCCTGAAATTCCGAAAAATTATGTTTTATGTAAATAATATATTTCAATATTAATGAATTTGTGATAATATATTTACAAGTTCGTTTGCCTGAAGTGATGACACGAAATAACGATGGCCGAATACACCAAGAATATATTTTATTTTGCAACATTAATGCCAGGGAGAACTTTAAAGAAATATTAAATGAGAAAATAGAACAACGTCAAAATAACAAAATCAATGCTCACTACCCTTCTAAAAAAACAACGAATGCCGCGTTTTTATTGAGATGCTTGAAAATTTTATTGAGGTTGTCACCAAAAGAAGCTTTGAAACCATCAACTGTAAGCGGTTATAGTTGTAGGTCACTTCAAGATGCAACGCCTGGTGATTCATCGTACACAATATTAATATTAGATTGCTTTAAGGCGGTAAACAAAGCTCGAGAACTAGGTTTTTCTTTTAATTTTCAAGATTTTGATTTATACTAAATTATAGACTTTTGAGTGCTGTAGATATATTTTTACATTTTTAATTTTTTACATTTTCTATGAATATTATCGCTCCAATACCTTCACAGCCGGATTTCCTATGATATCAAAATTGTACCGACGGTAGGCTGTTTAAAGGTAAAAAGGGATTAAATATAAACATTAAACGATGCCATAGTAAAAATATTTCGGCTTCACAGCCTACCGTAGAAATTCATGACTCTTCTGATAATATACCTAATGACACAAATGCTTCACTTTTTTCGAAACAATTATACAATTTGTATAATAACGTACCAGTGGTTAAAAGAATTCCCAGAGGCGCAAGGATGCATCTTGCTAAAGCATTATCATTAATTATTCAAAATTGTCTAACGAATTGTGAAAAAAGTTGGCAAAAATTATTTACATTCGTTATTCCCACTTTCATTTTAGTAAAACAATTAATAAATCAATTACGTCTCAAATAAAAGAAAATTCTTTTCAAAATTTGAATTACCCGATTAATACTCATTTCTCTCGACCTTATCCTAAATTTGATTTAAAAAAAGTAATCAAAAGTAATGGACGGCGACTTTAAAAATGCATCCCGTATTTTATTCTCAGATGACATTCTCGCTCCTCGTAATGTTGAAACTCTTGAAGGCCTTCGTCAGAAACATCCTTCGGTCAATCCTTCCCAGAATTTACCGCTGCCTCCCAATACTTCTATGCAACCATTACAAGTTTCCGAAAAAGACACTTTAGACGCAATATTGTCATTTTCGAATGGCTCTGCCGGCGGCATTGACGGGATTACGCCTCAGCATCTCAAAGACCTTGTAAGCGTATCTGCCGGTGACGCCGGTAGGGTATTTCTTAATAACATAACAAAATTATGTAATTTTATGCTTTCTGGTAATGTCAATCCCAATTTCATTCCCTTCTTATATGGGGCAAGATTGTGTGCCTTCAAAAAAAAAGATAACGGTATCCATCCTATTGCTGTTGGTTCTACATTTCGACGCTTAACTTCAAAATTAGCTTGCAGGCACATAATCTCAAACCTTAAGACAAAGTTTCAACCTACTCAACTAGGCTTTGGGACCAAAGGTGGCTGTGAGGCGGCGGTACATTCGGTGCGTACTTTCTTAACTAATTCCAATGCAGATGTTCATCTGAAGGTTGATCTTAGAAATGCTTTTAACTCTATTGATAGGCTAACCCTGCTGAAAGAAGTGGCTAACAATACCCCCGAAATATATCATTACGTTTGGCAATGTTACAGTCAAAATTCAAACTTGTTTTATCAAAACGATATTATTGAGTCTGCTGTCGGTGTTCAGCAGGATGATCCATTAGGTCCAGTTCTTTTCAGTTTGGGAATTCAACCTATTATTTCAAATTTAAAATCCAAGCTGAATGTCTGGTATCTGGACGACGCGACGGTACACTGGGAGGTAAAGCAGATGACGTCCTCAATGACCTTACTCATATTTTTCAAAATTTTAAAAATATTGGTCTTGAACCAAATACAAATAAATGTGAAATATTTATTTCTAATAATTTATCTAATTCTAACAGAGATACCTTAAAACAAAATTTCAATCAGATTTCTCCAGGAATAAAAACTGTCAATTCGGAATCGCTTTACCTACTTGGTGCTCCGTTGTTTTTCGATAGTATTAAACCTGTTTTAAAAACAAAATTTGATCAATTTTTAAATCACGTTGATAAATTATATATTTTAAACCCCCATATAGCCCTTACCATTTTAAAGTATTGTCTCCTTGTACCTAAATTTACATACTTGCTACGCTCAAGTCCAGTCTGGAAATGTTCGAATATTTTAAAAGATATTGATAGTAATCTTAAAATTGCTTTAGAAAACATTCTAAATTTGAGATTAAATACAACAGCCTGGAATCACGCCACTTTACCCATAAATTTGGTGGAATTGGTGTAAGAAATATTTCTAGCGTCGCATGTAACGTTGCACGTACATGTATGCATAATTATAATTAAACGGTTTATTAAAATTAAATAAACATTTAATAAACTAAATAAAAATAAAATAAAAGTTATTAACAAAAATAATTCTATAATTAACTTAGTTATCCTATTAATAAAACAAATCAGTAAACTAAAAGAACGAATTAAATAATAAATCAAATATTAAAATATTGTATTTCGAACAAACACTCTGACGCTTCGTTACTCTATGCGCTTTGCAACTCTCGCGTCAGAGTTTTACCCGGCCGGTATCATTCCACGGCGTCGCGCTCCCGGTCATTCTCCGCCCGAGCGCCCTGGGAGGCGCACACTACCACTGCAGCCGCGTTCACAAGCTCTGCTTTGTGTCCTCGTACGCGCTTGCAAATTTTAATCCCATTTTGGAAAAAGTTTAAAATAATATAATAATTCCGGCACTGTGGCCGTATAGTTTTTTCGTTAATTCTCGTTACCGAGACCTCCGTATCGTCTTGCACCCCGTAAGGGTAAGTGTTGAAACGTTACCTAGTTTTAAGTAGTGAAAGTGTTTTATAGGTAGTGTAATTTGATCATGCCAGGCTGTTTGCTTTTAGCTATTTAATTGCCACGTTATTAGTGTTATTTGCATGTAAGTAATGTATGTAGCCGCTGTGTGCGTTGGCAAAAGTACCGTTACAAAATGGCGTCTCATACATTTCGCACCGCGATCAAATATCGCAAGTCACCATCATGTTTCAACCAATGCACAGCCTAAATTAGTTATCCTGGTACATTTAAACAGTATTTTACACTTGCCGTAATTTTAATTCATGTGTATTTTAATTTGCGCCTCACCGCTATGACGCTTGCCTTCCATTCCGCCTTGTAACTCCGTTCTGATTATGAACACCCGCCAGCTACTCTCTGTGCTCCCATCTACTGCTAGCCTGCGATATACCGGGGGTTCATAATCGGCGGCGTTTTACATATTACCTGGACCTAAATGTGGACGACGTTGTTTCCAGGGTGCAATTTTACGACTACAACCGTGGCGGTCGTCCTTCTTAAGAGGGCCTAGGCCTCCCCTCGACGCCGCCACCGCCACAGCCAGCTGCCCACGGCGCTCCCCGTGAACAGTCCAACCCCCCGGCCCTGCTCGACCACCTCGCGGCCACATAGGGGAGTACCTGACCCTGCCAGTGAAGCCAGACGGGCATTTTTTTTTAAATTATCGGAACCACGCCCACGACCTTTTCTTTTACCAATATATAATTTTTTTTTTATGACTGGTTGTTGCCTTATTTTAAATACCACCCGCCACACTGGCGCCCATAAACGTGGTAAAAAAGGTCTGGTTTCACTGCGTAGGAGTAGTTGGTGTTTGTGTCGTTTTGTGTTTGTGAAACGTTTTTGTTTTTTTTGTTTTTTGGTTGCAGCAACTAATGTGTACGAATTTCATTATTGTGTTTGTTTTAGGAATTTTATTGAATTTCAATTGATTTATTTATTTACTTGTATTATTTGAGAGATCATAAACTTTAATCCCTAACTAAGAAATTGTTTAGTTTCGAATAACTTTTCGTAATCACTCTATGCCGTGCACTACCCTATGTTGTTTACGTTCTATCATTGTACAGAGTAGTTAGCGTGCAGAGTGGTCACTGTGTAATCTGTGATAGAGTAAATTTAATATTGTTCCGAGGTATTACTATTCTATTCTGCAGTAGGTTTTTTTTCTCGTGGTTTTTTTTCTGTGATATTATTATTACTGAAATTTTATGAATTGTAACTATTCCCTATTGTTGCTGCAGAACTCTAGTTCAGTTGAGTCACGCATGCGTTGGTAGTATTTTAAATTATTCAATCAATTGTTTTTTTTTTATTTTAATTCTTAGGCATATTATTATTATCTTGTTGTTGTTTTATTTAATTGTTCGAGTACACATTAGTTGCGTATTTTAATTTTTTGTTGCGCTGCTTCTTTTATTTTGGTGGCAGTTGCTTTATTCTTTTTACTGCTTCTTTTATACGCCAATCGTTTTAGTCAACCAGAACGTTCTTAGTACCTGATATTATAATTGTAACGGAACGGAGTAGATTAAGTCAGTAACGACTCAACACTTACCTCTTTGCGGTTATACGCGTGTTATAATGGCGCACTCGGTTAAATTCCTATCGTTGCAAAAGTCGGAGTTAGAATACGAAGTTGCCATTAGAGGTGCCACCCCGGCTGACACAGTCAGAGAGTTACGCGAGCAGATTGCTAAATTAGGTCCACTCTTTCCTTCGGAGGACATTCTCGAGAGCGTTTTGTCTGTCGGCGATGATTTAAAGGGAGTCAGCGATGCTTTAATTAAGCTAAGAGCATATATCGAGGCGCCTAGCGATGGGAATGCGTTGCTTCGTGCTCGCAACCTCATTAACTACCTCCATCATCGACTCAACGGTATAGTTTGTGATAGCACGACCCAGCAAGGGGTGGTGGATACGTGTGTTTCGGAATACAGGCAACTTTTGGAACGCTATAATGCTATTACTGCTACTGATTCCACCCCTTCTCTGGCATCTAGAGACCCTCAGTCTACTGCTGCTTTACCTCTCAACGTTAACGTAACTTGTGAGCGCGGCGTGGCTAGTGAGTTCACTAAGTTTAAGTTCGACGGCAAATCTTGCGTTCGTGCATTTATCCAGCGCATCAATGAATACAGCCAGTCGAGGAATATACCGGGGGGAAAAACTGCTGTCTTACTGCGCTGAGATTTTTACCGGCGATGCCTTGCATTGGTATCGTGCCATTCGGGACCAGGTATCTAATTGGGACGAGTTAGTTTCCCTTCTTAGAGAAGATTTCGACCAGGCCGATTATGATTACAGACTCTTGTCGGAGATTCGGGCCAGAACTCAGGGCGAGTCTGAAAATATAACTATTTACATTTCTATTATGACTGGGCTATTCTCACGTTTGTCCAAGAGCCTGTCTAACGAAGACAAACTTGAGATCATTTTACATAACATCCGCCCATGCTACGCCAGCACCTTAGCTTCTGTCCCGAAGATCTCAGACCTCGACACCTTGCGTTCGCTCTGTCGTAATTACGAGAACATTCAGGCTCGCCTAGTGGGATTCCACGAACCTCCGAAGGTCTCTTCAGGAACACTGGCGCCAGAGTTTGCTTACGCTGGTCAGTCTGCAAGTAGGTTTAATCAAGGCAGCGGCCAAAGTTTCAATAAAAGACCTTACAATAACTTTTACAATAAAAGCAACAATAATTACAATACAGGTAATAAAACTTATACTAAAAATGATAATTATGTGCATGCGGTGCAACAGCAGTACCAAAAGTCTCCTTATTGTCCTAGGTGTCGTAATAACACCCACAACCTTCGTCAATGCAAAGCAAATAGGGATAGAATATTTTGTTTTGTTTGTGGCCAGGAAGGCGTCAAGTCACCAGACTGCCCGAAGTGTGGCAAGGATAAACCGAGCACTTCAAAAAACTGATAGACCAGCAGTACACTACAGTACTGACAGTACTGAAGTCCTGTCACCCAAGTTTGACCAAGAGGATTGGCAGAGCTGGCTTAACACTGTTAATGTTTTCTTCAATTCTTATAAAGTTGATACAATTCTGCTGGACAAACCATTGCATGATCCTAGACCTTACGCTTGTGTAAAAATCAATGATTTTAAGCTATTTGGCCTCTTAGATTCAGGCTCAGCTGTGTCCATTTTAGGTGATAAAGCTTATAGGAAGCTAGAGGAGCGGGGTTTACAGCTGCATAGGGACAACTTAATTACAGTCACGGCTGCTGGGGGTCAATCTATGACCAGCATTGGCTATATGTTTCTCCCTATAAACTTTGAGAATGAGTACCATATAATTAAGTCATTTGTTGTGCCAGACATCAATATTGATCTCGTGTTGGGGATCGATTTTTGGCGCGAGTTTAACATTTTTCCTAGACATTTCTCAAGCATTACATTTTCTAATGCCGCAGTATTGAATGCTAGCCTTAGTACCGATTCTACCACTTTCATACAAGCGTATGACCACTTAACTGTTTCGGAGAGATCAGTGGCGGATGACATCATTTCTCAATTTAGCGACATTTCCGCCGAACGTCGGGGTTTGGGCGAGACGAGTTTGGTCACTCACCGTATTGATACGGGAGATGCTGAGCCAGTTCGTCAAAGGTACTATAGGTTGTCTCCAGAGAAGCAGCGGATCCTTGCCGAGCAGGTCGACGAGATGCTGGCTCTGGACGTAATTGAGCAGTGCGAAAGTGCTTGGTCATCCCCAGTTCTCATTGTTACGAAGAAAAACGGTCAGCCTCGGTTTTGCCTCGACAGCCGCAAGCTCAGTGCCATCACGAAGCGCGACGCCTATAGTCTACCCTACATTTCCGAGATCTTGGATAATCTTCGCGATGCTCGCTACTTATCTAGTATCGATTTATCCAAAGCCTTTTGGCAGATACCTATAGCACAGGAGGACCGGGACAAGACTGCTTTTTATGTGCCTAATCGCGGTACCTATCGTTTTAAGCGCACTGCTTTTGGTTTAACTAACGCCCCGGCTACACAGCAAAGGTTGGTTGATCTGTTATTTAGGGAATTTGACCTCAAAGTCTTTGCATACCTAGACGACATTATTAACGTCTCAAACGACTTCAATTCCCATGTTTCCCTGTTACTTCGGGTTCTTAATAAGCTGAAACAGGCCAACCTCACTGTAAACCTAGAGAAATGTCAATTCTTCCGCAGTCAGCTCAAATACCTGGGTTACGTCGTTGATAGTAGTGGTTTACGTACCGATCCTGAGAAGGTGGAAGCAATCCTCAATTACCCGACACCTACATGTCGTAAGGACGTTAAGCGCTTACTCGGGACTGCTACTTGGTATCGTCGTTTCGTCCCCAATTTTAGTACCATTGCAGGCCCCTTAAACAAGTTAACTTCGAGTAAGAAGGGTGGACCACCTTTTGCCTGGTCTGCCGAAGCCGATGCTGCCTTCAAGAAACTTAAGGAGTGTTTAGTTTCCGCTCCTGTTCTTTCCTGCCCTGACTACGATAAGCCATTTGAAGTACACACCGATGCCAGCAATTACGGCGTGGGTGCGATGCTGACGCAGACTATAGATGGTAAGGAGCACCCCGTTGCTTATATGAGCAAGTCGTTGTCAGCAGCAGAGAGGAACTACAGTATAACGGAGCGTGAGACATTAGCTGTCGTCATCGCCCTGGAGCACTGGAGGTGCTACTTGGAGAACGGTAGGCCATTCACTGTCTATACTGATCACAGTGCGTTAAAATGGTTTCTGTCTCTCAGGAACCCTACCGGTAGATTAGCTCGCTGGGGTGTAAGATTGTCCTCATTTCATTTAGAATTCAAGCATCGTAAGGGTGTGGACAATGTGATCCCCGATGCCCTCTCTAGAGCTCTTCCCGTCTCGGCGATTAGTACTTCCGGTTCGAACATGGTGACATCGGATTCTTGGTACAAAAATATTTATAATTCTTGCCTTTCTAAGCCGCAAACTTTCCCGAATTTCATTATCAAGGATGGCAAGTTATTCAGGCGTGCCAAGAATAATCACTCACTTTCATCCGAGTTCTTATGGAAGGAGGTTGTACCTTTTGAGCTACGCGAGCAGGTGATCAACGAGAATCATGCGGAACCCACGGCTGGACATCTCGGCGTTTTTAAAACATACCATCGTATTGCCTTGCGCTACTTTTGGCCTGGTATGCACCAGGACGTGGTGAAGTTCGTTGCCTCCTGCGAGAAGTGCTTGACTTACAAGACTCAAAATCACCAAACCTTGGGAGAAATGGGCCGCCCGAAGCAGTGTTCTAGGCCATTTCAAATGATTTCAATTGATTTGATGGGCCCCTTGCCTGTCACTAGGAAGCAGAACACTTATATCTTCGTAGTCACATGCTGCTTCTCGAAATATTGCCTAATTTTCCCATTAAGAAGTGCTACTGCCACTACAGTCACGAAGTTACTGGAAGAGTCTGTTTTCCTCATCCATGGTGTCCCTCAGACCATATTTTTGGACAATGGCAGCCAGTTTATTTCGAAGGTCACTGAGTCACTTTTCCATCGTTATAAGGTCCCTAACGTGTTCTTCACGCCAAAGTACACCCCTCAAATTAATTTGGTAGAACGACATAATCGTTCAATTATCACGTGTATCTCAACTTTCGTGGACAACGATCATCGCAGTTGGGATACATATATTCCGAAGGTTCAGTTCGCCCTCAACAATTCGGTGAGTGAGGCGACTGGTTTCACTCCATCCTTCCTGGTGTTCGGCAGGGAGCTCGTTACATGTGGCTCGCATTATTTAGATAACGATTTAGGCGATGAGGTTTTATTCCTTCCCCGTGACATCTACGCGGAAGATTTGGGTTGTCTTAAGGAAGTTTTCTATACTGTAAAGGCCAAATTGTGGCATGCTCATGCTAAAAACTCAACCCACTATAACCTTCGGCGCAAGCCTATGGAATTTAACATTGGTGACACTGTAATGAAACGCGCATATGTTTTAAGTGATAAGGATAAGTTCTTTAGCAAAAAAACTTGCGCCAAAATTTATTAAATGTCGCGTCATCGGTAAAAAGTCACCCCTAGTTTACATCCTGGCTGACATGTCTGGGAAAGATATTGGCACCTGGCACATCAAGGATTTGAAATTAACAGGACACAATACTTAGTCATATACGTATACACTTTTTTTTTAAAGTGTGTACTTCCCCCGTGTGGTGTCGGGTTAGAATAGCACCACCCCATTTCTTCCTGTGGGTGTCGTAAAAGTCGACTAAGGGATAGGGTAGTAGTGTGTTGTGGGAGATGGGCTAGCAACCATCACTGCAATATCACAAGATCTCCATGTTACACCTACAAGTACACTTAATTAAGTTGCATGTGTTCTGCTTGTTACTTAGGAATACACTAGCGTTATATTTATATATATACATGGTGCTCGTTTTACCCTGGTCACACTTTTACATCTTTAGCTCTAGGTATTCGTATGGGTCTTCCAGTCTAACCGATGCTGGAACACCTTGCCAAATGACAGGATGCGTCAACTACCCTATTGATGTTCGTTGACGCTGATATAATCGCGTGAAGTATGAGAGATGTTGTATAAAAGGATAATGCGAATACATAACAATTTAGAGCGGATTTTATTAATTAAGAATAATAAAATCCTTATGTAGCGCGCGGGGTACTGTAACGTTGCACGTACATGTATGCATAATTATAATTAAACGGTTTATTAAAATTAAATAAACATTTAATAAACTAAATAAAAATAAAATAAAAGTTATTAACAAAAATAATTCTATAATTAACTTAGTTATCCTATTAATAAAACAAATCAGTAAACTAAAAGAACGAATTAAATAATAAATCAAATATTAAAATATTGTATTTCGAACAAACACTCTGACGCTTCGTTACTCTATGCGCTTTGCAACTCTCGCGTCAGAGTTTTACCCGGCCGGTATCATTCCACGGCGTCGCGCTCCCGGTCATTCTTCGCCCGAGCGCCCTGGGAGGCGCACACTACCACTGCAGCCGCGTTCACAAGCTCTGCTTTGTGTCCTCGTACGCGCTTGCAAATTTTAATCCCATTTTGGAAAAAGTTTAAAATAATATAATAATTCCGGCACTGTGGCCGTATAGTTTTTTCGTTAATTCTCGTCACCGAGACCTCCGTATCGTCTTGCACCCCGTAAGGGTAAGTGTTGAAACGTTACCTAGTTTTAAGTAGTGAAAGTGTTTTATAGGTAGTGTAATTTGATCATGCCAGGCTGTTTGCTTTTAGCTATTTAATTGCCACGTTATTAGTGTTATTTGCATGTAAGTAATGTATGTAGCCGCTGTGTGCGTTGGCAAAAGTACCGTTACAAAATGGCGTCTCATACATTTCGCACCGCGATCAAATATCGCAAGTCACCATCATGTTTCAACCAATGCACAGCCTAAATTAGTTATCCTGGTACATTTAAACAGTATTTTACACTTGCCGTAATTTTAATTCATGTGTATTTTAATTTGCGCCTCACCGCTATGACGCTTGCCTTCCATTCCGCCTTGTAACTCCGTTCTGATTATGAACACCCGCCAGCTACTCTCTGTGCTCCCATCTACTGCTAGCCTGCGATATACCGGGGGTTCATAATCGGCGGCGTTTTATTACCTGGACCTAAATGTGGACGACATTGTTTCCAGGGTGCAATTTTACGACTACAACCGTGGCGGTCGTCCTTCTTAAGAGGGCCTAGGCCTCCCCTCGACGCCGCCACCGCCACAGCCAGCTGCCCACGGCGCTCCCCGTGAACAGTCCAACCCCCGGCCCTGCTCGACCACCTCGCGGCCACATAGGGGAGTACCTGACCCTGCCAGTGAAGCTAGACGGGCATTTTTTTTTTAAATTATCGGAACCACGCCCACGACCTTTTCTTTTACCAATATATAATTTTTTTTTATGACTGGTTGTTGCCTTATTTTAAATACCACCCGCCACACGCATTGCCTGCTTTCCTTGCTTCCGCGCATAGTGTCAATGAACTATGTAACGCAATTTTAAATAATAAAGTAGACCTGTGCTTTACTGCGGAGGCAAAGCAAACATGGCTAACGCTCTATCCCGGCGAAAATGTCCCACTTGAAGTTAACCAACAAAAACAGTGGGATATTCCGTTGGTACGGAGTGTCCAGAAAAATTTATTTCAAAATTTCCATATTCAACAAGATCAGGCTCGCGTTCGAGCTGTTTTGACTAAGGAATCTAGCCACTGGTTACATGCTCTACCATGAAGTAATCTCGGCACATTGCTTGATGGGGAAAGCTTGCGCATCGCCTTAGCAATCCGGCTAGGAGTGGCTATTTGTCAACCTCACAAACAAAACCTAAACCAAAAACAAAACAAAACCAGGGCAGTGCCCCTGTGGTAGCAGCGTCGATGAGTTTGGGCTCCACGGACTTTCATGCAAGAAAAGTGCAGGTAGGTTTTCCCGTCACGGTTCTTTGAACGAAATCATCCGAAGGGCTCTTGTCTCTATAAATATCCCCTCGGTTTTAGAGCCTTACGGGATAATTAGAGACGATAGCAAGAGACCCGACGGTCTGACTTTGGTCCCTTGGGAGAGAGGTAAAGCCCTAGTGTGGGATGCTACTTGCGTTGACACTTTGGCGGCCTCTCATCTCAAGGGTACCTCTTTTAGAGCCGGGGGCGGCATCAGAGGCAGTCGAATTTAGTAAAGGGCGCAAATATGAGTCTTTGAGAAATGACTACATATTTGTGCCATTTGCTGTAGAGACTATCGGTCCGTGGGGTCACGTGCAATGAAGTTTCTAAAGGAACTGTATCCACGACTGGTCGTCGCTGCTGGTGATAAGAGGGCTGGTTCTTTCCTCGCTCAAAGGCTAAGCATAGCTATTCAGCGAGGAAACGCAGCCAGCGTTCTTGGCACTATACCACGGGGAGCAGGTCTTTTTGACGATTTAAATTTTTAGTTTTAGATTTTCTTTATTATAGTTTCTTCTTTTATATTGTATATAATTAGTTTTAATCGTTAATATTATAATTTTAATTATTATTTTAGTTAAGTTCTTTATTATAATTTTTGTAATATAAATTAAATATCGAAAAAGAAATTCAAACTTGCAACGATATAATCATATACTTAGGGACTTGATTTTTAAAGACGAATTTGTTGGGAGCTTTTTTAATGTCAAGAGGAATGTCGTTCTAGAGTCTGATGGCCATGAGGGCGAAAGAGTGAGATAAATAACCAGTACGGTGTAAAGGAGTGAGCAACTTAAGATTGGCCGAGGAACGGAGAGAAAAATTATGAGAATCTCCCAGGTATTGAAATTTAGATTTCAGATACTCGGGAGCACACGGATCGTTCAAAATTGAGAAAAGGGTGCATAGTATTCTACATATCTGCGCTGACGGATAGGCAGCCAGTTTAGCTGTATACGAAAGGAAGATACGAGTACATGTTCGTATTTACGAAGACCATAAATGTATCTGATGCAGTTGTTAAGCAGACGATCCAATGAATTAAGATGAAGTTGAGACAGGTCTGAGCAACACATATCGACATAATCAATAATCGGTACAATAAGTGATTGGACAAGTAAAATCTTTGTATTTGTGGGAAGAAAGTTTTTAAATCGATATAGAGATCGCAAAGTTCCAGTAGTTTTGCGACTCACCTCCTGTATATGTTTGTTCCATGTTAAGCAACCATCGAAGTACAGACCAAGGTTCTTTACATTAGTAGAGAATGGTATGACATTATTATTAAACAATTGATGGTAGGGTAGGAATATCTGGTTTAGATAATAAACTTGAGCTAAAGCTTAACCTAAGATTATCGTAGACCATTCTGAGATATATTTCAAATCATCATTTAACAGTGAGATAGCACTTAGGATATTTGAAGGTTCCACTTGCGCATATAACTGCAGATCATCAGCATATTAATGGTAAGAGCTCTTGAGATTTAGTGTGATGAGATTTATAAAAATGGAAAACAGAAGAGGAGAGATAATTAGCCTTGAGAGGTAGTATATGGCCAGTACGAACAGCCTGTTGGCGCCCTCGAACATATGTTGAGAACCATTCCTGAGCTCAAGACGAGATATTCAAATGAGAAAGAAGAGCTAACAAGATACCATGATTGACAGAATTAATGTAAAATAATTTTCAAAGCATTTCTTTTAGTCAACTTTTATTATAAAATATTTCATAGTATAAAATTATTAACTCAAAAATATCTTTCTATATTTTGTATGAAAAAACTATAATAGTTTTAAACCAAAAGTTCTCTCCGTTGTTTAAATCAACCAGAAAAAAATATCTTACATATTATAATTGACATCAAACTTACATCGCCGTAATAAAAATATCAATGTATAGTAGTGGAAGTGGAAATATAACGAAATATTAAATCATCTAACGTTTAAGGCGTTAAATGAAGCAATAAATCCCATTTTATTTCGAGCTTACGGCATCCCAAAAGATGAAGCTCCGTTATATCCTTTTTTACTGCCTTGACCTCTACAAACTAAATTGATTCAATTTAACAAAACTTCTTCAAACATTCATGTTTTCAGTAGAAATCATCGACAAGATACATTAAAATTAAATTTAATTATTATAATTAACGAGTGTAAGGGGAAATTCCACCAAAATATACATATCAAACAACAGGTCAACATCCAGTCAAGCTGTAAGTTTTGTTATCTGAAAAAATAACTGATATGTATGAATTGTACCAACTTCCTTGCTTACACGTTATTAGTACTGTCTTGATGAGCACAGTGTTAAAGTGACTTAATAAATTTATTAAACAATATACAGATCAAACTTAGCAAGTTTTCAAAGTTGTAATGTGTGTGTGAGTTTTTAATGAAATGCCACTGAAATTTAATATCCTTCCCGGTAAAGCGACCTCATGCAGTCGGAGTTAAGTCATTAATTATAAAATATTTTTCCATATTCATTTGGATTTGAAAATTTGGTTTTATGGAAAATAAAATGGATTAAAAGTAGAGCTGCTTAAACATTAGGGAATAAAACTAGTAAATAATACGAGATAAAGGATTAGAGAGAGAGAGAGAGAGAGCGACAGATAGAGTGAAGTAGAAAGAGAAAGAAAGAATGAAAAATTGCTCCTGTGTTTTGAAAATAAAACTATGAAATTATAACTTTTAAAATTCCTTTAACATTAACGTTTGAAATAAATTGTTTAAATTTCTATGACATACATAATGATACCATAATCTGAATATTTATTATATCTTAGTGTAAATAAATTTTCTACAAAATCTGCAATGTCAACATTAACAATGATTTAGAGTCCATATACATTAATACGTAAATGATGGTCCGATCCCTTTGTACAATATATGGCTTTTTAGTAGGTTTTTGTGATTACTATGCTCTTTTGCGATATTTTACAAAAAAAAATATTAAACTATAGCTGTGAAAAGTTATAAATTATCTATTCCTTTAACTTTGATTTCTTTCTCAACGTTTTATTTTATCTATAAATTAATACTTCAAGAGAAAACTTCGTAGTTTTTTTTTTGAATATTTCGCACGAAGAATTGTGAGATTTGACCTCAGTTACAGTATATAAGGAGCGCAGAAATCTAGAATTTATAAGTAACATGTCTTACACACACATTAACATCACCGTTACAGCCTATTAAAGTCAACTACTGAACAAGCCTACATAGATTGCCACATAGGGGAGATATTTGCCATAGTTGCCACACTTGGCAAGCGGGTTGGCGATCACAGTTTTTTATTTTTAGTCGTCATTAAGAAGACGCTGCTCCTATTTTGCTTCTTCTGTCATCTCTTACGACACTCAAGGGTTGACATGGGATTGGTAGTGGATGGAATGGTTGCCCCCTAAAGCTAAAGTACTACATGTTCTACAGCGGTACGATAATGGTTGTTCAGGAGGCCATCTGGGAGTTAAACAAATTCCACTGAAGATCCGAGAATGGTTTTACTGGGTTCACTGCCATGAGGATGTTGAGGACTGGTGTCGAAAAATTTACAACTTGTGCGGTTGTAAAGGGACCTTAGACCCGTAGTAGAGGTGCATTGAAATTATACAACGTTGGTGCACCATAGGGCCAAGTGACCACCCACCTTTGACGTGGTGGGGCCGTTTCCGGAAAGTGAAAGTGGTAACAAGTATTTCATGGTTGTGATAATTACTCCACTAGGCCAGAAGTCTGCGCCATTCAAAATCAGGAGACTTCAATGGTTTCAGATACATAATTCATGATGTCTTCTGTCATTTTGAAGTACCTTTAGAGATTTACAGCGATCAAGGAAGGAGCTTTGAGTCTCAATTATTCCAGGAAACGTTATGGGTACTCATAAAACAAGAACAACTTCTCCCACAATCTAATGGAATATGAGAACGATTTAATCAGACATTGGATAAATACCTATCAAAAGTTGTGGAAAATTGGCAACAAGATTGGGACAAGCACATACAGCCATTTTTGTTGTCATACGCACCTTTAATAATAAACCGTAATAATTCAAAAAAACGACTTTTCGATGTTTAATTATAAAACGCATTAACTCCGCGTAGAGAATATGTACACTTTAACGGCCGTTAAAATCAAAAAACTACAAGTGAGATAGAAGACTTTCCATCACTTTTTAATTTGTGCAGCGGGCCAATGAATATTCATAAAGCGACGCCATTTAGTGTTGCTCCAACAGTGACAAAAGTGAGACGATTGTAAACGCGTGGTAAAACCCAGTAGTTCGTTTTATGTTTAACAGGTAATGAATTGCAATACTAGAATTTTATTTTAAAACTGATTTATTTTTAATTGTTTCCTTTTATTTAAAAACACTGCTATTTTATTGTGCAATAAATAGACTTAATTCAGTTTAGGATAAAATATTATCATTACTCGCAAGGACCTTTTGAAGTTGTTGCAATTTATTGCTAAAAGTTTCCGTTGCTTAGTAAAATATTAAATGTTACTTCTATCAATTAATAATTTTCTTTTACTATAAAACTTGAGAATACGACTAGTGCCGGTTTAATGTATATTAAGCAGTAAGATGTTGTTTCATATTTAATGTTATTTCTCTTTGTGATTATAAGATATTTAGTACTCAAAAGTTATGTCACATAGAAGTCGAAGAATTTTGGGTTTGGTTTTGAAAACTAAGGAATCCCATACTGACCACACATCCGCCAGCTTATCGGAATGCGTAAAACAGGATACCGGTGATATTGTAAGTAATTGGATTAAATATTGTTAATACTATGTTCATTAGAATGTTAGGTTGTAGATATAGTGCTACCAACTTAATAATAATATGCGCTTTTGAAGTTAGTATTTCCACTCTTTTAATGGGGCACAAGTAAGCTTCGCATAATGCATTTGCAGGCAGACGCAATTAAGTATATATTTTTTATGATATTTTTGTAGTGCCTTTTAGACAAGCACAAATCATTTCGCACTGTAACCTAATAACAATGTTATAATTTTATCGAATTTATATTAAGTTTATTTTATTTCAGCCAATGTTTCAGCAAGTAAGTCAAGAGAATATAGTTACCAGAAGTAAGTTTCTATGTACAAATGTTGCATTTTTAACTTAAGTACTGTACTATTTACCTAACAACGCAAAATTTCAGGTCACGCATGTAGTTGCTGAAACTGTCAGTTTCCAAAAAGTAGACAATGTTACTCAGTATCAATCAGTCAGTCAAACAAAACTTAATCTTGTACCAAACTACGATAGCGAAGGTACTTCTAACGAAGATAAGCCACAAGTAAGCAAGAACTTACGGCACTAATCATGCTCAACTTCAAATTCCTCTTCGTCGAGCTCTTATTCATCGTCTTCAGATTCTTTAGAAATAACTAACGAACAAGCTTATATATAGAACCAACCGCAAAATGACATAGCCGTTACAACTACACCTGTACCTGAATTGGAGGATACTGTTAACAATACAACAAAGAATGATGGAACATTTCATGTAATATTCTTCATTAATAGTTTTATTTCTAAACCTAGTTCTTATATTTCTAAGACATTTTTATTTTCAGGTATACGATAATAGCGTACGAGAGCGAAGATTGTGTCCTAGGAATGATCCAATTATTATTTCCCCTCGATACACTGATGAGAGTGATTTAGATGACGATATAGAGGACCCAACTTACAACTTTGAGGACAAATTTGCTAACTTTTCTGGTCATATAAATAAGAATTATTTATTACCATCGCATTCGAACTCAGATACTGATTCTACAGACCAGCACGTCAAAGAAGGTCGCAAGAGGCGGAAACGTCCAGAAAACTGGAGACAAAACCGAATAAAGATAAAGCAAAACAAGGGTCAATCCTACAAATCTATGTCTAAGACTCAAAAATCTTCCCAGCTTGATGTTTGAAACTGCCATGCTCAAATTGTAAACTGAATTGTAGTCAAAAAATTAATGACTCAGTAAGATACGTCATTTCTGATAACTTTTGGAAACTACGAGACCTAAGCCAACAGAGATCATTCATAAATTCGTGTATATTTGATATTCCTAACAAGGCTTTTTTCTTTATTGTCAATGGCAATTAGGTAAGAGTATGTAAAACATTTTTCAAAAGCACGTTATATATAACTGATCGCATGAAACATACTATTAGAATAAATACAAACGATAATGTATTTTTGATGGAGGAAAGGCGTGGGAAACATGGTCACAAAAAAGATAGATCCTGAATTGGTGGCTGACATTAAAAAACATATTGAATCCGTTCCTCGGATGGAATCACATTATATTGGGTCAAACACCAATAGGGAATACATAGAAGGTGGTAAAACAATTAAAGATCTTTAAAAAGATTTTGTTAAGATACAAAATGATAATGGTAAAGAAGCCGCTAATTACATAACCTATTACAAAATCTTTAACACAGCCTATGATCTAAGTTTCTTTCGCCCCAAAAAGGATCAGTGCGATTTATGTGTCAGTTATGAGAACGCTAACAGTAGCCAAAAATTGCTCATAGAAGATAAGTATCAAATGCATTTAAAAGAGAAGGAGCTTAGTAGAAAGGAAAAATTAAATGATAGAATTAAAGCAGATGTAGTGAACAAGGTCGTTTTTTACGACTTAGAAGCCGTTTTGAAATGTTTCAGGGGAGAAACGTCAGCTTTTTATTATAAGTCTAAATTAAATAGCTATAATCTATCACTAACAGAACTTAACAACAAGGATAACAGAAATGCTTATAATAACGTTTACTGTTATTTTTGGACAGAGGTCGACGGAAAACGAGGGGCTATTGAAATCGGATCATGTGCGGGATTATTTAAATAAAATCAGTAGCGAATAAGGGACAACAGCAAAGAATATTATTTTTTATTCTGATAATTGTTGCGGTTAGAATAAAAACAAATTTATAGCAACATTGTATTTGTATGCTGTACAAAAATTAAACATTAATAGTTACTCATAAATTCCTTATCAGAGGTCACACACAGAATGAGGCAGACAGCGTGCATAGCCTAATTGAAACGGAAATTAAAAAAAACCTTAAGTCAGGACCAATTTATACCCCTGATCAATATATTGCATTGATCAAGTCTGCAAAAAAAATAGCCCACCTATAAACGTTTACAAAATGACATTCGACTCATTTATAAATCTGACCTGCAAGAGGATTGGGGGTATAATTTTCATACCAATATTGCTGGAGAGACAGTGAAGTGCAATGAGATAAAACAATTAAGTATGTATAAGGGTAATCCTTTTAAATTTTACTATAAGAATTCATATGAGGACCAATCATACAAGGAGGTGGCCGTGTGAAACAAGAGAAAAAAGATCAAGCGCGAAAATGAAGTTCAGCTAAAACAAGCATATACCGAAAAGCAGTCATTAAGTTCCAATAAGAAAAAGAACTTGAAGGAACTCCTCACAAAAGGACTAATTCCTCCTTACTATGCAAATTTCTATAACATGTTATTGTAAAAGTTCTCTTTTTACTATAATGCTTACTTTAACTATTTTGTCCACTCCTTTGTAGGATTAATCCTGTTCACCAATGAGTATAAATAAGTGATAATATTTTTTTCATCATTTTTACTGGATATATGATTTTCAGAATGGATCATTTTTCCTAAAAATAAGCAATAATAATTATTGCGTGTTGTAGAGAGTTACCTACAGAATTTTGAACTTTGGTTTATTATGTTATATATTATTTCAAATATTTTTGTTTATGTAAAATAATTTTTGATTTAGATATTAATACAATGAAAGTCGATCTAGATATTTTGCTAATTTTTGTGCTAATTTATAGTTTTCACGAAGTAAAGTTCCTTGTATTCTTAAGTATAAATTTGAGATTTAAGTAAGAATAAACTATAATGGCGTTCTTCTAAATTTATACCGAATCTCATCGTTAATTAAAGTGTAATGCGTAATAATAAAATGAATTTTCTTTGAAAAAGCCGCCTTCCTTTAATATCATAAAGTCGTTTTAAGAAATAGGACTAAACGGTTACCTTCTTAATTTATGCAAAGAGCATTATATCTTAATACATCAAATTATAAACATATATGTTAATAATAAAATGCACGAATATATTTTGTATCATATAAAATTTTAGATTTCAATTTTAATTTTAATCACAAAATGAATTAAGTTGCTTACTATATTTAAAGCTATGTTTTTTTCAAATTCATAAAAAGACTAAATATTATCATTTGGAAGACCAATTTATAGAGAATTTAAAAATGTTACAAGCATTTTTGTATATTACCTAAATTTATTTTTATTCATAAAAATATGTAGGGAGTCGTACTGGCCAAACTTTGAATACGATTTCCCAACAATTGTGATTTTTGAATTATTGCGGTTTATTATTAAAGGTGCGTATCAAAGCGATGTTCACGAAAATACATCAGTGACACCAGCTTTTGCAAACTTTTGAAGAGAATAACGGCTGCCTGAAGACCTGATTACCGGAATACCACCTGATGCCCCACGCAGTATAACCCATTATGTAAATGATTTGGGGAACAAAATGAACGACATTTATGAGCATGTCACACAATCGGGCCAGCAAACGTTTTAAAATATGAAAACCCGGTATGATCGCAAAATGAACTCAAAGGGTTCGACGAAGGTTCACTATTGTGGTTGCAAAATCCCGTTCGCAGCAAAGGGAAATATCCTAAGTTTCAAGCCAAATGGGACAGACCATACTGGATTGTGACAAAGATCAATGACGTAACCTATCGGATGCAGAAAGGTGCAAGAAGTATTCCTAAGATTGTCCATGTGGATCGACCGGGCCGTTATTATGGGGCAGATGATGCTTAAGATAAACATGTCTTAGTCAGTCAGTATTGAATTGACGATACAGGCGAGTACTTCGAAGCGATATAACCGCTAACTAAAGTGAAGCTAGTACAATTGTGTTTTATTATTAATGTGTTTTAGGTTTGTCATTGGTGTTCGGTAATTAAAGTGTCATTTTGGTAATTCAATCGGCTATACTGTCACGAACCCCAAGCTCATAACAGTACCACATATTATGCATTATATTATATTCTTTCATATGCATTTAGTAAAAAGCTGTTATTCTGACATTACAAATAGACACTTCAATTTTATTTATTTATATAGATAATTTGATAAGAAAATTCGTCGGTTTTTAATTAAACATTAGTGGAACGGCGGGCAAAGGTTTGGAAACAATAAAAAAATTAAAATTGTGCTTTGCTCATATGCATTTAGTAAAAAGCTGTTATTTTGAAATTACAAACAGACACTACAATTGTATTTATTTGTATAGATTAATAGTTTAATTGTTAGTCCTAGTATCAAAAACAACTTGACACAGTATTGTTGTGGGAGTAAAGAAAGGCGAAGTTCTATTATAAATCCCTCTAAACTGACGTACGATGAAGGTAACATAAAGTGTTTAAGAATAATCCTTTGCAACGTAATACAGAGGTTTAGTTTAAATAATGTTACTTGAGTCACTATTAGCAATCATTTCCGTAGTTCTCACCGTGAAAAATATGAACGTAATAGTATTCATCCCATCAAAAACATAAATGTTAAATGAGTTTCAATATTATGATATATGCCTTGGTTGTTGACTTTAACGACAAAAGAAGTGAGATCTAAATGGGTGCCAAGTTCAATGGTCAGTCCTGAAATTTATTTATAACAACATAAAATATCATTTCTTCATATAACTTAGGATAATATATTGTAGCCTAAGGTCTGACTTGGCTAGTTCTTAACTTACGCTACCGCGTGTCTAGATAATGAGGTTTAAATAACGTAAACTCCACACATTGAATGAATCTTATTTTAATTTAAGGTTATTTAAATATTTAATCCAAGGTTAATTAGGACAAGTAGTCGGACTAGGTAAGTCCAAATTTGAACGAGAGGTCAATGACGGATTTAATTCAGCTTGGCAGTGTTCGGAAGATTACAACACGTATTCTCATCAGGCATTCCTCAAAACTTCAAAACAAGATTGTATAACCAGTGCGTGTTGCCAGTGGTCACCTATGGATCTGAGATGTGGCTCTTTACTGCTGGCGGTATAAGGAAGTACAAAGTTGCTTGGTGAGTTATAGAGAGGGCAGTTTCTAGTAATTATTCACTTTTAATTTTTAAACAAATAAACACGGTTTGACCCCTATTGTCGTTTGACTTTGATGTATGCGATATTATCTACGAGACTTATTGTTTCATTGGTCTTAGATCTCACAGTGTTCTGACTGCGATGTAGCAATATAGGGTTATTTACAATTAAGAAAACTTATATTCGACGTAAATAATCCAATAACAGAGATTTTAAAATATTGTACGCAGAAGAGATGTTTAGAATAAATTATTTCTCTTCGACCCCTGTAATTGAAATCAGAACAGATTGCACGTTATGACAGTAACTAGAAAAGAAATTATTTATAATTTAGAGGGATCGTCATTAAATTGTTTTGATAAGCACAAATAAATAAAATTATAGTAAAAAATATTTTTCAAAATAGGCTTTTATTTAAATGCTCTAAAAAGAAGAAAATAAACTTTGAATTTATTAATCTTTTACACTTGTATTCTGAGACTCCACCCGGTCCAGCCCACCTACTCGTGCAGCAGTCATAATGTACCAGTTATTTTCAATACTAGCAAGTAAACAAAAGAAATTTGAGCTAATATAATGGTAATGAAGATCTTAAATTTTGTTTCAAATAATAATTTATAAAACCTGTTTAAAGATTCAAAATAATATACAACTTTTGTATTGCTGAGGGACAAAGAGAAAGCAGAGGTCCATTTATCTTGACTTAGAATAATCCCTCTCTACTGACATAAGATGAAGGTAAACATTTTAGAGTGATTAATCGTAATCTCTTACTACTTAATAGTCCAAGATTAAGCCCTGTAGATAATGTTATCAAAGCCACAAAAAGCGGTAACTTGTAGACTGCCGTCGGAGAATAAGATAATAAATTATTATAGATAATAAAAACAGTCAAATTTCTTTCTTTTCTCTCTCTTTCTGAAAAAAATATTCTAATCATTATTTATTAGATATATTTTTATTCGAGCTCCTTTCAGACAAACGCGCATGCGGCTTACATTCTGGTAAGTGACCACCACCACCCAGAAAAATTAAGAAAGAGGGAAGTTATTTCTCGAAGACCCATAGTCCTCAATCAAGAACCAAGTCATTTACCTTCGGTTCTAGAGGCAATAAAGTCCACAATACGGTCCCGTGTGGCAGAAAATATCAATAATAATGCTCGGTGGTGGTTTGCAAAACATTGATTTGATGTGGATAGAATTTGGAATTGTTACACATAGGAAGATAATTTAACGCTAATTGCTGATACATATTTCTTTAATACTGTTGATTTGGGCGAAACAAGCGAAGCTTCGGAGTGGAATTAAGTGAATTAGTGTGTTTAAATTATTGGTGTTTTAACTTTAATTGTGTAAAGTAAATTAAAGTGTTAATTTAGGTAATTTTATCGGCAATTTTTATTGTCACGAACCTCAAGCTCGTAACAATTGGTGTCAGAAGTGGGATAAAATCATGCCGATTTTACCTAAGGAGGAAACGGAGGGTGTCCGTACCCGAAGTCAACGCCAGCAGGAGACGGACCAACGAAGATTTGGTGGTGCGACGCCGCAGACGTCGGAGGGCCAGCCGCCAGCTGCAGGCCCGTCAGTAGCTCCTACATCTGCAGCACCTGACTTAGGTGCTCTGATGGTGATGCTGCAGGAACAGGCTCGTCGGTTCGAAGAGCAGCTGAAGCGCGGACAGGAGGAACAGGCCAGTCAGTTGAAAGAGCAGCAGGAGGAACAGGCTCGCCGACAGGAGGAACAGGCTCGCCGACAGGAGGAACAGGCCCGTCGGTTGGAAGAGCAGCTCAAGCGCGATAAGCAAGAGCAGATGCTCCTCATAAAGGACATTCACGCTACCTTCGGGAAAGAGATAAGGGAGGTGAAGGATAAGGTTGCTCAACATGAAAACCGCCTGTCGGAAGCTGAAACCCTTATCGACCAAGTGAACAATAGGGTTGACAACGTAATGTCTGACATGAAGAAATCACTGGACGAACTCAAACTGGGTGATGGAACTACAGCTCCCGTAGTAGCTACTACACCTTCGCTACGTGGGTTCAAAGTGCCACCGTTCGACGGGACTTCTTCCTGGTCAGCCTACAAAATCCAGTTCGAGGCTGTTATGAAGGCGAACGGCTGGAATAAAAGTCAGGCCATGACTGCTCTCACACTAGGCCTGCGCGACCAGGCCTTAACAGTTCTGGAAGCTCTCGGTGAGGAAGTGACTTATGAGCAACTCCTTGAGGCATTGGAGGCGAGATATGGCGACGCTCACCTGGAACACGTCTTTCGTGCGCAGCTTAAAGATCGTGTGCAGCGCATCAACGAAAACCTGCAGCAGTGGGCTCTAGAGGTGGAGAAGCTGGTGCGAAAAGCATACCGGTCTGTACCTGCGCTCATTGAAGGTAACCTGGTGCAGACATTTATCGACGGCATCCGTGACCTGGAAGTCAGAGCTGCTGTGAGGCTCGGGCACCACGAGACGCTTAAGGACGCCTTGGCCCATGCACTGGAGGTAGAAGCCGTGCGGCAGGATCATCGTTCCCATCGCGTCAGGGAGGTTGCAGCTGCTACAGTTCGCGACCGCAACAAAGGATACAGCCCAAGGTGCTATGGCTGTGGGGAAAAGGGCCATCTTCGAATCAGCTGCCCTAAGCGAACCGTTGAAAGGAGAGTTGATCGATCTCGAGAGGGTAGTGTAGCTAACGACATTGCCTGGCGGCGACAGGATCATCGTTCACCTCACGCTAGGGAGGTAACAGCAGTTACGGTTCGCGACCACAATAAAAGATACAGCCCTAGGTGCTATGGCTGTGGGGAAAGGGGCCATCTTCGGTCCAGCTACCCTGAGCACACCCTACGAAGGGAAGGTGAACGGTCTCAGAAAGGAAGTGCGGCTAACAGCACCGCCCAGCAGCAGCAGGAATATGACTTTACTATCAGACACTGCAGCGGGAAATCTCACGGCAACGCAGATGCATTGTCAAGAAGACCTTGTCCTGAAGATTGCAACCATTGTAGTAGGCAAGAGAGTAAGGAGGTGGTATCCATGAGGATGCTCAGGGCAGACCACCTCAGCAACGAGTGGAAGGACAGCTTACTACATGCACAGCAGGAAGATCCGGACATCAAGCCGATTCTGGAATGGATAAAGGCCAGTGCTCCCAAGCCCAAGTGGAGTGACGTCTCAGCGATGAGTTCGACCACTAAAAGCTATTGGGCCCAGTGGGACAGCTTGCTGCTTCAGGATGGAGTTCTGTGTCGTAAATGGGAAAACGTTCGGGGAGACAGCTGTCATTTGCAAATGGTTGTCCCTAAAGTTAAAGTACCGGATGTTCTACAGCTGTACCATAATGATTGTTCAGGAGGCCATCTGGGAGTTAAACGAACTCTACTGAAGATCCGAGAACGGTTTTACTGGGTCCACTGTCGAAACGATGTCGAGGACTGGTGTCGCAAATGTACAAGTTGTGCGGCTGTAAAGGGACCTCAGACTCGTAGTAGAGGTGCATTGAAGTTGTACAATGTTGGTGCACCATGGGAGAGAATAGCCATTGACGTGGCGGGGCCGTTTCCGGAGAGTGAAAGCGGTAACAAGTATTTCATGGTTGTGATGGATTACTTCACTAAGTGGCCAGAAGTCTTCGCCATTCCAAATCAAGAAGCTTCAACAGTTGCAGATAAACTAGTTCATGAAGTCTTCTGTCGTTTTGGAGTACCTTTAGAGATTCACAGCGATCAAGGAAGGAATTTTGAGTCTCAAATATTCCAGGAAACTTGCCGAGTTATGGGTACTCATAAAACAAGAACGACTTCTTATCACCCGCAATCTGATGGAATGGTGGAACGATTTAATCAGACATTGGAGAGGTACCTAGCAAAAGTTGTAGACAATCGGCAACGAGATTGGGACAAGCACATACAACCGTTTTTGTTGTCATATCGAAGTTCTGTTCACGAAAGTACAGCAGTGACACCAGCTTTCGCAAACTTTGGAAGAGAATTACGGCTGCCTGCAGACCTGATCACCGGGATACCACCCGATGCTCCACGCAGTATAACCGATTATGCAAATGACTTGCGGAAAAAAATGAATGACGTTTATGAGCACGTCAGACAATCGGGCCAGCAAATGTCTGAAAAGATGAAAACCCGGTATGACCGCAAAATGAACAACAAAGGGTTCGACGAAGGTTCACTTGTGTGGTTGCACAATCCAGTCCGCAGCAAAGCGAAATCTCCTAAGCTTCAAGCTAAATGGGACGGCCCGTACCGGATTGTAACCAGGATCAACGATGTGACCTACCGGATACAGAAAGGCGCAAGAGGGACTCCTAAGATCGTCCATGTGGATCGCTTGGCGCGTTATTATGGGACCGATAATGCTCGGGACGAGCATGTCTTAGGAGGGGGCAGTGTTGATTTGGGCGAAACAAGCGAAGCTTCGGAGTGGAATTAAGTGAATTAGTGTGTTTAAATTATTGGTGTTTTAACTTTAATTGTGTAAAGTAAATTAAAGTGTTAATTTAGGTAATTTTATCGGCAATTTTTATTGTCACGAACCTCAAGCTCGTAACAATACTCTCGTGAATTGGATTTGTGTGTTTTCTCTTGAGTTTTTGAAATTCAGACTTGAAAATAGTCAATTTTATTTTTAAAATACTTACTTAAACTATTATTTAATCGGCATCGCTGACACTATTACATTATTCAAATCATGTCAATGGCAGCGCAGGTCACTGGCTTAATAATTCTATAATCCCGAATTATCGGCCACTGTGCTTCATCGATAACTGGATGAAACTCAGTCGCCTTAAATATACAGAGATTTTCTAATATAATAAGTTAAACGAAATATTTTAAAAATATATTTAAGTATGTATTTTATGTAAAATTATTTTGATTAATTTTATTTGTATTGTACAAAATTATCACCACGGTCTGTCTGTCCGTCAGACAGATCTCCAAATGCATGCGGCGAGACTTACGCAACTTTAATACTGCTCGTATTAAAGAAGCGATCGAGCGGAACCAGGGCTCCAAAGTCTTTGCCAGAGATCTGTCTGCCAGAAAGAGCCAACTGTCAAGGCTGAAGACTGAGTGTGGCAACATCGTTTCCGGGACACCTGAGATTCTGAGTGAGATTGAAAGGTTCTATGGGCAGCTGTACACATCATCGCTGGAGCCACACGCAAGTGTGAGTAACGATCCAAGAGCAAGTCTTATCCGACACTATTCCGATGATATCCCGGACGTCAGTCTGAGCGAGATTAGAATGGCTCTCCACCACCTTAAAAACGGCAAGACCCCGGGCGAGGATGGAATTACAGCGGAGCTTCTGAAAGCGGGTGGAACACCGGTACTTGAAGTCCTTCAGAAGCTCTTCAATTCCGTCCTCCATGGTGGCACTATTCCAGAGGCGTGGAGCAGAAGCGCGGTGGTCTTGTTCTTTAAGAAAGGCGACAACGCTCTCTTGAAGAACTACAGACCGATTTCCCTTCTGAGCCGCGTCTACGTGCTGTTTTCGAGAGTCATTACGAATCGTCTCGCACGCAGACTCGACGACTTCCAGCCTCCCGAACAAGCCGGTTTCCGAAAAGTCTTCAGTACCATAGACCACATACATACCCTTCAGCAAATTGTACAGAAGTCCGAAGAGTACAATCTGCCACTTTGCCTGGCGTATGTGGACTATGAGAAAGCCTTTGATTCCGTCGAAATTTGGGCGGTGCTACAGTCTCTTCAGCGGTGCCTAGTTGACTATCGGTATATTGAAGTGCTGAAGTGTTTATACAGTAGGGCTACGATGGCTATCCGAGTACAGAACCAGAGTACGAAACCTATCCAACTGCAGAGAGGTGTAAGACAGGGTGATGTTATATCCCCGAAACTCTTCACCGCTGCGTTGGAAGACGTTTTCAAGCTACTGGACTGGAAAGGATACGGTATTAACATCAATGGCGAGTACATCACTCACCTTCGATTTGCCGATGATATAGTCCTTATGGCAGAATCGCTGGAGGACCTTAGCACTATGCTCAATTTCCTCAATGGTGTTTCCCAACGGATAGGTCTTAAGATGAACATGGACAAAACAAAGATCATGTTTAATGTCCATATCACACCTATGCCGGTAGTTGTTGGGAGCACTATGCTCGAAGTTGTTGACGAGTACGTTTACCTGGGACAAATAGTCCGACTAGGTAAGTCCAACTTCGACCGAGAGGTCAATCGACGGATTCAACTCGGCTGGGCAGCGTTCGGGAAATTACGACAAATCTTCTCGTCAGGTATACCTCAATCTCTGAAAACTAAAGTGTATAACCAGTGCGTGTTGCCAGTGATGACTTACGGATCTGAGACGTGGTCCTTCACCGCTGGCCGTATGAGGACGCTCAAGGTCGCTCAGCGAGCTATGGAGAGGGCTATGCTCGGAGTTTCTCTGCGTGATAGACTCAGAAATGAGGATATCCGCAGTAAAACCAGAGTGATCGACATATCCAATAGATTAGTAAGCTGAAGTGGCAATGGGCCGGCCATATAGCTCGAAGAACCGATAACCGATGAGGAAGAAAGATTCTCGAGTGGCAGCCTCGTACCGGTAGGCGTAGTGTAGGGCGACCCTCCCACTAGATGGAGTGACGACCTGGTAAGACATGCAGAAAGTCGATGGATGCAGGTAGCTCAGGACCGTGCTTTGTGGCATTACTTGGGGGAGACCTATGTTCAGCAGTGGACTTGTGAAGGGCTGTAACGATGATGATGTTGATGATGATGATCACCACGGTCTTGATAATTGTGATTAAAAGATCAGATATAAAAAACTATTACAATCACAGAAATAGTAATAATAAGACAATAGAAATGAATTAGCGCTCAATCACTTCCAAAACCGATGTCGCCACCTGCAGCCGTATTATAAACATACGCAATGCACAATGATATCTAATGTTTCCACATTACACTGCTTGGAGAATTTGTCACGTATTATGGTAGAGCAAAAGCAGCAATGGTAATTGTCAATACAAAAAGTAATAAATGAAACCTTATAAAGGTAAATATCAGAGTAAAGTATTCATCTAGATATAAATTAGTTAAAATAATGATAATTAGTAAATAATCAACTTACTGATTTTTTATGCCTTTATTAGTTAAATTACACGTCCTTAACGAGTTTTTACTGCTTTTTTTTACTATTATGCTGCAGTTCACCATTATAGTAACATAAATTCACGTACGACGTTCCCGGCGCAACTAAATTACAAAATGGTGAATTATGTTCGTCAACACATAATAAAGGCGACAAAGTCACGTGTCCATGCGACTTCTATTGACTACTATTGTCTTATTATTACGATTTCTGTAATTATAACCTATTAAAACTTCTTTTTTTACGTAAAAAATCAAGGCTTTGGTGGCGTTTTAATGGCTACTGTGTTTCTTATAGTAAGTTATAAGAATCTATAATCCTTAGTACTTGTAACGAGGCTTTCTATTTAAATCCTCTCGAGGTGACAACGCGTCTGCATTATGATTCTTAATCGAGGATAATGGAGTCTGACCATTCGCAACACAGCGTACTCTTTTTTGACCTAAAACTCTCCCTAAAAAGGAGTCTTCTGCTCAGCAGTAAAGTATATAGACTAAAAAACCTCTTTTTAAGTAAGAATGACAAACGAGCACACAGTCCACACGATTTCAAGTAAATGCTTTGGCCCATAGACACCTCCATTTATCTTAAATTAAGGACCAATATGCAGATTCGTTAACACTCTGAGGACTAAGATGACATGCCTCGTTGTCAATAAAATGTGTTAACAGTTCTCATAACTCACAATACGAAATTTTGAACAAATACTTATTTTTCGTCACTAAAAAATTAAAACTAAAACCGCGATAAAAAATTTTGACGTTTAAGAACCTAGGCAGTATCGGTAAAAATAGCACAAAGTTGGTTCAAGGTTTTTCAGTCCGAAAATGTTAATCTTAAAGATGCGGCTCGCTCTGGTCGCCCAATTTTAATATCATTTGCCCCTTAGTTTACCTGCAAGCTAGTTGAAATAATAATAATGGTGAAAGGTTTTTATCGGTCGGATAGTCGTTGAGGAAATGCCATTAAAATTAATGTTTTAAAGTTTCTTCTGTTATAATATATATTACCTTATAGAATGTTAATATATGAAATGCTCTTGAATGTATTTACACGAATTTTACTAAGATTAAAATTGGACTTATCGAACTTATTAATTTGGGATATAGATTAAAATTTATCTCACGATTTATGGATAAAATTTATTACTGTTCGTCATTTGAAAGTCGTTTAAAACAACTATTGGGCTTTGAATTTCTCTCCCCTTGTCGTTTTGTGTATCTATGTACTGTTAGGCTATCATTTTCTATATTATCACATACCTGTTACATCTCGCAATGTAATCAGCTTCATATTAAGACGTCAACGGTACGTTCCTCATACCAAATCATATCCAAATAGATGTAATAGATAAAACCGAAGGAATAAAAACCCAAACGAGTTCAATTAACTTTAGAAAATTGTTTTATGAAGGGTATGACTGTGTTCCCACACTTTCTTACCCAGAGCACCTTAAAATTAATTCGACATAGCGTTTTGCTTAACTACTACTTGAGGAAAGTATAATTTCTTTTTTATTGGATAAGGGTGATAAATGAGCACACAGTCCTCCTGATGGTAAGTGGATACTGTGACCAATAGATGAAGATAATATTTGTCGCCCCTGAGGAATAAGATGGAATGCCTTGTTTTCAGTAAAGAGGCGTCCAGTTCTCTACACTCACCATACGAAACACAGCAGCATTAAGCTGCTATTTTACGCTTGTATTCTGTGAGAGCGTGGCCTTACCCCGGTCGAGCCGATTTATTTCTTACCCCGGTCGAGCCGATTTATTTATGCTATAACCATAATATATCTGCAGTGTGGCTCTACTATGTGTAAAAAATCCTTTAATTTCATTATTTTGTGCCAAAAACACAAACTTGTGAAATTACGTATGAGCACAATAATTAACGACAGCAATATAAAATTAACAATAATTCGCACTTTGTATTTTGCATTTATATATTATTCGCGTAATTATAAAAACCGTATATATATATATATATATATATATATATATATATATATATATATATATATATATATATATACTCGGAGCTACATGTGTGTCAAAGAATAAGGAGGTTTAATGACCTGTAAAATGTATGCAATGTGCTTTGTGGTACTCGCAAGATATAACGATCCACATTAACAACACCTGCTTGTTGCGAAATAATACGCTCCTTATCCGCCAGTAAAATATAACTGTGCTTAAAATACCAAGTGTCAACCTTTAAATGTTGAATGAAAGAAAATGAAATTTAGATAAATGAGAAAATGTAAATGATTACTACAATCCCGTTAATTAATTACAATTATAATTCTGTAAATAAGAATGTTTCTCGAGTAACATAATACGAAGGTAGTCAATGGATGCAGGTGTTTAGGATCTTACTTTGCGGTAATCTATGGTAAATAGTTCATAATTTCTTGAGCATTTGTGGTTAATTTTGAACAGAGAATTGATTATTTTTCTGCTATATCAAATACTTTTGAAATAAAAGTTTCCATCATAAAATTATCACTGGAAGTTATTAAAATACAACACTAAAAATTGCATAAAAAATATAACCGTATCCTTGTGCCAGAACCATTGACAATGTTAACTGTATTTTATTTTAGGTAAAAATTAAATAGCATCTTACTTAATTCAGGTAAGTACTGCAAATACCAAATATAAGGTCGGGGAAAACTATTTTTATATTTTTTAGTGTTACTTTATTACGTGGTAACTATAAATGTGCCGATCTTGGTCCACTTTTTCAAAAATGGCACTAACTTGTATGAGGGCGACCAGAGCGAGCTGCATCTTTGACATCAAAATTTCCGGATTGAAAAACCTTGAACCAACTTTATGCTATTCTTACCGATACTGCTTAGGTCCGTAAACGTCAGAAATTTGGTTTAGTCGCATTTTCCATTTTTCGTAATAAAACTTCGGAATATATCGAATTTCTTCGTTAGATTAACAATTGAAAAATTGCGGGAAAGTGTTTTTTACTTTTTATTTTTTATCTTTGTTAATGTCCTATATGTATTGATATTAAAACCAGTCAGATACAAACAGTACAACCAAAGATATTTTTCTTCAAATTTATACAAACAAAATACCACCTATAAGTATAGTAATATTATATATTTAGTAATTATACTATTTATTTAGTCCGCAGTGCTTAACTGCCGCCATTCAGATATAGGTCTAATTAATGTCTAAAAACCACGGAGGATTGACTTGATGCTAAATAATTAGGTTTAAGTCAGCGAATTATGTACAAAACACAGTCTAAGTAAGTAGTTAGGTATATGAGTAGGTAGAAGGTATAGCAAGGTAAAAGAAAGAACTAGGCAGGTAGGTACATTATTATTAAGTAAGTAGATAATTTAGATGATTAGATTAGGTAATTATAACTTAGATAGGAAAAAGCTTTTGAGTTTATTTTTAATATTTTCTTGTGATATTTTGTCGCGTACATCGCGTGGTATTTATTAAGTGCGGTACCTGATAAGCGGCTGTCCGTTGCCCGTACACATTATTAGCAGTGATGTGCCGGAGTCGGTTTTGTGTCATAGCGTGTGTACGTACTGGATGTTCTTTATATGAAATTTTAAGCTGTCGCATATGAAATTTTGTTTTAAATAACATGAATTTAAAATGATCATAAACTGGTAGGATTTTACAATTTTTAAAAATCGCATTTTCATCGTCATCAATTAGGACACGCATATTAGGGGTTACAATATTTTTGAGAATACTAAATTGAAGATCATTAATGTGTTTTAAATGTGATTTGTATCCGACCATAGCTAGACAAGCCATACTGAATATAAGATTCACACAGAGAGTCGTAAAGCATAGGTCTTACTTTTGTGGCCGTAGAAGGAAAAGGGGAATTCTCCCGCCGGGCAAGGTGTTCTGCCCGGGGAGCGGCTCACACTCCGTGTGATAATTCGGAGATGTTCTATATATACTGTTTATGATTCGGAATGTTGATAGCGCGATTTAGGCTTCGGTGTGTTTTCGCTTGTGGCGGCGACGACAGCGCCGCTACATCACCCCCTGCTCAGACCGGAGGTCGTTAGTGCAGCCTTGTTGCCGACGAATGTGCAAGTGCCAGTGGATTGCCTTGTAGTCTGCGGTGAGTCGAGAAGAAGGCAAGTAATCTGCGAGAGTGCCGTGAAGCAGAGGCGAGCAGTAAGGCTCAGAGCCGTGCCGAACACTGTATAGCGCAGAGAGTAGCTTGAAGGAACAGGAAGCATTATTATTCCAGTGCTGCGATGAACCTTGTGAAGCTAGATGGCTTGCAGGATATGAAGACTGCAGACGATATCTGCTCGGGAGCGAATGGGTGGGGTATTCTATGACGATGATGAAGCTTGCAGTTTCCGAAGGTTGTTTGGTTGCGTGTTCAGATCACGTCGGGTGGTCACCACTGTGGCCGTGGTAGGAAAAGGGGAGATCTCCCGCCGGGCAAGGTGTTCTGCCCGGGGAGCGGCCGACACTCCGAGTGATAGTTCGGAGATGTTCTATATATACTGTTTATGATTCGGAATGTTGATAGCGCGATTTAGGCTTCGGTGTGTTTTCGCTTGTGGCGGCGACGACAGCGCCGCTACACTTTAAAGGGTATGCGATTTTTTAAGATTTTTATATTGGCTAGAAACTGACGCAATTACACACATGTTCGATGTGGTAGCTCCAATTATGTATTGTATTATGAGTGCAGCAGTAATAGATCGGCTCGACGAGGGAAGGAGCACACCTTCAAAGAGCTATTCTTCAGCATAATGCTACTGTGCTTAGTAAAGTGAGTACGGATTAATAATGTAATGTTAACGAGGCATTATTTATCTTAATCAACAGGAGTTATAACGTATCTACATTTTTATTTTTAATTGATTATGAATGAAGATGTCTATGGACTACAACTTCTACTTAACAACATATCAACTGCATACGAAGTCAACAATCAACATTGAAAACATTGCTGACAGTATAAGGAAACTAACATGGGCATTCAAAAAACTCAGGTGTGTTGCAAATGAAACTACTCTTACCCCCACCTACAAAGCTCTAGCGCAATCGGTAATAAGTTACTGCATACCTGTTTGGGGTGATGCAGCAAAACACATCTAATAGCACTAGAAAGAGCTCAAAGAGCTCTAACTAAGGCGATGTTCTTGAAACCGTTACGATTTTCAACTTTAGAACTACATAAGTCTTACAAATTGCTTACCACTCGCCAGATGTATATATTGAATTGCATCTTAAAAGTGAATCGACACTTACCTTTTATACCTTATCAGACACCAAAACGTAGGAATACCAAAATTTTCAATATACCACAAAATAAAACAAAGTTTAAGCAAAATCATTTGTATTTCGATCTATATCTTTTCAAATCACTTTATTAAGGCTAAACTACGAGGAAACTGAACAATTTATTACATAACTTTTATACTTCGAACAGCCACATCAATTGTTAAAGCACTACTCATATAACCACAAAACACACAACACACACACACACACACACACACACACACACAAACGCGTGCATGCTTACCATGTAATTATTTTTATATTCCAAATTTCATTAACTCCCTAATACTAGGTCTTTGCTTGCCTTTTGTTATTTATTGAATAACATTGTATTGTCTTGGTGGATGAGCAGGGTACCCAGTAATACAGGTTCCCAACCTAGTACAGGGGCCCTAGCAACTGGCTTAAAATGTATTATTGTAAATCAATAAATCATTTTTCATTTAATTTTTACACTTTCATACGGTATGCTCGTTGGGCACCCTTAATATAAAAATCTTAAAAAAATGTATGAAAATGTAAAAATTATTTAACAAGTCTGGAAAATTATATTCAAGTTTCGTTGTTTTTTGTTCCTAGGAAGCTTTACAGGTAAAGTACTATTTAATAATGATATTATACTTAAGACTTCTCTATCCATACTCTTTTACTCAACTGGGTTAAAATAAAATGAAATTAAATCGAACTTCGTTTGCTAATGATTGCCATTCAATGTTAAAATAAACAGCGATCGTTTTTGTTCTGGATATTCAAAGAAACTGCTGGATAAAATGGCTACAAATTGACGTTAATAGGAGACGTAGCCTTGTTTTCGTAATCGTCAATAGCGATCGACTCTAAATCCAGTCGCAATTTTCTTTTATGTTGTGAAATTGAACGTTCAGAGTCTAATTTTCGACCAACAGGCCAATTTAGAATACAGTTTACAGCTAATTAGATTTTTAGGTACATATAGAGGCTGATTTTCGCAGTCCTGATAGGTAGCCAAAACGATTAACACATAAAAGGTGCTACAAGAACTTCAATTTTACAAAAGATTTTTACATACAAGATTTTTTATAGGTTGACGATTAAACAAGTTTTTTCAAGTTGTGTTGAAAAATATATTTCTAAACAAAAGCAACAAAACCGCTTTTATAAAATTGAAATCAGATCTGAGTTTGTGGGAGATAGATTACAGTGAAATAAGTTATTTAAAAAATTCTTTCCAATTCCATCATGTTTCGTACAAGTGTATGTTGCTACTAGTGATGCAAAGGTTGCCGTAATGACGGTGGTTCTACCGTCCTCGACTCTGGTGGCAGTCATTCAACCATCGGGCAAAGGTTATGTAGAATCTAAGGTGAAGGTTTAGCTGTCACCAACCTTGCAGCTTGCAGGCTGCGAGCCCTGAGTCAGGTGAAGCGAATAGATGACAAGCTGGCACTGATCACTATATATACTAGTTCGCTGCACCGACTTTAAGTTTTACAAAACGTTTGTGCCGATTTGAAACGCCCAATTGCGTGTACAGGAAACACATAGACATATTTACAAATGGCCATTGTTTTGCTCAGAACGGCTAAGTGTATTTTTTAAGTTTTAAACGAGATAAAAGTTGTGTGTTATGTAGTTCTCTTATATTTCATGTTAGTCATATAACAAAAAGTATTTTTAGTAACAAAATTAATGTAAAATTGAAGGTGTGAAAACATTCTATGAGTAAGAAGATTTACAGTTTGTATTAAAAATGAAAAAAAAATCATAATGTAGGCACTTAAAAAGCTATCGCTAATCTAAATCAGCGTAATTACTAACATGTTTGGCTTTAAATTACTGCTTTTTTGAAAACAATAAAATTCAATAGGGATGACGATTCCCTTGTCGAAAATACTTAACGATATTTTTTTACTTATATCTCTTTTAAACAATGTCGCTGATACCAGATAATTATAAAATATTTATTAATTCACTGGTTTTCAACTAACTATACTAAAACTGTGAATTAAAACCATATAAATTGTTAATTGTTGTCCGAAGCAAATTGATTATGACGTCAATTATTTTTCGTATGGTATTCTTTAATGTAATTTAAAGTTTGTAAAATTTTAATTGTTGCTATAGGTATTGTTGAAATAGGCACAATATTTTGGCAGTTTATTGATTTTCTCTATTACGAAGACTAAATGAATCGTAAACAATAAATTCTTTACAAAATTATTTTATTTTATTTTGTAGTTACCTACATCCGGCTTTTCCCACTCATTGGACTTTTTTTGAATCCCTCGAATGTATCATAAATACCTATAGGTACGAATGATTCATTCCCGACCCATTCAGACCCGAACAAACTCGGTCTCCTCATTTTATCTAGTTTGTGGGGGACCATTCCATCATCGCCTGAATCAACCACAATTGGAGATTGCTGTGCAATTAGTGGCTCGGCATTCCCAGCCGTAGCATTTTCATCCTATGAGGGAATAGCCTCAGGTCATAGTCGTTCGAGTTCGGCGTCACCAAATATGGTGGAGCGCAGGATGTACCGAATTCGGTCTGCCAGGCACGGCGCTCACACCTCTTGCAAAGACGCTGACTGACAGTGCTGACGTAGCAGTTTTGTTACTAAACTGTTACGTCAGAGAGCGATGAGGTATTTAAATCCCTACGCCTTATTATGTACCCTTCGCCCCACCTGTATGATAGTTTACCTAAATAATACGAAACTTCATAGGTGTGAGCTGCCAAAATTATCAAGATAAATTTGACAAAGTGTAGCTGCGATACTACAATTTGCTTAAACTAACAGACTAATATGATGTTACGCATCTTAAACGTAATGATTTCTTATATTTACGCGAACACTACACATTGAAATAATACTAGTTTTTACGGAATTTATCGCGTATATTTAACTTTCGTTTCGAGAACTTTACAGCACCCATGGTCACGGGAAGGACTCCCCGTAACCGTGGGTGCTGTAAAGCTCTCGAAGCGAAAGTAAAATATACGCGATAAATTCCGTAAAAACTAGTAATATTTCAATCTTAAACGTATTCAAAAAATATTATTTACAGTAATAAAAAAATAATACTTACTGCGACAGTACTTGCAATTAGTTTGCACATTATTAACAAATAAATATGTATTAAAATTTAAGCGATTTCCTTTTTTTAATGATGATTGTGAACATCGATCAAAAGTCTCATCATCATCATCATCATCATTACAGCCCTTCACAAGTCCACTGCTGAACATAGGCCTCCCCCAAGGTATGCCACAAAGTACGGTCCTGAGCCACCTGCCTAGGTTGTCACTCCATCTAGTGGGGGGTGGCCCTACACTTCGCCTACCGGTATAAGTCTGCCACTCGAGAACCTTTTTTCCCCAACGGTTGTCGGTTCTTCGAGCTATATGGCCGGCCCATTGCCACTTCAGCTTACTAATCCGTTGGGTTATGTCGGTCACTCTGGTTCTACCGCGGATATCCTCATTTCTAAGTTTATCACGCAGAGAAACTCCGAGCATAGCCCTCTCCATAGCTCGCTGAGCGACTTTGAGCGTACACATACGGCCAGCAGTGAAGGACCACGTCTCATACGTGTCTATAGCTCAAATCCTGAAAACTAAGTTGTACAACCAGTGCGTGTTGCCAGTGATGACCTACGGAACCGAGACGTGGTCCTTCACTGCTGGCCGTATGAGGGCGATCAAAAGTCTAAAATGTGCAAATTCGCTCAGTTTGTCAACACAGTTATTCGTTCTCTTTCTTTTCAGAAAGAAACGGTATGTAAAGATTCGTTGTGGATACGTTGTTATTATCTTGAAATAAATTCGGATTTTATGTAATGTTAAAAATGTGTTTGTAACATTTATTTATTAAAATTTGTGAGACCAATGAGCAAGTTAGGTTTCTAGTATGACGACTAAACTAGTACGATGTAACCGCTTGTATGTGTGCTCTCGACGACACCGGTTCTCGGAAAAAAAGGTTGATAGCCATTTTATTGTGTATTATAGTATTCTACGCGGAGTGACGAACCGCTTTTCTTGGGTTTTTCTGATTTATTCTCTTACATATCTCCAAATTAATTGGTTAATTACCAAAAGGATTAATTCAAGCATCCCTAATTTTACAACAGATATTACAAAAGTTTATTCTAAAATTTCCT
This sequence comes from Parnassius apollo, assembly GCA_907164705.1. NCBI lineage: Eukaryota > Metazoa > Arthropoda > Insecta > Lepidoptera > Papilionidae > Parnassius > Parnassius apollo. Next base: position 1,530,608 of record CAJQZP010001706.1, read on the forward strand.
TTGACAGCTACTTTATTTTTTTATTTAGACAAGTATTATATACTATTATACACAATTATTTTAAAATTTGACATTGATTGCCTTTTTTAGGCAAAATTGCCACATCGGAAAATTACTGACTTAATTTTTTTGGTAATTAACGATTCAAATATAAAAAGCAAAATGAAACATGAATACTTAAGCTCATTATAATCTAAGGTAGGTATCTGGTGGAGCGTCGAGCCTAAGGTTGCCGAAGTCTAATTCCCCGGTTGAACCTTAAAACCTATTACGCGAGCTATTAATCTAAGTGGACTGTATCTACAAAATGTTTCTACACTTATATAAACGGCGACTATAGCATGCGGTACAATGCACTCGCTCTTCCCTAAAACGAACTATTATTTGCCAAATCGATGAAAGGAATCCTGCTTGATTAGGAGGAAACAAAATTGGAGAGGGTTAAAACAAAATTATATCAAGCAGGCAATATTATTAGGAATATTGACTCACCGGGGTGTCTCTTCTCTGCTGTTGGGCACTATAGCTGCGACTTCTGGAACTTCTTCTGGACAGACACTCTGGGGCCCCAGAGATAGGTCGGGAGAGAAGCGGTGTGGTTCCAACAACGAGCGCGGCGGGAAGTGCTCTTTAGGACACTATTATCCTAGGCGGTGTAGTTCCAACGATGAGCGCGGCGGGAAGAGCGTGCGCGGCGGGAAGAGCGTGCGCGTCGGTCGCGCGTGCCTTTTATACCTTCGGTTGCGATGATTACGTGATATTCTAGAATCATCTTCTTTCCCCTCCCACCCCACCACCCCGATGTGTCGATAGGAGGGTATGAATGATATCGTTTTGGAAAGGGATAAGCGATTTGGCAGCCTACCGTCAAAATAAATAAATACGAATGGTTTTCCGCGCAACCATCTCCCCCGCCCTTGAAGGATTTCCTTCAAAAAATAACTAAAACAACTAGAGCTAAGATCAAACTAACAAAATAACTAACTAGCGCTAAGATTACCTAAATTCAACTACAATTTCTAATCTAGAAAGCTAATTTAAATTATGGAAGAGGCAGGGGGCACAAACGGACAACAGGATGCGTCTAGAAAAACCGTAAGACCCAACCGTGGTCTTAACGCGAGCTACCCTAATTACTCCGTCGGAACCGGGAAAGACCTCTTCGACAATTCCTAACGGCCAGCGGAGAGGCGGCGTATCTCTTTGGTGAGCACAACTACAGTTCCTACAGCTAAAGGCTCAGTTGCTGTGTTCCATTTTTGCCGTGACTGCAAAGTATGCAAGTATTCCATCCTCCATCGTTTCCAAAACGATTGCACTAACCGGTGTAATAATTTGTGGCGTGCGGAAATGCTAAGTCTGTTCTCATCCATATCTACGGCGGGCAAATACTTTAAAGGCGTTAAATTTAAAAAATGTGCTGGAGTTAGAGCCAGCGGTTCCGAGGGGTCACTAGACAACGTACGACAAAGTGGGCGGCTATTTATTACGCATTCAATTTGAGCGAGCACCGTACTTAGCTCTTCAAAGGACAAAATTTGATATCCTATTACTCGGTATAAGTGACCCTTTAGACTCTTAATATTAGTCTCCCAATTGCCCCCAAAATGACTCGCGGCTGGGACGTTCAGAGACCACTCAATGCGGTTCTCGGCTGGAATGTGAGCGAACTCCGAATTATAATACTTGCTAGCTAAGAGCTCATGTAGTTCTGATAAAATACGTTTTGCACCGACGTAGTTCGTACCGTTATCCGAATATAATTTACTCACAGGGCCACGGCGGGATAGAAATCTTTTAAATGCACCCATAAAGCCTGCTGTGCTTAGGATCACCAACGAGTTCTATATGCACCGCTCGAGTAGTTAGACATACGAAAATGCAGACGTAAGCCTTTGTGGATCTTATACCACGCCCGCGAGTGAGCGTGACCTTAAACGGACCAGCGAAATCAGACCCGGTGTGCGTAAAGGGCTTTACTGATTGTATTACTCTACAAGATCTAAGTTCCGCCATTTCCGGAAATGACGGCTTGGGGCGTGCCCGAAAGCAAGCTATACATCTGTGCACCCGATTGCGTATTAAACTACGTGCAGAAAGAATCCAATAATTCTGACGCAAGATCGACATCAGCAAGTCGGGGTCAGCGTGCGAATTCAATTTATGATGGTAATCCACTTTTTTTTATAGGATAGGGTGACAATCGAGCACACAGTCCACCTGATGGTAAGTGGTTGCTGTGGCCCATAGACATCTACATCTATCCTCGATTACGAATCAAAATGCAGAAGTGTTGTCACCCGTGAGGACTAAGATGGAATGCCTCGTTTCCAGTAAAATGGGTCGCCGGTTCTCCACACTCACCATACGATATACAGCAGCATTAAGCTACTATTTCACGCTGGTATTCTGTGAGAGCGTGGACCCATTCGTGCTACAACTATACATCTAATATAACTGCAGCATGGCTCTACCACAATAAATTCATGATATGGTCTTTGCGCGGTAAAACTATAGGGTGCCGTTGGTCGAAACTCAACTGCGAGTTGGACAAGCGTCCACCTACCCTTGCAATCTCATCCTGTAAAAATGGCTTAAGGCGTTGAAAGGCGCGACTACAAGCTCTATTCGATTGTAATCATGTAATTTCTTCAGAGAAGTGTGCAAGTTGAAGTTAACGTAATACTAGCGACTCGGCATAGTTGTAATCGGACGCTAAGACATACGAACGTCGCGGTAAAAGCTTCGCGAATCGACAAACGTAAATTACTCTGCGCAATAATTTCGACCAAGAGGACAAACGGTTCGCCAAAGCAATGATTGGAAAAGCCTCGCTCGAAACGTTCGCCACTAGAGCGTGTCTCTTCTCTTCCGGTGGTTGTGACACTGACGAAGGTTCGAAATCGGTTATTGGCCATTGCGAGGGATCCAAGTGAATCCAAGAAGGTCCGTGAAACCAAAGCGGGTGGTCCATTATTTGCATCGGGGTGAGTCCACGGGATAGACAATCGGCAGGGTTTTCCGTACCGGACACGTGATAAAAGTTCCGCGTTTCTAACTCGTCTTGGATCTTGGCCACTCGGTTCGCGACAAACGTATCCCAACGGTGGGGTGAAGAATGAACCCAGCATAAGGCGACGGTGGAGTCGGAAAAGGCAAATATCCCTTCTATGTGAACTCTATCCCTACATGCGCTGATAACTGCGGTAATAAGCTTGGTGAGTACTAATATTGCGCAAAGCCCTAAGCGAGCCCCAGAGAGACAACCTTACGGGGGGAGACTCTCGACTTAGAACTAATGAGGCTAATCGAATTTCTACCATTATTCTGAACGTGGAAATATACAACGCCCCCCGTAAGCCTTCTCGCTGGCATCTGCAAACCCAACGACCGTTATGACGCTATTTCTATCGACGTTTATATGACGCGGTATTTTAATTTCTCTTAGTAAAGGAAGTTCCTCTCTAAAACGCTGCCACAACCGAACAATGCTGTCAGGCGGCGAGTCATCCCAATCGCATTCAAATAACCAAAGTTGTTTAATCAAAAGCTTAGCGTATAATACCACCGGAGCTACGAAACCCATGACGTCCCATAATCTAGCAACGCATGACAGTATTGTGCGCTTTGTGCATTTCTCTACTGGTGGATTTACCTTAAGGCTAAACACGTCGGATTCTGGTGACCAACACAGACCGAGCACCTTGTGTGTATCAGAATCGTCGAATTCCTTTATCGCCGAAAGACGGTGTGATAGTGGGATTGTATCTAAAACCGGACGCGAATTACTAGTCCACTTGACAAGATCGAATTGACCCGATTTCATGAGCTTTATGACCTCGGCGGTGGTTAGGGTAGCCTCCTCCACGCTATCGACCGAGTATACAAAATCATCCATTTATAAACCGCTCTCAATTGCCCTCTTAGCTTTAGGGTAAGAGGGACCTTCATCGTGGGCGAGCTGTTTCACCGTGCGTAACGTATGAAATGGGCTCGACTTTAAACCAAAACAAACGCGGTAAAATTCAAACACCATTGGAGGTTCCTTTGGGTTGAAAAGATATAAAATGCGTTTGAATCTACGGTCGCATTCACGAACCCCTTTGCAAAGAAACATTTGGCGAATATCGGCGGATAGTGCTATACTAAACAAACGAAAATTGGCTATTATATTAAATAAACTGCCTTGTAAATTTTGCCCACTATAGAGGATATCGTTAAGCGACAGGTGAGTGCTAGTTTTAGCACTAGCGTCGAGCACTACACGTAACTTAGATGTAAGTTTGTCCTCCCTAATGACCCCCTGGTGTGGTATGAAATACGACGGTGTGTCTTCGTAGTTATCTAATTTCGAAGTCACAAGTGATATGTAACCTTCCCTTATATATTCTTTAATGACGCCGTCATAAGCTTCCTTTAACTGGGGTGAAGCGAGCATCCTACGCTCCAAGCTGTAGAAACGTTTTTCCGCCATTTGACGCGAATCGCCGAGAGATAAAACATCTCCTTTAAAGGGCAGCGCTACACTATATCTACCGTCGCGATCACGAACGGTCGTGCGGACGTAAATTTCCTCGCATAATCTGTCATCTGAGCTAGCTATGGGTGGGACGTTCACCTCCTCCATCTCCCAAAATTTGCGGACTAACGACTCGAGCGGTTCGACAGCCATACCACAATAAGAGGTTGCCGAAATATTATCTATGATGGGGGCGGAGCCAACGATGACATAGCCCAATACGGTTTCCAGTGCGTAAGGCGCGGTATGCGAGGAGTTGCCCATGACCTTATTGTTTAGCAAAAGATGAGGGAAAAGCGACGCTCCAATGAGCATGTCTATGTTTCCAGGAACGGCGTAAGTGTCGTCCGCTAGAGTCAAATTTTTAAATTCAATCATTGCCGAGGTGTCAACCGAAACGGTTGGCAGCCGTTCAGTGACCCTATCCACTACTAGTGCATTTATATCAAAGTTAACCTTACGATCTATCCGAGAATAAAATTTTAAATTTATATATCCCTGGGTAGCTTTACTAGTACCTCCGATGCCTTTGACTACAGGACATGAAAGTAACCTATTCATTACTAAGCCTAAGCGCTGACAACATTGTCGCGTTATAAAGCTATTTTGGGCTCCGCTCTCCAGCAGTGCACGGACGATTTGTTCGTTTCCACGCGAATCTCTAACCAAAATACGCGCCGTACCTAGTAACACGGTTGAAGGAGGTTGTGCTCCCATATTTGCCAATGAGCACAGAGTGACATCACCAGGTCGACCGCTAGAATCGTTGACTTTAGTAGGGGTGAATTCCTTGTCCGCTTTACTTGACGCCACTATGTTGCTATTTTCAAAATGTAATAGCGTGTGATGTTTCCTGGCGCACTTGCTACATACGGAACTCGAATTGCATTTTGCAACTAAATGCTTATCGCTTGAGCAGTTCAGACATAGGTTGTTTGTCTTTACTAATTTATAACGTTCGCTTTGTGAATATTTACGAAAAGTCGCACAATTATATAAATTACCGTGTTTATCTTTACATACGATGCAAGCATGCTGAGGTGATGCTGACGTAGCGGTTACGTAAGTTAACGACCCTGCTATTTTAGATGGTTGAGTCTGTCTACGGTCGACGCACCTTTTAATCTCCTGTTTAACGTTCGGAGAACGCTGCATCACCTTTATTTGATCTCGCACGAACGATGCTAATGAATGAAAGGAGTGCTCCATTTCAAACGCACGCACGGTGTCGGGGTCTAATTTCTTTAGTGCAATATGGAGAAACACCACGTCCATAAGGTCATTAAATTTCAAATTCTTAAGTGCAGCCACCGATGCCACAAATTTATCTAAAAACTGCTCTAAGCCGTTGATGTTCGCGGATGATATAGGTTTAAGATCGAATATCTGGTTCAAATATTCGGAAGCTAACATTCTCCTATCTTCATATTTAGTTTTAAGCGTTTCGAATATTAACAAGTAATTGTTTGCTGTAGGTGTAAAACCCGAGCAAATTGACTGTGCCCTGCCACTAAGTTTACTAATTAAGTAATATAATTTTTCAGCGTCCCATAACGATGGGTTATTGTGTATATTGTTTTGAAAACTACTGATGAAGAAGGGCCATGTCTTAACATCACGATTGAATACCGGAATATCTATTGGCGGCAACCTATTTGAGTCACGTGGACGTACCTGTATTTCCGGCTTTGCTTCGTTTTGAGATTGTAAGAGTTTCTCCGTTCTTTTGACGCGACACAACATATCTTCAAATGCTAAAAGCGGTTGGTAGTTCACTATGTATTTCGGGTCGATTTGTAATTCCAAATGATTAATTTGGCCTAATATTCTTTCGTAATCCGTCCGCAAAGAATCCACCGTTTCAATTTCATTCAAAAAAGTTTCCCGCACTGCTTCTACATTGATGTTCTTTATGTGATCACCAATACTTTGTATACGTGAAAAAAGTATGTCCCTCTTGGCATAAAGCGTTTTAATTTTAATTTCATTTCCACTAACTGCCATTTTAAATTATTGTAATAAAGTTATATTAATCACAATTAATCTCACAACGCACAAATAATGGAGAATGGACACTCGTATGCCGTATTACGTAATTAAATCGAACACCTGTTACAGCGAGTCGAGGTGACGCGTGTCACCTCGACTCGCTGCTAAACTCAATATATTTTTATCAAAATTGTCGGGTAAGCGTACAAAACGATTGCTATTACACTGTTTCAATTATTTAAGCGACTAATAAGCTTTAAATTTAAACCAAATACAAACACTATTTTAATGAATGATTCTATTTTTAAACGAATACTATTTAAGTCTCTATATCCATAAATTAGAGTGCATTATCTAAATAATTAATCTAATAATTCGACCAGAAAATGGTTAAACGACTACTAAACACCAGTCCAAATCCTGCCGAAGTGGTGGAGCGTCGAACCTAAGGTTGCCGAAGTCTAATTCCCCGGTTGAACCTTAAAAACGTATTACGCGAGCTATTAATCTAAGTGGACTGTATCTACAAAATTTTTCTACACTTATATAAACGGCGACTATAGCATGCGGTACAATGCACTCGCTCTTCCCTAAAACGAACTATTATTTGCCAAATCGATGAAAGGAATCCTGCTTGATTAGGAGAAAACAAAATTGGAGCGGGTTAAAACAAAATTATATCAAGCAGGCAATATTATTAGGAATATTGACTCACCGGGGTGTCTCTTCTCTGCTGTTGGGCACTATAGCTGCGACTTCTGGAACTTCTTCTGGACAGACACTCTGGGGCCCCAGAGATACGTCGGGAGAGAAGCGGTGTGGTTTCAACGACGAGCGCGGCGGGAAGAGCACTTTAGGACACTATTATCCTAGGCGGTGTAGTTCCAACGATGAGCGCGGCAGGAAGAGGTGGCGGGAAGAGAGCGCGCGTCGGTCGCGCGTGCCTTTTATTCCTTCAGTTGTGATGATTACGTGATATTCTAGAATCATCTTCTTTCCCCTCCCAGCCCACCACCCCGATGTGTCGATAGGAGGGTATGAATGATATCGTTTTGGAAAGGGATAAGCGATTTGGCAGCCTACCGTCAAAGTAAATAAATACGAATGGTTTTCCGCGCAACCAGTATCCATGGACGGCAATAGCAAACTTACCATCAGGTGAACTGCCTTAGTAAGTACTTTTGTCACTATAATTTTACTTAAAAAAAACTCAGTGTGGGCTGGCCGCGATAGATGAAGGATTACACCGATAGTGACGATGGTGATGACATGGCATTACATCAGGTGTAACAGGTGGACACTGAGTTACTCCATGGAATTGGTATTTTTAATACAATAAAAATGGTTCGCTACAAAAAGTCGTGTTCTTTTGTCACTTCAATTTTATTTAAAAAACTTAGTGCATGCTGGCCGCAACAGATGAAGGATTATACCGATAGCAATGATGGTGATGACATGACATCACATCCTGTCTTGTTACAGACGGCGCGAACAGATGGACACTGAACTTATTCCATGCGAGTGGTATTTTTTAATAGAGCAAAAATGGTTTCTTATAAAAAGCCGTGTTAGTTTTACACTACGCATGCAATTTACGATAATTTCGGTCTCTAAGATTATATATAACTATATTAATTTATCATGAGATAGGCGTTACAAGAAGAAATCGCAAAAAACTTGCACATTATGCTATTAAAATTACAAATAGCGGGAACTTGACCGCAGGTGAATTGTTGTTCCTGTATTACCGTTTAAATAGTGGCTTAAATCATCCAAATGATTTTATGTTGATAAAGATCAGACGTTTTTCTCCCGCTTAGGTTACTTGAGATACTATGGTCACAAACTGCCGGCTGTATTTTAAGCTGTTGTCAAAATTTCCCAAACTCTTTGTAATGTGACGCATTAGCATATTTTGAAGAAATTTGTTATAAAATTAAAATAATCTAGGCTGTATGTTATTACATTTATGTAATATTACCTTTACCTTTATTACCTTTGCCCGTCTTCATCGGTAAATCTTAACATTACCCAACCTACACATGCTGCATTCTATACGTACTTCGCATCATTATTATTGCGCCCTCCTTTCTGCCAAGGAGGGTCGCGTTCGTATACGGCTTAGAGATCTCTCGTCAGATCGGTAAGCCAATCCATAAAGGCGGTGTTTAGTGGGTAAAAGTCTCCACATAACCACGCAGCCGGCTGCGTGGTATGCTATGAGCATTCACCGCCTCCCTCCCCCGCTTTCCGGAGGGTTGCCCATATTTGCTTCGGGCGCAAAAAAAATCATTATTATTATAGACGAAGTATGAATAAACTGCAGAAAGTATGGATTTGTCTAAGACACCGATACAAGCTTACAAACATGGCCTTATATTTGTTCACTGAAGGAATTTTACTACTCCGATATCCAAATTTCCAAAGAATATTTTATTTAACGCCGCGCACGTGATAAATTAGCACTTAAAAATACAAAATTGTTCGCGTAATACATATAAAGTTTAGATTAAGCGCATAGTCCCTGGGTTTTACCACAGCATTAACCCTCAACAAATGAGACAAGGCCTGTACCCATCAGTGAGACGCTTGTAGGTTTTTGCATCACAAACATCTTTTCTTATATTTTTTATTTTATTTTTATGATTCAGTAAAAGCTCTTCGAGATTTATCTTAATTAAGTAGATGGAATCTACGAATTTTCCTTGTAGTTACTTGATTTTGAACGTCATCTTGTTTTCTTCTCGTATTTTTCCGTAATTTGTCATAATAAAATGAAGGCTAACATAATTTACTAAATTGCGTGATCTGTCTTAATGAGGTTATTGTTAAAATGGCGTGAGAGAATATCTCTGGAAAAAGTTAAATAATTTATAAACGGTTATTGTATGCATAGCAGTATATGTATAAAATATTATCCTAGAATTTAGCCAATTTTATATAATACATTAATAAGTTATATATAACTGATAAACAAAACGTATGAGTGGTATTCATAAAGCACGGCAGCATTAACTAATTAATTAACGGTGCTTATAAACAAGGTGCGAGAAAATTTTATTCAGTGAATAATTTTAAGTAATGTAATAAATAAGAGCTATCATATTTTTGATAGGTTGCTTATATAATTTATTTATCTTTTAATATGAAAATGATAGAATGTAGATAATAATAATAAAATAAAAATATAAATAAGTTTTTAATGACTTATAATTTAAGAAATTTTGTTTAAGTGAGAAATTATATATATCAATCATTCATATAAAAAAAAAATATATATATATATATATATATCAGCCAGTCTCATCGGAGGTTGTTGATGCTGAATTAGACACATAAGAATTATAATTATTTAATTATATCTTGACTCCAACTGAGATCAAATTTACCTGAATAGACTAAACTACGGTACTTGTTAATAAATATATTTATTATTTAACGATTTATTTTATTTGCGTGAATACTACACATTGAATTAAACTAATTTTACGTAGTTTCTCGTGTCCAGGTGACGTTGGACTGAAAAAATCGAAACTTTATTTAAATAAAAATAAATATAAGTACATACATAGTACATATATATACAGCCGTGGTTAAGCTCAGGAATTAAGCGCTAGCTATAAATTTTACGGTAAGCGAGCAACAATCAGCCCCGCTGACACTAAGGACATTGTTACTTGAAATTTGGAGTGCTGATAACGTACGTACCAGTCGGTAAAGGAAAACATCGCGAGGAGGCTTGCATGCCTGAGAAATTGAAAAAAAATATTTTGAAGACATTTGAAGTCCGCCAACACTGTGAATACGCAGTGAGGTAAATATTTCCATGTTTAAAACCATCTCAGAATGAGAGGACGACTGTGGTCAGAAAAGGGGCGTATAAGTGCTGTAAGTAAACATTTTTTTATATTTACATATATATCAAATACACTAAAAGAGTATTAAGTTATTTATAAAACTTAGTCTTTGATTGCTTTTAGAATTTTCAATCTCGGGTAGCATTCGGATTGTGACCTTTATACTCCTCGTATTACAAAAAAACGCGATATTACAAGGTTTCCTCGTCGAAATTATGTTTTTCGTTAATTGCTTGAAATAACAATTACTCGGTCAAAATAGTACGTTTTCTCTACTAAAATAAACTCAGAGTAAATTTTAGATAACTTATTTATTTATTTAGTAATAATCATTCTCTCGATGCTTGTTTAGGCCAAAACTCTGAGAGACATGAATGATTCTTTTTTTAATTTATTTGCTTTTTAAGGGAAACATACAGTACAATAAAAATACATTATAAAACATATAAAAGTAATCATAAAACCAATGAAGTTTCCACAGTTAACTAATACATATTAAAAGCTTGCAACCACAATATATTTAAATATTAAAAAAAATAACTAAATGGTATTTATAATTAAACATTAAGTACTAAGCATAAAATAAAAGTAATACAATACACACAACCTATAGTGAAGCTACCAATTATAAATTAAGTTTTACAATATTTTTTATAACTATTATATTTAAGGTGAAAAATATCTAGTTCACAATATTTTAAGTTAAAATTTTTACATGTACCAGATACAAAATTATTTGAAGCATACTTCGTTTTTACTTTACGTAATGCAAAAAGAGGCTTTTTTTCGTGCACCTAACCGGTGACACGCAAGATTCACTTTGCTTAAAAGTAGAGGAGAGTCGATGATATTATGTAGCAATTTGTACAACAACATTTAATCTCTTCTATCATGGCGTTTTCGAGTGTATAAGTGTGTAAGCTATTAATAATAAAGTCTACAGAAGAATTATATCGCTTTAAGTGACGCAGAAACTTATTATTGATTGTTTCAATCATTTAACTTTGTATTAAGGATTCCAACATGAAGAACAATATTCAAGAATAGATCGCACCAGAGTATTAAATAGTATAATTAATGTTGTAGAGTTTTTAAAATCTTTTGAGATACGCATAACAAAACCTAGCATTTTATAAGCTCTTAGAGTTATGATATTAATATGTGATCTCAGTAACAACTTACTATCCAACTGAACACCAAGATCACGCAGTGTATTTACTCTCTTTAGTAAATTATCGTCAAGCTTATAGTTAAAGAGGATTGGATTCTTTTTCCTGGTAAATGAGGTAATATTACATTTCTTGATGTTCAAGTAAAGATGATTTGCTTGGCAATATGAGCTAACCCCACACAGATCCTCTTGAAGTAGATTGCAGTCTTTTATAGATTTAATAGACCTGAAATTTTTGATATTATCTACAAAAAGGATTTTGGAATTATGGAAGCAGGATATTACATAATTTATAAATATTATAAATAATAGTGGACCAAGAACACGTCTCCGAGTGCTGGGACAAACTTGTGTCCGAAGTCGAGTCTTTGCTGAACAGAGTCTCGGATTGGGGGCGACTAAATGTAGTCCAGTTTATCCCCCCTAATATTCGTAAATATATAGAGAGGCCATAGTTACTATATTTATTTATTTTTAATATTTTTCTAAGGGATTCCTTTGAACCCAGTTTGTAAATGGCTCTTATGGCTGTCTTTTGCAAAACAAAAATATAGTTTCAATGTCAGTCGTATTACCCATAGCAAGATTCCATATGACATTATGCTATGGAAATAACTAAAATAAACTAATCTAGCTGTTTCAACACACGTAAAGACTCTAATCTTTTTAACAATATATGCTGCAACTAAGTTTGATAGGTAGTTAAGATATTATGAGGGCTCCATTCAGGCTTCGCGTCAACTGTAATTCCGAGTAAAACAGTGTATTCAACAAGGATCAGCTCCTCCCCATTTTAAATCCCACTGGTATTTACCTGCTTAAAATTAGGCGTGGTAAATTTAACTTCTTTCGTTTTATTAACGTAAAAAAGCAAATGTTAAAAAATTGTTAAACCGGTGTAATACTTTGGATATAGCATTATAAATAAATAAATAAATATCACTTTATTGCCACATTTGAATAAAATGTTTACATGTAAACTAGGTACTTAATCATAATTAAAACTAGACAATCGCAGTTGACTTAGTTTTTGTTTACATTGAACTAAGATCCAGTGAAGCGCTGGTTTTCAGGTACTCCTTCGTCCCTGAAATGTTACATGGGTGTCATGAGAATTGCAAGTTCCTCAATCATCTGTATAATTCAATCATTTAATATTGGAATTGGTGGTGTATGTGCATGCGTGCGTGCGTGCGCGTGTTTTTCAGTATTTTTATTTTTTTATCATGACTGACAAACCAAGAGAGAAGAAAAAGGTCAACAATGGCCAGTACATTGCAAATACTGCAAGGAAACCACTAAAAGTGCGGTAATGGAAGAAATATTACAGGAGTCGGATGAAGATGTTTATGCAGAGAGTGGTGTGGATGATACATACTACATAGCTGATAAATATGAAGGAGGAGGTGGAGTTTGAAGATGTGTCAACAGATTCCAATATCTGCGCCGCCACCGTCCACTCAAATACAATCCCAGCCTGTTCAGACACCATGAACAACACCAACTGTGCCATTCATTCCGTCGCAGCGTCAATCTTTCCAAGCAGAGCCTTGCACCAAGCTTCAGCATAGATTTAGAACAGCATCTACGACACGTTGGGCTACCGCTTCTTGTTCAATGAAAGATTTTCCTTATATCAAGGCAAATGAACTACTTGTGCGATCACCGGATAATTCTGGAGGATATATTGATTTATTTCTCATTGAGAATTACCTACAAAAAAAATCGTCAATTGCACTAATAAAAATGCAGAAAAACTAAAAAATTCTTCGCAATATGAAGTCTCATTTTACATATTGGAAATCACTAACTATAGAAGAATTAAAATCTTTTATTGGTGGTTGCGCGGAAAACGAATACCCTCGCATTTTTTGTTCTGTTAATTAGTAATTAGCCGGTACATTCACCCATCCCATCCGTATTCTTTTCTGCACGCACTGAGGGGGGGGGGGAGGAGGCAAAAATATGTGGCATCATTTTTGCCTCCAATGATCCGCGCTCTGCCTAGATGTAAGTGGACACGGCCGAGAAAATAAAAGGACGTCCGTTGCTGCCACTCGTTCTTTTGTAATGCAGTTGTAACGCAGTGTCAGCAGCCTCGAGGCCTGAGACCAAGGACAGCCAGAACACCCACCCCAGTAAGTGTATTCCCATTTAGAACGAAATGAGCTGTTTTATTTTTATTCTTTGGTGTGTCTTTTTTTCTAGCAGCTCATATTTTGTTCCCGTGTAAAGGTACCGACTAGATATGGTAAATTAGGTCATAGCAAGTGCATTGCCCAAAAGCTTGCCATGTGCCACATCAGCCGTTTTGTTTTAGTTATAATTAACTACACACACAGTCCATCGTTTGGTTAAATCTAGAACACCTATCGGTAATCTCGCATATAAATTTTCGGGGTCAATATTCGTCGAATCTAACCTTACCGCTGCACCAATTGGTTTACTTTATCACATTGGCACAGAGAAAATAAACCGCTTGGTTGATTGCTGAACATCGCATCGATTATATAAATATAATAGTTTTTTCTGAATATAGGTCGAGAAACAGGTTCCAACTTATTTTGCGATACCTGCATTTCGTTAAAGAAAATAATGATTCTACACAAATACGGAATAAAACTCTATGTACTGTCAAAATCAAATGGAACTAATATAAAAGTCCATGTTTTTGCGAGTACGATGGATGAAACTTCTAGCAAAAGACACACAAACACAATTTTGCGATAATTTTCATCACAAGTTGTTGAAAAGTTATCGCAAAATAACTTAAATTGACCATGCACTATATATGGATATTTTTATAATAGCTAGGTAAGTATGGCTAGCTATGGGCCTTACTACACCATTGCTTCCAAATTATTGGACATAAATATTTACTACACTGGCATACTACGCAAGAAGCGTAAAGATAATACATTTGTAGCTTTATTTCAGTAAAATGAAAAAAAGTCAGTTAATTTAGGCTTTCAGCACGTAATATAGTCTGTTAAACCGAAGTAAAGTTTACTTTGTTTATAGTCTATTTTAATTTTGTTTCTATTCTCAATATTGTTTCGGTGTTTTAGTGCATTACTTTTAAACTGTCTTTTTTGCAGTTGGGTTTTCGATTTTTTTAATCATTTATTTTACTTCGTTTGATATATACGCACAATGAATACTTCCACTTGTCTTTGCGTTCCATCGAATTGAGAGGTTCATGGCTAATATATAGTGGCACTCCACATCGTACTTTGACTTGCATACTGAACATTTTAAATATTTCTTCTTTCAGTAAGGAATTTTTGGATCCAGCGCAATTCTGAGAGATATTCATTTTGACAGAAATTTCCCACTCTTGGGGAGTTTATATAATATGTTGCTTCTTTTACGGTTTCGCGCAACTTGCCATGTAAGTTTGTTTATACTCTTTGCAGATTTCTTTTTATTTTTGTTAAAATTTAATGCGAACGTTATTAAATTAAAGCTACCATTGCCATAAAATACAAATAATGGAATGTAGTGCAGTCTTACAAGGTGTTTGAGCTCACCAGATTCGATACTAATATTGAAAATAATAGCAAGTTGTGATGAGATTGCGTCTATTATAAATGCAATAACTTTAACGAAAATCCCCCTTAGAAGGAAAGAAAGACGCTGATAACTAATTCCACTCTTTTGATGTGCCTGTGTTCGAGGTCGGTGAGATCATTTTAATCAGATTCCAGTCACAAATAAGCACGCCTTTCCATTTAGTCCAAAGCTGCTAGGTGACATTTTGCTGTATAAGCTCATATGTACAGCAATACTCAATGCAAGACCCGACTTGCGTTTTGTATTAGGTATCTTGCAGACTTTTTTCCCAGCTTTGACCTTGGACTCAATGAATCGAAAAAGTTCAGGTTTTAGGGAATCTCAACATCCAACAACTGAAGGTGGTCGGTGTATTCCAGTGACACGTTTCCGAAAAAGAGTTCAGGTGAGCTGGTTCCTTTTTATTCAAATAAAAAAAATGTTAAGAGACACGCTTGTGACTCGCTCAACCGTAGCTTCTCTTTTGGACAGCATTTGATCCCAACTGACCGCAGTCTCAGTTGGTGTCTCTCAAAAATTGTGCTGACGCCTGCATATCCATAGAAACTGGACATAAGCAGATCATAAATATGCTGAGGAACTCCAACGTTAGTCGCACAGTATCAGATGAACAGCCTTCGATGACGACTCGGAGAGTCCGTTTTCTCAGAAAGTCCTTCACTCAGTTAATCAAACCTGGCTTGATTGACGGAGTGGAGGACTTTGAATACGCAAAAAAGTGTTCGAAATATTTAATTTAATATATTTATAACATGTCATATATACATTTTAGCATCCTGCATTCCTACACTTTAAAATCTGTATCCATGCCAACTCTAGCGCAATATCCTTAATAAGTTTTCTCCTTACGTATTATTAATTTATTGGTTTGGACTTTTTCTTACTCAAAAGTACAAGTTATACTCAAAAGTAACCGTAAAAATAACCATGTAGTAGCGGTATAAGAATATTCACTACCCCATATCATTCCGTGAATGGGTGTAAGAGGCGACAGAGGGAAATACACCAGGAGTAAGTTAGCAGCTACTGCTTTATAACAAAAAACTAAATGAAAACAAAACCGCGATTTATAACCCGTCTGCCTAGCGTGACAACTATGAAACTTATCTCCCTTACTGGGAAATCTATGTGAGAGGCTTATCTTCCGCAGTGGACTTTTAATAGACTGTAAAATTAACGGTTATGGGCGAGAGCTGATGTGGCCATGGGTTTGCAATATAGTTTGAGAATAAACAACCAATAGGGAAAAAGTGATTTCTAGGGGCAGCCTAGTAATGGTAGACGAAGTGTAAGGCAGCCCCCTGCTATGTAGATGTAGTGACGAACGGTAAAACATACGGAAAATCGATGTATACAGTTGACGCAGGAACTTGCTTTGCATCATTTCTACGGGGAGGCCACAGGGCTGAAATGATGATGGTGTAATTAATATTAATTAATAAGTTTTACTTCAACCAAAAAAAAATTAAAAGTTACACGCACTCATCTAAAAAAAGTATATTATAGTCACCCGTGCATATTTTTATTGCACTGTTTAATTTTTATTATATTAACTGAATTATTAAAGCAAGAGGGTCGTGATCGCTTGAAATTTTGATTGCTTCATTTAGAATGCTCCATAACAAGTTTAATTCTTAATTATCATTAGGACTTCATTGTAATTAAGATCTGTTATATTTTTATTCTACTGCGGATATCCTCATTTCTGAGTCTATCACGCAGAGAAGCTTCGAGCATAGCCCTGTCCATAGCTCGCTGAGCGACCTCGAGCGTCCTCATACGGCCAGCAGTGAGTGGAAGCCTCGTACCAGTAGGCGTAGCGTAGGGCGACCCCCCACTAGATGGAGTGACGACCTGGTAAGACATGCAGGAACTCGATGGATGTAGGTGGCTCAGGACCGTGCTTTGTGGCATTACTTGGGGGAGGCCTAGTTCAGCAGTAGACTTGTGAAGGGCTGTAATAATGATGATGATGACGATGATATTTTTATTTTAACAAGTATCTTAAATATTTATAATTTGAATCGTGATAATTATTTATTATTTACTTAGTTTAATAAAGCCTACAGTAAACAAAAAACGTCCGTATTTCGCCATTGTGCTTATGAAATAAAATATTTATCTAATGAAATATTTGTAAATTACTCTTTTATTATAGATTTAGCTTTTAATATTCGGTGATATGACCATTCTGTAGTATCATATACCACCAATGCCATTGTGTAACTCTGCTAGGTATTGTTTGCCAGTAGTTTCGTAATATTGTGTGAATATATGAATGTCATAGTAACGTCAGTATACAAAAATAATAAATCAATGATATCGATAAAGGGCCGATGTCTTTATACGTACATCACATTTTATTATTAGTTCCTTTAACAGCGGTTCCATACCGAAAAAAATAGTTCCAAAGTTATTCCCACTGGAGTCTTTCAACCGCCAAATGCTAGCACTTCTAATTGTAGCTAAAATATAGTTTTCTTGCCTCACTCCTTCTTCAATCTATAAATCAAACTCGATGCACTTTTACGTCATCTCATTCTTGCATCAGTATGATCGAATATGCTCTGTGTAGTTCCATGTGTCTTCACAATTGGTTCATTAGCTAAATGGTTCTTTAAAAATCGAAAATCTAGTTTTTTTAATAAAAAATTGGAAACTTTAGTATTTTTACAATAAATCGGTTAATGGTCTACTTCATAGCAGTTATATATTGACCTCATTTGGGAAATCTAGCCATATTAACCAAGCTTGATAATCGGGATGGCAACCGCAGTTTTTTTTTAAATTCGAATTGTTGTCGGGAAGATATTTACTGTTGCCTATCGCCTGTTTCAGTTTCCCTCATTCACGGGGCTATATGGGGTAGTAGATATTCTCACACCGCCACTACAAGTATAATAATATAAACATATTGAATTTTAATGGTAGTTTTTCTTCATTTTCTAAATCAAATTTAGTATTATTGTATTAAAGATGATTTCTTACTTCCATGCGAAATGACTTTAAGTTATTTTTAGCAATAGTTAATATTTGTCTTCCTAGAGTTTTGGAATAAAATCTAAAAACTAAGATTTGCGATAAGGCAAATACATTGGGCAATTTCCAAAATAATTTGAGGTGCTCGCTCTTAGAAATTCCAAATGATTCCGGCAGTGATTTAAATTTATCTCTATAAAACCTATATTTCAAACTTGGACTATTGTACTACGTACGGGAAGAGGATACTTTATAAGGATTTTATCTTTCCGAAACGAGTGGAAATCTTTTATATTATAAAACAAGCAAATACAAAATTATATTTTTACTGACGTGCATTTAGATGGAACTAAATCTGAACATGGAATTTCAAGTTTTTCTGTTTTAGTATGTCGTATAAGTATCCTTATTTTCGTTTATCATCGAAAATTAAACTTTATGTGTTACTGAAATTAAAAGGTTACAGATAAAAAATTTCGAACTTGGCTTGGCAAATAAGATAAAACATTTATATAAAAGCCAGTATTTATTGATAACAATAAAAAATGATAGAGGGTTTTAATCGGCTTGCCTCACATTATTACCCATTATTTGGCAACTATTTACGAAAGAGTTCATGTATGTGAGCGCTGGGGGACCATGCTGGGAATTCCTGAAAAGAATTGCAAGGAATTTAGTAGTAGGCCCTTACAAGAACGGTATCCTGCAAGCCATCAGTTACAAGGTTCTATGATATAATGCTTCCTGTTTAAGCTACGCCATACCTGCCACGCTCCCACACAACTACAAGGCAACGCTTGCACCACACACCCAACCGGAGTAGGGGCAAAAAAAAACAAAAAAAAAAAACACAACAAGTGGGCCCCAGCAGAAAACCCGCACAACACACCAAGGCACCCTGGTGACATCGTCAAGAGCCATGTTGCGGCTATATTAAGTTGTATCACGAATGAGTCGCCTAGACTGGGGAAGGACATTGCACTCACAGAATACCAGCGTAAAATAGCATCTCAATGCTATTGTGTTTCGTGTAGTAACGGTACCTGGAGACGTCTTCTTACTGAATACGAGAAATTCCAGATGTAAAAATGCATCTACATATTGATTTTAAATATAGGTCGATGTAGCTGTCTGTGGAACACAGACAGCTACATCGACCTATATTTAAAAACACTTGTTTTAACAGGGCTGTGTGTTTGCTTGTCACCTTTATTTTAAAAAGAAAATAAAAATAATCCTGTAACCAATTTGTAAATTTATTTTTTAATAATAAAATGTCTCGAAAATGGTAAAGTGAAAAAGCGGAATAGCGGAAATGTATAATGAATGAACTTATTGAAAGGCAACAGCAAACTCGTGTAGAAGCTCGCTTTATTGTTAAATCAACTTTCGAATGAGGGTATGTTAAATATTTTAACTTCTTTTGTCAATAACGAGAGGCCTGTGTTTCCAAATAAAACATCGCAACCTTTATTTTACATGGAAAAGTGCCTCAGCATACCCGCATCGCGGTGTAAAAGTTAGCTTTTACATTCACCGACTAAAACCCACGGTTTCCCACCATCGCAGGATATTGTTAGGGCCACAGTAACGATTTTGCACACGTCCGCGGCCACACCAGCGCTGACCCCTCCGTAGTTTCCGTTCACGGGTTGTTCTCTCCTCCTTTCTCTCTTTCATCTTAGGTAAGGCACACCAGAACGCGCAAGCATATCTTCCTCGGAGATTCTCTACACCTTTCTTTTAGGATATTAAATATACACTTAATTCTTGATCTTGGGATAGGTATTAGTAGAGAGAAAGACAGTGACAGTGGGATAGAGTACCACTAGATGACCCGTGTAATCTTTTTCTTTTATTTATTTACACAAAGTTAAGACTATTATTTACGAAATGATCTCGCTAAACCGAAATCAGTTTGTCGGTGAGTACATGCTCCTTAAGCATATTATGAATAAATAAAAGTAAAACATTACACGAGTCATCTAGTGGTACTTTCGATTAAGAATCAAAATACAGATGTCACACCTGGAATGCCTCGTTCAGTAAAAAGCCGTCTGCAGTGCAATACCTTCACCATACGAAATACAGTACAAGAAACGTGGTATTTGGAGCGAGAGTTAGGCAACTTATTAGTGATACAACTATAAAATAACTTCAACGTGGCTCTACCACGTATAAAACGTTCTAGAAAAAGCTTCTACTAAATTCTCAGCAAATCACTTCGTGAATTCCCAGCATGGTCCCTCAGGACTCATATTTTTTAGAACCAAAACCTAGCACTTTTTCACACGACCCCCAGAGAAGGCCCAGTAGAGGTTTTTTTCAATTCATATTTTAAAAAGTTTCCAGCCCCTTTTATATATTTTTAAAAATGCCCCTTTTAAAACCCCCCCTTATTTTTTTTATTTTATCTCTTGTGTTTTGGAATGAAATTTGTTTTCCAAGGTATGTATAGTTCTCTACGTACTCCATTGTTGGTCGGTTTATTATTATGATATCTTTAGTGCGGTTGGTAGCTATCATTGTATTTGAGGTGTTAAGTTGTAGCCCAATATTTTCGCTAACAGCGCTTAGTTCTATCAGCATTTCCTGAAGTTGTTTTGATGACTTAGCAAAAAGTACTATATCGTCGGCGAATCTCAGGTTACTGAGATTATTCCCATCTATATTTATTCCTTTTTGATCCCAATCTAGGTCTTTCATTATATTTTGTAAGACAGCAATGAAGATCTTTGGTGATAGCTGGTCTCCCTGTTTCACGCCTCTACGAATATTAAATTCTTGGCCTAGCCTGTCCAGTTTAACCCGACTTGTGCTTTTTCTATATATATCCTTGATAATATTGATGTATGTAGAGTGAAGGTTCTGATGCTCCAATGCGTCCCAGATACTTTTATGCGAGATAGAGTCGAACGCTTTTGCGTAGTCAACATATGCTATATAGAGTGTTTCCTGGTATTCTACATATTTTTCAATTATTTGATCTAAGGTATGTATATGATCCATTTTTGAGTACCCTTGGCGAAAGCCGGCCTGTTCTACCGGTTGGTTCTTTTTTATAGTTGGCTCTATTCTTTTCTCCAGGCACATAGCAAACAACTTATAAATTGCAGGCAGTAGACTAACAGGTCGGTAGTTATTTATGTCCTCTGGATCTCCCTTTTTGTATATAAGAGTTATCCGTGACCTTGCCCAATTGATCGGTATTTCTTGTTTTTCAAGTATTTTATTAAAGAGAGTAGTGAGTGGACAAGGCTTCGTTTGGGATATTATCGGCCCCAGGACTTTTATATTTTTTCAATTTCTCGATTCTCTTTATTATTTCGGCGCAGTGGAAAGGTTGAGTTGTCTGATTTCTATCTCCTGTTTTTGAAGACTTTTCGTAGCTTTTATTATCAGCAGATTTATCATCGTACAGCTCTTCGTAGAAGTTTGAGGCAATTTTTACAAGGACTTTTCAAGTTTGTTGTTCTTTTGGCTTATTTTTTGTCTTCAATGTCGGGATCCATTTTTTCCCCCTGTATTTAATTGTTTATATGCTTTATTTTGGCTTCCAGTGGAGCGTAAATGTTTTTCAATTATTTCTATCCTGTAATTATCTATCTATATTTGTAATTTTGTATAGTTCTGAAAGTTCTTTTTTTCTTCTTTTGATTTGGAGGATTTTAATTGTAGATCGGTGCGTTTTTTAATTAGGTTTTTAGTTTCTTCTGATATTATTTCTTTCTTTGTTTTAATAGGAGAAGTATTCTTTAAACTTTCTTGTATGGATGACTCTATCTTGAAATAATATGACTCTATGTTATCATTGTCTTCCCAGCTCCAAACCTCAATTCCTTTTTTATTTAGAGTTATTGTTCCTCTCAAAAGTCTATGATCACTTGGGAAGGAGAGTTTGTTTAGGACTTCTATGCTGGTAAAGAGTTTTGAGTGATTACTCAAAATAAAGTCTATTTGGTT
This sequence comes from Parnassius apollo, assembly GCA_907164705.1. Classification (NCBI taxonomy): domain Eukaryota; kingdom Metazoa; phylum Arthropoda; class Insecta; order Lepidoptera; family Papilionidae; genus Parnassius; species Parnassius apollo. The sequence goes on from CAJQZP010001706.1 coordinate 1,552,659, forward strand.
TTTGTTTTGTTTGTCTGGTGTTATCCATGTCCAAAGATTCTTGATTTTTTTCTTAAATATTGTTTTTAATATGGTAAATTTATTTTTAAGAGCATACTGAAGTTTTGCCTCTATGATTTCTCTCACCGCAGTATGGGCCTATTATTGTGTTTTCTTCGAGTTTTCTTTTACCTATCTTTGCATTCCAGTCACCCAATAATATTACTTTGCCGGTTGCAAGGCTTCGGGCATTTTCTATTTGGTCATAGAAGGCATCAATCTCTTCCTCAGTTGCGTCTAAGGTGGGTACGTAAACTTGTATAAGTGAAAGTTTCGTTGTTACAAAGTTCAAGTTCAGCAGACAAACTCTTTCGGATATGCCTATGTAATTTTCAATATTATTTTTGTATTTTTTCTTAATTAAGAATCCGACTCCATGGAGTCCTTTGGACTCCCCAGTGTGACAGAATATATGCTGATCGTCCTCAATGATATTATTTCCATTTCTTCTGACTTCTGCTAGTCAAATAATATCATATTTAATGTTCTCTAAAGAGTATTGTAACAGTAGCATTCTTTGCGGTGATAACAGGGATTTTACATTGTATGTACAAATGTAAAGGTTTTGTTTCTAAAAATCTTGTTGTTGGCATGCTAGTTATAGTCTAGAGCTCAAAACAGTGGGTGGAGGCGGCGTTAGTTGCTATTTTGAATTTTGATTAGGGAGGCTTCTTTGTGAATTGTCTGGTAATGTGAGCGTAGGTTTTCTTATAATATAATTGCTTATGTTATTAGTCTTGTTTATCTTAGCAGGTTGTTTTTGGTTCTGTTTTTCTATGTTCATAAAGTTTGTTGTGTTTGTTGCCGTCTCTGGAGATTCTGATAGGTTCCTTTTTTATTTTGAGTTTTTTTTTTGCCATTCTGGATATTGTTTTTTATTATTTTCAAGTAAAATGATTTTGTCGTATTTTATTATAGCTTTTTTCCCTTGTCCTTTCAGCATCTCTACTTCTCCTTGGAGTTCTTTTCGTTTTTTGAGCACCTCTAGTGGGAAGTCTTCTTTTATGTAGTAGGAAGTTGTTTCCAAATTCTTTTTGTTTTTTTAGTATTTCTATTTTCATCCCCATAGTAAGCAGAGTAGTTACAATATGTCTGATTTTATAGCTTTTTTTTCCAAGTCTTCTTACAGATTCTATGTAATGCTTTTCACATTTGATGTTCAAAATGTTGTTTATGATATCTAAAACTTTTTTCTCCAAATCTTGATAGCTAATTTCTCGCTCTTCAACTCCAAAAAACAGCAGGTTTTTTCTTCTATTGAACCTTTCAAAGTTATCGATTGACAATTTTTGTGTTTCCAATTTTTGCTCAAGTTGTAAGTTTTTGTTTTCCAAACTCTTAAATTTCTCATTTATATTATTGTTGATTGTGTTTTTAATATCTTCTTTCATGGCTACCATGTCTACTCTTTGCTGGCTCATTTTTTCTTGCATTTTTGTTAACACATCTTTAATTTCATCCATATTGTGTTTAGCGCCCTCTGTTGACGTGTGGCAGTATTAAGTAGGCTCGTCGGATTTCTGCTCGGCTACTATGAGTTATCGATATTGACGATATTAGCGTATTACCTGGTTTCTAAAAATTCCGTTAGATGGCGCTTTTGTTGAAAAAAAGTCGGTGGTACTATTGAGTGGCTTGACAATACCTTGATTTTTATGTTATTGCATTTCTAACTTTTTATCGGAACTTAGTTTTCACTAGATCGGCCGTGGTTCTTCTCAGTAGACAGTCATACAAGTCACAGAATGAGTAGCTTGAGACAACTTCTTTTTTATCACCATGAAAAATCACTTTGTTGTTATTGTCTATTTTATCACTTTATCGTGTTTTAAAATAATAAACAGTTTATATTTTAACTTTCTTTCACTAATTTTACTAGTCTCTTATACTTTTACACTGGTTTTTCATTATATTTTTTACTTTTATGATTTTTATTACAAATTATATACGGAGCTGATGTTTATGCTGGCACAGTAGCGCACTCTCAGGACTTATATACATAACATATAGTTGGGGCCGATTCAAACCAATAATCATTTTTATTGTTATCAGTATTTACTGGCTTACACCATCAAAAGGTCCCCCATACATCCCAGCAGACATCATCACCCGCATACCTACATCGGATCACCAGAACCATAAAAATGCGTCAAATCAGGCGCAGCACACCCGCAGATCCATCACAAGACGCAATGTCGTAAGTAGCAGTAAGCATCAATGCAACTATCATACGGATGGCGCCTCCTCACATCACACCCACATGATCCCTATCGACTTTGGTAACAAAATTTGTATTGTTGTGAAATAAAAAAAAAACACCAATGTATCATAGTGCTAATGCACAAAGACATGAAGAAGAATCTATATATAGATGTATTAACTAATTCTTTAAGTCAAGTTCGAATATTTTATCTGTATCTATATAATTTCAGTAAAAGATAAAGTTTAATATTCGACGATAAACGAAAATAAGGATACTTTTACGACATACTAAAACAGAAACACTTGAAATTTTATGTTCAGATTTTGTTTCATCTGAATGCAGGTCAGTTAAACTATAATTTTATATTTGCGTAGTTTAAATAAAAATAAGATAAAAGAATAAAATTAAGGTATTTTACCTTACTTTTTATGTTATCTAAATCTTTTTCATTTAAAACACTTTTATTGATATGGTAATAATGGGCAGGTTAGATCTTTCTTTGCCTTGCTCACCGACACTTTTTCACTAGTGCTGGTTTTCCTACTACTAGTAATATAATCATACATCATAATAATTATATAAAATGACCCCAGAAAAGTCTAACGTGTATTGCATACAAAATCTTTACGTACTACGTTCTTACATTCACACATTCAGATCATCGCTAAAACTTACAATTAACATTAAAATGTCACTCATTGAGACTTAACAAATAACAGTCACCTTATAAATGATCATTTCAACACAATCATCGTCATCATCATCATCATTACAATCCACTGCTGAACAAGCCCTCCCAAAGGAATGCCACAATGTTACTGAGCAACAAACTTTTATTATTTACATACAGTAAGTGGCAGCAAACTTTTTGTGTTTGTGTTTTCTGTGCCACCTTAGAGGAATTACATACGTAATATGAGTAATCGTTTCGCTGTAAAATTATGCCACATTTACTTCCATGTGGAGAACTTCAATATTTAATAGTAACTGATATTTAATCTTATAAAATACTTACCACATTATTGATAAATTTTTAAGGCCATTATACGCAAAATATAAATAAATAAATAAAATTGTAAAAAATAAATATTTATAAAATATTTTTTTTTTTGTTAAAATGGATACAAATACTGCCAAATTATATATTGCGTTTTAAGTATTTTACATATTTTTTTAAAGTACGATATAATTTGGTTTTCCTTTCTTTCCTCAAAATTTTCTCTCGTTTTATTTTATATTGGATAGAAGTAAGCAGTAATTGAATCGCCAGAATATTCAATCTCGTTTTATTGGGTAATAAAATTTATACTGTTACTAATTTTCGAGTTATCAATCTATTGAAACATTTTAATCAGTATTTTTAAAGTATATTTTGCTTTATTTTAGTTGTCGTATTAATTATAAATAATTACTCTTTTGATAACATACATATATTTAATTAATTTTTACTTTATTTTATAATATTTTATTTAGTTTATCTTTTGGCAGCAACTGCTACTGTACTACTACTGCAGAGAACGATACAGATACTCACACGCCGTAACACAACTGACTGAGGACTAAGAACGATTGCTCACAGCCAGTAGTTATACTATATCCTTATTATATATCTCCCGGATATCTTTTTTACTGGAAACGAGGCATGCCATTTCTGTTCTCAGGGGCGACAACGCATCTGCATTTTGATTCTTAATTAATGACAAATGTAGATGTCTATGGGCTACGCCATTTGCTAATTATTAGGTGGACTATGTCCTTGTTTGTCACATTTATTCTAAAAGAAATCTGCGGTTGCCAACCCACTTGCCAAGCGTGGCATGGAACGAGTATGAGGCAATCAATAGGGGAGACTCATATTTATCAGTGGACTTTAATAGGCTGGAACGGTAACGGTAACGTTAATCATTTAAATAGGTTCAGCAGTCACTCAGAAATTGGTAAGTACCCTCTCGTTTTTTGAACTCGGTTAAAAATATATAACATAACATCCTTCCAATGGCCTAGACGTTAAATCGGAGATTATCAAAAATTTCTTTTACCGTCCTTTTGAAAATCAATTATTTTTCAGCGCTCCCAAATTTTTATACACTCCTAAAATTTAAAAACCACAATATCATTACTTTAATTAATTTAGTTATGGTGTGCTATATTAGTCGTTTTTGGTGCTTAAACTTACATTCTTAACTAGACATTATTACCAGTGAGAGCAACTAAAACGGAAGTTTATAATATTAAGAATATATTTTATTCAAACTAAAAGAAACTTATCTAATGAGATGGATGAATTTGATGATATTTAACAAGTTACTTGATATCAGGTTCGACTTTACAGGCGGCGACTTACAACTAACAGTCGTAAGTAGCCGCGTTCAATAACATGAAAACGATTTCTTTTTTTAGTAAGCAGTGTTGTCACAGCGCTGAATTCACGTTCACACATATATGACTATTTTATTAATAGAATTTTAATCGCGAACGAGTATGCGGCTCAACTGATGGTAAGTGACTACCGCCGTCCTCGAACAACCAAAACACCAGGGTAAATGCAGTTGCGTTGCCGGCCGTTTAAAAAGAGGTAAGCTCTTTTCTTGAAGGTGCCTAAGTCGTAACGGTCCAAAAAAATCGCGGGTGGTTAGCGATTGCACAGAGAAGATGTACGAGAAAGAAAACTCCTAGTAACACGCACAGTGGTGCACCGCCAAGCTTCCCGATGGTGACGATGGTATCTTGAATTTTGACGCGATGAGCGGTCATCGATCTGTGAGCGGTGATCGACTAGTGCAAAGCCGTGATAGTCCCAATATATAAAGGAAAAGTATCGTAGCGGGACTGTAAAAACTACCGTGGTATCAGCCTTCTTAGCGTTATGGGAAAACTGTAAGTACCTTAGGTACTAATTGAAAGGGTCATGAAAGATTTAGGATGGAAAAAACGGGACGTGCAAACGGGACTTAGAAAGGGAATGGGGTGTACTGATCAAGTCTTTTCCATGAGCTTGATTGCGGAGAAGTTTCTGGCCAAAAACCAAAAAGTTTTTTGTGCGACTTGGAAAAGGCTTATGACAGAGTGGACAGCGATTTGCTATGGCAAACACTGAACTCATTTTGGTGCTTGTGTTTTAGGATCAACGGGGTCTACTCGGACTGGTTTGGCATCCAAAAAGTTGTCAGACAGGACTGTATGGCTTCCCTGTGGCTGTTAAACCTATTTATGGACAGTTCTTTGGAAAATTTGAAAGTTGAAGAATGCAGGTTAAGCATGGGTGAGGTAACCGTCAAATGCCTTTTGTACGATGATCGAGTTATATTTGCGTCGTCGGCAGCCGAGTTGCAACTGATGGTTACATTAATGAACAGGTCATTAAAAGAAAGGGGAATGAAAGTGAACGCAAGTAAGACGAAATTTAATTACGACACATCTTCTCGTCAGGTATACCTTAAACTCTGAAAACTAGATTGTATAGCCAGTGTATAATATTTACCATAGCAGTGAAAAAGTTTTTTTTTAAAATACTGTGTATTTAAGTTCAAACTGAATTAAAAATTGTTCATCATCATCATCATTACAGCCCTTCACAAGTCCACTGCTGAACATAGGCCTCCCCCAAGTAATGCCACAAAGCACGGTCCTGAGCCACCTGCATCCATCGACTTCCTGCATATCTTACCAGGTCGTCACTCCATCTAGTGGGGGGTCGCCCTACACTACGCCTACCGGTACGAGGCTGCCACTCGAGAACCTTTCTTCCCCATCGGTTATCGGTTCTTCGAGCTATATGGCTGGCCCATTGCCACTTCAGCTTACTAATCCGTTGGGCTATATCGGTCACTCTAGTTTTGATGCGGATATGCTCATTTCTGAGTCTATCGAGCAGAGAAACTCCGAGCATAGCCCTCTCCATAGCTCGCTGAGTGACCTTGAGCGTCCTCATACGGCCAGCAGTGAAGGACCACGTCTCAGATCAGTAAGTCATCACAGGCAACACACACTGGTTGTACACTTTAGTTTTCAGAGATTGAGGTATACCGGACGAGAAGATGTGTCGTAATTTCCCGAACGCTGCCCAGCCGAGTTGAATCCGTCGATTGACCTCTCGGTCGAATTGTTTATTCGCTTAATTTATTAGGTTATACTAAAATGTATTACTAAAGCAATTATCTTTATGTTATATTATACAGGGCCATTTTTAATTTAGTAAAGACCTTATGAGAATATATTGGTTGCTTCATTACGAACAATTTTAGAGAGATCACTTTTATAGAATGTAATATATTTAAGAGAAAACTTCTTTTTAGTTTTTGTTGTCATGTCTGACTTCTTTTAAGTCTGTATTTTATAGTACCTAAAAATTTCAGAATAAATCATCAAAAAATGCCGTTTTATTTTACACTTGATATCAGTATATTTATTGAAATCATTAAACATAATTAAATAAGCAAATAAAATCAAAACAATCACACAGGCGTGAGTACTTATGTTGTTATGTTATGTTATCTAAATCAATTTACATCTCAAACATCGCCACCCTAAACCACGCCAACGCGCCAGAGGCCAGAGGGCAGAGCACTAAACAGATTATCGCCAATTTTGAGAAACACTGTATTAAATTGTTCGAAATTCTTGCAATTTCATTTCAGAAAAAGGTACCTATAGGTAATATTAACATAATTTTTTGTTATGTGTCCTGAGTATTTTCGACATGAAAGGGCATGAAAAAGTGTTTTGCTTGTCTTCATCACTTTTAAAATGAAGTAAAGTAAATTCGGCTGTAAATAAAAACGCTTAAATCTGTATAGATTTATAATAAAATTAAAGCTTAGGTTAAGTTATCTAATTGTTTTATTTATTTAAAGAAAAAAACCACAGACATTGGTTTTATCATAAAACAAAATCAGTTTAAGGTTTCGAAAGGTGGCATTACATCTTAGTACTTACGAGTGACAACGCATTTGCATTTTGATTAATATAAATTGTAATCAAGGATAGATGTAGATTCTATGGGCCACAACAACCACTTATCATCAGGTGGACTGTGTGCTCGTTTGTCACCCTTCTCCTACAAAAAAAAAAAAAATATATTTCGTTTTCATGACTACTAAAGAGTTAAATAGGACATTCAGTGTGTAGAAGCAGTTTACATGTGCATTATATAGGAGAAGCAAATAATTCATAGTGTGATGCTATTTACTGTAGGTCACTTTGGAACAGCCTCGAGATAACTTAAATATCATTAACAACACGACCTACTTACTAGTGGAACTTGCTTTGAAGTCAAAAGCCTCTCTGGGAAAATATTTGCAGACACTGTTAGCCGGGTATCCAGAATAATTTAATACTTTGTACCACAAAAAATTCTTTATGCCTTTTTGATACCGATAATGTATACTAGAACTTTTAAGATATCTTTCTAATATGTTCATTTATATAAATCTACATCATATTATGCGATAATAACTAAGATATCCGTACAAAAATAAAGCGTTTATTATTTATATCGCAGATTTCGTCATTACTCTCTCCCACAATCGTGGGGACTATACGCACTACCACTAAATCCTACACGGTGTTCGAGTGGCTCTATAGTACTGGCAAGTGGTGACTCCCACTAAATGGAGCCACAACTAGATGAAAAACGTATGGAAAGAATGATGATCATGAACAAATTCAATAAACGCGATGTTTTCAAGGATTTTATCAAAATAATATGAGTATAAAATTGGAAATAGACCACAATAACAATTAAAGAAAATATTTAACACTTTCATTGCTTAGTTATACTCAACTCATAATCATGATAAAGGTACATATTTATTTGAAAATAAAATAAGAGGAATTTGGTAGACTAAAAACTTTTTATTTTGTAGAGTTTTTTTTATTGGGTGACAAACGAGCACACGGTCCACCTGATCGTAAATGGATGTTGTGGCCTATAGACATCCACATTTTTCTTAAATTAAGAATTAAAGTGCAGATGCGTTGTTGATGACTAAGATGGGATGCCTTGATTCCAGAAAAAAGGGTCTCCGGTTCTCTACACTCACCACACGAAACACAGCAGCACTACGCTGCTATTTTACGCTGGTTTATGTGAGGGCGTGCTCCTGCCTCGATCGAGCCGACACAATCGTGTTACAACTATAATATAGCTGCAGCGTGGCTCTACCACGTTATAACATCTCATCCCATCGAAGTAGTACGAGTAAGAAAACTTCTTTTAATTCTTACATTGGTGGACCGCCATTCATTCAGATGGTATGGATGGTATCGCGAGTTTTGTCGCTATGATTATATTTATATATAGATTATATTCCCAAAACGTCTTCAGTATATTAAAATGACCCTATAAGGAAGAGTAAAACGATGTAGTATCGTAGTAACGGTCGATTTATTCGAATTATCATAAAATTTGAAGTAAACAAGCGAGTATTTGCTGTTGTACAGAGCTTTCCGCCTACATCTATTTACGAGTATATTATAAACAGCTTACAAAGTTTTACGATATATGTATCTTAACACTGTTCTAATTTTTATTTTTATTTATTTTAAACCCTTAAGCTAAAGGGTACATAGGGCGGACTTAGTGCCATGTGGCATTCTCTGACTATCGGAATGTTCGACCGTCGATCGAATGAAAAAAATGAATATTATCCTTTAGATAAGAAGGCGACCTTAGATCGTTTAAAACTGAATAAATTACAAGTAAATTTGAGCATCGCCTTTGACGTATAGGTAGCCATTTAAACTTTGAACGACCGGAACTTATGTGGTCATACTTACGTTTAACAAATAATAAACCTTATGGTTATTAAGAAGGCGCTCTAATTTGCTTAAAAGATTTTCTGACAGATTTGGGTAACATACATCTACATAATCAATAATATGTAGAATGAGTAAGTATTCCGCCTAGCGGTAGTCATTGCCAGATACCATTTCAGCCCATGCGAAAAACCGCAACCAAAAAAAGGTGACCGCGAATATAAGAAGAGAGCCACTCAAAAGCTGGGGATGAAAATTTAAGGTGTTTAGGGATAGATAGGAGGATACCGAAGAGGCGCACGTGTCTAACATATAGTGGAGGTTAAGAATATCCACTACACCATATCTTCCCATGAGTGTCGTAAAAGGCGACAGAGGGAAACAGGCAGGAGATGGGCAGCAGCATCTTCCTGATAACAGAAACTGTACAACAAGAGAAAACTGCGGTTGCCAACCCGCTCGCCAAGCGTGGCAACTATGACAATATACCCCTATGAACAATTACACAAATAGACGGCCCCCAGTCCCCGGCGGCCCGGTATTCTTGGCTACGGTGTCGACCACGGCAATGGCGGGGCAGGGGGTGCTAAGAATCTCCGGTGGAGGTTCGATTGCCACCTACGATGACTCGAACTGCCAACATTTAACGCACGAACCCTGAAGACTGACGAGAAGATCCTGGAGCTAGAATAAGAGATAGACAAGTAGCGCTGGAATATATAATATTTGGATTATCCGAGGTTCGAAGAGAGAGGGAGGACACGTTGATTCTCAAATCCGGAAACTTGTTCTATCACCGGGAGGGCGACCATCTATCCCAAGGAAGTGTTGGATTTATCGTCCACAAGCCTCTCATTAACAACGTTATAAAGATAGGGAGTGTATCGACGAGGGTTGCGTACCTTATACTCTGAATCTCCAAACGGTATTCGTTGAAGGTCATACAGGTTTACGCGCCAACATCGCAACATCCCGATGAGGAGATGGAGGAAATGTATGAGGATATTTAAAGAGCCATGCATTCCTCCAAAACTCACTATACGGTGTTAATGGGAGACTTCATCGCAAAACTGGGTACAAGAAAGAACGGTGAGCTGAATGTAGGGAAATTTGGGATAGGGCAACGGAACTCAAGGGGCCAGCAGCTGGCTGACTTCATGGAGAAAGAGGGACTCTTTATGATGAACTCTTTCTTCCAGAAGCGGCCCCACAGAAAATAGGACCTGGTCGAGCCCCGACGGTTCGAAAGAAAATGAGATTGACTTCATTATGACGACCAGACGCCAACTGTTCAGTGATGTCTCAGTGATCACAAGGGTAAAAACTGGCAGCGACTATCGAATGGTAAGAGGCACACTAAACCTAAACGTTAAGTTAGAGAGGTCTCGTTTAACGAAGTCAACGCTCCGTCCCCCTCGTGCTCTAATGCAGAATCCCGAAACCTTTCAGCTCAAGTTACGTAACCGCTTTCAGTGCCTGGAAGATTGCATTGCAGTGGACGATATGAATGACAAGCTCGTGGAAACTGTCCATACGGTCATGGCTAAGTTCTGCAAGAACCGCCGCACAAGAACACAAAAACTCTCCGATCACACTTTTAATCTCATGGCTGTTAGACGGAAGATGAGGCTGCAATCGTCAACAGATTTGACAGCTTACAGGCAACTGAACAGACAGATCTCCAAATGCAAGAGGCGAGACTTACGCAACTATAATACTGCTCGTATTAAAGAAGCGATCGAGCGGAACCAGGGCTCCAAAGTCTATGCCAGAGATCTGTCTGCCAGAAAAAGCCAACTGTCAAAACTGAAGACTGAGTGTGGCGGCATCGTTTCCGGGACACGTGAGATTTTGAGTGAGATTGAGAGGTTCTATGGGCAGCTGTACACATCATCGTTGGAGCCACACGCAAGTGTGAGTAAAGATCCAAGAGCAAGTCTTATTCGACACTATTCCGATGATATCCCGGACGTCAGTCTGAGCGAGATTAGAATGGCTCTCCAGCACCTTAAAAACGGCAGAGCCCCAGGTGAGGATGAAATTACGGCGGAGCTTCTGAAAGCGGGTGGAACATCGGTACTTAAAGTCCTCAGCAGCTCTTCAATTCCGTCCTCCATGGTGGCATTACTTCGGAGGCGTGGAGCAGAAGTACGGTGGTTTTGTTCTTTAAGAAAGGCGAGAGAGCTCTTCTGAGCCGCTTCTACGTGCTGTTTTCGAGAGTCATTATGAATCGTCTCGCACGCAGACTCGACGACTTCCAGCCTCCCGAAGAAGCCGGTTTTCGAAAAGGCTTCAGTACCATAGACCACATAGATACCCTGCGGCAGATTGTACAGAACACCGAAGAGTACAATCTGCCACTTTACCTGGCGTATGTGGACTATGAGAGAACCTTTGATTCCGTCGAAATTTGGGCGGTGCTACAGTCCCTTCAGCGGTGCCAAGTTGACTGTCGGTATATCGAAGTGCTGTAGTGTTTGTACAGTAGGGCTACGATGGCTATCCGAGTACAGAACCAGAGTTTGAAACCTATCCATCTGCAGAGAGGTGTAAGACAGGGTGAAGTTATATCCCAGGAACTCTTCACCGCTGCATTGGAAGACTGTTTCAAGCTACTGGACTGGAAAGGACACGGTATTAACATCAATGGCCAGTACATCACTCACCTTCGATTTGACGATGGTATAGTCCTTATGGCAGAATCGCTGGAGGACCTAAGCACTGTGCTCAATGACCTCAATGGTGTCTCCCAACCTCTTAATGTGTAATGTCATAAACATGGACAAAACAAAGATCATGTTTAATGTCTATGTCTCACCTATGCCTGTAGTTGTTGGGAGCACTATGCTCGAAGTTGTTGATGAGTACGTTTACCTGGGACAAATGTCCGACTAAGTAAGTCCAACTTCGACCGAGAGGTCGATCGACGCGTTCAACTCGGCTGGGCAGCGTTCGGAAAATTACGACACATCTTCTCGTCAGGTATGCCTCAAAACCTGAAAACTAGATTGCACAACCAGTGCGTGTTGCCAGTGATGACTTACGGATCTGAGACGAGGTCCTTCACTGCTGGCCGTATGAGAACGCTCAAGGTCGCTCAGCGAGCTATGGAGAGGGCTATGCTCGGAGTTTCGCTGCGTGATAGACTCAGAAATGAGGATATCCGCAGTAAAACCTGAGTGACCGACATAGCCCAACGGATTAAGTAAGCTGAAGTGGCAATGGGCCGGCTCTATAGCTCGAAGAACCGATAACCGATAACCGATAACCGATAACCGATAACCGATCGGTAGGAAGGTTCTCGAGTGGCAGCCTCGTACCGGTAGGCCTAGTGTAGGGCGACTCCCCACTAGATGGAGTGACGACCTGGTAAGACATGCAGGAAGTCGATGGATGCATGTGGCTCAGGACCGTGCTATGTGGCATTACTTGGGTTAGGCCTATGTTCAGCAGTGGACTTGTGAAAGGCTGTAATGATGATGATGATGATGATGAAGGAGGATACCATGATCTGCTGTGTTGAATGCGTTTGAAAAGTCAATAAACGCCACTACTGTTAATTTCAGCTCATCCAAGCCCTTTCTTGTGTCGCCTGTGAGTGATAAGCGAAGTGGTAGTGCTGTGACCAGAGCGAAATCCCGACTGAAATTCTTTTGGCAGGTTATGTTTTGCAGTGAATACAGATATTTGCTTAAAAACATAGGATTTAAGAACTTTAGAGAGGTGTGGGAGAATTGAAATAGGACGAAAATGATTAAGGAATACAGGATTAGGTATTTTAGGAAGGGTTCATACCAAGACCTTTTTCCATACGGAAGAGTATTGACCTGAGTCCAGAGAATAACTTATAATGTGTGTTAGAGCCGGAAGAAGGCACTCAAGAATCATAGACATCATTTGCTTACTAATTTAATTTCATCAACACACAGCCTTGAATTTAATGGCTAACAGAGTTTTTTTTTTATTTCATCCGGAGTAACAGGGGAGAAACTAAAGTCAGGGATTCGGATATGCTGCGTTGACTCTATAGAAGCAATAGTTTGAGAACGGACTTGAGGGTCCAATGAGAGGCGCCATATTCCGGGTAATTTGATTTATTAATTCCGATGTAAGGAATTTCCCCACATCAGTCGGCGAAGAATTAGTTATTTTGTCATGAATGTAGCGGCGTTTAGCATTTCGTACCACCTGGTTGCAGCTGTTTTTAGCATTTTAATGTTAGACCAATTTAGTTCAGAGCAATCCTTTTTAAACTTCTGAAAAGCCCGATCTGGCCGTGCCATTGTCACATGTACCCCTTTAGTCATCCAGGGAGCAGGAAGACGCTTAACTTTTACATATGTTAATTATTCACATGCTTTACTAATACTTTTTTCGTAGATACTTAACATTTACTAATTTATTAGCAATGCGAAAAAACTGTGATTTCCAGCATGAAAGCCAATAAAACGCGATAAAATCAGTGTGGATGCAATCAATATACCTGCGATGAACTACCACTTTCCCTATTTGTTTTCTTACAATATTAATATACCAAGCGATGATGATGCGGGTGATAAAGCGTACTGACTGAACTTAATAGGCACCTATTAACTTTTCTTGACTAATTATAAGCTCGAGCAGAATTAATTTGAAATAATTAAGTAATGAAATCTTAATGAAGTATTAATTAAAGAATTGAGCATCGTATTACTGGTTTTAAGACCATATTAAAATTATGATTTATTTATATATAAGACATCTTAAGGTGGAAATTCACACTATAAATAATTGAATACATTTATAACAATATACATAAAACTCAAATAATGTTATCATTATAGGACATTATCTGCATACATATTTCCATCATCATCGTTCTATATTTCCCTAAATTAAACGTAAAAAAATTATATTTTTAAAAGAATTTTAAACAAAATTAACATAAGTTATAGTACTATAAATAACATCTAAGCTTTCACAACAATACATAAGTTATTTTATTTTATTACAATATTGATGTAGTCATTTCGAAATTAGTAATACTTTGTAAGGCTTAATATTTTTTATGATATGAATAAATGAATTTATAAAGTTTTTATTGTACTCTGTGTACAAAATTACCCTAATCATTCGTGAAAATTATAAAGGTAAGTTAAAACAAACCAAAATAAATAAAGAAACAAAGCAGTGATGTGTTTGTCACCTCAGGCTCTTGATTAATAGTACCATAAATAATTGTAGAATGTTCAAGGGTAATATAGATTAGAATGGTTTGTGTAAGAATTACAGTGACTTTTTATAACCTTTTTTTTCTGGAAAATATACAATACATGAAAGGAGATCTAACGGTGTAGATAATTCAAGATTATTATATTCATAAAAAAGTTGCCCGTGCATTAGGTCCTTTTCCATAACAATGGATAAGTTTTACACATATTGTACATGGATACGCATACGCCCATACGAACACTTATTACAGACGGTAATCGAACCCGTGGCCCACAGCACAGAAACCATACGCGCCATTGAGCTATCGTGAATATGCGGTCCATTACAACCTATCAAAAGTCCACTGCTGAACATAGCAACATAAGGGGATATTTGCCATAATTCTCAGCGGGTTGTAACGGATTTCTTTTATTATTTTGAGTTGTTATCAGAAAGATGCTGCCGCCGATATTTACAGGTGTTATTACGGGGAAGTGGAATTAATGACATGGCATTTATGGAAATGTCTGTCGTGCAGTTCATGTTGGCAGATTTCGCATGTCCTCGAAATATTTTTTTATTTTTTTAAATATGCAGGTTTTTTAACAAGACGCTTAAAATTGCAATTAATAATTATTGCATAAAACAATGTTGAACAATGTGATCGAACTCTGGTTGAGGAATAGCGAGCGTTTATCGTCTGAACTACGATTTTACATGATTGCCGTATTAAAATGAGAAAACTATGTGATGTCGTTAACGCTATATTTAATCACTTACTTTCGTTTTTCTTTCAACTATTTGCAGTAATAAGGCTTGCAGTCTACCTGATATTAGTAGTCACTGCAGCCCATGGACACCTTCAGCCACTACATCTATCGGTCTCTTTAACATTCAAAGTAGAATATTGGAGGGAGTGTCTTGCTTAGCGGCTGAAATATATATGACATCCATAAGGCAGGGTGCAATAGTGTCCATTTGAAATTTTATTAATGCATTCGAACGCACGGGCTGGCTTGCGAAATGAACGTAAGGCATTGTTTCAGAGTGTAAAATATAAGAAAGTGTGCATCTTTTAAACAGGAAAATTTATATGGAATGCTTGCATTCGTGTGCGAATACGAAAAACGAATTTGGAAATCGAATACGCAAGCAATACGTTTGCAGCGAACTTAAGTTCTAAAGGCGGGAATACATAGGCCTGTAGCTTTTACAATGTCATACTAATTCCTCGCACATGCCGACTTCTATTCACGTGTATATGTCAAATAGCATTACTGTAGCTAGCAAGTAAGAAGATTGCACAACATTTGATTTTTGTTAAGTAGTATGCAAGCCTATGTTCAGCAGTTCAGTGGACTTGTGAAGGGCTGTAATGATGATGAATGATGAGTATGCAAAACGGATCTTGGGGGGCCGCAACTCGCATACCTAAATGCACGTGTAATGCACGGTATAGCTAGTTAATTTTTAGTGTCATTAGATACTCGTTTATAACTGTAAATATATTACGTGTTTTGTTACTAATTTATTATTTGAAAGAACAAAAAATGTAAAAGATTCAGTGAGAAAAGTATTGTTCATTATATAATGTAAATATTTCTTATCCTAAAAAGGACATTAACAAATTGAAAAAACATAACGTACAAAATATCTTGAAAAGAATGAAAAAAAAGTTAAAGAATCCTTTTTCATTTTGGTAAAAGCGCCGTTCTTTAAAAACTCTTTGATATTCGAATCTTAATAAAAATGTGCTCAAATAACCGGACCGGATAATGCTTCTTCTCTGTCTTGCGGATCAGTTAACACTGTCTTATTATTTTTTAAAGCCTCATAGCATGAAAAGAGTAATCATTTAAAGTGTTTTTATAATCTTAATCCACTTTATTTTCTCCTTTTACATTAGAAGGAGGTTGTCGATTAGAAAGTCACCGATGATTTGCTTAAATCGTCATGCTTTTTTTATATAGAAGATTTGCCCCCAAACCAGCATGCGGCTTACCTGATGTTAAGTGACTACCGCCGCCCATGATCAACTGCAACACCAGGGGAATTGCAGGTGCGTTGCCGGCCCTTTAGAAAGGTGTAAGCTCTTTTCTTGAAGATCCCCAGGTCGTATCGGTCCGGAAAAATCGCCGGCGGCAAACAATTCCACAGAAAGGTTGTATGTGGAAGAAAACTCCTTTTGAAACGTACAGTGGTGGACCACCAAGCATCCAGATGGTGTGGATGGTATCGGGACATTTGCCGCGTAGTGCGTTCACGAAATTTGGCGGCTGGGATCAATCCGAACAATTCCTCAGAGCACTCACCATGGTATATGCGAAAGAAAATGCAAAGAGATGCAACATCTCTTCCCAGTGCCAGTGAATCGAGCCGATCGGAAAGCACTCGGTCGTCGACGATTCGAGCCGCTCTGTGTGTGGAAGGAGCTGGTACTGGGGAGTCCCAGCCCAGAGATGGGAACAGTATTCCATGTGCGGCCGAACCTGCGCCTTGTAAAGTTGCAGGCGGTGTGCCGGCATGAAATACTGTCCCGCTCTGCTGAGCACGCCAAGCTTTTTTAGAGGCCAATTTGGCCTTCTCTTCCAAGTGACCACGAAACTGCACGTCACTCGATATGTCGACACCGAGGATTCCGATACTGGCTGAGGCAATAAGGGGCGTGCCTTGAAACTGAGGAGATACGGTAAGAGAGAAGCGGTTAACGCGCAAACTTGTGTCTTCTGGGGGTTAAACTGGACTAGATTTAGTCGCCCCCAATCCGAGACTCTGTTCAGCAAAGAGTCGACTTCAGACACAAGTTTGTTCCGGCACTTGGAGACGTTTTCCCGAGAAATATTGGCTCGGCCGGAGTAAAGAGCATCACCAGTGCTGTCATCTGCATAGCAATGAATGTTACGGGTTTGCAACATATCATTGATATGCAGAAGAGACAGCGTTGGCGATAGCATGCAGCCTTGTGGAACACCAGCATTAATAGGCTTGCAATCGGAGCTTGCACCTTCTACAGTGACCTTGATGCTCCGATCTGCAAGAAAGCTGGTGATCCAATCGCACAATTTCTCGGGAAGCCCATAAGAAGGGAACTTCGAAAGAAGCGTTTTGTGTCAAGCCCGGTCGAAGGCCTTCGCAATGTCCAAACTAACGGCCAATGCCTCCCCCTTGGACTCTACTGCCTACGCCCATCTGTGAGTTAGGTAGATCAGAAGTCCACCAGCTGACCGACCACGGCAAAAACCGTATTGGCGGTCACTAATCAGCTGGTGATCCTCAAGGTACCTCATGAGCTGGCAGTTTACAATGGATTCCATTGTTTTGGAGAACAAGGAGGTGATTGCGATAGGCCGGTAGTTGGACGGATCTGAGCGGTCGCCTTTTTTAGGAATCGGGTGGACGAAAGCCGTCTTCCATGATTTTGGGACTACGCCTAGGGAGTAGGAGTACCGGAAAAGACGCGTTAAAACCGGTGCCATCTCTGGAGCACACATCCTCAGCACAATTGGGGGGCATTCCGTCAGTCCCAATCTACTTTAAGATGTCCAGGGAGAGGAGTGCTTTGCGAACCGAGCGCTGTGTGAATTGCACTTCCGACATGGAGCACTCACACCGCGGGATGGTCGGCGGCGTACTCCCCCCGTCATCGAGAGTCGAGTTGGACGCAAAGAAAGAGCCTAGCATATCGTCTTTCTCCCTTGCGGTATGGGCCAGTGAGTCGTCCTCCCTATGCAGAGATGGAAGAGATGGCTGACAGAAATTCCCCTGGACAGCCTTGGCGAGAGACCAGAATGCACGGGTTCCAGAAGGAAGGCGAACTAGTTTCTCGACTGACTCTTTTGAAGGACCTAGAGGCGGAATTATACTTCTTTTTTAGAGCGCTGGTGTTTACATCCCGGGACGCTGATGCGTCAGCCCAGGCTTGGTAGCACTCCTGCTTATAGTATGATGCTATTTTACAGGAGCGACCAAACCATGGCTGAGATTTGCCTCCAATGGGCACCACAGAGGAAGGAATAAAAAGTTCCATACTCTGAAGTACCACATCAGCGACAGAGTCCGCTACAACGTTGCGATCGTCCGGCATGAAGCAAACCCGCCCCCAGGGGTAGGATGCAAAGAAAGACTGCATCTCATCCCAATCGGCTGACCTATAGTGCCAAACACGGCGGCAGTCTGCAGAATGCAACTGCGATTTCAGCGTGAGTGGCACCACACTCCGGACAAGACAATGGTCTGAGGAGCCTAAAGGGGCGTCGACGAAAATCTGATATCCGTCCGGGTGAGTGGTCAGCAGAAGGTCCAACAGGGAAGGTGCATGATCCTCCTCCTCAAACCTCCAGTATCCGAGGTTACACTTATAGGACATAATTGTAAATAGGCTAGAGGATTGAGGCAGGTGAGCCATCATCAAACTTGACATATAGATTTTTTATTATATGTGTGTGTGTGTGTGTGTGTGTGTGTGTGTGTGTGTGTGTGTGTGTGTGTGTGTGTGTGTGTGTTAAGCAGTCTTTCTCTATAAATAATTTTGTACAATTTTTTATTCATATTTAATAAAAAACTATTCCAGTAAATAATGAACGCGTTTTTGTAATTTGCGATTCTTATAATATTTTTTAAGCCCTGATACTCTAATAATTTATAAAGCGCCTATGAGAAAAAATGAATTTATTCATTTATAAAATATTATATTTGAAAAGTAAATTGTGCTGGTAATATTTTCTTTGAAAAGCTCTTTACAGACAGTAGAAATGGAATTATTATAATAACTCTTTCATAGCACGCAATATTTGTATTATCCGAAACCAATATCGAACCTACTTATAAACGAAGCTTTAGTACACTAATGATTATATTGCATGATATCGACTTCAGCTCTTCGTGGCATATGATTACACACTATTTGTAGTAGTTAAATCAAAATAAAAAAATTGAGCATCTGACAGTATAGGTGTCGATAATATATGTAATATTCACACTATTGAAGTGACGCCTCAATTAGTACAACGATTC
The DNA here is from genome assembly GCA_907164705.1 of Parnassius apollo. NCBI lineage: Eukaryota > Metazoa > Arthropoda > Insecta > Lepidoptera > Papilionidae > Parnassius > Parnassius apollo. The sequence continues at coordinate 1,571,860 of CAJQZP010001706.1, forward strand.
CTTAAATCATTAGATTTGAATAAATCTGCTAACCCTGATATTCTGACAGCGTTTTTCTTAATTAACTGTGCTGCGGAATTATCCAAACCAATGACGGTTTTATATCAACGTTCCCTACGAGATGGAATAGAGCCTTCTATATGGAAGTCAGCATTTATTACGTCTATCCATAAGAAATGACCAAAAAGTCAAGTGGAATATTATAGGCCTATATCTAAACTGTATCTGCTGGCCAAAATTCTTGAGCGTGTAGTATACAATTAACTTTGTGCTCTCCTTAAGCCTCATTTAAAACTCCAAGAACATGGTTTTTCTAGAAGGTAGGTCTATGATTTGTAATTAGATAATTTTTGATAAACTTTTAACGAGTAATGTGGAAAGAGGTAATCAAATAGACCTTATTTACACGGATTATAGCAAAGCTTTCAACCGCATTGACCATTGTATCTTACTATCGAAGCTTTATGATTTGGTATCCGTTGGTAAACAGTATAGAAAAAATTCAAAAGAAGTTCACTGCTTTCTTATATCATAAATTTAACTTACCTTTTGCTTATTACGAGGATCGCTGCATACGATTTCACCTACTGCCTTCAAACATACGCAGAAACATAGGTGACGTCTGTTTTCTAACGAAAATATCACAAATGAAATGGATTGTCCGGAGCTTCTCATTAAAATCTTACTAAGAACCAATGTTAAAAAACTACGCAAAAATGTATTACTTCATGTTCCGACTTGTCATACCAATTATAGAAGTAATAGTTTTATAACAAGAGCTTTGAGGTTATTTAATAAGTATGCTGAAAACAACGATTTATACTTATTCTGTGATAGTACTACGAACATAAAAACTACTCATACAATAGATTTCGTAAAGCGTGTCTTAGTAAAGAAAGATTTGTTGGGTCTGTATTATTTATATTATGCCTAGTGGAAGCTTTTTATTGGCATATAAGTATTAACATAGTGATCTAGATTGTAAATGTAGTTGTAAGATCCCCAAATAAAATAAAATAAAATACAAAATTAAATATTTGTTATAACTACGAGTGTAGACTCATATAAGTGTGTGTTCGACAACATAAGTTACATGCCATCTGGCACAATGTTATTGATAATCGAAATGAAGTCAACATGAAGAGGAGGCATTTTCTAAAGAGGCAGTGGCAAACTTGTGAGATTTAATTGCCCAAAACACAAGCATATCTATGCACCTAATCAGATCTAATCAAGTCTAACCAGATCACCTTGGATACTTCTTTCCGAAATGTATAGATTTCTTGAAACATGCGCTTTCGGCATTTCATTGAGACCGGGGCCAATGCAGCTGCAAGGAAGTTAGTCGTACTTATGTACAAAGGTGCAACTATAATTCACGACGCACGACTTGCTTACAAAAATTATAAAGCGCAAGTCCGTTTGCGCATGAGGTATTGCTGCCATATTTAGGCTATGCTGCAAAATGTCACATACACTAAAACACACATATAATAAAAAGGCATGTTAAGGTTGACACATTGGTGACAACCATATTTTTGGTATCAATCTTATCAGTCTTGATCACAGGCGCAAATTAGCCAGCCTTATAGTGTTTGAACAGGCTTTCGTCACGCTAAGTCAGTGCGCTATACCATCTTTGGTTGCATCACTACTTACCATAATCTGGGGTAGTAGTCGAACACAAGCTTATAAAAAATGAGAATAAAGTGTAATTTTAAGTGCAGATTAACCACGAGCGGTGGTGGATAGATGAAGAAAAACATCGTGAGTAAATCTGCATCATCATCATCATTATCACAGCCCTTCACAAGTCCACTGCTGAACATAGGCCTCCCCCAAGTAATGCCACAAAGCACGGCCCTGAGCCACCTGCATCCATCGACTTCCTGCATATCTTACCAGGTCGTCACTCCATCTAGTGGGGGGTCGCCCTGCACTACGCCTACCGGTACGAGGCTGCCACTCGAGAACCTTTCTTCTCCATCGGTTATCGGTTCTTCGAGCTATATGGCCGGCCCATTGCCACTTCAGCTTACTAATCCGTTGGGCTATGTCGGTCACTCTGGTTTTACTGCGGATATCCTCATTTCTGAGTCTATCACGCAGAGAAACTCCGAGCATAGCGCTCTCCATAGCTCGCTGAGCGACCTTGAGCGTCCTCATACGGCCAGCAGTGAAGGACCACATCTCAGATCCGTAAGTCATCACTGGCAACACGCACTGATTGTACGATCTAGTTTTTAGAGATTGAGGTATACCTGACGAGAAGATATGTCGTAATTTCCCGAACGCTGCCCAGCCGAGTTGAATCCGTCGATTGACCTCTCGGTCGAAGTTGGACTTACCTGGTCGGACTATTTGTCCCAGGTAAACGTACTCGTCAACAACTTCGAGCATAGTACTCCCAACAACTACCGGCATAGGTGTGACATGGAAATTAAACATAATCTTTGTTTTGTCCATGTTCATCTTAAGACCTATCCGTTGGGAGGGACTATTGAGGTCATTCAGCATAGTGCTTAAGTCCTCCAGCGATTCTGCCATAAGGACTATATTGTCGGCAAATGGAAGGTGAGTGATGTACTCGCCATTGATGTTAATACCGTATCCTTTCCAGTCCAGTAGCTTGAAAACGTCTTCCAATGAAGCCGAGTGAAGAGTTTCGGGGATATAACGTTACCCTGTCTTACACCTCTCTGCAGTTGGATAGGTTTCGAGCTCTGGTTCTGTACTCGGATAGCCATCGTAGCCCTATTGTATAAACACTTCAGCACTTCGATATACCGACAGTCAACTTGGCACCGCTGAAGGGACTGTAGCACCGCCCAAATTTCGACGGAATCAAAGGCTTTCTCATAGTCCACATACACCAGGCAAAGTGGCAGATTGTACTCTTCAGTCTTCTGTACAATCTGACGCAGGGTATATATGTGGTCTATGGTACTGAAGCCTTTTCGGAAACCGGCTTGTTCGGGAGGCTGGAAGTCGTCGAGTCTGCGTGCGAGACGATTCGTAATGACTCTCGAAAACAGCACGTAGACGCGGCTCAGAAGGGAAATCGGTCTGTAGTTCTTCAAGAGAGCGTTGTCGCCTTTCTTAAAGAACAAGACCACCGCACTTCTGCTCCACGCCTCTGGAGTAGTGCCACCATGGAGGACGGAATTGAAGATTCTGAAACTTCAAGTACCGGTGTTCCACCCGCTTTCAGAAGCTCCGCTGTAATTCCATCCTCGCCTGAGGCCCTGCCGTTTTTAAGGTGCTGGAGAGCCATTCTAATCTCGCTTAGACTGACGTCCGGGATATCATCGGACGTGCCGTGTAGTGGCGGTTAAGAATATCCACTACCCCTACATATCTTCCCGTGGGTGTCGTAAAAGGCGACAGAGGGAAACAGGCAGGAGACGGGCAGCAGCATCTTCCTGATAACAGCAACTGTACGACAAAAAAAAAAACTGCGGTTGCCAAACCGCTCGCCAAGCGTGGCAACTATGGCAATATACCCCCCCCCCCATGAACAATTACGCAAATATGCATATCTGGATTAAAATGATTCGAAAGCATATGAAACCCACCATGCACTGGAGCAGCGCGGTTGTATAATATTTATAATCTTCGTAGAAATGTGAGGAGGTGTCTATATCCAAGATAAGTGTTTCCAAAAACGTTTAATTGCCTCCATCATCATTATCTGCCTCCTGCCTCTCTAAACTTTGCCCGATTTTCTGCTCACATCACATTTAATTTCACAGTCATTTTCGACGTGGTAGAGCAATGTTGCAGCTATATTATGTTTGTAGCACAAATGAGTCGGCTCGACCGGGGTAGGACTATGCTATCACAGAATGCCAGCGTAAAATAGCAGCTTGGTGCTGCTGTGTTTCGTATAGTGAGTGTAGCAAACTGGAGACTCTTTTTTACTGGAAACGAGGCATTCCATCTTAGTCCTCAGTGTGTGACGAAAAATATTGACAATGCATCTGCACCAGCATCTTGAATCTTAAGCGAAGATCTAGATGTATTTGGGCCGAGGTATCCACTTACCATCAGGTAGAGGGTAAATAAAATCTTTAAAAATTCTCATTTTCTCACTGAACTCTATAAAATATAGAAGCGTTCGGTTTTAACATTCTGAACTTGGATTTTTTACTGTTTACATTTTATGTAAGTTTTACAAACATATACTGGGGAAGAATTGCTCAAGTGAAAGAATACGAAATTCAAAAAAATTTCCTAATAGAATTTCTTAACGAATCAATGCCAATATTTTTCATTAAATATCTTATTGAATTTTCCTTCTGCGTTCAATCTTCCCCCGGTACAATTTTCAGAATTCATTTTACAAGTAATCAGAGTTCAAAGCACAGTAGCTTTAGGCAAACATTCAAAATTAACAGATCCTTTATAAATACAATCTGTTAAATGCTATTCATTCTTGGTGTTACATACGGTGAGCTCCAGCTACCAAATAATGTATTAAATTCACAGAGATTAGGGATAGAATAGAATATTTTTTATTAAATATTGATCACATGCAATTCTTATTGAAATTCATTTCTTACTTTACCACTGGTTTGGAATGACACCTCTGTCTTGGCAAGAACCAGCAAGAAAGCGGGATTTTTTGAAATAAATTTTACAATATGAAAGGTGTAGAGACTATTTACCAAATTTATTTTAAAAACAGTGAAGTAGCGACCCCCTCATTCCCAGGGGTTATTATCAACCTTGTATTAATTAATACCATAATAACCCTTTTTACACAGTTATTGTTTAGTAAAAAATTTAAACTACATTGTCTTAATAATGATTTACTGACTCTGTGGAGTCGAGAAACTGGTATCACTAGCTTATGTTTGTTCCTAGGCCGTGTGTTTATCAGTTTTTTTTAATATAATTCTTTTGTTTTTGATTATTTGCATTAAATTTTCGTAAATATACTAAAAAGCCCAAGTTAATATTTTTATTTCTTTAAATGTTTCTCTATGGGACACTCAGTTTATCCAGCATTAAGAGCGCATATTCAAATATATCCAAGTCGAAAACTACGCGATCGCTTTGGAACGGCGTAATATTGACGCACACTACAATGTTATCTCTATGTGCGTGTCAGGGCGAGCGCGAGGCTATTGTAGTTGCACGAATCATTTTGATACTATTGGAACTAAAAGAATAAAAAAATAATTTCCACATAATGGCTTACATAGTGTATAGAAATCGGAGGCTGATATGTGGAAATTGTTTTATTCTTTAAGTTAATTGAAGTCGGCTTTACATTTTCACCCTATTGAGTATATTATAATATAAGTTTTAATTGAAAAATATGTATTATAAAAAATATATATCATTTGATAAACTTCTATTCTGTTTCATGATGTAAACATAATTCATCAAACTAACAATTTCAATAGTGTCGGCGAGGATCGAACCCGGATTGCTCGCGTTTACGACGAGCACTTCGCCCTTGAGCTACTCAACTCAAGCACGGCTCATATCTTTTTATGTCTTTGTTTAATCATAACGTTATCTCCACACTAGGATTTTTTTAAATACGTCGTAGGGGCAGTTTAAATACATTAATTTCACAAGGACAAACATCCAGACCCGGAACAATTATTTGTAGGTTATACAAATTTTTGTTCCGTGTGATATTCGAACCCGCGGCGCCCAGCACTACAACTCATTACCAAGTCACTCCGCCACGGAGCCAAAGGTGAAAGCCAACGATTTTGTATTTTTACTAGAGCCGAATTGCTTACGTTTATTACCCATTTCTAAAAAAAATATGTATGAAATGTAAATTTGCCACCATTACATCATTTAATATTTAAATATTACCAATCATAAACATATTTCAAAATTACTTACTACCAAAAATATCGCTTATAAAAGTCTCAATCGTTTAAAATGCTCGATAGTACTATAGGTAGTTAGATATAGTAAAGTGTAGCATAGCCCTATCGGTGTACCAACGCGATTGCGCGGTGTTGGTGAGAAAAAGTAATACATCCTATCGTTGGCATTACCCGGAGCGTACTGAATCGGACGGCGTCTAACGTTGCTACATTGAGGTAGTGTAGGTCTCTAGACTGCCGTCAAAAAGTCCCTAGTTATAATTGAATTTACTAGCGAAAAAAGTCTCCAAATGTCGCTAAATATTAAAAAAAACGTGAAATAAAGAAAAATCGAACTAAATAATATATATACTAGCTTGCCAGGCAGACGTTGTTCTGCACTCTTCGACGAGCCTTTGTCATGTCCTATTAAAAATCTCAGCAAAAAATATAGGTCACTCATGGGCAAAAAAATTACCCTATCTCTCAAGTTGGACCAAAATGCACACAGTGTGCAAAATTGATTAAAATCGGTTAAGTAGTTTAGGAGTCCATCGCGGACAAAAACGTGCCACGATATATATATATATATATATATATATATATATATATATATATATATATATATATATATATATATAAGATAGAAAGAGAAATAAAAGAAAACCAGATTTTGATTAAATATCCTATCAAGTGAGAAATATTACGATTATTTTTTTTCTAATATAAGTGCGAGCATACATCCTTCCTCCATCCTTTTCCAAGAATTTGAATTTTTATAAATTTGTCCGCCTTACATTTATACATTTATGAGTATTATGTATGTTTACATGTAATTAAATTAAAGTGGGAAGCGTATGCTCCCATAGTTTGCTAAGCTTTTATAGTATCATAAAAAGCCTCACTAATTTTATATTACAATCTAATTTCGTAATTCATAAGTTTATTATAGTAATTTATATATTAATATGTAATCGATTGCATTACACAAATATTTGGCATATTTTGGCAAAATTATAAATTTCAAATTGAGTCTTCAAAAAAAAAAACCTACAAACGAATTCATAAATAAATATTGTATAATGTATAATATTACAAATTGAAGGCGATTTTTTTTTTGAGAATTACGTCCTCATAATTATATATATATATACTGTTCTACATGTTAAGTGATTTATTTGTGATTTATGGGTAATGGAATGTAGTTGTTTTTTGTGTTTATCATTGCAAAAGCGACGTCCAGAGAACCTTTGTTCCTTTACTTTTTTTAAATTCGGTACTGCATAGAGTAATTTCCTTACGCCTAAAGTAGTCAGATGGTAACGAAAATTGAAGTGCAAATGTCGCTAAAAGTCACTAGAATATTTTTGTCGCTAAACATTAAATTAAACTCCCTAAAGTAACAAAAAACTCGTTAGATTTAGCGACAAAGTCGCTAAAGTGGCAACACTGACGGCGTCTGCGCGTGATGATTTATAGGGTATGTTTCAAAATAGAACCCAGTGTACTGTCCAATGCAAATGACGTCATGAATCGACGCTATACCGATGATTCGTTCCAAAACATAGGACAGTATATGACGTCACACATTTGCGCCATTTGGAAAAGTGTTGGCGATTATTTTGTCATTTTGTGCTCCAAAAATCATTATATCCTCCCAATGGAGATACCAGTAATTATTCTATAATTTTTGTATTTGAATAAATAAAAATAAATTCCGGCATGCTTCATGCAGCGCACACACAATTAAAAATTGTTTTATTATGGCCGGATATCCGACATAATATGGCGGCGGCACGTCAGTACAATATAGTATCCTGATGACGTCATTTGTATTCGGCAGTATACTGAAAACGTTTCGAAACATACCCATAGTACTTTTATAATAATTATATAAAATAATTGACAAAATAAAACGAGCGAAAACTTTTTTTTGGATATTTAACATTACATGTATTTTGATAAAATAATTAAAATAGATATATTTATAACCAAATACACGGAAATAATTAACAGAAAGGAGAAGATAGAAGAAAGAAGAAGAAGTAGACAGTTTTGGTGATTTTATAATATTGTTTTGTAATATTAAATCGAAATATCTTCGTAATTAAGTTTTTGCTATACACTAAAAGACTATATATTTCATTATAATAACGCTTAAAATAAAGTATTTTAGTTTATAATAATGGTTGTATTCAACCTGAAAGATAACTCTGACGCATATTTTCGTAAAACGCTGTGAAGTGATTGTCATCGCTCTAAAAAAAACGTCATTAAAAACTATGATTTTGCATCACATTCATCGTTCTAAAGCCCTAATTTTCTGCAAATAATCTCCTCATATCGTTACGATATCGCCCTTGGAAAAACCCTAAAACATGTAGTTTTCGACGCGAAACGCATATACCCTCGTAAATTGTCCAGAAGAAAATTGGCATAGATATTATTGGGTGTGGTAATGATACTTGAGACACACGACACACATTGATGATAAAAAGCACAGTTGTGAATTGGCAGCTCGGCGTATATAAAAAGCACAGAGTATATAGCAATCCCCTGCACCAAGGCTATTTTAGATGCCTGATATTAATTTTAGCGCAACAACCTACATTGATACGGTAAATTGGCAACTCACCATTACTGAATCGCCGATCTTAAAATACTTAAGTGACCAAGAAATTCAGAAAATAGTCCAATCTGGTGGTGAGGGTGAACTTTTGTTTTTACGCCTCCCATACACTAGCGAGCTGTGAAGTTGACGACAGAAGCGGCTATTTCTCATTGTAAGGATTCATTACGATTAGGGGCCATAAAAGCCAAATTGGAATCCCGTAAGAAAATGCCAAAATTCAAGACGAAGATAGATTTTAAGGCAAATTGACGATTTGATTTTTAAATATATAATTGAATCTTTCACTTTTTATTAAATTACATTGTAAGTATTCTAATTATATTATTGAGTTTCATTTACAATATCTAGTTAACTCTTATTTATTAATTATCTTAGCCCAAACATACTAAACTTTTTCGATAAAACATTAAACTTTAAGGCCCCGGTGGAGGTAAAAGATGTTATTTAATTGAGCTGAAAAAAAATGTAAGTTGTCTCTAATCATAATGCACTAATCCCGCGGTCCATATCGCATATGTTCTGCGAAGTGATACTCCTTTTTTTAAATACGCCGAAGAAGTGGAATTGTGGCATCATGTTATAGAAATGACCTATTAGCGAACACTGTACTAAGTAGTCGTCAGTAGATCGAAAATTGGAAATTTCGCACCGAACAAAGTGTTCAACTTATGGTGTGACCCAAGCTCAATATGATGAGGTAGTTCGGAGCTACAGCAGGATCATTCAGACACTTGCGTGATTTAAGCTTTTGTATTTGATGAATGTTATCGATTGGTAAGCGGGTAATATATTTACCGCAATGCTGCATATCGTCTTACTTCTATATAATCCTGACAAGGCTGTTATAACAACTCTTTATCATTAAATTATATATTTAATAGGTGTATTATTAAAATAAATTAATGTTGAAAACTTACTTTTTAAATGAACCGCTATGAAAACTAAAGATAAAAACAAGAATCAGCTACAAACAGGTACGACTTCATACAAAGGCAGTCTGCATCGGTGTGCAGTGGAGTGCGACGTTACTAATTGCTCGGGTAGGGATTGCGACAGATATCTACATAGTATAAAACAAAGTCGCTTCCCGCCGTCTGTAAGCTTAGATCTTTTAAACTACGCAACGGTTTTATGCGGTAAAAGGAGAATTCAAGAGGAAGGTTTTGTATATCATGCACATTATAGTAATGTATATAATTCTTCTTTTGTGTCAGTAATCTTAAACTGACGGATTTTGACAATATTTTGTGTGTGTGATTAAGTTGGTTCGAGATTTTTTTACAGAATAAGGGTGATAAACGATCACACAGTCTACCCGACGGCAAATGGATGCTGTGGTCTACATACGTCTACATTTATCCTCGATAAAGAATCAAAACGCAGATGCGTTATTACCGCTAAAGACTAAGATGGAATGCCTCGATTCCAGTAAAAAATGGTTTCCGGATCTCTACACTCACCATACGAAATACAGCAGTATAAAGCTGCTATTTTACGCTACTATTCTGTGAGAGCGTGGTTTTTCCCAGGTCGAGCCGACTCTTTTGTGCTACAAACATAATGTAGTGGCAACATTGCTCTACTACGTCGAAAATGACTGTGAAATTAAATGTGATGTGAGCAGAAACTCGGGCAAAGTGGCACGTATTATAAATATTATATAACCGCGCTGCTCCAGTGCATGGTGGGTTTCTAAGTGAGACCGCTCTTAGCGGTCAGCCGCCGTAGAGTCTATATTACCTGAGGATGCCTCGTGTAGAGGCGAAACAAGTGTCGTATTATCGTCGATGGTGTGTCTTGCCTGGAATAGTGGTGTTGAGAGTAGTGGTGCTTGGTCTAGTGGTGACGGAGTTAGCTTCAATCCAGGTAAGACACATCATTTTATATGTTTAGCGGAAAGTTGCAAAGAAATTTATATTTTTATTTTTTATTATAATGGATTTCCGCAAAGTAACGCCTGATTCTATCAATTAACGTAATTTATGTTGTCGAACACACACTTATATGACTCTACACTCGTAGTTATAACAAATATTTAATTTTGTATTTTATTTTATTATATTTGGGGAGCTTACAGCTACATTTACAATCTAGATCACTATGTTAATACTTATATCCCAATAAAAAGCTCCCACATATCGGCATAATATAAATAATATAGACCCAACAAATCTTTCTTTACTAAGACACGCTTTACGAAATCTATTGTATGAGTAGTTTTAATGTTCGTAGTACTATCACAGAATAAGTATAAATCGTTGTTTTCAGAATACTTATTAAATAACCTCAAAGCTCTTGTTATAAAACTATTACTTCTATAATTGGTATGACAAGTCGGAACATGAAGTAATACATTTTTGCGTAGTTTTTTAACAGGGGTTCTTAGTAAGATTTTAATGAGAAGCTCCGGACAATCCATTTTATTTGTGCTATTTTCGTTAGGAAACAGACGTCACCTATGTTTCTGCGTATGTTTGAAGGCAGTAGGTGAAGTCGTATGTAGCGATCCTCGTAATCAGCAAAAGGTAAGTTAAATTTATGATATAAGAAAGCAGTGAACTTCTTTTGTGCTATAACCATAATATAGCTGAGACGTAGCTCTACCACGTATATACGTAGGCGGTCCCATAATGAATTGGCCTAACTATGAACCAATGAAGGAAATGAAACGAAACCAATTTTATTTTTCAATAAAATTACCATGAATACTAACACACTTCTGACATCTGTGAATCAACATCTCTAAACCTTTATAAAAATAATCACATTTTTTATCCTCAAAATGACTGAAGACGGCCGCCTGCAACTCTTCATCGCTTGAAAATTTTCTTTCTCTTAAGTCCCACTTTAAATTTGGAAATAAATAATAGTTGGACGGAGCCATGTCTGGACTGTAAGGTGGATGTTGAACTTCTGTGAACCCGCATTGACGAACTGCATCCTTCGAAACACCAGCGGTATGAACAGGGGCGTTGTCATGGAGCAACAGGACACCTTTAGACAGCTTGCCTCTTCGTTTTTCTTTTATCTTGTCTCGTAATTTATATATTAAAGAAGCATAATATTCGCCGTTCACGACTGTATTACGTTCTTTAAAATCCACCATCAAAATGCCTTGAAAATCCCAAAATATTGTTCACATCAGTTTTTTAGTCGATTGTTGCACCTTTGCCTTTCTAGGGGGCTTTTCAGCCTTATAACGCCATTCCATTGACTCGCGCTTGCTTTGTGGATCATAATACAAGATCATAGTTTCATCACCAGTCACTAGCAGCTCGATCACAGTCTTTGGATTTTCGCCACAAAGATCCAAAAACTCCGAAGCGCAGCGCACTCTTTCCTGTCTCTGTACCGCTGAAAGAAGTTTCGGTACCCATCTTGCACTCACCTTTTTCATGTGAAGATGTTCATGGATCGTGCGATGAACGGTACTCTTAGAGAGCCCAAGCTTTGCTGCAATTTCTCTAATCTTCAAACGGCGGTCACTCAGAACCTCCTCTTCGATAAGAGCAATCGTTTCGGGAGTGAGCACTTCCACAGGTTGACCGTCGTGGCCAAAGTCTTCGACGGTTTCTCTCCCGAGGCGAAACTCTTTCACCCAATTTTTCACTGTGCTTTAGGAGGGGGCAGACTCCTTATACACGCCATCCAATCGTTCTTTTATTTGGGCAGGGGATAAACCATCTTTAAACAGAAACTTTATGACACTTCGATACTCAGTTTTCGACATTTTGAAAAAATACGCGACTCTCGTTATTCAAATGCCTGTTAAATTAAGACTAAGCATTTCATGTCGATGCATGTTTCTTATATTAAGTGCACGATAAACGTACTATTTAATGCAACACAACATGTAGCGACATGTCGCGTTGAACTATATCAGGCCAGTTCATTATGGGACCCCCCTGGTAATGGAGAGAATGGTTCAGATTCACCCAATGATTTAGTTGTCGAGATCCAGAAAACACTCGTGCGAAGCCGGGACTTGTACTCGACGAATAGCGCTGTTGAAATTTTACTAGACAAATAAAACTGTAGAAAAAGTAGGTTTATATTTTATCAGAGGTGAGTTTATAATAAAAAATAGTAACAGCAACTGCATTAGCTGTCTTAATTAAATCAAATGTCGTGTTTATGTATTTGAAATAACGTCAGAGAACTTGTAATCACATTTTGTTTACAAAATATCACTTTCTAATACTATAATATCTAATAAATGGTATATAACACGCAAGTGGTATACAGTGGGAAAACATCGTGAGGAAACCTGCAGGTCTGAGAAATAAGCAAAAATATTTTGAAGACCTGTGGAGTTCACCAACACGCTTTGGGACAGCGTGGTGGACACTTCCTTGTCCCTAACCCAGAAATGATTGCATGCATCCATGCTTGTGCCCAACAGTGGGATGTTTATAGGCTGTACTTTACTTTTTATACTTAAGACGCGAGTAAAAGCTAGTAGTAAATAAACACAAGATTTATTTACGATCAAATTTTACTCGCGATTTTGTTCGCACAGAACTTATAAAAAATGTGAAGATTTATAATAGTGGTATTTTGGCAAGTGCTGTTTGGCCTGATTTTAAGTTCCTCCAACCCGGAAGTTTACTACAATATTAAAGACGTGCACTTCATGTTTTTATTTGTTTTATAACTTATGGATCTAAAAATGCAAAGATAACAAAAAATGTGTAAAGTAATAGTCTTTTAGAACTAAAGATTTAAAATTCCTTTTTTGTTTCATAAATAAGATATAACTCAAAACACAACTGTGTTCGAAGCGTAATCAATTAAAATTTTTTTACGGTTATTTCATTAAACTTTTATCATTTGGAAAATGCAGTTCTTATAACCGAGAAGGGACGTAATGTTGCAATGATTAAAGCGACCGGTGTGGCGATTAAGAAAAGAAAACTTTTGTGACCAAAATAAGTCTTCAGTGAGATAATCTTACAAATAAGACATGAATTAAATTAACACGTTGAGTGTCAATTTTTTACTGTATTTTATTATATTGGATTCTTTTTTTTTGAAAAAAAAAACATTAATATTTACAAACAAAAACGTCTAGCTTACTTAATAGAAGAAGTACACCTCTTTTGTTTTTACTTACACTCCAGTCTAGTCACGAGTCTACAAAAGAGTTCTCACTAACTCGACGACATCTTGTTAGTAAGGCTTTGCAGTCATCTCTAAGGGACAATTGGTCTCTACGTGATAACAAACTTTTATTAAAAGTTGTCTGCCACCTTGTTTCGTAGGCAGCGTATTTTGCTGTATATGGTTGGTAACAATATAATGCCATTATTTTAAATATTTTTGCCGCTTCTGAATATGTAGCTCACATTAATATACCTAGCAGTTTAATATTTAGTTTATTAATTTTACTTTCATAACTATACTTTTGTATTTATAAAAAAAATAGAATTTATACAATAAATGATAGGCTGTAATAAAATTTAAGGTATTTTTAGCAGTAATATCAAATACTAACCCCAACGACTGATCATGAAGAGTGGGCTTACTGGTGCGACAGCCAGTATTAGATGCGAATTTAATACCAAATTAGGCCTCCTTGAATCAATAATCCTCCTTGGTAAGTTGAGTGTCTAACGAAGAAAAATGATTTGCACGAAGGTATTAAGCAATAAATTTTTTGGTTTATTTGATTATCATCCCAACAATTCCTCATGGATTAGGCGAAATAGAATAAAAGATTGCCTAATAAATTCTATAACGATGCAATCTTTATCACACAACGAAGTTTTGTCTTTTTCCGTTTTTGTTGTAAAAGTTTTCTTAATGTAATAGGTATTTGAAACTGTGTTTAGTTTATTTAAATTTTCATGTTAAAATATGTGCGATCGCGGGTGACAGTGCAGTTTTAATTCTATATTTGGAGAACTTCTATACAAAATATTAAAAGGGTTTGTATCAATCCATGCATCCATCCCTTACTGTCTATAATAGTCCAATGCTGAACATAGAACTCACTCATTGATTGCCTCACAGGGGGATTTTGCTATAGTAGCTTCGCTTGGCAGGCGGGTCTACAACCTTCTTTTCTATAGGTTTAAGTTGTTATAAGGACGATGCTGCTGCCCATATCGTGTTTAAGTTACCATCTATTGCCTCCTATGGAACCCACGGGACGATATGAAGTAATAGATATTCTTACAACGCTACTACACGGTTATGTATAATTTCAACAAATTCGTATTAAATTAATAACATAAAATACTTAAGACGCTGGGCAGGCGAGTTGGTTTATTGCTTCGTCGTTTATGTTTGTCTGGTAATTTTTACCCGTCCGTAGCAGTTTAACGCTATCCTCTAACAATGTGAGAAGGATTACATGTAATTTCACGTTTGGCAAGGGGATCGGCGATCACAATACCAAAACCAACACCTTCCTCTGTCACCACACGGAAATTGTTAGTAAAGTTAAAAGTAAATTTAAAGATCATATTATAACTCGACCTCATTTCATTTCTGAAAGGATTTAAGGGTGTGAAATTGTCCGCCGCGACGACCTAATGCGTGTTCACACACTTCACACGTTTTCGAGCTATTTTTAATCTCTTACACATACAGGTTTCCTTACAATGTTTTCCTTTACCACCGAGCACGTGGTATATTAGCACTAAAAATTGCAACTTACAATTTCATTGGTGCCAGACGAGCATCAAACGTAGTATGAGATATACTTCGTCCGATTTCCGTGTAATATAACAAAACATAATCTACTTAATGTAAAAGCAGAATAGATTCTTTTCTATTGAAAGCTATTTTCAAAAGCTATTTTAATTGATGAAAATCGAGATATTGTAAACAAACAAATTTGTACGTTTATGTAAATCGATACACAAGCATCACCCGATATATTTTTAAACGTATTGAGACCTGTGTATCGGCTACTGGTAAAATATAAGTATTGTTAATAGTTTCGAATTTGAATTTACTAATCTCACATTTGTTTATTTTATTACCTCCCTCTGTTCGTATTATATTTTGTTTTTACTTTTAAAATAAAAACTAATTATTATTAGACGTGTGATGTGTTTATTGCTAAAAAATATTTTTTTCTTCAGGTAAACTACTGGTAAAACTACGATTTTGATATTTAATTAAATAGATATCAAATATTTTATCCTTTATCCCTTAAACTATGTTTCATTTAAGTTATATAATAAATTTCATTATAACAAGTAGGAACTCTGGCCTATTTCATTTCTCAACACTATCGCACTTATTTTTAATATTAGAGTTCTCTACGTCAAACACATTTATAGCTTGTATCTCTAAAAGCATTTTGTTATTTATATCCCCCTAAGTGAGCTAGGGCTAATACTCTTGTGACAAGTGCTTCATTCGCAAGGTTATTTTCATCTCACTAACATGTCTGGCGGTGGAGAATTGAAGTAATAAACTGTTCAAAATTGTGTTTGTGTACATTGTGCTAATTAGCATAGGTTAAATAAAGAACAATTATTTTAAGATAAAGATATGTATAGAAAAAACCTTCACAAATCCACTGCTGAATATAAGCCACCACTGGGAATGTTACACTACACCAAACTAATGACTCACTACGAATGTTACAAAGCAGGATCCTGAGCCACCTGCATTCATTAACTGCCTACGTCTCTTATTCATCAGGTCGTCGGTCCATTTAGTTGGGTACAATACATTGAATAAAAAATTGTTTTGCACGCCTGATGGGAAGTGTATGCTGTGGCCCATAGACGTATACTCGTACCTGCATCATCTACCATCGATTAAGAATCAAAATGAAGAGCCGCTTTCAACCCAGTGAACAAAATTAGAAAAAGGATGATATATATATATATATATATATATATATATATATATAGTATATAAAAATGCCTCGCTTCCAGTAAAAAGGTTCTCCGGTTCTACATATTATATACTATACCACACGAAATATAGCAATAATAAGAAATTAAATAAATAAAAGGGGAAAAGCACAAACCCCAAGACCCGCAGACATCTACATTTTACCTCGATTGAAATGCACATGCGTGGTCAACTCTGAGGACTAAGATAGAATAACTTAATTCCGGTAAAACGGCTCTCCGGTTCTCTGCACTCACCATACGAAACACAATAGCATCAAGCTGCTATTTTACGCTGATATTCTGTGAGAGCATGGTCCTTCCCCGGTCGCGACCCCTTCGTGATACAACCTTAATATAGCTGCATTGTGGCTCTGCCACGTATAAAATAAACTTAGCTTAAAATTAAGTTACTAAATATTTAAATAAATAATTTATTTTCACTCATTACAAGAATTCAATATAGAAAAAGCTTTGCGTCATTTGTATTTGAATTAAAGGTATTGTGTGTTCTTGTGATCGTAATATATACAACATTCCAACCTGCCTCCAATTATGTGCAAGCATTAAGTTCAGGTTTTAGCACAATTTGTAGATTTGGACTAGGTTAAATTAAAACCAACCGGGACAACAGATTGTTTTCAGAACATTGAGTGAAATATTACCACATAATATTTATATTGCAGCATTTTTATACAAGAAGCTGAAAGCGAGCATGCAGCCAACATCATGGTAAGTGACTACCATCGAATAGTAACATAGAGGGATTGTTTTGATTTTTGCTGGTTATAGCTGATCTCATATTATAGATGGTGAAAGAAGAAAAGTGGAATGCCCACTGTTCATAGACACTTCGGCCATGGGTGCCCACATATAAAAGCATATGGAAATGATTTATGACCATTTCATTATTTTAATTGCATATCAATTAAAATAATGAAATGGTTAAGGAATTGGTTTAAAAAAAGTCGGGATTTTTATGATATAAAAGTTTTTATTTTCACAAATTCAGTTTTTTAACTACTACTTTTACTAATTTTATTGCTTTTAATTTCTTTAACTTTTAATTCCCGACGTTTCAGGTGCTTTATAGCACCCGTGGTCACGGGGGACTGAGGTGACTGCCATCCTAATGTCAGTATTAACATGGAGTACCTTCAGCTTTTTCTTATTATTTTTATAGTCCCATTCTACGCAGATTGAACTTACTATATATCTATCTTTAAGTCGTGCAGTGGTATGCTTGGGTTTGGTTTTAATTTGATTAATTATAGTGTCCCAAGCAGGTGGTAGCACCCAACCGCCTTCTCTATTGAAATTAGGTGGTTTTTTTAATTTCAATAGCCTCACATATCATCCTTAGTAGGAATTAAGGTTCTTTCGCGAGGATTTGTGGTCTATCAAATCTGATGTATGTCTATCTGGTTGGGGTGACACCCTTGATATACGGTAGTAGAGCAGGCACACGCTCAACTGTGGTCGGCTTTACTCGGTCACTGTGACGTAGACGCGGGACCCGAAGCTTGATTTTGTGCAGAACCTGCTTGACGTGCTGAAGCTCCGCGGCCAGGTGCTTGCTCTCACAGAACCCATATGCTCTCTGTAACAAAGATTTGCTCACGGTAACTAACTGTTGTGACGGCCCAATATTATTATTAATAATTAAATTCAATATAAAGGGGCATCAAAAATAGTCTTAAAATATATATATTAAGCAATAAAGTTACATTAATAAGCATAAAGTTAATATAAATACATTTCAGACATTGGAGTAACATATTAAATTAAAGGCAAAATATTGTCTTTCATAATAAATAAATTTATTGAATATAAAAATTTGTACAAGTATCTAAAACATGATAAACAATAGAAATACAAGTCGAAATATTATAAAAATAAAGATAAATAACGTTTATATGATAATTAGAAAATTTGTTAAAAATTGTATAAGTTGTGGAAGGAGTTCATGTATAAAAGAAAATTTTGTCTTGTATGGAGGAGCTGCCGGAGATACATACCTGCAGTTGTACATCTATATGGGGTGGTCGGGAGCCCGAATGCTTGAAGTACTGTAGCACAATGACTAGTCCTATATTAGGGACTTATGATAGTAAACTCAATGATACAAAGGCAATACTTGAAGTCCTACATATTAATAACTTATGAAAGTAAGGTCTATGATACAAAAGCAATACTATAGAAGGTCTCTATGATGAAATAGCATTACAATAGGAGAATCTTGGGTTGAAGTCCTATATATTAACGACTTATGAAAGTAAGGTCTATGATACAAAAGCAATATTATAGGTCTCCTTGATGCATAAGCATTATATGGGGTGGTCGGGTGATCGACTGCTCTTAGTACTGTAGCAAAATGACTAGTCCTTATTAGGGACTTGAAAAGGAATATTATGGTGGCGTGGTGCTATTGCTGCTTCACGAGCAATTGGTCCGAGGTAAACTTGGACTCGCTAACCGATGTGTCCTAGACATATCATCTTAGTGCCGGTTGTAAGCGGGTTTGTTGCAGCAATACGGCTTTCCCGTGGACATCGCGCACCCATACCGTTTGTGGGTGACGTCGTAGCGCATAGTGATGCGTCGCCTATCTTTCGGATTGGGATGAGTGTATTTGGTAGCACTTTTAAGTGTAACCAGCAAACTGAACTTCATGTCTTAGTGCATTAGCGCTATGATACGTGAAGTTTTGTTCATGGGCGTCTTAGTAACGTGCTACTATGATACGTTGGTGATATTTTTTAGTTAACAACAATACAAATTTTGTTACCAAAGTCGATAGGAATCATGTAGGTGTGTTGTGAGGGGGCGCCACTCGTATGATAGTTGCATTGATGCTTCCTGCTACTTGCGGTATTGCGTCTTGTGATAGATCTGCGGGTGTGCTGCGCCTGATTCAACGCATTCTTGTGGTTCTGGTCGATGGAGGTATACAACTATCATCTTAGTGTCGGTGGTAAGCGGGTTTGTTGCAGCAATACGACTTTCCCGTGGAAATCGCACACCCATACCGTTTGTGGGCGGCGTCGTAGCGCATAGCGATGCGTCGTCTATCTTTCGGATTGGGATGATGAGTGTGTTTGGTAGTACTTTTAAGTGTAACCAGCATACTGAACTTTATGTCTTAGTGCATTAGCGCTATGATACGTGATGTTTCGTTCATTGGCGTCTTAGTAGCGTGCTACTATGATACGTTGGTGATATTTTTAGTTAACAACAATACAAACTTTGTTAACAAAGTCGATAGGGATCATGTAGGTGTGTTGTGAGGGGGCGCCATCCGTATGATAGTTGCATTGACGCTTACGGCTTCTTGCGATATTGCGTCTTGTGATGGATCTGCGGGTGTGCTGCGCCCGAATCGACGCATTCTTGTGGTTCTGGTCGATGGAAGTATGCGGGTGGTGATGTCTGCTGGGATGTATGGGAGACCTTGGGATGGTGTAAGCCCGACGATAGTCGTATTGATGCTTGTGCGTTCTGCAGCATTGCGTTTCTGCGATGGTTGTTTGGTGGGACGCTATTCTCAATGGCGCTCTCTGCGTCTTGGTTGGACTCACACCTAAGTAGCTTTTCCCAAGTCGGGTCCCTTCATTACGAGGCTGCAGAATGTCTGCCCTCCACGACATTTTATATAACAACATAATAATATATCTCTGTGGCTTTCTCACCTTTGAATGTTTGAAGGCAACTTGTTGGTGGGTGAGGCAAACATGATCGAAAATGCATTTACTCAACGTCAGTGACACAAACCCTTTCTGATGGCGAATTATTACTCTTATCTTATAACTGCCTCATGGCTATATCTGCCATTGTATTAGTTGGTGGAGCATATGTGTCGACCCCATGCGGGTGGTAGCTGGCGGGAGGATCTGAGGAGACTCTCAAGGCTGCGGCCGAAAGCCGCACAACGTGGGACCCCATTCCCTTGAGGTTGTCGGTAGACTCATGACACGCTCTGCGGCTAGTAGCCCTGCTGATCATGCAACTGGTGGTGATGCCACACACTCACATCACGTCACATCAGCCGGTCTGGCAGGTGGTGGCGCTCACGGAGGGTTTACGGCCAGAGTGTCTATTTGCCCAAACCGTGTGACGTACATTCACTGTGGCTGGATTCGTTCGTATTCTGTATGGCGTTTACACGCATTGACATGCGCGACTTCGGTCGATGTTTGTGCTTACGCACTAACAAGGGGCCAAGCCTCTTTTACTGGTTCGCCAGTTATTTTGCTGTGGACTACGGTCCAGTTCCCGAATTAACGTTCCGTTCGGGGGGAGTGCATCAAAATAGTTGGCGCTCACCGCGCACGGCGTGCGTGGAGCCGTGTGCCTCCCCTCCTTTTTTTTAAATAAATGTAGGAGAGCGAAGCCCTTGTATCGGGTATTTTGTATAAATATATTGTGAGCGTTTTCTAAGCGGGAAGGGATAGATAATAATAAATTAATATACATTAATTTATTACACATACACATACAACCTGATACAAGTGGAATAGGAACGTTTTATGTTCTTAACCTTTCTCGAGCCCAGTCTTCGTGAACGCGGTTCACTTAGCTTATAAGGCACTACAAACAGCTTTCAATTGCTCTAGTAAATATTTATTCTTCCAAAAGACACTTAAAAGAACTAAGTTACTAAACAATCACAACGTAAATAAGGGTCTTAACTACGACGATCACGCCAAAAATATTACAAACGGCCTATTATTAAACCTTTTGAAAAATCATTGAGAAAGATCATAACATATTTTATTAATCCTGGTCACATATATATATATATATATATATATATATATATATATATATATATATATATATATATATATTATATATTTAATATCATACATATTTATTATTATGAGAGGGGGGAAGCGTTATACTGTGAAGAATGATGGTGAGATTCACCGCTTAAATATCAGTTTGTATGGGTCTTTTTTCTATATACAGTGTGACCTATGATGTTGTTAGGATTTTTGAATAACAAAAACATCTAGAACAGCTAAGAAATTATTTGCCTCTAATATAATATCATAATTACTGAATGAAATTTGGCACAGAGAGTGGTAACGATGGATAAAATTCATAGGAACAACATCCTGATTTAATATTTCGCGGGCCATATTCATGAGCCGCTCTAATTTGTTTCTTGGCACTTGCAATAATGCCTATATGCATTCATCACTATCTCCTGTTCTTACTTTCATCAAATATACAGCAAGTGCAAAACATCCACAATGTTTACTTGACATTTTGAGAACTTCAGACAGAACTTGTTGGTATGGTGCCTTTGATAAGCCTAGATAATGTACAGTATGTTCAGGCATACTGTGAATATTTTCAAAGTTTATGTGATGGTATATATTATCTTACAATAATGTAGATAAATCTATAATTTGTGCTACACTAAATGTTTTAATATGGTTATATATTGATTCTAAAAGTGAATACCAAGAGTTACTATGTTAGTTACTGATTCTACATTCTGGAGGTACATAGTAATTGTACTCGCAAAAAGACATACCCGCAATGCTGATGGAACAGTGAATTGATTGGAATTATTACAGCCAGGAAAAAACATTGATTTTGTGTGAGTGGTGCTCTTACAAATTTAGGCAGCAGTATATTTTACGATATATGATCTAAGCTTTGTTGTTCTAGGTTCAATACATTACTCACTTTAGATTGCAACGAGGACGGACTGGATGATTCAGATGGTTCCCGTTCTAAAGTTTAACGTGATGCTGCTTTATCAGTCCTTCGCCAGCAATCATGACACTCACGCAATGACGATGGCAACTGAAATAATATTAAATAAAAAAAAATAAGAGAAAGTGAACAAAATAAAATAGATATGTTTACTTTAAACTCAAATATAGGTAAATGTTACTTAAAACTTAATGCCCTATATTATTTAATAATTAAGGACTGACTAACTACCAGTAGTCCAAAACAATTAAAAATCGACTGTCTCATTTCTTGGTATTTGATAAAAATTGTGAATTTCGTAACTAGAGTTACTACGGAACTCTTCATTGGCTTGCAAGGCCGATTCACATTGCGCCACTTTTTCCAACTTTTATTTATATTTTATTAATTATTTTTTCGTTTAGTGAAGCTCTCTTATTTTAGAATTATTACATATATCTAAAACAATCAACCTAAGTAGGTAAAGTGTGTAAATACGATTGTTAAATTGTAAAAATAATAATAGAATTTGATCATCTTATTCTATTTACTTATATTTATTTAAAAAGTATTAGTATCACAAGTAATTATTTTAATAATATAATTTTATCACACAACTAACACCATCATTAGCAATGTAATGGTGAAAGAATTTTCAAAATCGGTCAAGTATTTTTTGAGATTAGCTAATAAAAACATATTTACAGAAAGTAGCGCTCTCTATAACAAAATGCATTCTACATTAGATATCTATAATTATACATAACATTATAGCGGTGAAAGTATTTTACGAGTTTAGCTTAATAAATATATTCGTTGAAAGTAGCGTCCTCTATCATAAAATGCATCGTACGTTTCACAGTCAGAATTGTAATGATGAAAGAATTTTTTTAAATCGGTCAAGTAGTTTTTAAGCACCATTGCAAAAAGCACACTACACAGTAAAAACATAACCATCCTTTTTCGTCTGTAGTCGGATAAACAACTGGTTGACTACGGTTGCGTATCGGCTGCTTTGGATAAATATCCGTTGTCAACGGTTGCTTTACACCTATATCATAACATCATAATAATTATCGAAAAGTTATATTAGCATTGTAATAATGACACCATAAATAATCGATTAAAAAAGAGAATCGATCTTAATGAGATTTGTGACTGGCAACATTTTTTATTTTATCCACAAACTAATGAATTACGCAAATTACCTAATTTTATTTTTATCATTTCAGTACCTTTTTTTGTGCAAAAATATTCCCATCTCTTTAGGATAAATGAATACCGCGATTAATAACCATAAATAAAGATATATTTTTTTAACAAATGCATATTGTTGGGCGTTCCATGGCCAAAAATGGGCATTCCCCTTTCTGTAAGAACCTACAGTGCTGGACCACCAAGCATCAAGATTTGATGTGCAATGTCGAGACATGGCGGCTGGAATTAATCCAAACAATTCCTCGAAGTACTCTCCGGGAAGGAAAAAATCAAAGATATGAAAATGCCTCATCAATGAATCTCATTGATTTGCAACTTATCATTGATAATAGCTTGATGGAACACCAACTAACACAGTTCAGAGTATATCTAGAGTTATATTACTATATCTATACATAAAACATACCTCATAAGTACATTGACATCACATCAAATTAATTTTAAACATTAAATCTGAGCTGACACCATACGTTCAGTATTAAGTTACTCGTATTTTAATTATTTGGTATTTGTTGTAATGTAAAGCTGGATTTTTTATGACAAACATTGATTCTTTGAGAGGAAACTAAAGAAATGATTAACAAATATGATGCAGAGGTACGTATCCGTACGTATTATGTTTTTAAATACTCTAACTATGTACTTATAAAACTAAATAAGACTTAGCTGTTAAACAAAAATACAGTGACAACCCTGCAACAATAGGCATTTAAGTATCGTGCGGCGCGGGAGTTATCCTACAATTCTGTTTTTAGAATGGCAAAGGTTAAAAATACACCGACGATGTTAATATATAGTTAGAAATATTTAAAACTCGGCGTAATGGAGCAACAAGTTATCGTCATCCATATCACACTTGACGGAACTCGTAATATCGGTTCGAGGCGCTTGGTCGAACGTGATCTACCAGAGATCGAACTTATGCTGGCGTTAGAACCATTTAATTTTAGAAAGAAACACTAAGTTATAATATAGTTCGATGATATTATGCTGGCATCTAACGTTCACACTTATTATTATCAAGAGTGGGGAGAATAGTCGCGTGAAATGCCTTTTTTTTAGAAAATGGAGTGACAAAGGAAGGCTGGGCTGGCTGAGCCCGTAGGCACTTATACTGACTTTCTATGCGTATCAGACCAGAAAAAACTTGCTTGCTATTTGGCGACAGAAATTGGTAAGACGTACCTACCCATGCGGGTTTCTGAGTAGAAAAGAAGTCCCTACCATCTATTCTGCGAGTGTAGGAATTGTTCGGATAGTTTCCTAGAAGCCTAGCGCCACATTGTTTGCCTATCCTCCAGTTAGTGATAACCCACTTCCCAGAATAGGGTAAACTTAAATACTTGCGAAGGTAGAGAGAATTGACTAGTGCTTAATACTACTTGTTAACTACGGCTTCTCTGGAACTTACTAAACACTGTTTAGAAAAAAACTCTTAAACTTGTGGTTTTTAGAAAAAAAATGTTTATTTTTAAGCAAATTCCAATTCTAATGCTGCTGGATTGCACAAAAATTATGAATTATTTGTTTCAAGCATATTACGAGTATATTACCTGTACCAATCTCGAGTATGATCTATTTGACAGATTATTGGAAACCTGGATTTGACACTTCAATTTGCTGAATGCGACACGTTCGATATCGTCAATAGAACTTTCATATGTCGTAAAGTACCGTGCTATTAGATATTCTGATCATAAAATAAACCTTACTTTTTGTTCTTGAAAATGCTGTAGTTAAATATAATACGGTTGGTTGTTAAATAACAAACAGTGTTTTTTTTCATTAGAGAGGCAAGCGAGCATGCTGCTCACCTAATGGTGACTACCGTCGCCCACTCACAACTGCAACGGCAGGGGTTTTACAAGTTCAAGAAGGGATCTTTTCATAAGGCGATGCAGGGTGAGGGCTATATCACCTTATAAAAAATTTTTGTAATCGAGGATAGATGTAAATGTCAGAACAAGGAAAAAACCTTTTTACAAGGTTTTTTTATAGGATAGAGTGACAAACGAGCACACAGTCCACCTGATGGTAAGTGGTTGATGTCGCCCATAGACATGTACATGTATCCTCGATTGAGAACCAAAATGCAGATGCGTTGTCACCCGTGAGGACTAGGATAGAATGCCTTGTTTCCAGTAAAAGGGGTCTCCGGTTCTCTACACTCACCATACGAAACACAGCAGCATTAAGCTACTATTTTACGCTGGTATTCTGTGAGGTTCGTTCTATAAAGGATATAAGTCATTCATTCTGCCGAAGTTACAGGTGGTAGCGAATTACACAGGAAGTTGTGCGAGGAAGAAAACTTCTCGTAAATCACACCGTGGTGGACTGCCAATATTACAAATGCTATGGATGGTGTCGCGAGTCTTGTTGCGTTGTGCGGTAGTGAATTTAAGCGACTGGAACATCTTTACGCAGCGCTTGTAAGTCAAGCCAATCAGAAAGAACTCGGTCGCTGCCATTTCGAGTCACCCTGCGTAAGGCCGAACTTACGCATTGTAAAGTTACAAGCGGTGTGCCGGTATGAAATACTGTTCCGCTCTTCTAAACACGCCAATTGTCCTTTCTTTTCAGCTAACCGCGCAACTGGACATTATTAGATATGTCGAAGCCGAGGTTTTATAGAAATTGTATAGGAATTGAAATTTAGGAGGCACGACAAAGGGTAAATGAACTGGACTAGATTTAGTTGCACCCAATCTGAGACTTTGTTTGACTTAAAACAGAAGTTTGTTTCGACACTCGACGACGTGATCCTGAGAAATATTAGCACGGTCGGTGTATAGATTATCGCATTACTGTCGTCTGCGTAACAGTGTTTTTGTACATATTATACAATGTTTAGGAGTCCGCCTGTAAAAAAAAGTGCCTGCACTGCTGTGTTCCCGTCTAAAGAATAAGTGGCAACCGATGCCCATGAACAACTGCAAAAATAATAACTGGTGTTATCACAGGCCACTATGTAACCTCAGAATCATACTGCAGGTAGATGTATGATATCACGACTCCACAAGTATATACATTTGGTGCACCACTTCTGCACTGAAATCAGACCTAAATTACATTTAAAATATATTAATTATCTCACATGGTTGTGTTTTTAGAGGTCACGTTTCAAAACACACAAGAGCACAAGAGCTCTAGCTACAGTGAACGAATGGTGTGGAGTACCTCTGACCTTTTTTCTTTAGCTTGGTTTTTAAAAAAGTACATAACTAGGCTTCAAAATTTCGTAAAACTCAATTAAAAGCAGAAACTCTTTGATTAATAGTAACGAAACAAAATATGTTCCGGATTAACAAGAGCTCAAATAAGTCAACATGATTACTCATTTTAACCGCATTTCTGATTCGAGTTATTGAATGAATAATCTTTATTTAATTTTTTAAATTTTATATAGGCTAGAGGCTAAAGGTCTAAACTAAGGCCATTTAGCAGCGATACGAAAGGACCTTAAGAACGACTGTGTAGTTGACAATCTGTTATCTATCTCTTTCCATTTTGTGTATTTGTCGTAATGCCTCGTTTTCCCGGCAAAAACATGTCAGGGTCAAGACGGGCGACAAGTTACTTGTTAGAAATTTTGTTATTTTTTGTTGTTTATTTAATTATTTTTATTTTGTTTTGTTGATAATTGTATTTTATTAAGAGTGGTTAATGATGGAGGCACAATCAAGTACGTCGAGAGATAAATCAACAGATTTTACTTCTCCGAAAAAGAAACGTCCACATGTATGCATAGGAAATAGGATATATATGAATGTTGTTTAGTAGTTTTAACCCATTACTTCCCAAGCTTCGAAAACATTGGAATTTTTGATCAATTCCTTAAATTAAGTTCATAATACATTAATAAACAAAAAATTGACAAAAAATAATAAAAAATATACCTTCATCCCTGTTTCAGCCTGACCTATAAATATGACAAAGGGGACATGTGATCAGAAATAATACAAGTTAACAATTATAAGAAAATCTGCTTTATTTGAAAATTATGTCCTTATTTTGTATGATAAGGTATGAAACAATCACTGCAAAGTGTTTTTTCACATTTAGCACAAAAGGTTAGAGGTTTTTTCTTACAACCTTGTCCTTGACAACGCCTCTGTTTTTTTTTTGCGTCCGAAGCAATTAAAGGGCTACCCTATACGTAGGGAGGCGGAAAATGCATTACGCATACTACGATAGCCGGTCTATCGTGGTTATGAGGGACTCACTGTCCTACCGGGGACCCTAAGTGATACCCTCTAAAAACCGCCTTTGGGGACAGGCAACCGGCTGATTAAGCTGTATTGTGCCTTATCGTGAGCGACCCTCTTTTGGGAAAAGAGGGCGCAGGCGGCTACGAGCCGCTGAGGGAGTGCCTACGAAGGCAAATTAATATTAGTTAATATAATAATTTAATTTAATTAGAGTTGGCCTGAGCCGCCAGGAGGCAGTTCAGATCGTTAGTTAGTTTATTAGGCGGGTCCGAGAGAGAGTTTCTCGGCCTGCAGACTCGATAGCGCGAGGGGGGTGGGGCTGCATAAGTAGCTGCCTCACGAATTAAATGATTTGAGTGCGACTCTGAGGCTTTGAAGAAGTTCTCAGAGAGTTTTTGGAGAAATTGTTGGATTGTGGGGAGCTCTAGGTCCCGATGAAGGTCAGCATTACGGACGTATCAAGGTGCGTTCGCAGCTCGACGACAGAAAAGGTTTTGAACTATTTGGAGTTCATTAATGATTTTAGGGTTGGCGTGGGAAAAAACGGGGCCCGCGTATGACATGACTGGTCGTATACAGACCTTATAAAGGGTACGCTTGTTTCCAAGGGACATTTTACTGTGTCGGCCCAACATACAGTTGAGCCTACTCAGATAGAACCGTGCGTGACGGGTTACTCTTTTGACGTGGGGCCCGAAAGTGAGCCCTGTATCTAGAGTGACACCTAAATATTTGATGGTCTTATGCCAGGGGACAGGGGTCCCTAGCATACGTATTGGTGGGGTGTTTTTAAGACGGCGTCGTTTATAATCGAAGTGAACGGCGGAGCTCTTTTCCGGGTTCACATCGATGCGCTATTTTTTGAACCAAGCTCCTAGGTCATCAACCTACTTTTGGATCTTGTTCCGTATGAAGGATAGTGAGACACCTTTGCAGTAGATAGCAGTGTCGTCTGCGAAGAGGGAGAGCTGAACACCTTTCGACGGGATGGGAATGTCGTTGGTGAACAGGATGTACAGCGGAGGAGCAAGTAATGAGCCCTGAGGGACACCAGCCTTGATAGTTTGCTGTGATGATAGCGTGCCTTCGTATCTAAAACGAAAGGTACGTTGTTTTAAGTAGGAGGCCACGAGACGTACTAGACGATCGGGGAGACCTATTTTGTAGAGCTTGTAGATAAGGCCTGTATGCCAGACTCTATCGAAAGCTTTAGCTATGTCGAAAAAGACCGCGATGGTCTTATGACGACGAGGATAGAAACCGCTGAGGATATATTCCACAATGCGGTGAACTTGTTGGGGACATGAGTGTTGGGCTCGGAAGCCGAATTGATGGGGAATGATAAGAGGGTCACCGTCTGTGGGAAACAGATAGCACCTCATACGTGTTTGGATGACTCTTTCGAAGAGCTTGCCCATTGCCTTGAGGAGGCTAATGGGGCGATGACTGGAGGGGAGGTTGAGAGGCTTGCCTGGTTTGGGAATTCACAGTTGCCTCTTTCCACGTAGTGGGAAAGTAACTAAGGTTGAAGCAGGCGTTGAAGATAATAGATAAAAAGGTTAACACCTGCTCAGGAAAGTGTTTTAGGGCTTGGTTGGAGATGCCATCCGCGCCCGGAGCCTTTTTAGGCTTAAGTCCTTTGATGAGGGATGAAATCTCATCATTGGACACAGAGATAGGTTCGGAGGCCGTAGGGGGTGAGTTCCGGCGGTGGACCTCATCCTCCACTGCCTGGACGTGTGAGGGGTCGACGGGTTGAGAGCTAGGAGAGCATTGAGCGGCAATGCTATCTGCAAAGCACTCAGCCTTTTCCTCGTCCTCGAAGGCAACCGTGCCGTCGGGACGGGAGAGAGGGGGGAGTGTGGGTGATAGCGGCTATGCGGAGGGCTCTGGCCATCTGATAGTACGCTGTATGAGATGGAGAGATATTCTCCATGAGTTTACTCTTTTCGAGGTCTCGAAATTCAGAGAGGCGGAAGCGGAGTTCTCGTTGAAGACGATTGGCCGCGCGCCTATATTCGGGGGTGGGATATTTTGCTGCTCTCCGGAAAGCAGCTTTTTTGGTTTCTGATATGTAGGGGAAGCCCACTATTGTTAGCAACCGGGACGACCCTTTCGTTCTCCGTTCGGGAGGATTTAATAAGGGTGGAGAGTGAATCGACCGCGGTGTCGATTTTTTCGGGACTGTCTAAGTCCGACGGTAGGGAGATGGTAGAGTCCTGTGAGTCCAGAGCTTTAGCTAGGGACTCCTTGAATCCCTTCCAGTTAGTGAACCCTTAGGTTTGATACGACCGTGAGATTTTGGTAGATTAATTTGCTCTGACATTGAAGTTAAGTTAATTAAGTTAACTTAACTTACAACGCTAACAGGAGATTATTATGTTCTGCGAGAACGAGGAGACGTTCTTGTGGGGACTTCGCAGCGCGCAGTTTGCGTGCTACTACTGCCATTTTGGGGCAGTAAAGCTAGCTCAGTAACGATGAGGACGGGTCCCTGTTCTCGGTAGAACAGGGACTTGAACGCGAGACGTACTACGAGACAATATACACGTAATAATAATGCAAGAACAACAAGAAAATGAAAGAGACAATACACAAAAAAAATGAAAATGAAAAAGCGGAGGTCAGTCAAACCTCCCTGCCCGAAGACAGGGGGGCAAGAACTGTTAGCGTGAAGTGACTCACCAGCCTCGACGCTGCCAAGCGTGAGCAGGACAGCGGAGGCGCGGGAGCAGGATAGCACTACCGTACTGGTACGAGAGCGCGGACCACCTGGAGGCGACCGTCCGAGAACGATGCCACCGGCGGAGTGAGCACTGCACAACGAGTGGAAGGATAGCTTACAACGTGCACAGCAAGAAGATCCGGACATCAAGCCGAAGGTGCCGTAAATGGGAAAATGTTCGGGGAAACAGCTGTCATTTGCAAATAGTTGTCCCTAAAGCTAAAGTAGCGGATGTTCTACAGCTGTAACATAATCATTGTTTAAGAGGCCATTTGGAAGTTAAACGAACTCTACTGAAGATCTGAGAACGGTTGTACTGGGTCCAATGTCGAAACGACGTCGAGGACTGGTGTCGCAAATATTCAAGTTGTGCGGCTGTAAAGGGACCTCAGACTCGTAGTAGAGGTGCGTTGAAGTTGTACAATGTTGGTGCACCATGGGAGAGAATAGCCATTGGCGTGGCGGGGCCATTTCCGGAGAGTGAAAACGGTAACTAGTATTTCATGGTTGTGATGGATTACTTCACTAAGTGGCCAGAAGTCTTCGCCATTCTAAATCAAGAAGCTTCAACAGTTGCAGATAAACTAGTTCATGAAGTCTTCTGTCGTTTTGGAGTACCTTTAGAGATTCACAGCGATCAAGGAAGGAATTTTGAATCTCAAATATTCCAGGAAACTTGCCGAGTTATGGTTACTCATAAAATGAGAACGACTTCTTATCACCCGCAATCTGCTGGAATGGTAGAACGATTTAATCAGACATTGGATAGGTACCTAGCAAAAGTTGTAGACAATCGGCAACGAGATTGGGACAAGCACATACAACCGTTTTTGTTGTCATATCGAAGCGCTGTTCACGAAAGCACAGCAGTGACACCAGCTTTCGTAAACTTTGGAAGAGAATTACGGCTGCCTGCAGACTTGATCACCGGGATACCACCTGATGCCCCACGCAGTATAACCGATATTGCAAATGACTTGCGGAACAAAATGAATGACATTTATGAGCACGTCAGACAATCGGGCCAGCAAATGTCTGAAAAGATGAAAACCCGGTATGACCGCAAAATGAATAACAAAGGGTTCGACGAAGGTTCACTAGTGTGGTTGCACAATCCAGTCCGCAGCAAAGGGAAATCTCCCAAGCTTCAAGCTAAATGGGACGGCCCGTACCGGATTGTAACCAGGATCAACGATGTAACCTACCGGATACAGAAAGGCGCAAGAGGGACTCCTAAGATCGTCCATGTGGATCGCTTGGCGCGTTATTATGGGGCCGATAATGCTCGGGACGAGCATGTCTTAGGAGGGGGCAGTGTTGCGCGCCTAAGTTGACGTCATGTACCCGGCACTAGCGCCATAAAGTGTCGGAGACGAGAGCGAGGGGAGCTTTCCAGAAAATGATATCACTAATCTTTCAACCGACAGTGCTATCTAGTATCGAAACGAAGAACTAAGCTTCTAGAAGCCCGACACTCGAACTTTCGGCGCCTAGTCGATTGGCGCGCGTGTTTACTTGAATATTCTGTATGTTTCGGTGCTAATTTGTATTTATAGGCGCTGCGAGATGCGATCGGGGAAGTATTGAATTTGGCGAGACAAACGAAGCTTCGGTGCGAAATAAAGTGAATCAGTGTGATTAATTATTGGTATTTTAAGTTTTAATTTGTGTAAAGAAAATTAAAGTGTTAATTTAGGTAAATGGCAATTTTTATTGTCACGAACCTCAAGCTCGTAACAGTATTTTGTGAGAACGTGGTCCTTCGAGCCAATCCAATGGTGCCACAACCTTAACAAGTCACAGCAACGGCTCGAACATAGTATATTGTAAAATGTGCTTAGCGGATTTTTCTTAGTAGATTTTATTCCTAGTTATCCTAGTTTATTGTATTTTATTAAATGTAAGGCAGATTTTTCTATCATCAAATAAAAGTTATCCGTTAATAAATTATATCCTGACTGGAAATAAAAGTCAATCCATTGAACTATATTGTTTATATAATTTGATTTTTTTATGTTTTATTTTATTTGAATAATTTTGTCTGATGATAGAAAAAACGACCCTTAGTTTTATAGAGAATGGTCATTTTTATTACGTGGGAAAGGTATTTTGAGTGTTTTTATTCTTTTTTTTTTCATATTCCTTAGTATATTTGTCTGTTTTTGTAGTACCTATAGCCTAAGCCGATGAGTAGGTTTTGTTAGATTTATTTTAACGTTATTAAAATTGGCTCCGAGACTCCTTTGAGCATTTTTCCCTATTTCCTATATTCTATCCACTCATCGGTTGCTCTGAGCATCCACAAGAATATACAGTTTTATCGTTTTGACTGTGATCGTGGCACCTATACTCTTAATTACAACTTAGCTGTATCAATTCTGATTCCACAAAATTCATAATATAAATAACATTACGTTGTTACAATAATACGCAATTAAATTAATCATATTTAAATATAAATACGTCACTAAATTAATACTTTTATAATAACAGTTGTCTAAAACATATAAATAATTTTTAATATAGGAATATTAGGGTGTATTACCCTAATATTCCTTATTGTCCGCAGCGTACTCTACGTTAAAAATATCACACACACGCCGAATATTACATTTGGGTCAAAGAGAGAATAATTTATACGACCCGACACAATTCCCTGTATGAAATATTATTCAATGATTTTTTGTAACATATGAGCGAGTTGTAAAGACGTAAAAATTAAACCCTGCTTATATGTTACGATATAAATAATTGCAAATTCACTTATAACATAACTATTTCATGAATATATGTATAATGAATCATGTGTTTAATTCAAGTCATAAAAATAGGTTTTAAGTATTTATGTGTAATACGCCGCTGGGAAAAGATTTTTTAATAAAACTATGAAGTTTATATTTGAATTCAAGATGGATCAGTAAGTTACGGAACGAACTATGGTAGACTTTTTAGCATAATAATAGAATCCCTGGACAAGCTTTGTGAATATCATCATTACGAATTCTTTAAGCAATTTAACTCGCGGATTCTGTGAGTCATATCTACGTGATAGAGTTATGCTGTAGGTTTATAATGGCAAATACATTGGATTGATCGGGAGAGGATCACTCTCTCAAAATACCAGCAGTAAAAATAGTAGCATTATGTTGCCGTCTTTCGTATCGTGAGTGACGATAACCCCTTTTTACTGGTAATGAGGCATGCCATCTTAGTTGTGATACCAGAATCTTGATATTAGTTACACATTTATATAGGTGTCTATGAGCCACAACATCTTCTTTGCATTATATGTATACATTTTTGTTAATCTTACTTGTATAATTCAGTTCACGTGTCAATTGACCGGCCTTAAATCTCTATAAGTGGAAAAATGTGAGAAAGAAATTGTTGGATGTTAGTATTCCGAAGTCAAAGAAAGTCTAATAAAAAACTTTTTCTGAATATGTTATATTTGAAGAATAGTTATACTAAATGACTTCTCTTGAAGGGTGCATCACGTATGAGCCATTCAATCCATACTTTTTTGGAATACTAACGGGAAACTGAAAGGAAAACTGTAATATTTAGAGCAGATATCACTTAAATGGTGAAAGTAATAATACCACCTCATCTTCGTGTTTTCTAAAACTTGTTAAAACATAAACATTTTATATGCACTTAAGCAACATATATATATATATATATATATATATATATATATATATATATATATATATATATATATATATATATCGCTCACTTACTGCAAAAACTAAAACGGTATCAATTGGTGAACTATATTAAATTGATAGTGTTGATTAATGCTCTTTAAAACTAAATAATTATAAGTATTTATAAGTAGGGCTACGATGGCTATCCGGTTAGAGAACCAGAGTTCGAAACCTATCCAACTGCAGAGAGGTGTGAGACAGGGTTATATCACCGAAACTCTTCATCGCTGCATTGGAAGACGTTTTCAAGTTACTGGACTGTAAAGACATACACATCACTAACCTTCGATTTGCCGACGATATAGTCCTTATGGCAGAATCGCTGGAGGACCTAAGCACTATGCTCAATGACCTCAATGGTGTCTCCCAACGGATAGGTCTTAAGATGAACTTGGACAAAACAAAGATCATATTTAATATAATATAATGCATTATTAATTAATATATAATATAAGGTTACTATTCGAAATGAATGTATTTCAACTTTATGCTTATTAATACATTTTAATTTTTCAAAATATTAACTTCTGTGATATTTTTAGACGACTTTAATATAGAAATTAATTATTATTTAATATGCATAATAATGCGCCATCACATTATGAAAAAAGATTTTTTGCTTACTTGTTAATATAAAATATTTTTAAGCTATTGCATAGCTTCTATCGCGGGCCTTGAGCGCGGGGACCGAATCCAGAAATTCCGTAACGAAAAAAACCTCACGCTCCCCACTCCGAAAGGCACGGAGGTGTGGTGTTGAAAGCCGTGCATCGTCTAACGTCGTTTTAGTCTCGGCAGACTTCGGCACGGTGTTTGTGTGCGTGCGACTAGACGTATGCGTGTACACTAGCTGCTAACTCAATGATAAAAATTCCTGAATAACCTACATGTATTGTAAGATATTAAAAATATTTTAAACAATATTAACTTCTCATTTATTCAATAAGAAGAGAAAAAAATTGTTTTCTTATCGTTCACCACGCTCAAAAAGTGTAACTTGATTTAATATCAAAGACGTAACTGCATAAATAAAATAAATAAATAATTATAATTGCATAAGTTGATACAAAATGCTATGCAATAACTTTACCGCGGCAGTCACCGAGTGCCACACGTATTTTTTTATAAACAAACAATAACAAGTATTTTGTTGAATCCTCAAATGTCATAAATAAATGCAAATAACGAGAATCGTCAATATATTTTTTCCTCGGCCGACATTTTGCTTCTAACTCGGAATGGCGTGATAATTGTATTATTTACTTGTATTATTAAAAGTTAACGAATCTAAAAATGTCATAACTGTCGACGTCGGCAGCTATCGGCAACAAGGAAACCTCAATTTGAAAATCAATAAGACGGAAATTTTCCTTATGAGTAAAATAATTAAAATTAAAATATTTCTAATAAAAATATAAAATATTTGTAAATAACAGATTTTGAGCAATCTAAAAATGTATAATACTTATATATTTCCTATAGTAACTTCGAAAATATCTTAAGTTGAGCTTCCATAATGAGTAATCTGATTAATATAAACATTGAAGTGCAAAGCTTGGGTGTAACTTTATAACTCCGCGGCAATCTTGGCGCACATATCATCCTCGGTAGGAATTAAGGTTCTTTCGCGAGGGTTTGTGGTCGATCAAATTTGATGTATGTCTATCTGGTTGGGTCCGTCTAGGATATGATCACAAACTGCAGATTTCCTGGAACTTTGATGCTTAACATCAGCTATTTTTTTTCGTGGGTTCTAATTAATCTTTTGTTTGCCCTATATGTAAGGGACCACATTCAAAATTAAGCTTGTATAATCCCGCATCATGTAGAGGAATAATACTCTTGACGGATTTTAAGAACTGACGTATATTATTCGGCGGCTTGTAGAATGTTCTAATTGAAGCTCGCTTCAAGATGTAGTCAATATTGTGTATGACACCCATGACATACGGTGCTAAAACTCATTATTATTTTATTACTATTATCAGATCTAGAGAGAGAGCTCTATTTTCTAAAAATATAAAACAATCAAAATGGTTTCAGTGACACGATTTTTGTCTGAAACATTTTGAGATGGAACACATCGTTTCGTCCGTTTCGCCCATAGTGCGACGGGCTGTTGTCAATATTTAATCTACCTCTGGTTGTAAATTCAGAGATAAGAACTCAGTGAAGATTAATTTTAAAAATAAGTTGGTACTTCAAATATCCGAATGTTTTGTTATTACCTTTGTTGTGAAAAAGTACGTTGGATAAATCGTATTAAATTCGATGTTTATGAACAGAAATAGAAACTTTTTTATTCAATATAGATTGTAAACAATACTTATTGAAAGTTACTTTTTCATTTACCACTGGTTCACAAAAACACTTCTGTCTTGGGAAGAACCAGCAAGAATCCCAGCGGGACTATTTTAACATGAAGCTAAGTTCTAAATAATAAATTTATTTTTTCAAAGGCGTCAAGAGCTTTGCATATAGAAAATACAATGAATATTATGTACGGAATCAGCTACCTGGTTAGAAATTACTCAAGCACAAAAATTATTTACATAATTTGAGTAGTTACAAAACGCAAAATCCCGTGAAATGTTTAAATGAGTACGTCTCTGTATTAACGCTAAGAGTAGATCCGACCAAACGAGAGAAAATTTTATTCTTTGCATAAATCGCCATTTTTTTCGAGGATATATCAATTTTACTTTTTAGCATTTGCAATCCAAAAAATAGCGAGCCCATTCGAGAATAGCTACAACACCACCATTCTGAAAGGAAATAAAATAGTTATTCTAAGAATCGTTTTATGGCCTCATATATTTCTCCGCTGGTATTACTGATAGCATCAATTTCCAACTCATTTCGTCAGATATATTATTATATTTCGCAGTTATCCTCACTCATTTTGTATTTCAAAACACCATATTACCACCACCAGCTTATTTTTGAATAAGTAATTATTTATAAATCGATGTTTGGTAAAATCCACACAAAAGCATCAAAATATCCCATCCTATGCAATTAACAGTTTCTTTTTGATATGCATTAATATATATATAATGATACAATACATTCATTTCGAATATTAAAGGTATATATTATTTTCCTTTAAAATTCATAAAACATGTTAAAGTTACAAAATATATAAGTGATAAAATTAAAAAATTTGCAAAACCGAATTTATTATAAATAAAATGAAAACATCATCAATATAATAAATACGCATTATTAAGGATTACTCAAAAACTACTGATCAGATCTTGATCAAATTTATATTTAAAAGCGATTAATGAAAATCGGTTCACCTAATTGAGGCCTAATTTTAACCTTTTTAACCTTTTCCTTCTTTTGAAGTCGGTTAAAATTTTTAAAAAGAATTACTAACTGTTTAATTAATAACTGTGCTTGAAATATTTAAACAGCATTAAATGATCAAAAATACATGACGATTATATTAAATTATTAAAGATAATTAATATTTATAAGTCCTATATTTTAATAGGGAAATGATTCAAAATATTTTAAAAATAGTGTCTTGATGCAAAGCATAAATTTTATATTGTTAACAATTTAAAAAACAAATGCTACTATATTTTCTGTATACAAATATTAAACCGAATCCAAGAGGGTCGATTTTTCCAAATATTTTATTCGAGATCTGCCGCAGATGCCAACTACATATATAGGTAAGGAAGTTAATCGCGACTGACAACCGAAGTACTATTGTACAAAGTGCCGTTAACTATTAAAGTCCACCGCGGCAATCTTTAGGGGAGACCTATGTTCACTTAGGTCTCCCCTGAAGATTGCCTCATTGGGGAGATATTTGCTATAGTTGCCCCGCTTGGAAGGCGTGTTCGCAACCGCAGTTTTTTTATATTCAATCGTTATTGCAAAGATGCCGCTGTCCTTTTCCTGATTTGTTTCCCTCTGTCGCCTCTTACGACACCCATGGGATGATATGGGATAGTGGTTAATCTAACACCGCCACTACATAGATGTAATATTCCCAAATTAAGAACGCGTGGTAGTAAGATCTATGAGACTAACGCAATAATATAGAGGGTCTCTAAATGCATAAGCATTATAATATCAGAGTTGCGGTCATCCCAAATTTTCAGCCGGGCTTACACGCTTTCCAAGGTTCATCAAGCGTCCATAAAGACAAGCGTGTAAACAAGGGTACTTATCTTAGCTTAGGTGAATTTGGAGAAGCTTATCACCGTTCCGGTCGTGTGGTTTTTGAACACAAATCAAAGGGCACTTGCGATGAATTCACACGTTGGTGTGCGTTAAGCGTTTGGTATCTCGCGGCGAATATACGATTTTCTCTGTTGCGTATTCTCGATCGTAAAAGAAGTGGCTGGTCAAACCAGGAAACTATTTCTTTTCTGGAATATAACTAGAGTGAACCATGCATCTGGCGTCCCGATTATGTCAACCATAAAGATGAAAGAAAGTGGCAGATGTCTGGAGTTGTCTTGAAAAAACCTAAGAAAAGAAAGAATAAAGACGACTTTCTGTAATCATTAAAACAACCGCAATTGCCGAAAAAATCTGATGAAGAGGCACACTAACGCATTCATAAGTCACAATCATGTCAATGATTACCCAAAATGCGCGTAGCATCTATTTAGTCTCGGGACTTGTAGAAGTTTGCCGAGACTTGGCAAGCGTTACCCGCTTTACCTATTAAGCATTAAATACGAGCATCTAGACAGGTGACCAGCGCCTATGTTGTGTTTCTGGTTACTAAGGTCGTAAACGCACATAAATTGCATATTTTGTTTATCCAGCATTATATTTTAGTCTTGAGAGAGGCCTACGGCCTGCAGTGACTTACGTTTCTCTGCTGCTGAGTGCTGTTCTATTATTGATGGATACGGCATATGTTACGGACTGAGTGATTAATTAGGGCACTATTTATTATGCCCGGGTAATATGAATAATGAAATTCAAATCTGGCTATGTAATTAATACTGATTTAAACTTCATTTTTATCACATTTTCTGGTCCTTGGGCAACTGTTGGGCAATTTGATATAACCTTTTTTTAACATGGGGAAATGCCTACGTATACCCGCCTCGCGGGGCAAGGACGGGTTATTTCGGACTCGCACCGACTAAAACCCCATGGTGTTCCATCTTCGTCACATATTGACAGGACCACGGAAACACTTTCACACACATCCGTGGCCTGAACCGCCGTGGCCGCGGCGGAGAAGAGGATTACTCCTCCCCTTTCTCCTTCTCAAGTAAGGCGCACCAGAACACATGGCGCGCCTACCTCCACGGCCTCCAACTACACCTTCGCAACGGGCGCCTACCCGTATCCGACGCGCGAAGGCCATTCGGGACCCCAGTGGCAGATCTGGTCTATGGATCCGCTGCCAACCAAGATTCGACTGCGAAGGGTAGGGAGAGCGGCGTCACTCTCCTCCTCCTGCAGCCCCACCACCACCGCATCAACGTTGCGGCCCCGCTTGAGTCCCGGAGGATAGGGCGTGTGGCGCATCGTCATACCAACACTCCTCTTCCTCCACGACTACACCTCAACAGCAGCGGTAGGGAGAGAGGACACCCCTCTTGCCGTAGCCCAACAGCACACATACGAAGTGGGCTCGCCAAGCCCACTCGGAGTGGCCACAACCTGAACAAACCTAACCAACGTCCAAAAAGCTGACAGTGTCAAATGGGTGGCTTTGAATAATTTGTGCCACAACCACCGACATAGGTGTGACATTGACATTACACATGACTTTTGTTTTGACAATGGGCCGATCATACAGCTCGAAGAACCGATAAACGATGGGGAAAAAATTTCTCGAGTGGCTG
Organism: Parnassius apollo; assembly: GCA_907164705.1. Classification (NCBI taxonomy): domain Eukaryota; kingdom Metazoa; phylum Arthropoda; class Insecta; order Lepidoptera; family Papilionidae; genus Parnassius; species Parnassius apollo. Next base: position 1,611,583 of record CAJQZP010001706.1, read on the forward strand.
CCTTGTACTGGCAGGCGAAGTGTAGGGCGACTCCACACTAGATGGAATGACGAACTGGGAAGATATGCAGGAATTCGATGAATGCAGGTGGCTCAGTGCCGTGCATTGTGGTATTTCTTGGGGGAGACCTATGTTCAGCAGTGGACTTGTGAAGGGCTGTAATGATGATGATGATGAACGCTGCTAACATGATATATCAAGAGCCGTTAAAGTCACATCAGGTCTATTTAATAAGAAAAGCTGATTGCATTTTAGATAATAATTAAGAGCAAATTTAGTGCCACACGTATGAGCGGAGAAATATTTGAAATTTTATTGTTTAAATTATTCATTCATCTTAAAAATGCTAACCTGATACAACAAGAGCCGTAAACGTCATAACAAGTCTATTTACTTGGAAAAGCTGATTGTTTATTGCACAATAATTAAGTGCTCGCTTAGTGCTAAGCATATTAACGAAGAAATATCTAAAATTTCATCGTTTAAATTTTTCGTTTATATTAACATTCTTTACCTCAGACGTTACTCATGGCAATATACGTTAATGCTTATGCAGTGTTAAAATTACGAAAAAAAAAAAGAAATCCTAAGGCATTCATCTATTAGTTCTAATAACGCTATTTGATGCATCAAAATCATTTATAAAATTGGTAGCATAGAATTATTACCTAGTACGTAATTATTCTATGATTGGTGGTTTATGGCATCATTTTAAAGTGCGTATAGCTGCGATGAAAAATAATTAAAAATGTATTCTTTAATGTTAGCTATATCATTTTAACACTGCTAATACGATGCCTTTAATTTTTAGTCTTAATCAACCAGCTCTCTAATAATTTGGATCTGCTTATCTGAGTGTTTTTTTGCTTCGATCAATAATATACTAGATTCCTGATAAGCGCTTCAAAAACGGCCAAAAAAATAAGACCACAAACACTTCTGTCGTCTTATTTCAAATTAGTATAGTCCAATCATAGCTAACGTTAAAACGTCGAAATACCGCAGTGCGCATTCAAAGACTGTGCAAATAACCACACTAACACCAAGATTTTGGAAGGAATATCTTTTTTTCGGTAAGTTATTATCATTAAGTGTTTTTCATAAAATAAAAACAGAATTAAATAGCAAAAATAATTCAGTTACCTAATATTATGATTGTTTGGCCAATGTTTGCTATAACGCAACAAGTATTGTAACAAACATCGACCGTTTTTGAACAAATATGCATGGAGTAGTATCATTGTTTAATTTTTTTTTGTTTGTAGATTTCTTAGGGACCGATTTCGCTGTGCAGAATGAGTATTTTATTTATTGTCGTGAAAGAAAGAGGAGAAAAACTAAATGTACAACCCATCTAAAAATTTGAGAATATGTTGGACTCATTTTGATAGATTGGACATAACTGGAAACACGCAAAGGCGTAGATTACTAAAAACAGCGGTTCCCAAATTGCAGGCAATTATCATAAAGTAGTAAAATTGTTAGTGTAAGATAATGCTTTTGGTAAAAAAGTAAAGTTGTTTATACATACATACATACATACATACATATAATCACGCCTCTTTCCAGTAGGGGTAGGCAGAGACCACTTCTTTCCACTTGTTACGATCCTTACATACTTGTTTCGCTTCGTCTACTTTCATTATTCCCTTCATACATGCTCTACGGTTTAGGGTATTCTTAACCTGGTCTTTTTTCAAGACGTCCCTAATTTGGTCTAGAAAAGTCCGCCTAGGTCTACCCCTTCCAGCACTTCCATTCACATTCGCCTTATACACTTTTTTCGTCAATCGTTCTTCATTCATTCTCTCGATGTGACCAAACCATCTCAGCATACCTTTCTCAATTTTTGTCACTACATCTTCTTTCAGACCACAACGTTTCCTTATCTCACTATTTCTTATCCTGTCACTCAGTTTAACTCCTATCATACTTCTTAATGCTCTCATCTCAACTGCATTTATTCTACTTTCATGTTTCTTCTGCCATACCCAACTTTCACTTCCGTACATGAATGTCGGAACCAACACCCCCTCATGCACAGCCACTTTCCGATCTGACACTTTCCGACTGCTCATAAAGGAGTGCAAAGCTCCATTCACCATGTTTCCTGCATTCACTCTTCTTTCGATATCACTCTCACACTTTCCATCTCTTGTAAACTTTGATCCCAGATACACAAACTCTTTCACCTGTTCAATTTATTCATCTTCAATCACGATATTGCAGTCTGTCACCGCCTCATCTTTTTCAAACACCATCACTTTCGTCTTCTTTACATTCATCTTCATTCCCTTCCTAACAAAAGCTCCACTCATAGCAGTTACCATCTCCTGCAACTCCTCGGCCGAAGACGCAAGTAATACTTGGTCATCAGCATAGAGAAAACATTTGACGAGTAACTCATTCATTCTCAACCCACTTTCATTCTCTTTTAAATCTGTCAAACAATTGTCCATGAACAGATTAAACAGCCACGGTGACGCTACACATCCCTGTCTAACACCTTTTTCGATATTAAACCATTCAGTGTATGCCCCGTTTATCCTTACACAAGCACTAGAATCCCTATAAAGAGATTGCAACGCTCGTATGAGGACATTGCTCACACCGTTCACGGACAGTGCTGACCACAATTCATTCCTCACCACTCTATCATAGGCCTTTTCTAGATCTACGAAGGCGCAGTAGACTTTCTTGTTTTTAGCCAAACACTTTTCGGCTATGCACTGCAAGGAAAAGACCTGATCCGTACATCCCATTCCCTTTCTAAATCCCGCTTGTGCATCCCATATTTTCTCGTCTGTTTCATTCACAACCCTTTCAATCAACACTTTCGCATACAATTTACCGACGACGCTAAGAAGGCTTATACCACGGTAATTTATGCAGCCCTGCCGTGACCCTTTTCCCTTATACAATGGTACGATTACGGCTTTGCACCAGGAATGAAAATAAAAGCACATATCTGTCATAATTATAATAATGTTATTGACTGTTCTTGTCCTTCGCTCCGAAAAGTAAATGAAATAAAGTATTTAGGTATAATAATTGACAGCGATCTGAATTTTCAAGCACACATTAATCTTCTAACTAATAGGTTGCGCAAGTTGATCTATATTTTTAAAAATCTTCGACATGTGGCAGACGAAACAATAATAAAATCAACTTACTTCTCCCTTTGCCGATCATTGATTACCTATTGCATAACAGCTTAGGGTGGTACCTCTAAATCACATCTACTCAAATTAGAACGTGCCCAAAGAGCACTTCTTATGGTGAGTCATTTCTTTCCGTTTCTCTATCCCACTAAAGACCTTTACCAAAGCTGTAAAGTTCTCATAGTAGGCCAATTATTTATCCTCCACACTATTTTAAAACAACATTCTCTGTTATATTACAATCCTTCTCTTCTTACAAATAAAAGTAAAATTTGTCCCATTTTACCATACAAAAGAAGCTTTACACATAATTTCTTCTGCTTCTTGGGTTCTCATCTATATAATAAAATTAATTCCATTCTATCTACATACAAATTTCCCAAACAAAGAAAAAAAGATGGTAACCCTATGGTTACTAAGTCAAGATTATGAAATGACTGAGGAACTACTTAAAATCATGAAATAAAACCTAAACGCTATAAACACACACACACGCACACACACACACACCACACACACACACACACACACACAAAACATTGCTCGTATTTTTTATATTTTTTTCTTCTCTTGTTACACCTAATATTCAAAGGTCTGAAGGGGCGTATCTCCAGGGAATCCTAGTACGGACACCAGTCTCTCACAAATTAATTGTAACATATTAATATTAAGTTGTATGTTTATATAATGATTTTTTATATTTACGCGAACACTACACATTGATTAAAACTACTTTTACTTTATTAAGGAAAATAATATGCCAGCAGAATATGCAGTATTACTCAGACATTGCCTTACATCTGGCTATCTATTGTGGAAGGAAGAGTTTTACAAGCAAGTAGATGGTGTTGCGATGGGCTCACCTGTATCTCCCATTGTCGCCGATATATTCATGGAAGAATCTGAGGAGAAAGCCCTCAAACTTACTGCACCTGTTACACCAAGGATCTACAAGCGGTACGTAGACGATACTCTCACAATTTTTGAGATGTTTGGGCACAATTTTACCATCAGACAAAGTAACTGCATTTTTAGAACATCTTAATTCATAAACTCTAAAATTCAATTTACTATGGAGTTAGAGGCAAATAATTCCTTACCTTTCCTAGATGTGTTAGTCATCCGAAATCCTAACAACACCATTGGTCACACTGTGTATAGGAAAAAGACCCATACAAACCAATATTTAAACGGTGAATCTCACCACCATCATTCACAGTTAGCTACCGTGGGCAAATCTTTGTTACAGAGAGCACGAGGGATCTGTGACAGCAAACACCTGGCCGCCGAGCTTCAGCACGTCAAGCAAGTTCTGCACGACAACAAGCTTCGGGTCCCGCGCCTACGTCACAGTGACCGAGTGAAGCCGGCCACAGTCGAGCCTGTGCCTGCTGTACTACCATATGTCAGAGGTGTCACAGACAAGATTGGCTACATCTTGAAGCGAGCTTCTATTAGAACATTCTACAAGCCGCCGAAGAAGATTAGTCAGTTCCTACCATCAGTCAAGTGTCACATTCCTCTACAAGATGCAGGAGTGTACAAGCTTGATTGTGAATGTGGTCTCTCTTATATAGACAAACAAAAAGATCTATTAGAACCCGCGTAAAAGAACATATAGCTGATGTGAAGCATCAACGTTCCGGGAAGTCTGCAGTTTGTGATCATATCCTAGACGGCCCCAACCATTACATCAGATTTGATAGACCACAAATCCTCCCGAAAGAACACCGATTCCTACCAAGGATGATACGTGAGGCTATTGAAATTAAAAAACATCCTAATTTCAATAGAGAAGGAGGCTGGGTACTACCACCTGCTTGGGATCCTATAATCAATAAAAATTAAAACTAAACCCAAGCATACCACTGCAAGACCTCAGAACATAGTTCATTTTGTATAGATCGGACCGTAAACAATAATTAAAAAAAGCTGAAGGTACTCCGGGTGTAACAATGACATCGGGACGTCAGTCATCTCAGTACCCCGTGACCATGGGTGCTGGAAAGCGCCCAAAACTTCGGGAATTAATAATAATAGTAAAATAAACGCGATAAAATCCGTAAAAGTAGTTTTAATCAATTGTATGTTTATATTTATTACTAAATTTGTTATTACTAAACTTATTATTATTAATATTTTCAAGCGACATTCTAAACCTATTCCTTTTAACCTTTCTCTGATGAATAATAAACTGAAGTTGTTAATGTTATTAAACTTTTTTCTAAGATATGTAGATAGATGTTTATGTGTGGCGAACGTGGCCACTTGTGGAACTTATTTTTGTTCCTAATCCTTAATCTAGTATATAATTGATCGAAGGTTTTTTCACAATGCATTAATGTATAGTATGTGCCAAATCGATTGAGAAAAACGGACAATGACTTCAGAGATGAACCGGATGTCAAAAAGCGTAACTTACAAAATCTCAATTTAGATGTGATAACAATATTTAAATATTTATATTATTCACACTTCTAGGTAAGCACATATGTTTTTTTTCGTTTTCTAAATAATATTGTCTGTGATACCGTAAAATCTTACGGTACATCGCGGAAAATGTATTATATTTTATATTTCAATTTATGGTAAGTAACGCAGCAATTCATTTAATAACAGTTTCATATTAAAAAAAATTTGAAGCAATATAATCACCATATTGAGCTTTTGCAAAATTCCTTTAAAATAGACAAAACGCGCGTTACGTCAGTTCGTTCTAAAAGAAACGTGACAATGGCAGCCAGAGATGCGTCACCTTTTCTGAGCCGGTCCGCATGCACCGAATAAAAATAAATTTCTTATGTAATATTGAAAATAAAGCTTTATCTTTTGAATAAGTACGTACTTATTCGGTGACGTTATCACTCGAATCTTTATGTGTTATAAATTAATGATTTTTGTAGTTAAATGAATAAAGTACTTTATAACAATAGATGATTTTTCTTCTACAGCGATCTTTTACATAACTTTTCAATTATAGTTATTAAATATATATTAAATCAATCATTATAAAAAATCATTATAAATTAAGATATAAAATGAGCCTATATATTGAAGGTTTGTAACCCCTGGTTAAACGCCCGAAAGTTTATTGACCGTTTTTCTCAATTGAGTTGACACATACTATAGTGTTTCTTAGATGCTACAGACAAAGAACAAGAAGTCCTCCGAAGCAACTCTTTCATTCAACTTTAACTAGGTACATTAACAGTGCCAGTTTTATGCAATTAGATATTTTAACATTTAGAATGTAGTGTTTATTTATTTAAGTAATATTTCAAAAACTGAATAACTATTTTCATAATTTCACAAAACTAGTTATTGTTTATAATAAGTACATGACTTTGATAAAAAAAATTAAATAGACAAGAAAATTCTCCATTTAGTTTTTAAATGTTAAGTTATGTAGAGAAATAAATTCTACGTATATTATAAATATTTCCCTATCAATTTTTCAGAAATAGCTTTCGTGGATGATTTTGGTCTTAGTCCTTCATTGGAGAAAATTTGCATAGTTATTATTTGGTACGAAAATAGTATATGCTTATAATTTTAAAAATTGTATAATAAAATTGTAATACTTATGGTTTACAATTTTACTCATAGTTGATAAAACCACTGCTACATACATTAACAAGATAGAGAGGGTTCGATTCATTTATTATTGAGGATACAATTCTTACAATTAAATGAAAAAATATTGGAAATTATACATCTAATCTAGAATTGAGCCAAGTAAACAAAGAACAATCAGAGGAAGTCTTTCAAGTCTATTCAACAAGATAATAAAGCAGTGTCAAAAACTAAAAATTGATCACTTAGTATCGAGAAATAATAAAACTATTATTATACAGAACAACGGCTTTCTGTCGGCATGACCCAGAAACTGTGACAGTTATATTAGATTGAGAGACGATTCTTCTTTATGTATTTCCTCCAATTTTTATGCTGTCAAAATTGAGTTATAAGACCATAGGTTTTGTTATGTCCACATGGGCGGTAAATGTAAATATCAAAATGCAAAGGCATGTAGAATTAAAGATTTGAATTACTCATTTTGAATAAAATAACAGATTATTATTAACACTGCCTTACTGATAATCATACTACTGTGTCATATGTTAGAGTCATCTTATAGGCATCTCATACACAACATAGGTTACTATTAGTGAAGCATTTTGTAAAAGTATGGCACTCCAAACTTCATACTAAAAATTATAGTGAACTCTCCTTTTTCAAATACTATAAATTATAAAATAATAAGATTATTATTTCTCTATAATACCAAACTTGTAGTATATATAATGAAATTCTTTTGTGCTTTTACTTAAGAGTTATAAAAATAGACTTAATATAATAAGTTACTTTTACCCACTAACTCTAAATTTGTGTAATCTAATAAATATTGAGATTTAACAAATTTACAAAAACTAGTAACAAGCTTAACTGTGATAAGTTACAGGTTCTAATATACATAAATTGTCATTTAACAAATATAACATTTATTCAAAGTGGAGCTCAGATGTATAGTTAAGATATAGATAGAATTTCACTTCAACAGGGTTTACATGGGAAAAAAATGAGAAGGACTTGAGTCTTTCCTACGAATATTTTAATAGAATACAGAACACAAGATATTGATTAATTTAACATTAAGTCATACAAAATGTTAAATTAAAATTTATTAAAGTGAAACTGGAATAAATATTCCAGATTGTTTTCTTTTTCAGTCATAGTTCTTCTACAGGGCCACTTCTGCTGCAATCAAGCTGGCCTTATGTGTATAAGGAAATGTTGTAAAATAAAGATAGTTTATGTTATGTTATTAACTCAAATATATAATATACATAAAATATCTTCAATATTTTTTTATAAAATAAGCAAAAAATGGAATTTTTTCTTTCATTTGTGTTATAATTCACAATCCTGTCTTCAAACATCTACAACCTTTAAATAATGTCTCGGACAAGGAGAGATAATAATAAAATGGTTCAACGAAGTTACCTTAAGTGAAGTTCAACCACAATTATACGAAGCTCCTTGTTCGAGATGATACGCCCAACCCAACCCTCCCTGTTTTAATTTCTTGCTTTAAACATAATGACATTGCATTTGATGGACATGTTGATATATTGTTGCCATCTCCTTCTGCTTTGTCAATTTTTTTAAGCAGCTTGTAGAAATTGTGATGCTGGCATGAAATACGGCTTACTACAACTTGTAAAGAACTTCTTGGACAAGGAGCTTCATATAAATATGGTTGAACTTCACTTAAGGTAACTTCGATTAACCATTTAATTATTTATTCATCTTACAATGCTAACTTGATATCAAGAGCCATTAAAGTCGCAGAAAGGCTTATTTACTTGGAAAAAGCTGATTGTTTTCTAGACAATAATTTATGTTTATAAATAAAAGCTTTCTTTTATTATTACTATTATTGAGAATTTAGTTCATGCTCTGTATTCAGTATTAAGTATAATAAATTGTAGATGTGCTTTATGTCCTATTTTTAATTAGAGAATTACTACCGAAAATAGATAAAAATACAAACTTTTCTGCACTTTCATTATTATGCTCAAAACAGGGCAACACAAATTGATATCACATTTCACAGTTGACTTATCGAAAATACGTAAGTACTTATGTATAAATGCCAACCAAATTAAAATCAAATTTTGTCCCAGTTCCATTGGCTTCTCTCAATCCAGTAGAGACATGTCAGTTTTTACTTCAAACAGTTTAATGTTTTTTTTATTTGCAATATTATTAACTACCATCTAAGGTCAGAAATTAACCACTGAATATATATATATTACATATTACATTACATTTCGTATTAATATAAACCATAAGGTTGTTTACATTATTATATACAATAAGGTTTAAAGCACAACATTATTAACCTTATTTTACTAATAGCAACCTAAACGGGATTTGCACACATATATATTATTGTAAGAGTCACCATTCATAGTCACTGACTCGTAGTCACTATTCATATAATAATTTTTTATAAAGTTAGTTAAGTATTTTTACATAATTTCCTCTTATTACAACAGGTTTATTTTTGTTGCTAACATCTTGTGGCAACAGTTGTATGCATCTGTAAGCATAAATTTATTGTGCGTTTACCATAACTATTTTTAGTATATGAAGGTAATAATAACCTGGTGGGTATGATACCCTACTTAATTTAACTGAACAAACCCATCTTTATTTTTTAAGATTATTATTTACCATTTTACTATGTTCTTCACATGCTACTTATATTTAACTTGTCATTACTTTTTAATATCTTACAATAGGAAAATATTTTACTATAATCATTTTTAAATTTCTTTTTAATTGTTCAATTTACTACAGTTTAAGTAGTGAAATTTGTAAGTTTTATATTTTCCCAGATAGATATTTTATGTACTGCTATAGGCCATTGATGTATTTGCAACTCATCATTATATTTAAAACCTAATGATCCTAAACACTGCTTTCTTTCTTGTAGCTTAGGTTATATTACATATTACATATTACAGCGGGAATGCAATAATGTACCTATGTTTAAATTTAACTAATTAATCGTGGCTTAGAATTTTTTTTTGTTAATGTGCCTAAGAGTAGATAATGGCTCTATAGGAGCATCACTTCAATTATTTTTTCTTTAATAGTTTTATTATATTAATTACAATAGTTTATTGTTTACCTTCTTTTACTGAATTTATTAATTATATTGTTTAATTTATAGAAAAAATTACAGCCTATTTGTTATCTTTATACTACTCTTTTAATAAATTATGGAATTTCTTGTAATTCAAATTCGATAGTTACAATACTATATCTGTTTTTCAGATATGTCAAATCTGGTTTTATTAGCACCATGTGGAGCCAAATATCTTTCACTCACTTCTTCAATCTTTCACATTTTTTCTAAACAGACTAAAACATATATTATATTTTAGTCTATAACCTTTTCAAACTCGGTAACCTGTAACCTCTTCAATACCAAGGTCAAAACAGTTCTCATATCACAGTTTTTCTTACTTTCATGTCATATTATCCATCCATCCGTTGAAGTCTAGCCTACTGCTGAACATAGGCCTACCCCTCCACTCAGAATATCTAATACCTCCATTAGGCATTCTGGTCATATTACGCAGTTTTTTTTAAGTGTTTACATAACAATTTGTAATAATATACTGTCTTTAGATTTATATTACTTTACACCTTAACCCAGTAAAGCCTGAATTACCCTTTTTTAAAGTTTGGTTATTTAATATTGTTCAATGATAGGTTCTTATAAACTTAGCATAAATTTTATTTTTCCAAATATAATAGAAGTTGGAGAAAATTCACGTGGTGAAATGGACACACTAAGCTCTTGCAATAGCTAAGAAGTTGAGAAATTTATCTCGATGTGGTTAGATAAAAATAAACAAAAGCACTATTTTGGTAGGTGTTTAGCACTTCCGTTGATACATTGCTAAACATGGTACACATCGATCAACATCACACTTCATACACTGTTCTTACAAAGAGCTCTTTTTTATAGTATGGGCCGATGCATCTTCTTTTTTTTACACACTTTCGAACATAATGATTTATGCTGTCAAACCCCGCTGTATTAGACAGTTTGCACATAGAAGCTTTGCCTGCACTTTTTGCAGCTATATCGTAAGTTATTATGTAGGTAAGAGCAATTTCTCTTCGAAATTCCAGCTGTGGCATCTTATCTTTATTTTTCCGAAGCTGCCAAGCACTATGCACTATGCATCTAGCATCCAAGTAAATAGTGAAAAGTACCACTTCTTTTTTCTGATGTGTATCTTATACATATTTATATTTTCGTCCATGCTCAACTCCACCCATGTATTTAGTAGGTACATTCACCCAGAATAAATGGTCGGGGCACTTGAATAGATACTTTTCATTTGGGAATACCGTTAAACGGCAGACAGCGGTTGCACGCCTAAATTGTTAGATGCGATGGAAACGATTGAATTATTTATCTATTTCACAACAAAGACACCATCTTCTTTGCTAATTGCAGATTCATAATCTCTTTTTCTTCAATATTTTATTTGACGTCAATTTTCGACACTTCTGCAGACGGTTTACCCGCACCGTGTCTGTAACTCCATATCCTTGCTGTCTAAATTAGTTCATAAAATTCAAGCTAGTAAAAAGATTGTCAAAGAACAAATGATAAGGCGTTTTCTTCTTTTCATTGGTAAACTCGTCGATAAATGTTAAGAGAGGATCAGCACATTTGGGTCAGTTTTAGTAATCTGCTGCACGATTTAACTGATTATTTTAGTTGACAGGCAATGATGCTATTGCTTACCATCTAGCTGCTTTTTATGCCGGAAATCTTTATTTATCGAGATATCGATAGTTAAAGTTTTGAGGTTATATCGGTTTGGCTAGACATCCGGTACTTGATTTTGATGATGTTTTTAGTCTAGGAGGCTTGTTAGGGTTAATTTTAAACATATTACACTGTTTTTAGATGTCGGAAATGCATTTTGAATTAATTACGATAAAAACAAATTTCATCAAAAATAGTGTAATATGTCAATTTGTTTTCGTATTATGAAGTAGATTTCCGATACTTGATTTTTTAATTATGTTTTCAATTTAGGAGGATTGTCAGGCTCAAAGCATTTACACTGTTTTTGGATTTCGGAAATGCCTTTTGAATTAATTACGATAAAAATAAATTTCACTTTAAATTACATATAACGAAACGCAAATATGTCAATTTGTTTTTTTAACACAGATACACTCATAAAAAAGTTTATAACTCGGACCTAGACAATCCATTTGTGGCTGGAGATGGGACTTATATACAAGAAATTGAGTTGCAGTGGAGACAGTCAAGAGGTTTTCCAGAAAACAAAATTATAACAATTCACATTACATTATTTCATTAACCACTCTAGTAGCAGAGTTAAGAGCAACTAGACTTTATAGATAAAATTGGTCGAATTGGTTCTAAAACCGAATTAGCACACCCCGACTCCACTTAGTCTTGTCTGCCCTACCACAAGAGTGTTTTTGTAAAGCCGTAGGCACGGAGGGAGAACAGCCCCCGCCCGCTGTTCTTGGGCTACGCTAGCTTGTGCTACGCAAGGGCGAAGGGCCTGCACTTCCCGTAGTACCGAAGCCGTTGCAGAAGTAATTGCGTCAATATTCCTGTATAAAAAAGTGAGGTTATGATTTTACAAATGATTTAAAAAAAGGGGGGGGGGGTTCCGGCACTTAATTCTTTTAGGGGGAGGTTCCTACTCCTCCCCCCATCTACCCGCCCACTTGGTGACCATAAATTCGTGCAGAAGATTACTAAAGAAATACCGTACATTTTCCAAAATGCTGTTCATAAAGTGGATTGGCATTTGGGCCTTGCCTTGATAAACTTCAATCTTCTTCAAATCAACGTTTTCACCCTTACGGAAATTGCCGGCAATTAAATGATTAAGCCCGCGAATTAACACTGTATCATGACAGTAACAGTGGCATATAATGAAACTTTGACATTAAGTGGTACGGTATGATGTTGTTGTTTTTATTATTCGCTCGAGAGAGCAGGCAAAGGAACTAAGCCATACAGCCTGGTATTTTTTTAATTTGAATATATAGAATTTTGAAGTGTAAAGGCTGGAACGAATTCTTGTTTTTATTCTTTCCATCTCTTCAAAGTCCATAAAGGCCGAAGCCAAGTCTTATTTTCTTAAATTCTTCATATTTTCAAAAACCACAAAGGCTAAACCAAGTCTTCTTTATATTATAATCTTTATAAGTTTCAATCCATATAGATTTATCAGTTCAGTTTCAAGGTTCCCGCGTTGTTTTTCTTCACAATATGCTGATGCGTCAGATTGCGAAGCCCTTGGGAGATTTTGACGACAGCTCAACCCAGCGGATACTTGATGACGACAGCCACTCAAGTTCATAAGACGCCTAAACGATCGAAATAAATTGAGGTTTATATCGACATCAAAGCACTTGTTTCGTCGTTTTCTCTAATAGTTCACACGCGCATACAATTAATTCACAAAATCACATCACTTTTACGAATTAAAATCCACTTCAAACCATTATTCAAGCGACAAAACAGGAGCGACAGTCCGTCGTCGGGAAAGTTCCCGCCAAAAACTCGGTATAGTGTGAACTGTGAACAATTAAATATTTGAAATGAAATAAAGTGTTCATCAGTCTGGGAATTTTGAGGTTATATAAGTAGTTACAATAAAATCGAGGAATTGAAGATTGACAAAAACAGTTTTCACCCATTTGAAAAGGTCTGGATATTTGGGTACCACACGAGTTCACTGAAAAAAACCTAATGAATCGTGTACTCATTTGTGATTTTCCATTGAAACATAATGATACCGAACGAGTTTTGAAAATATTATTCACGGGTGGATTAAAAGTGGATCACCTACGACAAGAACAAGTAAAAAAACCATGGTGAAAAGCCAAAGTCCCACATACTCTAGCAGAACGCAGATTAAAACGCGATAAGGTTAAGCTGTGTGTATTGTAGAATTGAGAAGGCTTATTTTATTATAGGATTTTACCACCGGAAAATAAGCTATCAACTTCTTCAAGTAAGACTAGACATGCTAAGACGTTTAGGTTTTCTGATGCATCAGGTTAGCATTGTTAGGATGAATAAATGATTTGAATAGTAAAATTTCAAATATTTCCCCGTTCATGTGTGTTGCACTAAATGAACACTAAATTCTTGAATTGTTTTTGAAATCCGCTTTATGCCGTATAAGGCGGATTTCAAATCTCTGATGAATCATCTGATATTTACATATTTTTTTACATATTTACTTTTATCTGATATGTACATGTTTGGTTAGTGTTTCAAATGTCTTACTTACAATCAATAATATTTTTTTGGCGATCCGAAAAGCACTAATTGTTAATTTTGTCGTTGATAAAATAAGCATAGCTTTTCTATCGTATCTTAATATTACAATGAAAGCAATATGTAAGAGCTGGCAAATATGAAATTAAAATAAATTTATTGTACACTTATCCAATAAATCTAAATATTGGCCAATATTTTCTTGTATTTCCATTATTATAATATACTTATTTAATATTTGATGTGTTTTATTTTTTATTTTTTAACTATTGAGAAACGCTGCTGTTTATAGGCGAGGGGGCAAACGAGCATACGGCTCACATGATGGTAAGTGACTACCGCCGCCCATGAACAACTGCAATACCAGTGATATTGCGGCCTTTTCTAAAGGAGTAAGCTCTTTATTTGCAGGTTCCGAAATCGTATCGGTCCGCAAAAATTTCCGGTGGTAAAGGATTCCACAGAGAGGTCATACGTGGAAGAAAAATAGTGAAACGTACAGTGGTGGACAGCGGTCCATCGGGATGCTTAGCGGAAAATCCAGATGATGTGGATGGTGTCGAGAGTTATGCCACGATGTGAAATTTGCGTTTGTGAAATTTGGCGGCCGGGATTAATCCGAACAATTCCTCAGAGCACTCCCCATGGAAGATCCAAAAGAAAATGCAAAGGCATGCAACATCTCTTCGCAGCGCCAGTGAATCGAGCAGATCGAAAAAGACTCGGTCGTCGACGATTCGAGCCGCTCTGCCATGAATGCGGTCAAGTGGATGGAGGTGGCACTCGGAATACCCAGCCCAGAGATGGGAACAGTATTCCATGTGAGGCCGAACCTGCGCCTTGTTTAGTGGCAGGCGGTGTGCTGGCATGAAATACTGTCGCGCTCTGCTGAACATGCCAAGCTTTTTAGAGGCCTTCCCTACCTAGTGACCATGAAACTGCACACCACTCGATAATTTGACACCGAGGATACCGATACTGGCTGTTGCAAAAAAGGGAGTACCTCAAAACTAAGGAGATACGACAAAGGAGTTTTTGTTAGCGGTAAACGCGCAAACTTGTGTCTTCTGAGGGTTAAACTGGACTAGATTTAGTCGCCCCCAATCCGAGACATTGTTCAGCAAAGATTCGACTTCACACACAAGTTTGCCGACGAGTATTTTTTTGGTTGTACAATGTTCATATGAACTTGTAATAAAATTAATATCTTTGTGTTTTAAAAAAAGTTTATTTAATTACACATTAAAAGTTATGCTTCAAAGAGTAACAAGTGTAGTTAATCGCATTTAAGGACAATATTTTGGCCTATATCCAGGGCAATTAACAAGGAAGCCCCGTCATTAATAACGTTTCCCATTTAAACTAATCTTGCTTATTGTAGTCTATACATAACTAAAGACCAGTTTCTCAGTCGTTAAATAAATTTCTATCAACTATTTAACGAAAAAAATTATTTGGCTAATTAACTACCGAACACATCCAATCGTTGGACAATAGCAACGTCTATTTCTAAGAAATGAATTAAATCATTACTTCCATTCTAACATAATTATTGACCTCTAGCAAACGTAAGTGTACTTATGTTAGCAGATAATTTAAAACCATATTGTTTTATTTATAATAATTTCTTATATTTACGCGAACACTATACATTGATTAAAACTACTTTTACGGATTTTATCGCGTTTAATTTTATTTTATTAAACAATATCCGTAAAAGTAGTTTTAATCAATTGTTTTAATTATATTCGTGTACGCTTCTTCTACGTTTGTTTCCTATGTAGTCATGAATTGACGGACCAAATCACACGAGTGTTAACCCTCCGGGGGAAAAATAAGATTTTTACTGGTGGCAGAATCAACAAGTCGTATCTTTAAATTAAAAAGTTTAAAATAAGTAAAAAGTGAAAAACCTGGATTTTATTAAAAGCAAAAGGTGAAAACTTATTTAAAAACTCATAAATGTTTAGATGATTGCAATGTATGTAATTTTTGCATTTAAATAACCTGTAGGTATAGATTAATTATAACGCGAAATGTGAAATCTATATATGAGACAGAACGAGCGTCTGTAAGTACATAACTTGTCAATAAAATTGATATGGATATTGTATTTATATAGAGAATATTGTATATGTACTGTAATAAATTATATGATTTATAAAACGGAAAATATTAAATCCGTGTATGAAACAGAACGAGTGTTTGTACATACTTTTTCAATCAAATTAATATGTACATTAATCTTAAATTTATGTATTTGCTAAAAATGTTATCACTTACATTTAATTATATTAAAAACAAATAGAAAATGATATCTTTGCTTACAGTGTAATAAAATCGTAGTATAAAATCTATGTATGAGACAGAAGGAGAGCATTGCATGACATTGCAGATGCACATTGCAGATGCATTACACATATGTCTTTCGGCGTCACACCTCTGTACACGAGATATTGAATTCTATTTTATTCGCTAATTCATATGTTCATATTTATTACCAAAATATATATAATATAATTGCTAACATTGTATTAGAAATGCAATATAACATCAATGTGTGAGATAGAACGAGTGTCTTTTTATTACATATCTGCCTTGCGTTGCCACTAAGGGGTACACGAGGCACTGAATTTCATTTTAAATGAATATTCATACGTTCATATTTACTTCCAGAATGTATATAATGTCATTGTTTACGGCGTAATAAAACCGCAATAATGTTCAGTTCTCCTTCTGTCTCATACATAGATTTTAATCTATGTATGAGACAGAAGGTGAACTGAACATTACATATCTACTTTGCGGTACCACGAGGGGTTGAATTCTATTTTGTATGAATAATTATACGTTCATATTTACTATAAAAATATATATAATATTATTGTTCATGGTATAATAAAAACGCAATATAAAACTTATGTTTGAGACGGAACAAGAGTCTATACATTATATAATCTGCCTTGCGATGCCACAAGGGAGTACATGAGGCAATGAATTCTATTTCAAATGATTATTTATATTTTCTTTTTACTACATATTGTAAGCGAGTTATTCTACTCGCGTTATCACTGGCAGGTACAAGAGGTCATTTTCACAACTGAGACTAGAAACAAAAGAGAAGAGACAAATTATTTGCTCGAGTGATGAAGAAAGTAAAAATTCTGTTGTTGACGAGAGACTTGTGGACGATAAATCCGAAACCTCCTTGGTACAGATGGTCGCCCTCCCGGTGATAGAATAAGTTGCCGGACTCGAGGATTACCATGTCCTCCCCCTCTCTTCGAACCTCGGATAATCCAATAATATGCCAGCGCAACTTGTCTATCTCTTCTTCCAGCTCCAGTGTCTTCTTGTCAGTCCTCAGGGTACGTGCGTTATATGTTGCCAGGTCGAGTCGTCGTAGGTGGCAACCGAACATCCACCGGAGATTCTTAGCACCCCCTACCCCGCGTTACCATGGTCGCCACCGTAGCCAGGAATAGCGGGGCTGCTGTGGACTGGGGACCGTTCGTTTGGGTTGTTGCTCATGGAGGGATATTTGCCATATTTGCCACGCTTGGCGAGCGGGTTGGCAACCGCAGTTTTTTATTATATTATTGTTGTTATTAGGAAGATGCTGCTGTATATCTCCTGTCTGTCTCCCTCTGTCGCCTCTTACGACACCCATGGGAAGATATGTGGTAGTAGATATTCTCAGCCGCCACTACACGGCCGTATTGTACGTGATAACAAAGTTTTATTAAAAGTCATCCGCCACCTTGTTTCGTAGCTTGTGTATTGATATATATTTATTAACATGTAAAGGCTTGCAACAATATAATGCTATTACTTTAACTAGTTTTTCCGCTTTTGAACAAACAGCTCACCTTAATATACCCAGCAGTTTAATATTATTTTATTACTTTTACTTTTACAAGTAGTATATAGTATAGAATTATATACGTTTGTATAATAATGAAGTGTTAAGTGAATTTAAGGTATTTTACCGTAGTAATATCAAATATTAACCCCAACGACTGATCATAGTGGGATTACTAGTGGGATTACTAGTGCGATAGTTAGTATTAACAGCGACTTTAATATCGATATAATTTTAGGCCTCCTTGAATTAAAGGTGCTCCCTGGTAAGTGGAGTTTCTAACGAAGAAAAATGATTTACACAGAGGTATTAAGCAATTCATTATGTGGTTTATTTAATTATTCTCCTTATCATCCTTCAAGGATTAGACGAAAAAGAATAATAGATTGTCTAATGCTACGACCACATGGCTAAAATACAATGACGATGCAAACCTTATCACAAAATGAACTTTTGTCTTTTTCCGTTTTCGATGTGAACATTTTCTTAATGTAATAGGTATTTGAAACTATGCTTAATTTAATTTAACATTTCTTATTATAATACCTGCAATCGAGTGTAACAGTGCATGTTTTTGCAATTATAAATTTGGCTAACTTCTATAAAAAAATATTAAAAGAGTTTGTATCAATCCATGCATCTAGATGGATGCATGGATTAATACAAATTTATAAGAGCCTACTGCTGAAAATAGGCCTCCCTCTTAGATTGCCTCACAAAGGGGATTTTGCTGTAGTTGTTTCGCTTGGCAGGCGGGACGGCAACCTTATTTTTTAAAATTTTTAGTTGTTATAAGAAAGATGCTGCGGCTCATCTCATCTTCAGTTTCCCTTTTTCGCCTTCTACGAAACCCAATGTATGATTAAGGCTAGTGCATATTATTACATATCACATATATTTCACCGTTACTACACGCTTATGTATAATTTTAAATAATTCGTATTAAATTATTAACATAAAATACTTGAGAAAGATTACCTGCTAAGGTTTGCATCGTCATTGTATTTTAGCCATGTGGTCGTAGCATAGACAATCTATTATTCTTTTTCGTCTAATCCTTGAAGGATGATAAGGAGAATAATTAAATAAACCATATGATGAATTGCTTAATACCTCTGTGTAAATCATTTTTATTCGTTAGACACTCCACTCTTTGCAAGGGGATTGGCGATTACAGTACTAAAACCAAAACCTTCTTCTGTTACTACAAGGTAATTTTTTTGTAAAATAAAAAGTGAATTTACAGATAATATTATAACTAGCAGCATAGGCATTTACATTTTTGAAAGGATTTAAGGAAGAAATTTTCCGCTGCGTTGTCCTAATGCGTGTGCGCGGACTTCACACGTTTTCGAATTATTTTTAATCCCTTTGAAATGCAGATTTTCCTACGATGTTTTCCTTCACAACCGAGCACGTGGTAAATCAGTACTTAAAATTGCAACTAACAATTTCAATGTTGCCAGATGAGCATCAAGCGTGCTACGAGATTTACTTAGTTCGATTTCAATGTAATACAGAACAGAATAATCTACTCAGTGTAAACAGAGAATAGATACGTCTGGATTTCCTGACTTAATCAAGCGTAATAAAGTAATCTTTGTTTAAATCTGATAGCACATTAGACTCTGCCAATTTTAGACCTATTTCTGTACTGCCAAAACTTAGTAAAATTTTTGAAAAAATTATTCTTGATCAAATGTTAAAAAAATTAATGTAAATAGTTTACTTTATAAAAATCAATTCGGTTTCACATGAGGTCATTCGACAACTGATGCTGGTGTTGAGCTGATTAAATATGTCTTCAATGCATGGGAGAATTCACAGGATGCTTTGGGTATATTCTGTGAACTACCCAAAGCCTTAAATTGTGTTCACCATAAAACACTAGTCAGGAAACTTCAACACTACGGTGTAAGAAGTGATGACCTTAAATTAATTATTTCATATTTAAGTAACAGAACGCAAAAACTTGTCAATAATAGTATGAGATTTTCCGAATTGATAGTACAAATGGGTGTGCCTCGGGGCTCAATTCTCGGCCCCTTTCTATTTCTTGTATATGTTAATGACTTACCTTACAAAGTAGGGGATAACCATGATATAGTATTATTTGCTGATGACACTTCAATTATTTTCAAATTAAAATGACAGTTAATAAATTACGATGAAGTAAAAATGCCATAGCTAAGTTAGTCAATTGGTTTAATGTTAATGATTTGCATTTAAATGGAACTAAAACTAAATGTATGAAATTCGTAATTCTAATATCAAACATGTTAATACTAATATAATTTTAAACGGGGAGGACCTGAGTCTTGGTGATACTACCATTTTTTTTGGAATCACACTAGATGAAAAGCTTTAATGGGGATCACATATAGCAGATTTAGTTTTGCCGCATATGCTGTAAAAATATTAGAACTCTTACCAGTGTTGAAACAGCTAGACTAGTTTATTTCAGCTATTTCTATAGCATAATGTCGTATGCTATTTATTTGATTGAGACTTGTGTATCGACTACTGGTAAAATATGAGTCTTGCTAACATTTTCGAATATAAATTTACTAACCTCACATCTGTTTATTTCGTTTAATTAAATAGATATCATATATTTTTATCGTTTACCCTTTAAAATTTTATTATTTAAATTATACGGTAAATTTGGATACATATTTGTAATAGTTGCGACGCTTAGCAGGCAGAATGGTAATCACAGTTTTTATTTGTCTGTCGTTATAAGGGAGACCCTGCTGCCCATCTTCTGATTTGTTTCACTTTGTCGCCTTTTACGATACCCACGAGATGATATGTGGTAGCGGATATTTTTACACAACAGCCACATATTTACAATTATCAATTATGTAGCAGCACACAGGTAAATTGTTGAATTTCTCTTGTAGCCACTGGTATTATAAACCGTATTATCGTGCAAAAGCAACTAAATAAGTCAAGTTAATAACTTTCTTTACTTCTTCACTGTCCCAAAAACTGTATGCATCAAATTTCCGGCAAATTTTGACACTAATTATTTTGATTATAAGAGGTGAATAACTAGATGTTTCTTTATTTAGAAACTTCACGCGCACCTTGTGCACTTCGTTATTTATCAGACGGACCTAACGAACAAAGCGTTTTGCTGTTTGGTTATGGCGATGTCAATGTGATGAAGTCGGCTCCGTGCTATTTGTTATTTAAATAGACGTTACGTATTTCGAATAGAATTCTTTCCATGAATTCTTTACCGTGAAGTCTTTAGAGATACATTAATTGGGCAACAACAAAATTCCAACCCGGAAAATTTATTTGTAGGCCACACAAATCCTCTGCGGTCTCGCATCGCCATAGCCAAATGCTTATAAAATGTGAAAACACGTCTTTTGCCGTATTTTTGGAAAAGCATATTGTAGATTTAATGAGTTTAAGGCATGGTAAATTATTTTTGTGCCATAAACACTGGATTTTGCTAAGACTTAAGATCGAAGAGCTTAGATCGAAAATAATGTTGGATTTCTCATCTTCAAAAATCACTCATTTTTTAAAGACAACTTTAGTGTAAATATTAAACAAAATTCACCAAAATAAAAACTTTTTGGGTACATTTAATAATAGTACCATAAGGTTTTTATTAAAGGTCATAGACAAAACATATAAGGGATAGATAAATTATCTGCGAACGTGTTCTTTAGAGTTTTGCGATTTATCACGACCATATTTCTTCTTAAATCATCTCAAGTATGTTATGAAATATTATATTGTTATAATATTAAAAAAATTACAAAACATTAACTTTTTTTGATATTTATGCATAAAATAAATATCAATTAGAATACATTAAATAATAAAATTATATTTCAATTAAGCAAACAGTTCACTTGATGGTAAGAGGGTGCCGTGACCCGTAGACATCTATCATCGATTAAGAATCAAAATGAGGTACGTTTTTATCCCTGAGAACAAAGAATAAATGCCTCGTTTCCAGTAAAAAGGGTATCAGAATTTCTATATTCACCATAAGAAATACCGCAGTCATCATTATCATTACCATTACAGCCCCTCACAAATCCATTGCTGAACCAAGGAATGCTACAAATCATAGTCCTGAGTCCATCTCAGCTCACCTCAGCCATCAGCTATTGGGAGGTTGCCCTATTCTACGTCTACCGGTACAAGCATGCTACTAGAGAAACTTTGTTATCATTGGTTGTCGGTTCTTCGAACTACATGGCCGGCCCATTGCCATTTCAGCTTACTAATGGGTTAGGCTATGTCGGTCACTCTGGTTCTACTGCGGCTATACTCATTCCTAAGTTTATCCAGCAGAGGAACCCCGAGCGTAGCCTTCTGAATAGCTCACTGAGCGACCTTTAGCGTCTTCATGCCAACAGTGAAGGAGCACGTCTCAGATCGATAAGTCAAAGAAGTGGTCGTAAGTTGTACAATCTACAAAAGGGAGAACTTTGGAACACAGCAGTATTGAGCTGCTTTTGTAATTAGTTGTTAAATTTAAATTATAAAGTAATTATTTACACATGAACTTATTTTTTCTGAAAATCAAGTTACAATATAAATATTGTTGCGCGAATAAGTCGACGTCATGTATCCGGTACTAGCGCCATCTAGTGTCAGGGACGAGAGCGAGGGGAGCTTTCTAGAAAATGACATCACTAATCTTTCAACCGACAGCGCCATCTAGTCTCGGAACGAAGAACTAAGCTTCTAGAAGTCGACACTCGAACTCTCGGCCCCTTGCGCGTGTTTACTTGAATATTCTGGATGTTTCGGTGCTAATTTGTATTTATAGGCTCTGCAAGATGCGATCGGGGAAGTATTGAATTTGGCGAGACAAGCGAAGCTTCGGAGCGGAATAAAGTGAATCAGTGTGATTAATTATTAGTGTTTTAAGTTTAATTAGTGTAAGGTGAATTAAAGAATTAATTTTAGTAATTCTATTGGCAATTTTTATTGTCACGAACCTCAAGCTCGTAACAATTGGTGTCAGAAGTGGGATAAAATCATGCTGGTTTTACCTAAGGAGGAAACGGAGGGTGTCCGTACCCGAAGTCAACGCCAGCAGGAGACGGACCAAAGAAGATTTGGTGGTGCAACAGGGCAGACGTCGGAGGGCCAGCCATCGGCTGCAGGCCCGTCAGTAGCTCCTACATCTGCAGCACCTGACTTAGGTGCTCTGATAGTGATGCTGCAGGAGCAGGCTCGTCGACAGGAGGAACAGGCCCGTCGTTTGGAAGAGTAGCTGCGGGGCGGACAAGAGAAACAGGTCCGTCGTTTGGAAGAACAGCTGCAAGATGGACAAGAGGAACAGGCTCGTCGGTTGGAAGAGCAGATGCTCCTCATGAAGGACCTTCACGCTACCTTTTGAAAGGAGATCAAGTAGGTGAAGGATAGGGTTGCTCAGCATGACAACCGCCTGTCAGAAGCTGAAACCCAAATCGCGAAAGCTGAAACCCGAATCGAGAAAGCTGAAACCCGAATCAATCAAGTGAACAATCGGGTTGACAACGTGATGGCTAACGTGAAGAAAACGCTGGACGACCTCAAACTGGCGGATAGAATTACAGCTCCCGTAGTAGCTATAACACCTTCGCTACGTGGGTTCAAAGTGCCACCGTTCGACGGGACTTCTTCCTGGTCAGCTTACAAAATCCAGTTTGAAGCCGTTATGAAGGCGAACGGCTGGAATAAAAGTCGGGCCATGACTGCTATCACACTAGGCCTGCGCGATCAGGCCTTAACTGTTCTGGAAGCTCTCGGTGAGGAAGTGACTTATGAGCAGCTCCTTGAGGCATTGGGGGCGAGACATGGCGACGCTCACCTGGAACACGTCTTTCGTGCGCAGCTTAAAGATCGCGTGCAGCGCATCAACGAAAACCTGCAGCAGTGGGCTCTAGAGGTGGAGAAGCTGGTGCGAAACACATACCGGTCTGTACCTGCGCTCATTGAAGGGAACCTGGTGCAGACATTCATCGACGGCATCCGCGACCTGGAAGTCAGAGCTGCTGTGAGGCTCGGGCACCACGAGACGCTTAAGGACGCCTTGGCATATGCACTGGAGGTGGAAGCCATGCGGCGGGATCATCGTTCCCATCGCACTAGGGAGGTTGCAGCAGTTACGGTTCGCGACCACAATAAAGGATACAGCCCTAGGTGCTATGGCTGTAGGGAAGGGGGCCATATTCGATCCAGCTGCCCTAAGCGAACCCTAGAAAGGGAAGGTGAACGATCTCAGAAGGGAAGTGCGGCTAATATCACCGCCCAGCAGCAGCCGGGATACGACTTTACTATCAGACATCGCAGCGGGAAATCTCATGGCAACGCAGATGCATTGTCAAGAAAACCTTGTCCTGAAGATTGCAAACATTGTAATAGGCAAGAGAGTAAGGAAGTGGTATACGTGAGGATGCTCAGGACAGACCACCTCAGCAATGAGTGGAAGGACAGCCTACGACATGCACAGCAGGAAGATCCGGACATCAAGCCGATTCGGGAATGGATGAAGGCCCGTGCTACCAAGCCTAAGTGGAGCGACGTCTCAGCGATGAGTTCAACCACGAAAAGCTATTGGGCCCAATGGGACAGCTTGCTGATTCAGGATGGAGTCCTGTGCCGTAAATGGGACAATGGTCGAGGAGACAGCTGTCGTTTGCAAATAGTTGTCCCTAAAGCTAAAGTACCGAAGGTTCTACAGCTGTGCTATAATGGTCATTCAGGAGTCCATCTGGGAGTTAAACGAACTCTACTGAAGGTCGAGAACAGTTTTACTGGGTCCATTATCGTGACGATGTCGAGGATTAGTGTCGTACATGTACAAGTTGTGCGGCTGTGAGGGGACCTCAGACACGTAGTAGAGGAGCATCGAAATTGTATAATGTTGGTGCACCATGTTATAGGACAACCCTTGACATTGCGGAGCCGTTACAGAAAGGCGCAAGAGGGACACCTGAGATCGTCCATGTGGATCGCTTGGCGCGTTATTATGGGGCCGATAATGCTCGGGACGAGCATGTCTTAGGAGAGGGCAGTGTTGCGCGAATAAGTCGACGTCATGTGTGGCGGCGCTGTCGTCGCGCCACGAGCAAAATACACCGAAGCCTAAATCACGCTATCAACATTCCGAATCATGAACAGTATATATAGAACATCTCCGAACTATCACTCGGAGTGTCGGCCGCTCCCCGGGCAGAACACCTTGCCCGGCGGGAGATCTCCCCTTTTCCTACCACGGTCACAGTGGTGACCCCGACGTGATCTGAACACGCAACCAAACAACCTTCGGAAACTTCAAGCTTCATCATCGTCATAGAATATCCCACCCATTCGCTTCCGAGCAGATATCGTCTGCAGTCTTCATATCCTGCAAGCCATCTAGCTTCACAAGGTTCATCGCAGCACTGGAATAATAATGCTTCCTGTTCCTTCAAGCTACACTTTGCGCTACAGTGTTCAGCACGGCTCTGAGCCTTACTGCTCGCCTCTGCTTCACGGCACTCTCGCAGATTACTTGCCTTCTTCTCGACTCACCGCATACTACAAGGCAATCTCCTGGCACTTGCACATTCGTCGACAACTCGACTGCACTATCGACCTCCGGTCTGAGCAGGGGGTGATGTGGCGGCGCTGTCGTTGCGCCACGAGCGAAATACACCGAAGCCTAAATCACGCCATTAACATTCCGAATCATGAACAGTATATATAGAACATCTCCGAACTATCACGTGGAGCGTTGGCCGCTCTCCGGGCACAAAACCTTGCCCGGCGCGAGATCTCCCCTTTTCTTTTTTCGGCCACACATGTATCCTGCACTAGCGCCATCTAGTGTCAGGGACGAGAGCGAGGGGAGCTTTCTAGAAAATGACATCACTAATCTTTCAATCGACAGCGCCATCTAGTCTCGGAACGAAGAACTAAGCTTCTAGAAGTCGACACTCGAACTCTCAGCCCCTTGCGCGTGTTTACTTGAATATTCTGGATGTTTCGGTGCTAATTTGTATTTATAGGCGCTGCAAGATGCGATCGGGGGAAGTATTGAATTTGGCGAGACAAGCGAAGCTTCGGAGCGGAATAAAGTGAATCAGTGTGATTAATTATTAGTGTTTTAAGTTTAATTAGTGTAAAGTGAATTAAATAATTAATTTTGGTAATTCTATCGGCAATTTTGAATGTCACGAACCTCAAGCTCGTAACAATATTAAAATCAATTATTTTCGCTCATTATAAGCAGTGAAGATACAATAAACTTTGAGTCGTTCATATTTGAAGTGTTTTCTCGTGACGCTAATACAAAAAAATTCTTCCTTTCCTTCAATTATGCGCAAGCAATAAGTTCATGTTTTAGCATAATTGATAGATTTGAACCAAGTTGAATTAAAATCGGCTAAGACAGCCGATTGTCTTCATCATAGTAAGTACATTATTAACACATTTTATTTATAATATAGCTTTTTTAAAGAAGTGCGTGAAAACGAGCATGTGGCTCACCGCATGTAAGTGATTATTATCGCCCATAACGAATAGTAATATAGAGGAATTGTATAGTGCCTTGTGTATGTGCTACTGGTGATCACCTTGTTGAAATTGGTGATCACTTTGTCGGTGCTGGTGATCACCTTGTCAGCGCTGATTATCCTCATGATGGCAGTTGGCCGAGGAAGTCTTAATGTTTTTAGCAATAGTTTTCAGATTCCTCCTTAAAGCATCTTTTTAAATTAGCAAGGAGGTCGCTTTAGATTCTTCCATTGACATATTTGGCACGCTTGGCTTAGATTTATACTCATCATATTTGTGATTTTTAAATACACCGATAGATCTGACACATAATCTTGACAGCTTCGTGAAAAACGTTTATGAATAAAAACTTACGTTCGTAGCTCTTTTTAGAACCAGCGAGAAAACCAGCGGGACTGTATTTTTTTTTTCAAATAATAGCTTACAATCATATTTACAATTAACAACATAAGACAAATTAGAAATAGCTAGGTAGCGACCATCTTACATGGTCTTAAAATCAGTAATACGATACTTAATTCTATAATGAATACTTTTTTAAGATTTCATTAATTAATTATGCATATTAATTCTGCTCCAACTTATAATTAGTTAAGAAAAGTAAATAGGCGCCTATTAAGTTAAGTCAGTATGCTTTATCACCTGCATCATCATCACCTGGTGTAATAATATTGTAAGAAAGCAAATATTTAAAGTGGTAGTTCATCGCAGGTATATGATCGCACACACACTGATTTTATCGCGTTTTATAGGTTTTCATGCTGGAAACTACAGTCTTTTCGCATTGCTCGTAAATTAGCAAATGTTTACTATCGTCCAAAATATTTTTATCAAAACATGTGATACTGAAAACAGTGTTTAAATTCTTATATCGTAAAATTTTGCAAGCTATTCTTAACATAAATAGATGTAGGCGGGAAGCTTACGCTTTGTGCAATAGCAGATAGTACGCTTGTTTACTTCATATTTTACGATAATGTGAAGCAATTGACTGTTACTACGACACTCCATCGTCTTACTCTTGGATATAACACAACAATAATATGACGAATAAATTTTAGTCTAACATTATAAAATTAACAAATAAAAGATTACTCACTCAGTTTGAGCTTAAATACATAGTACTTGAACAATTTTTCTTCACTGCTACCGTAAATATTTATAAATCTGATACTTATTTTAGCAAAACGGTGTATAATGACAAAGCCTTATAAGTTTGATTCTTACTTTAGCTTTATAAAATATTAAATGGTTACAAAGATATGGCAATGTTATCCGCACATTACAAAATAAACAGTTTTTAGTCTATCAAATTCCTTTTATTTTATTTTCATAATAATAAGTATGATAAAGATTATGAGTTGAGTATTTTTATTAGTAGTTAAGTACTTACAACGATTAAGGTCGTAATTTATGACATCTTGATTCTGACTTGATTGTAATTTACGTTCTTACCAAAATGCAAACGACCTGAATACCTGAACCTCTAAATCACGCGAATATCTTATATTATTATAGAAATAAAAAAGCATTCAAACTCTAGTCTTCACTGACTTGAAATATTTGTATCGAAAATGCGAACATTCTTAAGGCTATGGGCGTGACTCATATGGAGTGAATGATGTTCATCATCATCATTCACTCCATACGTATAAATCTAGTTGTGGCTCCATTTTGTGGCAGTCGCCTTTTGCCAGTACAAGAGAGCCACTCGAATACCTTTCACCACCGTCTAGGATATAGTTATAGTGGTAGCACGTATAGTCCCCATGATTGTGGGAGAGGGTAACGACGAGTTCTTCGATGAATACATATACTCATTATTTTTGTACGGAGATCTTAGTAATTACCGCGTAGTAACGTAGATTTATATGAATTATATTAGAAAGATATCTTAAAAGTCTTGGTATACATCATCGGTATCAAAAAAGCAAAAACAATTTTTAGTAGTAGCAAATATTAAATTATTTTCCACAGTGTCCGCAAACATTTTCTCAGAGAGACCTTTGACTTCAAAGCAAGTTCCACTAGTTAAAGTGATCTCCAGGTTGTTCCAAAGTTACCTACAGTAAACTACATTACATAAGTTATTTGCTTCTGCAAAATAACTGAACACACACATCTAAACTGCTTCCACACACTGAATGTCTTCTACTTAGTAATTATGTATCTCTTTAGTAATTATGAAAACGGATATATTATATGTATAATGAAGTGAAGGTGAAGCTCAATTTTGAATTTAATGTCTTTAAGCTTAAGAATGTAATATGTAATATTTACAAAAGTTTAGGGAAAAACAAATTCGTTGAAAGCTGTTTAGATCTTTCTAATTTAAAATTTTATTATTTACAAATTACTTCTCTCTCATTTCTCAGTTAACTAATAAAGTTCACAACCATCATAATCATCAAAGGCATTTTTTTATACGATAGGGTGACAAACGAGCACACAATCTACCTGATGGTAAGTGGTTGCTGTGGCCCATAGACATCTACATCTATCCTCGATTACGAATCAAAATGCAGATGCGTTGTCACCCGTGAGGGCTTAGGTGGAATGCATCGTTTCCAGTAAAAAGGGTCTCCGGTTCTCTACACTCACCATACGAAACACAGCAGTATTAAGCTACTATTTGACGCTGGTATTTTGTGAGAGCGTAGTCCCTCCCCGATCGAGCCGACCCATTCGTGCTACAACTATACGACTAAAACTGCAGCATGGCTTTACCACGTTTAAAAATGTTTATATGTCGTAGGTTTGTTACAAAACCTGATTTTTGATGAAAACATAGGCTTTTGATCAAGAACTGGAAGAAGACACTATTACTACTTTATCTTATCATAATCCTGGGAAAATATGATATTTTGATCTAAAACTTAGACTGATTTAGTTTTGTGATAAAATAAATGTCAGTTTCTATTTTTTTAATAAATAAAACAATTAGAAATAAATTAACCTAAGCTTAAATTTTATTATAAACGTATACAAGTTTAAACGTTTTTAATTTTATCCGACTTTACGTTATTTTTAAAGTGACGAAAACAAGTAAACTTTTCCTAAATTTAGTTTACTTATGGGCATTGGAACACCTTTTTATGCCCTTTCATGTCGAAAATACTCAAGACATATAACAAAAAATATGTTTATATTACCTGTACCTTCATGTGAAATAAAACTGTCAGAATCTCGAAAAATTTAATATCTAGAGCGTTGGAAGGATGTTATGTAAAATTTAATTAACCGAGTTCAAATAATGAGAAGTCTCTATATTTGACGCTTATGTATTTTATATACGTTTACCGATTTCGTGGTGACTGCTAAAGCTGTTTAAGTGATCACCGTTACCGTTACCGTTCCAACATACTAACTATATAAAGTCCGCTGCTGAACATAAGTCTCCCTCAAAGATTGCCTCATAGGGGGATATTTGGCATAGTTACCACGCTTGGCAAGCAGGTTGGCAACCGCAGTTTTTTGTAGAATAAGTGTGACAAACGAGCACATAGTCCACCTAATGGTAAGCAGATGATTTAGCCCGTAGACATCTACATTTATTCTTAATTAAGTATTAAAATGCAGATGCGTTGTCACCCCTGAGGACTGAGACGGCATGACTCATTTCACCATGCAGAACATAGCGGCATTTAGTTTCTATTTTACGCCGAATACCAAACTGTGAGAGCGTGGTCCTTTCCAGGTCAATCCGACCCGTTCGAACCACAACCATAGTATAAAAAAACTTAAATTTACTAAAAGCGTAGGTCTTACATATATTAGGGCTTGCACTATTCTAATCCGATCTGATTATGGGTATAATATTATAATTATTGGCTGTGGCCTATCCTTCTTAGTCTTCAGTCAGTCGTGTTACTGCATGAGTATCTGTAGCCTTCTCTGCTACGTTTAAAGTTGGGCTTGAACTTTAGTGCAAATGTTCACCTCCTAATGACAGTCACTTATCATTAGGTGGTGATTGGTTTCTGCAAGAAGGTAAACAAAATTAAAAAATGTTTTAAAATAAAGTAATAATTAATTAAAGATATAGATAAAATTACAACATACCAGACTTATTTTCATATCTTGTGAAAGACCAGCTGTATTTGTGTGTTATCACAGGAGTGATTATTTATAATTTATATTACAACTAAAATAAAGCAAAATATACTTTAAAAATATTGATAAAAATGTTTCAATAGATTGAGAACTCGAAAATTAGTAACAGTAAAAATTTTATCGCACCATAAAACGAGATTGAATATTCTGACGATTCAATTACTGCTAATACCTATCCAATATAAAATAAAATAGGGAAAAAAATT
Source organism: Parnassius apollo (assembly GCA_907164705.1). Taxonomy (NCBI): domain Eukaryota; kingdom Metazoa; phylum Arthropoda; class Insecta; order Lepidoptera; family Papilionidae; genus Parnassius; species Parnassius apollo. Next base: position 1,642,321 of record CAJQZP010001706.1, read on the forward strand.
GACTAAAGAAAGGAAGAACCAAATTATATCGTACTTTAAAAATATGTAGAAAACTTAAAAAGCAGGCATATTTAAAAGGTGGGAAGTATAATGTTATTATTGAATATTGAAGTTTTCTATATGGAAGTAAATGTGAAATAATTTTACAGCGAAATGGTTACATTACGTATACAGCGTATTTTTGAAATGCTCCTGAAAATGGAGACGGACGATAGTAGTAAGGATACCTTTAATGATGGTACAAAAAGATAATCGATCCCGGTGAAAAAATTTACAATGTAATGTTTTATGTGTACTATTATGTTAGTACATAAAAAAATAATGAAAATATATAAACATAAAACCAGCTGTGGAACTTAAATACCTGAACTCAGCTGATAAAGGTCAAAAAAAAAACGTGCGGATGTTGAACTCCTTTTATCGAGCTCGCTACGAAACAATACATTATGTATTACTGTATTTACGCTCAATCTACCCTTCTTTTTCACACACATATTGCGGCGTTGTCAAACCGAAATTTACTTACTAAAATTTGCAGGCGAAATAAGAATTAGAAGCGGCAATCACAATAAAACTTGGAATTAATTTTAATAGTTTGGACTTATCACTTTTTAGATTCCATAGTATTGGAAGGATTAAAAAAAGGACAGTCAATTAAAATAAAGTAAAAGAGAGGCTATTTTTTAGATTGTGATAGATAAGTTAACTATCAATCATAATTGCAATTGATTTTAATTATTATTTTTTAGATTGTGATAGATAAGTTAACTATCAATCATAATTGCAATTGATTTTAACTATTTAATTATTCAGTACCATTTCATTTCTATTTTCTTTTAGAAAATCAAAGATTAAGATGAAATTAGCTGTACTACATTTAGCTGTACTAACATGATAGAGTGTGAATAAAGCTAATTAAACATTGTAAAAAAATATTTTTTCATCCGGATCGATTATGTTTTTGTATCATCAATAAAGGTATCCTTTGTACTATCATATGTCTTCATTTTCGGGAGCGTTTCAAAAAAAAACCCTGTATAAATTCTCTAATTTGGCAGAAAAAACACAACCACAAAAAGTTTGCTACCACTCCACGGATTTTAGTGTAATATTTGATTAGATATATACGTAATATTTACGCAGGAATTCAATGAATACAGGTAGCTCAGGACCATTGTGGCATTCCTTTGGCAGGCATGTTCAGCAGTGGACTTGTGATGGGCTGTAATAATGATGATAATGACGATTATATTAAAATGATCATTTATAAGGAGACGGTTATTTGTAGTCTCATTGTGTGACATTTTTATCTTAATTCTAAGTTTTAGTGATGTTCTGTATAAAATTTATATATTCGTAGTTAAAAACTTAGTATACAATAATTTTGTATGCAATATGGGATACATTAGACTTTGTTGGGGTCAGTTTATTAATTATTACGATCGCGATTATATTGCTAGTAGTACGAAAGCCAGCACTAAAGCGAAAATGTCGATAAGTATGGGTAAAGAAAAATGTAACCTGCACATAAATACCATATCAATAAAAGTGTTCGTAACGAAAATGATTTAGATAACATAAATTCTTTTATCTAACTTTTTATTGGTCTAATCTAATCTTCAAAGCAAAAAGTTAAAAGGCACTCTAGACAAACTTTTGAACTCGAGCAGAAAGTTTCAATCTGAAACATGATTAATGAATGTGGCTTGGCGGTTCTTGCCCCTGATTTACAGTAACTAATTAGCATTAAACGCCATTTTTGTCAACTCAAAGCGCGCAAAATTTTGTTTTGCATAGAAAAATTTATGTTAACTTAGTAAAATTTTAATAATGATTACTACATAGTATTCGAGAATTATAAAAAAAAATTGCATAATTTGTAAATAGTTGGCTTCAAAAGAATGATGAAAAAAAACTACATTCTTTCTTTTTTCCTTTCCTTGCAGGTTTTGATATTTATTTTCCGTTGGTATTTACTATTGTAACTGTGTATTAGCCGGTGTAAAAATATATACTACGCCATATCGTCCTGCGGGTGTCGTAAGAGGCAACGGAGGGAAATTGAAACAAGAAATGGACAGTAGCTTCCTGGTAACAACTTGAATTGATAAAACCTGTGGTTGCTAAACCGCCCTACCCACACTAACCCGCCGCTCAGCCCGGTAAGTGTAGCAGCTACATCAAAATTCTCCCTATAAAGCAATCTACAGAAAAGAAAATAGAAAAGAAAAAAAATAGTTGGTTATGATTATTTTCTAAATTGTATTATTAACCTTCTGTCCATTAACCATAGTTATATTAACACTCTGTTTCCCTCTCCCCTCACCGACCTGGTTACTGCCTTGTCATGGCAAGAGGGCTTAGAAGCCGTGGTAGGTGAACGAAGAAAGACCTAAATGGCTGAACCAAGAAGCTAAGATGCGTGTTACTTGATTCCGACTGAAATGAGAACGTCGCCTTCTGCCCATTGGTTTCGTCACGTAAGGTAGTCCGGCAGGGGTAAGGGAATGTTGTGGGTATGGCAATGCGCCACTCGTCCTATCTTGCATTACTCTGCCAAGGCAACATCATTAATACGATAACGGTGGAGCCATGGTGGGAGAACAGTATCGGTATTAAGAGGTACGTCCTTTCTTTTGCAATCGAAACTTGGTCGAGTGCAGAAAGAGAAAGTAATACTCTCTCGAAGTGGGGCCACTAGGGAACGCTTAGAGGTTGCTAGCACCTGGTGGGACGAAAATGCGTGGGGGGAAAAATGCGAAAATGACCCCATGCGGAGACGATGGTGCATCATCGAGTTATAATTGAGTCTGACATAAGTACTTGCCCACGCTAGTCGGATATACGTAAGCATTTCCCCACGACTGATTCATCCTCATGACCTAATATGTAACTTGCAGACAAAGTATTTCTCTCAACACTTTAAATCGGAACAGAGCAATTCAAGTACTGCTCTTTGGCAGCAGAAGTAAAAAAATATAAGTACATGCGGAAATTGTATTTAAACAAAATTACAATTTGCATAAATAGGGTTTGATATCTTAAAATACGCAAATAAAAAATTATAGTTTCATATATATACACTTCTATTATATCTATTTAAAGGTTTTTGTGCTAACCACCTGTAAAGTTATAATGGTGAATTCTTCACTCCGTGACACAGTGGCTTAGCAAAGTTTTGCAACGCTGAGGGCCTCGAGGGAACAAGTATTAATTTGTATGGCCTACAAAAAATTGTTCCAGGTCTGAATGTATGTCCTTGTGAAATTTATGTATGAAAACTGCCCCCACGATACAGGAAGTAAATCCTAGTGTGGAGGTAAGGTTTTAAAAAAGCCATAAAAGTTAATAATACAATGTACACGTCCGTCCATTTGCCATAATATATATGGCCCAAAAAACTCCACTGCTGAACGCAGGCCTCTCCTATATATTGGTCCCATTGTGGAACTCTTGCCATATTTGCCATGCTTGATAATCGTCACGGTGTCCACTGTTTTTTTAACTTTGAATTGATGTCAGGAAGATACTGCTGCCCGTCTCATGTTCTGTCACCACTTACGACATGCGTGCTCTCGTGCTATATGGGTTTGTAGATATTCTTACACCGCCAGTACACATTTAATATACACATATTAAGTTTTAATGGTAGTTGTTCTCGATTTTCTAAATCAAATTTAGTATTACTGTATTAATGGATAATTTCTAAATCCATGGGAAATGACTTTAAGTTATTTTAGCAATAGTTAATATTTGTCTACCTTGAGTTTCGGAACAGAATCTAAAAACTAAGATTTGCCGTTAGGCAAAATTACATAGCAAACTCCAAGATAATTTGAGATGCTCGCTCGTTGACATTTCGATTTATTTCGAAAATGATATTAATTGGTTTCTATAGAAACTATATTTAAAACTTGGACTATATATAGGAGAGTACTTTATAAGGAATTTATAAAAAAATGTGTTCAAAAGTGGACTTGTGATTAGTTTCTGCATTTATTTAAATTAAAATACTAGCAATGTTATTAACATTACTAATTATTTCCTTTAACCACTCCTAGTAAACTTAAAATGCTTCTGTAAGGAGTGATCCACGAAAGTAGTTGAATGGCGGATTCGAACCTATGATCTTTTAAGTTCGCGGTTTGCATCCTATCTTTTATTTTTTTACATGACTGTAATGATGAGTGATTGAATTCTACGAAAGTGCGTTCGCTTGGCAAGAGTGTGACAAACGTTCAAATTGGTGAACGGATATTTAGTTAATGTACCTTTCTAATAAAAAACAACTATTAATTTTTATAATCCTAAAAAAGTGAGTTGTTGTATTGTCTTGTGGGCGACAATAATTTAACTTGTTTAGATATCTAACTGAAGATATTTAACTAGACAATATTACGAAACTACTGTCAAACGTCAAACTGTCAAACACAATACCCACCAGAGTTACGCAATGGATTTGGTGGTATATTATGATCAAAGATAGTTATATCGCTACATATTAGAAGCTAAATCTTCGTAACAATTCTCTTCAAGTGACAAATTTTCAGTTATTGTAAAATAATAATTTACAAATATTTCATTAGTTAAATATTTTTACTTCATTAGTACAGCGGCGAATACGGACGACTTTTGTTTAGTGTGGTCTCTACTAAAGTTAACGTATTTGCTACGGAGCTATCACGATTCAAATTATAAACATTTAAGTTACTTTTTAAAAGAAAAATATTACAGACCATAATAACAATTACAGTTCTAAAGATCTATTTATTTATTTGAATTAAATTGAGCATTCAATTTGTTATGGAGCATTCTAAATTATAATGAAAAATTCAAGCAATCTTGTCCCTCCTACTTTTATTCGAGTTAGTATAATAAAATCAAACATTAAATGAGTGCGTGTAACCTTTTAATTGTTTGAAATAAAACTTATTAATATTATTACATCCTAATCATTTCAGTCCGTCACATCTTGTTGTTCACTGCTGAACATGGTCTCCCCATAGCAATGATACAAAGTAGGTTCCTGAATCAATTGTATCCATCGTTTTTTTGCATATTTTACCCGGTAATCACTCCATCTAGTAGGGTGCTGCCTTACACTTCGTCTACCATTACGAAGCTGCCTCTAGAAATAATTTTATCCGCATAGGTTGTGGATTGTTAAATTATATTGCTGTCCCATGGCCACATCAGGTCACGGCCGTTAGCGTTAATGTTGTAGTGTATTAAAAGTCCACTGCTGAACTTAGGCCTCTCCCATAAATTGCCTCGTAAAAGGGATATTTGCCATAGTTAGACCCGTAATGCAGGTTATCTACATCAGGCACCAGTCTCCCACATGATAGGTACCAGTCTGGCAATTTTGTAATACTTAGCACTAAGACGACCTACTGTGAAGAGAGAATAAACGGATTCATTCATTTATTCATTCATAGGTGCCACGCTAGGCAGGCGGGGTGGAAACCGTGGTTTTTTTATTTAGTTTTTTTGATAAAGGAGACGCTGCTACCTTACTCCTGGTATGTTTCTATCTAGCGCCTTTTACGACACTCACCCACGGGATGATATGAGGTTGGGACCATTCTTATACCACTGAACGGCGCTTATAAATCTTAAATAAGAGATTCTGATAAAAAGGGGATACTAACCATAGTTGCTGCGCCTAGTAAGTGAGTTGGCGAACGCAGTTTATTTTATTTTTAGTTATTATTAGAAAGACGACTCCTATGACACCCATGATATGGGGGAGTGGATATTCATACACTGCCACTGCACGGTGTTTTGGGTGGTTACTTTTGAGTAAAACTAGGTCTAGTAACGTCCAAATCCATTTAATAATAAAACGTAATGAAAAAACTCATAAAGCAAAGTTTGTGCTAGAATTGATATAGTTAAAGATTACGTAATGTGATAAAAATAATGTAGGCAAGAAAATAGTCCCACGGGTGTATAAACGTGGACCCGCTCCCACGGACGTGTAGAATTCAGTTTACGCGGCAATCCCCTCTCTGCATGTGAACTGTATGTTAGAACATTAAACATACCCTGTTTTTCTGACATTATACTTTGGACCGTCTTAAAGTAACATGTTTAAACACCCAAGAGCGCACAATATTACATAGCGATCCTGTCAGGCGGTGCGCTGTAGCAATGCAAGCGCACCGCCGCTGTCCTGCAAAAGTTATTTAAAAAAAAAGAAGAATTAATTAATTATTAATAATATTAATTACTGAACTGATAAAATCCTGGATATGACGAAAATCCACCGAAATCAAGAAAGAAACCTCGAGAAAGAAGTCCTAAGAAATCAAGAAAGAAGGCTAAAGTACAAGAAATACGAAGATGGGGATAAGCTAATGGAAAGAACAAGTAGTCATAGCCCAGAACGCCTACAGAGCAGCATCAACCACAACAAAACTGCAACAGGAAAATTTGAAATACTACACATGAGAAATCCTAACAATTATCATCGTCGCTCTGGTAGTTGCCGCTATCACGTACTAAATCGTAAAATAAGTGCCATCAAGCATCCATCAGAAACTTAAGACGTGAATTGAACGCCATCTCGACGAACAACCTGAACCGCCCACAAGCCACACTACGTACATCAAGAGATATCCAGGGAAACACCCGGCCCACATCAAGAGGTGTCCAGGGAAATACACGGCCCAATTCAAGAAGGTGACAGTATAACCTGGAGCCCCAACAACCACCTTCGTTAAAATAATACTAGTTTTTACGGATTTTATCGCGTATATTTAACTATAAATACCCGACGTTTCGAGCGCTTTACAGCACCCATGGTCACGGGGAGGACTGAGATGTTCAACGTCCAAATGTCATAGTTAATAAAGTCATAGTCAGTCCTCCCCGTGACCATGGGTGCTGTAAAGCGCTCGAAACCTCGGGTATTTATAGTTAAATATACGCGATAAAATCCGTAAAAACTAGTATTATTTCAATGTGTAGTGTTCACGTAAATATAAGAAATCATTATGTAAACCACCTTCGTGCCCGGCCAGTCCTCCAGCCGCACCGATGCATACACCTCGTCGCCGAAGTCCCATAGAAATCAAATAGGTTAACCAAGTAAGCCGTATTCTGTCCTTTTACCGATAAGATAAGATAATATTTTCGTTATATCTGCTAGTGTTTTATAACGTTATGTTCTTTTTAGACTTGAAAAAATTACAAAATAATTTAGAACAAATTAGGGAATTTAGTTAAAATCAGCCCTCATCGTAGAGAAAGCTCAGAAACCGCTAAAATTAAAGTTATTACAGCAACAAAATTGTACAGTATTTTTAAGTATATTTCGTCTCAAATTAAAGTTAAAATCAAAATTTCTGAGATAAATTTTGAGAACTTGCGGCACATAAATAAGTGTATAGAGAATATACATTCCACTTATACGAAAATTATCCTTTTATTCCAAGTACAACCTTGTATTCAGCCAATTGTCTTTCCTTACTTTCGATTGTAAATAACCAGGAAAATGTAACTAACCAATTGATAGACATTATGCTATTGTACAGTAGTATGCTCAATAATAAAGGTAATGAGCAGCTAATAAACTTTATATTAAAAACCAGGCTCTCAGACAGTGCGAAATTGTGTTTTCAAAATAATTATAAAGACGCGAATTCTCTAGCTACTCTAGATATGCATAAACACCTGTTTCAAAAGAAATCTGCATTAACCTTACAGCTGTGTTTGTAGTACCAAAGTGTAGTGTAGTGTTTTTAGTACCAAACAGGGTAGTTTGGTAAGGATGGTAGGACCATTGAAAAATTTGGTTCCGAAATTGAGCAACTTTTCATCAATTTATTTTAGGCAACAGAAGTAATTATAATCAGAATTACAACCATCATGGTCACCCTAGCTACTCGACTACTCGTAATCATAATAATACGCCTCGTACGGAACTAGTCCGAGATAGTTTTCGCGGTAGATTCCAACGTAGACCCCAGAGAGGTCGGCATACAAATCATCCTCTAATTCATACCTGAGACGTGTTCTTCAAACACAGCCAGAGCACGCGGTAGAGCATGATTGCACTGAAAACGCACCGAATAGCGAGTTTCTTTTTCGTAGTGAATAGCGATAAATTTGTTTTAAATTACAATGTAAATAGCGTAGTCCGTTCAAGTATAGAAATAAATCATTCATCAAGTCTTAGTAGATAGTGACCGAAGCCTTGCGTATTAAAATATGAGTGGCTACTTGAGCATCCTCAATACCATAACAAATTATGCTACGATAAAATTACTATTAAAGCCGTAAGTAGTAAATTAGCGTCTGAAAAATATCTATGTTTAAACTTAGTAAGTAATAATATTTTTAGGCCAAAGTTTTAAGTTTTTAAGTACTTAGCGTGTTCTGCTGACGGAATATTAGGAGATGATTTTTGAAGCGATATAACGCTATTATAAAATAATAACATATTCCGTTTGGGTACATAAAAATAAACCAACCTAACTAAGTAGCATTTCAATAAAGATGAATAATTTAACGAATAACAGTAAAAATGTATATAATATAGTAAAAATGCTAGGTTTTATACATTATTTAATATGTTCAATGTATATGTAAACATAAAAAGTTTAGTTATAGCTTTCATACGCCCCACTCCAGACCACAGTCCTCCTTTCATTTTGAGAGGGTTTTAGAATAAGGAAATGATACCCACAACGACGAAAATTACTTAAAACATACAATTTAAAATAAATAATTTATGCTTATATTTCATTATCTCAAAATGAAGGTTTGAGTTTCAGTTCCATATCACCCTAAGATCATGGGTTAAAGCACATGAAACGTTATGGTATTAAAAAAGTTAAAATTAAACGCGAGAAACTATGTAAATTAGTTTAATTCAACGTGTAGTATGCGCGTAAATAAATAAATGTTTAAGTTATAAATATATTCATTAAAAAAAAACTTTACTTTAGTCTAGTCAGGTAAATTCAATCCCAGTCTGAGTTAAGATATAATGAAAACAATACCATTCTCATGATTCAGCATGTGAACTTATCTTCGATACTGTAGTGTAGGGATGTTCATGTAAAAAAAGTATCGATATTTTTTTGATATAATATATCGCCATGTTGTATCGATACTTTTCTATGTATCGATGAAAAGTATCGATATTTTCGATATATCTGTGTGGTGTTTCACCCCCGTGTCTCGGAAATCACGTAAGACAACCTGCGCTGAGACTGTCCGATGTAACCAATATACATTGTAGAAGCGTTGCGGGCACAATAATATCGATATTGATGATTTTTGTCATTGACATCTTGTTATTAAAAAGAACCACGTGAAGGCCGGGAGAAATAGGAAAACAAAATTATTTCAGAAGTCGTTTCGACAAACTAATTAATTTCGGCAAGCCGCTCGGGAAATCAGAAGTAACTGAGGTTTCGTGTGGTACAGTCATATATAAAAAATGAAGCTCAACGATACCCCCATCGTATACGCATTTCTCATGCTTTCCCATTTGAAGTAGATTATTTTTTTCTGCCGAAAGTTCCCGTGCGTTTGGGATGTACTTATTTATTTATTCTTTATTGTAATCACCCTGCGTGTTACAACTTGCGAGTTTAAGGCCTTGTGACACATTTTCTGTCAGTATTTTTTTTAATTAAATATATTAATGCAAGAGGCAACCGCGATTGCACTTTTCACATAAACTAGCGATGGAGTCATCATATTACATAGGCAACGCAGAAAGTTTGGCGGAAAAAGTTTTTTGTGTGCCAGTTATAAATTATTTTGAAAAAAAAACGAATATTTGAAGTTAAATATACGAATTATCCAACAATTTTATTTTCTTTCATATCGACTGATTATAAACTATCGTACTTCAATAAAAAGCGGATCGCAGTTAGCGCTCAAAATAAGCAACACTGAACAGCACACTGGTGAAGCTTTTAAGTCATCCTCCATACAGCCCTGATTTAGTACTGTGTAACTATTATATAAATATCCAATAAAACTACGATGCAATTCACAATGTAAACTTTACATAGCCGGAAGACGCACCAACAACGTCCGAGCTGACCGTAGATACTTCTACGGTCTGAGTCTAAGTCTGAGTAGGACTGGAGAAAGTATTTAAAGTTGATTTAGTCGCACGAAACTTTGTATTGATGCTTTTATAGAGCTTTTTGAAATGTTTTAGCAATAAAACCACATCCACAGTTTTTTTATTAATTTAATTATCGTATAAGAACATGATTAACCTCTATTGATCCATTGGATCATCTAAGATTAGTTTAAGCTCTCGTCATTTGCCGATAGAATAATAAAGTTAAATAATTACTATTTTTGCATAATATTTAATAAATAAAAATAACGTATACAATATAGAAAAGAACAGCCTTATCGATCGATATCGTTTTATTTTTTTGTTCAATAAAATTCAGCATATTAATATCATTGCTTAACGTTTTCAAAAAATATTAACTTCGGATATCAACTAAGGGAAGACCTGCTACGGACGAAGTGTTCAGCAATGGAACTTAAAAACGTATATTATATACATGCGAGTAAATCCAAAAATGTAATAGAATTATAATATAAGACGTATTCAGCCTAATGTTTTGTGTTTGATCGTTTTATTTTATAGTGCTTATCCTACATGTGTAATAAACGAAAACAAACTTTCCAAGAACAAATCCCACAAGACAAGGGTTGCGAGAAACCATCTCAGTAATGTATTTTTTGTGTAAGCTATGTTTTATAAAAGTAATTACCTCTTTGATGTGCATTTTTGTTTCTTGTTTAGACATATAGATACATTACGACACGACTACTGTATGTGAGGGTTATATGGTCATCCGGTTTTCATGGTCACATTCTTATAACTCAAAAAATACAGCCTTGTATGCATAGATAGCTCATCAGTCAATCAATAAACAAAATGTCAAATACCTCAGAGTAATTATTAGCATAGAGAGTCTTAAAAATAGAACAAGACTTCATGTAACCGAACTCTTTATGCATATGACATTTCCAACAGGATAAAAGAGATAGTTATTAGAATGTCATCATCTCTCCTTTAGAAGGTTGTAGACGTTTTTTTTAGCTTTTTTATACCATAGACTATTCTAGTGATGGTAACTATAGCAAAGAACAGCCTTATCAATATACTCGTTTTATCTACTGTTCAATAAAATACAGCATTTTAATATTATTGCTTAACATTTTCAATAAATATTAATTTCGCATACCAACTAAAGGAAGACCTGCTACGGATGAAGTGTTCAGCAATGGAACTTAAAAACGTTTGATTTAGAATCAATTTTGCTAAATTTTGTTTCAATTTGGGTGAATTTTGTAATTCAAATCGATCGTATTGTAAAGTTAAAATATATCATAAAACCACTAAGAAAAATATTGTTTGCCAATTTTGGCAACGCTTTTTCATCAGCTTTACATTACTTAGGTTTGAGCAAAATAACGCAAAGTAAAAATTCAAACAAAATATTTATTTGCCCTTTAGAAAGAAAATAAAACCAATTTAACTGTAGGTATTGAAATAACTTTTAAATTGTTTATTGTATCTTATATCTATATTTATTATTTATTTATTACTATATATATATCTCATTTTATTTAGTAAAATCTTTATACCTGCCACAGTTTCTCAAATCGTCCAGGGTTAACCGGTAGAAAATGCCATAAGACAATAAGTCGGCATTTTATATCACTCATTGTAAGGTGTGTAAAAAAGATGAAATATATAAATAAAATACTAATTGGTACCATTGACAAGAAGCTGGCTGTTACAAAACATGTAAGTACAATAGTACAAAAAGCTCAAATAATTAAGGGTTTGTTCTACGTACTTGCAAACCTTTTTCGGTCATATACTGCATCAAAAGTGTTTATTACGCTAGTAGTATTTGTTCTCCCTTTTATATTACGCATAAACAACAAATTTAAAGAATTCAGACAAAGCTTATAAAGCTTTTGAATTACATTTCATTCGCATTTACACGTATATACTCTACTGTACTTACTTTATTGTATGTTCTTACAAAATAGACATAAGATATGATATTGGTATTTAATATAGACAATGGCTACCTAGATTTTTTGGTTTTACTATCTGCAGTAAGTATTACCTACTTTAGAAACGTACTAGACATACCCCATTATTTGCCCCTAACGCTAGAAATTACAATTACGTAGTAAACTCACTTTTGACTCGTATTTGCTCAATATGTTATAATGAAAAAAATTCAAACCTAGATGTACATACCTTACAAGTCAAAACTCTCTACGCCATTACGACAGTTGACATTATAGTAAATGTTTTAGTCGATTTTAGTATTGTGTAGTGTAGTTAGTTTTTCAGTTGATTTTTCTAAGTGTTCCTAATTATTGCTGAATCTTGTTAAATATTTTTTTTCTTAATATATTACCCTCACGTACCTTATTATATATAATCATCATCATCACCATCATTACAGCCCATCAAAAGACCACTGCTGGACGTAGGCCTACCCCATGGATTGCCTCATATCTCCATATTTGCCACAGCTGAACGCTTGGCAAAGGGGTTGGCAACAGCAGGTTTTTGCTTTCTTGATGTTATTAGGAAAACGTTACTGCCTATCTCCTGGATTGTTTTCCTATGTCGCCTCTTAAGACACTCTTGAGGCGATATGTTCTAGTATATATTCCAACAGCACCACTAGGTTGGTTTTTAGTATAAGTATATTATATATTAAATATTATGACATATTAAAATTGATTTTTTCCTTATCAAGATTTTTCGGGCTAGTTTCCACGAAAGAAGAAGACCGGAAAAAATAAGAGATGTGCTTTATATTTCATACCAATTACTAGAATAGAACCTGTTCCAGTCCGTCTTTTTATACCCGTCTTTTTGCCAGCCTTTGTAAACCACTACTGAATAGAACTGGGTTGTGAGCGCTTAGTCTGTGAAAACGAACATTTGGTTTGCAACGACCGTTTGTGGTCTACAGTAGAATTAACATTTGGTTTGCAACGACCGTCTGGTCTACGGTAGAATACATGTTTGGCAGACATGCTCATTCATGATAATGTCCCCCACATATGTCTCGAGTAACTGAGTGGCTGCAGCAAAATAGTTATGTGATCGCAATCAGGCCCGCCAAAAAATACAGTTGGTTCTTTCACAATTATTTGTTTGTTTTAAGCACACATTCCGATTATAATCTTAATAATGTTAAAGATCTAAAACAAAGATTTTACATGGTAGAGCCATGCTGCAGTTATATTAGTATTATAGTTGTAGCACGAATGGGGCGGCTCGACCGGGAAAGGACCACGCTCTCACAAAATACCAGCGTCAAAGAGTAGCTTAATGCTGCTGTGTTTACTATGGTGAGTGTAGAGAACCGGAGACCCTTTTTACTGGAAACGAGGCATTCCATCTTAGTCGTCACGGTGACAACGCATCTGCATTTTGATTCGTAATCGAGGATAGATGTAGATGTCTATGGACCACAGAAACCACTTACCATCAGATGAATTGTGTGATCGTTTGTCACCCTATCCTATAAAAAAAAACAATAAAAACTCACTGGTATTCTCAAAACAATGACAAGATTCACGATTTACTTTCACTTTTATGAACACATAAATATGGAAAATATAAAACTAAACTCTAAAAAAAGCAAGTGACGATCGAGCGAGTACAAAACGCTCTTTACACGTAAAGTATATATAACTGGCTCGGCAGACGTCGTTCTGCTCTTTCCGGTAGATGGCGCGCCAGTTTCAATCCAAATTCACTTCAAAATTTTTTTCGGTGCAAATATAAAATTGTAAAAAGCCAAGAAACCAAGACATATTGTGAATTTAAGTCATTTTGGTGCATAAATATGGCATTTATTAATAACGTGAATACTGCGCCATCTATCGGATCCTAGCATAATAACGCTCTGATGTATTATCGTCTCAATAAATATTGTGTCAATATAGCTTCAGTCGATCAAGTCGTTAAAAGTTACGCTATCAATAAAGACGAACCAATATTTTATGAAATAATAAACGAAAACTTTAATCAATGTTTAAGAAAAAGAAAAAAATAAGAGCACAAATAAAATTAGTAAAATAAAGACCGTTCAGAGACCCGTCGCAATTACTCATAATGAATTGGGATATTTTTCCTTGCTCTAAAGTGCCTGATTTTCAACGACATCTTGTTATTGTCTTCCCCGTTTTTGTAATAATAGGAAAGACTGAAAAGATTTTTGCTGTGTGTTTTTGTTAGCAAAAGTAAGATTATAGAATTATAAGAATCATTGTTACTTGCAAACATAGTTTCAATTTATTCCAGGTTGTTTATGACAATGGTTAATTGAGGAAACTATATATCAAAATTACTGTTAGCGTCGCAAGATAAATACTATACGAAAAGAGTAATTAATCTTAGTAAAGCTAATTTCTGATTAAAAGAGGGCGAGTGAATATCACAAGGACAATGTGTGAATTTAATTTTTAATTTTTATTTAAGCTCTATATAGTATCTCAAGTCAAGTCTCAAGCGGAGGAAAGACTTGTGATTTTTATCGACAGTAAACCACTTCTAATCTTCAAGCTACTATTTAAATGACAATACAGGAACAATAATCCACCTGCGGTGCGGTGCAAGTTTCTTGTAATTTTTTATTGTAACGCCTATCTTGTGATAAATTGATATAGTTATCTATAATCTTAGAGTATACTATTTTTAACAGATACCAACTCATCCTAAATTGCCTGCGTAGTGTAAAGTTAACACGGGATTTTATAGTCAACTATTTTTATTGTATTCATAAATACCAATCGTTATACCAAAAGTTCAATGTCCATCTGTTAGCGCCGTCTGTCACAAGACAGGATGTGATGCCATATTATTAAAATCAAAAATAAAGAATAATGAGCTTTGATTGATATTTGAATCGGTTAATTACCAAAGGACATTCGGTATTTTTTCGATAAGGCAATTTCGGTATGCAGTTTGATTCATTTTATGGAGATCTATTGTAGGAATCGAGAAAAGGAATAAGTCAGGTATAAGAAATAAGGTAGAATAAAGGAAATAATACTAGTTTTTACGGAATTTATCGCGTATATTTTAACTTTTTAAATACCCGACGTTTCGAACGCTTTACAGCACTCATGGTCACGGGCAGGACTGAGATGTTCAACGTCCATATGTCATAGTTAACCGCGGTTACCATAGATTAAAATTTAACTTTTGTTCCGATCTATGCAGTATGAACTTATGGTATCTGGAAGTCTTGCAGTTGTATGCTTGGGTTGGGATTTAATTTTATTTATTATAGGATCCCAAGCAGATGGTAGCACCCAGCCATCTTCTCTATTGAAATTAGGATGTTTTTTGATTTCAATAGCCTCACGAATCATCCTTGGAAGGAATCGGTGTTCTTTAGCGAGGATCTGCGGTCTATCAAATCTGATGTAGTGACGGGGGCGATCCTGTACGTGTTCACAGACTGCAGACTTCCCGGAGCGTCGATTCTTCACATCAGCTCTATGTTCTTTAACGCGGGTTTTTATTGATCTTTTAGTTTGTCATATGTAGGAGAGACCACATTCACAATCAAGCTTGTACACTCCTGCATCTTTCAGAGGGACATTACACTTGACCGATGGTAAAAACTGACCAATCTTCTTCAGCGGCTTGAAGTATGTTTTGATGGAAGCGCGCTTCAAGATGTAGCCAATCTTGTCAGTGACTCCTCTAACATATGGCAGTACAGCAGGTACACGCTCGACTGTGGCCGGCTTCACTCGTTCTCTGTGACGTAGGCGCGGGACTCGAAGCTTGTTGTCATGCAAAACTTGCTTGACATGGTGGAGCTCTGCAGCCAGGTGTTTACTGTCACAGATCCCTCGTGCTCTCTGAAACAAAGATTTACCCACGGTAGCTAACTGTGAAGGATGGTGGTGAGAATCACCGTTTAAATATCTATCTGTATGGGTCTTTTTTCTATACACAGTATGGCTCAAGGTGTTATCAGGATTCCGAATTACTAACACATCTAGAAAAGCTAAGGAATTGTTTGCCTCTAACTCCATTGTGAACTGAATTTTAGAATTTATAGAGTTAAGATGGTCTAAAAATGCAGTTACTTTATCTAAAGGTAGAATTGTGAAAGTGTCGTCTACGTACCGCTTGTAGAACCTTGGATTTATGGGAGAGCTCAGCAGGGCTTTCTCCTCAAAGTCTTCCATAAATATGTCGGCGACAATGGGAGATACAGGTGAGCCCATCGCCACACCATCTACTTGCTTGTAGAACTCCTCCTTCCACAATAGGTAGCCAGATGTAAGGCAGTGTCTGAGTAATACTGCATATTCTACGGGCATGTTGTTTTCTTCCAGCCTTCTAGTTACAATTGGGATGCAGTCTTCAACAGGTAAGCATGTAAACAATGACTGCACATCAAAACTGACCATAGTTTCATTGTCTGCCAGATGTAGGTCTTTGTCAGCGAGATTAAAGATCTGTGACAGTAAACACCTGGCTGCAGAGCTCCACCATGTCAAGCAAGTTTTGCATGACAACAAGCTTCGAGTCCCGCGCCTACGTCACAGAGAACGAGTGAAGCCGGCCACAGTCGAGCGTGTACCTGGGTGCTACCATCTGCTTGGGATCCTATAACAAATAAAATTAAATCCCAACCCAAGCATACAACTGCAAGACTTCAAGATACCATAAGTTCATACTGCATAGATCGGAACAAAAGTTAAATTTTAATCTATGGTAACCGCGGTTAACTATGACATATGGACGTTGAACATCTCAGTCCTGCCCGTGACCATGAGTGCTGTAAAGCGTTCGAAACGTCGGGTATTTAAAAAGTTAAAATATACGCGGTAAATTCCGTAAAAACTAGTATTATTTCAATGTGTAGTGTTCGCGTAAATATAAGAAATCATTAGAATAAAGGAATAAGGTAGAAATAAGTTAAATTGACAGACTATTATATACGCCTAAAAAATCTGCGGTTGCCAACCTACTCGCCAAGCGTGGCAATAATGGCAATATGATTGAGAGTTACAAAGAAACAGCCCCCAGTCCCCGGCAGCCCCGCTATTCCTGGTTACGGTGGCGGCCATGATAACGACGGGCAGTGGGTGGTAAGAATCTCCGGTGGAGGTTTAGTTGCCACCTACGTTGACTCGACCTGGCATCATATAACGCACGCACCCTGAGGACTGACGCGAAGATCCTGAAGCCGGAAGAAGAGATAGACATGTTGCGCTGGAATATTATAGGATTATCCGAGGTCCAAAGAAAGAGGGAGGACACGGTGATTCTCGAATCTGGCAACTTGTTCTATCACTGGGAGAGTGACGTCCAAATCCGTCCCAAGGAGGTGTTGAATTTATCACCCACAAGTAGAGACTAGTGGGCGATAAATCCAACACCTAAATCCTAACCTAACAAACAACACCTAATGAGAGCGTTAACAATGTTGTAAAGTTTGGGAGTGTGTCGACGAGGGTTGCCTACCTTATGCTCAGAATCACCAAACGGTATTCGCTGAAGGTCAAAAAGGTTTACACGCCAATGTCGGAATATCCCGATGAGGAGGTGGAGGAAATGTATGAGGATATTTCTAGAGCCATGCATTCCTCCAAAACTCACTATACGGTGTTAATGGAAGATTTAAACGCAAAACTAGGCACAAGAAAGAACGGTGAGCTGAAGGTAGGGAAATTTGGGAAAGGGCAACGGAACACAAGGGGCCAGCAGCTGGCCGACTTCATGGAGAAATAGGGACTCTTTATGATAAACTCTTTCTTCCAGAAGCGGCCCCACAAAAAAGTGGACCTGGTCGATCCCCGATGGTTCGACAAAAATGAGGTTGAATTCATTACAACGACTAGTCGGCAACTGTTCAGTGATGTCTCAGTGATCACATGGGTGAAAACTGGCAGCGATCACCGAATGGTTATAGGCACACTGAACCTAAACTTTAAGTTGGAGACGTCCCGTCTAATGAAGTTAACGCTCCGTCCCAGTCGTGCATACAAATTCCCGAAACCTTTCAGCTCGAGTTGCAAAACCGCTTTCAGTGCCTAGAAGATTGCAATGCAGTGGGCAATATGAATGACAAGCTCGTGGAAAATGTCCATGCGGTCGGAGCTAAGTTCTGCAAGACCCGCCGCAGAAGAACACAAAAACTCTCCGATCACACTCTTAATCTCATGGCTGTTAGACGGGAGATGAGGCTGCAATCCTCAGCAGATTTGACAGCATACAGGCAATTGAACAGACAGATCTCCGAGTGCTTACGACGGGACTTACGCAACTTTAATACTGCTAGTATTAAAGAAGCGATCGAGCAGAAACAGGGCTCCATAGTCTTTTCCAGAGATCTGTCTGCCAGAAATAGCTAACTGTCAAACCTGAGATTTTGAGTGAGATTGAGAGGTTCTACGGGCAGCTGTACACATCATCGTTGAAAGCATATGCAAGTGTGAGTAACGTTCCAAAGAAAGTATTATCCGACACTATTCCGATGATATCCCAGACGTCAGTCTGAGCGAGATTAGAATGGCTCTCCAGCACCTTAAAACGGCGGCGAGGATTGAATTACAGCGGAGCGAATGGGTGGAACACCGGTACTTAAAGTCCTTTAGAAGCTCTTCAATTCCGTCCTCCATGATGGCACTACTCCGGAGGCGTGGAGCAGAAGTGCGGTGGTTTTGTTCTTCAAGAAAGGCGACAACGCTCTCTTGAAGAACAACAGACCAATTTCGCTTCTGAGCCGCGTCTACGTGCTGTTTTCGAGAGTCATTACGAATCGTATCTTATGCAGACTCGACGAATTCAACCTCCCGAACAAGCCGGTTTCCGAAAAGGCATCAGTACCATTTACCATATACATACCCTGCGGCAGATTGTACAGAAGACCGAATAGTACAATCTGCCACTTTGCCTGGCGTTTGTGGACTATGAGAAAGCCTTTAATTCCATCCAAATTTGGGCGGTGCTACAGTCCCTTCAGCGGTGCCAAGTTGACTGTCGGTATATCGAAGTGCTGAAGTGTTTGTACAGTAGGGCTACGATGGCTATCCGAGTACAGAACCAGAGTTTGAAACCTATATAACTGCAGAGAGGTGTAAGACAGGGTGACGTTATTTCCCCGAAATTCTTCACCGCTGCATTGGAAGACGTTTTCAAGCTACTAGACTGGAAATGATACGGTATGAACGTCAATGGCGAGTACATCACTTACCGTCGATTCGTCGATCAACCGTGTTTTGTTGCATTACTTGGGGGAGTCCTATGTTCAGCAGTGGACTAATAAAGGGCTGTAATGATGATGATGATATATGCGCCCACTTTTTTCATAAATTTACGAAGAAATAAGTTGGTGATGTATTTCTTTTTGAAACTTAAAAAACTGTCAACGTTATTTAACTGTTACTGGACCTAGAAATGTTTTTTTTGCTGTTTTTACTATAGTTTTTCATAAAATTGTCCACCGCTTCTCCGTCAAAGGACATTACTTACTACTAAACGAACGACCTTTTGGCACTCTAAAAGTAGTATAGTAACAAAAAGATAGGTATTATTTGAATATGGAAGTGTGTGAAATCATATGCCACACTCACAGGAAATACACAGTATCAATGTCAGAAACTTATGACATTCTCAACTTCGAAAGTGGTGGGGAAAATTGTACAAGAGGGATGTAGTCTCTTTAGAGGGTCAAAGAAAAAATGTTCCACGTTCTGAAAAGAAACATTTTCTGGTATCCAACGTTATGGAAATTGAGTACTCCTCACAAATGCAAGGCTGTGTTATTTACCCAAACTTTTATTGAAAATGGTGTGGGAACAAACACATTTGATATGAGGAAAAATAAATCACAAGTAGTAACACTTCCAACGGAAAAAGCTTATGATGCGCCTGTGGCCATCAAAACTAATAAAATAGAATATAGTACTCCAGGCGTACCTTGCAATATATACCTATTGAGCACAAATGCTACTATGAACGTATAATGGAAAATTGGCCTAAATGATCAAAATATTTTTTTTTACATAAAACTGTAATAGTGGAGACGAACTGTCCACTATTAACAGACTCCGAGTGGTTTTCTTTAAGGTGGAGAAATGAAACTACTGTTTATGTTTATGAATGTACTGTCGAATGGGATTCGGAATGGAATATCTTTTGCATCAACTTTGCCTATATTTATATGGCTGGCTCACTATTGATTTCCCAATGGTAACAATTAATATTTTGCCTAGCCAATTATATTGCTTATTTTATGACCAATGAAAACTATTTAAAATATACAATTATCTACGTTTCGTTTCCCGGCGTGAGACTTGTTTGTTGTTCACGAAGCTACGTCGCTGGACCGGGCTATATAAGACATGCAGATCGGTGCGCACGCGTAGTCGGCGGGCGGCGGCGGTGTGGAATACAGCTCCGGAACAGCAAGAGGAAACGAACTGCGGCGTTGAAGAAACGGCTCACCATTGGTCGACGGATACGTGACGATAGCGGCGTGTGAAGTCGGTGTGGCTCTGAATGATATTTGCGGCTGCTTCTTGTTTCTTTATAAGAACGTCAAATTATCTATATACAGTCCGCAGTATCTCAGTAGCCAAGAATAATTAGGAAATAAAATGTTTTTTTTATTTATTCTCGCCTTCCGCGTTATGGTAGCAGCGGAGTATATATTATTTATTCCCGTTTCGGTTTGATTAATCTGGCTGCTACATCACTCTCCCCCCAGCGAAAGCGTACCGGAGGCTTGACGACTCGCCCGTATTTCGTAGTTTTTAAAATAGGTTTCAACTGGGTTGATGTAGATGATGAATTTTCAAGCTTCCTCGCTGGTGGTTTTGATGATGATGATGAATCCTCTGCAGTATCCTCGTTAATAATATAGGCAGGCTTTAGTCGGTCGATCGATATAATCGTAGATTTCCTTCCGGGTATTTGTAGTTTAAAAGTCTTGCTATTTCTCTCTAATACTTTATACGGTCCATCGTAGGTAGGTTGAAATTGTTTTTTCATTGCGTCGTTTCTTACAAAAAATTGTTTGCATGTTTTCAAATCTTGGTGAATGAATACTGATTTATTATTTCTGTGTGATTGCATTTCGGTGCATTTCAACGATAAGGCTTTGTTAATTGATTCTCGAAGTTTAGTTACGAAATCGTAATCCATTTCTTGTTTGTTTGACGCTGCTGAACTGAAGAAGTCACACGGCAGCCTTATGCTGCAGCCGTAGGTTAGCTGAGCGGCGCTAAGACTAGTGTCTGTACGCGGTGTTGCTCGTAGTCCGAGTAGCACTGTAGGTAGCTCATCAATCCACTTTGTATGTTGAGATAAACGAGTTTTGAGTGCAGTCTTTAATGTACGATGCCATCGTTCGATTATTCCGTTTGACTGAGGATGGTATGCTGTTGTACGCGTCTTCTGTATTCCCATAGTTTGAAGAAGTTTGAGGAATAGGTTGCTTTCGAAATTCCTTCCTTGATCCGTTGTGATGGTTTTAGGTGATCCGAAACGAGTAATCCAATTTTCATAAATTATCTTCGCGACGGATTCGGCTGAAGTATCATCGGTAGGTATTGCTTCTGGCCATCTTGTTGTTCTGTCGATCATTGTTACGAGATAACGATGTCCTTGCGGTGAAGTAGGTAATGGTCCAACGATGTCAACGTGCAAGTGTTCGAATCTCTCCGTGGGTGGAAATGTAGCTAGACTACTTGATGTATGCCTTTGTACTTTGCATTTTTGGCATTGAATGCATTGCTTCGCCCAGTTGCCAACATCCGCTTGCATTGCAGGCCAAAAGAATTTTTCAGTGATGAGTTTTCTTGTTGTTCTAACACCTGGATGACTAATGTTGTGCAGTGTATTGAAGACTTCGCGACGACATTCTTCTGGTATGTATGGTCGCATGGTTGTCGTTGAGGCTTCACAGTATATAGGTAGATGCGTCATTGGCATTGTAACTTGCTTGATGGACAAGTTACCTTGCTTCGATAGATGTTTTATGTTGTCACTATCTCTGTCTTGTGCTGCGGCGATCTTATGATAGTCGATTGATGTAGGGCACGTTACACTGTCGATTGGTACGCGACTGAGTGCGTCGGCAACTATGTTGTCCTTTCCACTGATGTGACGTATGTCGGTCGTGAATTCACTTATGAAAATAAGTTGTCTTGCTCTTCGTGGTGTTTCCGATAGTGATGGTTTCTTTGGAAGTACATATGTTAATGGCTTGTGGTCGGTAAAAACGATCAGGTTTCGACCCTCGAACGTTTTTCTGAAGTGCTTGATAGCCATGTAAATAGCGAGTAGCTCTCGGTCGAATGTACTGTAGTTACGTTGAGTATCGGAGAACTTCTTCGAAAAATATCCAAGTGGTTGCCATTTCCCATTGCTGTATTGTTGGAGAACTGCTCCTGCTGAGAGATCGGATGCGTCGCTGAAGATAGCAAGGGTTGCTTCGTGTGATGGGTGAGCGAGTAAAGCTGCATTTTGGATCGCAATTTTACAAGCTTCAAATGCCTTCGTGGCTTCATCGTTCCATTCGATTGACGTTTTATCTTTTTTCTTCGTGTTGTGAAGGTAGGCGTGAAGTGGTGCTTGGATTTCAGCGGCTTTAGGTATGTGTTCTCTGTAAAAATTTATCATCCCAAGAAAACGCCTTAGCTCTTCGATAGTTTTAGGTTTTGCATAATCGATGATTGCTCTGACTTTTTCGGCAGGCGGTTTTATTCCTTCCTTGCTGACGGTGAAACCAAGAAATTGAACTTCTTGCTGTCCAAATATGCATTTCGAAGGGTTGATTGTGATTCCGTTGTCTTCTAATCGCTGTAGCACGGTGCGTAGATGGGTTTCGTGCGTTTCTTTATCAGGGCTTGCAACAAGGAGATCATCAATAAATGCGAAAACGAAATCCAGTCCATGAAGTACTTCGTGTATGAATCTTTGGAAAGTTTGACCTCCGTTCTTTAATCCTGGGATCATTCTTGGGAATTTGAATAATCCCATTGGGGTAATTATTGCTGTCTTCTCTATGTCTTCATCGCGGACTCTTATTTGTTGGTAAGCTCGGTTGAGATCGATGGTGGAGAATATAGTCTTGTCTGATAGTTGATGAGTGAAATCCCTGACTCGCGGTATTGGGTAGCGGTCAGGAGTGGTAATAGAATTCAGTCTTCTGTAATCTCCACAAACTCGTAATTCTCCGTTCTTCTTCGGTACAATGTGAAGTGGTGATGACCAAGGGCTTTTGCTTGGACGGCATATTCCTTGCTTAATCATGTTTTCGAATTCCTTTCGAACTTGCTCGTATAGGTGTGGTGCGATTGGACGTGCACGACAATGAAGTGGTGGTCCATTGGTGTCGATGAAATGCTCAACGTCGTTCTTCGGTGTTAATTTCATTGAAGTTATTCTTGTGATACCAGGGTATTCTTCGAGGATCTTGTGATACGGTTGTTGCACATCTATGCTTCTTATTGTGGGCAGATTGGTTGCTTGTACAAAAGACTGAGATGCAAGATTGGTTTTCCCGTCGATGATTCTTCTATTTTTGATGTCGACGACCAACTGGTGATGTTGAAGAAAATCAGCACCGATGATTGGTTTGCTGACTTTAGCGACGATAAATCTCCATTTGAATGGTCGGCGTAGATTAAAATCAAGTTCCATTGTTTTTTCTCCATATGTAGGAATAACCGTATTGTTTGCTGCATAGAGTTGAAAATCTAGTGGCTTCAACTTCTGTCCTTGCTTCGGCGGTAACACTGAGATATTTGCTCCGGTGTCGATAAGGAAAGTGAGCTTGCTTTTTTTATCGGTGATGAAAAGACGGTAGGACTTTGCTGTTACGCTGGATCCCGTCGCATCGAGCGTACTAGTTAGTTTTCCGTATTCGTATTTTCATTTTTGAATGTACACGGTGCTGTGCATTTTCTTGCCTCGACCCCGAAACGTCGATGATAGTAGCAGTAAGGGGATCTTGATGTTGAGCTTATTCGACTTCTACTTGCAGAGCGGTTGCGACGAAAAAGGTGATCTTCGGTGTTGCTGATTGCGCTGGTTGTACTGTTGCTGGTAAAAGGTATGATGCTGGGAAGCTTTGAGCGCGGCGACTTCGAATGATAGCTTCCGAATTTCTTCGAGAAGAAACTGGGTATCATTGGCCTTTGTTGAAGTGCCTTCGATGATCGATATGTGTGAGCTACTGCTGTTTTCGATCATCTTGTCCGCCAGGAGTGCCAGTTCGTCGAGCTTCGTCTGCGTGCTGAATGTTTCGCTGACTGCTATTACCGATCGAATATGTGGTGGTAGGTGGTTTACCCACATTAGCCGTAGTGTTGAATCCGGAACTTTATCTCGCGCCAAAGTACGCATTTTGCGTAGGAGTTGTGTGGGTTTCTGGTCTCCAAGTTCTATTTCTGATAGAAGTTTTTGTAGCTGTCGACTGTCGGATTCTTCATATGCGGAGATCAGACGATCCTTCAGTGAATTATACTGGTCGACTGCTGGTGGGTTGTACAACAGGTCCGCAATTTGTTCGATGTCTTGTTTCTCAAGTTGGGCTATCACCATCTGTGCTAATTGCGCTTGGCTCTTCTTTAAACCATTCGTTGCGGCTTCAAAACTGACGAACCAAAGTCGTGGTTTGTCTCTCCAAAACGGTGGTATTCTTAACGATAGAGATATACCGGCGATTTCTGGTTCCTTTACCGGGTTTGATGTATATGTGTTTGCCTCCTGCTCCATAATGACGGCTTGATTACACTGATTTTATATAAACTGAAGTCTTCCTTCTCGGTGTTCGTACGGGTTTCCTTCGCGGTGTTCGTGCAATAGTAGTGGTACGTCGCAGGGTGTTCCTTCTTGGTGTTCGTACCGGATCTTCCCCCTCGGTGTTCGTACGGGGTCACCACTGTAATAGTGGAGACGAACTGTCCACTATTAACAGACTCCGAGTGGTTTTCTTTAAGGTGGAGAAATGAAACTACTGTTTATGTTTATGAATGTACTGTCGAATGGGATTCGGAATGGAATATCTTTTGCATCAACTTTGCCTATATTTATATGGCTGGCTCACTATTGATTTCCCAATGGTAACAATTAATATTTTGCCTAGCCAATTATATTGCTTATTTTATGACCAATGAAAACTATTTAAAATATACAATTATCTACGTTTCGTTTCCCGGCGTGAGACTTGTTTGTTGTTCACGAAGCTACGTCGCTGGACCGGGCTATATAAGACATGCAGATCGGTGCGCACGCGTAGTCGGCGGGCGGCGGCGGTGTGGAATACAGCTCCGGAACATCAAGAGGAAACGAACTGCGGCGTTGAAGAAACGGCTCACCATTGGTCGACGGATACGTGACGATAGCGGCGTGGGAAGTCGGTGTGGCGCTGAATGATATTTGCGGCTGCTTCTTGTTTCTTTATAAGAACGTCAAATTATCTATATACAGTCCGCAGTATCTCAGTAGCCAAGAATAATTAGGAAATAAAATGTTTTTTTTTATTTATTCTCGCCTTCCGCGTTATGGTAGCAGCGGAGTATATATTATTTATTCCCGTTTCGGTTTGATTAATCTGGCTGCTACAAAACTATGATTAGTAACCAACTTTAAGTTACTAAAAGTAGCAAAAAATCTCAAAGTTTACATTAATAGATATAATAGTATTATATTAATAGTCTAAATTAAAAATAATGTAAGTAGTTTTCATAGAAAATTTTAGAATAAACTTTTTTATCTTTGCTGTTAAATAAGGGATATTTGGCTTAATCTCTATGGTAATAAACCGATTCATTTGGAGATATATATAACAGGATCATTGAGAAAAATCTGTGATAAACAGTTCGTTACTCCGTCTAGTTCGGAGAAGAGATCAACCGAAAAATCCTACTACCCTCATACCATACCATCATTGATAAACTTCCAATCCTTCATAACGTTTCTAACGTAGACGTTCGACTAGGACGATAAATGCGACTCCACCTTGGGACAGATGGTCGCCAGCCCGTTGATAAAACAAGTTGTCCTTTCGCTAACTTCGGACTTTACATAATCGTATAACATCTCAGTGTAACTTGTCTATCTCTTACTCAAACTGTGGGATCTTCATATCTAATCTCCAGATGTGTCCGTTATACGTTGCCAGAACCAATCGCCGTTAGTGGCAGCTTAATCTTCACCTTAGATTCTACATACCCTTTGCCCCACGGGTTTTATGACTGCCAATGGAGCGAGAACGGTGGGGCCGCTCTCATTATACGACAGCCTTTGCATCACTATTAATAATTTAAGCGTAACGTCCACTTGACCAACACTTATGATGGAGTTGGAAGGTATATTTCAAAGAACTTATTTTTGTAATATTCATCAACCACAAATTCTAATGGATATCCTTTATGAATGTATTGGGTTAAAATTTTATAAAATCAGTTTTGTTGGTTTTGTTTAGAAAGTTATTTTTCAATGAAAAAACTTGTTTTAACCTCAACTTGTAAATAATCTTGTATGTAAAAATCTTATGTAAAATTGAAATTTTTGTAGCAACTTTTGGGTGTTAACCGTTTTCGCTGCCTATCAGGACTGCGAAAAGCAGCCGTTAATGTATTTAAGAATTTAATTAGCTGTAAATTGTATTTCATATTGGCCTCTTGGTAGAAAATTAAACTACGAACGTTCAATATTAAAAACATAAAAGAAAATTACGACTGAATTTATTGTCGATCACTATTGTCGTGAAACAAGACTACGTCTCCTATTAACTTAAATTGGTAGCTATTTACTCAAGCAGTTCCTTTAAATATTCGGAATAAATACGATCTCTGTTTATTGTAATATTGACTGGAAATAATTAACAAATAATTTCCTATTTTATTTAAAGACAGTTGAGTGAAATGAAACAAACTCTTTCGTAAATATCACTATAAAACTTCGGAACAGTAGGTATCAAACCAATATCATAATATAAACGGAGTATAAAGTACACCTGTCAAGTTTCCTTAGAACAAAAAAACAACGAAATTTCTTTATAATTTTCTAGATTTGTTAATTAGTTAATTATTGATTTTTTACATTTTTATAAAAAAATCCGCTAAGTGTTTTTTTAGTATTTTGTTAATCCGTAGTGTTTAGCTGACTTCACTGATCAGTTCTGTTCGCTGCGTTTGATTTATTATTTTTGTGTCTGAATTGAGTAAGAATCTACTTAATTTCTACCTAAAATAAAAATAGATTAACATAGTCAATGATGCTGATATAGGGTTTACGAGCATTTTTTATATTCATATTTAGTGTTAATATATCTTACACAATCTATAAGTCAAATTTCATGATAGTAACTTTAATTTCTAAAGAATTTAGTATATCAGAAAAAAAACGATCCTCTGTTCAAAATTAACTACAAATGCTCAGGAAATGATGTGGCCATTTACTATAGATTACCACAAAGTAAGGTCCTAAGTCACATGCGTCCATTGACTACCTTCGTGTTCTACCACTCGAGAAACTTTATTATTTATAGAATTATAATTGAAATGAATTAAAGTGACTATAGTTATCTTTTTAATTTTTTTTATTTATCTAATATTCTGTATTGCAATTATTTAAAACAACATCAAAGCTCGACACTTGCTATTTTAACATAGTTATATTTACCGGCGGATAAGGAGTGTATTATCTCGCTACAAACAGGTATTGATAATTTCGAATGTCAAATTTTTCTTGTGAATACCACAAAACACATTGCATACAAGCGACATGCCTTTAACCCACCTTATTCTTTTACACACATGTAACTACGATTACATTTATTTATGTACAGAGATTAATATATGGATGGAACTTCAAATATTAATTTTAATGAGATCACCTCAACGACTATCTGACCTATAAAAACAATGATTTTTCAAGAATACATTTCAACAAGCTTTCAGACAAAATACTATTAAAATTAATATTTTTAACGTAACATAGTAGTTTACATATAATGTTTATAGCTAATTTGTTACAAATAAGAGTAACAATATACTATATAAAACGTCTAGTTAAACTCGGATCCGAGTGATGGAGCATCGACGTCATCCACAACAACTGAAGGAAGTGGTACTAACAGCATAAATTTCACCAAGCATTGAATTGCAACTGATTTTCATTAAATAGACAAAAGTTTAATTTAAAAGAATTACACTGCAATTGTATTATGGCAGCTGCACGTGCTATGTACATAATCTTTTTGATTTTCTAGAGTATTTCATTGTCTGTATGTACTATATATGTAATTTTAACACGGCTTGTGTTAAAATTGCACTAAATGCTATGGTTTTGGCGTGCCTGCGGTGAAATGAATACAATGTTATTTTAAGTCTCGTGCACAACGAGTATATATTTTTGATCAAAGTGGATTGCGTACTTTCCGAATTTTGAGTTGTTAAACAAATCATAACGCGAAGCTCAATATTTGGCCTGTTTTGTTTTGTTTATTGCAATACGGCAGAACATAAAAATGTTGCAAACACCATATGTACGCTGATTACACACAGATTTACATGTAAGGCTGAGTAGGATCAACTGGCTATAAATCAGTCAAATGAGGATCTTGAAGTCATTGCTACTTGGTCCAAGTCTATCTCGAGATGGCGAAAGCATTAAATTTAAATTATTGGCATACTCGTTTGCTTGATACATACTAACGATAATATACGAGCAGTTTTATTAATATTCCATAAAAAAATTACTACTTTTGTAAAGTCAATATAATAATGGTCACAAAAACATATTCTTTATCAATGGAATACTTTGTGTACATTGCTATATATATATTGCGATATTACGAGTTACTATTTTCACATAGCAAACTAATTAAAATAATTATATAAGTATTGTTGTGTTTTGTTCTATCTTATTTAAATTCTTCGTTTTTTGTTATATTATTCGCAAAGATTTAAAGACAGATGCACCGTTTTCAAAAAAGTTAATAATTGTTTTCTTGTCTTAAAAAAAGATATTTTTTTACTACTTTACCCTATTATTTTACTCTGCCTGTGTCAGAGTGAGAGTGAAAATAAATAAATAAAGTAGCTATTTGCTCAATGTAGTAGCTAACTCAATTAGTTCAGCACTTCATTCAGTCAAATAGCTCAGAACGAATAAATGGGTGTGAGGAATCAAAAATGAGAAGTTTCATATTTAAAGAACTTGACATTTGTTTGCATTGACATTTTGTAATATTAGTTGTTCTGTAAGTAAAAGTGGCCTAATTTGAATCTCCTATGTCATTAATACTATACAGGGTTTAAGATTGAAATCTTTGTTTTATTGTCGTATTTAAATCATATGTTAGGTACATGCATGCATCCATTGGACGATTGACTTCAGTAGTCGATTTCCTTAACTCGTTTTCAAACTAGTCATGTGTAGTCGATGGTAAGACAAAAAAAAGGTTTGAATTTTTGGATTTCATTTTGTTTAACACATTATTATTCACTGAATTTGTAATTGTAACGGAATTCTTCAGAAATCGTACTAAATTTTTTTTATTTTAATTTATAAAAATTTTGTGCAAAAATTTTAATATCATTCTGCACATTTGATAATATCCTATGGCTTAAATCAGCGAGACATTCTGCTTTACTAAACCTATGATTTTTTTAAATAAAATAAGTTGTATCAACTTTAAAAACAAAACTTTTTCACAGTGATATTTGCATTCTATATCCCATCATTATATCACGTATATGATAATCAGCGTATTTAATTTAGCTTTAATTTTATAATGACTAAAATAAGTATTTATTTAATATTTCGTATCGCGAGTGACGAGAACTGGCGACCCATTTTGTTGATAACGAGGCATTTCATCTGAGTCCTCAGAGTAGCAACAAATATGCATATTGGTCCTTAATCTAAGATAGACGTTGGTGTTTATGGGTCACAGCATTTATTTAAAAGAGTGGACTGTGGGCTTGTTTGTAACTTTTATATAAAAATTAAGTTTAGAGACAATCTACAGACTTTCATTTGCTAGGTAGATGGTGGGTTTTGGGTCAAGAAAGAATACGTCACACTGCGAATAGGTAGATTCCACTATTCTTGATTAAAAATAATAATGCAGACGCGTTGTCACCTCAAGGATTAAGATAGAATGCCTCGTTAAAAGTATTAAGGATTACAGATTTTTATCACTTGCCATAAGAAACACAGTAGCATTTTATTACTATTTTACACTTGAATTCTGAGCGAGCTAGGCTCTATCCCCGTCCAGTTCTTGCACTCGTGCTGCAGTCATAATGTACTGTAGCGTGGCTCCATGTAATATCAAACAGAAATTTCAATTTATTTCAACTGTAGTAAGTAAACAGAAGAATTATAATATATGAACTTATATAATGGTCATGGCGAGCTCATGTTTTGTTTCAAATTATATTTTATGAACGTGTTCAAAAATTCAAAATAATTTGAAAATGTTGTATTGCTGTGGGAGAAAAGGAAATCAGAGGTCTATTTATCTTGAGTTAGATTAATCCCTATCTACTGACATAAGATTAAGGTAAACAGTTTAGAGTGATTAATCGTAATCCCTTGCTACTTAATAGCCCAAGATTAAAGTACTGGTATTATAACCCCTTTAAACAATGTTATCTGTGCCACAATAAAGGGTAACTTGATGAATCCTGTCTGAGAATAAGGTAATGAATTATTTATTTAACATAAGAAAAACAGTCAAATTTTTTTGTTTTTATATAATTTTTATAATTGATTTTTATAGGATAACGGAGTAAACACGTATGCGTCTTACTTATGTGACCGTACCGTTATATATAAGTGACTACCGCCACCCATAAGCATTGGGCAACCGTAGAGAAATTAAAGGTGCGTTGTTAGGTTTTAAGAAAGAGGAGAGTTATTTCTTGAACACCCATCGGCCCAATACAAAATTTCCTATATAAAAGTCAGGTTTTAGTTCATTACAAAAAGACTATTGTATTTTGATAACAAAAACAAAACATACTAAGCGAATATCGGCAGCGTGAAGATCGCAATTATTTCAATATATATTACTCGAAATTAGTTACATAAAAAATAAATTATATTCACACAAAAACTTTAATTACATTTTTATAATAAAACACTATACTAAAACACTAATAAAACACTGAAAAATCCAAAAATCGACAAAATAATATTCACGCGAAAATGGCGTACGAAATGAACGTAGATTATAAATAAACATCCTTGGCATAACTATTTTTTATTGCACTAGATGATAGAAAATTTCATATTGATTCTATAATGCCAAAGTTTTTATAGAAAACATAAAAATATAATATATAAGTTTTAATGGTTTAAAAAAAAAATTGCTGTGTGTGTGTGTGTGCGCGCGATCGAATTCGACCGCTTAGGGGTTGAAGGGTTAACGACAAATTTTGTACATTTTACGGGATTTTGTTGTAGTATACATTGACCCATAAATAAATTACTAATTCTGTGGAGTTTAGTAACTGGTATTACAAGCTTATGTTTGTTCCTAGTGTTTAAAGTATGAACATATTTATTCTTATACAAACTATTTATGTTTTTATGTATATAGATTACATTTTCATAAATATATTGCAATTCCAAAGTTAATATGTTAATTTGTTTAATTTTTTTTAAGAGACTCTTTACAATTTAAGTTCTAAATCGTCCGTACGGCTCCCTTTTGCAAAACAAATATGACTTTAATGTCAGTCACATTACCTCATAATAAGATTCCATAAGACATTACGCTATGAAATTAACAAAAAAAAAAAACTAATCCACCTGTCTCAACATTGGTGAAACTTCTAATCTTTTTTACAGCATATGCTGCAAAACTAGGTTTGCCTGCTAATTTAGATATATGGGGGCCCCATTGAAGTTTTGTGTCCATAGTAATACCAAGGAAAACATTGGTATGCACAAGACTCAACTCTTCTTCGTTTAAAATATATTGGTATTTGAATTTTTAACATTAGGTATTGTAAATTTAATACATTTTGACTTATTGCCATAAGAGCAAATTATTAGCTTTGAACCAATACACTATTTTCGATATAGCACTATTAACATTGTCAAAATTAATTGACTGTCGTTTGAAATTGAAAATTATAGAGGTATCATCAGCAAGTAATACTATTTCATAATTATCCCCTACAAGATAAGGTAAGTCATTTATATAGACTAAGAACAGGAATGGGCCAAGAATCAAGCCCTGAGGAACGCCCATTGATACTATTGATCTGGAAGAACTTTTACCATTGATAGCGACTTTTTGAGTTTTGTTATTTAAATATGAAATAAGTGCAATATTTTTGACACAGTAGTGTTGTAGTTTTCTGATTAATATCTCATGATGAAAACGATCGATAGTCTTGGAAAGATCACAAAAAATCCTTAGGCATCTAGTAAACTCTCCCAGACATTAAAAATATATTTCATAGGCACAATACCTGCGTCAGTGGTGCAGTGACCCCTTGTGAAACCAAATTGATTTTTATGGATAATTTTGTTTTAATGTTTTTTTAACAATTGATCTAAAATTACCTTTTCAGATATTTTACTGAGAGCTGGTTGTACAGAATAAGATCTCAAAATAATCGAGGTCTAATGGAATACCAGATTTAAATAAAGGTATTACTTTTCTATGTTTCATTTAAACAGGAAACACACGAGATTCGATACTATACTGTAACTGAGGCGCAGTTAGACGCAATAACTGTAACGGAAATCCCCCATAAATCTGCGGTTTTCTTTACATAAAGGGTTCAGAAATATTTTGCAATATTTTGTGTTACTACTTTTTAAATCTAAATTCTTTAAACAGGTTTTAAAATTCTGTTTGAGTAATGAATCGGCAATAGTTGGATAACTATTCAATGCCTTTGTTGTGAAAATAGGAATATAACTGAAATATTTTTCAAACACCGCTACGACTTCTTGATTTGATCTAGTCATTATTAATTTTCAATTGAAAATTTGTATAAAGAGGAGGTCTTTACCGGTTTCACTATTGATTATACTCCACGTCATTTTAATTTTATTTTTAGCGGTCTTAATTTTGTTGCTAATATGAAAAGATTTAGCTGTGAAGCATACTTATTTAAACATTTTGGAATAACTTTTTACAAATTCTCTAAAAGAATCGGAAAGATTATATGATCTTTCATGGTAAATTACATATAATGTTTGTCTGCTCTTATAAATTCCGACTGTCGCTTAGTTATTAAATACCTTGCCACTGTTACTTGAAATTGTTCTAGAAGTAAATGTTTTATTAAATTCATTGCTTTTGAGGGTAAATAATACGCCATATAAATAGTCTGAATTGTTCTTGTAACATAGCGATTGAAGGTTTTTTTTACCATATTACTTCTTAATCTCTCCACGCGTTTTGAATTAATTGGAACAAACACAATTTTCTCAATTTCCTGTTTTTTTTTGTGCATATAATATAGTAATGAAACCAGTTGTCCACAGTGATCTGAACTTGGTTTTTGAATTATTAATTTCTTGATTGGTACAACATCTGTAAAAATATTACCAATACAAGTTGCACTACACTCTGCAATACGTGTAGCTTCAAAGAATAAATTATCAAGATTGAATGATTTGAACAATGAACAAAATTTAGTACCGATGGAAGAAGCTTCCGGGAGATTGATATTAAAGTCTGCGCATACTACAAGAGATTTATTCTGTTTATGAAGCTTAACTAAAACTTAAAAAACCATAATTTTTTCAAAGGTACCATACCTCGAACATGGGGGTCTGTAAACACTGACTACAATGAGGTGCTCAAGCTCAACACATGCCATTTCTATAGTTCGCTCAACAGCGGGGCTCACGATATCTTTTTCTATATTTATATTTTTTGACGGTAGAAATGGAATGCATTAGACGCATTATTTACTCTGTAATAATTGATGTTAAATATATAATATTAATGGTCATGTATAAAAAAAATTATGTATTTGTGATATCCACACTCCTACCAGATTAGTCTCATTATATAATTCAGAAGAGTAACTAGTGAAGTAGTGAACAATACTGCATATTCTTATCATTGCTCACCATAACCTAAAAGTTTAACGGAGTCCATTAAGAAATCTGTTGCGAACCTCACTGAGCACTTCAACTTGAGGATGGCTGAGTTCTAAAAGGACTTTAAGGTGGATGCGTCGACCGTCCGCCCATACATTTTTTAACCAAAATGTACACTAAACACAGACACTCTTTCTTTAAAACTAATAATTTATTCACTTCTCTACAATGAAATGTGTACGCGTCTGACCTTTATAGGCAATAACTTACATTATATACTGAGAAAAACAATAGTGAAATCCCGGAAAAATTTGACACTTCTTTAGTAGTATGCGTGACTTTTGACAAGCAAACGAAAGGCGACGTTTAAACATTGGCACGCTAGATGGCATCCAAGTGATCTTAAATAATTCTGATAAATCAATATCTTAAGTTCAATAATTGGTTAATTTCCTTTCCAACCGTTAAAATAACATAAAACTAATGACCTAGTAGACAGAGAAGTCTACGGTACTAACGTATTCCTGACCTTGAATTGACGAAACAAAAGCGTTGCGAAACTTACGTACGTTCACTTGTTTGACTTGTATAAAATATAATATTCTGATTTCGGTTGTCACGCGCTATGATTTGCGCGTGGAATTTCTTGTGTATTATACATATTTTGTATGTATATTTTCATTGATTCGAATTGCAATATTTCTCTAGTATATATTTGAGACTATATTGTAATTTATGGTAGGTATAGTAATTTATTATTCTAAAAACGCAATTATGTTTTCGGTAGTATTATTAACAGCAGGCTGGCCCGTGATTTTTCTGAAATATCGTCACAATACTGATTACTTACGTCATACGTGTCAGTGTTTCATATATGAATGTGTTTGAATATGTTTTTGGTCAACAATAAATACAATTATTATAAATCGGTAAACTACCAAAGTAGTCACAAAATTAAACTTGAAAACATTTGTTAAATATGGTTTTGCCGGGTTACATTAAACACCCTTTACGCATTTTGCAAACAGTTTCAGGCAGACACACATTATTAGTTTGTTATATTTTGTAGAGCTCAAGTTCACTCGTCACTACGTCATAACTTATGGTGCGTTCAGAAACAAATATAATTCAGTTACATAAAATCCTTTTTTCTGTTCCGTGCTTTATTGTTTATAAATAAATAGCTTATTCTAATCTGAGTTATATTTTTCTTATTCGTCGGCCAATTCTACCAGGAATATAAAGATAACATTGAAATAAAAAAGATAAGTAAATTTTTGTACATTTTAGTGTTCTAGATCTTGTGTTCCGAACGAAACCCTATTCATATAAAATTGAAGGAAGATTTATATATATTATATTGTATAGTATCTGGATGACCGAGCATTTCTCGGTATTTTTTTTTGGAAATCGTGTGTTTTGGAAGAATTTAGATTAAAAATACATACTGATAAAATATGAAGAATATTTTTTTGATCTTACCGACATAATAAAAAAAAAATTGAACTGGTTATTAAAATTAAAAATCATGAGTGCAATAAAATTTTCGTATTTTTAAAAAATACTACAAAAATGGCTCGAAATAATAGATTTTCTCACAAAAGAAGGGAACTTGAAAGAAAAGGTAAAAAAGTCAATCCCAAGACAAGACGCGAACCAGGGAACTACGATTTCGCGACAGTGCGTTATCCACTTGAGCTATTACGATCATTATTATTGTGTTAAAATTTACCTTCTTATATTGTAGCAGTTTTTCATTGCCTCAAAACGGGGACAAAACTACATTTTATGAAAATCGTCGTCATATATATATATATATATATGTATGTATATATATGTATATATAAAAGAATTGCTCGTCGGTATAGGACTTATATTTTTGTTTTACTAAAAGCTTTTGTTGAGTGCTACGAAATTAGGATATATTATTTTCAAACTTCCCGGTTATTATCACAAAATAAATTCTGTTATAGATTTGTTGTTATCTCTTGTTTATGAATTATAGTTTCTTACGTGTTGGTTATGAAATGTCTAATTATTGTAATAATTGATACTGTTACAAATCATCAGTGTTATTAGTTTTGAGTGAATAGGCATGTATCAGTATAATTATGTTGCTTTAAATAGGTACTTCTGTTTTGATAAAAAATTCAATAGTGTAATGTAATAAAATAAAACTGCGTTATATTGTAATCAATGTTGACATAATTTATTTCCCAAAGTTATAAATCAATTAAATAGTTTACGCCAACAAATATAAATTTTATTTTTATAACAATCGTACATAGCGTTTTGTAGTTCTGCCTACCCAATCTGCACATACACAAAAATTAAAAACTTGTTTTTTTTACATAAACAATGTGTAAACGACACTATATTCAATGATAGATGTTATAATCAAAATTAATATCGAATTGGGTGGATTTTGAATTGGAATGATATGACCCATTCCAATAAAATGTAATATCCGATAACCGCCAAGTCTACTCCTACGACTTAATAATTTTCCAATTACACAAAAATCCAAATAAACTAAAAATTTTCACTTCAGCGCCATCTTGCGGGAGAATGGCTGGGAACAGTCCGTAGGTTTCACCTTAAGAGCGCAATTTCGACTACAAGCCCTACTTCAAATATCAATCATTAATTCAACACATTCCGTTTCTTTGTTGTAACTCCGCTTGAGAACTTGAAATTACAAGTATAACTGCTGTCCCATCAGAATGATGATATGGTTTCGGAGAAAAATCCTGTTGGTGCATGGTGTAAATGAAGATAAGAAGGAAAACACATCCGTTGTGAAGTGAAGGTATTTTCCGACTACTTAAAAATCCCTTATATCCATTAGCCGGTCTAACCATCTGGGTCAAGCTAGCACTGACAGGCCCCGTGCTATCCTTGTGAAGTTCCGAGACATTGCGATGAAAGACAAAATATGGCTGGCAAAGAAGAAACTTGCTCTAAAATCACCTTGTCGAAATTCCTAACAAAATTCGACATGCTTTGTTTCAAGAGGCGAGCAAACGGTTTGAAGTTTTAAAGTGATTATAGATGGCACCATATTGGTATTAGGGCCAGACCAGACACGGCACGCTGTCCGCTCCAGACTGGACTTGGACATTATCCCGGGCTCCAAGTTGGTAGTGCAGGCCTCATCTGCTGTGGCGGCTGTTGCAGTGCAGTTATAAATTGATTTATATAATTTGTTGCAAGTTATAATAGTTGCTAAGAAATAAATATCTCCTGCATTCTTGTGTATCTGGTTCGAATATGCCTTTATGTCTACTGAGAATTTATAGTTAAGTTTTTTTTTCTTTTCTCTAATATTTAACTTTAATTTTCCGAATTATTTAAAAAAATGTTTATGTATGTCATAGCATGACAATTAAAAGACATTTTGCTATCGTTATTTGCATAATGTTATCGTGTAATTTTACAACCATAGATTTTAAAGTATAATTCTCAACTAAGAAGTTTAAAGAAAAGTAAAGTTATAGCCTATATACGTCCCACTGCTGAGCGCAGGCCTCCAGTCATTTCTGAGAGGGTTTTAGGGCAAGGAATTGTCCGCCGCACTGCCCGAAATGCGTGTTGGCAAACCTCACATGTCTTCGAATTTTTTTTTCTTATTTCTCTGACATGCAGGTTTCCTCACGATATTTTCCTTCAACGCCGAGCACGTGGTAAATCAACACTTAAAATTGCAATTAACAATTTCATTGGTGCCGGCGGGGATCGAACCCGGTTTGCTCGCGTAATGTGAAATTTAAAGCGAGCACTATCATCTGAGCTATCACGGCTCTCTACGTTCTACTAAGAAGTTTATAACTCACTTTATACAAACCGTCTTTGTTATTGCGTTTCGTTTATGCAATGAAAATGATACCATAATAGGGGTATTTAACGTAACGTTAATTATAATTGTTTTTATGGCATTGTGCTTAATATCAGTGATTTAACGTTATACATACTTATTATTAATTTATTACTAATAATATATT
Source organism: Parnassius apollo (assembly GCA_907164705.1). NCBI lineage: Eukaryota > Metazoa > Arthropoda > Insecta > Lepidoptera > Papilionidae > Parnassius > Parnassius apollo. The sequence goes on from CAJQZP010001706.1 coordinate 1,680,430, forward strand.
ATTCTTCTTAAAATTAACTAAATGATATTTAAATTTTTACTTTTTGGTTTTTCTTCACGATTTGTTTTTTTTTGTCAATTATTTTTTGTTACCTTGCGTTAGTTGCTTTGAAACACACTGCTGGTGGGTTGGGCTTTCGTATATTTATTTTCAAACATTTAGTTATTTAATAGTTCATTATTTATATTTTTAGTTTACTTTATTATATTTATTATTATATCATTTGATAACAGTATTGTTTATGATGATTTTGGAAATTTTTTTGTCTTTGCCGTAAAATGATGATACATCTAGTGAGTTTAGCTTTCACAGAACAATATCTTTTATTCCGTTAAACGATGCCCTTAATTCGTACTTTTCAGACTCTCTAAAATTTTTTAATGTGATTCACCTAAATACACAAGGTATTCCGGCCCACTATGAGTCCCGTAACTAGGAACTAGGAATCCTTGCAATACATTATGTAGGGATGCACAACGACGCCACATTCACAAATCGTAATCGAACATCGCAACGGAAATCTCATGACAATGCAGATGCATTGTCAAGAAGACCTTTTACTAAAGATTGCAAGCGTTGTACTAGGCAAGAGGGTAAGTAAGTGATATCTGTGAGGATGCTTAGGACAGACCACCTCAGTAATGAGTGGAAGAACAGCCTACAACATACATCTACTAGGAAGTTTCGGACATCAAGCCGATTCTTGAATAGATGAAGGTCAGTGCTCTCAAGCTCAAACGGAGAAAATCGTCGAACGGAAATCGTCTCAGCGATAAGTTCGACTACCAAAAGCTATTGGGCCCAATGGGATAGTTTGCTCATTCAGGATGGAGTTTTGTGCCGTAAACGGGAAAATGTTCGGAGAAACAGCATCATTTTTCAAATGGTTGTCCCTAAAGCTAAAGTACCAGATGTTTTACAGATGTACCATAATGGCTTGTTCAGGAGGCCATCTGAGAGTTAATAAAACTCTATTGAGGATCCAAAAACGATTTAATTGGGTCCACTGCGGTGATGATGTCGAGGATTGGTGTCGCAAATGTATAAGTTGTGCGGCTCTGAAGGGACCTCAGGCTCCTGGTATAGGTGCATTGAAATTGTACAATGTTGGTAAACCAAGGGAGAGGATAGCCCTTGACATTGCAGCGCCATTTCCGGAAACTGAAAGTGGTAAAAAAAATATTTCATGGTTGTGATGGATTACTTCACTAAGTGGCCAGAAGTCTTCGCCATTTCAAATCAAGCAGCTTAAACAGTTGCAGTTTTTAGATATTCACAGCGATCAAGGAAAGAATTTTAAGTCTCAAATATTCCAGGAAACTTCCTGAGTTATGGGTACTCATAAAACAAGAACAATTTGTTACCACCCGCAATCTGATGGAATAGTAGAACGATTTAATCTGATATTGGAGATGTACTTGGCGAAAGTTGTAAAAAATCGGCAACGAGGTTGGGACAAGCACATACAACCGTTTTTGTTATATCGAAACGCTGTTCACGAAAGTACATCAGTGACACCAGCTTTCGCAAACATTGGAATAGAATTATGGCTAGCTGCAGACCTGATTACCGGAATACTACAGAACAAAATGAATGACATTTATGAGCACGTCAGGCAAGTACGACAGCAAATGTCTGAAAAGATGAAAACCCGGTATGACCGCAAAATGAACAACAAAGGGTTTGACGAAGGTTCAATGGTGTGTGGTTGCACAATCCAGTCCGTAGCAAAGGGAAATCTCCTAAGGACAAGGGCCAATGACGTAACCTACCGGATACGGAAAGGTGCAAGAGGCACTTCTAAGATCGTCCATTTGGATCGACTGGCGCGTTATTATGGGGCCAATAATGCTCGGGATGAACATGCCTTAGGAGGAGGCAGTATTGTACGCCATAATTAAAACAACTAGCGCCACCTAGTAGCGAGTAGCAGAACTAGGAGAGATTTCTAGAAAAGTACACATTTAGTCGGTCGGGACCGATATGTTCTCGATCATTCTAGATGTTTCAGTAGAAAAGGTCCTATATAGGACTGGTATTGACCACGACCTGGGTGAGTATTGCATTGGTAATTCAAGCGAATACTTCGAAGCGATATAATTGTAAAGTGTTAAGTATGTTTAATTATTAGTGTGCTTTAAGTTCTTATTGGTATTCAGTAATTAAAGTATCAATTTTAGTAATTCAATCGGCAGTTTTTATTGTCACGAAACTTGAACTCGTAACAATATTTTTCTCGATGAGAACTTCGGAAATTATTGCATAAAGTGGCTCAAGTAACATTATTTGAACTACTAAATACTCTGTATTACATTGCAAATGATTATTACTAACTACTTTAAGATATTTACCTTCATTGTACGTCAGTTTAGATGGATTTAGCTAAGTCGAGATAAATAGAATTTCGTCTTCTTTTACACCCACAATAATACCGTTTCCAGTTATTTTTGAAACTAGGATTAACTTGTTGGAATTAAACATACATTGAACGTAAATTAGATATTAAGTAATTACTTTAATATTTATCTATACAAATAAATACATTTCTAGTGTCTGTTTTTTATTTCAAAATAACCTTTTTACCCTAAACATTTTACTAAATGTATATGAAAATATATTCCTTACTAACAACAAAAACGCAATTTTAAAAATTTTGTCAATTTATCTGTATGTCTGTTTGTTTATTCCGGCTTATCTCCAAAATGGCTAGCCCAATTTTGATTGGACTATCACTAGCAGATAGTTGATTTCATAAGGAGCTACTTTTATTTAAAAAAAAAGAATTAAAGTTCCGCGAAAAAATAAATAAAGCCCTAAATTACACAGCTAAGGAATATAAAAAATATTTTTTATTTGGTGTTTGTTTTTCTTTTCTTTATTTTTGTATGTATGTTTCGCGACATCTTTGCAAGTTGTGGACCGATTTTTAAAGAAAAGTTAACCACTTGTATGGGAAAATAATGAATTTTTAATCTTTCTATTAAAATGACATTCCTTTGGTGACCTTGAGGTTATGATAGTGTTTCAAATGTAATCCATTCAATATGGTAAAATATTCATATTGAAAAAATCCGACTTTAAAGAAATTAAAATAATGATATAAATTTCACATAATTTAATAGCCATGGATGAATCAAAGCTCAAACCTTATAATATAGAAACATAAGTTCTATGTCAAATAAGGTAGCATAGCATGTCAAATAAAGCAAGATAGTCTTTACTTATTTGTTAGACACTGATAAGTTATGCGTTTACTGTTGTATCTTTACTGTAGCAGCGGACAGAAGTCAGTCAGTCTTCAAATCAAGACATTCAAGGCTCATAAAATGACTAACTACGAGGCAACCGCGCAACAGAGGCATTTGTATGACCTACAGGTTATTTATTCTAGGTCTGGCTGATTGTCTTATGTAGGTACGTAACGTGGCCTTACTGGACAGGAGTGCGCATTACTAAAGTTTTAAGTTTTTTATTATATTAGTGGTCACCTTGTGGTCGAAATTCTAACGTAATTCTTACAATTTTTAAGTTCGTTGTTAAAGCAAGTGTTCTCATAGTAATTATCCTCGTTGATCTCTACTTTGTGCGACTGTTTGATCACAGACTATTATGTGTTTGACGTAGGCAATATCAACCAGAACTCCGTTACTCAAGGTTTTATATTTTATACCTACCAGCTAGCGTACTCCCAGGGGCACAAATAAAAGAAGGGTGTCGCACGCTATAAAGATTGGTAACTTAATTATTAACCATTAAAAACCAGTTTAAATAAATAACACATTAATTAAATAAATAAAATTAACCATAGTGAATAAAACTGTCATAATATATATGCGAACCATTTATTAAAATTGTCTTAATACTTATCATTAATGAAACCACAAGAAAAATAAAGAAATTCAAACTAAAAATAATGTATACGTGTCAACTTAATACAATAAAAACTTACCAAAAATCAGACCTAAACAACCGCAAACTAATGCTTAAAGCTAAAAGTTTTAAGCAATTAACCACGCACCACCTTGAATCATTCTCGATATTATCAGCGGGATTTAGTTCAATAACAGAATAGGTGCTCAGAGAAGAAAAACCATTTATTATTAATTAAAAACTATTTATTATTTAATAAAAGTCAAACACATTTGATTATTAAACAAATAAAACAGTTCATTAATTTTTTATTTATTTTATCATCTTTTAACAACTCGATATTATTGACAAATTTTAGGTCTGTGCTCCTTCCTGAAATATACTTTAACTATGCCAAATCTCACAAATCTCCGCGCGCATTATAATTAAAAAGAGATTAAAAAGTTTTCTTTTCATGTATTATTTTCTAAACAATTAAAATATAACGTTCACAACGAAATTAAGGTTAAATTAACAGATTATTAGTAAATTTTCATTATTTACATTTCAATATCTGTATACCAATCTAATTTCTAATTAAAATATAGCAAATGAGCATAGTAATCACAAATATTTAAAAAAAAAGAACCATATATTATAGAAAGGGATTGGACCATAATTTACGTAATAATGTAATATGAACTGTAAATCATGGTTAATGTTGACATTGCAGATTTAGTACAAAATTTATTGATACTAAGATATAATAAATATTCAGATTATGGTATCATAACATTATTTTTGTCATAGGAATTTTTATTATATCAAAAGTTAAAGTTAATGGAATATAAAAATTCATAGTGTATAGTATGGTACAAAGAAATGAAACTTCGAAGGAGTATCAGCGATCTATACTAATTTGCTAATTAATTTATTCAAAATTATCTTTATAATATTTAATAGGACATGCTACCAAGCTATGAGTCGAGAAGGTAAAGGTACATAGAATTATTGATTTGAACAGCCGTTGGCTATTGTCAGTACTGCGTATAATAATCGTAACGATATGCTATTGGTAGAAGTACAAATATATTTTTAAGAAAGTAATATGGATCTTAAACGTAAACAATTACGGTGAAACTTGCTGCTATTACTTAGCTGAACAAATCAAACATAATAAAACACATAAAACATAATAATTGCTATACAAGTTAAATTGCTTTTACTTCATAGAAATATAAAAAAAAAACTTTTAGTTATATAACAATACTTAAAACGTTAAGACAAACGGCGCGAACACATAGTTTCATAGTATCATTCTCAAAAATACTTAAGTAGTTTCTCCTTATGTCTCCCTCACTTTCTCTTTTTTTTAATTTATTTTATGTACACACATTAAGATACAGAAGCAGTCTTATAGTAATTACGTACAAAGGTTCTACTTATTCCAAATTAGCTGAAATATCTTCCAGTAGACCCATAAAGGAAATTATATTGAAATTGCAAACTAAGTGTATACATTAGTACTACAAAAAAATAAATAATATACACAATGTTACGTAAATTATATAAAATAAAACAATAAATAAAAATAAAATAAACCAATAAATAATAATAAATACGATAGTTACATATGATATATATAAACTAAAACTAATATAATAGAATAATGTATTATATAATGATAATAATAATCATGTCCACCAGATCAAATTTTATAGTGCCCAAGTGTATGCGCAAGCACTGGCCATTATTATTATTTCCAATCTCTTTATTCTAACTTAAAAATTTAAGGCTGCTGAAAATTTCTTGATAGAAATACCCAAAAACAGATTGCAGCTAGTTTTATGTAATTTTCTATGGAGTTGTAACGAAATTTTTACCAATCCAAGTGTAATTAATAAGTTAATATTTATTTTATAAATTTTTTATTTTATAGTATAGGGTGACAAACGAGCACACAGTCCACCTGATGGTAAGTGGTTGCTGTGGCTCATATCTGTCCTCGATTAGGAATCAAGATACAGATGCGTTGTCACCCGTGAGGACTAAGATGGAATGCCTCGTTTCCAGTAAAAAGGGTCTCCGGATCTCTATATTCACCATACGAAACACTAATGCAGCATTAAGCTACTATTTGACGCTGGTATTCTGTGAGAGCGTGGACCCTCCCCGGTCGAGCCGACCCATTCGTGCTATAACTATACTACTAATATAATAGCAGCATGGCTCTACCACGTAAAAAATGGTAGACTATTACTTGTTAAAAATTCGTTAACTTGTTAATTCTAATTTGATGCGTTAGTTTTCCTTTTAACCTCATTATATATGCTACTATTGAGTATACTTTCCACATTTCCAAAAACAGCAGTTTAGTTGGCAAAGGAGACACATGACTCTAATGCAAAATATGACTTTAAAGCTTAATATTTCGCAAACAAACCCCTGAATCGTAAATGTGTTCTTCCATACTCGCAATGTTTTTGAAAGACCTATCCAATAATACCTTATGTAGACATGATGGAATATATGGGTAAAAATAATCATCATTCATTTACCTGCATAGGAGGTGTACCCAAAATAAAAATGTTTTTAAGATTTTATTTCACAGTTTTGTAGACATGATTAATGCCTATAAACTATGCCAAATTACAAATTTGTAACACTTAGTGTCTCTGAGTAAAACTGCGGATGGATGAACATGGGGAAACTATAAGGGTTCCTTGTTGTGTGTAAATATGGAACCCTAAAAATTCAAAATATTTTTTTTAAATGATTTGTCTTAAAGGTAAAAGTCAGTAAGGTTTTGTTATTGTTAAGACAGTATGTTTTACTATCTAGGGCTTTATAACCACTTACCACCAGGTGGAGTTGTAGTACTTGTTGTTATCAAGCTATACACTTACATACCATTGTCTTTAATTTAAAAGTGAATAAGCTTTTTTTTTCTTATTTACTTTAGGGATTGTTATTAGTTAACATGTCAATCCTATTAAAATCCATACATATGCTATTAATCTGTACATACTCAATGCCATATCCAAGTTGGGGCATGTAGGATGCCCTGCGTAATACCTATATTGTCCACATTTATCTTATATGTCCTTCCAAATAATTCCCTTAGTTTCCGTTCACATTCCATCAAAAAGTGATGTAAGTTTTCTATCATTACACACGTTTCACATTAGGTGGAATCAGTTCTTTTCATCAAATAAATTTTTTTTTTTCATGGAATGTGACCTGTTCTTATTCTAAATATTAATTTAATAGCATTTCTATTTAATTTCGTATCTATAAACCAAGGTATTTGAGGTGGTTCACTATGTATCGTTTTGTACCAAACACCTTTCGTTTTAGAGCGTTAATTGAAAAATTCTTTCGATTTGTTATGACATGAATTTTTGAATTTTGGTAGTACTTCTGAGTAGTAAGGGTCAGTATTATACTCTACACCATTTATAAAAGCAGAGTTCGCTAATCTATCTGCCTTGTCATTACCCAATAGTTTGTCTATGTGCTGGAATCCACTGCATTCTTGCACATATGTTGCGTAAACTGAACTGATATATTTGGGAAAGTATGCAATGGGCTTTCGAAACACCTCCGATTTCAGAGGCGGATCGAGCCAAATGTCGGATAGCAGTTTTGCTGTCTGAGTATATATTAATTTAGTTCCAGTTATAGCTTGCAGCATACCTTAGGGCTTCGGATATTGCAATGAGTTCAAGGGTCATAATACAAATATCATTTGTAACTTTATAAGATTTAGAAACTGCTTGAGATGGGTCAAAAAAAGCTGCTCCTTGCAATTTTAGCACTCCGATTTGATCCGTCTGTGTAGATTTTATGCCAATCATGATATTTATTTTCAAGTTCTTCAATAACATTTACTTTAACAGAATTTATTCCTAACCCTTAATTAGTTATTGATAAGATAGTGCTTTACTATCTATGGCTTAACCACTGACCATCAGGTGGGGTTGTAGTAGTTGTCGCAGTCAAGCTATACACTGGCATACCTATAATAAGTAAAAACCAAAAGTTTGCTTGACCACTTTTACTAATATTACAATCATGAAAGTGAGTTTCTTTAGTCTGCACTGCTAAAACAATTGCTAATTAACATGACAATGAGAAAGTTTTTAATAAAGACTTATCAAGGTTAAGACTGGGGTAAGCTGTTTTTGCAAGTCTTTTAGAGCGAGGATATAGAAAACGGTCCTCAAAGTGCCGATCGCAAATGCGGTAGTTATAATAAATTTCACTATCGGTTTTATCTGTTAGATATGTTCCAACTATCCTCTTCCACTGCTGAAACTAGTGTAAAACACCTGGAATAATAAAATATAATCATTAATTCCGAGGCGAGAGAAGGAAACTGAAACAGGAGATGGGCAATAACCCGCCTGCCAAGCGTGGCAGCTATGGAAAATAGTACCTATGAGGCAATCCGTGGAGGTCTATGAATTAGCAGTAGACTTTTGGTGACTACAGCTGATGCCTTGAAGCTTCAATTTCTTAGATATTAGCTGTTTACAAGTGAATAAAAATTGGAAATTATGAGAAAAGTACTTACCAAATTGGTCACATTTAAAAACACATTGATTTCGTGACATTTTGGCACAAATTAAAAAAAAACTGGGTCGCAAATATTTATTATAATACAAGAAAGCACATAAACAAACGAGAAATCAGAATAATTTGAAATTAATATTAATATCAAAATGGATGTTCTGACCTCCCTCTGGAACTCATCCATACGTGAAGTGAAATTCAGTGTTAGCTCTTCAATTGACTTTTTAAGCAAATCTATGATGAATATTAAAGGTTATTTAAAGGTCAATGTCAGGTGACAGTGAAGTGGCAAAATTAGTTTTAAGTTGTGCAGTGGAAAAAAAATATTAGAAAACAATGCTTGCTTGATTTTTCTTTATTTACTATATCTAAACTTTAAAAAATCAGGAACGATTTTAAATATGACAGAACACTTTATCGCCTAGCCACCGAAAAAAAAATGATGTGTACTGCTTCCCATAGAACCTTTCAATCCCATTCAAAGTCTCAGGTGTCCCGGAAACGACACTGCCACATTCGGTCTTCAGCTTCGACATTTGGCTCTTTCAGTTGACTTTATGCTGTCAAATTTATTTATTTCCCGTCTAACATCCATGAGCTTAAGAGTGTGGTTGAAGTGTTTTTGTGTTCTCCTGCGGCAGGCTTTTCAGACCTTAGCTCCGACCACATGGATTGACTTTCCACAAGCTTGTCATTTATATTGTCCCGTGTAGTGGTGGGCTAGAATACTCACTACCCCTTATTTTCACATGGATTTCGTGAGAGCTACTATGACAATATAGCCCCCCCCCCCTATGATTACAGTTACATAGAGATGGCTCTCAGTTTCCGGCGACTCCGCTATAATCCTGGCCACGGTGGCGACCATGGTAACCGCGGGGCAGGCGTTAAGAATCTTCGGTAGATGTTCGGTTGCCACCTAAGACGATTCGAACTGGCAACACGCATCCTTAAGACTGCTGATTGTCCAGTGATGCTCAGTGATTGCAAGGGTGAAATATGGCAGCTATCACAGAACGGTGGGAGGCACATTGAACCTCAACGTTAAGTTGAAGAGGTCACATCTAATGAAGTCGACGCTCCGCCCACCTCGTGTTCTAATTCAGACTGCAATGCAGTGGACGATATAAATGACAAGTTGAATAATTACACTAAAAAAATAAAAAGTGTAAGATTTTTTATGTCGAGAATTTAAAATATGTTAGAATATAAATTGAGTACAAATTAGTTTTATTCTATATATAGAGACTTAGATATAATACAATTGGATGACATTATGCTAGTGTTAGAATTCTTATTATTATCCCGACTAACAAGAATAATAGTACGAATTCCCTTTTTTTTGTAAATTGTAGTGACAAAAAAACTTACAAACCACCTGATAGTAAGTGACTGAGGCTATAATTAAAATGGCTGTTTATGACCTTCAGACTAGAATAACTTGCTTGCTAATTGCCGACAGTAATTATACAGGCCATTCTTTTCGGATGACCGCTGAACTGAACATTATTCGATATGTCTACGCCGAATACTCCGATGCTGGCTGAGGCAATAAGGAAAGTGCCATGAAATTGAGGGGATACGACGTAGGGTAAACGCTCAAACTTATGTCTTCTGGGGATTGAACAGGACTAGATTTAGTTACACCCAATCAGAAACTTTGTTTGATTTCAGACACTGTTCCGGCACTCGACGACGTGCTCCTGAGAAATATTAGCATGGCCGGTGTATAAAGCATAGTGTAAACATAAACTTTTTACATAAAATCATTGATTCCCTGGCCTCTGAACTGTATAACTGTGTTTCAGAAACCAGCTCCTCCCCATAAAGTTAGCATAATCAAAAGCTATATGTAACAATTTAAAGTTATTAGTTAGTTAAACAGATTTAAGAGTATATTTTTAAAAAGAATTTAAAAGTTATGTTAAGCGCTTGTTTTTGTGTGTGCATACGTGTGCGTGCCTGCACTGTTACATGGACTTATATTAATAATTAACTTGAATTTGTCATTTGGTTGACCCGCTGGAGTCTTGCCGAAACATATTAATTTAGTTTCGGTTGTATTTAATGAAAGCAGATTATTTTATAGCATTAAAAATACTCCAAGACATTTTGAGAAAATAGGTAGAATAACGTATTCAACGGCATTAACCGAATTAAGACTTTTATTTATTACAGGTTATATAAAAACTATCTTAGTTGCTTATGTAACATTCAATCGGTTTTATGAAAATGCTATCGTGGTATCAGTATCAGCGTTAGTAGCGCCACTGTTAGACGTGCTGAGTACCAACATTTATTAATATTCAATAGCCCATACTATCCCGTGAGTTCAAGTTTAGCAGTACCTCCTTGATAATAATAAAGAACCGTACAACTTGACCGTCAAGGGTAGTAACTAAAACAAATATTCTTCCTAAAAGGCAATCTATAGGAAGACCCATGGTCAGCAGTTGACTTTTTACAGACTGTAAACATAAAAATATTTTCCTGTTCCATTGTGAATCTACTACTGTTGTAAGACAAGTTTCCTGTGATCGGAAAAGTAACGGTGAAAGAGATATCACAGGTGTCTTTTATCATACTAGTCCAAAAAGACGATGATGTTGACTGGTAAGAGACTAACACACGAGAGCCTTTCCTTTTCATCGCTTTGATCTAGTTGTCGCAAGTTCGAGATATACGGTCCATATCACTTCAGTTTACTAATCTTCTATGAATTCACAACGTAAATTTTCGCGTTCTAGCAAGTTTTCTGAGACTAATTTTTAATTTTCTTATTAGATAAACAACATTACAGCTTAGAAAAAAGATTTAGTTTTAGGATTATAATAAAAATTGGAATCATGGACTTCGGAACAATCCAGCAAGCGGTTCCACTACCACTTTAAACTGTACATGTTGATCTAGTCACTTAATAAACGTGGCTAATGTACTTCTACATCTATCTTCAATTAGAAAACAAGACGCAACTTCGTATTTCGAAACACAGCTTGTCTTTTTTTGCACCAGCATTTTGTGAGGACGTGGCTCTTCGAGGCAACCCAATAGGGCTACAATCATAATAATACGCAGCATTGGTTCTACCACGTATATCATAAAACGTGCTTAGCAAATTTTTAAGTGAATTTTATTCTTAATAATTCTAGTGTATTGACTTATCCTTCTTACTACTTCAACTTAAACTTACAATTTGGAAACTTGATGTTATGAAAGCTTATTTAATTTGCAAAAAGTTACAAATGGCCTCCAAAACATTATTTTTATCTATTCAATATACTAATTCATTAAAGAGGAAATATTTAAAATATTAATCGACAAAGTTGATGTGATGTGACCAACAAATGAGAAAAGTGCCGTATAACTACGTCTTTATTCTAGAGCGACAATGCACATTCGCATGTCAATGCATAATGTCTATTAGCAGTTTGGTCACTACATCGTTCAAATACAGTTAGTATTGATCGCTGGAGTATGCCGGCGAAAGTAGCTGAACAGTAGTCGCATTGTCTTATTACAAAAACAATTTGGTGGTGTCGCACTAAAACGAGACTTAAATTACAAGTAACATATTTTGTACATATATTATTTGTAAATACATTACGTGTAAATATTTTATTCATAATAATAGTTATAATTATACCGATAAGAGGGATAATGATATTGTTGATGTTTCTTTTGACTCAAGTAAGTATTTAAAATTATGTTCTTCTTTTTGCATTAGAGGTAGGATGTAACGCTAATGGCTTTTATAGAAGGCTTGGAGTTTGAAGTTAGGACCCGTAATAAAGGAGGTTAATATAAACGTACTGAAATCAATAATTTGTTTTTGCACATCTTTCTTCCACGCAAATAATAGAATTTTACCACATTTCAGACTTTGCACAATTTATAGTGAAAATCGAAACCAAAATTTAAACATAGTGTTGTATTCGATCGTGAGGACTATTTTCCCGGGCATATAATAATTAAATATTTTGTTAAATATTTTTAGTTGCTATTCATTGTCATGGAATTTATCTACGTCTTCAAGACGGTTAGCCCGATTTACTAAATTGTTTTCGGTTTCCGCTTATAGTGCCCTACATAAAATCTCTTCTTCAAAATCAAGCAGGTAAAAAAAAAAAAAAACATTAAGCCTAATTATCTCAATATCCTTTACAACACACCTTCATTTGTGCTTTCAATCGGACTTAATGGCCTATATCATTCTCTACCAGACATCCCTAAAAAATACGGAATAAATCAAGGTGGTGGAAGGTATAAATTAAGGGTACTGTCACTTGGAAAAATTTAGAGGTTTTTTGATATTTATTGACAAGCATAAAAAGGGATATATGACATATGAAAAACACATGCAAATCAGAACTCTATGCGCCTAGCAAACGACCCCATATAGCCTACACTTCATTCTATCTGAGAAATAAGCTTCGACATGCCCAGGCGAAGACAATGGCATTTCCTCTACTTTGCCTAGACAAATATATCGCAGTTACAAAAGTGTTGCCAAATAAACAGACTCCGCTCCCATAAAGGTTTGGTTTATTATTCCTACTTATCCATGTCATAAAGTGTAAAACTTTTATTTTTTTATTTAAAAGATAGGCAAAGTCAGTCATACCTTCATTTTGAAAATTTAGTCCTTATATGGGAAATTTTTCAGGGTTACCCTTGTTGTAAAAGGGTTATTATATTTATCCACCCTACAACAACCACTTTAAGGTATAATAGGTTAAAAATAATACATTATTCTATATATGCATTGAGGCAGCGCGGCGGACTATTCCTTGCCCTAAAACCCTCTCAGAAATGAGAGGAGGCCTGTGCCCAGCAGTGGGACGTATATGGACTGTAACTTTACTTTACTTTAATACATTATTCTATATTGAAGTAAATTTTTAGGGTTGGTAAACGAAATAACCCGGCAAAAATTACCTCACGCTTTCCCTCAATTGCGTGCAATTCTTACCAACTTAATATAATGGATTTTCGCAAATTACCGCCTGATTCTATTAATTATATAAATAAATAAATAAAGTATATAATCACGGAGATAACCTCCTATTTCAATTAGGTATATTTTAGTTAGGTTATCTTCTTCTTATTTTATGGATTTTCTTGATATAATTCTGCCAGTGTGAAATCATTCAAGGGAGTGACAAGTATTAATTAGGTTATAATAGTTTGATAACTTTGGTATGATTTCAGACATTTTATAAATCATCATGGTAAGGTGGGTAGCTACAAAAATAGCTGGGGGCAGGCCTTTGTTGCAGTGCAATGCAGTAAACTGCGTTCGCATGTGCCAACCCCATTCATTGATCGTCCTGGTAGATTTTAACGCCCATTCTAGGTCCTCGGGTAGGTCATCCAAGTTCCTCGTGACCATGGGTATTGGAAAGTATCCGAAACTTCAGGAATCAAAAATCATTTATACTAAACGCGATAAAATCCGTAAAAGTAGTTTTAATCAATAGTATACTGGTGGTCAGCAGAAATCGCACGACTCCGTGCGATTTGTCCGCGGAGTCGGTGCCAGTACACAAGAACCTAAAGGACGGGAAGGCCAGCTCCACGTAAGGAGATAGCCAGACTCTACAGGATATACTGCGCGGCTACAAAGGCGTTGCAACTCGCCATTTTCAACGCCAGGTCTCGGTCCTGGGTTGAGCTCCTGGAAGGACTTAACGAAGATCCCTTGGGGCGCTTATACAGAATGGTGCTGGGTAAACTCCGGCCCTGGTCGTCCCCCTTGATGGAGACTCTCGATTCAGACCTGCTGGGAAGGGTTATCAACACGCTCTTCTCAGAGAACCGGTCAAGTCGCTCAAGTCACCTGCCGTGTTCATGGGAGTGGTGAAATGAAATGGGGGTGAATATCGAGAGCGGACTGGACTGAAGCCGTTAGGCGCTTAAGAGCCCGGAACACAGCACCAGTACCTGACGGAATCCCGAGTTAATCCCTTTTGCTGAGTCTGGCTGCCCTGGGGGACAGGCCAAATTCTGTGTGCCAAATTCCCCTACCAAATGGAAAGGAAATCTCTTCTTCCTTTATTCAATAAACCTAATTCATACGGTAATATTTTTCATACGTGGCAGAGCCAAGCTGAAGCTATAATTAGGGTGGACCGGAAAAGTCCACGACTCACAGAATTCTTAGTGGAAATAGCGCTACCTAATGCTGCTTCATTTCATTACGAGTACATATACAATGAAATTCTTAATCACCACATAGAAGTTTCCGAACGAATCTGTATTTATAAATCAATATTTGAAGCGACAGTAGCCTAATGGCAGGGCGCGGATCGCGAACTCAAAAGGTCGTGGGTTCGAATCCGCCATTTGACTACTGTCGTGAACCACTCCCAACACAAGCATTTTCAAGCTTACCAGGAGTGGTTAAAAGGAATATTAGTAATGTTAATTAATAAGATTCGAACTAAGTATTTAAAACAATATGTATGTATTTAATTTACCATGGCCGTCCTCATCCTAAACATCTTGCCCGTGCAATTTACTCTTTTATCATATATTCGACTCTAAAGCATTAGATACAAATGTAAGCAAAATATATAAGAGCAGGTTTATATGCAATAGAAACAAATCTATTTTACAGCACACATTCATTAAATGGAAAGATGGGCCAATATTTTATTACAATTATCTATTATAATGTACTTATTTAATATGTTTTATCTGTTCTTTTTTAACTATTGAGACGTGCTGATTACGATTATTTATTTTAATTTGATAAGTGAACTCGTATAAAAATTGAGATCAAAGTGTTTTAAACAATGTTTATCTAATTTCAAATTACGAATTAAAAGTCACGCTACAAACGGTAATGAGTGTAGTCTATGGCATTTAAGGCCAATATTTCGGCTTTCATCCAGGGCAATTAACACGGAAACCCTGTTTTTATTAAGGATTTTCACTTATACTAATCTTCTTTATTCTAGTCTATAAATTAATAAGTGCCAGTGTCGCAGTCCTTAAATAAAATATCTATTAACTATATAATAATAAAATAATTTGACTGATTAACAGTCGAACACATTCGACCGTTTTATTGAAAGATAGCAACGTGTATTTCTGGGAGGTGGAAACGATTAAAATTCATTATCAGCGAATTAATAGGTACAAATGTTTTGTTGTTGGTGTTAATGCTATAATATAGCTGCAGCGTGGCTCTACTACGTAAAATTAAACGTAAAATCGCATTGGATACAAATATAAGAGAATATAAGGCACGTGAAGCACAGAACACAACACGAACACACAAGAACACAATGTAAAGCACAGTATTAATACTGTTGAGATTGGTACCTGCTGATAACATCTTTATTTGTTGTACTTTGTATCTATAAACGATTAAACCATACCTGTAAGTTTTGTAATCGATGTTATCTCTCATTGGAAGTTAATATGTCACAGACTCTTTTAAAACTAACTAGACGATATAATATTTTATTTATTTTGCGCGCACCAGAGTATATAATTTTTAGCAATAGCAATAGCATTATTGAGGTTGTAATGTATAAGTGATATCATGTATTAAATTAATTAAATCACTATTACCGTACTAACTTAATTGAAGTATCGTCTAAAGAAACATATTAAGCGTAATTATGTAAGAAGGTAATTTAAAACTATGTTGTTTGTATGTTATGTAATTTATTTCATAATTATTTAAAAGCATAAAATATCTTAAATAATAAAAATATTAATAGTTACTTTGCAACCATCCGCTTAATTAAATACACTGTGTCTTATCTAGATTGAAGAGCACCTCGCGCCCTCCCACAATTGCGTGCACTAATCCCGTCACCACTAATCCCAGCGTGCCTTTATAATTGATCACCAGAGCTATCGATGACCTGCGCTACGGACGATGCTACGCGGACTCGATGATCTCGACAGCCGATACTTCTACATCCTCCTTTGTTCCTGTGTTCCGGTTTAAACATACCGAATGTTTCTAGTGCGGAAAGTTTCCCTTGGACAGAGCTAAGTGGTGGTGGTGCCTCGCCGCTGTGGTACCAATTTCCTAAGCTGATGAAGCTATCAACTTCTTGGCGAGTGATATCACTTCACCCAATCCGCCCAACCACTTTATGCAATGTTATTTACTGCCTAAAGCCGAGAAATGATTTAATTTTGAATGATTGACGTTGACCTTTGGTACTTTTACAATACTAAGGAAACAGTCATAAAATATTGTTCACAAAACAACGTTTAGAGTTTAGAGACAACTGCCAAGGGAAGCACGCAAACCCGCCAATGTTACTTATGAAAAACAGCTATAAGCAGACTCATCATTTATCGAATTAGGAAATTGGAAATTAGTCAGAAACAAACTTTTAAGTGTCCGCAATATTGTATTCATAGAGTACACAATTTTTTATCGAAATTGTAACAAAAAGTTACTCAACCAAGTACCGATACGAGTATTTCACAAAGAAACTATCCGCAATAACGTATTCACACGGTACACAATTTATTATCGAAATTGTAACAATAAGTCACTCAACCAAGCACCGATAAGAGAAAGCCGCAAGCAACTATCCGCAAAATGGTATTAATAGAGTACACAATTTTCTATCGAAATTGTAATAATAAGTTACTGACCTTATCATCTTTAGGCCAGTTAGGGCTGCATGTAAAGCTGTCACTAGAGGTGCTTAACGACCCCGTCGCTTATTCTTTTTTCGGTGCAACTTTCTTTCCAATTTACGAATTCTTCGTTCTGAAGACCATTAATCTTCATCATTTTTCTTTCTTTTAGGTATATTATCACCAGGAATTACAATAATTTTTACCACAAACTGAGGAGTACAAATAAATACAAATAACTCCATCCTTGGTCCATCACATGTTGTTAGCGCGACTGCTACTCATATGGTCGTGTGTTCTCAAAAGCATCCTAGAGTCACGAAATTGGCGGTGTAACTCGCCTTTGCGTCGGAAATCCTGTAAAACTGATGGTTCTATGTCTGATCTCTTTACGCTCGTTTCAAATTGCTATCCCATCGAACTATCAGAGTTAGGAAATATAGTGTAGTTTTTATATGCGCTTATAATCGTACACTATAAAAATTTACTAGTCTCTGGTGATAGGGCGTGATCGAAATTCGGTTCGGAGGAGATTACTACAAATAAAGGTCCAAAAATGTATTCACGTTAAATATCATACTACAATTAAAATTGAAATCACCACATGCCTTTCATCATCTAAGGGAAACTTTGTTATGCCTTTCTTGTTATAATTTTTTTTTGCTAGAAGCATCGTCTATTTGGCAAAGTTTATAATACATATTTGATCTTTAGCAATTTTGTAAAAGGATAACAACTCCTTAAGAATAATTAAAAGCAATCTAAGCAAATAAAGTAAATACAAATGTAACTGTTTGATTCGACATTTGAACCTATTTGATTTGACAATGTCATTGATAGACATGTTAGGAAAGGAGGTAGAAGAGATAACCGCCATTAAAATTTGCTATTGTACATATAATTTTACTGTGAGAGTTGCACCAGCCTGACGTATACTTTGACAGAGAGGAAAATTTGCATAAGGTTACTCCCTTCCGGTCCGCCGGTGGTATATATATTATATATATATATATATATATATAATACCACTGACTGACTGACTAACTCATCACGAGACCTCTAAAACTATACATCCGATTGACTTGAAATTTAGTATATTATGTAAATTAGGATTTTACGTAAGTCCCATTACCAATATTTTACATCTTGGTTCCAAAATAAAATATTATTGTGCGCCAAGGGAAGTTAGCGAGTATCAGTTAATACGATTATATTGGCTATATGAACACCCGCCACTAGGTGGTCCAGTAGTCTATTACAGACTGATCGATACAAAAAAACTAAAAAAATAATAAATAATAAAGTGCGTTAATCAAAACTATTTTTGTAAATTATTAAAAAGCTGTTCGGAGTATTCGTTCGTACGAAGCAAGTAATTAAACGCATCCTACTGTGACATGGCGCTGTGTGATTATTGTTTACGCTAGAGATACAAAACGAAAATTAAAATCTAAATTAAAAGTCGTGGTTCGTTATTTTTTAATATTTATAAAGTACGGCTAGTGAGTGTGAATTATTTATTTACATTTACTACGAATAATAATGTATGTAATATAAAGTAGGTAAGGCAGCCGGATATGATAGAGTTTCACTCGAAATGCTAATAGAAAATGGTGGCAGGCGTGCTGTACACCTTGTTTAATTTATGCTGGACACTGAAGCGGGTACCGGTATACTGGTGCAAAGCAATGATAGTCCCAATATATAAAGGAAGAAGGTCGCAGCAGGACTGTAAAACTATCGTGATATCAGCCTTCTTAGCATTGTGAGAAAACTGTATGCTAAGGTACTAATTTAAAGGGTCATGAAAGAAACTGATGTTCAAGCGGCATTTAGAAAGGGAATGGGGTGTATGGACCAAGTCTTTTCCATGCGCATAATTGCGGAGAAGTTATTGGCCCAAAAACCAAAAAGTTTTTTGTTCGTTCATGGACTTGCTTATAACAGAGTGGACAGGGATGTGTTTTGGCAAACACTGAACTCATTTGGGTTGAACGCTGGGTTGATGCAGGCATTACAGTCTCTTTAAAGGGACTCTAGTGCTTGTGTTAGGATCAACGGAGTCTCCTCGGACTGGTTTGGCATCCATAAAAGTGTCAGACAGGGCTTTGTAGCTTTCTTGTGGCTGCTTAGCCTATTTATAGACCGTTGTTTGGAAAATTTGAAAGTTGAAGAATGTGGATTAAAAAAGGTTGAGTTAACCGTCAAATGCCTGTGTTACGCCGATAATCAAGTTACTTTTGCGTCGTTGGCGGTCGAGTTGCAAGTGATGGGATGGTTACATTAATGAACAGATCATTAAAAGAAAGGGATATGAAAATGAACGCGAGTAAGACAATAGTTATGGTTTATGAAAGAGAAGAAAGTAAAATGATATGAGAAATAAAAATAGAAGGGGAGTTGATCGAGCAAGTAAATGAATTTGTATATTTGGGTTGCGTAAGTATTTAGCAAGGATGGAAGATATGACAAGGATATAGAACGATGAGTGAACGCAGGAAATAGAGTAAATGGGGCCCTATACTCTATTGTGAAAAGTCAGAATGTTTAAATAAAGGCACGTACGGTAATTCACAATGCCGTGTTGGTCCCTACTTTAGCGTACGGTAGTAAAAGTTAGGTGTAGCAGAAGAATCACGAGAGTAGAATAAAGGTAGTAGAAATACGGTCGTAAAGGAGTATGTTAGAGCTGAATCTGAGTGACAGGGTAAGAAATTGTGTGATAAGAGAAGAGTGTGGATTAATGAATGTGGAAAATGTGACAAAGCAAATTTATGTTGCAGAAGTGAACGGCAGAGTCAGAAAGGGACGTCCTAGGCAAAAAGTTATTGACCAAATTGGCAATATATTAAAAATGGGCCAAATTAGGAGTTTCTTTAACCGACGAGCATGTATGCGTAGGAATATGGATGTGGAGGAGGCGAAAGAGGTGCCAGTATCGTGCCTGGAAGTCTGTAGTCTCTGAGTGTGTGTGAGAAAGTGAGTGTATGTAAGTATTATGTATGTATGTATTATGTATATTTGTTGTAGTGTTGGAGAATGTACTTTAATACGAGTATAATGGATATTGTATTATAGGGGACCTATAATTATGAAAATAAAAATCAAAGAATTTGAAGAATTAAGTATGATAACTAAGTAGGCCTACACATATATCTTACTTTACACATACAGTCTTATAATATTCAACATTTAATTAGCCATTCTAAATTTTATTAGCTACATGACGACGAACAAGTTTCATTATTTTACCGGGATGAGCGTGTATGGTACGGTATAATATTCAAATAATTAGGTAGTGAGTGTGCGCTTTTCATATACAGGTTGATACTCGTATCTATAACAATTTATTTATTTTAATAGGTAGTAAATAAATTAATGTTTTCTTTTTTTAAGTTTCTACTTAGGAAATGGTAAAATTTATTAAGGAAGACTTAATTTAGGTTATCTAGTATATGATGATCAAATTTATATTTTAAGATTTTTTCTGTCAATTCGTTCTTGTTTCTGGAAGATCATTAAAAATAGTAGCTAGTATATAAAGAGTACGCCTGTCTCCATAAAAATATTTGATTTTATTTTCGCTACTGCTTTTTTATTAAACATTCTAAAGATTATTTTGCATAAATCAATTAGCAAATTAATATAGATCACTGATATCCTCCTTCGAAGTTTCATTTCTTTGTACAATATTGTACAAAAGTGGCGACCGTGACAGGACATTGTTAATTATTCGTCGGATTTTGAAGATAACGACATTGGTCAAAGGTTAAGGACAAAGAGGTCATAGCCAAGCCACGCCAACAATCAGCACCTACATTTACCGTAATATCTCAGAATCAGCTAATACTTAGTGCGCCGTGCAGCCAGACCACTACGACGTCCAGATTCGGGAATAAACAGAAGCTTCGCGCCAACGTCTTCGTAGCCTATACCAGCAGGCCGGCATCTATAGCTTGCTTAAGGAACCGCTGCGCTTGGACATTTATTTAAAAGTGTGAGCTCGTTCCTTTTCATATATCCCATTTCCTTTTCATTATTTCTTGTGTAATAAGGCAATAGTCCTTTTTGACGTGGGTGATTAGCCTGTAGTCTATATAATAAACCAGAAGATATGCTTAAGCTTAGATAATTTGCATTTTAAGCTATTTTGGGGCGAAACATACTCACAGTCCTTTGTCTATCGTAAATTCATACCTTCAAACTTTGAAACAAATCATCTTTCCCCATTTTATTTTTAAAGTCTTATTATTTGATTAATATAATTAACTACTAAAGCTTTGCCTTACATAATACAATATTTTCGTCTTTAAGCTATATAAAGTCGCCCTCAAAGGGTCAGTCATTCCTTCATACACTACCTATTACTAACACAAGTGAGGTCAAACAGTTTTTAGCCGCTTCTGTGTTTGTCTATTCCAGTGGGACGCTTCGTATAACTCCTCTGTACCTGCTAACCCTACGCATCTATCAACTCAACTATTACCTCGTTTTTATGTGCTAGTCAGTTTCAACGCGCCTGCCCAATAACTGTTAAGAAAATAATCTTCAGCTGTTGCTTCTTAGTGGCTACGAAGTGAGGAGCATATGGTATGCGATTAGTTATTTGATTTTTTTTATATATTTTTACTTTTTACCTCCGATAACTTCATTGCAATGGTTGATACTGGTAAATTAGTACGTTACGCTATAGATACAGCGTAACAGTAACATAAGATGCAGCGTAACTAAATTTAAAAATTATTTAGATTACTTAAAATCAATTGAAGATATATCAGACTTAAAGTTAAGTAAATGTGCGATTAAATTATTATCAAGAATTGAGTCTTTATTCTCTGAGTTCGGAAAGTCCACACCAAATCGAGGAGAAAATACCAACTTCCGGTTTAGAGAGTGAGTTGTTTTTTTTGATTGAACAAGATTTTAATAACTGCATTTCTATTGGTGGTAATTTAGTGCAAAAAGGTTTGCAGATTAACCAACCCAGCCCTCATTGTTCAAATAACGATAGCCTTTCTAATTTGGTTAATGAATCCATGAGTTTTAAGCTGCCTGTAATACAAATTTTTAAGTTTGACGGCACTTATTAAAAATGGTTAGAGTTTAAGGAAACCTTTGGTTCATTGATTAAAAATAATGATAAAATTCAAAATATTCATAATTTTCGTTATTAAATCTCCTATTTGGAAAGGGAAGCGGCTCACGTTATATCTAACTTAGAAGTTTCGCATCAAAACTATAATGAGGCTTGGAAGCTTCTCTGCGAGCGATTTGACAAAAGGCAATTAATTGCCAATCATTTTTAAATTTGCTATTTAATTTTAACATTGAGCGGAAGAGCGACAAATCCTTACGCTTTATTATTGATCACGTAACAAAGAACTTGCGGACACTCAGTACTCTAGGATTGCCAACTGGAAAATGGAACGTTTTAATAATACATATTGTGCCTGCTAGGTTAGATAGCACTACCTTTTTAAAATGGGAGGAGCATAGAAATACTCTCCCTTAAAGTTCGTCACTCAAGGATTTGTTTAATTTTTAAAGTGTCGTGCAGATGTGCTTGAGAGCGTTCATCGTAATAAAACTAAACAGATGATGACTTCGTCTAGTAAAAGGAAAACGAAATCGCTGATCGTTAGTTCCAAAGGCTCTATTCTAAATAATTCTTCTTCCTATAAACCATCGAAAAAGACTTTCGAATGTGTAGTATGTAAGGGTGATCATCGTATTTTCGAATGTTCAGTGTCCAAAGCTAAAACTCCTGATGAGACGATTTCTAAGGCTACGTCATTAAACCTTTGTAAAAATTGCTTAAGACGGGTCATAACGCGCGAGGATGTAATCTCCATATCCATATTCGTATTTGTGAAAAAGATATAATGCTTTACTTCGATATTAATACCGAAAATTCTAACTCTATTCAAAGTGAAAAATTGTCTATATCAGCAATCCGTGCGTTGGAAGTCTTATTCTTAATCTTATTGTTCTTAAATCTTCTAGTCTTATTGTTATGAAAAAGTAGAAAATATGAGAAAGTGACTCTTCACTTTGCTACTCCTCCTATGACTTTAGATCCTTACATCAAATCCAACACACTACTCGCATTGGCGGGTATACCGAAACCGCACGTTTGCCCTTTTCATCTTTCCCTTGTAACGTAAGTAGATGTCAAAAAATCCATCCTAGCCATCTCTTCAAATGCTGTTGGTATTGATGGTCTATGCGCGAAGATGATTTTGCTAGTTCTATCTTTACTTCTACCAATTATTAGTCACATATTTAATTTTTCTATATCGTCATCATCTTTTCCTTCAGTTTTGAAACAAGCATATATAATTCCTCTGCCTAAGGTTTCTAATCCTTCTTCTTTGTCCCACTTTCGTCCCATATCTATTTTACCCTTTCTTTCTAAAGTTCTGGAACACATCATCCATAGTCAACTCTCTCTCTTCTTATCGTTTAATTCCTTGCTCTCCACTTTTCAGTCGGGCTTTCGTCGTGGACACAGCACTGTCACTGCTTTACTTAAAGTAACCGATGATAACCGTTGGGCCATGGACAATAAATCTCTTACACTTTTAGTTTTGCTTGACTTTAGTAGTGCTTTTACCTCAGTAGACTTTGATATTCTTCTCCGGATCCCGGAATCTATAAACATTTCCCCATCTGCCATCGCATGGTTTGATTCATATCTTCGTGGTCGACCACATTGTGTCCGTGTTAATGTCACTTCCGATTGGTCTGGTATCACTACGGGTGTACCTCAGGGTGGCGTTCTTTACCCCTTTTTATTTTCCATATTTATTAACTCTATTACGAGTGTTATTACATCTAATTACCATCTCTACGCGGATGACTTACAGCTTTATCGTCATTTTCCGGTGGGTGAAACAAATAATGCAATTGCAGCTATGAATGCGGATCTGAGCTGCATCTATGAATGGTCTGCATCCTTCGGACTATTAGTTAATCCCACGAAATCTCAGGCCAACATAATAGGCAGTAGGCATTTGCGTAATAGATTAGAATTTACATCACTACTTTTTGTTTGTTTTAATGGCGTTCGTATACCCTTTGCCAATACTGTCAAAAACTTAGGCTTCATATTTGATCACCATGTTATTTTGTTTGTACATAATTGAAGAAAAGTGTCTTTGGTTGTACTTTTTGTATCTTGCTGGTGTTAATATCAATACATACCTATAGAATATTAATAAAAAGAAAAGTAAAAAGTAAAAAAAAAACGCTTTCCTGCCATTTTCAACTGTTTTTCTGTCTGTCAAAATGAGTGAATCTAACGAAGATATTCTACAAATTCTAAAGGTTTATTACAAAATAGGAAAAAATGCGATTCAAATCACGACAAAAATTTATGTCGTTTATGTACCTAAGTGTCGGTAAGAGTAGCACAAAGTTGTTTCAAGAGTTTTCAGTCCGGGAATTTTGATGTCAATGATGCAACTCGGCTATGATGCTAATGATGAATGAATGATGATGCAACTCGCTCTGATCTGGCCCTCATACCTCATAGCTCATAATATATGAGACTTAAATTGAATGAAAACGTGAAGTGATAGACGAAATCATAGACCATCTAATCGTAAGTGGCTACTGCGGTTTATGGCACCTGCAGCCATCTTAAAACAATAAGGAATGCTATAGAAGCATTTTCATTTCTGAGAACTAAAATGGAATGGCTTACAGCTTGAAGTTATACTGACTATGACTTGCAGACCGAAACAGAATCACAGCAGTGCGATCACTGTTATTTGGCGAATGAAACAGATGCATATATGGACCACGCATATCGCTGAAGTTAGTCGCAAGGTCTACTTTACTTTGCATTCGCTTAAATGTCTACAAAATTTCTTACCCCTTAAAGCTAAAATATCACTCGTGCTTACTCTTATCCTACCTCTTCTTGATTATGCGGATGCCTGTTATTTGGATGCTACAGAGGAGCTTCTTAATAAACTTGAGCGCTTGCAAAATCAGTGTATCCGTTTTATATTTGGGCTCAAGAAATTTGACCGTATATCTCAGTTTCGTAAGCAACTCAAGTGGCTCCTAATTCGAATTCAAAGGAACACTCGATTGTTATGTCTCCTCTATAATATTTTGCACAACCCTTCCTCTCCCACATACCTCAGAAGCCGATTTTATTTCACCCATCCTCCGGACAAACCATGCAGTTCCCTTGTTAAAAATCTTCTTGACATTCCCGTCTATAATTCCGGTTTTTACTCCCACTCCTTTTCAGTTCACGCGGTAAGATTATGGAACTCACTACCGTCAAATATAAGAAATTCCGAAACTTTGTTGGTATTCAAGAAACGTCTTAGAGATAACTACTTTGCATCCTGTTAATTTATATAATATGTGGTATATAGCGGTGAATAAAACAAGCCCAATAAAGAAAGTTTTGTGTTACTCATATACTTTCACTACTATTACAGGTTTACGTGCTGAAGGATTAGAAACGGAACCCACACCACATATATTGAGCGCACTTTCTTCACAAGATTCTACCACAAGTTCACATGATAATCGCATAAGAGGTATTTATTTTATTTTTAAAGGAGATGGGGGGGGGACGATCATGCAGCTCACCTGATGGTAAGTGACTATCACCGCCCATGAAGAACCACAACACCCATCATTATCATCATCATTACAGCCCTTCACAAGTCCACTGCTGAACATAGGCCTCCCCCAAGGTATGCCACAAAGCACGGTCCTGAGCCACCTGCATCCATCGACTTCCTGCATGTCTTACCAGGTCGTCATTCCATCTAGTGGGGAGTCGCCCCACACTACGCCTACCAGTACGAGGCTGCTACTCGAGAACCTTTCTTCCCCATCGGTTATCGGTTCTTCGAGCTATATGGTCGGCCCATTGCCACTTCAGCTTACTAATCCGTTGGGCTATGTCGGTCACTCTGGTTTTACTGCGGATATCCTCATTTCTGAGTCTATCACGCAGAGAAACTCCGAGCATAGCCTTCTTCATAGCTCGCTGAGCGACCTTGATCGTCCTCATACGGCCAGCAATGAAGGACCACGTCTCAGATTCGTAAGTCATCACTGGCAACACGCACTGGTTGTACACTTTAGTTTTCAGAGATTGAGGTATACCTGACGAGAAGATGTATCGTAATTTCCCGAATGCTGCCCTGCCGAGTTGAATCCGTCGATTGACCTCTCGGTCGAATTTGGACTTACCTAGTCAGACTAAGTCGGTCAAGTTGTATCTGTCCAGTAAATTCTCTGGTGGTCGTACATTAATAATTAGTAATTACTGTAACTATATTCTATTACTATACCAGTAAGTTTGCCGTGTGATAAGTTAAAGATTACTATAATAATAACAAGTACGACTAATAATGGTTCAAATGTAGAAAGCGGTTACAACTTTTGTATATATAACTTCAAAATTTTGTTATCACTGGGCCGCAAGCCATGCAATGGAAATGCTACATTTTTGCACTGCAGCACTACGCCAGCTTCAAAAGCATTCTAATAGCATATTGCATAATATATATTATATCATTATAAGGCAGAAGTTGCAATTCAAAATCATTCCTTAAAAAAGGAGATTCCAATACATTTTGGCCTATGCTGTCATTGCTTCATTTGATCTCTATATGAATACCTGATTGTCGCACTTTTTTCAGGTACATTGATTACAAGAAGGCGTACAGATGTTAAAACGAAAAAAATTATTAACAAAATTATGATTTTGAAAAGCAAAATTAAAAAACAAAAATGTCAAATAAAAGCAGCAATGAAAATGGCGAAGACAAATTGTTTCAAAAGGTTCTGAAATCCTTATTTAAGTCTGCTCAGACGTTGCTAAATATGCAATTAACTCAGCACAATAAAAGAGGCCGTGGAAGGCGTTTTAATATTGAAGAAAAATTATTAGCTTTGAAATAATACTAGTTTTTACGAAATTTATCGCGTATATTTAACTTTTAAATACCCGACGTTTCGAACGCTTTACAGCACTCATGGTCACGGGCAGGACTGAGATGTTCAACGTCCATATGTCATAGTTAACCGCGGTTACCATAGATTAAAATTTAACTTTTGTTCCGATCTATGCAGTATGAACTTATGGTATCTTGAAGTCTTGCAGTTGTATGCTTGGGTTGGGATTTAATTTTATTTATTATAGGATCCCAAGCAGATGGTAGCACCCAGCCATCTTCTCTATTGAAATTAGGATGTTTTTTGATTTCAATAGCCTCGCGAATCATCTTTGGAAGGAATCGGTGTTCTTTAGCGAGGATCTGCGGTCTATCAAATCTGATGTAGTGACGGGGGCGATCCTGTACGTGTTCACAGACTGCAGACTTCCCGGAGTGTCGATTCTTCACATCAGCTATATATTCTTTAACGCGGGTTTTTATTGATCTTTTAGTTTGTCCTATGTAGGAGAGACCACATTCACAATCAAGCTTGTACACTCCTGCATCTTGCAGAGGGACATTACACTTGACCGATGGTAAAAACTGACCAATCTTCTTCAGCGGCTTGAAGTATGTTTTGATGGAAGCGCGCTTCAAGATGTAGCCAATCTTGTCTGTGACTCCTTTAACATATGACAGTACAGCAGGTACACGCTCGACTGTGGCCGGCTTCACTCGTTCACTGTGACGTAGGCGCGGGACTCGAAGCTTGTTGTCATGCAAAACTTGCTTGACATGGTGGAGCTCTGCAGCCAGGTGTTTACTGTCACAGATCCCTCGTGCTCTCTGAAACAAAGATTTACCCACGGTAGCTAACTGTGAAGGATGGTGGTGAGAATCACCGTTTAAATATCTATCTGTATGGGTCTTTTTTCTATACACAGTATGGCTCATGGTGTTATCAGGATTCCGAATTAGAATCTAGATGTGTTAGTAATTCGGAATCCTGATAACCTTTGCAGGAGCTTTACGATTTTGTGCAAGTACGTATATATAATTTGTTAAATAATATTCAATGTTGAAATTATTTTTTGTGAGATATCTCTTTATCATTTATCTACTCGAATTCTCTCTTGTATCGAACATTTTATTGCTTCTTATTATTTAAAAAGTGCTCATAACATTTTATTTCTTTGCAGAAAATAAGTTATTGCCACAAGAATGTGAAGATACGGCAGATATACTTCTTCTGTTTGATCAATTGTTTGATTCTTTAATGGAGGTTCCTATAAGAAAACATACAAGATCTATAAAAATTGTGTAACACCAAATTCAGATCATTTTGTACTATGGAATAAAGTTCTACCAGTTTTAAGGTCAATGAGATTCAAAACGGAGATAAAAAAAGAGGTAGTGCTACATTATGTGTAAGTTATGAACAAGTTCCATCAATAAAAAATTGGATAAATAATATTGACACTATAAAAGGTTTGTTACAATATTTATTTGACAAATACAATGTAAAAAGTATCTTGATGCGTAATTTTAACCAAGATCCCTTGGAAAATTTTTCTCCTCGGTAAGAAGCCACGGGGCTAGAAACAACAATCCTACATGTCTACAATTTCAAAGTATTTATAAAACATTACTTGTAAATAATTTGAGTTCAACACATTCCTTGGGGGCAAATTGTGAGGAAGACTTTAATAAAGTTTTAAATAATTTAGATTGCCTGCTGGCAAAAAAATGAATTACCTCTGTCCCCAAAGGAAAATAGAATTAGTATAGATTTTATAGTTCAAAACTTGGCAGGTAACAATTCGCAAGAAGTTTCAAATAAAATTGTCATGGAGACAAAAAGATATATGGCAGGGCAAGTTATTAAAAAGTCAAAAATTAAAGTTTGCAAATCATGTATTACATGTAACAATGAAATGTGTGATACAACTCCGCCACAAGTAGATGAATACATTTTATCTGTAGATGTCACGCGGAGATCACTTATGAGACCCTCCCAAAACTTTTTATAATGTGTTGAAAATGTGATTAAAATAATAAAAAAATGCTTTGAAAAATGGCTCCTACAGTGGTATATGTGATAGAATTAAATTATTAATAAATCTTAAATCTTGTGGAATTCGAGAAAACTTAAAAACCTTTATAATTAATTATATAATCAGCTTAATTATTCACAGCTGGTGCACGAATGTCAATAAAATATTGCAGGGTAAACATGTAAAAATTGAAGAAGATGACAAAGTAAAAATTCAAGCTCAAAAATACTATCTGACTCATTGATATAGATCTAAATAGATGTTATTTATTTCTACATCACATTATGATGTACTTTTAACTTTCTAAACTTACTAATTGAGATGCTTAAGTAGATAAATAATCACATGAGCTGTTTGATGACACCTTAATTTTGATATTATGGAAAAAACCTAATGATAGCCATTTCTGTTTTAAAAGAATAATTTGGCCTTGATTTCAGGCTAATAAAACAATTTTTAAACTTATTACTTTTGATTTATGATACTACCAAATTGATATACCAAAATGATTACTTTGATACTACCAAATACACAGCAAAATTTTATAAAATATTTTTTAAGCTATTGCATAGCTTCTATCGCGGGCCTTGAGCGTGGGGACCGAATCCAGAAATTTATTCCACCGTAACGAAAAAACCTCACGCTCCCCACTCCGACGGGCACGGAGGTGTGGCTTGAAGGCCGTGCATTGTCTAACGTCGTTTCTTTTTTCGGCATTCTTCGACACGGTGTTTGTGTATGAAGTGTTTTGAATATGAATGAACAAAGTGCATTTATTATTAATGAAGAAAGTCACGAAATAATAGTGAAAGAAAATGAGTGAGTACTCTATATACATACATTTTATTATTATCACAAATGCAGTACTAATTTTGAATTGAAAATATAATACTGCTATAAAGATAACCTACACGCGTATAGTTTAAATTTTCAATTTAGATTCTCAATATATATATATATATATATATATATATATATATATATATATTAGAGATGGGCCGAAATTCGGTACAAGAAAAATAATACCTACTTGCACTATTTTAACTGAAATATAAGGTGTTTCTAAACTACAATATGCCATGGCTGCAACTGGTGGTTGTACTCATGATACTGTACCACTTTCCCCAAGGAACCCATAATCAATTCTCAAAAAAAAATTGCACTTTGTATGGAAATCGGTCAGCTGATTGGCCAAGTCTCCATACAAACAACCGTGGCATATATTTTAGAAGCACCTTATATAACAACATTAGATACTGTAAAATAAAAGATATTATTTTTATTCACTCATGGTCAATTATTTATTTATTTATTTCGGAACATTGTAAATGTAAACCTTATAATCAGTTCCTATCTTATCATTAATCTTAATCTTAGTTCTTAACCTTAATCTTAGTTAATTAGTTATTATTCTTAGAAATCCCTGCCTAATTAATAATTAGCCATATTACAAAAATGAAATAAACTTTGTATTCTCCTAGTAAACATCTGGATAGGAGTCCATAAATTAAATTAACATTCATTAACCTCAAGTATTTTTTATTACAATTAAAGGATATTTGTTTTCAACAATCATATTAAACCAACTTTTCTTGTTTGATTCTACGTCCTTTCATTTCGCATTATTGTAGCGTCCACCACTTGTAAGCAATTTTAATACATTATGACTGCGAATATTGGTCCATTAAACAATTTCCAAGAGAGTGTTTAACTCATTTCTTTGAAAATTTACCATATATCGATATAGAAATATTCGTATATTGCCAGACGGAGGGAAACCAATCAGGACTCCCTTCCATATTACAAATTATCCAGAATCCCCGTGATATACATAGTTTTTAATTCATTCTCCTGCTTAAGGTGGAACTAGTCGACATTATTTCTATAGAAATTTCGGAGGGGTTTTACTCCGCTGTTTGACAGTGTACATCAACAGTACATACAAGTGACAGTTAAACATGATATCGTTTTGTCTCATTATTAATTTTGTCTGTACGGAAACAGAATAGTAAAATAAAAAGTCATTAAAAAGTTACGAGCTATCAAAGATTCGTTTTTATTGCCAATTTTAACACAACTTTGGGCGTAAATTAGTAATAAAAGCAGTGTAAAATTTCCAAGACAAAGTCGGTACCGACACAGCTCAATTATCGAAGAATTCAATAAATTTTATTTGTAATTGATTTATGCAGTGGTTTTTTCATAAAACCCCTTCTTCCAAAGGCCTTTTCGTATTTTTTACGCGCGCGTGTTTATATGAATTATCGTGCATCTCACTGAATAATGTTTCCCTCGGTGCGGTGCGGGAGGACGACACTTACACATTGTATAAAGAAATCAATTGATATTGTGCAAAAATTGGTAAATTTCACACATCTAATGTTAATCAATAATGAAGCCAAGAATTTTTAAACAATAAACATTTTTAAAATAACCGGTTTTTATTTTTGTAGCAGAAACTAACAATTAGCACAAGAAACATAAACAACTATTAATTATATTACAGCACTTGTGCAATGTAATTGATGGTTGTATATAAAATATAAAATAAAAATTGTAAAGTGCAAATAAAGGGCGAGCTTAAAGCACTTTTTATTTAGCGCCATCTGTTATTCAAAGCACGTATCAATAACGAAAATAAAATTTGAGTTGCACATCTCTCTCCATTCTTTGTTTTGTTTTCTTTTTTTTTAGTTTATTAGTTTGGCAAAGGCATATAAACCCATACTGCCTAGTCTGACGTGTATAATTTCTTCTTACAATTTATTGGTGTCAGACTGCAAGTTTTTGGTAAGTTTTACTACTAAACAGATTATTTTATTTCTTTAAGTTGTTCTATTGTTATACGCTTTTTCTTTCATGCTGCTGGTGATTGTAATAGTGCAGGTACTGTTCGATCTTGCATTTTTATTTATATTTTATTTTTAAGTGTATATGAGAATTTATTGTATATTTTAATATAGTATTTTATGTTATCCTCAAACATTTGTAACGACAGTGATTTATTTATGTCGTTATCTTCGGATGATGGGACACTTAGTGATGTTAGTTATCACAGTACAACTGCTTCTCCTTTACTCAATATTACCTTAAATTCTTGTTTCTCAGACTATGTGAATAACTTCAATGCTATTCATATCAACGCCCAAAGCATTCCGGCTCATTATCCTGACATACTTGCGTCATTTGAATGCCAAAATATTCACGCTATTTTAGTTTCAGAATCTTGGCTAAAACCCTGTCTGCCTTCTACTTCTTACTCTTTGCCAGGGTTTCATTTAATTAGAAACAATCGCATTAATAGGGGTGGTGGGGGCGTGGCCATCTATCTTAGATCCCACTTTCCATTTAAAATTGTTAGTTCGTCATGTCAACCACCTCTTGTTGATTCTGTTAAGCATTTACTGGTCGAGGTCTCAGAATAAAATCATTCTTGGAGTATTCTACAGTTCCTTTCTTTCTGTAAACTATTTTACTTCGTTCGAATCTCTTTGGGAATCACTTGTCTCTACGTATAGTCATACTATTTTGATGGGAGACTTTAACACCTGTTTGCTTAAATGCAACAATCGGGCTATAAAACTTAAGTCTATTATTGAAGCGTGTAATATGCAAATCCTACCCCTTTCTGCTACTCATAACTTTCCTAACTGTACTCCTTCCCTTCTTGACTTAATAATAGTGTCATCTTCAACACTAGTTTTCAAACACGGACAGTGTCCTGCTGATGCATTCTCTTATCACGATTTAATTTTCCTTTCGTATAAACTACGCCCTCCTAAAATCAAACCTAAATTAGTTCTGCGACGTAATTTTGGAGGAATGGATATTGACCAACTTTGTGAAGATGCGCATAATATTGACTGGTCAGTGATTGAGAGAGCATCTTGCATTGATGATAAAGTTGGACTTTTCTGTTCCCTACTTACTCAGCTTTATGACATTCATGCGCCAATGCATTACGTGAAACTCAAACATTTACCTGCTCCATGGCTCCCCGATGATCTGAAAAGGTTTACCTTGAAGAAAAATATGGCATTGTCAAAGCTTAAGAGGAATAAAACCGAGGAAAACCAAAGGAAATACGCCAAAATCAGGAATCACCGCAATACGTTATGTAGAGATGCACAATGACGCCATATTCATACATCAGTCGAGAACGGCGACTCATCTGGGTGTGGAAGTTTCTTAAAATAGTTGGAGTTGGAAGAACATCCCTAAATGCTTCGCCTCCTAGTATTGATGTCGAACTATTAAATCAACATTTTTCTAATCCTTCTAACTTCTTTGATAGTGAACATAAATTGCAAACACTTCTTTCTCTTTCTGTAACTCCGACTCCTAATTATCCTCCGTTCGTTTTTAGTCAGTTTACTGTATGTGATGTTAAGAAGATCATATTATGCATCTATAGATTGCATACATAGAATGCAATTTCATTTAATTAGAAACGATCGCATTAATAGGGGTGGTGGGGGCGTGGCCATCTATCTTAGATCCCACTTTCCATTTAAAATTGTTAGTTCGTCATGTCAACCACCTCTTGTTGATTCTGTTAAGCATTTACTGGTCGAGGTCTCAGAATAAAATCATTCTTGGAGTATTCTACAGTCCCTCTCTTTCTGTAAACTATTTTACTTCGTTCGAATCTCTTTGGGAATCACTTGTCTCTACGTATAGTCATACTATTTTGATGGGAGACTTTAACACCTGTTTGCTTAAATGCAACAATCGGGCTATAAAACTTAAGTCTATTATTGAAGCGTGTAATATGCAAATCCTACCCCTTTCTGCTACTCATAACTTTCCTAACTGTACTCCTTCCCTTCTTGACTTAATAATAGTGTCATCTTCAACACTAGTTTTCAAACACGGACAGTGTCCTGCTGATGCATTCTCTTATCACGATTTAATTTTCCTTTCGTATAAACTACGCCCTCCTAAAATCAAACCTAAATTAGTTCTGCGACGTAATTTTGGAGGAATGGATATTGACCAACTTTGTGAAGATGCGCATAATATTGACTGGTCAGTGATTGAGAGAGCATCTTGCATTGATGATAAAGTTGGACTTTTCTGTTCCCTACTTACTCAGCTTTATGACATTCATGCGCCAATGCATTACGTGAAACTCAAACATTTACCTGCTCCATGGCTCTCCGATGATCTGAAAAGGCTTATATTGAAGAAAAATATGGTATTGTCAAAGCTTAAGAGGAATAAAACCGAGGAAATCCAAAGGAAATACGCCAAAATCAGGAATCGCTGCAATACGTTATGTAGAGATGCACAATGACGCCATATTCATACATCAGTCGAGAACGGCGACTCATCTAGGGTGTGGAAGTTTCTTAAAATAGTTGGAGTTGGAAGAACATCCCTAAATGCTTCGCCTCCTAGTATTGATGTCGAACTATTAAATCAAGATTTTTCTAATCCTTCTAACTTCTTTGATAGTGAACATAAATTGCAAACACTTCTCTCTCTTTCTGTAACTCCGACTCCTAATTATCCTCCGTTCGTTTTTAGTCAGTTTACTGTATGTGATGTTAAGAAGATCATATTATGCATCTATAGATTGCATACATAGAATGCAATTGCTACTGTACGCTCGACAGTGGTACAAATGTGCCTAACGCAACGCCCTCCGCCCGCTCGACAAGGATACACATTAGTACCACTCATAATTTATGAGGGCGAACCCGACAAAAAAGGTTTGTCATTAAAAATTATAACAAATTTATACTGAAATGTATAATACAAACATAGACAAAGACATACTCTTTAATTTGGTACCATAATCTGTCAATTTCAATTCTAAAAATAGACATAAAAATCAATTCTGACGTAATGGCTTTTTACAACAGTAGTGCGTGGTAGTGCGTGAGTTATTTCTGAGTGATTTCTCCGTTTTTCTGTGTTTTTTTGGAATAAAAAGGTGAGTTTTATACTTTTGTGTATTCCTTGTAATAAAACAAACACGTAGATATATAATTTGTGGCATAAAAATTGAAAAGTAAGTGCCAAATATACTTCGAAATCGGGAAGGCCCATTTTAGCGGTTGGGTCAAAAATGTGTTATTTTTACAATTCTCATAAATTTTTAGTGTAAAATGTAACTAAAAAATAGTTTTATAACATATTTCAAATAACTTGACGTTGTACTTATTTCAAATTCACACAAAAATATATTTGAAATATTGTTCGGAATTCTCATACAGATAAAAATTAATTTCGTTTTTTTTTATTTTTATATTTTGGTATGAGTAACGAATAGAAACACACGAAACATAAAAATATACATATTCCCAAACATTTTCATATAGACTTCTCCAAAAACAAACATGTAGAATTCAAATTAGTAGTAATTTTAGACTAAAAGTATCTACTACTACTATGTTATAAAGGGTAATTTATGAATTGTATTACAATTTCTAGCAACTAAAAATAATTTTATTCGATAGTTTATACATTCAATAAGAATCCCTGTAAGTTTTATCCATAAATATTCACAACAAAAATATTGAATAAAACTAAATTTACGGATTTTATCGCGTTTATTTCACTACTTTTACTTATTTTTTAATTCCCGACGTTTCGGGTGCTTTACAGCAACCATGGTCACGGGAGGGACTGAGATGTTTGACGTCCCAATGTCTTAGTTAGTCCGGCTACCTTCAGTTTTTGAATATAAATTTTCTCCGGGAATTATTATATAATAAATATTATAATATAAAATAATATTAAATTAAATTGCTCCGGGAAGTCTGCAGTCTGCGAACATATTCAAGATCGTCCCCACCATTACATTCGTTTTGATAAACCACAAATTCTCGCAAACGAACACCGATTCCTACCAAGGATGATACGCGAGGCTATTGAAATTAAAAAACATCCAAATTTCAATAGAGAAGATGGATGGGTGCTGCCACCTGCTTGGGATCCTATAATTAACAAAATTAAACCCAAACCTAAGCATACCACTGCAAGACTTCATGATACTATAAGCTCGTTTTGCGTAAATCGGACCAAAAATTTATATTCAAAAACTGAAGGTAGCCGGACTAACTAAGACATTGGGATGTCAAACATCTCAGTCCCCCCGTGACCATGGTTGCTGTAAAGCACCCGAAACGTCGGGAATTAAAAAATAAGTAAAAGTAGTGAAATAACGCGATAAAATCCGTAAATTTAGTTTTATTCAATGTGTAGTGTTCGCGTAAATTTAAGAAATCATTAAACAAAAATATTCTCTACAAGAAAATTCATTTTAAGGGGAACAAGAATTTATATATCCTACAAATAATTGTTCCGGGTCTGGATGTGTGTACTTGTGCAATTTATGTTTGTAAACTGCCTCCGCAATACAGGAGAAAATCCAAGTGTAATTATTCACAATAGTGAATATTAATGGGGATGTAAATAGATATACGATATACGATTAGCTTTATTTATTCATTATATGTATAATAAACTGGAATAAAAAGTAAAAACCATTAGAACTTAACTTATTTCAAAGTTAAAGAAGTTATAATCATTTAGTCTATGTTTTAAAATTGGGTTTTGATTAAAAAATTTAGCAAAATATGTACTTGCTTTTCTATCAGATATTTGATGTATATAAAAAACAACTTATAATTTATTTGATAATTTAATTAATTTTTGAGTAAGAAAAAAACAATATCAATAAATATAATTAACACTGACTTAATAATAGGTACTAATTATAACTTAGAACATAAATGAAAAACTCATAACAAATAAAGTGGCTCAGGACCATGCTTTGCGGCAGTTTGCGGAGGAGGATGTTCAGTAGTGTGACTTGTGACACAGACTTGTGAAGATCTGTAATGATGATAATGATTCGAAAACTTGCACGATTAAATTATAAGAAATCGACGTTTTTTATAGGATAGGATGACAAACGAGCACACAGTTCACCTGATGGTAAGTGGTTACTGTAGCCCACAGACATCTACATCTGTCCTCGATTACGAATCAAAATGCAGATGCGTTGTCACCCGTGAGGACTAAGATGAAATGCCTCGTTTCCTTTAAAAAGGATCTCTGGTTCTCTACAATCACTATACGAAACACAGCATCATTAAGCTACTATTATGCTGATATTCTGTAAGAGCGTGGTCCTTCCCCAGTCGAGCCGACCCATTCGTGCTAAAACTATACTTCTAATATAACTGCATGGTTCTACCACGTATAAACGACGTGTTTAATTTTTTTTTCATTTTAAAATTGTTCTCGTAATAATCTGATTGTAAATAAATGTTCATTATTTTTTTTTGATGAATAGCTTAATGATTAAAACAAATGTTTAAAATTATTAAATCGCGCCAATTAAAGTAGTAGGAATGTTTAAAGTTGAAATTAGCACTAAAAGGATGGTAATTGGAGCATTCACTATACAAAGCGTGAATATAAAATTTAAATCAGATGCGTGTAATCACTCTGGGAGCTTGTAGCAAACTAAACGCGCGCCCAACGTGTGGACGCGGCGACCAAACTCTGCCAACAATCTTTTGTAAAAAACCGACACCACACGTATCTCGCGCCAACTTGTGGGCGTTCGTTCCAATACATACCAATGAAGCCCAAACACCCGTTCTACACGTTGACCAATGCTATTGGCCACTACATTGGCCACTGTGTTGGCCAACATGTAGAGGCGCCGTAAGCGTAGGGCGACCCCTCACTAGATGGAGTGACAACCTGGTACGACATGCTGAAAGTCGACGAATACAAGCTGTTCAGAACATTGATTAGTTGTATTTCTTGGGGAAGAGCTATGTTTTTATTTCATTTTATTTTCTTCAGGGAACAAACAATTGTGTAGTAACAAATAATACAGATAAAGGTCTTATAAAAAGGAGAACTAATTAATTACACAAGTTAGCCAGCTCAGTTATCCACGGCGTAATATCGCAATAAAAGGAATATTATGTTGCATAGCAAACATGTTGTATCCGTATCATAAGTAGATGAATAATTTGAGATTATATTCAGCAGTGGACTTGTGGCTGTAATAATGAAGTGTGTGCTAACGGGTTGGCAAACGCAGTTTTTTATTTGTGGGCGTTATTAGGAAGTCACTGTTGTCCATCCCTTAATTTGTTTCACTCTGTCGCCTCTTACGACATCTACGGGATGATATGGGGTAGTGGATATTTTACACCACACCGCCACTTTATTATCTAATTGACTTATTTTTAGATTGATTTAGAACAACAAAGTAGTCATTAATATAACCATTTTCCACCGTTTAAAAATACAACAATAACTAAATAAATTTTACTTAACATTGCCATGAAGTTATTAGATTATATAAAGGAAATCTTATTTTACAGCATTTGCGTAAGATGAGTATTATCTTACACGAAACAGGTGTCGCTAATGTAAGCCACCGAAATTCGTCACAGCGAACTCTCTCGCAGATGTGAACAAAAATAATGTGCTTTATTCTGTCTTAACCACCTTCGTTTAATGCCTGTGAAATATGTGCTTTCATGATTTTCTCCCATTTATTTTCATTTATTTCATTTTCAAGAATATCTGTAAGTACTAAAATTAATACTAAAGAAGGACAGGATTGAAACGTTATCTTTAATATATTGTGTTTATCATTTTATTTAACGTCGTAGAGCCACACAGCAGCGTACATGAGTGGATGAGTTCGTTCGACGAAAACCACGTGGGCTCAACGTAAGATAGGACCATAATGCGTAAAATGAGTATATGTAGGTAGTAAGTAACGAGAATCGGAGAGTTATTTTATTTTTAACTAACTTCCCAGTAGGAAGGTAGTGTAATGGGTCAAATTTGGCAAATTGAAAATTTTAACATATCTCCACGTTTCAAGGTCTTTAGAGTCGAATAGTATGGTTTTAAGAGGATGTTCGTGTGTGCACATGTACGTATGTATGTATGTATGTTCGGATTCAATTTTCGCCCCATGCATCTCGAGAACAAGAGTGATATTGACATGGGGCTAGTTTCACTTAACGCATAATTATGTAACTTAGACCTCATTAAATTTTGAGCAAAATCGGTCAAGTCGTTTTTTGTGCCGATTGAAAATTTGTATAAAATATTAAAACATATGATATTTTTTATTCTTTCCACTGGGAACAACATTAATAAAAAGATTTTTCGGATAGACCAAATTCATATAGAAATTCTGGCATTGCCATATAAAAATAATCATACTATGGTAGAGCTGTCTTCGCATTACAAACACAACGAAGCGAAGACAAAATCACGCTACCTAACAAACTTTCAACTACTCCGGTATAATACAACAGCTTCGTACTACCGCAGAAAGCGTCGTCACTTTACCTGGCAGGAAATTACCCTTTTCTTTCCATTGACAAAGATCATTTCATTATTTTTTCCAGTCCAAAGAAGCCCACAGCTGAACATATGCCATAGTCTCATAGGGGAATTTTATTTGGTTATATTTTTATTAATTTTATTTCCTCTACAGATATTAAGTATATTATGTAGAGTATGATAGTTTTCCTGAAATGAAAAATGTTCATTGTGTTATAATATTTTCGGCTCTGGAAACAATCATTTTTTGGAAAGATTCTATATATTTATCTCTTTATATTTGTAAACATCGTATTAAGTACTTAAGTTGCGACAGACCTCGACAGTCTTTTTTAAAAAAACACAATTAAAAATAGGAAATGGTTTAATGTTTTTACGAAGGTGGTTTATTATATTTAATTCAGAATGAATTAAATTTAATGTTAGTAAAATAAGTCTCAACAATTATCATATCGTCACCGGTTAGGCGTGGGAGTTGTTTGTCTTACAATACACAGAAATCTAACTTGATTTCTTACGAAAATACTGATGTGGTTGTTTGGAATATTGAGCCAGGGATGGATTGAGGCGATATAACTTCTCCCTCCACAAGTTCGGAATTATATTATATATTAATTATTAAAAATGATACTTAAAATAATTAATATTGTAACTAAAATTATAATGTTCACTAAGCTAACACTTTTATTAGTAATTTCACTTTTTTCATTTTCACTTAACTCACTTTCACTAATTTCTCCCATACTTCTCTGCAGTGATAGATTCAGAAACTGTACGTCTGCTATATTAGGCTATAAATTTGGATCGGTCTGTCTGTGAAATTAAGTAGCAGAGCATCGCTCAATAACAATATTATAGAATTCTGCAGGACAAATAGATATTTCTTAAAAAAATGAACTTACATATTAACCAAGCAACACAGTTCTGAAATTGTTTATAAAATTGACGAAGTATTAAAGGTTACGGGTCACGAAGTCTTACAAATTCCACCATACAACCCAGACCTGAACCCGATTGAGTTGTTATGGGGAGACAACAAGGGACCACTCGTAAGAAATAAACTTAGTAGCAATCTGGATAACAAAACCATTGCACTGGATCAATTATTCGCCGAATTATCTGTAGCACAATGGGAATGTTGTGATAGCCATGTCCAGAAAATTGAAAATGAATATTTTCAACACGATTATACTTGATGATGATATGGATGAAATGATAATTGAGTTACAAGGCAATTCTGTATTATCAAGTTGAATTGAAAGTGAAGATAATTCGAGTGAAAATGATAGTAGTGAGGAAGAATAACATTTTTGTATTATTATTACTAAGAAACTTTATAATTAGACCTTATATAATTTAAATATTATAAATAAAATAAATATAATGTTACAAACCCATTTTATATTTCAGCACACAGATGCTTAAACTAAAAAAAAATAACATAACGAGATAAAGATGAATTTGCATTGTTTCACGTTGCGTTTACCGAAAATTATCGCGGGAAATCTCTTGGGTTAATTATGTACGTGTATAAATGGGTTAATTATGTACGTGTGTGGGTTAATTATGTACGTGTGTGGAAAGAGTGGGTTAATTATGTACGTGTGCGCTGATTGCCGCCCCCATCTACCTCCACACCACAAGGGTGATCCGCCGGTTAAATTTTTTATCTATAGCTAAGTGACTTAAATATAATTAAAATAACTCAGCGTTCATGAATCATCATCATCATCATTACAGCCCTTCACAAGTCCACTGCTGAATATAGGCCTCCCCCAAGGTATTCCATCGACTTCCTGCATGTCTTACCAGGTCGTCACTCCATCTAGTGGGGGTCGCCCTACACTTCGCCTACAGGTACGAGGCTGCCACTCGAGAACCCTTCTTCCCCAACGGTTGTCGGTTCTTCGAGCTATATGGCCTACCCATTGTCACCTCAGCTTACTAATCCTTTGGGATATGTCGGTTACTCTGGTTCTACTGCGGATATCCTCATTTCTAAGTTTATCATGCAGAGAAACTCCGAGCATAGCCCTCTCCATAGCTCGCTGAGCGATTTTGAGCGTTCTCATACGGCCAGCAGTGAAGGACCACGTCTCGGTTCTGTAAGTCGT
The DNA here is from genome assembly GCA_907164705.1 of Parnassius apollo. NCBI lineage: Eukaryota > Metazoa > Arthropoda > Insecta > Lepidoptera > Papilionidae > Parnassius > Parnassius apollo. The sequence goes on from CAJQZP010001706.1 coordinate 1,721,890, forward strand.
CACTGGCAACACGCACTGGTTGTACAACTTAGTTTTCAGGTTTTGAGGTATATCTGACGAGAAGATGCGTCGTAATTTCCCGAACGCTGCCCAGACCGAGTTGAATCCATCGATTGACCTCTCGATCGAATTTGGACTTACCAAGCCGGACTATTTGTTCTAGGTAAACGTACTCATCAACAACTTTGAGCACAGTGTTCCCAACAACTACCAGCAAAGGTGTAACATGGACATTAAACATGATCTTTGTTTTGTCCATGTTCATCTTAAGACCTATCCGTACGGAGACACTATTGAGGTCATTGAACATAGTGCTTAGGTCCTACAGCGATTCTGCCATAAGAACTATATCGTCGGCAAATCGAAGGTGAGTGATATACTCGCCGCTGATGTTAATACCGTATCCTTTCCAGTCCAGTAGCTAGAAAACGTCTTCCAATGCAGCGGTGAAGATTTTCGGTTATATAACGTCACCTTGTCTTACACTTCTCTGCAATCTGATAGGTTTCGAACTCTGGTACTGTACTGAGATAGCCATCGTAGCCCTAGTATATAAACACTTCAGCACTTCGATATACCGATAGTCAACTTGGCACCGCCAAAGGAACTGAAGAACAGCCCAAATTTCGAGGGAATCAAAGGCTTTCTCATAGTCTACATACGCCACGCAAAGTGGCAACTTGTACTCTTCGGTCTTCTGTACAATTTTCCGAAGGGTATGTATGTGGTCTATAGTACTAAAGCCTTTTCGGAAACCGGCTTATTCGGGAGGCTGGAAGTCGTTGAGTCTGCGTGCGAGACGATTCGTAATGACTCTCGAGAACAGCACGTAGACGCGGCTCAGAAGTAATATCAGTCTATAGTTCTTCAAGAGGGCGTTATCACCTTTCTTGAAGAACAAGACCACCGCACTTCTGTTTCACGCCTCTGGAGTAATGCCACCATGGAGGACGGAATTAAAGAGCCTCTGAAGGACTTCAAGTACCGGTTTTCCACCCGTTTTCAGAAGCTCCGCTTTCATGAATAAAGTTTGTTATTTAATATTTTTTATACATATATTATTTTTAAGCCAGAGATGAAAATATTTATAACTAGCGACCCGCTCCGCTTCGCCCAAGTGGAATCCATTAATTTAGCGATTTAAAATAATAATAGACCTTTTATTTTATTAATTTTCCTTTTTACAGCCAATTATTTTTCACATAAAATATAGCCTACATTACTATTAGCATAGCTTTTCATTTGTTCGTAAAGTTTCATTACAATCGGTTTGGTCATTCCGAAGATTATCCCGTACAGACAGACAAACAGACAGATTTTAACCCCTCAGTTTCCGGCTAAAATGTTTAACACCGCTAGATCGTTTCGAAAAATTTAATTTTCTTATTTATTATTTATATTACTAGTTTTAGTGCTTTTACTTCATTACAAATATATTTTAATTGTATTTTTATAGTAAATAATGTACTTACTCAGCGGGGGACCGCTGCGTGATTTTCACAATTATTTCTACATATTACTCTAAATTATTTACGTAAAAAGATAAATTGTATTCACACAAAAACTTTAATAAAAATTTTATAGTAAAACACTATACTAAATACTAATAAAATATTAGAAAAATCCATAAATCAACATAATAACACGCCACACGAAACGTAAACGTATAAACGTAACGTTAAACATAACTATCCACGTTTTATTGCATTAAAGGATATAAAATTTCACATTGAGCCTATAATGCCAAAATTCTTCATAGACAAGTAGTCTCTAAATATATATGTTTTTATGGTATAAAGTACTGGGGGTGGGTGTGGTCAGATCCGACCGTTTGGAATTTGACGGAATATCGCCGTGATCGCATTTCACCGAGGTAAAAAAGTTGTTACTCATATTACCATACTAGCTCAGTACCATATCAGCTCAATGTAAGACAGTTATTTCGATGTTGCAGAGAGTCACTTCAATTTAATTTTTTAATATATAGATAAATATTAGGTTTCTTTTTCTCAAAATGCATCGTAATTTATTCTGGGTTGATAATTATTTGTTTAATACCAAGGTCTTATTCATAAAATATAAAAGATTTTATAATGAGTAAAATTAGTAATAACTAACCTTCCGTGATTTGGTAGGACAATACCAAAATAGCAGATGCAACAAAGAAAAACATGTTATAATAGAATATACTATTACCTCAAAGTATCTAATGAGTTCCTCGTGCTTTGGCAACATTTTATTCGTGTTTTGTTCACGAATACCATCTGGATCATACTGGAACATACGTTGCATGCAACAATTATAGTAAACTTGTAAACAAAATGACACTCATGTGCAACATATCATAAAGTTAGGTGCTTTATTACCTTAATGTAATTACGTTCTGATACATAAAAGTTCTTAAAGCATTATACCACATCCAATAACACCTATGCCAATTTTCTTCTGGACCATTCACTGCCGGATATAGACCTAGAACGCACCAATTACCTTGTATAACCCGAAGGAAAATCTTTTAGTCATCACGTTGGACAGTAGGTTTGGTGTACATAGCATTGATACTCAATAAAAATTAGATTAAATTTAATTAAAGATTTTACCATTATTATAGATAAAACCAGCTTATAAACATAACGTAACATTATTTTATAATTCCGGCGTAAATTGTTATCCTCCGTGATTTGGTAGCGGGAGCTCACCGTATGTAACACTAAGTATGTATAGCATTTACCAGATTGTATTTATAAAGGATCTGTTAAATTTGAATGTTTGATTAAAGCTACTGTGCTTTGAACACTGATTACTTTTATAATGAATGCTGTGAATTAATTTGTACTTGGAGAATATTGAAAGTAGAAATAAAGTAAATTTCTTTTATAAAAAAATTGTTAGTTTCAAAACAAATATAAAAGAGCACAAATACAAACATTATTACGAATTCGGCAAAATAACATTGACTCGCTAACAAATTATGTTACGATTTTTTTTTATTACCTATGCTTCAACTTCAGCAATTGTACCCAATGTATATCCATAGATCTAACATAAAATGTAGACAATAAAAATATCAAAGTAAAGAATATTAAAAACGAACTGTTCTAAATTATAAACAAATCCGTAAGGATTATGAAAATTTTGATAAAGAAATGAAATTTTATGTAAACTGAAGATCGGACTAAGTGGCGTGTTGGGGAACCGCAGCCTAATGATAGGCTGTAACGTTACTTTTTTGGCTATCCGTATACTGGACATAGACGTCCTCATATTTCTAAGCATGTTATGAAGATTAGACCACCGCTTGCTACAGTGCATGATGGCGGGTTTCAAATGCCTTCGAATAATTCTAATCCATCAATGCAAATTTAATTACAATGTTTCCTTTCACCTATCCACCACTGCTCGTGTTAAATCTGCACTGAAAACTGCAATTCTTTTTTAATTTTTAAAAGCTTGACTAATATCAACGATTATGGTACGTAGCGATGCAACTAAAGATGATAAAGCACACGGACTAAGCTTTACAAACGCTTATTCAAACAATAAAAGGCTGAATAATTTGCGCCTGTGATCAAGACTGATAAGATTGGTACTAAGCAGATAGTTGTTATACTCGTATGTCTTTTCATTGAGGTGATATTTCGCAACACGAGTCTATATTATATGGCAGCAAAATCTCATGTACAAACGGACTTGCGCTTATATTTATATATAATTTGTAAGAAAAAAAAAAAAAAAAAATATATATATATATATATATATTATACGATATTTTGTAAGAAAGTTTTCCCGCGTGAAGAGTACTTGCACCTTTGTATGTAAATACAACTAACTTTTTTTAGCTGCTTTGGCCCCGGTCTCAAATGTCATTTGCGCCGAGGGGACATAATTCAGGCTGTCGAATACGTGCTTATACGAGTCTAAACTTGTATTGACTCGTAGTTATAACAAATATTTAACCACTGCAAATAGTACGCAAAACCTTGAAGAGGTGAAATTGATGTCATGCGATATAATCATTAGCGTGCTAAAGCTTCGTTTATACTGTTGACGTAGGTACGATATTGCTTTCGGATAATACAAATATTGCGTGCTACGAAGGGTTATTATATGAATCCATTTCTACTTTCTATAAAGAGTTTTTTAAAAAAAAAAGGAGTAACCAACACAAGTCACTTTTGCGATATAATATTTTGTAAATTAATAAATTCATCATTAATGATTAAATTACGCGAACACTACACATTGAATAAAACTAAATTTACAAATTTACGAAACGTCGGGAATTAAAAATAAGTAAAAGTAGTGAAATAAACGCGATAAAATCCGTAAATTTAGTTTCATTCAAATTCACCATTTCTTATAAGAGTTTTAAAAATTATCATAGTATCATAGCTTCAAACAATAACATAAACATCTCAAATCGCCAAAACGCGATCACTAATCGTTGAAATATTTTTTATTTAAAAATGACTTAAAAATATACAGAAATCTTTATAAAGCAAGATGCATAACACGCGCACGCACATAATCAAAAATAATCTTAATGACAAGTTTGATGTTGGCTTTCCTACCTCAATCCACAAGCTTATTTTCAATTCTGTCCTATAAGTGTAACCTCGGATATCGGTGTATGCGAAAAGTTAGTAAATCCCCCTGTATTTTTAAATAATCGACGTTCGGTTTATATTAACATTTTTTTACAATACTGAAGTAACAAAAGTACTTACAGTCAACCTGATGATAAGTGGAAACAGAAACAGAAACAGAGACTTTTTTATTCAATATAGATTATAAACAACACTTTTTGAGAGTAACTTTTTTAATTTTCCACTGGTATGAAAAAAAAACCTCTGTCCTGGGAAGAACCAGCAAGAAACTTATCCAGACTATATTTTTTTCAAATTATTATTTTACAATCATGTACGTTACAATTAACAACATAAAACAAATTAGAAATAGCTTGGTGGTGATCACCCTTCCCAGGGGTTATTATCATCCATCAATTCCTTAATATTATAATAACATCATATTATTATTCTATAATATTATTTCATATTAAAATAACAGAACGCTAAAAGTTGTCATTAATAGTATGAATTCTTCCAGGTTGATTGTACAAATGGGCATGCCTCAGGGCTCAATGCTCGGCCCCATTCTGTTTCTTGTATATATTAATGACTTACCTTACATAATAGGGGATAACCATGATGTAGTATTATTTGCTGATACTTCATTAATTTGCAAATTAAAATGGCAGTTATTAAATTACGACGAAGTAAATAATACTATAACTAAATTAGTCAATTGGTTTAATGTGATTGTTTAATATGCATTTAAATGGAACTAAAACTAAATGTATGAAATTCGTAACTCCGAATGTCAAACATGTTAATAATGATGCAATTTTAAATGGGGAAGAACTGAGTCTTATTGATATCACCATTTTCTTGGGATCACACTAAACGTAAAGCTTCAATGATTTCCCCATATATCAAAAATAGCTAGCAGACTTAGTTCTGCAGCATATTATGTAAAAAAGATCTTACCTATGTTGAAATAGCTAGAATAGTTAATTACTTTATCACTATAAATGACGTCATTATAGAATGGATCATCCGATCTCGCCAGGAAGTAATGACGGAGGCTGCACACTTCGCGAGTATGAATGGTAGTCTCGAACAATTTTTGGATAGATTTGCAAAATCGGTGGTCACTCTCAAAAATATTAAATTTAATGACCTTGTGGTCTTTATATATTTACGTATTGAATTAAAAAGCTAGACCTGGACACCATACGTTTGTTAGAAATGGAAAATTATAGCTCTAACCCACCATCGTTCGATGCCTTGGCATCTTTCCTTTGAAACCAAATTAAAATAATACAGCGTTCATTTAATACAAAACAAGAAGTAAAAAAATACGCTGCCGTTGAATGGACGCCTCCCGAAGCCAACGAAATCCCAAGGGTATGTAAGTATCGTACCTTCATTTTCACAAAGCGGCTGTTTCTTATTTAAATTAATCAGCATGATAATTTATATAATTGTGCAATTTTCCGTAGGTGTTCACCGAGCGAACGTTATAAGATAGTAAAAGCTTACAACTTGTGCTTAAATTTTTGAGTAACAAGCATCATGTTTCCAATTACAACTCTAGTTAAGTGTGTACATCACTCGATGCTGCATTTTGAAATTGGTGCCGCATCTACGTTAAGTAAACCTGTAGGTGACACCTAGGCTAGAGTGGGTAACACGATCGTTTTGTCTTCAATGGAGTCGAATCATGCCAAAGTGTCTCAATAGGCAATGCCGCGCGCAAACTCGGACGATGTTGCTTTGTACTCGCAGCCGAGCGTTAAGAAAATGCTCGCGCTCCACCACAGTTCTTCTTGATACCGCACGTGTAATAATTAGGGATTCTCGTGGAAACAAACAAAGCGTTCGTTTGTTATTAGATAGCGCGTCGTAAAGTAATTTTACTACGCAGCAATGTTGCCAACGTTTAGGATTATTTAAAAATAAGACGCGTTCATATGCCGTAGTGAAGGAAATTGGAGGCGTCAAAATATCCCATGGTTCGATAAATTTAAAATATTATTCTCGTTTCTCGTTCTCCAAGGCACAATAGGCCTTAGTATTTGGTATTCATTTCTAATTGATACCTTTATCTTTCCTGCAAAAAAAAAGGGTCTTGACAGAAGGCATACACAGACGGCGGGCGGACATAAAAGTAATGTTTTAAGTGTTCCGTTTTTTTCTTATAGGATTTGAAACTTAAGTGTTCCGTTTTTTTCTTATAGGATTTGGAAAACGTTAAAATAATTTCTTAGCACTCGTGCCAATATTGTAACTTACAATTTTACATTTAATTCTATCGACTAGTTTTTTGCCTTTAAATATACATGTCGTAAATAACAAAGACAAAGCAAATTTTTTATATAAAATATAAATTAAGCTACAAAGTACACAATTTTTTTAAATTGTTATGTAATTTTATTTCAACTGTCATTTTACTTCTTATAAGTAGGCAAATAACCTTGTATCTATTTCAATGATTAATTATAAAATTATTATCATAACAATTGTGAATATAAACGCTCAAAAGTAGATATTTTATACGAGTGCTATGATTGATATTGCAAATATATTTTGATTCACTTTTTTCTGTAAGATAAAAACATACACTTTCAAAAGTTATAGAATAAAGCTAACGCCTTGATTGGATCAAGCTTTATATCATGTGAAACAAGATACATTAATATATAATTAGTATTGCTGTGTGATAACATTGCAGCGTCAGAAAATTCAATACAGCATATCAATCCTCGGGTATCGTGAGCGGTGCACGAGAGAAACTGAAACAGGGCATGCGCAGCAGAATCTTCGTATAAAATTTAAAAAAGTAAAAGAGCTCATATCATCGCTATATAATGAAGGTCTACCTACCTACTAGTGGATTTTTAAAGAGCTGTATGATAATGATGATGATTAAATTTGTATTCAATTCAAGCCATTTATTTTATTTTAAAAAAAATAGCTATTCGTACCCAAACCAACTCTTAGGGAATCGGTACTGGTATATGGTATCGACAATTCTAAGAGGCAATCTTGTATTGCAGTGTAGATACTTGCTTGCTTCGTTCAGCCGTGGACTTAATGGAAGATAATCGCAATCTGTTGCGAATGGGTAGTCAGTTTGACTCTAGTGTCAAAAAATATGAAAATATTTAGACATACATATAAAATGTATATTTTAACATGCTTTACAAAACACGAAGTAAAGATGGAATTATTATTTTCGCCATTTAAGTGATATCTACTCTAAATATCACAGTTTTCCTTTCAGCGTCACTATGGTGTTCCAAAAAAGTATGGATTGAATGGCTCGTACTTGATGCGTCCCTTCAAGAATAGTCATTTATAACAACTATACTTCAAATTATAACATATTGGGGTAAAGTTTCTTATTGAACTTTCTTTGATTGTCTAATAAGAATCGGAATAATAACATCAGACAAGTTTTATATTGTTCGCTCTGAAGCCATTATACAGCTACAGCATAGCTCTATCACGTAGATATAACTCACAGTATCCGCGAGTTAAATCGATTGAAGAATTCGTAACAACGATATTCATTAAAGATGTCCACGGATTCTATTCTGCTGAAAACGTTAAGCATAGTTTATTCCGTAACTTACTGAAATTAGAATATAAACCTTATAGTTTCATTGAAAATCTTTTTCTACCGAAATATTACACATAAATACTAAAAACCTACCTTTGTGACCGTAGTCAAAAACTGGAATTAGACAGACGTTTATGTTACAAGTGAATTTACAATAATTATCAATATTAATACGATAAATATCGTAACATATAAACAGAGTTTAACTATTACAAGTTTACAACTCGCTCATATGTTACAAAAATCATTAAATAAAATTTCATACAAGGAGAGGGATGTAGGGACGTATAAATTATTCTCTCTTTGACCTACATGTAATATTCGGCGTGTGTGTGATATATGTAACGTAGAGTAAGTTACGAACAATAAAGAATATTAGGCTATTTTATTAAAAATTATATATGTCACGTTGTTTGTACGTGATGGACTCCTAAACTATTTAGCGGATTTTAATAAAATTTGCACAACGTGTTAAGTTTGGTCCAACTTGAGAGATAGGATAGTTTTTTTGCCTATGAGTGACCTACAATTTTTTTTGCGAATTTAAGAATTTTTAATAGGACATTACAAAGGGTCGTCGAGATGGGCAGAACAACGTCTGCCTGGAAAGCTAGTATATTTATATGTTTTAGACAACTATAATCAGTATAGTATTAAAATTGTGAAGTTAAGTGTGCGTTATTGTTACAACGTAATGATATTTATATTATGCATTTAGTGGTATCAGCACCAACACAGCTAAGCTGTAATTCAGAGCATAAATGCCGCGATCACGGTCAAAATGATGAAACTGTAATCTCTTGTCGACTTGAGGATATATATGTATATATGATATATATGTATATATATGCATATATGTATGTATATACATATACATGGGATATATATGTATATATCCTCAAGGTGGGTGGGTAAGATAAAGGGAACTGCGAAAAATGCTCAAAGGAGTCTCGGAGCCGATTTTAATAACGTTAAAATAAATCTTACAAAATTGGCTTGGCTGTAGACGTTCCAAAAACACAAATATAAATAGTAATAATAAAATACTCTAAGATACTTTTCCCATATAATAAAAATTACCCTTCTCCTTTTCATACACGAAAATTTTAATAAGTGTTATACGGAATGTAGTAAAGAATCTAAAAGTATCCTTAAACCAAAACGTATTGGTAATGAATGGATGAACAAAAAAATTCTGAAAATATGCCAACACAGGGACAAATTATTTAATCAATGGAGAAAAGACTTTAGAAATAGTATTTTAAAGCAAGCTTACAATAAGGCATGAAAATATGCAAACACAGTGATTCAAAAAAGTAAAAATAAGTGGCTTAAATTAGAAATTAATAAGAACATACATAATCCTAGAAACCTATGGCAGATATTAAATAAATTAACGGGGCGAATTACAAAACCGATTGATGATGTATTGCTCGACAACTTTGGTAACAGTAATTATCCTCCATATAAGATTGCATGTTCATTTGCTGAATCTTTCGACGTAAACGTCAAAAAATCAATCTCTAAATGTAATCTGCCCTTATTAGATAAGTCATTGTATAGTGACAACGCGAATGTCTCCTTACGCTTTGTACCTGCTAATGTTAATGCAGTAGAAAAAATAGTACGCAATCTAAACTGTAATAAAGCGCCAGGTATTGACGGGATACGACCTATAGACATAAAAAAAATGCAACAGCAATAATTCGAACCATGCCTGAAAAAAAATTTAAAAACTGGCATAGTTAGACCAATCTATAAGAAGGGTAGCCCTATGGTGCATGACAACTATAGACCAATTACTATTTTACCCGTTATAGGTAAAATTGCCGAAAAATACATCTGCAGACAGGTTTATGACTTCTACGCTAAAAACAATATAATAACGGAAAAACAGTATGGCTTTCAACCAAAGAAAAATACCACTCAACTGTTATCGACCTTCACTAACAGCGTTTACAAACATTTAGATAATAAAAGACACGTCTTGGTAGTCTTTGTAGACTATACTAAAGCGTTTGATACACTTAATCATAACAAGCTAATAGACAGTCTTAATGATAGTGATATCAGAGGACCTTTATTATCATGGTGCAGAGATTACCTTAATGACAGAAAATATGCGGTAAAAGTGGGTGATGCCATTAGTTATTATGTTAACTCTTCGGTAGGCATTGCACAAGGCTCTGTAATTGGACCATTGCATTACATCAGCTATGTTAATAGTCTGGCAAACATCATTAGACTTTGCGAAATATACCAGTATGCCGATGATACGTGCCTCGTTGCAGCAGGCGAAAATATTAATGAAACTGGCCGCATTCTGCAAGAAGAACTTAATATATTAACACAATGGTCTCACGATAAAGGATTAGTTATCAATGCTAGCAACACCAAGCTAATGTGTATAAGTTCAAGTCACAATAGGAGTAAAGCAATACCTAGCATTATCATGCATGACCACCTATGCCTTCACAAAGGACAATTGACTCTCAATTGTCATTGTGCAGAATTAGAGCCGGTAGAAACTCAAACTTACTTAGGACTTATAATAGATAGTCGACTCAACTGGAAACATCATATTGAGGATGTGTGTAATAGACTTCGAAGCATATTAGCAAAATTCTCCATAATTAAGCATAAAGTCCCTTATAGAATTCTGTTACAATTATATAAATCACTGGGCGAATCTAAAATTTCATATTGCTTGTCTAGTTATGGGCGAACTTATAAATCACATTTAGATAACATTTATTCATTGCAACTACGCATCTTAAAAACTATAGTCCCAGAACAAATTAAAAACTTACACAGGGATTCTGATTACCATAACCTATTAGATTACTGCAAAATTATACCGGTGCATAAAAAAGTAGAATATACTCTCTTAAATGAAGAATTTTTTAATGAAGATTTAAAAAAAAATGGCATTTCTAACTATTCTAAAACCCGCAATGCGGCCAAAATAAAATTAGATAAACCTAATTATAATAATTTATACGGAAAACATACTTTAGAATACATGGTTCCGAATTTAATTAATCATTTACCAATATCTTTTCAAAATGAAATTAATCATAAAAATATTAAACACAAATTAAAAAACTATTATAGGAACTGTATTATATCAGACTTCAGACTTAAAAAATAATAAAATTAAAAACTATAATCCCCAATCACTATATTTCCTATACTTACCTATATGATATACAACCTAAGAATAATCATTATATTCGTTTACTATTAAATATTAAGTAACTAACTAATTGATACCCCCTGTATACGCAACGCAGGAACGACCGGTTTTTGACGCAGTGAAGTGGGCGGTGGCAAGACTCACACCTTTCTTGTTCACTATGAGCGCGTGTTGACCGTGCCAATTGCTGTTTAGTGTTTAATAGTGTTGCGTTAAACATATTTTTGTAGATTAAGGTGTAGCTCATATTTAAAAAAAAATTATGTCGGCGGTCTGTGGTACACGGTAAAGTTTTTCATTAAGCTTATGTTGTACCATATTATATCCTTTTTATCATATATAATATGTTAAATAAATAAATAATAAATAAAACTAAGGGAAAAAGAGATATTATGTCAAAATAAATTGTAAATTCATTTTAACGTTCATGTTTGCATTTTGACATATTATCTCTTTTCCCCTTAGTTTTATGGAGATGGGTCATTTTTATTATATGGGAAAAGTATCTTAGAGTATTTTTATTATTTCCTTTCATGTTTACTTACTATATTCGTGTTTTTGGAACATCTACAGCCTAAGCCGATTTTGTAAGATTTATTTTAACGTTATTAAAATCGGCTCCGAGACTCCTTTGAGCATTTTTCGTTGTTCCCTTTATCCTACCCACCCACCTTGAGGATATATACATATATATCCCATGTACATGTATATATATACATATATATACATACATATCATATATACATATATATCCTCAAGTCGACAAGAGATTACAGTTTCATCATTTTGACCGTGATCGCGGCATTTATGCTCTGAATTACAGCGTAGCTGTGTTGGTGCTGATACCTCTAAATGCATAATATAAATATCATGACGTTGTAACAATAATGCACACTTAATTTCACAATCTTAATACTATACTGATTATAGTTGTGTAAAACATATAAATATACTTTTCATACTATAGCTTTCCAGGCAGACGTTATTCTGCCCATCTCGACGACCCTTTGTAATGTCCTATTAAAAATTCTTAACTTCGCAAAAAAATTGTGGGTCACTCATAGGCAAAAAAACTATCCTATCTCTCAAGTTGGACCAAACTGAACACGTTGTCCAAATTTGATTAACATCGGTTAAATAGTTTAGGAGTCAATCACGTACAAACAACGTGACATATATATTTTTTAATAAAATACCCTAATATTCCTTATTGTTCGTAGCTTACTCTACGTTGCATATATCACACACACGCCGAATATTACATGTAGGTCAAAGAGAGAATAATTTATACGTCCCTACAACCCTTTCCCTGTATGAAATTTTATTTAATGATTTTTGTAACATATGAGCGAGTTGTAAACTTGTAATAGTTAAACTCTGTTTATATGTTATGATATTTATCGTATTATTATTGATAGTTATTGTAAATTCACTTGTAACATAAACGTCTGTCTAATTCCAGTTTTTGACTACGGTCACAAAGGTAGGTTTTAAGTATTTATGTGTAATATTTCGGTGGAAAAAGATTTTCAATGAAACTATAATAAGGTTTATATTCTAATTGAAGTTGGTTCAGTAAGTTACGGAATAAACTATGCTTGACTTTTTCAGCAGAATAGAATCCCTGGATATCCGTAATGAATATCGTCGTTACGAATTCTTCAATCGATTTAACTCGCGGATTCTGTGAGTTATATCTACGTGATAGAGCTATGCTGTAGCTGTATAATGGCTGCAGAGCGAACAATATAAAACTTGTCTGATGTTATTATTCCGATTCTTATTAGACAGTCAAAGAAAGTCCAATAAGAAACTTTTCCCCAATATGTTATAATTTGAAGAATAGTTGTAATAAATGATTATTCTTGAAGGGGCGTATCACGTACGAGCCATTCAATCCATACTTTTTTGGAATACTAAAGAGAAGCTGAAAGGAAAACTGTGATATTTAGAGTAGATATCACTTAAATGACGAAAGTAATAATTCCACCTTTACTTCGTGTTTTGTAAAGGATGTTAAAGTATACATTTTATATGAGTGTCTAAATATTTTCATATTTTTTTGACATTAGATTCAAACTGACTACCCATTCGCAACAGATTGCGATTATCTTCCATTAAGTCCACGGCTGAACGAAGCAAGCAAGTATCTACACTGCAATACAAGATTGCCTCTTAGGGGAGACATTTGCCAAAGTAACCACGATTGGCAAGCAGGTTGACTAATAAAACTGTTTATTATTTTGAGCTGTTATCAGGAAGATGCCACTGCCCATCACGTTTCATTTTCCTCTGTCGTTTCTTATGATAACCAGAGGATGATATGGGGAAGTGGGTTATTTTACACTGCTAATACTCGGCAAACTAATAATATATTTACTATTAGAAAGTATATTTATTCCTTGAGTAAAAATTAAATTTAAATTCAAATTTTTTTTCATTTTTTGTCCACAGCAGAACTATTTCTTCATAGTAATGTGCCAACAGGAAATTTATGCATTGAAAGCTATGCCTATATTAACCTGCCTATATTAAGCCAATAATTTTTTGTAATTTTAATTTCGTTTTGAATAATTTTATGAATTAATATTTTGTTGAATACATTAAATATTGTACGTTTAAAGTGAATAAAATTGTAAATTCATTTTAAAGTTCATGTTTTGTGAATTTTTGGGTGAATAATAACAAATTACGGAGAGAAGCCGATAATAAATTTAAATATTTGTAGAAAATTAATATATGTATATAGCTATATATATATATATATATAAAAAAAAAAAAAAAAAAAAAAAAAAAAAAATAAATTAATTACATAGATGGAGCTAAAGAAGTTTTACTTCAGTAGTGTACAGTAGCATACTCGTTTTTTTATGTTTGTCTAATGTGCAACTTGAAAATTAATCTCGGAAATATTGCTACGACTTTATTTGACTTTGTGAATTCAAAGAGGATTAGTAAACTGAAGTTATATGAATCGGGAAGTATATCTCGTAAGAGCGACAACCAAGTCTAAGAGATGAGTAGGAAATGTTGTCGAGTGTTAGTCTCTCACTGGAATGAAGATCAGGTAAGACAGGAAGTCGATGGATGCAGGCTGTTCAGAACCGTGTTTTGTGGCATTCCTAGGGGAGGTCTATATTTAGCAGTGGGATTGTAAGGAAATGGATTAATTAAGATTTGTAAGGAAATGGATTAGAATGTAAAATTCTACATTTAGCAAAACAACATCGTACTCTTTGACGAGTGTGATAAAACTTACTTGTGGCATCTCTTTCACCGCTTCTTATCCAATCAAAGGAAATTTGTTTAACCACAGCAGGAACACAAATGAACAGGCAAACATTTTTATGTTTATAGTCTATAAAAATTCAACGGCTGAACTAAGTCCTTCCTATATATTGCCTTTTAGGCGGGATATTTGTTATAGTTGGCACGCTTGTCGGACAGGTTAGCAACCACGGTTTTTATTATTATCAAGGAGGTATTGCAGCCTTAGACTCGCGGGATGATATGGGCTATTTTATATTAATAAATGTTGATATTAAGCACGTCTGACAGCGGCGACTCACGCTGATGCTGATACCACGATTGCATTATCAATACCGATTGAATGTTATAAGCACATAAAATTGTTTTTCATATTACCTATAATCAATCAAACTTAATTTGGTTACCGCTATTGAATATATTATTCTAACTACTTCCTCAAAAATTCTTGGAGTTTTTTTTACGGTTCAGAATTAAAATTTGAAATTCTTTTTATTTTTACATTTTCGCGTTAAGTAAGTTGCTTGAATTTTACTAATTGCCAACTCAGTATCTGGTTTTTAAATATTGCCTTGTCAACTTTTACAAACCGGGTTTGTGGATTTTACTGTACCGCTATTATAGTTAGTCTGCTGGTAACATAGACCCTTAGCCTTTAACCTAGATGAAATTTACAAAATGAAATAAAGATAATTCAGTCAAGAACTCGAATCGAAAATGCGGTTATACGACGTACTTAATTCAGCTCTTGTTAATCTGGAACATATTTTGTTTCGTTACTATGGTTAAAAGTGTTTCCATTTGTAATTGAGTTTTATGAGATTTTGAAGCCCAGTTTCGTAATATTTTAGAAACCAAGCTGAAGAAAGTAGGTCAGAGATACTCGACACCATTTCCTACACTGTAACTAGAGCTCTTTATTGTAAAAATTTGTTCTGAAACATGACCTTTAAAAACACAACCACAAATAACATATTTATTATATTTTAAATGCAATTGAGATCTGATTTTAATGACATCCTTAAAAATTTTAGTTAAACTGATACTTGTACTACTTTAATTAATTCTTATAAAAGTGAAGTAACAAACGAGCTTACAATCCACCAATATATATATATGTACTTACAGATCAGAGACGTGGTCCTTCACTGCTGGCCGTATGAGGACGTTCAAGGTCGCTCAGCGAGCTATGGAGAGGGCTATGCTCGGAGTTTCTCTGCGTGATAGACTCAGAAATGAGGATATCCGCAGTAAAACCAGAGTGACCGACATAGCCCAACGGATTAGTAAGCTGAAGTGGCAGTGGGCCGGCCATATAGCTCGAAGAACCGATAACCGATGGGGAAGAAATGTTCTCGAGTGGCAACCTCGTACCGGTGGGCGTAGTATAGGGCGACCCCCCACTAGATGGAGTGACGACCTGGTAAGACATGCAGGAAGTCGATGGATGCAGGTGGCTCAGGACAGTGCTTTGTGGCATTACTTGGGCGAGGCCTATGTTCAGCAGTGGACTTGTGAAGGGCTGTAATGATGATGATGATGATGATATATATAGGTGATAAGTGGCTAGAGCATCTCAATGTCACCTGATGATGAAATGTATAAGTATATTATCTATCTACACCTTTCAGGCAGAATCACAGCAGTCCAAGCACTGATATTTACCATATAGCAATGTTATTATTACTAGGCTGCACTAAAAGTATCGGGAATGGAATATTTCCACTGTTCCTGTCATATTAAAATCTTTTAATTGAAAACTCCTTGGTTTAAAATCGAATTCCATTTATTTATTTAAAAAAAGATTCTCGGTCTTGTCACAAGGTTTTGTCAAACTTGTTTAGTCGTTTAGAAAATGGAATTGACTCGAGAAAATTCAAGAGCGATGATTTATTATGACTTTCGAAGTGGTTTAACACAAAAACAGTGTGTTGACCGTATGATTTCTGCATTTGGTGATGAAGCCTCATCCAAAACCACAATTTATCGCTGGTTTGCTGAATTTCAACGTGAACGTGTCAAGCTCAGTGATGATCCCCGTCAAGGTCGTCCAAAAACTGCAGTCACCCAAGAAAACGTTGATGCTGTGCGTAAGCTGATTGAGGAAGATCGACATGTGACATACCGCGAAATTCAGGCAACTTTAGACATTGGAATGAGTCAAATACAAATAATCTTGCATGAACAATTAGTTGTAAAAAAGTTGTTTTCCCGTTGGATACTGCATTCGCTCTGTGAAGAGCAAAAAGCGGCTCGCGTTACTTGGTGCGTCAGAACTCTCGAAAGATTCCACGCAGGATCCTCAAATGCTGTAAACAACATCGTATCAGGTGACGAATCCTGGGTATATACGTACGAACCCGAAACAAAAAACCAGTCACGAGTTTGGGTGTTCGAAAATGAGTTAAAGCCAGCAAAAAATTGTTCGTTCACGGAGTGTTGCAAAAAAAAATGGTGGCCACGTTTGTCTCCAAAACCGGCCATGTTACGATTATTCCTCTTGAGGGACAAAGAACGGTTAATGCAAAATGATATGCTAGCATTTGTTTGCCACAGGTCGTTTCTGAACTCCGTAAAGAGAACTGCAACCGTCGCATCATCCTCCATCACGACAATGCGAGTTCTCAGACCGCACACAGAACAAAAGAGTTTTTAGAGCAAGAAAACATAGAATTATTAGACCATCCGCCGTACAGCCCCGACCTAAGCCCTAATGATTATACTTTCCCTAAAATAAAGAATAAATTGCGTGGACAGAGATTTTCATCACCTGAAGAAGCTGTGGACGCCTACAAAACGGCCATTTTGGAGACCCCAACTTCCGAAAGGAATGGTTGCTGCAATGATTGGTTCCATCGTATGGAAAAATGTGTTAAATTTTGCAGAGAATATTTCGAAAAGCAATAAATACATTTTTAGATAGTAATGTTGTGTCACTTCCTTGATTCCCGAAATTTTCAGTGCCGCCCTCGTATTCTAACTAAATTTTTCAAGCCGTGTCAACGGTTTTAAATCTTCTGATCTTTTGAACTCTCGTTGTAAAACTTTCTTCACATCACGTCAAAGTACATTGATGAACATAGGCCTGTTCAAGAATGACTTGCAAGAAATAAAAACAAATCTATTATTACATATTATTGATTAAAATATTATTCTATGGAATCTTAAAATTGTTAATTTCATCCGCACACCGTTAAACCGTTGCTCACCGATCTCTAAATCGGAAGTATGTACTCGGACAAAAAATTCGGAGAAGCGCACGAGTCCCCGTTCGGGCTATTTCTAGTGAATTTCTACCTGAGGCTGCTTGCAGTTGATCCCGCTGGGATGAGTTCTTATTTATTTAGACATTGTAACTGTTCTACTTATTTTTTTAATAAAATAGAGTGACAAACAAGTACACAGTCCACCTGATAGTAAGTGGTTGCTGTGGCCCAGAGACATTTATATCTATCCTCGATTACAAATCAAAGTGCAGATGTCACCCGTGAGGACTAAGATGGATTGCATCGTTTCACGTAAAAAGGATCTATATTTATCTATTAATTCCTTTCTCTTCTACTGGTGCTGCTTAGTGCTTAGGAATCTTACTTCCTAGAGGGAATATTACTTCCTAGAAGGGGTTCTGAACTTGACTAGGGCGCTATTGGTGCTATTGAAAGTTTCCCTAATGCTGATTCTAGGATCCACCTACCTACCTAAGCCTTACTTGTTGCTATGCTGCGTGCTAACGGACTGTTGGCCTACTATCCCGCCAACAGCCATCAACACCGCCGGGCCTAGGTTATCATTGGCTCCGTTCGCTAGTTCTAGTTCGCTGTCTGCGACCCTCAAAAACTTCACCTAGACTTTGCCTCCCTACGTCAGGCCAGTAATCCCCATCCTAAAACGTAACTTGTAAATATGCGGAAGTAAGATAAATAAAATATTTTACTATAAGTATTGGCTATTTTAAAGAACCCACCTATCTTCTGAACCAACCTAACGGTACATACCTATTCTATAAAAAATACGGTGTCGCCGATAAGGAGCAAGATATAATGGCTTGGCATGTGATTATACCAGTTATGACTATTATTGTCGTTGTTCAGGGACGTCGGTAGTCACTTATCACCAGATGAGCTGCATGCTCATTTACTTAATTTACTTTTTTTACTTTCCTTATCCCTTAGATCGGAACATAGCAGTGCAGGCACTGTTGTTGCGCGGCAGAAATAGGTAGGAAATAGTAACTACCTAGGAAGACTCCTAGACAATGTATAATATGTACAAAAAAATTGCTATGCAGATGACAGCACTGACATTATTAGCACGGTTGGTGTATAGAGTATCTATATACCAACCGTACTAATATTTCTCAGGATCACGTCGTCGAGTGCTGGAACAAACTTGTGTCTGAAGTCGAACAAAATCCCGGACTGGATGCAACTAAATCTAGTCCAGTTAATTTCCCCAGAAAACACATGTTTGCGCGTTTACCCTTTGTCGAACCTCCTAAATTTAAATTCCTATTCAATTTCTAAAAATCCTCGGCGTCAATATGTCGAATAATGTCCAGTGCCGCGGTCAGCTGAAAAAAAGACCAGCTTGGTGTGCTCAGTAGAGTGGGACAGTATTTCATACCGGCACACCTCACACGGAATTTCTAGGCCGGGGCAACCCAGTGCCAACTTTATCCACGTAACAGTATCCAACACAAGGTGACTCGAATCTTCGGCGACCGAGTTCTTTTTGATCGGATCGACTGACTTACTAAAGCAGTGAAAAGATGTTCCAGGCGCTAAATTTCACCACTGCATATCGCAACAAGACTCGGGATACCACCCATAGCATTTGGATGATTGGCGGTCTACCGCGGTATGATTTACTAGAACTTTTCTTCCTTGCACAACTTCCTGTGTAATTGGTTACCACCTGCGATTTTGGCAGACCCTCGCCCTGCATCGCCTTATGAAAAGGTCCCTTCTTAAAAAACCTATTATTTTTCAAAAGGTCTCCTATTAAAAAAAAAAACAATCTTTGTACGGTAACTCTTACCAATTTCTGTTGCTAAATAGTAAGCAAGTTGTGTTCTGGTCTGTAACGTATAGAAAAACCGTATAAATACACTTTCAGTCAGCCCAGCCTTCGTTTCGTCATTTCAGTTTCTACAAAATTGCAGTTCACGCGTCTATTATCCCTACTCTGGATAATATTAAGTGTTGTAACGCTAGCGTAATATCATGTATCCTTCTAAAATTAAACAGTTCTAACGTCAACTTAAGTTCGATCTCTTGTAGATCACGTTCGGCGAACCGCCTCGGACCGATATTACGTGATCTCTCTACGTGAGCGATATTCCAAAAATGCCCGATACTAATCTCTTCTGACAATAGTCCGTTCAGAATATGCATTCAGCTGCTGGCTGCAGCAAACACACTAGGCAATTGGTGCAGAAAATAGACAATCAAAACCAATTCTGACAAAGGCAAAGTAATCATGTTATCTAGTAAACAATGCCATATAGCATTAAGCTCGCCTTTTGTACAAAATCTTTGGTGCAATAAAGAATAAAATTAATAACTAAATAAATGATGTTTAATAAAAAAATTGCTATAAAGCGACACTGAAAGGGCCCTCCCTCTATGATAGCCCTATTGCCTGAGTTAATGGGTAAAATACCTGGGGTCACAAATAAGCTTTTCGCCTTAACAAATAAACGCAGCAAACTGTCTTTAAGACACAAGCTGCATCTATATAAAACTTACGTACCTACGTTCAATTATGACTTATGCAGGTGTGTCCTTTACCCATGCCCAACCTTATCTATTTCGACAACTTCGAGTTCTCCAAAATAAGTTCCTGCGTCGTATCGCAGCAGCTCCATTATAATGTATGGAACGAGGATCTATACCGCAACCTCAAAATCCCCACGCTCTTTTCATATCTTAAGGAATTATTCTTAAGATACTTTGATTCGATAAAAGAACACCAAAATCCATATGGTGTACAAAGTGGTGGCGACGGGTTTGTACTGCTACGAGGTTTAACAACGGCGGTAAGGGGCGTTTTTAGTTACGCCCCGTTTCGAGGGATTCCTCTTGAATGGCATCGAGTCCACCCCCCCCCCCTCAATCTAGAGGAACCTCACTCCAAAAGCAGAGGCTGGGGTGCCTGTGCCTCGAAACTGCAATCGGTGACGCAGCGTTTTCCTAATTTATTTCCCCCTGTCTCCTCTTACGACACCCACGGGATGATATAGAGGAGTTTTTACACTGCCGCTACACGGTCAACTATGCAAGAGCCACATTTAAACTTCTTTATCTAATTGACTTATTTTTAGATATTTTTAGATTCGGAACAACAAAGTAGTCATTAATATAACAATTTGTCACGGTTTAAAGATACATCGAAATATCAATATCAATAGGTAGGTATCGCTAATGTAAACCGCCGGAATTCGTCACAGCGATCTCGCTCGCAGACGTGAACGAAAATGGTATATTTTATTCTGTCTTAACCGCTTTCGCGGTCCGCACCCTGCCATTAGGCTACTATCATTTCAACTAGCTTAAACATATTGCATAAATGCCGTATCAAAATTTTTCAAGAAATCTTATACCTTATAGCCTAGTGGCCCTAAATAAAATCAAAAATTAGTTTTAAATAATGAAAATGGAATAAGATATTATATGTGCCTAAATAAAAAAGTAACAAATCTTTGCAAGTTTTAGTACCTAATCTTTGTAACCTCACATAATTTTCCGATGCTTTTGGTTCCAGGGCGAACAATGTATGGGCGCAGAGCAGTGTCATTCACTTCTTGTTTTAATAAAAAAATACCATGTAGTAACAGAGGAAGGTGTTGGTTTTGGTACTGTGATTGCCAAAAGATCAAAAAATCAAAAAAAATCCGGAATATCAGGTAATCTAACAATTGTAGAGGCCAGCATTAAACTGCAACGGACTATTAAAAACTATCAGGTAAACACAATCGATGAACGTATTTTATGTTATTAATTTAATACGAGTTTATTGAAACTAAACATAACTGTGTAGTAGCAGAGTAAGAATATCCACCACTTCATAACGTCCCGTGGGTTCCATAGGAGGCGATAGATGGTAACTGAAACACGAGATGGGCAGCAGCATCGTCCTTATAACAACTAAAACTTATAAAAATACGGTTGCAAACCCACGTGCAATCGAAACTACTATAGCATAAAAAATAATATATTAGGCAATCAATGAGTGAGGCCTATGTTCAGCAGTGGACTCTTATAGACTGTAATGGATGGATGAATGGATTCTATAAGAAATTATTAAAAGGGTTTGTTGATACAACAGAATACTTTTCATAATTTTTTATAGAAGTTCACCGAATATAGAATTAAAAACTACATGCGCTGTGGCAGGTTACAAAGGTCACCCGCGATTGCAAATATTTTAACAAGAAAGTTTAATGGAATATAGTTTCATAGTAGAGCCATGCTGCAGTTATATTAGTAGTATAGTTGTAGCACGAATGGGTCGGCTCGACCGGGGAAGGACCACGCTCTCACAGAATACCAGCGTAAAATAGTAGCTTAATGCTACTGTGTTTCGTATGGTGAGTGTAGAGAACCGGAGACCCTTTTTTACTGGAAACGAGGCATTCCACCTTAGTCCTCACAGGTGACTACATATCTGCAATTTGATTCGTAATCGAGGATAAATGTAGATGTCTATGGGCCGCAGCAACTACTTACCATCAGGTGGACTGTGTGCTCGTTTGTTACCCTATCCTATAAAAAAAGTTTCAAATACCTATTAAATTAAGAAAACGTTTAAAATAAATACGGAAAAAGACACAAGTTCGTTTTGGTGATAAAGTTTGCATCTTCATAGTATTTATTAGGCAATCTATTACTCTATTTCGTCTAATCTATAAAGGGTAATTAGGAGAATAATTAAATAAACCAGAAGATGAATTACTTATTACCGCCGTGCAAATCATTTTTTTTTGTTAGACACTCCACTTACCAAAGAATACCTTTATTTCAAGGAGACCTAAAATTATATCGATATTAAAGTCGCTGCTATTACTAACGAGCCTTACTACGGGTAAAATACCTTAAAGGAAACAATTTATTTTTGTATGTAGAATGGGCCCACCACAAATGGTGGCGTAACTTAATGAAATGCAAATCGATTTGTTCTTTATAGTCTATAGATGATATAATAATATTAATTTTACCGTAGTTTAATCTAAAAGTAATCTAACGGGAATACTGAAAAATTAACAATTAAAATATGAATATCACAATAATCTAAAAACAAACTGAAAGTGATTGTCTTGTAGTTTTCACCGCTATTATAAGTTAAAATAGTGCAATATTCAATAATTAATAGTATAAAATAAAGTTGTAGGTACATTCAGCACAGTGGAGACGCTTCCATTAAAGCCGAAAAGCCGGGCTTGCCTTATTAAACCTGAATCAATCAATAATATCAACTAATAAAATAACTCGTAAAATGTTTCAAGCTATTTCAAATTTCCCGCGCACTCCACTGTTCGACACATGTCGACCGATGACCTCGTATTGCCTTAGCGATACTGCTGCTGTCATAAAAAATGAGTTTTAATAGAGCTAATAGTTGTCTCCCTCGCTCGCGTGGGCTTTTTGCGGAGCTTTCGAGAAGACGACCTATTATATTTCTAACCTATGGCAAAATATTCTATAATGAAATATAACTACGATTGTATATATAGCAATTAGTATAGAGATTTAAAGCCAGGCTTTTCGGAATAAATTTGTTAAAAGCGGAGGCGCGCGGGCATTACGTTTGCAAGTTCATTCCACGTTTCAATGTTTATTTACTCTGTGTGCTTATCTTAAGCAATTTAATATTACGAGTTCAAAATGTATGCTTTTATAAAGATTTTTAATGAAAATGGAGGATAATAGTGTTCCTTGTGATGAATTGAAGTGTGTTAAAGTGATAATCGGAGAGGAAATCTTTAAACTTTCAAATCAAATCAAAAATCGTTGAGATAATACATAAGGTTAAGAGTATATTTCAGACTTATCAATTATCGCAATTAAAACAGTTATTGGTACAATTAAAACGTTCACCAACATTTTACGTGGACGTAATTAAATCTTTCCATAAGAAAGTGAGACAATTCCACTTATCTTATCTCTTATCCATTAGTATGTAAATAATTTTTTTTAATTTTGTACATAGTTTGTTTGTACTTTGTTCGTGTTTTACTTTTGTTCATGTATTGTATTGGATGTAAATATTTTTTTTCTTTCGCTTAAACAAACCCAAACGGCTTTCTTCAAAGCCACCGAAGCTATGCAATTGCTGATATGTAATACAATCTATCTAGCAGTGGTATGCCTTCTGTGTGCTTTGTTAAACACGGCCTTGACAGTACTGAATATGAAACTGAAGCGTGGATACCGATCAAGATTGGTGTATTTTTATAAAACTGCTAAAAACAACAATCTATATTTTTATCAATTTATATCTTGGGCTTGCCCTAGCTTGGAGCTCTAGCTCCGCCACTGATTCAGCATTTATAGGTACTTTAATGTTGACTGATTTTCCATCAATCTTAAAGTACCTATAAATTTCTTTTAGTAATTTCGAAAAAACATAGTGCACTGACAAACAAACTGTTTTCAAACTGTTTGTGGAAACTGTTTTTACCTGTAATGATTGATTAGTGAGTGTTAATCGAATAAGGAATAATATGTCAATACAAATACATAATGTACGTATAAACTATGTTATGGTTTTCAAAATTATTTATCTTTTTATTATAGAAATTGCAAAAAGGCTTCGTAACACGCATACTTTTTTCATATTACACGAATATCTAAACAATTCTTTTCTTTTCAGATTTCATGGTTCTGGTTAGATTTTCATAAAATATTTAGGCCGTTTTCTATAATAAATTGGTGTCTTCTTTATGTTTATACAATTGAGTTACGTTAAATTTTCTAGTGGGCCCAAAAATGATTGTCTCCTTTCATTACAGCCTGTATATAATTTATTGTATAAATGCTATTTTTTAAATGTAAATGCATATAAGTACAGTTGTAAAAGTAAAGATAATAAACTAAATATTAAGCTGCTAGGTATATTAATGTGAGCTTCATGTTCAAAAGCGGCAAATCTATTTAAAATAATGGCATTATATTGTTAAAAACCTTTACATGTTAATTAATATACGGCAAAATACAAACTGCTTAAGAAACAGGGTGGAAAATAACTTTTAATAAAAGTTTGTTATCACGTAGAGACCAATTGTCCTTTAGGGGTGACTGAAACGCTTCACTAACAAGACGTCGCCAAGTGAAAATTCCTTTGTAGACTAGTGACTATACTGTAGTGTAAATAAAAACAACAGAGGTGTAGTACTTCTATTAAATAAGCTACACGTTTTTTGTAAGTATTAATGTTTTTTTATAAATTAAATATGAAATTGTTCCACTGTAATAAAGACAATAAAATATAGTGAATCAATGTGCAACTTTAATTCATGTCTTATTTGTAAAATTACCTAACTTGAGACTTATTTTTGTCACAAAAGCTTTCTCTTCTTAAACTTCACTCCGAAGTTAATCCATTTCATCATTAAAATAATAACGGTCGCTATAATCGTTAAAACATTACGTTTCTTCGTCCGTTAGAAGAACCACATTTTTTAAACCATAAAAGTTTAATAAAGTAATCTTTAAAGAAAATAAAAATTCGTTACGTTTAGAACACAGTTGGGTTTTGATTTACCTTATTTAAAGAAACAAAGCAGGAATTTTCAATCATAAGTTCTAAAAAACTATTACTTTACACAATTTTTTTGTTTTCTATATATTTTAAGATCTATAAATTTTAAATACATATATTAATTTTTTTCTTTATGTTTAAGGATATAATGACTTTTTCATTAAGATTTTAAAAGTTAACAAATATCATTTTGTCTATTACAAAAATTATAATAAAGAACTTAACTAAAATAATAATTAAAATTATAATATTTACGATTAAAACTAATTATATACAATATAAAAGAAGAAACTATAATATAGAAAATCTAAAACTAAAAATTTTAATCGTCAAAAAGACTTGCTCTCTGTGGTATAGTGCCAAGAACGCTGGCTGCGTTTCCTCGCTGAATAGCTATACTTAGCCTTTGAGCGAGGAAAGAACCAGCGCTCTTATCACCAGCAGCGATGACCAGTCGTGGATACAGTTCCTTTAGAAACTTCATTGCAAGTGGACCCCACGGACCGATAGTCTACAGCAAATGGCACAAATATGTAGTCATTTCTCAAAGACTCATATTTGCGCCATTTACTAAATTCGGCTGCCTCTGATGCCGCCCTGGCTCTAAAAGAGAGAGAGACTTGAGATGAGAGGCCGCCAAAGTGTCAACGCAAGTAGCATCCCACACTAGAGCTTTACCTCTCTCCCAAGGAACCAAAGTCATACCGTCGGGTCTCTTGCCATCGTCTCTAAATATCCCGTAAGGCTCTAAAACCGAGGGGATATTTATAGAGACAAGAGCCCTTCGGATGATTTCATTCAAAAAACC
Source organism: Parnassius apollo (assembly GCA_907164705.1). Lineage (NCBI taxonomy): Eukaryota > Metazoa > Arthropoda > Insecta > Lepidoptera > Papilionidae > Parnassius > Parnassius apollo. The sequence continues at coordinate 1,748,103 of CAJQZP010001706.1, forward strand.
GTGACGGGAAAACCTACCTGCACTTTTCTTGCATGAAAATCCGTGGAGCCCAAACTCATCGACGCTGCTACCACTGGTGAGGTTGACAAATAGCCACTCCTAGCCGGATTCCTACGGCGATGCGCAAGCTTTCCCCATCAAGCAATGTGCCGAGATTACTTGATGGTAGAGCATGTAACCAGTGGCTAGATTCCTTAGTCAAAACAGCTAGAACGCGAGACTGATCTTGTTGAATATGGAAATTTTGAAATAAATTTTTCTGGACACTCCGTACCAACGGAATATACACATTTTCGCCGGGACAAAGCGTTAGCCATGTTTGCTTTGCCTCCGCAGCAAAGCACAGGTCTACTTTATTATTTAAAATTGTGTTACATAGGTCATTGACACTATGCACCGAAGAAAGGAAAGCAGGCAATGCGACGCTAGAAATATTTCTTACACCAATTCCACCAAATTTGATGGGTAAAGTGGCTTGATTCCAGACTATTGTATTTAATCTCAAATTTAGAATGTTTTCTAAAGCAATTTTAAGATTACTATCAATATCTTTTAAAATATCCGAACATTCCCAGACTGGACTTGAGCGTAACAAGTATGTAAATTTAGGTACAAGGAGATAATATTTTAAAATGGTAAGGGCCATATGGGGGTTTAAAATATATAATTTATCAACGTGATTTAAAAATTGATCAAATTTTGTTTTTAAAACAGGTTTAATACTATCGAAAAACAACGGAGCACCAAGCAGGTGAAGCAATTCCGAATTTGACAGTTTTTGTTCCTGGAGAAATCTGATTGAAATTTTGAATTAAGGTATCTCTGTTAGAATTAGATAAATTATTAGAAATAAATATTTCACATTTATTTGTATTTGGTGCAAGACCAATATTTTTAAAATTTTGAAAAATATGAATAAGATCATTGAGGACGTCATCTGCTTTACCTCCCAGTGTACCGTCGTCCAGATACCAGACATTCAGCTTGGATTTTAAATTTGAAATAATAGGTTGAATTCCCAAACTGAAAAGAGCTGGACCTAATGGATCACCCTGCTGAACACCGACAGCAGACTCAATAATATGGTTTTGATAAAACAAGTTTGAATTTTGACTGTAACATTGCCAACGTATTGATATATTTCGGGGGTATTGTTAGTCACTTCTTTCAGCAGGGTTATCCTATCAATAGAGTTAAAAGCATTTCTAAGATCAACCTTCAGAAGAACATCTGCCTTGGAATTAGTTAATAAAGTACGCAACGAATGTACCGCCGTCTCACAGCCACCTTTGGTGCCAAAGCCTGGTTGAGTAGGTTGAAATTTTGTCTTAACGTTTGAGATTATGTGCCTGCAAGCTAATTTTGAAGTTAAGCGTCGAAATGTAGAACCAACAGCAATAGGACGGATACCGTTATCCTTTTTTTTTGCAGGCACACAATCTTGCCCCATATAAGTAGGGAATGAAATTGGGATTGACATTACCAGAAAGCATAAAATTACATAATTTTGTTATGTCATTAAGAAGTACTCTACCGGCGTCACCGGCAGATACCCTTACAAGGTCTTTGAGATGCTGAGGCGTAATCCAGTCAATGCCGCCGGCAGAGCCATTCGAAAATGACAATATTGCGTCTAAAGTGTCTTTTTCGGAAACTTGTAATGGTTTAAAATTAATAAAACTGAAGTGTATGTCTGTACTATTGCAATAATTTTCAGGGTTGAAGGAGCTTAAAAGCAGGAAAAACAGCACTTGCCAAAAGATTACTATTAAGGGTGGGCGTTGAATAAATTAACTGTTTTTTTAACAGTTTATTTGCCGTAATTAATAGAATCAGGCATTACTTTGCGGAAATACATTATTTTAAAGTTGTTAAAAATTAAGTCGCACACATCCGCTTAATAAAATAAAATGATGTGTCTTACCTAGTTTGAAAAGCATATGAGGCAACCTCAGGTAATATAGACTCTGCGGTGGCTGATCGCTAAGAGAGCGGCAAGCCAAAACAGCTGCTATACCCGATTTTTGACTAAGACAGTCTTTAGCAGTTTAAAAAAATCTTATTAACAGTCTAAATAAAACAAACAAAAGCATGACTTTCGCAATTCTCTGCACGCTGTTCAACCTCAGAGTGTCCGGCGATATATGAGCAGTTTGACCTACTTAAGCTCCATATCTGAAAAAAATTGCTTATACCCTTTGACAAAACGACGTTAACGTGGCATTCAAAACAAACAGTTCTGTTAGGAATATCTATTATAATAAAGATAAGTTGGATATTAGTCAAAAATCGGGTATTTCTAAACCTGTTTGTGATGAATGCCATGCAGTTTACGTTACGTCAGACTGGTCGCAACTTCGGGACACGTTATAAAGAGCATTTAGCGGCGTACAGAAATTGCAATACTGATAAATCCCATTTGGCTAAACATGTATTGGACACTGGATACAAATTAGCCAACGACCCCTCCTTTAAAATTTTACATACTTGTGATACAGGACTGCGACTATGTGTGCTGCACAGTTCGAGATTAAAAAAATAATAATGGTAACGTTGCGCTACTGAAAGAACAAATAAATATTTCTAACTCACCTGTATTAAACATCTTTAAGCCTGCTCTCTAATAAAAGACAACCTCGCAATATGGTCATTAATCACCCTCGCGGTGATCAGCGATTCGTTGTGGGGTTGGAGGGTAGGCGGACGTTTAACGGCGGTTTGTTGTTTATTATTTTTACAGCAAACGGCTGCGTACTTTGCTACTTTAGTGGGGAGCAGTTCTGTCAGCGAGTTGTATAAATAGCAGCTGTTTTGGCTCGCCGCTCTGACGTCCGTTACCTCCTCCTCCTGGAAGAGGACCGTCCACAGCTCCACCGGCTCCTCGGAGTCATCCGACTCCGAAGGAACGGTCACCGATGCAGCCCAATTCACGCTAGTGAAATCCAAGTGCGGCCCGAAGCTCGGCGCGACTTCCCGCACTCCCCCGCCAGGCGGCAGCCGCCGCCGTCCGCGCACCCCCGCCGCTGCCGCAATTACCGCAGCCCCCATCGTTGCCCCTACCTCCGCAGCCCCAAACGCTGCCCCCTCTCAGTCGCAAGACACTACCGCCAAGCCAGCAACCCGCTGCGCTCCCAAAGTGGCTAAAAACCAAGTCCCGCCCCCTGTCTTTCTCAGAGACAAGGCGAAATTCACCAAACTGTCAAAAACCATCAAAATCATACGGGCCTCTATAGAAGACTTCCGGAACATCACTCGTCACTTCACGGCCGAGCACGTATCCTATCACACGTACGCTCTCGCCTAGGAAAGAAAAATAAAAGCAGTTCCTCACGAACTCGCAAACGAGGACATCTTAGATGATTTAAAGTCCCAGGGCTTCCCTGTCTAGGCTGTCCACAAGATGCACAGCAGCAGGGGCGAGAGGTTCAACCTCGCCCTACTCGTACTCTCAAACGTGCCCGAGGCGAAGGCCATCTTCCGCGAGGTACGCACTGTGTGCGGCCTGTCGCGTGTAAAGGTCGAAGCTCCACACCGGCGCGGTTATCCAACACAGTGCCACCGCTGCCAACTTTATGGGCACGCGGCAGCCAACTGCTCAGCCCCACCCAGGTGCGTTAAAGTGCCTAGAACCCCATCATTCGAAAGAGTGCCCTCGGCCAAAAAATGCTGAATCCCCACCCGCATGTGTCCTATGCGGACAAACATAAACTATTAATAAACATGTCAGGAGTCTCGCTCGTGACGTTGTACGATACAGCTACAAGTCTGCAGCTACAAGTTTACGTTTACAAAGTTTTTTTCTACCCCTAGTTTGAAATTATAATAAAAACAACGCAAAAATGCCAAAGTGTGACAACTGTGACAAACTAATAGCCAAGAAATCCACTATTCTCGAGTGCAACACATGCTCAAAAACTGTGCATGCACCCAGACCTGCACCACCCTAACATCTGAGGAACAAGTGGATCAGTGGATAAAAGCAGCAAGAAAAGTAACTACACTTGCAGAGGACATCGTTTCCTGTCCAGATCCTGCTACAGCAAGAACAAAGATAATGATACGACGTGCCCTATCCAGTGCAAATAAAACCCTTCTATGGCAAGCTAAGTAAAAACTTAAGGTTACTTATGAATATATATGGTTCCAGGACGGTAGAATTTTAGTTCGTAAGAATGATAACGATAAGCCTGTGATCATCCGAAATCTAAGTGACATTGACAAAATGGCGGTGGAGCATATTGTAAGTCGGTAGTAGAAACTTTACGCACTAGGCACTACTTTGGAAGTAACTGAAATTTATGATTCGGCAAATTTATGTGAATTTAGTACCTATCTACCTAAACATACTAATCTTTTTAATATTGTACATATAAATATTAGATCTACAATCAAAAACTTTAGTGCATTACTGCAAACAATAAACCAATCACCAATAGCTATAGACGTCATTATACTAACTGAAGTAGGAATTTCAATAAGTAGCAATCTTTCTCAATTATTTTCTATAAACGGTTATGAAATGTGCAGTAAGCTTCGTGAGCAGCGACGTGGTGGTAGTATTATAATGTAAATTAAAAATTGCCACAGTTTTGAAGTAGTAAACAACTTAAAATTAACCCACTGTGATTCATTAATTGTAAACATCTTGCCACCACTACACGACTCACATTTGCGCATTATATCAACCGCCTAATGAAAGCAAGCATCTTTATATTAATGAACTTAAAGTACTACTATGTCACAATTTAATCAAACACTCTGACTTGTACATAATCGGAGACATAAATATTGACCTGGAATTAAAAAATAACATTCATGATTACTACTTAAGCTGCTTGGCCGAGTGTGGTTTGACGAGAGCGGTTTCTGATTTTACAAGAATAGAGATTCGAAATGAAAAAATCACTTGGAACAGTACTGGCAGATCACCGCATGTGCGTGCTATCGTGCGCCGGGACTGAGGCTACCAGCAGCAGCGTACAGGCTGAGTCAAAACTCAAACAATTAATTAATAACAAAAATTTATATCACTTCTCGAAAACGTCGAGAAGAATAAGATTGATAATATGCAGTGTCCGATAGAGATATATCACTTTATTCAAAATAGCTTTAAATACTGTTATAATAATTCTAAATATACTACAAAGAATAGCATAAATAGTAAAAGAAATGAGGAAAGATGGATAAATAATAAGATAAAATTTTACTGCGAAAAAAGAGACTACCTGTATAACAAGTGGAAAAAAAGATACAACCGATAAAATATTAAGACTATAGTTTAATAAAATTAGGAATAAAACACATAAACTTATTGAAATGTCTCGAAACAAATACTAATATCACGAAATAAATAATAACAAAAATAACCCAAGGAAGCTATGGAATATTCTGAATTCCATCACAGGCAGAGTAAATAAATCATTAGATGCGGCGATATTAAAGGCTTTACAAAAAAAAAATTAACAGCTAAATTGTTAATTGGCAAATAATTTTTGTAAAGATTTTGTTAAAAATGTTGAAAAAATACTACCCAACTGTAAACAAAACCTTTTAGATCAAGCAGATTACATATTTCCTCAGAATAGTTCAATGCGGTTTAAAGCAGCAGATGGCAAGAGCATAAATAAAATAATCCAGAAATTGAACACAAACAAATCCGCTGGAGCAGACCAGATTCGCTGTATAGACATAAAATCCTTATGTGAAAAAATCACAACAGCAATTGCAAAGTTGATTAATACTAGTGTTCATTCTGATATTTATCCCTCAGAATTAAAGATAGGAATAGTGAGACCCATCTACAAAAAGGGGTCGCACTGTGATTATGATAATTATAGGCCAAACACAATACTTCCTGTAATAGATAAAATAGTTGAAAAATGTATATGTAGTCAGATACGTTCTGTCCAGCACTCAGTTTGGCTTTCAAAAAAATAATTCAACTACTTCTTTGTTATCAAAATTTACCGATTTACTTATTTAGACAACAAACAACACATAATTCTTTTATTTATTGACTACAGCAAAGCATTTGATACTCTTAAACACGATTTATTAATACAAACACTGGAAAATACAGGCATATGCGGGCCTCAGGTGGTGTGAAAATTACCTCAAAGATAGAAAATAACGGGTGAGAATTGAAAATGATTACCGTGATGAAATACCTGTAACTACGGGAACTGCTCAGGGATCGGTTCTTGGCCCTTTACACTATCTGGCCTTTGTAAATGACATGGGGAATGTGATTAAACATAATTCAGTGTATCAATATGCAGACGATACTTGCCTAGTAATAGCCAATAAAGACATAGCAAAAGCAGAAAAAATGTTACAACATGACTTTACTAACCTCTGTGTGTGGTCACATGACGAGGGACTCCTATTAAATTCTGGTAAAACATGTACGCTCAATGCACTCTAACAAATACGAAAGACCAATAAAAATATTAGCACACAGCCACGACTGCCTTCATAGTTCGTCTAAATTAAATACTAACTGTAATTGTAATCCTCTAGAACAAGTTAACACTAATAAATACCTATGCCTAATGTCTGATTGTGGATGAAAGATTCAATTGGGGTAAACACGTTGAGCATGTATGTAACAAGCTACGGGCTATGCTAGCAAAGTTTGCAATACTAAAATACAAAATGCCATTTCCCATCCTTATAAATCTGTATAACGCTCTTGCTGAGTCTCTTATTTCTTATGGCATTACAAGTTATGGAAAAACATTTAAAACTTACTTAGATAAAATATATAACCTACAAATCAGAATATTGAAAATAATTATACCTAAGAAAGTAAAAAATATACAGTGAAAACAATATTAATGAAATATTTAAATTTTGCAAAGTATTACCTATACACACAAAATTTCAGATGCTAATACTAATAGAACAATTTCACAATAAAAGAGCAAGTTAAAACTAACCATAAAACTATTACTAGAAAAGTTATACAAAATAAACTCGTAACACCTGAAATATATAACTTTCATGGTAAACGTACACATAGATATTTAATTTCTACTTTAATGAACCAAATACCCCCCCCCCCCCCCCACGATACTCTCAGATATCAATGAAGATAACTACAAAAACAAATTCAAAAAATATTTCTATGAACAGCTACAACGGGAGTAAATAAATATTAATAAAATATTAAATACAAAATTATATATACTTATAAAATCACCAATTAATTGTTCTAATTTTTATGAACATATGTACATTTATCTCTTATATTTATAGATTAAATATGTATACTTGCAACTAAAATAAAAACAAATCAAAAATAAAAAACTATAAATAATAATAAAAAAGATCAACTCACAGTTTTTGGCCCGTCCAGAACGCCGGTGATTTGCAATTACGGTGATTTGAAATTTATCACTTAAAATATGTACGTATTTACTTAATATTATTGTTACTGTTTATAAGCAGCCATCAATTAGATGATTGTATTAATAGTTTGTATAATGTATGTGATTGTACTATACCTTTAATTGTGTGAGACTGTAACTTGCGGACAAACCTCACGGTTTTTGCAAGTTAATTACATTTAACTCATGTATTTACTATAATGATATAAATAAATTAAAAAAAAAAACAGGCACCCGGCCAATTTTAGAGGCTGCCCTCGCGCTCCTCACCCACTTCTGAGCAACAAAGCTCCATCTCATGTCAATGACCGAACTTTCCCGGCTCTTGGAAGCCGCATGCCCCGCCAGGGCCTGTCCCTACCACAGCCCCCTCAGGGCTCATTCCAGCTCACACAGGGCATCTATCGGCCCCCTCAGGGCCCCTATCGCCTACCTCAGGGCCCTCCTCGGCCCCTTATGAGCCTTCCGCTCTCCCAGCCTGCGCCGTTCCCAATAAACCCTTGGTTCCCAAAGGCATCAAATATCCCGCGGCCCTCTGCCGCCCCACAAAAACAGGCAGACCCTATAGTAGATGATCTAAGCCTAGTGTCTAACACTATGAGTAAGATCAATATAGGGGAAATCTCTATCCTTGCGCGTAAACTGTGCGCTGCTTAGTCCCCTCAGGACCGTCTCCTTGCTCTTATTGAGCACATCAATCTACTAAGGTCGTTGTAAAAACACTATGCCGGAGCCCTCTGCTCCCGCAATATCGCACGATCGTATCAAACCAAAGGGTTTGTCGCTTGTTTCGTTCAATATCCGTGGTTTGCGAAATAACCTCCCAGAGCTTAGACTCTTTCTTCGAGATCGCGAAGCCGACCTCCTCCTCCTTCAGAAGACTCACCTCAGAACTAAGGTCTCTCAAGGCCTCGCTATCAAAAGTTATTCACTTCTTCGTAATGACAGATCCGACCGCAAAGGCGGCGGTACTGCCATTTATTACAAAAAGTCCCTTCATAGCTCCCATATCCCCACTCCGACGCTTACCAGTATGGAAGCCACTATCACTAGATTAGCCATGACTGGACACCAGTCTATCATCATAGCCTCTTGCTACATCCCTAGGGGAACCCTCCCCGTTAAGAGTGATTTCGAAGCCATCCTTGCACTAGGCGACTCAGTCATTATGTTTGGAGATTTTAACTCCAAGCATACTGAATGGACCTGCCGCACTACTACTAGTAGTGGCAGGATGTTGCTCAATATCACTCAGTCTCTCGACCTGACTATCTTCAGCCCCCTCGCTGTCACCCACTACCCCGACAACGTTAACTACGCCACTGACGTGCTAGACTTTGCTCTAGTTAAAGGAGTCTCCCTCAACCTTAAAACAATCGAGTCTCTCGATGATTTATGGTCCGACTGTATCCCTCCTCCTTGGCCATCAGTCACCTCCAACTCCCACTTCCAAAACCTACACCAACTGGAAGGGCTTCAAGAAGTCTCTAGCCTCGGCTATGGACTCTCCGGACCCTCCCATAACCCTCTCTTCTGACGTCCTCGACAGTACGGGGAAAATAGACACCGCGATCGAAAATCTCACCTCTCTTAAAGAGAATGAAAAGGTTGTCCCGGTTGCTAAAACTAGTCTTCCCCTAGATATTAACAACCTGCTCAAAGCCAAAAAAGCTGCCCTCCGTAGAGCCGCACGCTATCCCACTCCCGAGTATAGACTCGCGGCACATCGCCTTCAACGCAAACTCCGTTACCGCCTTCAGAACCGAAAGACTTCAGAGACCTCAAAAGGAGCAATCTCATGGAGAAAATATCTCCCTCTCACACAGCGTACTACCAGATGGCGAGAGCCCTCCGGATAGACGCTATCACGCATACTCCCCTCTATCTCGTCCCGATGGCTCTATTGCCTTCGAGGACGAAGAAAAGGCTGAGTGCTTCACCGACAGCGTAGCCGCTCAATGCTCTCCCAGCTCACAACCCACTGACCCCCCTACATATCCAACTAGTGGAGGAAGAGGTCCGTCGCCGGAACTCGCCCCCCACCGCCTTTGACCCTATCACTGTGTCCAAAGATGAGATTTCATCTACCATCAAACTTAAGCTTAGCCCTAGACTTAGCCAAAAGCTAGCTTAGAAGACTTAAGCCCAAAAAAGCACCGGGCGCGGATGGCATCTCCAACCAAGCCCTCAAACACTTTCCGGAGCAGGTGATCGCCTTATTGGCCATAATCTTCAACGCCTGCTTCGAATTCAGCTATTTTCCCACCTCTTGGAAAGAGGCAACTGTCATTGGCATTCCCAAGCCATGCAAACCTCACTACCTCCCCCTCCAATCACCGCCCCATCAGCCTCCTCAAGGCCATGGGCAAACTGTTCAAACGAGTAATTCTCGTGCGCATGAGGCGCCATTTGTTTCCCACAGACGGCGACCCTTTTGTCATCCTCCAACTATTCGGGTTTCGTGCCAAACACTCGTGCCCCCAGCAAGTTTACCGCATAGTGGAATATATCGTCAGCGGTTTTTATCCTCGGCGTCAAAAGACCATCGCGGTTTTATTAGACATTGCCAAGGCATTTGACAGAGTCTGGCATGAGGGCCTTATCTACAAATTGTACGACTTAGGCCTCCCTGACCGCCTCGTCCGCCTTGTAACCTCCTATTTGAAGGATCGTACCTTTCGTTTTAGACACGAAGGCACGCTATCCTCTACTCGTGAAATCAAAGCCGGTGTTCCTCAAGGCTCTGTGCTTGCTTTCCTCCTATATATACTATTCACCAACGACATCCCTATCCCGTCGAATGGTATTAAACTAGCCCTCTTCGCAGATGACGCAGCCCTTTACTCTAAAGGCAACTCACTGCCACAGATTCGGAACAAGATCCAAAAGTCAGTTAATGACTTAGGAGCTTGGCTCCAAAAATGGCGTATCCGTATCCGTAAAAGAGCTCCGCCGTTTGCTTCGAATATAAACGACGCCATCTCACCGCCACTCCGCCAATCAGGATGTTAGGAACCGCTGTCCCATGGCAAACAAAAGCCAAATACTTAGGCATCACCCTTGATGCAAGGCTTTCTTTCGAGCCCCATATCAAGAAGGTAACTCGCACCGCGCGATTTTACATGGCCTACCCATGGCCTCAACAGCATGTTGGGCAGACACGGTAACATGTCTCTTCGCAACAAGCGAACTCTATATAAGGTCTGTATACGACCTGTTATGACCTACGCGGCCCCCATTTTCGCACATGCTAAACCCAAAGTTATAAATGAACTTCAAATAGTTCAAAATCTATTCTGTCGTAGGGCCACTTACTCGCCCTATTATGTCCGTAATGCCAACCTACACCGAGACATAGAGCTCCCAACAATCCAGCAGTTCCTTAAATCACTCTCTGAGCGATTTTTCAAAGCCTCAGAGTCCCACCCAAACATCTTATTCGTGAGACAGCTGCCTATGCAGCCCCTATCCACACTCGCTATAGTGTTCGCAGACCGAGAAACTCTCTCTCTCGGACCTCCCCAACAAGCTTTCGGCTGACCTGAACTGCCTCCTGGCGGCTCAGGCCGAGCCCACATAACACATCCCTTAATCTGCCTTACTTAGGCACACTTCTAAGCGGCTTTTCGCTGCTTGCGCCCTCCTTTCTGCCAAGGAGGGTCGCGTTCGTATACGGCTTAGAGATCTCTCGTCAGATCGGTAAGCCAATCCATAAAGGCGGTGTTTAGGCGGTGTTTAGTGTCTAAACATAACCACGCAGCCGGCTGCGTGGTATGCTATGAGCATTCACCGCCTCCTTCCCCCGCTTTCCGGAGGGTTTCCCATAATTGCTTCGGGCGCAAAAAAAAAAATAGCTCGCCGCTCACTCAGCGGTCAGCTACCGCGCGTAGTGGTGTTGGGAGTAGTGATGCTGGTATTAGTGGTGACGTTATTAGTGTGCGCAATTAAGAAGGGGGAGCGGGAGGTGCTCTTCGAACTAGGTAAAACATATCATTTTTTATTGAGCGAATGTGTGCGAATTAATTTTTGACAATTTTAGTATATTTGCCGTCGACTGTTAGACCGGTTTATAGTCTACTGATAAACCAGTTTACTAGTGAACGATATTTTGCATCGCGCAGTACATACACCGTCAAACGTTTGCCGAAACTGTTTCGCTGGCCACTCGTCAAAGCTTTCCGTTCTCTTCACACATGCTTGTTTTTCACACCTCTTCACACGTACTTCTTTCTCCACGTGCTCGACTTTCGAACCATTGAGTGGGCGGTAGAATACAGATAGAGATATGAAATAAATTTTAAAGAACGCACCGAAAAATATTTGTGGGATAGACGACTTTTTCTAGGTTATATTTGCTAAATAAAATTATTTTAGATTTTAGAGCTACTGAGCAGTTTAGTAGCACACTTAAACCGTCGACAACGTCGACTCCAGCGCTGCTGTGGGGAGTTTTTGAACTGTTATTTACTGCTTACAGATGGCCACTTTTTCAACTGTTATACTATGGGAGTTGGTACTCCTTACTTCTACACTCCATAGCAGGCAGGTTTTGAATTTTGTTTACATTATTTTATTGGTCTCGGTTGACCATGGGTGCTGTAAAGCACCCGAAATGTCGGGAATTAAAAATAAGTAAAATCAGTTAAATAAACGCGATAAAATCCGTAAATTTAGTTTTATTCAAAATGAACAAGTTAAGCAACAACGACATCCACCTCATCAAATTAACCTTAACGGTCATGTGTTTGTTATTAAGTTTTCACCGTCGAGAGTAAAGCTCGACCCTGGCATTCGTAGCCCCTACAAGGTAATAAAGGTGCTGCCGTATAGACGTTACCCACTTCGACTACTAAGCGGGGGCTACGGCAAGAAAACACAGGCTGTGGCTCAACATATAGTGCCGTGCCGAGACGAGTGGTGTCAAGATACGTGCACGGTGTTTACTGCGGTACTAATACCATGAACGCCTGAGTGACTAATATCACAGTGAGCAGCACTACCACCTAGCCCAATAGTCGATAGACTACAACGACTTACTCTTTAAACAACACCGTGCACGTATCTGGACACCACTCGTCTCGGCATGGCACAATATGTTGAGCCACAACCTGTGTCGTCTTGCCTGAGTGACTAATCACTCAGGTGTTCATCGCTTGGCGTTTGTCGCTACACCTTGGTGTCCATCGACCATTGGGCTAAGAGTAAGTGCTGGTCGCTCTGGTCACTAGTCACTCAGGCGTTTATGGCTTCGCATTTGCTGCTTTACATTGGGGCTCACAAGTATATATTATACGTAGTTAAAGGTGCGTCTTGCACAACTAAAGCATGTCTACGAGTACCAAGCATGACGACTAAGCTATGTTTACAAGCCGCCGAAGAAGATTAGTCAGTTCTTACACTCCGTCAAGTGTCATATTCCTCTACAAGATGCAGGAGTGTACAAGCTTGATTGTGATTGTGGTCTCTCATATATAGGGCAAACAAAGAGATCAATTAGAACTCGCGTAAAAGAACACATAGCTGACGTGAAGCATCAACGTTCCGGGAAGTCTGCAGTTTGCGATCATATTCTAGATGGCCCCAACCATTACATCAGATTTGATAGACCACAAATCCTCGCGAAAGAACATCGATTCCTACCAAGGATGATACGTGAGGCTATTGAAATTAAAAAACATCCTAATTTCAATAGAGAAGGAGGCTGGGTACTACCACCTGCTTGGGATCCTATAATTAATAAAATTAAAACTAAACCCAAGCATACCACTGCAAGACTTCAAAATACAGTTAGTTCATTCTGCGTAGATCGCAAGACAATAATTAAAAAGCTGAAGGTACTCCGGGTTAACTTTGACATCGGGACGTCAGTCACCTCAGTCCCCCGTGACCATGGGTGCTGGAAAGCACCCGAAACGTCGGGTATTAAAATTAATATAAATAAAACGCGATAAAATCCGTAAAAGTAGTTTTAATCAATGTATAGTGTTCGCGTAAATATAAGAAATCATTACTTTAAAATCGATAAAAAATTAATCTTTTTACATTTTAAAAAGCTTCTTCTGATGACTGACTGGCCTAAATCACACAGACATGTAATAGGGAACAACATTACAAGTAATACTCCTCAACCAGTCTTGATATATAACAACTAACGTTTGAAAAATATTGTTTTTACGGATTTTATCGCGTAAATTTGCTTATTTTATAGTTCCGATGTTTCAAGCATCTTACTACACCCACGGCATTTTTTACACACACATTTAGTAAAATTTAAATAACGATTTTCCAAAAAGTTTGTTTAGATTTGCCACCGGACAGGTTTAGTGAGCGTAGTGCTGCTAGACAGATAAACCTCTCTTCAGATGATGCTGCTCTCCCATTAGCTATCCCATTTTACCGACTTAAAATAGGAGGAGGTTTTTAATTCGACTGTATGATTTTATGTATGTTACCTCAGAACTTTTCTCTGGGTTAACTGATTTTGATGATTCTTTTTTGTTTCTGAAATCGGGTGCTCCTCGTGTGTTCCCATATAGATTTAATCAAGATCTGATCAGTGATTTTTGAGTTATCTGTGATAATGCGTATTTTATTGACTTTGAATAAATATATTGAAGTCGGTTGAACAAAATTTTCAATTTTACCAGTTATACGTAGTGGATTTTATTAAATGGATTTTTTTATATTCTGATATGTTAGGTATGATACTTGTGACTATTTAAAATGTCTTATAATTCATGATTTGCAAGTCTGGTAAGCGACGATATCGATTAGTTAAATAATACATGCTGCCATATTATTGAAAAAATTGCGCGTGGTTTTCCTGACTTTAGGTACGTAACAGACGTCGAAAATTGATTATTTTTATTAAGATCATGCTACTTCAGACAACACTTGCCTTAACAAGAAACTTACTTTTCTTGGTGGCAAAGCCATGTTGCAGCAATGCTACATATACATAGCTGCAGGGTAGGACCATGCTCACGTGAATACATAAAATAAGTGAGTGTAGAGGACCGAAGACCCTTTTTACTGGTGATGAGGCATTCCTTCTTGAGGACTTCAAACAACAACAATTCTGTATTTTCATTCTTCATCTTACCCTCAGGAGGAATATATATATATATATATATATATATATATATATATATATGTGTGTATGTATATATATATATGTATATATATATATTTATTATAATTGATTTATAGTTAACATCATTTGATTGCAACAAAGATTATGATTATTTATATTTAGATTTATGTTTGCATGGGCCAACGCATCTACTGACAATCATGTGGTTTATGTGCTCTTTTTTCACCTTTTTTATGGCAAAAGTCCACCTAATAATATTTTGGCTTTAAATGAAGACTGCATAAGATATTACATATTATTAAACTTGAGTGTCGTAGCTACTCAAATATGTATAAACTATTTCGTTAAGCGAAGACGACGGATGAAACAGAATTAGACACGTCATTTGTTCTCATGCTCTGGTAAATTCGCTACGTTGAATCTTGTCAGTCGTAATTAGCGACACCTGTCTCATGTTGGATATTATCTCTGTAAGATAAGGTTTGTTACTCGTAATATGAAACCAACATAGTGAAATAGAACCATATAATAATCAAAATAATACTGCTATAATATGAACGCATTTTTAAGACATTCATCCAGAGTGGTGATTAGACATTTATATAGACATCTTTTCTATATTTTATTCTATGAGATTGAAAATGAAAAAAGTTTGCTTCATGTTCCTCTTCTATTACACTATCTTTACGTTCATTAATTTGTTTATAACATTCAAAAGTCAATTTCATCCATCTATCCATCATCAAATTCAACTTTAATCCCCCCCGTGACCACGGGTGCTGTAAAGCACCCGAAACGTTTGGATAATAAAAATAAATTAAAGTTAAATTAAACGCGATAAAATACGTAAATAATAGTTTTATTCAATGAGTAAGCCTATTTTGTATATTACTTACGCCAGATGTTAGTGCTTTGCCAAGTGTTTACCAGATTGCAGTCTTACAAATTCCTTGTGCTCTCTGTAACAAAGAATTTTCCCCAGTAGTAGGAAGTTAGTTAAATTTGTTGTTTAAATATCGGTTCCAAGCCTTTGCCCGCGGCTCCAATAGTGTTTAATAAAAGCCGACGAATTTTTCTATCAAATTATCTATACAAATAAATAAAATTGAAGTGTCTGTTTGTAAAGTCAAAATAAAAGCTTTTTACTAAATGCATATGAAAACATATATGATACTTATAACGAAGGAACAATATTTAAAATTTTTGTCCGTCTGTCTGTTTGTTCTGGCTAATCTCCGAAACGGCTGGAGCGACTTTAACGAGACTCTCACAGATAGTTTATGTATAAGGAATAACTTAGGCTAATTTTCTACTTAACACTTAGGTTACGATTTGGCGACAATATAGTCCTTATGGTAGAATTGCTGGAGGACCTAAGCATAGTGCTCAATTATCTCAGTAGTGTTTCCCAAATAATAGGTCTTAAGACGGACATGGACCAAGCAAAGATCATGTGTAATGTCCAGCACAAAACTCGAAGTTGTAGAGGAGTATGTTTACCAGGGACAAATAGTCCTACTAGGTAAGTCAAATTTCCACCGAGAGGTCAATCGACGAATTCACTCGACTGGGCAGCATTCGGGAAATTACGACACATTTTCACGTCTGGTATACCTCAAAACCTGAAAATGAGATTGTACAACCAGTGCTTGTTGTCAGTGATGACTTATGGATCTGAGACGTGGTTCATCACTACTGGCCATGTAAGGACGCTCAAGGTCGCTCAGCGAGCTATGGAGAGGGCTATGCTCGGGGTTTCTGTGCGTGATAAACTTAGAAATGAGGATATCCTCAGTAGAATTAGAGTGCCGGACATGGCCCAACGGTTTAATAAGTTGAAGTGGCAATAGGCTGGCCATTTGGCAGCTCGAAGAACCGACAACCGATGGGAAAAAAGTTCTCGAGTGGCAGCCTCATACCGGTAGGCGAAGTGTCGGGCGACCCCCCGCTAGATGGAGTGACGACCTGGTAAGACATGCAGGAAGTCGATGGATGCAGGTGGCTTAGGACTGTGCTTTGTGGCATTCCATGGAGGAGGCCTATGTTCAACAGTGGAATTGCGAAGGGCTGTAATGAT
Organism: Parnassius apollo; assembly: GCA_907164705.1. Classification (NCBI taxonomy): domain Eukaryota; kingdom Metazoa; phylum Arthropoda; class Insecta; order Lepidoptera; family Papilionidae; genus Parnassius; species Parnassius apollo. The sequence continues at coordinate 1,764,661 of CAJQZP010001706.1, forward strand.
GTATGATGAACGATGATTCTGTGAGAGCGTGGTCATACACCGGTCGAGCAAACCCCTTCGTTCTACAACTTAAAATAGCTGCAGCGTGACTCTACCACATATACCTATAATGTGAAGTTATTTTATTGTTTTTATTTTTGTGATGTCTACCTTTACTTAATATCAAATTTTAAGTGAAGTTAAAGTTGCTTAAGAATGTACTAATTTTATTTGATTGAACCCCGATACGTCAATAACTAAATATTAGCTTAAATTAAGTAAGATAAAATCCGTTAAATTATTTTTATGAATACTATATATTGATACAGTATTCATTATTGTGTGTAATAAGTGGATTACGCTTATAAAATAATTTAAGTTGACCCTGGTATACATATAAAAATCAAATTATTTTCCTTTTTGCCGTGTAGTGGCGGCATAATAGATGTCATCCCATGGGTCTGGTATGAGGTGTCAGAGGAAAATGAAACAGAATATACGCAACAGGATTTTCCTATAAAACAATTCAAAATAGTAAAAGGACTACGGTAGCCAATCTGTCTGACAAGCGTGACAACTATGGCAAATGTCCCACTTGTGAGTCAATCTACGGAGGCCATTTTCAACAGTGGACTTTTGAATGTTATAAACAAATTAATGAACGTAAAGATAGTGTAATAGAAGAGGAACATGAAGCAAACTTTTTTATTTTTCAATCTCATAGAATAAAAATAGAAAAGATGTCTATATAAATATCTAATCACCACTCTGGCAGTACTGAATGTCTTAAAAATGCGTTCATATTACAGCAGTATCATTTTGTTTATTATATGGTTCTATTTCACAATGTTGGTTTCATATTACGAGTAACAAACCTTAACTTACAGTATTACATCATTGAAACTCATTGAATAAAACTATTATTTACGGATTTATCGCGTTTAATTAAACTTTACCCCCCCCCCCCCCGTGACCACGGGTGCTGTAAAGCACCCGAAACGTCGGAATAATAAAAATAAATTAAAGTTGAATTAAACGCGATAAAATCCGTAAATAATAGTTTTATTCTATGTGTAGTGTTCGCGTAAATTTAAGAAATTATTAGGCTTACTCTTCAAAAGCCACACTCCGACATTTTTACGTTTTTAGAGAGAGAAAGCGTTTAGTAATAAATATGTCAGGAAAGCTCGAGACACATTCGTATAACATCGAGTAAAAGAAAGCTATTTACGAGTACTCCCTGTTATTATGTTTCTGAAACTGTCAGAATCCTCAAGAATTTAATATTCAAACCGTTGAAAGAATAATGTTATGAAATATTGTATAATATATGTGTTCATACATACGTATAGCATCACGCCTGTAATCCTCGTTGGGGTAGGCAGAGTCCAAAGAGCATTGAGCTTTTCGGAAATATGGGTCAAGATGAATAATTCACATTTATATCCAAATCAAGAAGTTATAAAATATTTTCTTTTAAGTAAATTACGGTATACCGGATTAGAAGTCGGAAAATTGAATTCCTGGCCGGAGACTCAATAATAAGGCTCCTGAGGGCGAATTGCCTAAGCCTCAGCTGGGTATCACATATCTGCCTCGCAGCGAAGCTGACTCCAGAAGAGGCGGCTGTGCTGTTGAGGGCATGACAATAAAGGGCTGCATTCTGAGCTTTGAAAAAACCTCCGCCGCAGGGATGAGGAGAATGGGTTCCCAGTAACTTTTTCTTTGGACGACCCATCAGCAGAGGTTAGCCGGGTGGCAGACTTGGTTTTAAAATGATAACTTTTAGAATCAGGGGTGGATCTGATGCGGTAATGGAGCCTAAACCCCCTCAACTCCAATCCCGCTAGCTCTCCAATTCTTGGATGACTGTAACGTTGTCAGTGATAGTGAATTTGACCCAAGGCGCTGATCTCGGCTCGGGTCGAAAGTCTCCGCTGTGTATATACTATTGTATTCTTTACTTTGTTTTGCGAGTTGGATATCTTTTATTGTTATTTTTGTAAAAAAATGCCTGTATTTTTCACAACACGGCTACACACACTAATCTGCCTCCGAAAGAACGTTCAACAGGCTTTCTTTTTGCGCCAGCAGGTTTGCAGGTCTAGAAAAACCAGTATTACAGGGACCAAAAAGATCTATTGTGATCGCTGCTATGGCTATAATTCACCGCTAAGCTCTGTCTTTATCGAATAGTAGGAGTTGCTTAGCTGTGAGCAATTTCACTTTTTCAGGGCGGAGTACATAGTTTGCCAGATGAGTGTTACGTTTACGCATTAAGGATCCACAATCAGTTAGGATGTGCAGAGGCATTTCTCCCGTTAAGGAACAAAACTGAAACATCCTTGAGTTTCTTAGTTAAAGATGGATATATTGTAGCGAGCTAGGGCTTCTGAAGCGAATTTACGGTCAAAAGCCTGAATTAAGGTTTTATAATATTTTAAATTTAGTGTCTGGTCTCATACCAGATCTCAAGTAATTAATTGTAATAAAGTATTTTAAGGGTCAATCGAGCTAGGCTTTTCGAGATTCCACAAAACGGCTCGGCACCAAATTGTGTATTTTTATTGAGCCCTCCCGTGCGAGTTTGTCAGCAAGTTCATTGCCTACAATACCTGCGAGACCCGGAACCCATCTAAAAAACGACCCTGTTGTTACATCCCAGTGCGTTTATACGGTTCACGGAGTCTCCAACTAGTTTCGAGTTCACTATCAGAGTTTATATAGATTATATGGTTAACGTAGTGTTTTTGCAGATTGATTACCGCATACTGACGTATGGCAAAAATTTATGCCTAGAAGATAGATGTGAATCTACCCATATTTATACTAAGGTCCCCGGGGGCGTTCCCGATAAATTCTTAAGCCTACGTCGAGGCCCATTTTTGACCCATCGGTACACCATATAAGATTACCAACCTCAAGAATAACCTGTCATTCAGTCAGTCTTCTCTGGAAGGTAGTTCCACTATACAAATTTTATTAAAAGTGTATAGTTGATGCATGATATCAGAGATCACTATCTCAGATATCATGCATCCACTATACACCACGTTAGACCGGAGTTTCCCTAATTGAATCGAGCAAGGATCTCAATCTAGAAAGTAAACTCAGACCACCCTGGGCGTTAATCCAATACAAACTAGACATCGCCTCCTTGTATAAATAAAAATCAAGAGACGTTAAGTATAGAAGTGCATTAAGAGCCGCTCCAGGCGATGATCGCATCACTTCAGTTGTCATTAAATAAACAGTCCTTTGTACACTATTTAGTCTGTCCGAAGTCGTCTTTTGGCAGTCCTTATTACACCAGACAATGGAGTCTTAGGTAATAATTGGCCTCACTGTGCTGCTGTACAGTCATAGGATCATACTGGGACGCAAACCCTAGTTGTTCCCAATGATACGACTCCACGTACCTAAAGCAATTTTGGTCTTATGACATCCGTTACTAAAGTGAGATTTCCACGATAGTTTTTGGTCGATTGTTATGTCCAAAAACTTCGTTTGAGTGGAGAATAAGTACAATTCTCCTCTGAAGTATTTTATATTTATTATTAAGTTTTGGTGTGATTATTTTTGTCTAACCGTCTCTTTCTGATAAATGGTATTATAACAGTTTTATCAGCATTAACTGATAAACCATTATATACCTATAACCTCGAATATCTGCACCTATTGTCTTTACGTAAGTGCTTCCCTTGGCTGTGTGGTGAGCATTAGCATCACAATTCAGCACAAGTTAGGCGTTGTGTTTTCGGGCAAACTCCACCACTCGCTATAACTCGATGGTAGGATCTGAGTTTTCTCCGGGAAGATAGGATAAGCAAATGAATACTCTGGTGCATCTCTTGAGATTTATGAAGGCTGTAACCAGGTCATCGTTGTAGTACTATGGTACAGCTAAAAGTTCAATTTTTTGTTGTAAATTATAGAAGCTCTGAGTCTACCGCCTTTAGTATTGACTAAGATCTAACCAGTGACCGACAATTCCAAAACTTGGCCGTAAACCACCCGGGGCTCTTGTATAAGAGCGAGTATATGTCATTCTCTGCGAAGCAACCTTCACCACGGTAGAAGCAGCTGCTGTATGGTGAAAATTTGCCTGAAGGGCCCTCGTCCCACCCTTGTGGTTAACCATTAACAGGTGTGGGAGGCAGGTGGCATTTTTGCCTGCTGAGGACGAATGCGTGTTTACTGCACTCTTGAACCCCAAAACACCTTTCCCTCTGCCGCTCCCTTATCCCTTGACCTTACCCCTGGTTGACTATTATACACATTGACCCACATCTTGAGCCACACTGTGTATAGAAAAAGACTTATACAGATAGATATTTAAATTGTGATTCTTACCACTAGCCTTCACAGTTAGCTAGTGTGTAAATTTTTGTTTTAGAGACTACGAGGGATTTGTGACAGTAAAGTGTAAATTTTTGTTTTAGAGACTACGAGGGATTTGTGACAGTAAATACTTGGCGAATGATCTAAAACACGTTGTGGTGGCGCTGTCGTTGCGCCACAAGCGAAACACACTGAAGCCTAAATCGGGCTATCGAAGGTCCGTATCATAAACAGTATTGTATAAAAGATATTGTATAGTATTGTATAGAACAACTCCTAACTATCACACGGAGCGTTGGCCGCTCCCCGGCAGAACGTTTTGCCCGGCGGGAGATCTCCCGTTTTCCTTCTACGGCCACAACGTCAAGCAAGTTTTGCACTACAAACAAGGTCTTCATCATCATCATCATCATTCGACTAGGCACGTCACAGTGAACGAATGATGTCAACCACAGTCGACCTTGCTTCCACTAAACATACTTCAAGCCGCTGAAGAAGATTAGTCGGTTTTTACCATCAGTCAAGTGTAATATACCTCTGCAAGATGCAGAGATGTACAAGCTTGGATGTGAATGTGGTCTTTCTGACAAAGTATAAAGTAAAATACGTTACGTTAAAGAACACGTAGCCGATAAAAAGAATCGACGGTTCGGGAAGTCTGCAGTCTGTGAACAAACACACAGGATCGCCATAAGTTTGATTTCTGCCTGACAAACCGAACATAAAAGGACATTATAATTTTATATTATGATTTATTATTTTACGCTTTTAATATTTTTCATAGAATTAAAAATAGGCTAATTATGATATTAATATTCAGAAAAATGTCTGACAGATACTACAGTTGTGACAAATTTGTGACAAAGATAACTAATATGAATTTTATTGAATAAAATCGTTTATTAGTAATAACCATACATTAAGATGTTTCATTTTACATTGACCACACCGCTCTATAAATCACTATTAATTTTTTGACCTAATGGTGTTATAAATTATAATTGTTTTTGCATCAGTTCTAATTAAAATTTAATTCTAGATTTGCTTGAAAAATGATTATCACTTAATGTAGTTGTATAAAACAATAAAATGAGTTTCAAAGATGCGAAACGCTAAAATTTACATATTTCTTCTTTAATGCAATACTTGAGTGCAAATACAGAAAAATAGATTTCCGTGTATTGGTATTAGTTAAATAGTTCAGACGTAGAATTAATTAATAAGTGAAATACATATGAAATTGGTTTTTGTACGGAAGGAATTTGAAGTCAATTTTTTTTTTTGTAAAATATATTTAACTACTCAAAGTATGAACCGTTGTCATCTATGCATTTTTGCTGTCTCATAAGTAGTTCTTTGCTCCCTTTACTAAAAAAACCATGGGGGTGAGAATCAATAAACTCTTTGAAGGCGGTTTGGACAGCCGCATTGGAGTTGAATTTTTTCCTTGTAAGAAGTTGTCCAAATTCCGGAAAAAATAGTAATCTGTTCGAACATGGTCCGTGTAGTACGGTGTACGTCGAAGATATTCCAATTGTAGCTCATCTAACTTAGTAGTTGTTTGTTGTGTAGTGTGTGGTCTTGCGTTGTTGTGAAGCAGCAGTGGCCTAGAGCGATTGACCAATCTCAGTTCTTTAGCAGCTAGTTCTTCCGTCATGGTTTACAGTTGCTGACAATAGATATCTGCCATAATCGTTTGGCCAGATTTTAGAAAGCTGTAGTGAACGACACCGGCGCTAGTCCACCAAACACTCACAAGTAACTTTTTCTGAGTCAATTTTCGTTTAGGGCAGGATTTGGCTGGGTTTCCAGGGTTCAGCCATTGCGACGAGCGCTTCCGATCATCGTACAGTATCCATTTTTCATCACAAGTAATGATTCGATTTAAAATCCCTTCATTTTTGTGTCGGTTGAGCAAATTCACACAGCAGGCGACGCGTGTTTGCAAGTTCGATTCACTAAATTCATGAGGCACCTATCGTTCAAGTTTTTTACTTTCCCAATTTGCTTCAAGTAGATTAATACAGTTTTATCACTTACCTCGAAGCCTGCAGCTATATCTGAAGTGCTTTGTGATGGATCCGCTTCCACAATAGCCTTTAATTCTTCATTTTATACTTTGGTCTCCAGCCGTCCACAGCGTTGGTTCTGAAGGTCGAAATTTCCAGAACAAACACGTTGAAATCAAAAACATACCTTGCTTTTTTGCGACAACATCGCCGTACACATCATAAATCCTTCCAGCTACTTCTGCAGCACTGGTGCCAAGGCATTTCATGTTTTCCATTATGCGGTTATAAGTGACGCCAAAGATAAAAATAATAAGGAAAAAACAAATGAATAACTGTTTTTAAAACTCAAATGTACCAGCTAAATGAATTTATAAATTTGAATTTTGAATTCTCAACCAAAGAGGAGATATTTCACATCAAAGTGGTCAGTACGATAAAACGCTAATTTCATATGTAAGGACCGAATATATAATTAATTTGTCTATAAAAAAAACTTGGACATCAGTATCTGAAAACTTCTTTGAAAATTGCTGAGCACCGAATTCCAAACTTATAAAAGGAGCTAGTGTGCAATCAGTCTGATATCACGATTCGCCTGTCAAAAGTAATAGTTATAACACCTCTATCCTTTTGAGAAGAATTCTATCTTCAGCAATGGATCATTATAGACCGAAAATATAATAAACAATGTCAATAGCGTAAGACCCATACTACGGCTACCATTCTCCTGCCAAGTATAACTATTAAAGCCAACCACCTACTCGACAACCTTCATTTAATGGTTGATGTGGAAGGAAAAAAGAAAATAGATGATGATTATAAAAACTCATTAAATTGTTACTCCTTTCATTATATGAGGCTTTAAAAATAAAAAGGTAGTGTTAACTAATCCGCAAGACAGAGAAGAAGCACGATTCGGTCCGCTTATTTGAGCACGGTGGTATTTTAAAGGTTTGAATATAAAAGGGCTTCTAAACAACGACGTTTACTTAAATGTAAAAGAATTCTTTAACTTTTTTATTTATTTTAATAAAGTTTGTACGTTGTTGTATTTTACAATTTGCTTATCTTGCCATTTTCAAGATAAAGAACATTGATATTAAAAAAATAAAACTTTTCATAATTTTTTCTTTAAAATTAGTAACAAAACACAAAATATATTTGCAGTTGCAGGTGCGATAATAATAAAATGTTCACTCATATCCGTAAAAACTCAGACTGAATACAAAAATTGGTTCAGCTGAATTACCTTTTAAAATACTTTTTACTGGTCAAACTAGTGAACTAGCTTGCTTGCTACGGCCCGAACACCACGAAAGCGGAGATGTACAGCGATGTCCGAAGCGGAGACGATAAGAGATGCTTTTAAGCTGGGTTTTATCCACACTACCTGTGCAGGGACGCGAACTGGAAAGACTGAAGCAAAGATGTGTGCTGGCTAGAGCGGAACTAAGTTACGTGCATTGGATGTTGAGATGAACGCAGCGTAAGGCATAGAGTATTATTTAGTATGCCTTGAGAAAGAAATGACAAAGCCTTGTAAGTTCGTTCGCTACTTTATAAAATATTGAATAGTTACAGAAAATATGTCAATGTCATCTGTACATTACAAAATAAACTATTTTTGGAAATCAGAAATATTTATTGACCTTAATATAACAATCGTTACAGGCAACTCATTGGTTACAAAAGTTTTAATAAATTTATAAGATTAAATTATATTATTATACTATTTGCTTAATTTAAATACATTAACGCTTCACGTCATAGAATTAGGTAATTTATTTCGTTTGCACGTTACACAAGAATGACGATTTCATGAGTTGCATTGACATGTAGTCGCCTAATTTGTAAAATGGTTGTTCTCAAAAAAATACTTAAGTGTCTGTTTAAATTTGCTATAATGTAGGCTGGTTAAATTAGTCCATCAAATTCCTTTTATTTTATTTTCAAATAAATATGTATGATAAAGACTATGAGTTGGGTATAACTAAGCGGTGATTGTGTTAAAAATTTCCTTTAATTGTTGTTGAGATCTATTTCCAATGTTATATTCTTTTTTTAAATCATCGAAAACATCGCTTGTATTGAACTTTTTCATCATCATCATTCGCTCCATACATTTTTCTTTGGGTGACTCCATTTAGTGGAATTCGCCCCTTTCCAGTAGGAGAGAGTCACTCAAAAACCTTTCACCACCGTGAAGGATTTAGTGGTAGCACGTATAGTCCCCACGAATGTGGGATAATGTAAAGACGAGTTCATCGATGTAGATTATCTACATCTACACGCTTTATTTTGTACTAGATCTTAGTGGTAATTAACCACATAATAACGTAGATTTATATTAATTATATTAGAAACATACATATCATAAAAGTCCTGGTATACATTATCGGTATCAAGAAAGCAAAAGGAATTCTTAGTAGTACAGAATATAAATTATTCTGGATACTCCGCTAACAGTGTCTGCAAACATTTTCCCAGAGAGACCTTTGACTTCAAAGCAAGTTCCACTAGTAAGTAGGGATCGTGTTGTTAATTATATTAAAGTGATCTCGAGTTTGTTCCAAAGTTACCTACAGTAAACTACATTACCATAAATTATTTGCTTCTGCTATATGTTGCACATGTAAACTGCTTCTACACACTGATTAACTTATATAACTCTTTAGTAATCATGAAAACGGAAAGATTAATATGTATAATGAAGTGAAAGCGAAGCTCAATTTTAAATTCAATTAGTTCATTTAAGAGAAATTTGGAGAAAAACAAATTGGTTTGAAATTGTTTAAAACGTTCAAATTTAAAATATTATTATTTAGAAATCAGTTCTCTTTCACATCTCAGTTCGTTAATAAAGTTCATAACAATGAGTAAAAAAATTACGATGGACATTTTATATTCATATCACAGGTTTATTACAAAACCTGGTTTTTGATCGAAAGCCTATGTTAAGACCGGAAGAAGACAAAATTACCTACTACTTTATCTTATCAGAAACCTGAAAAAATAAAGTTTTTGATTTAAAACCGAAACTGATTTAGTTTTATGATAAAATTTATGTCGGTTTCTTTTTCTTTAAATAAATAAAACAATTGATAACCTCACCAAAACTTACCTAAGTTTAAATTGTAATATTATAAATCTATACAAATTTAAACGCTTTTATTTTTAGCCGAATTTACTTCACTTAATTTTAAAAGTGACGAAGACAAGTAAAGTTTTCCTGAAATTAGTTTACTTATGGGCAAGTCCTTTTTAGTCCCTTTTATGTCAAAAATACTCAAGACATATAACAAAAAATTATGTTTTTATTACGTGAACCTTCGTCTGAAATGAAACTGTCAGAACCTCGAACAATTTAATATCTAGAGCGTTGGAAGGATGTTATGTTATATATTTTTAACCAAGTTCAAAAAACGAGAAGGCTCTATATTCGACACGTATGTTTCTATTATCAACGTTTATCGATTCCTTGGTGACTGCTGAACTTATTTATATGATTACCGTTACCATTCCAGCTTATTAAAGCTGCTGATCATAAGTCTTCCCCATAGATTATCTCATAGGGAGGGATATTTGCCATAGTTGCCACGCGGCTTGATAACGGATTTTTTATCATTTGGAATTGTTATCAGAAAGATGCTGCCACTCATCTGTATCATTTTTCCATAGAAGAAATGTAACAAACGAGCACACAGCAGCACATCCACCTGATGGTAAGCAGATGACGTAGCCCATAGACATCTACATTTATCAATTAAGAATTAAAATGCAGATGCGTTACCATCCCCTGAGCACTGAGATGGCATGCCTCATTTCCATTACAAAAGTTCTCCATTTCTCTACATTCACCATACAAAACACAGCAGCATTAAGCGTGGTCCTTCCCGGTCGATCCGACCCATTCGTACCACAACCATTATATACCAGTGTGCTAGTTTATCACCCTTGTTCTTTATAAAAAAACTCATAAATTTACTAAAAACGCAGGTCTTATATATATGCCTAGGCCTATGTGTACCCGACTAGCAATAACAAGTACGGATTATGTCAGACTTTAGAGGAATATTACATAAAATCGCAAAATTACAAGGTCTCCTCGTTGAAATTATATGTTTTCCGTTCGTTGTTCCGTGCGTTGCTGAAATAATGGAAGAATAAAAGTATCTGTATGCTTGCCATATGGACTTTATGTATTATTAGCCAAGTTACAAGCGTTTTACAAAAAGTGTGTACTGTCTAAAATTATTGACTATAAGAACAAGCTCGATCAATGCGGTTGCGGCAAATATTTTTATAATATAAAATATGGTAATTGACTGTAAGTACCTATTAAAATATAATTTACAGTTGGTTATTTTATTAATTAAAAAAACAGGTTGCAACCGTACTATTAATTTATTTATATCACTATGCTACTGTTAGTTGATATAATCGAAACAATTAAACTACTGTGAAACAATTAAAATATTTATGTGCACTTATTTCAAAACTAAGGTTCATAATTAATGAAAAATATATCAAATAGGTTATAATAAATTAATTAGATAACAAAAAAATTACACACCAAAAATTTTCCATCCACTGAACTCCATCCTAAAAAACTTTTATATTGGAAGATCAAGATCGTCGGTCGCTATACTCACAGTACTGTAGTACGAGCGATTGAAAGGATATGAAATAAAGTGCCCTCGCGTAGATCATCACCCGCTCGGAGCGTCAAGTCATTTGCATAACGCTGAAATGTAAGAGGGCTCTTAATGATAACTCGATCATCGTCACCGCATTTTAGCGGGTCATGGAGACGCTTTCGCACATATTTGCGGCCCCACCAGTGCTAGCCGCGTCTTAGCATCTCCTAGAACCCCACTTCGAGAGAGTATTACTCTCTATTTCTCTCCCTCTCTCTCTCTCGATTCGACCAAATTTCGGTTGCAAAAGAAAGCGGCACCTCGCAATACCGACACTGCTCTCCCGCCGTGACTCCACCGCTACCGCATGAATGATGTTTGAAATTGAGCGCAACACGTCTGACCCAATTAAACGGCGAGTCTTCCAGATCCTAACTCATCGATCTACCAAGTTCTAACCCCTCGCCTATGCCACACTACGTTAGGTTCGAGAAACAATGCAGTGGGCGTATCCCCCGATAACGTTAAGTCAGAAACGTTACGCCTTTCTTAAAAGTAAGCTAAGATTACGGGTCCAGCGTTCGGTCCCGGTCTAGATGTCAAATTTTGTGGACTGTATACTAACTTTACTTCCCATAACTTATAGAGTGAACACTGGGAAATGAAATAGCAACTACATATAACTGCTCTGAGAAATGTGATAACTTTTCACTTTTCTTTCACTATTTCCGTTTTTCTTTCTTGCTTATTATGTAAACTATAGCTGGTTTCGAACGTTTCGAACTGATTGAGAATAAATCAACTTATAAAGGTACTCCCGAGCTAAATAGTGAAGTGAGCCAGGCGGAAAAACTCCCCAAAACGCGCGTAATTTTTGTTATCACGTTTCCCTTATTCGTGAAATATCTTTATTCTCCATTAAAAATACACAAAATAATAATGTGTTCCATAAAGAAAAAACTAAATTACATCATAAAAAATAACAAAATATTCATATTAAGTATATAAACATTAATAAAATACAAGAAACAATATCTCAATTTACAACTTAATGTGAGAAACAAATCTATAAGCGAATTCTTAGAAAAGGCATAAACGCACCTTTAAAATGACATTTAAATTTTAATTTGTTTCAATATTTTATTGCTAAAACAAGATCTTAATAGCATTTCCTTTATCTGACGTTAATACAGCATCTAACTGAGACATTTACATCATGTAACTGTAACATTGTTTTGGATTTTTTTAAATAGCAGTTTTTACTTGATAACGTTCTATTACATTTTATAAGGCGCTTCGCACTTAGCCATGAAATGATAGGAACTACCCCTACAAGTAACCATAGTGAATCTTGCGGGAATCTGGGTATATAAGAGGTTCTCGTTCTTTCCCTCTAACAATTATAGCTATCTTTGTCTATCTTTTACATATACATTTTCTCATTCTAACATTAAACTGTCTCTTTTTAATGCATTGGAATGCCTTATCATACTACAATAGCAAAGTGCTTTAACCACAATCATTTTTAATTTTCTTATCTCGTGTTTCGCAATTGTTACGTAACACATAACTCTAAATTAAAAGCAACACATTCATACCTTATCTTGCACATTCATTAATTATCTTTGCAACATTCATTCACTGTCTTGTAATTAGAAATTACAATAAAATAATAGATTCAACGAGCTGATTTAATGATGAATTGGGCCTCCGGCCACCTGCACTCACCAAGTAAAACGCAGAGGCAAAGTCTCTGCGTTTTACTTGGTGATGTTGTGGTACCAAACCGGTTTGAGCCGGCCCATACGTGAAACAGCAAAGGCTGCCGCGTGGCTCTACGACTGCTAAAACTAACTGTTTGCAAATTTTATAAAAATATAATTATCAACTACTCAATACTCAATAACTTTATTGCATTCCATAGGTTACAAAAGGTGTTACATAGTTTTATGGTATCTCTATAGACCCTCATGGGCACAGCAATATTATGAAGGAGGAACATTTATTTTGTTTTATTATTATTATTGCTAAATAATTATTTAATATCAACATTCATTATATTATATAAACATACACACATTGAATATGGAATACGGCTATTATCATTGTTGTTATTTATTAATTGATTTTGTCATTTGATATATTATTATAGGTAGCACAATTGAATTTTTATTAAATTATTTGAATCATTTTAAATTTTATTATAATTTTTTATTGTAATTTATTTAGTAGGATGGTATTTCCTTATTACCCAACATTTATATTTATATCTATATTATATTATATTTTTAAATTCAGAAGTACTATAGTAACACTTGTTTATAAGTAGTTGCTTTAATTTTTTTTCAAATGGTTTTTCGTTCTTAATGTTTTTTATATATTCGGGTAATTTATTATATACTTTTATAGACATGGCAAATGGGCTGGATGAATGAGATTTTAGTTTTGAAGTTGGTAGCAGTAGTTTGTTTCTCTGTCTTGGATTCCTAGATATGATGTCATCGCGTTTTGTGTACAAGCTTGGATTTTTTTGACAAATTTGCATAGTTCCAAAATATAGATACAGGGCAGACTTAAAATGTTATACTTCTTAAAGTAAGGCTCACAGTTTTTTGTGTTTTGTAGATTAGCTATGATCCGTATTAGTTTTTTTTGTTTAGTTAATAAACTTGAGGCATCAGTACAGCATCCCCATAGGATAATGCCGTAGCTGAGCCATGCATATGCATACGCGTAGTAGGTTGTTATCGCGGTGGTTACATCTGTTGTTTTTTTTTACTTCTCGTAACGCGTACATAAAGCTGCTTAACTTCCTATGTAATTTTTCTATATGTGGTTTCCAAGTATTAGGCCTAGTAGGTTGTGCTCGTTAACTGTATCTATAGTGAAGCCGTCATTATCTATTTTTATATCTAATTTTGGTTTTTAATACCATATAAATAAAAGTGTTTCAATATAAATGATTTACACAACATAAATTCTTTCACCTTAGTTTTAATGGTAAAACTTAAAAATCACAAAGTTAATAGGTACTCTAGACAAACTTTTGAACTTGAGTGGAATGTTTCAATTTTAAACATGATTAATGATCGTGGCTTGGTGGTTCTTGCCAGTGATATACATACAACTAATTCGCATTAAATGCCAGTTTTATCAACTCCAAGTGTGCTAAATTTTATTATACAAATAGAAATTTATGTTAACTTAGTAATATTTTACGAATCATACATAAGCAACAACATAGTAGCCATCTACTAGATTAACCCGAAAACTCAACATTACACATCGAACAAAAAGCAGGACACAAAAAACTGCTAGTTACTTTCCATATCCGACACACATCACAAGAGGGCGGCATAAGAATTATTTAGGAAGAAATACTTTGCAATTATGTCGACTAACTGTGCTGGTTGTAATCAAACACTTCATAAACGGAAACAGCTCAACTGTAAATACTGCCACAATACATACGATTTAGACTGCGCAAATGTAACCCCACAACGGTTCTATAACATAATGTCAGCAGAAAGAAAGGCCGCTTGGAAATGTCAAGCTTGCTATTGTAAGCAACCAAAGAAAAATAACACAAACACGCCAATACGCCCTCGTGAAAAATCTCCTGTAGCTGTTATATCCCAAATTGATAAAGACAGCATTACATTAAGAAGAACCCCAATCTCACGATATTGACCTATTAGGTGATGCTATTATTACTCAGACCTCCACAAACCCAAGTGCAAAATCTGACGAAAATTTACTGCAAACTCTAAGTGCAATAATAGAACAAAGTTAAAAGAAAATAATAGATCACTAATAAATGAGTTGCAAGGTACGATACACTCAGAAATTAATAAAGCCATTACATCGTTAAAAAAAGATATTCAGCAAAAAAACAGAAATCCTAAATTGTTAAAATAAACAAAGAAAAGATGAGATATGCCAATTGAACTTGAAAATAGAGTTAATTACAAAAGAAAATGAAAAACTAAGAGAAGATATAAAACAACTAAGTAAAAAGATTGAGAAGAGTTTTGCAGTACCTGAAATAAACTCAAGAAAAATAGTACTTTATAAACTAATGGAACAACACAATGAAAATGATTTCAGCTTATGCAACAGAATTATAAACATATTCAGAGATATTATGAATGTAGATCCAATCGGTTATATTGAAGACACATATAGACTAGGTAAACATAGGAATAATACTAGACACCTCGTCATTGAATTGATAAGTAAAAAGATGATAAAATACCTCATTGATCATAGACATTTTTTTTCAAAAAAAAACTGGATTAGCCATCTCTAAGTATTATGATGACATTACACTAAAACACAACAAATTATTGAAAGAAGAAATGTTTAAAGCGAGACAAAAGGGGTTATATGCTGTGATAAAATATGATAACTTATACGTAGAAGGAAAAAAGGTAATATTGAATACAAATACAACAAATAACAAAGACATAGATAATAAAGATACATACGACAAAAGCATCAATAAATCCTTTTTTCGAACCAAAGACTTACAAGACAAAATACTTATCCAGAACATTCAGAGCATTTGCAATAAAATAGATATATTAGAAGACTTTATACAAAGTAATTCCGATTACCAGATATTATGCTTTACTGAAACATGGCTATCTCCGGAAAAACTCGAACTGATACATTTTACCGACTATCAAGTAGCCGCATCGTATTGAAAACATTGCGCACAGGAGGCGGCGTCTGCATCCTGCTGAAAAACGGTATAGAATATTAAGAACTAAAAGAAATTTACAATATTTCAATTGAATATGTAGTGGAATTTTGTGCAATAGAGCTTATAAAAATAATACTATCTTGTTGACATTGTACTATAATGGAAAGAAGGAAGATTTATTTTACGAAAAAATAAAAACTGTTCTTCATTACATAAATAAGAAATTTTCTAAACATAAAATCATATTGGGCGGAGATTTTAATGTTGACATGCTGCAAAAGAATATAAAAAACGACACAACAAAAAGAAATAAAAGAAATAGACTTTCAGACTTAATGCTCCAATATAACCTTCATCAACAAATTCACAGTCCAACACATGTCACTAAAACAACTTCAACATTCTTAGACTTAATTTATCTAAACTTTAGCGATACAAACCTACAAATAACTGTGCAAGGATTGGGCCTGTCTGACCATAGGGCCACAATAATTCATCTAAATCTTTCTAAACAAAAGAAACAAAAAATATGGTACACCGAAAAAAGACAAGAAAACAAAAACAATATAGCAAATTTTAAACTTGCATTGGAATCGCTTAATTGGGAAAATATACTTAATAAAAATAAAGGTATAAACTTTAACTATAATATACTTCATCAAACTTTAATTAACATTCTAGATAATTGTATACCAAAAAAAAGTATTAAAAATAAAAAACAACTATAAAAAAACAATGGCTTACCGTTGGTATAAAAAAGTCTTCTTATAACAATAGATTACTTAAATCGCACGTTATAGGGTCAAATAATAAAATTCTTACAGATTATTATAAGAAATACGAAAAAATATTAAAAAGGGTCAAAAAATTACACTATATAAACAAGATAAAGCAGTCTAACAATAAAATAAAAACAATGTGGCATATTGTTCGAGAACGCACAAACAAAATAAACTTAAAGGTAAAATCGAATATTAAATTAAATATCAACAACCAAATTTCTTCCAACCCAAAACAGATCGCCGATTTTAATGATTACTTCTCCAATATCGAAGAAACAGTTCATCCACAAGCAAAGGGTCTTCCTGTTCTACATCCATCAGAAAACTCAATATTTATAGGCAGAGTAGGATATGAAGAAATACTTAAAATATTAAATAGAAATACTAAAAAATAAACTAAGCCATAGTGTTGATGAGATTCCCCCAACATTGTTCAAACAATGTGCAAGCGCTTTAGTATATCCACTAACATTATTAGTAAACCAATCTTTTGAAGAAGGCGTATTCCCAGATATATGTACTAAAACTTTCACTAGTGAAACCCATCTACAAAGAAGGAACACAAACGGACCCAGGCAACTATCGACCTATCGCCTTATTGCCCACAGCCTCTAAAATATTTGAAAAAGCATTATACGACCGTATCTATAAATTCTGTGAAAAAGATAATATTTAATGAAAGTCAAAACGGTTTCCGCAAAAACAAATCAACAGTTCTAGCAATTTATAATTACATTAAAAAATACATAATATAATTAACGATAAAAAATATGCTATAGGAATCCTATTAGATATGTCAAAATCATACGATACAGTGCAATATAACATATTACTAAATAAATTATATGACATAGGAATCAGAGGCCCGTGCTACAATTAAATCTGCTAAAATTATATTTACACAATAGAACGCAAATAGTAGAAATTGAGTACTTTAATGACAAATTACACAAAATTGAAAAAATTAGATCCGATACTAAAACTATTAATGCCTCAATACCTCAAGGCAGTGTGCTGGGGTGTCTTATGTTTTTAATTTACATTAATGACTTTGCAGAGGTTTTCAAGGAATA
The DNA here is from genome assembly GCA_907164705.1 of Parnassius apollo. Taxonomy (NCBI): domain Eukaryota; kingdom Metazoa; phylum Arthropoda; class Insecta; order Lepidoptera; family Papilionidae; genus Parnassius; species Parnassius apollo. The sequence goes on from CAJQZP010001706.1 coordinate 1,782,190, forward strand.
CTGTGTCATGTTTGCGGACGATATTTCTCTTCTTATATCAAGCCAAAGTCTAATGAATCTAACATAAAAAATTAACAATATATTATTAAGAACAACGGACTGGCTAACTAAACATAACCTGCGGATAAACTTATCGAAAACTAAAATAATGTCTTTTCACCCATATTAATGGGCAGGTTAGATTTTTCTTTGCCATACTCTCCGACACTTTCGCACTGGTGCTGGTTTTCGTACTACTGTAAATATATTCCCCCATTCTTTTAACTAATAAACTGATCCAAGAAAATTCCAATGTGTCGCCTATTACATACCAAATCCTTATCTACTACATTCTTTAACTAAGAGTTTATATATTTTATACAGAACATCACTAAATCTTAGAATTAATACTAAAATGTCACTCAATGAGACTATAAATAACAGATATTTATAAGTAATTATCTTAATATAATCACCATCATCATCATTATTACAGACCATCACAAGTCCACTGTTAAACATATGCCTCCCACAGGAGTATCACAATGGTCATTGAGCTGAGCCACCTGCATTTATAGACTTCCTGCGTAAATATTACGTATATTTCTAGCCGAATATTAGAATAAAATCCGTGAATTGGGGGCAAACTTTTTGTGGTTGTGTTTTTGTGCCATCTTAGAGAAATTACATTCGCTTTATGAGTAACGGTTTCACTGTAAAATTATGTCACATTTACATTACATATCATCATCATCATCATTACAAGTCCACTTTTCAAGCCCTTCATAAGTCCACTGCTGAACATAGGTCTCCACCAAGGTATGCCACAAAGCAAGGTCCTGAGCCACCTGCATTCATCGACTTCCTGCATGTCTTACCAGGACGTCACTCCATCTAGTGGGGTGTCGCCCTACACTTCGTCTACCGGTACGAGGCTGCCACTCGAGAACCTTTTTTCTCCAACGGTTGTCGGTTCTTCGAGCTATATGGCTGGCCCATTGCCACTTCAGCTTACTAATCCGTTGGGCTATGTCGTTCACTCTGGTTTTACTGCGGATATCCTCATTTCTAAGTTTATCACGCAGAGAAACTCCGAGCATAGCCCTCTCCATAGCTCGCTGAGCGACTTTGAGCGTCCTCATACGGCCAGCAGTGAAGGACCACGTCTCAGTTCCATATGTCATCACTGGCAACACGCACTGGTTGTACAACTTAGTTTTCAGGTTTTGAGGTATACCTGACGAGAAGATGTGTCGTAATTTCCCGAACGCTGGCCAGCCGAGTTGAATCCGTCGATTGACCTCTCGGTCGAAGTTGGACTTACCTAGTCGGACTATTTGTCCCAGGTAAACGTACTCGTTAACAACCTCGAGCTTAGTGCTCCCAACAACTACCGACTGTGAGGTATGACATGGACATTAAACATGATCTTTGTTTTGTCCATGTTCATCTTAAGACCTATCCGTTGGGAGGCACTATTAAGGTGATTGAGCGTAGTGCTTAAGTCCTCCAGCGATTCTGCCGTAAGGAATATATCGTCGGCAAATCGAAAGTGAGTGATGTACTCGCCATTGATATTAATACCGTATCCTTTCCAGTCCAGTAGCTTGAAAACGTCTTCCAATGCAGCGGAGAAGAGTTTCGGGGAAATAACGTCATCCTGTCTTACACCTCTCTGCAGTTGGATAGGTTTCGTACTCTGGTTCTGTACTCGGATAGCCATCGTAGCCCTACTGTACAAACACTTCAGGACTTCGATATACCGACAATCAACTTGGCATCGCTGAAGAGACTGTAGCACCGCCCAAATTTCGACGTAATCAAAGGCTTTCTCATGGTCCACATACGCCAGGCAAAGTGGCAGATTGTACTCTTCGGACTTCTGTACAATTTGCCGAAGGGTATATATGTGGTCTATGGTACTAAAGCCTTTTCGGAAACCGGCTTGTTCGGGAGGCTGGAAGTTGTCGAGTCTGCGTGCGAGACGATTCGTAATGACTCTCGAAAACAGCACGTAGACGCGACTCAGAAGGGATATCGGTCTGTAGTTCTTCAAGAGGGCGTTGTCACCTTTCTTGAAGAACAAGACCACCGCACTTTTTCTCCACGCCTCGGGAGTAGTGCCACCATGGAGGATGGAATTAAAGAGCCTCTGAAGGACTTCAAGTACCGGTTTTCCACCCGCTTTCAGAAGATACGCTGTAATTCCATCGTCGCCCGGGGACTTGCCGTTTTTAACGTACTCGAGAGCCATTCTAATCTAGCTCAGACTGACGTCTGGAATATCATTGGAATAGTGTCGTAGATGATGTGCCCAAATAACCTCTCAATCTCACTCAGAATCTCAGGTGTCCCGGAAACGATGCTGCCACACTCAGTCTTCAGCTTTGACAGATGGCTCTTACTGGCAAACCAATCTCTGGCAAAAACTTTGGAGCCCTGGTTCCGCTCAATCGCTTCTTCAATAAGAGCAGTATGTCTGTTCAGTTGCCTGTATGCTGTCAAATCTGTTGACGATTGCAGCCTCATCTCCCGTCTAACAGCCATGAGATAAGAGTGTGATCGGACAGTTTTTGGGTTTCTGCGGCGGGTCTTGCAGAACTTAGCTCTGACCGCATCGAGAGTTTCCACGAGCTTGTCATTCATATCGTCCACTTCATTGCAATCTTCTAGGCACTGAAATCGGTTACGTAACTCGAGCTGAAAGGTTTCGGGATTCTGGATTAGAGCACGAGGGGGACGGAGCGTTGACTTCATTAGACGAGACCTCTCCAACTTAACGTTTAGGTTCAGTGTGCCTCTAACCATTCGGTGATCGCTGCCAGTTTTCATCCTTGCGATCACTGAGACATCACTGAACAGTTGGCATCTGGTCGTCATAATGAAGTCAATCTCATTTTTTGTCGAACCGTCGGGGATCGACCAGGTCCACTTCCTGTGGGGCCGCTTCTGGAAGAAAGAGTTCATCATAGAGAGTCCCTCTTTCTCCATAAAATCGGCCAACTGCTGGCCCCTACGGTTCCGTTGCCCTACTCCAAATTTCCCTAACTTCAGCTCACCGCTTTCTCTTGTGCCTAGTTTTGCGTTGAAGTCTCTCATCAACACCGTGTAGTGGGTTTTGGAGAAATGCATGGCTCTAGAAATATCCTCATACATTTCCTCCACCTCCCCATCAGGATGTGCCGAGGTTGGTGCGTAAACCTGTATGACCTTCAGCGAATACCGTTTGGTGAATCTGAGTATCAGGTACGCGACCTACCCCACACAAGATTGGAAGTCGACACACTCCCAATCTTTACAACGTTGTTGACGAGAGAATTGTGGACGATGAATCCGAAACCTCCTTGGGACAGATGGTCGCCCTCCCGGTGATAGAACAAGTTGCCGAACTCGAGGATTACCGTGTCCTCCCCCTCTCTTCGGACCTCGGATAACCCAATAATATGCCAGCGCAACTTGTCTACCTCTTCTTCCAACTCCATTATCTTCTCGTCAGTCCTCAGGGTGCGTGCGTTATATGTTGCCAGGTCGAGTCGTCGTAGGTGGCAACCGAACCTGCACCGGAGATTCTTAGCACCCCCTGCCCGTCGTTACCATGGTCGTCACCGTACCCAGGAATAGCGGGGCTGGCGGGTACTGGGGGCCGTTTGTTTGCGTCTTTACTCATTAGGGGGTATTTGCCATAGTTGCCACGCTTGGCGAGCGGGTTGGCAACCGCTGTTTTTTATTATATCATTGCTGTTATCAGGAAGATGCTGCTGCCCATCTCCTGCCTGTCTCCCTCTGCGATCTAAGAGGCGACTCTTACATTACCCACGGGAAGATATGTGGTAGTGGATATTCTCAACCGCCACTACACGGCACACACATTACTTCCATATGGAAAACTTCAATATTCAATAATAACAGATATTTAATCATATAAAATACTTCACATTATGTATAACTTTATAATTGCCATTACATGCAATCTATACAGAAATAAATAAAGTTATAAATAAATTATTTATAGTTATAAATTACATTTTTTGTTAAAAAGATACAAAGGCTGCCAAATTAAGATTACGCAATACGCACATGTCAATGATTGTACAGATTCCTTCGTTAAAGACTAGCATTTTGTGCTTGGAATGTCCAGGCTTTCTTATTTTATAGTTGTTTAAATAACATATACATAAATACATAAACACTCACGCCTGTCACCCAGAGGGGTAGGCAGAGACTACAGACTTCCATTTAGCACGATCCTGACATACCTTTCTCGCCTCTTCCACATCCATATACCTACGCATACATGCTCGTCGGTTAAGGGTACTCTTAATTTGGCCCATTTTTAGTATATCGCCAATTTGGTCGACAAACTTCCGCCTAGGACGTCCCTTTCCGACTCTTCCATTCACTTCTGCAACATATATTTGCTTTGTCAGTCTTTCCGCATTCATTCTTTCTACATGACCAAACCACCGAAGCATTCCTTTCTTAATCCTGGTCACCGCATCATCTTGTAAACCACACTCTTCTTTTATCACACAGTTTCTCACCCTGTCACTCAGATTCAGCCCTAACATACTCCTTAGCGACCGCATTTCTACTGCATTTATTCTACTCTCGTGCTTCTTCTGCCACACCCAACTTTCACTACCATACGTTAAAGTAGGGACTAATACAGCACTGTGAATTGCCATACGTGCCTTTTTTGACACATTCTGACTTTTCACAATGAAGTGTAGAGCCCCATTTACTTTATTTCCTGCATTCACTCGTCGTTCAATGTCCTTATCATATCTCCCATCCCTGCTGAATACACATACCAAATATACGAACTCATCCACTTGCTCAATTAACTCTCCTTCTATTCTTATTTCACATACCGTTTTGCTTTCATCTCTTTCAAAAACCATCACTTTCGTCTTACTTGCGTTCACTTTCATTCCCCTTTCTTTTAATGACCTGTTCATTAATGTAACCATCATTTGCAACTCGGCCGCCGACGACGCAAGTATGACTTGATCATCGGCGTACAAAAGGTATTTGATGGTTAACTCACCCATTCTTAACCCGCATTCTTCAACTTTCAAATTTTCCAAACAGCTGTCCATAAATAGGTTAAACAGCCACGGGGAAGCTACACAGCCCCGTCTGACACCTTTATGGATGCCAAACCAGTCCGAGTAGACCCCGTTGATTCTAACACAAGCACTCGAGTCCCTATACAGAGACTTTAATGCCTGTAACAAACCAGCGCTCAACCTAAATGCGTTCAGCGTTTGCCATAACACATCCCTGTCCACTCTGTCATAAGCCTTTTCCATGTCCATGAACGCACGAAAAACTTTTTGGTTTTTCGCCAAAAACTTCTCCGCGATCATGCGCATGGAAAAGACTTGATCTGTACACCCCATTCCCTTTCTAAATCCCGCTTGCACATCCCAAATTTTTTCATCAGTTTCTTTCATAACTCCTTCAATTAGTACCTTAGCATACAGTTTTTCCACAATGCTAAGAAGGCTGATACCACGGTAGTTTTTACAGTCCTGCTGTGACCCTTTTCCCTTATATATTGGGACTATCACGGCTTTGCACCAGTCTCCCGGTACCCGCTTTAGTTCCCAACATAAATTAAACAAGGTGTACAGCAGGCCTGCCCTCTCCAGCCCTTAGCATTTCGAGTGAAACTCTATCATATCCGGCTGCCTTACCTACTTTCATGCTTTTCATTGCTTTCATTATTTCATCTATACTTATCTCCCTATCTCTTTCATCTTCTTTCGGAATTTCTATTTCATTTAGTTCACACTTCTCCTCACTCATAAATTCGCTTTCAAAATATTCCTTCCATCTCTTTAGACTCAACACTTCATCATTCAGGATACAGCCATTCTCGTCTCGTATCGCATTCAATCTAGGCTGTTTTGAAAGTCCCCTTGTATTTCTTGCGAGTTTCCAGTACATTTTAATATTTGCCTGGAAGTTATCCGATATTCTTCTATCATTCCTATCCGTTCTTTCTTGCTTTTTCCTTTCAACTAATTCTTTTACTCTCTTATTTAAACGTTTAAACTCTGCCTTTTTTCTTTCATTCTCATCATTCTTACCGCCAGAGTTACCAGCTTTAATGTTTAAATAAAAAGAAAAATAGTAAAATGTATATAAGAAATTACCACCCACTTTAAAAAATTAGCTCCTTAGATATTTTCGTTCTGTTACAGCGTATGAGTATCTGTAGCCTTCTTTGCTATGCTTTAAGTTAGACCTGAAGTTTGGCGGCAGAAATACAAAACGTATAAATATAAGTATCTACGTAAATTTTATTACAACAAAATGACAATTTGCATAGATAGTGTTTGATATCTTAAAACACGCAAATACAAAATTACAGTTCTACTGATCTGCATTCAGATGAAACAAAAACTGGACATAAAATTTTAAGTGTTTCTGTTTTAGTATGTCGTAAAAGTATCCTTATTTTCGTTTATCGTTGAAAATTTAACTTTATGTTTCTGAAATTAAATGATTACGGATAAAATATTCCAACTTGACTTGAAGAATTAGATAATGCATCTATACAATATGTAATAAAAACCCTGTGGTTCCCGTTAAGTGCGTTCTCAGAATCAGTATCCAAACGTATAGAAATATCTTTACTTAAGAAAACTCGATACAAAAATAACAAAATAAAATATTTGTTAAATAATATTTGTAAATTTTATGTGGATTATATTAATATTATTATTACTAAGGAACTACTTACATTACAACATGAAACAGAAACATTCTTATAGGTAGTAGTTGAGAGATATAAACCAAAAGTTAGCAATGGTCAAAACTTTCATTGTTCCATTATTAACGTATATTGTAATGTTCGATATAAAGTAAGTACACAACCATTAACAATTTAAACATTATATTCGGACTAAACAAAATATTGCCTAGATAATATAGTGTAAATCTGTCAAATTATTTTACGTATGTACTTGTAAAAGGAATTCTACTAGATTGAAGTACAAAGAATAATAAAGTTTAGTTCTATAATGAATATGGTAACCCTTTACATGTATAAAAATATGTTGTTCTTATCTCAAAATATAATTAGTTATATAAATATATTTTACCACTAGCACATTCAAAGGGCACTGTTTTGTAGTCGACAAACACACTTTGGCAGCAACGTTTCTAGAAAAAGAACAGTCACAATAATTTATTTCATACTCTCATACACATGAGTTCCCTTTTTCAACTGGTTGATTTAAGCATGTTTCCGTCTACTGAAGGTGTAATCTTCTGAAGTGATATCTCCAGCATTCGACCTACTTCTGGTGACTAGTATTGGCGATTTTGGTTTCGGTGTCTCAGACATTTTAATCCGAACCCTTCCCATATCTGACGAATAGACGGACACGTACTTTCGAAATGGATCCAAGAAATCAGAATCAGAAATGTGATATCCATTAATAAGTGGTTGAGATACACCTGAATCTACATTACCGTTTAGTCTTTGATTATCATCATCATTTATAGGCACAAATATATCTTCACTGGATAGTGAGTTTGTATCTTTTCTTGACAGGTAATGCCTAATCCGAATAGAGTAAGTTTTTTTAGTTGATGCAACTGATTTTCTTCAACTAAGTTGTTATCAATAGAGCTGCGTTTATTTTGATTGGAATCACTAGGACTATCAAACTTCGATCCATGTTTCATGCCATTTCCGAGATCCCCGTTATAAATTTTCTTTTGAAATGTTTCATGTGTAGGTTCTAACTCATATTTTCCGTAAATTTGTTATCTCCGAGGTTGTTTACTGGAGCAGGTTTACCTTATAAAGATTTATTCATATCCACCATTTCTTTAGATGCTTTTTCTATACCTCTCTTTTGCTGTCTTAAAAGCCGTCTGTCCCTGCGTTTTATCATTTGACCTTTAGTTATAGCAAATCCTATTAATCCAACCAGTAGTACCACAGAATAAATAATAGTACTACGTACAGAAGTTTCACTCTTTTAATGTTGACTGATTGCCGACGTTTAATAGCCTACATAATTATTATTAATTAGATAAATCGCGCTCGCAAGCTAAATAAAACTTTATCGTTGAGCGAGAGTGTCAGTATTACTTAGCACATTTTTCTCTTCCTACGTTGCGGTGGACTTTCAGCTGTTATGGAGGGATGTCAATAAAGAGTAACAAAATACATTGCGAAATATTAATTAGGTTACTTAGGTGAAATACCTATTCTGACTATGATCGACAGACCATTATATTCGCACCTACGTGATTTCTGAGATGCCTAACGTATGCAACTTGCAAGGCCATTTGTCGGGAATCGCGACGCTTGGCTCGGAAGGAAAAGGTTATAGACACTATTTACACTATAAACAACAAATAAACTTAAAATACGATTCCTAACAGAAATGTAATCGTATTCTACTTAGTTAAAAATGTTTGATTTCAGTGTTTTGTGTTATTTTAGTTTAAAATATTTTAAGCTAAAATAACAGCTTAAAATATTTTAATACAAAAAGCAAGTATATATACGTAAGTAGACACTTGGATAGTGAAGTAAATTTCTACTAAATTTTGTAATAAAGTTCGTAGATATTAAATAAATTATTACTTAACTCTTTTTTGATATAAGTACCTATCTAACAATAAAAATTAAATAAATTCACGTTTCATAACTTCCTAATAAAATCCTTCGGTAATAAAGAATGATATATCTGAAATATTTTGTTGGTCACTTAGCGTCTATCTACGCAACAATTATAGTAGGAACGACGTTTTGCCATATTAAAATTTATTAAATAATGGGTAATATAATATACATAATATATAGTTCTTAAATTACATTAAAATTTTTGAACTATTTTAACCTATAATTAAATATACCAAACACTAAAAAACTATTTCAACACTATTTACAAAAAGTTATATACGTAAACAGCGTTAAAAACTTTAACATTCTATCGCCTCCAACGCACTAGCCCTGACTGCGATATTTCGCCCGGGCGCATCGCGATTTTAGGTAATTATTTCACGTAGGTAGCAAGAGTAATAGAGGCCTGGTAGTACAACAATTAGAGCTATTTACATGTAAGTGCACATTTTATGCGGAACAACATTTTCATTATTAGCCGGTGCTTGATACAAGACTTCTGAAATACTCTAATTTGCTCTGAAATACTGGTATCTCATGTAATTTTGGCGTTGCAGGCGCAGCACCTTCGGTAATAATTTAAGTATATGTTCTACTGTGCCAATCGGCACCTCCCCCAAAGATTGATAGTAGTACAGGCATGAGAAATTCTGTGGTTACTGTACTAGAATATTCTTCAAAAAATTTATGCACTGACCCAGAATTAAGTTATTTATAAATAGGTGTAGTTGTTTTGATTAGATGTTCTGTGTTATCTTCATATTCTGGAATAATAAATCCAGATCCTTCACCAGATCCTTCTATAGGATCATCAGTGGTATTCAAATCGTTAGCGGAAATAATTTCATCTGTAGCTAACAAATTCGCATACACTTTATGATCCTGAAATGCTTTAATTATATCACTCATAGTCGTACTTTGGTTTTCACCAGAGCCTTCGATATAAGACGAAGGAGATGATGTTATTATATGAGCTACTTTCATAAACTGTTCGCTATCATCATCCTCAATTATGTCAATTCCTTTAATTACTTTGCCATCCTCTAAGTCATTTGTTGCTACAAGAGGCATTGATTTTAATACAGTTGTTTCCTCTCCGAATTTAATTGCATCAATTGGTTGATCGCCCACCATCATATCAAAACAATTATTTTCTATTTTAGTAGATTTACAAACGTCTTTTGTCTTTAACTCAAGCCAAGAACGACCTGTAGTCTTATAGGACTTGCACATTTTACATTATCTGTAAAAACAACAAACGATGCAATCCAATTAACTTACACTTGTCGGAAACTGTGTCAGAGAGAGTTTTCTTATCATATTATTGGCTAGGTAAAAATGCACTAATTTCTTAACAGTGCAAAATTTATTGAGATCTGTGATACCATTTGATGAAAGGTCTAAAGTTACAAATTCAGTTAGTCGGTCAAGTTCATGGTTTAACTTCGTGATGTTATAATGTGCCAGATCAAGAATATTTATGTTATGATGCTTTTGACGAAGAGTAAAGTTGTAGAGTTCAACTATACTGCTACATGTTACACGATGAAGGCCGTCACGAGTAGTGTTGCAGACGCAATTATCTGCACAGACTGCTGCGAGTATAGGTGCCAGAAGTAAAGACACCGCCAGTAAGCAGATGGATTAACGTAGCCAGAATATTTTGAATGGGTTCCGCTACCTATGAAAATTTTCTACGAGTAGTATTTTTACAACGGCTTCTCCCTTCTTGCACTTCTTGAATTATTGTGTAATTTAGAAAAATAAAAACAAAATCGTCGCTGCTTCGTTTCGGTAATCGCTGGAAAAAAATTGAGCCCCGTACTTATCAGCTGAACACTTCTTCCGAATAATTATTCGTCTCACTGACACACTGTCACTCCATCCATGCACAGTCGGATTTTGATTTATTTGTGTAGAAGTTATCACGCAATGCTTATATGCCCGTGAGGACGACGTGTGAGGCGTTGAGTCTGGGATGGACGGTTTGGTACGGACTCGGATTACATCTGCCTGGAATTATCAAGATCAAAACGGCAAGCAACGATAGCCGGTGGCGGCGTATATCAAAGGCTGGGCGCGCGCGCCCGTGGGCACCATACCTACACTAACTGCACTGAGGTCGTGACCTCGTCATATCACTCAGCTGTTATCACTTTAGTGTTCGATAATCACAACTTTTAAAATTTTATTTCGACCGATTGTGATAACTATACACAAACACTAATTTACGACCACGAAGATGGTGATCAATATGCCCACCATGTACCTTTTTACATTTAAGAAACCGGTTTACAAGCTGAATGCACGCGTTGCGTAACAGATATTTCGGACTTTATTTTTTCAAAGGATGCGACTATACGCAAACGCATTTCCGCCTCGGTATCGCATGTCTTTTGGAATACAGACTGCTTAATCGTACACCAGAGATAAAAATATAAAGGCGTGAGATCAGGTGATTGCGCCAGCCAGTTATCCGGTCCATCACGGCCAATCCATCTTTCAACGAATTCAGTATCCAAGATTTTTTTTAAATTAATTTTAGAAAACGTTACCCCTACACTAAGATTTTCTTTTGTATTGTGGGGGCAGTTTACAAACATAAATTGCACAAGGACGAACATCCAGACCCGGAACAACTACTTGTAGGCCATACAAATACTTGTTCCGTGCGGGATTTGAACCCGCGACCCCCAGCGCAGCCACTCATTGCTAAGCCACTGCGCCACGGAGTCGTCATTTCTTACATAACGGGAGAAATGCTGTGGTGCGCCATCGTGTTGAAACCACATGCGACGAACGAGGTCTAGCTTTATTTCGTCAAGTTCATCACTTAGGTCTTCTTGCAAAAAGCATTCGTAGTTCCCCCACTCCTTGTGTGGTCAATAAAATACGGACCAATAAATTCACCATCCGAATAAACTTCCCCAAGGATCAGAAAACCTTGCCAAGTATCTTCCTAACGGTTTAGTTATAGGTCGTTTGTAATATTTATAGCGTGATCATGTTAGTTTAAGATCTTTATTTACGTTGTGTTTGTTTAGTAACTTAGTTCTTTTAGGTGTTTTTGGAAGAATAAATGTTTACTAGCGCAATCGAAATTGGTTGGTAGTGATTTATATTACTTAAAGCTAAGGAGCCGCGTTCACGAAGACGGGGCTCGAAAAAGGTTGAGAACATAAATCGTCCCTCTTCCATTTATATCAGGTATACATATATCAATTTCTTATTAATTAATCCTCTCCCCTCCCGTTTGGGAAAGGCTGAAAAAATTATATATAAAATTAAAAATTATATTTAAAATTATACCCCTATACAATGGCTTCGCTCCACCACACTTTTAAAAAAAGTGTGGGGGAGCGAAGTGTGCAGTGTGCTCCTCCTACATTTTTTCAGTGAGTGCCAACCAACTAGTGCGCTTTCCCCCGAAGGGGACGTTAGGTTGGGAACTGGAGCGTAGTCCACATCAAAATCACTGGCGAATCAACAAAAATCGACCAAAGTCACGCACGTCAATTCGTGTAAACGCCATACTGAAAACGATCAAATACAGCCACAGTGAATACACGGTTTAGGCAACACTTCGAATAATAGGGAAACACTGTTAGTGCTACCACCTGCAAGGCCACTACTACCAGAGGTGATGTAAGTGTATTGTATCACCACCAATTGTATGATTAACAAGGCTACTAGCCGCAGAGCGTGTCTCGATTCTACCGCTCACCTCAAGGGAATGTCTCCTTGAAAGTTTCCTCAGTCCTCCTTCCAGCTTCCACTCGCATGAAGTTGACACATGCTCCTTCAACCAATACAACAGAAGATATAAAAGGCAGTTATAATAATAAATATTATTATTTTAATTTATTTCAGACCCACATATAGTCCATAATTATAATACTAATTAACTTAACCTATGTTAGCCTTAAATTAAAACACACACAATTTTAATTACAATTATCTTTATTTTCGGCACCCCATGACACCATCCATATGCAAGTGCATACGCATCCAGTGCCCTAGGAAGGGAAAATCAAATCTATCAGACTGATATTGCTCTCAGAATGCTGTTGGAGTTTCCAGGAACCCTGCGCATAAGGGATGCGTTTCTCTTTCAAATAATGGCACGAAAGACATCCGTATCGTACGTTGTAAACATCTCTGAAGCACTATAATATAGCGGAAGTGTAAATTGTTGATTTCGCTTTTGAGTACTGATTTATCACATGCTCGGCAGTAAAATAAAATATAGTGAGAAAAGCTGCATGCTGAAAATTAAACAAAATATGACATGTGATATGTGACGTCTGCCATCACGCATTCGTTTCGCATATAATGTAAAAGGCTTAGCATTCTTACAAACTAAGTACTGAAAATTTCATGAGAAAAAAGGTTGTTATTCAATTCTCTTGAAAAAAGAAGCCAATCTATAGGGTAATTTTAGTTACCAAATGTACACATTTTTATTTTTTATTCATTAAAACTGTTCTAAAACGACAGTTACATTACAGGGTTTATTATTTTCAAACAAACCCAGGTCAGAAAAATAATAATTTATGCGACCCTATTAAATTATGCTTCGCATAAAATTCCGTTAAATAACTTTTGTAATATACGATCGTAAATAACTTTTATAATTTTTCCATTTTCAAGCCACTTTTTATTAGAAATCATATATTTTAAGTCTTTAATGTTAACCTTTAATACAAGCACATTTATAAATAATAAATTTCAATATCATGTAGAAAAAATCATAATTTTCATTATATATTTTTTTCAAATTTTCAAATACAATTTTTTTAGAAGCACTACCTTACATTTGTAGTTGAACGCAAAATATTGAACAGGCAATATGAGAATTTTGATGGAAATGTTCAGTATGAATTATGTTGAACTAAACATTTTATAGAATTTTAAGGTTTAAGGATTTATGAAGGTCAAAAAAGCAGTTTATCTTTTTTTACTGTGTTTGTCTATGTGCCATTTTAAATTACAAATTTCACAAGTAACAATTTTATTTGTGTCGGCGGGAATCGATCCCGGCTTACTTGCTTACTGTGAAATTTATAGCGAGCGCTCAGCTCCTTCGCTTTTTTCAGTCCGACGTCACCCTGTGACCATGGGTAAAGCACATGAAACGTCAGGAAATAAAAAAATTGTTTAAAATAAACGTGAGATAATATTATAAATTAGTTCAATGTCAAAAATCATTAAGTAATAAATATATTTCTTAAAAATTACTGTGGTTTTTTAATCTAGTCAGGTAAATTAATTTCCAGTCGGGGTCAAGACATAATGAAGATTCTCATGTGTCTGGTTCAGCATGTGAACTTACTGCCGATATTGTAGTGGTTACTGCCTCATTGGTCTAGTGGTAGTCGTAGGCACCATTGTAGATCATATTGTTGAGGTTTCGAATCCAAGGTTGGGTCAAAATTAGTTATTGGGTTTTTCTCACAAGAAATTTTCAGTAGCAACCTAAAGTCACGAGATATGCCATGTTTCACCTCCGTGCCTCTGAAAGCACGTAGGACACACCTCCGTTAAGACTGACAGCTGTTCGTTACCAATATATGGTTTACAAGCATTCCGAGCACGGTAATAATATAATACGATTTTAAGTAATTGAAATGTTATTATAAAAATAACCACGTAAACGCCAAATGACTTCCTATTTATGAGAACAAAATTATTTCAGAAGGTGTTTCTATAAACTAATTAACTTCACAAGCGTCTCAGGAAATCAGAAGTGGCTGAGTCTCCGTGCGGTACAGCTTCGGGAGCTCCGCTCGCCGCCACCCGCCGGGAACCCGTAAGGATCTCCTAGGTGTGCGTTACTTGCAGTATACAGTGGCTGCAATTAACCGCCGGTACGACATACTCCGCCGAACGTCGAGTCCCGTGATTCCGTGAGGCGTCGAGGTCACCGGCCCCTAGGTGATTCTTGGCACTTTATGCGTTTCGTGCATTCTGTGCCTAGTCGCGCATTAAAGTGCCACCTTTGCACTTCCCCCAACCCTTTCGTTGTGAAAGGGGTAGGCAGTGCCCATAGTGTAGAAGTCTCTATATTATTATCACCACCATCCGCGTCGCGCATCAACCTGCTGCCGATCGTTTGGAAATTAGATAGGGCCTTAATCAGATTACCGCTGACTCTGACTGGTAGGTTAGGATGTCAGGGAACGATAAGGGGGAACCTCCTCCGAGAGCAAGAAAACCACCGGATCGACCAGGCGTTTTGGATAGACCCATCGCCTATAGGGACATTTTTAACCCGGAGAGGATGAGAGTTGTCTCATCCTACTCCCAAATACCCACCCGGAAACCTTCGTCGCCGGGTAAGGAGTCCGCACCTAGGGTTGCACTCTCGCCCATCGTACCTGAGTGTACGACTGGGCGTGAACCGCTGCCCTCTCAGCCTCAGCGGGCCATGAAGACGCCACGAAGGCACACGCCACCAGAGACCGAAGCCTCCCTCCATGAAAAGAGGCAGTGCATCGGTAACTCATCCGACTCGCCGACATCATCAGAAGATGAAGAGCCCCAAGCAACGACTAGGAAGAAGGTTCACACCTCACCTCCTAAGTCGCCATCACCACCACCCATCTCACCGGACCGTCGTAGCCACGACTCGATCCAATTCGAACAAGGAGGTGAGGAGTCCTACAGCTGGGGCTCAACAACGTATGCAACCCTAGCTGCATCAGCCGGAAAATCATCACCGGTCCAAACTACCAACCCGTCCGGACTAGCTCACGACGATGGACAGCGGCCGTCGACGAGCTATGCCCAAATGGCTGCGGCCCCTGCAGTACCACGACCGCAATCGGCGGAGGAGACTCAAAAGACGGAGAAGGTCAAGGAGAAATCTAGATATCCGCCGATTGTTGCAGAATGCCTCCCGGATTGGACGAGGCATTTCAAGGTCCTCAATGAGAAGTTGGGCCACCCTCCTAATGCCCGTCCATTCGGGAAGGGAGTTAGATTCTCTCCACAGAGCCCGGATGAGTTCCGTACCATCCAGAAGTACATGGTCGAGCTCTCCGAGAAGGATAAAACCATGTCGTGGTACTGTTATACCCCGGCAGAAGAGAAGCCCACTAAGGTGGGCATCCGGGGGTTACCAGTGGGCACCGATCCCAAGATGATCGAGGAGGCTATCCGGGCTAAAGGCTTCCCGATACAGTACGTTAAGGCCATACCACCACGTAGAGGCAGACCGGGTTGCCTCTACTACGCACAGCTGGAGCATCTGAGCCTGGAGCGGCTACAAGATCTCTACAACATAGACGAACTCCTCTACATGAGAGGAGTAGTCATTGAAGCCTGGCAAAGGAAAACGGGGCCACCACAATGTCACCGTTGCCAGGCTTTCGGACATGCCTCATCAAACTGCTTCAGGCCAGTGAAATGCGTTCGCTGTGCTGGAGAGCATATTGCCAGCCTTTGCCCAAGGGGTAGAGAGGAAGAACCAAAGTGCGCAAACTGCGCCAAGAACCATACGGCCAACGATCGCCGCTGCCCGGTCCTGAGGAGGATCGCTAGGAAGCAGGGGATCGTTCTACCTGGGCTACTCCCGGAGAACCCCAAGAGGATCCCCCAGAGTCGCCCCAAGACAGTTACCATACAGGAGGATGGGTGGGCTACCATCACTAGAGGGAAGGGTAGACAACCAGCCCCCTCCCATCCACCCCCATCAGTACCAATAGAAACGGTGGCCCCCACAGAGCAGAGGGCAACCACCGGGGCGACTCTCCGACCTCCTGCCAACGACGCCATAGAGAGGCAACCCTCACAAAGGAAGAGGCGGAGGAATCGGAGCAGGAGAACAGAACAGCCTCCTCCTCAGGTAGTGACTACCTCTACCCCTACAACCATAGGACCGATAGCCTCGCAGGCGCAGGTGGCTGCAAAACCAGCAGCGCCGAGTACAGTAAGTAGAGCACCTGAAAGGGCCCTACCGGAAAGCAGAGCCCGCTCCACACATAGAGCGCGCTCTGCGCAAAGGAAGACCTCAACCAATGCCCCGAGACCAGTGCCTTCACAAAAGCGTAGTGTAGAACGCAGACCACCAACTTCCGACTTCGAGACGGCTGATGCTATCCACAGATTGGTAGGCATAGCCATCGAAGTCGGAACGCAAGTCCTGGCCGACATTAGGGCCGGGACTGATCCAGTTACCGCCGTAATGAAGGCGCTGGCATCCCTATTGGCAAGGCACTATGGTGGACAGTAACCTGCGCCTGCTATACTGGAATCCGGACGGGATTCGTCAAAGGATTCATGAACTCCGCACTCTCACCCAGCAACAGGACATCCAGGTGATCTTGCTGGGTGAAACCAAATTACGACCATCAACGCATCTAAAGCTGCCCAATTATACCATCTATAGGAGGGACGAGGTCGATCCCCAAGGGGTCGCTTACAGAGGGACAGCGATCCTGGTGAGGAGAGACATCGTCCACCAGGAGCTGGAACTGCCAGACTTCCAGACGATGCGTTCAATCGGCATTAAAGTGGAGGCGGCGGGCGAGGAACTAAGGATTTTTGCAGCATACCGCCCGCCAGGGACTCCATTTCACTCCTCAGACATCCGGACGGTAATGGAAGGTACAACACCCACCATCATCGCCGGGGACCTGAACGCCAAACACCCGGCGTGGGGGTCCAGAGTGATCAACCCGCCGGGTCGTGAACTTTATGATGACGCAGAACACCAAGACTATGACGTTCTAGGTCCCGAGGAACCGACGCATATTCCTAGCGACCCTAGGAAGCGTCCGGATGTATTAGACATCGTGCTCACTAGGAACGTCAACTATCCAGTAGTGGTAGAAGTGCTGTATGACCTGAATACACAGCACCTCCCGATTCTGATAACCCTTGGCACTAAGGCAGTGACGTCACCGCCCAGAGCCGTCAAGACCAAGATCGACTGGAGGCTCTACCACCAACACCTGCAGGAGAGGCCTCCAGTCCATACACCGATCAACTCAGCGGACGACGTAGAGGCCGCTGCAACTAGAATATCCACGTGCATCAAGGAGGCCCTCAACGCGGCCTCTACGATCGTCCCTCTCACGGGAAGAAAAGAGGAGCTGCCGCTAAAGATACGCGTGCAGCTAAACCATAAAAGAGCGCTGAGGAAGCTCTGGGCGCGTACTCGCTGCCCTAGAGTAAAAAGAAAACTTAACACCTTAACAGACGAACTGTCGGTTGCAATACAGGCCCACAGAGGAGAGGCCTGGGAGCGGCGCATATGGAAGGCAGACGAACAACATGCGTCGCTCTATACATTGAACCGACAGTTAACGAAAACACGACCACCTGTTTGCCCGCTGACTAACAACGCGGGCATTCAATGTTACGATGCCAAGGGCAGAGCGGATATCCTAGCTGAGCACTTCGAGGAGCAGTTTATGCCGAATCCAGCAAGTGCGGAGTTCATGGAAATCCATACCCGGAAGGAGAGCCGCGTGCAGGAGCTCCTGTCGTCGCCCGCGCCACCGCTTGCAGGAGAGTGGTTTATATCCCCCGCCGAACTGCGGAGGACAGTAACCCGCCTGCAACCGAGAAAGGCGCCGGGGCACGACGGGATTACCAACGCTGCACTACGACAGCTGCCCAATAGAGTCCTTGTAGAGATAGGTCGGCTCTACAACGGCATATTGCGGACATCCCACTTCCCGGAGGACTGGAAGAAAGGCAAAGTTATCGTCTTGCCGAAACCCGGGAAGGACAGGCGTAGAGCTGCCAATTACAGGCCGATCACGCTGCTACCGCATATAGCTAAACTGTGCGAAAGATTACTGTTAAGACGTCTCCGCCCGTGCATCCAACTTCGGGCGGAGCAACATGGATTCAGGAGGGGTCACTCAACAGCAACACAGCTGACCAGAGTGCTGCACCTGCTTGCGGCCGAACACAACCGTGGCCGCATATCGTTGGGCGTCTTTCTCGATATCGAGAAGGCGTTCGACCGGGTGTGGCACACAGGATTACTCTACAAGTTAGATGTACAAACAAGTATCCCTCCTGCTATATTGCGGCTAGTGGCGTCTTTCCTGGAAGGCAGGAAGTTCTACGTCTGCGTAGAGGACGCCGTGTCCGCAATAAAGACCATAACAGCTGGTGTGCCACAGGGCAGCTGTCTGTCTCCAGCCCTGTACGCGGCATACACTAATGACATCCCTACCCTGGCAGGACACTTGCATGAATGGGAGGACGACGTCGAGCTAGCGCTCTTTGCGGATGACAGCGCATACTTCACGTCGTCCAGAAGAGCCCATATTGCAGCTGCCAGGATGCAACGTCTGCTGGACCTGCTGCCACCATGGCTGGATGAGTGGAGGATGGCCGTCAATGTTAGCAAGACGACCGCTCTACTCACTCGTCGCTACAGAAATTTACCACCACCACTAACCCTCGGAGGCCAGGAGATCGCATATGAGAAGGCCGTGACCTACCTTGGATGTCGGATTGACAGGATGTTGCATATGACAGCGCACGTCGACTCTGCTATACGCAAAGCTCGATGTGCGCGGGCAATGCTCCGCCCTGTCCTGACATCCAAGTTACCGACAAAGTCGAAGTTAACTATTTATAAAACATATATAAGACCCCTGCTAACATACGCTGCTCCGGCCTGGTATGCACTCCTGAGCGATCATCAGAAGCGGCGACTTCAGGCCCAGCAGAGTTTGTCATTACGAACCATAGTCGGTGCGGGTCGCTACGTCCGTAATGACGTCATAGCGGCCAACCTCAAGATGGAGAGCCTACATGATTTCGTGGTCCGGCTGTCGCGCGGTATGTTTGACCGCGCCGACAACGGGCCACATGAACACCTCAACGGCTTCGCGCCGTTGCATGCAAGGCCGCCGGACAGGCGACCTTATCCAAGAGAACTCCTCCCTATATAGATTAGGGAGTCCGAGTAAACCCCTCAATGCCGCAGAAAGGCCAACTTTGACAAATTGTGTTATTAAACACAATTTTTTAGATAACCATCCTTTACTACAAATTTACCGACTGCGACAATAGTCGCTATAAGCAACGCCTCTAACATTGAGGCGCCCAGGACCGGCACATTGTAGTGTGCCGTGAGGAACATCCGGGCAAAGGGGTACACCCCGAGGCCCGAGACCTGCACGGCATTTATGCCCTGCAGAGTACAACAACGACGGGAACCCGTATCGTATACTTATGTCTTACGCTTTTAGTTTTTTATGCTGTCTTTTCTTCCCATGCGTTTGGAATGCATTTATGTGTTCATTCTTTATTGTAATCACCTTGCGTGTTATAACCTGCGGCCTTGTGACACATTTTTTGCCAGTAATTTTCTTATTTAAGTAAATATATAAACACAAGTGGCATGCGCGATTGCAATTTTCACATAAACTAGCAACAGCTTAATTATACTCATATTGTACAATGCACCAAGCCAAGCAAAGTTTTGCGAAAAAAGTTTTTTATGCAAGACACTGGCCAGCTATAATTTAATTTGTGTAAAATGACCAATGTTCCAATTGTTTCATTTTCCGCAACATTGAATTTATTTAAACTATCGTGCTTTATTGAAAAAATGGATCTGTGTGCGACGCACTTAGCGTTAAAAATAAGCGACACTAGTTAAATCGCCCTACCTAGAGCACTGATTTGGCACTTTGTGACAATTTTTTATTAATCTCCTAAAAAACAACAACTGAATGGGATACAGTACAAAACGTAAAGTTTACATGGTTGAAATATGCACAAAAAACGTCCGAGATGATCCTAGAAGAGCTGCCTAAGGTGGTCTGAAAAACACTGCGTTTCTGAATACGGAACAAATCGTTCAACAACTATGAAACCATTAACAAGTTCCATAATTTGCCGCTCGCTGGATTTGTTTAAAACATCGAGTCTAAAATTCATTTTTTTATAATGATTTCTTATATTTACGCGAACACTACACATTTAAATAATACTAGTTTTTACGGATTTTATCACGTATATTAGCTTTTTTATATACCCGACGTTTCGAGCACTTTAAAGCACCCATGGGGGAGGACTGAGATGTTCAACGTCCAGATGTCATAGTTAACCGCTGTTACCAAAGATTAAAATTATTAATTTTTGTTCCAGTCTATGCAATATGAACTTATAGTATCTTGAAGTCTTGTAGGTATTAGGTAGTGATTGATGTAGGTTTATCTCGCTGACAAAATGGTTGGAATCCTTTATGTGTGCTCTTGTATGTCCTTTGAGCGGTGGCAGTTTCTGAACATCAATCTTGTACGATCGCCTTGTCACTACATCAGATTTGATAGACCACAAATCCTCGCTAAAGAACACTGATTCCCTCCAAGGATGATTCGAGAGGCTATTTAAGTCAAAACCATCCTAATTTCAATAGAGAAGATGGCTGGGTACTGCCATCTGCTTGGGATCCTATAATTGAAAAATTAAATCCCAACCCAAGCATACAACTGCAAGACTTCAAGATACTATAAGTTCATACTGCATAGATCGGAACAAAAATTAATAATTTTAATCTATGGTACCGCGGTTAACTATGACATCTGGACGTTGAATATCTCAGTCCTCCCCGTGACCATGGGTGCCGTAAAGTGCTCGAAACTTCGGGTTTATAAAAAAAGTTAATATACGCGATAAAATCCGTAGAAACTAGTTTTATTTAAATGATTTTTTATTTCAATTCTTCATTTGTACTACTAATATTTATAAAATATTCTTCTTTGAGGCTAAATAAGTGTATAAAGATAATTCAATATTTATTTGAGACTGTATGAACGACATCATTGTGTTCTTAAATTGTTTAAAAAGAAAATATCAAACTTATAGCTTTTATTTAACTATAATTGTAATTTGCTTATGCCTGTGATTTGCTACGCAAGGGCGAAGGGGTTGCACTTCTCGCAGTGCCAAAGCTGTTGCAAAAGTAACTCAATATTTCTGTGTAAAAAAGTGAGGTTATAATTTTACATAAAATTTATGACACATAAATTATACATTTCCGCTAGGGAGGAAGTGTAGGGGAGCTTCCACAGGACCCTCCCCCTCCCCCCACTATCCTCCTAACCCCGTACGCAAGTACCTTATGTCTATAGTTTTACCATTTAAACCATTCTCTAATGATTTTGACTCATCAGCACAACATAGGTGTGTAATCTCAGTGTTTTTCTAACATCAAATTACATCAGAATTTAGCATTTTTTAAGCAAGCTTTTAACTGATGTTTTGATTAAATTCTTCTTACATTCACTGTTTCAGCATAGGGCTATACATAACCTGAACAATTAAAAGTATCAATGTAAATTTGTAGAGAAAAATTAGTTATAATTTAATCAAACTTATTAATAATTTCCTGTGAAATTAAAATGAAACAAAACATAATAAAATAATCATTTATTTAATGTGGTTTAAGTAGCCATGCACAAATTTCTAGCGATGTAGTTAAAATACGGACTTGTCTGTAAAATCCAATCCAATCCAATCATCGGCTAAAATTACACATTATACAATCGTGACTGATTTTTGCAATTTATTCTTTACAGATATTCTTGAAACACAAGAGTTAAATAATACGCAAGATTCTTCTCAAGACAACTGCATAGTATTGGGTGCAAAAGAAGTTCCTGTGCATCAACCTCAACAAGTTGAATGTTACATTAAAAGGTTTACACAAAAAAAAAGATTTGTTCAGTACAACAAAAAAATGTAAATAACATCAAAGCTTCCGTAATAAAAAGAAAACCCCGAAGCAAATGAATGAAGATGCCGAGAAGATGACGAGAAAATTAGAAATATTGGAGATTCAACTTCAAAATGAACGTATTAAATTAGAAAATACAAAAATTTTACTGGATATTGATATTGAGTTAAACAGAATTCTTTTGGAAAATGCAAAAATGGACTTGGAATTAAAAAAGAAGAATTTTAATTATAATGGCCAACATATAGTAAAATAAAATTCTAATTTTAAATTCTAAGTCCGTTTTTGTATTTTGTAAAAGATTTTCTTTAACTCTCTTTGTTTTTGTTATTTGTTAATTTTATATTGATGTTGAATTTCCAAGATTTATAATGTTTTGGCTTTTATTAATAAAAATTCTTGTTTATAAATTTTATTCGCTATGTTTTTAGTAGAGCCATGCTGCAGCTATATTATAATTATAGCACGAATAGGTCATTTCGACTAAGGAAAGACCATGCCCTTACCGAAGACCAGTATGTATTAACAGATACATTCTGCATTTTCGTATGGTGCGTGTATAAAAGACCATTTTAAATTAATTTATACATATTAGTGTATATGATAACCATTGGCAGCCGTATTACTATCAACGATTTCTTCCAGGCAACTTTTGATGAGACTCAATTTTTTGGGGCCTTCTTACATTCAAAATTGTGTAAACTTAGCTTTAGAGATATTAGCAAAAGAAAAAATTACAAAATTTAAATATTGTTTCAATAATAATCAACAAAAATCGTTTACGTCACAGGAAAGAGGTTGTTCAATTGGTTGTGTAATAATATCTTCTTCCGGAGCAGAATCAATCGCCACAGTATCATTTTGCTATAGAGCTATATTATGTAATACAGCTGTCGCAACAATCACAGCTATTGTGTGATCTAGTTCCAGCCTTATTTTTTAGAAAGGCATTAAAATCTTTTCCACACATCAAATTTGTGTTTCATTGTAGAGTTTTTTTACATTTTTGTAGCTGAGGTTAAAATGGTGTCATCATGTTGTGCACGCATCCGCCGGAGACCCTTTTTACGGCCTCATTCCCCTCGAACAAGTCTGAATGCCAAATATACTTTCCACAAAGATACGCACTGTGTCCAAAAATGTGACCATCTATCTCATTGTTATTCAGGTATGCTCGGAGACATGAGTTATGACAAACTTTACTGTCATGTGTTGATCCATACTCATACTACTGAATCTATGTCAGGAATTTGTAATTTTGTAGCACCAGTTTTTTGTGTAGATTAAAAAATAAATATAAACTTCGTTTAATGCTTTGCAAAAAAGTTTTGAACGATTATTTTCGAAAAAGAGCGTTTATGATCACATTTAATGTCATAAAACTATATGAAATCTTCAGGTGAAATATTTTCTATATTTTTTCGTTAATTCACTTTAATAATGAATATTTAAAAAAAATCATCGAATTCGGATGATTTTTCGATTTTCTAGAGCCAAAACACGAGAGGACCGTGAACGTATAAAATTGTCAAAAATAATTATGATTATAAGTCATTGTTATGTTGATTAAAACTATTTTTACGAATTTTATCGCGTTTATTTTACTATTATTATTTTTAATTCCCGACGTTTCGGGCGCTTTCCAGCACCCATGGTCACGGGGGACTGAGATGACTGACGTCCCGATGTCATTGTTAAACCCGGAGTACCTTCAGCTTTTTTAATTATTGTTTATGGTCCGATCTACGCAAAATGAACTGACTATGTCCTGAGGTCTTGCAGTGGTATACTTGGGTTTAGTATTAATTTTATTGATTATAGGATCCCAAGCAGGTAGTGGTACCCAGCCTCCTTCTCTATTGAAATTAGGATGTTTTTAATTGCAATAGCCTCACGTATCATCCTTGGTAGGAATCGGTGTTCTTTCGCGAGAATTTGTGGTCTATCAAATCTTATGTAATGGTTGGGGCCGTCTAGGATATGATCGCAAACTGCAGACTTCCCGGAACGTTGATGCTTTTTTAGCTATATGTTCTTTTACGCGGGTTCTAATTGATCTTTTTGTTTGCCCTATATAAGAGAGATCACATTCACAATCAAGCTTGTACACTCCTGCATCTTGTAGAGGAATATGACACTTGACTGATGGTAGGAACTGAATAATCTTCTTCGGCGGCTTGTAGAATGTTCTAATAGAAGCTCGCTTCAAGATGTAGCCAATCTTGTCTGTGCCACCTCTGACATATGGTAGTACAGCAAGCACATGCTCGACTGTAGCCGGCTTCACTCGGTTACTGTGACGTAGGCGCGGGACCCGAAGTTTTAGTCATGCAGAACTTGCTTGACGTGCTGAAGCTCGGCGGCCACATGTAACATTATTATGTATTTAATCCTACCCAATAAAGTTTAAAATAATTCCATATTATACTAAATCAATAAAATTCTTTTAACACTCTTGTCAAGTGTAAGTTCGTGGTGTAGTATAGTCGGGAACAAAGACGCGAGCACGAATTTTTTAGCAAGAATGAGTCGGCTCGACCGGGGATGGACCACACTCTCACAGAATACCAGCGTGAAATAGTAGGTTAACGCTACTGTGCTTCGTGTGGTGAGTGTAGAGACCGGAGACCCTTTTTACTGGAAACAAGGCATTCCATCTTAGTTTTCACGGGTGACAACGCATCTGCATTTTGATTCGTAATCGAGGATAGATGTAGATGTCTATGGGCCGCAGCAACCACTTACCACCAGGGGGACTGTGTGCTCGTTTGTCACCCTAACTTATAAAAAAAATCTACGATACAAACTGCACACGAGCAGTACGCAAAATTCGTGTATGCATTGTAATAACAGATTTAAAAACAGTATTACAATATATACGCGAGCAGTTTCCTATGGCTGCGTTCTGGCGTTTACAATGGAAAGACGTCTCCTAGCTAGCTTTGCTATTTTCTTGTTTACTTTATGTACCACTCTGGATACAGTAATGTCATCACCAACTACTATTTGGAAAGTACCGGTGGCATAAAATCATAATGCTATGAAAATCTGTTCTAACAGAGACAATGTATATTTGCGATGCGTAATGTGTGCTAGAGCAGAGCTGATGGTATCACATAGGTGTATCATAGTGTTCTTATCAAAGCCATATCTCAATTGAAATTCTTCATTCGTAAACATTTCGATAGGATTTCTCCTATATCTTACGTTTCTGTATATAAAATAAACTCCAGTATTTCCAAATCAGACTCCAAAGAGCTACTTGAACTACTTGAATATTTTAATATTTAACGCTCACTGGCAATTTATTTTAATAATAACACTTTATAACATAAAAGTTAATGTAATTTACTTGAAATTAAACGTCAAATAAAATTAAGAACCGATACATAGCACAGATCGGTCAGTTAAATTAAACTTAGCTTAAACGGAGTTTATCTTGTATTTCAACGTTGGAAAACGCACTTTCATAATTAATCGAACCAATTGCGCTAACGAATAGATAAAATACTCATAAAAGTTCCTCAGAATCTGAGCATAAATCACACAAAACGGTGTATTGGTGCTGGCGTAGAGCTTTTTGATAAAATGGTTTAATTGTACCATTAACCATACTAGTACCTTAACCATAGATTCTATTAATAAATTTAATTATCGTAAGAGATCATACTTAACCTCCATTGTAACACGCAATCATCTAAGATTATTTTTAAATGTCTGCATAATATTTAAAAAAGAAAAAAAGTATACATACTTTAATTCAACAATATAATAAAATTATAGTATGATCAAAGTAACTTACCTGTAAGTGAACTTCGAACACTATTATACACAGTTAATGCCTCGTCTGATATGACTATGTAGTTTATGCACTTTTCGCATCAACAAACACGAGTTCAAAGATTTGAGTAAAATTAACCAAAAATAAAAATTTATTTGTGACGGCGACCCACGAGTCCCTGGCAACACTGGCTGGCGTACGACAAATCATTAAGTTTTAAGAGCTCCAGCCATTTTCATTATGGAGAAGGGCGGGAAATTTAATAAATGGGAGGGAGACTTCAGACGAGGCGTTAAGAGCGTATAATAGTGATCAAAGTTCACTTACAGGTAAGTTGCTTTGATCATACTATTATACTTATTAACGCCTCGTCGGATATGACTATGTAGATGTTGAAAGGTCTTGCGAAATAATGAAAATGTTTTCAAATAATGGTGTTTATTTATGACAATTCACAGATACAATTATAATTAATTGACTCATTGATTGCGAAAGATGAATTCACCAAAGTTTTCAATATTTTCTAAAGGTAAGTTATAAAATATGGCAAAAATTTTTGACCTACCCAGCTGATTTAATCAAATTTATATTAAGGCCCTTTCGGTGTGCTGCTGATGTAGAGGCATGTCGTGTGCTATGTGCAGAGTATATTGATACATCAATTACGGCCTCATTTAAAACATCTTTTATCCACCTGCTGAGTGTATGGGTTGAAGCAGGAGTATGTGGTTTTTTAATGGTGATAAAAAGATTATTTGTGTTCATCCGTAGTGGTCTCGTCGCTTCAAAATAATCACATAATGTTTTTTCAGGGCAAATACTCATATTCTCATTAAAAAACTTTAAGGTCAATAAAGGTTGAAGACCATTTATTTTGGAAGTTTTGATTAATTGGGGAACTTTGATTTTTATGCAATTATTAGTAATAGTAATGTTATCTATTGTTATCAAAGAAAAAGTTTGTAATCTTTGAGCTGTTGTTAAAGCTAGTAAATTTTTTGGACAAAATACTTAGATCTAATTCTGAGTTTGGGTATAAATTGCTTACATAATCAAGTACTGGACTTGGATCCCAAGTTTCTTTATATTTAGGTTGGTTAGGTCTTAATTTAAAGATGCCTTTAAAATGTATTAATATCTCTATTTGCACTTAATTCACTATCCAAAAGTAGTGACAAAGCTGATCTTAAACTATTTAAGGTGCCATAAGAAGCACCATTTTTAAATTTTTCAGTTAAAAATTTTAATAATAGGGGAACTGATTCCGACAATGGGTCAGCTTTATTTGTTTGGCAGAATTTCCACCAATGTTGATAACACCAACACAGAACTGTATTGTAATAGAGTGTTTTTGACACAGAGAATTTATAATAATATTAACACATTCCAAGGAGTATCCCTTTTTTAAGTAGATCTTGCTGACAACATCCCTGCAATTAGTGAAAGGCTCTTGTGTAGCGGGTGACAAGACCTGAAAATGGATGAAAGTAATTTTGGGTTGGGTTTTAAATAAATAGGCTTTGAGCTCAACAGACTCAAAAAGAGGGGGTACCATGCTTGTCCTGGCCAATTTGGTACTACCACAATACCCTCAGCACGATCTTCTTGAATCTTTTTTAGACAACGCAAAATTACTGAGAAAGGTGGGAAGGCATAAAATTTGAAAAGAAAAACAATCTGGTTCAATCTTCCATGAAATAAACTTATCACATTTTTTTATTTGCATGAGAAGCAAAAAAGTCTATTTCAGGTATTCCTAATTGTATAATAATTTTTTCACAAGCATATGAGGCTAGTTCCCATTCAGTTTCTGTATTAATTAACCTAGATTGTGCATCAGCTTCTATATTTTCTTTTGAAGGTATGTATGAAGCAAAAATATGTAGTATTATTTTTTAACAAAACTGCCATATTTTTCTAGATAAAGAATTTAAGTGTGGGAATTGTATTCCACCCATTCTGTTTACATATGAAATTGCTGTTGTATTATCCGAGCGAATTATTATATTACAATCCTTCTTATTTTTTGCAAAGCATTTTAAAAAAAAATAAATACCTAAAAGTTCTAAGAAATTTATATCATAATTTCTTTCCTTTTTTGACCAGGTTCCATGTAATTTTTTCTGGCCACATACTATTCCCCACCCAGTATTAGATGCATCAGAAAATATTTCCAATTTATATTTTTCTCGCTTAATTGGGGCTGAACATGAGAAGATTACTTTTTTCCACCACAATAGGTCTTCTGTAATGTCTAGGTTAATCTTTATTTTGGATTCATAATTATCCCCTGATTTTTTTAAAGCTAAATACTTATTTCTTTCCAAAATTTTGGTGTACATCCATCCATATGGGACGGAAGCAAACTCCCTGATGGTACATATTCTTTTTTGTGTAATAGAGTGTAATTTAGAGCTAAATTTATTTGTTTTTTCTAGTGGAATACTTATTGTAAAATTATCACTATTTAGTATGAAACCTAAGAATTTACACTTTTTGCTAGGATGTAATTGACTTTTTTCATAATTTATAATGAACCCTAATGACTTAAGAAATTGACATGCAGTATTGACATTCTTTCTACAGTCATTGACAGTTGGTGATATAAAAAGAAAATCATCAAGATAATTTACTAAAGTTCTCCCTTTTGATCTAAGGTAGGAAACTATTCGTCTCATTATTTTGTTAAAAACATAAGGTGCTGTGGATAAACCAAAAGGTAGGACATTAAACTGATAAAGATTGTTATTAAAATAAAATCTTAGATATCTTTTAGATTCTTTGTGAATTTTAAGTAAAAAATAAGCATCTTTTAGATCAAGCGATGCCATGAAACAATTTTTATCAATAAGATGTAATCCTGTCCTAATATCTTCTAGTTTAAAATGCAACGTTGGTACAAATATGTTAATTTTTTTTTAAGTTTAAAATAAATCTGAATGAACCGTTTGGTTTTGGAGTTGTAAATATTTTTGAAAAATATTGATATTTTAGTAGCTGTGTTTCTATTGTGACTGCACCCATTTTTATTAATTCATCTAAACATAGTGAGATTTTTTGCTTTTCAATTTTTGAAAAAGAGTTATTTTGTGGCACTTGAGATTGGTATACTATGTTAGACAATGGTATAGAATATCCATTCTTTATCCAATTTAACACAATTGTGTTTTTAGTAAAAAACCAATTTTTATAGTAATTTGACAATCTGCCAGCATAACTTGCCTCTATTCCCGATGATGCCACTGTGGTTGTACCGTCCTGGACGGATTTCTTGTCAATAATCTTAGTTTTTGTCGTTGACGTTGATGGCGTTGCTTCATAATATACTTCACTGTCGGAGGCTTGTTTTGTAACTGTCTTGTGTTGTCTTGTCTGGTGTTGTATCGTCTGGTATTGTCTCGCCCGCCCTGCTTCCTGTTCGAGGACGGGCCCCAGTTGTTTAAAGGCTTCAGGTCCTTAGCCGAGTTCTCTAAATTCTTGGTTTCTTGTAGTATATTTGTAATATCATTTCAAAATAAATAACTGGTGATATGTGTTTGTTCTAAAGTTTCTTTAAGATTTTTATTTACACCAGGTAAAATGACCGCTCTACGAGTTTGAGACTCTTTATAATGTACATGACATAAAAGTTTTATGCAGTTTCCTTTGTATTCTGTTGTGTCACTTCCTGTATTCTTTTCCAGCATATTGGTTAATATATCTGTGAGGCAACAAATTACAGACCCGATAATATTTTGTTTATGACAAATATGATCATCTCTTTTTACCGCCTGTGGTGACAGAGTAAACTTAATTTCTAGGTTGAGGTTTGGAGGTAATGTAAGGCAATCTTTGATTGTTGGGAATGTTTTTAAAATTCTCTTTTTAATTTTTTATGTATTTTCCATAATAACAATAACACCAATATATATTTGCTTTTATAGATTCATATATATACAAACAATAGCACAAAAATAAAAGTATCTACTTTAGGTAACTTATTCTTTTTCATGTAATAATTTAAGTATATTGTTTAAGTATTAATAAGCTATTGTTATCCTGAATAAATAATAAATAAATAATAATGTCCTCACTTGATTTTTCCTCTAACCCTTGCGTAAGAACGGTGTTCCACGTATTTGTTAGTTCACTATTTACACTAATAATTTTATCGATTTTCTCCATATGTCCCATTTTTTGAAGAAAATTTGGAATATTTTTATTGTTACTACAAAAGGGCAAGTCATGGTCGAAATCCTCTTCAGAGTCGCTTTCCACAATTATTCTCCTTCTCTTTTTAACGAATGTTTCAGCTTCATCTGCGATAATATTGCAGAATTAATTTATCATGTGTACTCGCTCGTAGTATCGTATGATAATATTAATGAAATTTTATAGCAATATTTCGTGACTTTTTCTTAGAAGGTATGAAATAAGTTCACATTACTTCTCATACCATAATAGAGAAATGAAATCACATGTACTCGCTCGTAGTACCGTATGACTTAATACAACTGAATTAACATAATATGAAATAAACTGCTTATAGTAAGCAAAAACAGTTTTTTGACCAAGTATAGGCGCCCGTCCTATCGCTTAGGCCAATATTTTCATCCTTGAGATATTAATCTTTGTGATAAAACGGATGACGCATTTTACATTTTAAAATGGCGGCGCCCACGCGCTACTTATGCTTAAAAATCTCCTAGTAAACATACCTTCTGATTCCGATGAAGAAAATAAAAGATCATAAGCTTCCTTTTTAGTTTTTCTTTCTTATTCTCCATTTCTAGTTAATACGCTTAATTTTTTCCTTTGTAGATTTATTTTGTTTAACGATACGAAGCGGATTGTTCGACACGAAACGTCATAATGATTTGTCGTACGCCGGCCAGTGTTGCCAGGGACTCGTGGGTGGCAGTCACAAATAAATTTTTATTTTTGGTTAATTTTACCCAAATCTTTAAACGCGTGTTTGTTGACACGAAAAGTGCATAAACTACATACTCATATCAGACGAGGCGTTAAGGTGATACCTCGAAAATTTGGTGGTTTTTCTATTTAACATATTTTTTAACTTTTATAGATTACGAACCAAAACTTTGCTATATGATTTTTGACTATATGACGTTGGATTGCATAAAAGGAAAACACAATATCAGTTTCTCGATAGAAAAAAATTGAAAAGTAGGCTCTAATTATTTACATTTCTCCATGACACCACAATATTCTTGGGAATAAATTCATGGAATTATTTTTAAGCCATAGTAAATAATCATATCTAAGTTCTCATAAACCAGTTTTTTAATCCATAACGAAGTTTTGTTAAAATAAATAAAAATGGTGTTTGGCGCTTACGTAGTTTTTTTTCCGAGCCCTTGCTCGGTTTGGCTATCTCATAATTTGCGTACTATGAAGTCATTGCATCACTTTCATTTAGACACTCCCTCGGTCGTCCGTTAGCTTCACCGACAAAGGAATAAGCCACGCCCCCAAAACTTCGATTCATTTTCAAGGTATCCTCTTAATAACTATAATAATATATAAAAAGTCTAATGTTTTGTGTTTGATAGTTTTATCTTATAGTGCCTATCTACTTGTGGAATAAACGAAAATAAAATCGGCGAAAACAAATCCCGCAAGACAAGGGGTGCGGAAAACTGTCACAGTAATGTTTTTTTTTTTGTGTATCTTTTACTTAGTAAAATAATTGCCGCGTTGATGTGCTTTTTTGCTCTTTTGTTTAGAAATATAAATACATTGCGTGACTATTATACTATATTATCATCGTCATCACCATCATTACAGCCTATCAAAATTCCACAGCCGAACGTAGGCCTACTCTAATGCCTCATATGGGGATATTTCTCATAGACGCCACGCTTGCCAGGCGGATTCGCAACCGCCTTTTTTTCGCTTTCTTGATGTTATTAGGATAACGCTACTGCCCATCTCCTGTTTTTTTTTCCTATGTCGTCTATTATGATACCCATGGGACGATATAGGTTAGTATATGTTCTAAAACCGTCATTGGTTTTTATTATTAATATATTATATAATAAATATTATGACATATTCAAATTGATTTTTTCGTTATCAATCATTTTCGTTGCATATTCATTTAACTCTCACAATATTAGTAAATAATTCATTATGTTATTAAATTACCGAAATTCATAGGGCTGGTTTCCACAAAAGAACAAGATCGGAGAAGTGAAGAGATGTGTTTTACCTTTCATACAAATTACTACTCGAAAATAGAACCCGTTTCAGTCCGTCTTTTTATACCAGTCTTTTTGCTAGCCTCTGTAAACCACCGTTGGATAAAACTGGGTTCTGAGCACTCAGTCTGTGGAGACTCAACCCTATGCGAGCGATTACACTCACTGGTCCGTATGCGTACTCGTATCGCTTTAATTTTTTGCACTTTTACTTATAATACATATTCGTATTAGAAACGCTACCCATAGCCACAATGTTTAATAGGACATGACAAATTGTCGTCGAATAGGGCAAAACAACGTCTGCATGGCAAGCTAGTCTTTTGTATAACGTTTGCATACGCCTATGAGGTGAAGATGTTGAAAGAGATGTGAATGTGTCTTTATCTGTGATAGTAGTTATAGCTTAAATTTTATGACACAATTGAGGGCGATCGAGCGCTTTTGCGATTATGTGTCCTATTTCACGGTTACCTGTCATCTACCAATAGTAATCGAACATTCACATCAATGTTGATATTGGTAATCTACATCGCCATCATACTTTAACTGCCTCAAGGTGCTATTTCACCAAAGTGGTGAAAGTTGGAGATGTGTTTTCAAACAATTGATAGGGAGTGAACATTTCTATCCCATACGAGGTACAGCCCGCTATTATCAAACAATATTTTATTTGTTCTTTTTTAAACTTTACCTCCCTCACTAGGTATTTCTCCTGTATTATCATCAAACATCTAGACCCTTAAAAGTTATTTGTAGGTCATACAAATACTTGTTCCGTGCGGGATTCAAACCCGCGGCCCTCAGCCCAACAACTTATTACTAAGCCACTGAGCCAAATGTGACCGATCATTGTATTTGTCACCAAAGGATAAATACAATTAAAAATCCTTAAATTTGCAAAAAAAGAAAACTTGTGGGTCACTCATGGGCAAAACAACTATTCTATCTCTCAAGTTGGACCAAACTGCACACGGTGTGCAAATTTGATTAAAATCGTTTAAGTAGTTTAGGAGTCCATCGCGGACAAACAACGAGACTCGTATTTTATATATATTAAGATGTAATTTGAATAAGACATGTGCCGGATATGAGATAATTTATGTGTTTATTAAGAAATGTTTCACTTTTTGCAGTTTCAAACCGAGATGTTTTATTTAGTCAATCTATCCATTCCAAATCCATCAATGATTTAAACAAGTCTTTTTTTTTTCAAATTAAAAAAGGCCTTTTCAAAGCCAAAAACGCTTCTCCAATACTTTTGGTATTGCGGATGTGCATAAAAGGTGGTCGGTGGTTAGCAGTAATAATTTACCATTGGATGAGTTGTATCCTCGTTTTTTTTTCCTTATTATAAGTCAGTACTTGACCACAATCCCACCTGGTGTTAAGTGGTTATGTAGCCCTAGATGGAAAACAAACAGGCCGCTTAGACTCACAGACTATTTCGGATTCCAGCACTGCAACAGGGCAATCGCGGGCGAAGATTACAATGTGCAAATAAAAATTTGGTTTGGAACGAACGTTTCTGGTCTACAGTAGAATACGTGTTGGGTGAACATTCTCATTCACGATAATGCCCGCCCACATACATGTCGAGTAACTGAATGGCTGCAGCGAAATATCGGTCAGTAGTCTCCAGATCAAGCTCCTACTTGCGCAGTAACTCTAGTAGTATCGTATGATTACCAATACAACGTTGCGTTCCACTGCCATTCTCTATCCTTATTTACTTTTAAAACTTATATGTCTTAAAAAGAAATGACGCAAAAACCAGAAAGTTTTTTTGTGCGTTCATGGACTTAGAAATGGCTTTTAGACAGAGTAAACAAGGATGTTTTATGGCAAACACTGATTTCATTTGGGTTGAGTACTGGGTTGGTTGGAGTTATTTCAGGATCTACGGGCACACTTGGACTGAAAACGTCATAAATAAGTCATTTAAAGAAAGGAGAATGAAAGTGAACGCAAGTCAGACGAGAGATTGAACGAGAAAATAGTGACAAAGCAAATCTACGTAGCTTTATCACTCTTTCCTCTGTGTATGTGTGATGTGAATGAGAGTCGGGATGGGATGCCCTAGACGAAAGTTTATCGACCAAATTGACGATATGTTGAAAATGGACACAAGAGCTCATATATGGATGTAAAGGAGGCAAGGGAGGTGTATCAGGATCCTGCCAAATTGAAGCTCGTAGTCTCCGCCTACTCCTTTGGAATAGTGTTAATGTCTTATGAATGTATGTTTTAAAAACAAAATTTGATCAGTTTGTAAACCAAGTTAATGAACCCCTATTATTGATTTTACTATTTAAAAAAAATGTCTTTTTGTACCTAGAATTACATGCTTACTGCGCTCGAGCCCAGTCTGAAAATATTCAGATATTTTAAATGATATCGTTAATAAACATTACCTTTAAAATTTGATCTTTCTAGCGGTGCATTGCTTCATTTTCTTGCTTACGTGCATAGTGTCAGTGACTTGTTTAACATAATTTTATGGCAGACGTGGCAAACGCTCTGTCCCGGCGGAAATGTTGCACTGGAAGTTAAAAAAAATAACAGTGGAATATTCCGTTAGCACGGAGAGTGCAGAAGAGTTTGTTTCGTAAGGTTCATAGTGACCAAGATCAGATTCGTCTTCTAGGTGTTTTAACTAAGAAATCAAGTCACTGGTGACACGCTTTACTATATAGGTAATCTAGGACTTGATATGGAAAAATTGCGCATCGCCGTAGGGATCCGGTTTGAGGCTGCGATTTGCAAACCTTATCAGTGATCCTGTGGTGATTAACAGTTTTCATGTATCAAAAGTGCTGGTAGATTTCTGTCACGGTTCTTTGAACGATTTCATACAAAAAAATCTTGCCTCTATAAATGTTCCATCAGTTTTAGAGCCTTTTAGAATATTTGGAGACGATGAAAAGAGACCCGATGATATGACTTTGGTCGCTTAGGAGAGAGGTAAAACCCTAGTGTGAGATCCTACTTGCGTAGACGTTTTGGCAACCTCTCCTTTCAGTGGCACCTCGTTTAGAGGTCTCTGTGAGATCACTACATATTTGTGCCATTGGTTGTAGAGACTATCCTCAATTACGAATAAAAACGAGGATGCGTTGTCATCCTAAGGACTAGGATGGAATGCCTCTGGTTCTCTACACTTACCATACGACACATAGCAGAGTGAAAACGTGGTTCTTCCCCGGTCGAGCCGACCTATACGTGCTACAACTATAATACAGCTGCAGTATGACTATAACGAGTAAAGATGACTCTACCACGTAATAAAGTATTTTTCACAGTTTTTAGTATTGCACATATTTCAATGTTATGTGAATAAAAATATCAATATTAACATTTTTTATAGGATAGGGTGACAAACGAGCACACAGTCCACCTGAAGTGGTTGCTGCGGTCCATAGACATCTACATCTATCCTTGATTACAGATCAAAATGCAGATGCGTTGTCACCCGTGAGGACTAACATCTAATGGCTCGTTTCCAGTAAAAAGGATCTCCGGTTTTCTACACTCACCATACGAAAAACAGCAGCGTAGAGCTACTATTTCGCGCTGGTATTCTGTGAGAGTGTGGTCTTTCCCCGGTCGAGCCGAACCATTCGAGCTACAACTATACTTCTAATATAACTGCAGCATGCCTCTACCACATAAAAAACAATAACAGGAATTAAAACTGACAATAAACAAAAAAAAAAACGAATACAAATACAAGCTATAATCGTGATTTTTTCAACTGTTACTAATAATTAACTTTAAATTTCATAAGTTAATAACGTATTTGAACACGCTATTGACAGAACAAAATTCAAATCAATTATTAAAAATTATTGTAGAAATATACATTTTAACAAAATAACTTAATTAACGTTCAAAAAATAATGAATAAATGAACAAATGAATGAAATGTACGGTCGAAAAACAACAACTAGGTATGAAATAAAAATACTAAAATATTTGCTTAAAAATATATTCCAAAGAGATTTACTGTAGTTTTAGAAGTACACTGTCCTCAAATTTCACAAATACAGCAGCAAGAAGTACTCAAAGCTTTGTCATGTTAATGCGCATCAGTGTACAAAGATAAATGCTTGCCTTAAGCCTAAGCTCAGAGGAGGAGACTTCCCCACGCTCGAAGTGAATATTACTTTGTATACCCTTTATTTACTGTTTTTTTTATTTTGATATGTATTGGTTGTCTAATAGTATTAATAAATAGTTTTTCACTTGGATTAACTTGCTTGTTTTTAGTTGGTCAGAGGTAAAACAATCACCTCACTATCGATTTTTTTTATAGGATAGGATGATAAACGAGCACACAGTCCACCTGATGGTAAGTGGTTGCTGTGGCCCATAGACATCTATATCTATCCTCGATTACGAATCAAAATGCAGATGCGTTGTCATCCGTGAGGACTTAGATGGAATGCCTCGTTTCCAGTAAAAATCACCTCCGGGTCTCTACACTCACCATACGAAATACAGCAGCATTAAGCTACTACCATTTGATGCTGGTATTCTTCGAGAGCGTGGACCTTCCCCGGTCGAGCCGACCCCTTCGTGCTACGAATATACTACTAATATAACTGCAGCATGGCTCTACCACGTAAGATAATTCGATAATTGAAATTTCGCATACCTATATTTTGCAGTTACCATAATACGGACAAGAAATTTAAAATATGTAGTTTGACATAAGGGGTTAGTTTTGGGGCGGAAAATGAAAAACAAAAAAATAAGGTATGGGGTAGCAAATTATAGATGTTCAAAGCATTGTTTTATTAATATATATTATTTTATAAATAATTATTCTATGTTTAATTTTATTTCTCTTTTACATTCCGAATTTGTTTTAATTGCAAACTAAATTGCAAAACTGCAATTAAAACAAATTCTTTGTATTATTATTATTCTAAGCTAGCGCTCAACTGCGCTAATAAATTACAGGGTCGTATTTTTTACATCTAAGTCGATTATTGATGATGCCAATCAAAGGACAAGATAAATGGTGTCGCAGGGAGTACCAGAAGATGGTGTGAATTGTATTTGCTGTTTGAATTTACAATCAATACAATATGGCGTTACAGATCGTTGTATCCACCTATTACGTCCAGCGAAGAGTCTCGTACTTTTCAGGCTTGATTCCACCGATGTACTCCGAGTTGTAGTCACTGATAGACTTATTTAACACAGTTACCGGTAGCGATTTAAATTTTATGATAATTTAAACTGATAGCGCGATGCGATGACTGAGACGAGATGATGTATCGTATGATGAACTGCGTTAACGCAGACTGATTGTCTACCTGCTAATGACTGACGTGCAGTTTATTCCCAAACTGCGTTGCGAAAACTGCTTGTCGGAACTTTGATTTGTCAATAGGATTGAAATCAAAATACGAATTCATAAGCAATACGAGAATAAACTAAATATGGCGGCAAAATTTCCCTTAGCCTTAAACGGTCACATTTAAAATGGATACATGGACATATCATGATGCATAAAATATGCAAGTAATACTAACTAAAGCTATGCGAATGCAAATATGTATTATAACACATAAATGTAAAGAAGATGTTAGTTGTGTAGAGTTTATTATTGCGTAGGCAACGGACACAAACGCACGCACGCAGTGTACCCCTTGTCGTTTTGATAGTAGCGACACGAATTATATCGTCCTTAGACGGGTGAACTTTTACGATCACTCCCAAAGGCCGGGAGAGGGTCGGCGAGTTATCATTTATAATTATGACAGCTGTACCTTTACGGGTACTGAAGAATGAGTCCATTTCCGTCGTACCTGCAGTTAATGCAAATATTCAGTTCTCCAACAACGCTGGAAGGACTGGACCATAAGAGCTCATGTCGTTGAAGCAAATTAATTGGGGAAGATTTCGTAACACGTGTAGGTAGGTAGAGAGCGTATTGGTAACGTATTCAAAAAATGTCCTCTGTCTCCAAGTATCTCGATTCCCGCTTGTCTGTAGACATCATCTACACAGACTTCAGTAAGGCGTTTGACATTGTAGATAATAACATCTTACTTCACAAAATCTCAATTTTGGGCATCACTGGCAATCTTCTCGAATGGTTCTCTTCATACCTCAGGCAGAGAAAATCGAGAGTGGTGGTAAATGGTTACTCCTCTAAACCATTTCTATCTACGTCTGGTATTCTTCAGGGTTCCCATTTCGGTCCGCTCCTTTTCAATAATTTTATAAATGACCTAGCGTCTGTTTTTAAACACGCGACCTGCTTTTTGTACGCAGATGACATGAAATTGTCCTTGAAAATCAAAGACCACAGTGACTCACTCCTATTGCAAGAGGATTTGTACCGGATGTCTTTGTGGTGCGTTAAGAACAGGCTATTTTTGAACCTCGATAAATGTAAAATTATAAGATTCTCAAGATGTGTAAATGTTCCGACACCTATGTATAATATTGATGGTCATCCTTTGGTAGAAGTGGTTCGAGATCTGGGTGTGATTCTGGACAAAAAGTTGCGGTTTCATAAACACGTTGATGGAATTGTTACAAGGGGTATTCAAATGTTGGGGTTCGTGTTGCGTAATTCTAAACAATTTAAGAGGACCTCTACAAAATCAAACACAAATCCTTGTAGAAGTCTTTAGTCCGTTCCAGCCTCGAATACTCTAGTCAGGTCTGGTCTCCATTATATGACATTTACGTGAAACGCATAGCGCGTATCCAGAGGCGTTTTTTGTGGTATCTTTCGTACCAAACTTACAAAATAAAGGACCTACCCTCATACGAAGACCGACTGACGTATTTTAAATTAAGTACCCTGCAACAGCGGAGGCTTTTGCTGGATTTCATGTTGCTACACAAAATCGTCAATGGAACCGTAGACTGTCCATACCTACTAAGTGCAATAAATATCAAGCTACCTTTTAAGCTAGTGCGTGTCAGCCGATACGTCCCTTTTTCAGTTGAAGGCAGTAAAACTAATTTGGGTCACCACGCCACCATAAACAGGTTACAGAGGCAATATAACCAGCTCTGCAAGAGATGTGACTTTGATATTTTTGCTGATAAGCCACAAAAATTCAAACGAAAAATTATGCAGTCCTTTACTTTGAACTAACATTTAGACCTAAGTTTTAAGTTTATAGTTTTAAGTTTTAAAAAACATATTCGTTGTCCACATTGCATGACGTGGCAATTTAATTAAGACGACACTTAGATATAAACCTTCCTGTAATTTGTCGTATTTACATTGTGTTCGTGTACGTCTTGTTGGTTGTCCTAAATAAATCAAAAAAAATGTGCGGGTGTTTAAGCCGTCAAATCAGATGGGTCGGAGCAAAGTACAGTGAGCGGACGTTAATTTAGTAAACACTCAATTTGAACGAGGACCGTTATTATCTCCTCATAGGCTAGGACCTGATGTTCAATAATCTTAAAAAAATGGTTCTTTATGCATTTTACTATACTCGTATATTTTCAACAACCATCGAAATGCGGTGCGATGGGCGCTGTGAATTTGAATTCAATAAGACTCGTAAATTTTACACGGATGAGCGTGAGCTTACTACATGAGGAGGTGCGTTTGTTAAATCCTGAACGAGAGATATTTCTAGATATGACACAGTAATGGGGTGTGCAGTTATTTCCTATTCCGGTACGTTGTCTAGCGTTATACTATTATGGTATATATTGTTGATAAGTCACAGCGAGGGGTCTTGCGCGTTCCTGGGCGGTCCGTGTGAACACAGTAGATGAGATATTAATTGTTTGTGTAGAGTTCTTACACCCAAAGTTATTTTGCAGTAACGTTAAACGAAAATTCAAAATAATTGCAAACAGACCACTTTGTAAATTAGGGCCACTATGGAAACTATCATTCAGTAAACGGCCGAAACTTGTTTTATGACTCGCATCAGGAATTATGCATAGTTTGGTAGTGGTCTTCAGCGTGGTATCTGCACGCAAAACAGCGTGATGTGGTATGACGTACATGGGATGGCGATTGTCACTGTTGATAAGCGGTGGGGGTTACAGATAGCCCTTTTCTGGGTATTTATGGATAACTGAGTCATACTGAGCTTTAAGCTTAGAAGCAGCTTCATACTTCCTGTGCAATATCAAAAAATAGTCACAAGAGGTTTCATAAGTTTCACTAAGTGAAAATACATCATCCTGAAAAGACAACGAGACTATGTATCTACCCGTTTCCTTATCATGCTCAGTGGCTCTGCGTAACAAGCATTCACACTCTCTCTCTCAGCCGGAGTCTGAGCACGCGGAGTTCTAAGAGGTGATTATTTATCTAGTAGGTTTTTATCTGCTGATGTGGATAACGTACTACGACATGCCATGGTTACGTTTAAGCGAGCGTGAAGAGCAGGATTGTTGCCCATAATTACGAAACCGAGTGTTTTTGTGTAGCGGTCGGTACAGCGCAATTATCCCTTATTATACGGGGTTGTAAAAGTTGTGAAAATTAAGAAGCACCGATCAAAACATCAATCTATGATGGCTCAAAGAGATATATCATCGGCCAACGGCGAACCTTGTAAAAACGGCATAGCGACAATGTCGACAGGCATGACGCGTTAAAACGCGAAGGGAACTGGAATTATATATTATAATTAGTTATAACTGAAATCTTAAATAGAATTAACTGCATTGTTCGCTTATTATATTTAAGACTTCACTTATAACTATAATACTTCGTATACTAGTATATATTTACTATCAAAATGTCAAAAACTAGCACGTAAAAATAAATTAACATATGGCTAAAACCGGATTCATAGATAGACTCCAAATTGATAATGTTATTGAGTAAAACTATGGCTAGGTGCACTTATATATATATATATATATATATATATATATATAGGCGCGATATTTACCACTTACAAACAATTTATGATCGCTCTTAACAAGTAGATAATTAGGTGAACAGAGAAGAGTTCATTTCTGGCGCTGCTTCGATTGACCGATTACGTGGTGATTTCGAAGATTTAGTATTGACTGATTACAATTTGTATAACATGTAAGTTTACCCAGAAGCAAAATCAGAATATCAGTCATGGGTTGCGTTCGAAGAATTGAACTGTCATAATGTCTCGCTTCACAATTTGCAATCGACACTGAAATCGCAACCATCGTTACCACCCGTGGAATTTGCGTCATTCGATGGTGATATCATGGTCATTATTTTATGCAAGTTTTACATCTACGGTGTATAATAATCCATCCCTATCAGACTGACCATGGGTCCTGTAAAGCACCCGAAACGTCGTGAATTAAAAAAATAAGTTAAAAAAGTTAATTTAACGTGATAAAATCCGTAAATATAGTTTTATTTAATTTAAACCAAGTTATAGCTCTCTCGCTTGAAACTCAGAAATGTTTTAGATACATTTGAAACCGCGGTAAGCACATTAAAATACTAACAGCGTCCCGATATAACCGATTTAAATATATTACATACCGTTTTAAAAAGTTAGATCCCAAAACAGTTCGTTCTTTCGAAATGAATTCTAGCAAGGATAGAATTTCTTAATTTAAACGTTTAACCGACTCCGTAAAAAATGAAGCTAATATATTACACTGCTCTTATCATTCATGTTTGACTTCAGATTCGAGCCCACCGCAAAAGTTCTACAACTACAATCTTATATTGCTAGGGCTGATACATATAAATGTTTATGCCAAGATAGTGGCCATTATCATTTGTATAAGTGTCCGGATTTTTATAAATTGACAGCAAACGATCGTTATGATATGTTGAAGAACGACACCCTTGTATAAATTGTTTGAGTGTAATTGTTGATAAATAAGGCAGGAACTTGTAATTCTAAGTTAGTTACAGTTTTAAGTGGCCCCAATCCGTCTTAATCGTAATACTCATATTCTTTGTGCTCTCTTCTTCGTCTTATTTAATTTTTATTTTTTTATCACAACTAAAATACATACTAAACAAAGTTCATAAATACAGTGCAACATAAACCTACATAAGATTTTTCTGCGCACTGCAGTTCGCTGTCTTTCGAGTGCAAACATTTTAATATTATTTAGAGTAAGGAGGTAGTTCGCTCATTTCTATACAAATAACATGTGAATGAGTTGTAGTGGCCATTTAGTTTGAGTAGTATACAGGCTGTTTGGAGAAAATATTATTTAATATTTTTGGAATATACCTATGGTAATTATATTACATATAGTATGTTAAGTATGTTAGTTTTTAGTTATATTATGTTAGTTGATTTAAAAAGTATGTTTTTAATTTGGTATTTAATATTTTTGGGATTGATATTTTACTTCAAGGTTTTAGGTAGTTCTTATGTAGTATCTTATGGTATCTTATTTTGATAATCGCCATACATATTATGTGTTTTAGCTATAATTAATTTAGGATTATACACACTTCTAAGCTGATGTTTGTACGTGGGTATGACTTGTAATTTTGTATTAAAGAACTGTTCTACAAGTAAAGTAAGTTTTAATTTTTCTTCTATTGGCAGGATATCACAATATGTATTTAAATAATTTGTTGTAATTGTCCTTGAAAACAAAATTGTTGTTTGATTTTAGGGGGGGACAATTGTTTTGATGATTTTAAGTTGTAATTCATGGATTCTACAAAGATGCGATTACCAGGTTCTACCATAGCTACTTAATCCGTATTGTATTATTGATTCGGCCAGAGCCTTATAAAGGGACAACAGTGTAGGAAAGGGGAAACTTTATACCTAACGACAGAAAATTTGGCAAGTATGGCCCTTAACTTATAACACACTTTTATTCTATTTCAAAATGAAAAAAATAAAACAAAAAATAAAAAATAGTAAGAAAATTGTTAGTAATTCGTTACGTCAACGAAAAATAAATTAAAAATTGTTCTACTGATATTAATTAATAAAAAGGGATTAGATTGTTTCTCTTTTGAGTTCAAAGAAATTTATTTTCAAAAAAGACAAACAATGCCACTTACATGAAAATAATATTTACATTTTAGTATACTTATTCTAAAGGTCGTCGAACACTCAGTCAGTAACTTCATAGCCTCAATTTAATGGTGTAAAAAGTTCAATTACGTATTGTGATAACTGAGACTTAAAACTACTAAATGAGCTTACATTTTTTATATTACAAGGTGATTTATTATAGATCTGTGCTCCTTCAATGGTAATGCTTTTTTTGCGTAGTTTGTTCGTACCTTTGGTAGTACAAGTAGGCTAGGTCGTCGAAGACTGCGTTTACAAATTTGTG
Organism: Parnassius apollo; assembly: GCA_907164705.1. Lineage (NCBI taxonomy): Eukaryota > Metazoa > Arthropoda > Insecta > Lepidoptera > Papilionidae > Parnassius > Parnassius apollo. The sequence continues at coordinate 1,825,782 of CAJQZP010001706.1, forward strand.
ATTTTTTTACAAAAGACAAGTTAGTATGGATGGTTTTATCTAGTATTTTCCTAATTATAATGCAAGTATTATATATATGTAGTTGTTGAACGTTCATAAGTTTTGTTTCTTTGAAAATTTTAGAAGTTGCTGTTAAATAGGGATAGTGAAAAAGTATTTTTATGATTTTATTTAATTTAACGTGCCGTGTGAGCTTTAGAAATCACGTCACCATTTGAGTCGAGATGAAATACAGCCGGACACAAATAGCAGTTATTGAACGCGCCATTGCTGAGGACATACACACCAGCCAAAACGTGATATCAAGGTTGTGATCACGTTATCGCAGTACTGAGGATGTGGCTAAACGTCACACGGGTAGGTATCGTGTTGCTACTTAGGGACAGGATCAAATTTCTCCAAATGACCACCAGAAGACAACCCAATATCACAGCGACGCAACACTATAAAGGCTCCAGGAGGACCACCAGCTTCTGGTAAGCGACCAAGCCGTGCAAAGGAGGAGGTATGAAGATATTTTTCATGATCAAAGATCGGTACGTTTTCCAGTATTGGTACGGGATAATCACGGAGGCCGGCTTTTGTGGATTCGGGAGCATTGACCATTTAGTGACGAACAGTGGTCTATGGTGCTGTTCACTAATAAGTCCCGATTTGGTTTTCATCTGGATTCACACGTATACGCATTTTGAGAACTCCAGGGAGAGTTAGCCGCCTACACAACCCGCAGGAGGTCCACTCATGCCAAGGTGGAACAATCATGGTGTGCAGAAATTCATCTTGGCGGACGAACCTAGCTCGTTGGGATCCAAGGCAGCATGATGGCACAAAAATACCACGAGGAGATAGAAGAGCCTGTTATTTTCCCACATAGAATCCGAACTTCTTGGCCAAGAATTTCTACTCATGCACGATAATGCTCCTTCCCATACGGGGCGGCTGGTGTTGGCCACTCTCCAAGACCACGATATTCAAATTTTGGATTATCCTGCACAGTCATGCAACTTAAATCCTATCAATCATACCTGGGACATGTTACAACAAAAAGCTTTGAGAGATTTCCCGTAAAGTTGACAACGGAGCAACAACCTTACGAACACTTGCAACGAACATAGGACCTCATACCGCAGCAAGATATTGACAATTTAATTTTAAGTATTGAAACGATGTCAATATGTATAATTTATGTAAGAAGTAGCAACACTGATTATGAATTATTAGATTTTGTAAGATCTTTCAAATATTTTATAAATGTTTGCATCTTCAAACTCTATGCAATTTTTTCCCTATTGCTACCTAAATTTCATTCGCTCAGTCCCTATTTTTACCTTAAATTCTGTGTGCTGATTTTTCTATCTTGAGTATTACCAAAGTGGAATTTAATAATCTTGATCGAATTATTTGTTTTTGCTGTAAACATATTTTGCCTGTAAGGTTACTTTGTAACTGAAAATTTCGTTAAAATGTAATGCTTGAAACTGTTTTTTTAGACTGATAATGCATAACAGCATTACGAGTGCGAAGGTGGCGAACACTATGCTACCCATTCTTATAAGTAGGGTCAATACTTTCAAGTAAAAAGTCAGCCGACACTTACTTAGAAATACCCGTGTCCCGTAGCTGTACTCAAATGGTTGTTTTTACACATTTGCTGTAATGTGACAAGTTGCAAAATTTTGTTAATGAATCCTTGAAAATTCTATGTTTATATACATTCTGATTTAGCTTAAATATGTCTAAAAACTCTTACATTAAGTTATAACTTTTTCGTAACAATAATGCAGTTTAATGTTTATAGGTAACTTTTATATATGATTTTATGTTTAATGCAAGTTATATTTATCTTTATCAAAAAAGTTTTTTAATGCTTTTGTATACAAAAAATTGTATATCCGTGTTATGTAGGTAAATAAACATTATTTGTTCCTATGGTCTTGAAGTATTTTCAATTCAGGAATGGTGCTGGTATTCTGTGAGGGCGTAGCCTTCCCCGGTCAAGCCGGCCCATTCGTGCTGCAATAACATAATATATATACCACGTACAAAATTAATGTTGTGTAAAATTGAATTAAGATAATTTATCTCGCATTCATAGTGACGTAGTATTAATGACATCTCGTTATCCCTGTTACCCTGCTTTATACATAGATTTAGTAAAATATACTAGAGAGCTTTACATGTGAGCAAAGAATTAGCAAAAACCTCATACTGTGACTAATGCTGAACGTAAAAAGGTTTGAGATAACAAGCAACTACATAGTCGATTTAAAAAAAAAAGATTAGTTAAGCCCAATTTAAACGTAGAAACAGAAAACGAAAAAATACTTTGAGTGACGGTAGTGTTAACGAGTGTCATACACATCTATCGAATGGATGGAATTTGAAACAGGAGGCCAAGATTGTACCCTAGTAGCTCCCCTGATAAGGAAAAAGGCTGCACACGATCTTTAAGCTGCGCACGAAAGACCATCCCCCAGTTTGAGGTCGTCCAGCGTTTTCTTCACGTCAGCCATCACGTAATCAACCCGATTGTTTACTTGGTCGATTTGGGTTTTAGCTTCCTTGATTTGGGTTTCAGCTTCCGACAGGCGGTTGTCATGTTGAGCAACCCTATCCTTCACCTCCCTAATCTCTTTCCCGAAGTTAGCGTGAATGTCCTTCACCAGGAGCATCTGCTCTTCCTGTGGGCGGGCCTGGTCCTCCTGCTGCTCTTTCAACCAACGAGCCTGTTCCTCTTGTCGGCGAGCCTGTTCCTGCAGCATCACCATCAGAACACCTAAATCAGGTGCTGCAGATGTAGGAGCTACTGACGGGCCTGCAGCCGGCGGCTGGCCCTCCGACGTCTGCGGCGTTGCATCACCAAATCTTCTTTGGTCCGTCTCCTGCTGGCGTTGATTTCGGGTACGGACACCCTCCGTTTCCTCCTTAGGTAAAATCGGCATGATTTTATCCCACTTCTGACACCAATTGTTACGAGCTTGAGGTTCGTGACAATAAAAATTGCCGATAAAATTACCTAAATTAACACTTTAATTTACGTTACACAAATTAAAACTAAAAACACTAATAATTAAACACACCAATTCACTTAATTCCGCTCCGAAGCTTCGCTTGTGTCGCCGAGTTCAACTCTGCCTCGATCGCATCTTGCAGCGCATACTTATTTAAATTAGCAAAGAAATATCCAGAATGTTCAAGTAAACACGCGCAAGGTACCGAGCGTTCGAGTTTCGACTAGGCGCTGTCGGTTGAGTGATTTGTGATGTCATTTTCTCAATGCTCCCCTCGCTCTCGTTCCTGACACTAGATGGCGCTAGTGTATCGTCGACTTGAGCGCGTAACATAACTATTAAATTTAGTTTTCCTTTTCAGGGGAGAAGTGTCATGCTGTACTGGGATCATTCAATTTCACAGACAGGCTTATATTAGCAAATAAACCTGACGTTCTAACGATAGACCGAACTACACGCAAAGGAATGTAGTAGATATTTGTGTTTCTTATATAGATATAGTACATTTCCATGTGTAGAAAGGAGAGAAATATGGCACCAAAGGAAAATATTCTGTTATTCTTTTATTCATGAATAAATTTCCATGATGTATGATATACAGTACAAAGGACTAAGACTGCCTTATTACTCATCTTGTTGCAAGCTTCTAATAACAAAGGCAAAAACGACAAAGGCAAATTTAAGTGGCAGCAAAGACATAGTGCATATTCTTAAAGATACATACTTATCACTTATATGGAGAACATGTAATGAATACCAACTTCATACAATTAGGTAAAAGTATGCTCGAAAACAAAAAATGAATATTATATTAAAAGCGAAATTTTGACATAGGATTTTGGTCAAATTTAATTACATAGAGCTAAGTACAAATTCAAACGCTATTTTAAAATTCATAATTAACGAATATTTTAAATTTGCCAAACTATAATGTGAATTTATCACCTTTTTTGTACCGCGAGTGTCTTAAGGAGCGATTAGAACATCTGGCGTATAATAGATGTGAAATATTTCATCGCTACGAGTATCATAGTTGTAGGATCAAGATGTTTATTTCTGTCCAATTACAAAACCTGGTAATTACTGCAAATGAAGAGAAGGTATTCCGTACCTAATATGGTAGAATTTAGCGACGAATTGCTACTTTAACTGCATATGCTGAACTACTTTTACTCGCAAACATAACATTGAAAATTGTGTTGCTAATACTTGTACATAGTGGTTAGCCTCAACGTAGACTAGCCATCAGCGCAGGACAGGATTATAATACCCAAGTGTATCCGTAAATACAGGTGCACTCTCTGTGCTCTTACTCTCACAGTCCGATGAGATGGTACACCAAAACGATCGGAAAGAGATCAAGCGCAGGATTAACGGTTTTACGTGCTTTCAGAGGTACGGGGGTAAGACTCCGACAACTTCCTGACTACGGGCAGCTACTGAATATTTTTGACTCACATTAATGTTTGTATAAAATCTTTAAATTAAACAGATTCTTTAAAACATAAAGTCTATTTCAAGATTTTTTATTTATTTATAAAACTTAACTGACAAACGAACTTACAGTCCACCATGGTAAGTGGCGACTGCAGTTCTTGGACGCATGCTAAGATGGAATGCTTCAGAGCGTGTAATTATACTGACTCTCTGTACGCTAAAAACGCCGGGATTTAGATTAAGCCGTGTAGTGGTAGTTAAGAATATCCACTACCCTATATCTTCCCGTGTGTGTCGTGGATGACGACAGAGGGAAAACGGCGGGAGATGGACAGCAGCATCATACTGATAACATCAGCTATATAACAAAAGAACTGCGGTTGCCAACCCGCTCGCTAAGCATGAAAACTATGGCAAATACCCCCTATGAGCAATGACACAAGTAAATGGTCCCCAGTCCCCGGCGGCACCGCTATTCCTAGCTACGGTGGCAAACATGGTAATGGCGTGGCAGGGGGTACTATGGAACTCCAGTGGAGGTTCCGCTGCCACCTAAAACGACTGGACTTGGCAACATACAACGCATGCACCCTGAGGACTGACGAGAAGATAGACAAGCTGCGCTGGAATATTATAGGATTATCCAAGGTCCAAAGAGAGGGGGAGGACACGATGATTTTCGAATCCGACAACTTCTTCTACCACTGGGAATGCGACCATGTGTTCCCAAAGAGGTGTCTGATTTATCGTTCACAAATCTCTCCATAAAAACGTTGTAAAGATTGGGAGTCTGTCGATGAGAGTTGCGTAATTTATACTCAGAATCACGAAACGGTATTCGCTGAACATCATACAGGTCTAAGCACTAACCTCAGGACATTCCGATGAGGAGGTGGAGAAACTATATACGTGTATATACATTTTCTCATCCTCTTATGAATGTGGGATATTTGTAGAGCCATGCATTCCTCCAAAACCCCCTATACGGTATTAATAAGAGACTTCAACGCAAATTAAGGCGCAAGAAAGAACAGTAAGCTGGAGGTAAGGAAATTTGGGATAGAGCCACGGAACCCATGGGGTCAGTAGCTGGCGGACTTCATGAAGAAAGTGGGATTCGTTATGATGAATTGGAAAGACTGGAAGAAAGCCAGAAGCGGCTCACAGAAAGTGGACCTGGTCGAGTCCCGACGGTTACACAAAAAATGAGACTGACTTCATTATAATGACTAAACGGCGACTCTTTAGTGATTGCAAAGATGAAAATGTCAGCAATCACCGGTTAGAGGTGCACTGAACCTAAACGTTAAATTGGAGAGGTCTCGTCTACTGAAGTCAACATTCAGCCCCCTCGTGTTCTAATCCAAAGTCCCAAAACTTTTCAGCTCGAGTGACAAAACCGTTTTCAGTGCTTAGAAGACTGCAATGTTGTGAACAATATGAATGATAAGCTCTCGGAAACCATCCATGCGGTTGGAGCTAAGTTTTGCAAGACCCGCCGCAGAAAAAGAAAAAACTCTCCGCTCACACCATTAATTAACAGCCATGAGGGCTGTTAGACGGAAATTGATGCTGCAGTCTTCACCAGGGCTCCAAAGTCTTTGTCAGAGATCTGTCAGCCAGAAAGAGCCAACTGTCAAAGCTGAAGAATGAGTGTAGCAGTTCTTTTCCGGGACACCTGAGATTTTGAGTGTGATTGAGAGGTTCTACTAGCAGCTGTACACATCGTCGTTGGAGCCACACGCAAGTGTGAGTAATGATCCAAGAGCAAGTCTTATTCGACACTATTCCGATGATATCCCTGATGTCAGTCTGAGCGAAATTTGAATGGCTCTCCAGCATTATAAAACCGGCAAGGCCCCCGGGCGAGGATGAAATAACAGCGGAGCTTCTGAAAGCAGGTGGAAAACTGGTATTTAATGACCTGCAAAAGCTCTTTAATTTTGTCCTTCATGGTGACACTACTCCGGAGGCGTAGAACAGAAGTGCGGTGGACTTGTTCTTCAAGAAAGGGGACAACGTTCTCTTGAATAATTATAGGCCGATTTCACTTCCGAATTGCGTCTACGTACTGTTACTACATACTACGTACTACAAGAGTCATTACTAATCGCCTCGCATGCAGAATCGACGACTTCCAGTCTCCCAAACAAGCCGGTTTCCGAAAAGGCTTCAGTACCACATACATAATCTGTGGCAGATTGTACAGAAGACCGAAGCGTATAATCTGCCACTTTGCCTTGCGTAAGTGGACTATGAGAAAGCCTTTGATTCTGTCGAAATTTGGGCGGTGCTGCAGAACCTTCAGTAGTGCCAAGTTAACTATCGGTATATCGATGTGCTGAATTTTTTGTACAGTGGGGCTACGATGGCTATCCGAATGAAAACTAACCAAATGCAGAGAAGTGTAAGACAGGGTGTCGTTATATCCCCGAAAATCTTCACCGCTGCATTGGAAGATATTTTCAAGCTACTGGACTGAAATGGAAACGGTAATAACATCAATTGCGAGTGATGAGAAATTGAAGATGGGTGATGATCTTCGATTTGCCGACATTATAGTCATTATGGCAGAATCGTTGGAGGTAAGCACTATGCTCATTGACCTCAAAAGTGTCTCCCAACGGTTTGGTCTAAGATGAACATGGACAAAACAAAGATCGTGTGTGATGTCCATGTCACACCTATGCCGATTGTTGTTGGGAGCACTTAGCTAGAAGTTGTTGATGAATACGTTTACCTGTGATAAATAATCCGACTAGGTAAGTCCAACTTCGACCGAGAGGTCAATCGACGGATTCAACTCGGCTGGGCGTTCTAGAAAATGCGACACATCTTCTCATCAGGTATACCTCAAAACCTGAAAAGTAGATTGTACAGCCAATGCGTGTTGCAAGTGATGACTTACGAATCTGAGACGTGGTCCTTCACTGCTGGCCGTATGAAGACACTCAAGGTTACTCAGCCAGCTATTCTAGGAGAGGGCTATGCTCGGAGTTTTTCTGCGTGATAAATTTAGAAATGTGTATATCCGCAGTAGAACCAGAGTAACTGACATAGCCTAAAGGACAAGTAAACTGAAGTGGCAATGGGCTGGCCATATATCTCAAAAAACCGACAATCGGTGGGGAAAAAGGTTATCGAGTGGCAGCCGCGTACCGATAGGCGTAGTGTAGCGCGACGCCTCACTAGATGGAGTGACAACCTGGTAAGACATGCAAGGATTCGATGGGTGCAGATGGCTCAGGACTGTGCTTTGTGGCGTTCCTTGGGGGAGGCCTATGTTTAGAAGTGGACTTTTGAAAGGCTGTAATGATGGTGATGAAGACTTGCTCTTGGGTCGTTACTCATACTTGCGTGTGGTTCTTACGAAGAAGTATACTGCTGCACATGAAACCTCTCAATCACACTCAAAATTTCAGGTTGTGTTTGAATAAAGTATGTTTGAATACTTATAAAATATAATATCCGGATTTTTGGAGTCACCGATTATGAATTTGGGATCTTTTAGTAAAAAAAAATTTAAAACTTGTTTTTAAATAAATGCTCTAAAAAGAGCTTGAACTTGAAAAAACTTGTATGTAGTAATGGAAAGGATGCAAATAATTTACTGAAAGAGACCTTAGCGTTTTATCTACAATTTTGCATTGCTGTGTTATGATTTATTCAAAAAGTTCATCAGTGGCTGTGTCTGTAAGTAGCTCACTAATTCACTAATGCCTTGCACAGGCTACTGAATTGAAAGATAACTATGCAACGTCCTGAATTTTCATTTAAGTTATAAATTTACGTATTCATTAATAAATATTGATAGAATTGAAAAGAAGGCATAAAAATGAGAAAGTAATGCGATGGGTTTGTATGTTTAAGTTCGAAACTTGGTTTGTAATGAAAGAAGGGGAATAAACATGTTATTGTTATTATCATATTATATTCAAACCATTTAGCTTTAATAACTTTAACCTATGCCAACTTCAAGATTTGACTAAATATTGACTAGAAAACGTGTTAAGGAAGAATTCTAATATAGATGCAGTTATTTATTTATTTAAATATTTTTTTGTAAATTGAGCTGTCAAGTAAAAGTTTATTTATAGTAAAGTATATGACTACACAAAAGTAATTATTGTAATTGTTTTTATACATTAATTGTAATAATAATAATAATAATAATTGTAAAAATAATTGTATACAAATTGATACCAAAGATTTATATACAAAGTCGATAGTAAATATAAGAAACATTGAATTATATACAAAGTCCTGTACTAATTTGTCAGTTGTCAATTTGATTTTAATTAGATCTAGCTCCTTGGAATAAACTCCGTACCTTATTTTTGGCAGTTGTGAATAAAGCACTGTAAATATAGTGTAAAATAAAAATCAAAGGTACATATTGACTGCCAATAATAATACAATACAATAATTAAAATACAATAATAAATTTTGATAGAATCGGTGTTAAAAAGCCAACATTGGAATAAGTTGTAAACTGTCGGTGACTTTTTTAAGTATTTTTGTTGACTTAAGAATTTACTTAAACCGTTCAGATTTCAAAGTTGTACATAATATAACTTTTATATCAAGGCTGTATTTACTGTATGTAACTAGAATGTATAATTATGTATATAATATAATACTCATAATCTGAACAGTTATGGCAATAATGTCAAGATCGTGTAGTGGCGGTGTAGGAATATTCAGTACCCCATGTTGTCCTGTGACTGTCGCAGGACACTAGAGAAGGAAACAAACCAAGAGATGGGCAGCAGGGTCTTCATAATAATAAATATAAAAACTGTGGTTGCCAACCCGCCTGCTAAGCGTGGCCACTGTAGCAAATATCCAACTATGAGGCATTCTATAGGGAGGCCTATTTTCAGCAGTGCACTTTGATTTGCTGGAATGAATGAATTATTTGCCGTGTGAGAATGTGTCACACACTTTTCATCTGGATTTCGTAAGATGCGACTATGAGAAATCCCAGAAGAAGTCTCCCCTTAGTGGTGTATAGTGAACTCGTGTACGCCGGAGGTAAATATTAAGACCGACGACGGACAGCAACTTCCAAAATGCAAAAGGTTGGATACCACTTGTCATCAATCCGCTTATCAGGTGTAGCAAGCTCAAATGTAAGGATTCAGGAGCAAAGCTTTACGAATGAAGGGACATAAAGCCATAATAATGCATCAAACCTGCTCACCAATTACTCGGACTTCTAAAATTAGAGCCTTCGTAACTTTATAAAAAACTGAAGCTTCAGTAAATTCTAGGATATACATCGATGCTGCCTATCTATAAAAGTAATAAAATTAAATTAAATTGACAAAGTCACTCTCGAGGTTAAGATTTAATTTAGAAAATTTTCAAACCACTTACTAATTGAATTAAAGTGTGGCAAGCTTCAGATCATAGATTATGACGAGAATCGAGTTGATGTAGCGTAAAAAAAAAGAAATATGGCGGTCCGAAAAAAATTTGCTACGTCTAATAATGCCTATTATGCGAGCAAAGTATGACACAATTTTTGGTCCTTTCAAACCATCCGACAAAACTTGTTGAAGCTAACAAAATTCGGTGTCGGATAAATATAAAAATAACTTGTTGATTCTCTGAGAAACTAAATGTAGTAAATAGATATTTAAGTATAATATTGATTTCTTTAGAGAGGTAAGATGTCAAGTCTTTCAGAACGTATAGGTGTACAAAGTAAATTATTTTCTTATTGTAATCAAAGATTTAAATAGTTAGATGCGCCTTCACATTGAAAACTGTGGCATTATTTTTGGATGTGTTCGTTTGCAAGACGCTGACGCGCGCACACTAATGCAATAGTGTCAACTCTTATTATCTTATAGAAATTAAGTATACTACTTTCTCTGTCGCACAAATGAGCACTGATTGCAAATGAGTGAGCTCACTCATTTGAGAATGGAAACATTTCGAAGTTGTCATACTATGGTAAGGGCGCATCTAACTATTTAAATCTTTGATTGTAATAATATTATTTGTAAAATAAAAATTAAAGAAACCTTTTAGTTAAGTAAACTATTTTATAGCTATGTATAAAACTACAGATTATTATTAAAGCTTTAATAACACTTCATTTCTCTTTAAGGGGGCTCTTATAAATAGAAAATGAAGAATTAAGTCTTCGTTTTAGGCGTTTGCAAAGTTGTAGAAAAGATAATAAAGTAGCTTTTCGACATTGTGCACCAATCTCTAAAGTATTTTTAATCGTAATAGGAGTTGATCGGTAACTATTTAATCGTAAAAGGAGTTGATCGTTAACTAAAAAAAATTGCCAAAGTCATAACGTCATTTAGGCCTAAAATATGTCCATTTGGCAGTCAAAACATGTATGGTAAAAGGCTGGGATGAATATTTATTATCTGGCCCAGTATCTATTTCTGACAATTTCATGGGTTTGAAATGCAGATTTAAAAACTGTATTCGTTTTTAGGGTTCCGTAGTCAACTAGGAACCCTTATAGTTTCGCCATGTCTGTCTGTCCGTCTCTCCGTCCTCGCATAATCTCTGTGACCGTTAGCACTAGAAAGCTGAAATTTGGTACCAATATGTGTATCAATCACGCCTACAAAGTGGTAAAATAAAAATTGGAAAAAAATGTTTTATTAGGGTATATATATATATAAAGTGGGAAGTGATTTTTTTTTTAATTTCAACCCTAACGAGTGATATATTGTTGGAAAGGTATTTAAAATGAATAGGGGTTTACTAAAATTATTTTTTGATAATGTCAATAATTTCGGAAATAATCGCTCCAAAAGTAAAAAAAAAATTAATTTCAACCCCCCTCTAACTTTTGAACCATAAGTTTAGAAAATATGAAAAAAATCTGTAAAGTAGAACTTTATAAGGACTTTCTAGGAAAATCATTTTGAACTTGAATGGAAACAACAGTACCCACTACCGGGAGCAGATGCAGGAGCGCGGAGCGCTGCTGGAGCGCGAACATAATGGATACCCACCTTTAAACTCATAAGTGGGAACAGTTATTGTGACGGACGGGAAACTACGGAACCCTACACTGAGCGTGGCCCGACACGCTCTTGGCCGGTTTTATTTAAAGGCTAGTGCTAGACCACAACCTCGCCTGTTGGTAAGTGGTGACGAATTCCTAGATGGCAAATTGCCCTGAATTAAAAAATTGATTTTTTCTTACTGATCATTAAAGTATGCTTTGTTAGCTCTACTATAGTTTTTTTTATTGTGATCTAAATAATCTTAGTTCTAAATGAATATGAACTTATTATAACTTATTATATTGAATTATGAATTAATAAGAAATAAAGAAAAACTCAACCGTCACTCCACAGATTAGTGGAAGATTGCTCTACGCTAGACAACCTGATGTTACATATTACAGGGAAAAGTGAATGCGGATTAGCGAGCCGCGCTTTGTGATATTCTTACGAAATGACCACCTGAGATTTGCTGTAATAAATGATGCTGTAATAAAAAAATACTTCATTCACCAGTACGAGTCTGCACTCGCACACTCGAGTTGCATTCCAAAAAAAAAAACACTTCATTCATCATAACGAGTTCACACTCGCACTCTCGAGTTGCATTCCCAATTCATTTATTCATCGGGAAAGAATATATAAATAAAAAACCATTATTTTTTTAGGACTTTAGCGTCTTATACATCAGTTACAAAGTATTAAATTATTATTATATATAAGAAAACTTAAAAGTTTTCTTTATATATTTTTATGAAATCTTGAACTTACGACAAATCAAACAGAAGCATGATTAAATTAGTTTCAGTGCTGATTAAGCACTTCAGACAAGCAACTAAATCCGTCCGATTTAGGTTACTTGATTTGTTTGAACAGCAGTTAGTTAGCGATGCATTAAGTAAGCCTATAAGTTAGTTATTCCTTGGCATGTGTTAAGCAGTGGACTTGTGATGTGTTGTGATGTTGATGATGAAGTTAATTAAATGTGAGAAAATCAAAAATTTTTATTCCAAGGATAATTAATTGTTTTTCTTTACACTATTTCGTGTTCCTAAAATTATTCACTTTAAAATGTTTTTGTTATTTAGACCTCCACCAGTCTCTTTCCTTCTCCGTCTTAGTTCTTGATCACATAGATCATTCCAATAAATTCATTATAATTTTTAATATGCCCAATAGTTTATATTGTACCTATTATCACATCTTCGTAAAATAATCTAAAGATAAAAAATATATATTTATAGTAAATAAATTTGTTAAAGACAAGGTTAAGACCTATACCAGCGACGAGCATGCGCGGGGTTTGCAAATGTGCCGTCACCCGTGAACCTACTCGTTAGTGAATTAAGTTATGTCTACTTCAAAGCGTGTATGTTTTCGTTTGACTGACGTTAAAAATTTATTTCAGTTTACTTGCAAAGTAAATTTGTGTTTTTGGATTTGAAAAATCAGCCTACATTTTATAGCGCCTCCGTTCTCTGTGTGATTTTTGGAGTGAGTGCGAAATTACATGACCTAATTCCTCCTTTTATTCCATACACGCCTTTCTAATTTTGATACAATGGAAAATATAAAGAACATCAGGAGTAAAATCCTCCTATTTTAATTATAAAACCTATTTTGATAAGAGTCAAAGCGTACTTTATGTTATAGGTCTTATAAGATTACGGAGGATGTTACTTTGGCTTTACGAAGTACGAAAGAATTTTTTTATATGCTACTATCATTCGTTTCCATATGCTTCATTTATTTTTACTACAATACTAGCTACAGCCTACATACGTCCCACTCCTGGGCACAGGCCTCCTCTCATTTCTGAGAGGGTTTTAGGGTAAGGAATAGTCCGCCCAAATCATGGCGAACTTCACATGTCTTCAAAATATTTTTTCTTATTTCTCAGACATGCAGGTTTCCTCACGATGTTTTCCTTCATCGCCGAGCACGTGGTAAATCAGCACTTAAAATTGCAATTAACAATTTCATTAGTGCTAGCGGGGATCGAACCCGGTTTGCTCGCGTATTGTGAAATGTACAGCGAGCGCTAACCATCTGAGCTACCACGGCTCATCATCTGTTAACAAGCTTAGTATTAATATATATTGATTCAATGAGCATATTATTTATAAAAGAACACAATGTGGCAAATATTCGCTGTAAGGAATAGTTCTTGAATATTCTTTGTTGATAGCGAGTATGGTATGGTTTAAAATCAATATTGCTCATACCAATATCAGCTCTACAAAATCGATATTATTAAGTATCATTTACTTATAATACAAATAAAACCGCAACTAAAGCCCATACTAACGACATCGATAACAAACTAATCGCTTATTCACAGAGTTATTAATAGGAAATTTACTAGAAAATTAAATTTTTTTTGTAAAGAAATGTCACAATGACATAAAAATAAGTGATTCGCTTTATAAGTACCCAGTATTCGATACTGATACGAATTAATAAAAAATAAATAATAAATTCAAAGTATGAAGTGCTCGTCAAAACTCGAAGAATAAATTGGAGTATATCATTCAAATCACAGTAAAAATTAAAAAGAGAATAATTCACTAATTGTTACGACTCTAAGATTATCATACAATATTAAAACTTCCGTCTTGTACAAGAATTGGCTTTGGATAGGCTAATAACTTAGGTTTTTGAGTTGTGGACATATATTTCCATTAATGTTTGCAATTATGTAACGTTTATACCTACGCCGGTAACCCTGAAGTTGTAAATAGCAATTTTAACTGCAATAGTTTCTCTATAATATGATTTGCAGTGAATGAAAACATCCTAAGAAAAAACGAAATGTCTGGGTAATAAGAATGTTTCGAAACATGGGAAAAATCACGGATTCGCAACGCAACTATGCCACGAAAAATTTTCCATCAACCTATAAGACAATATGAGAGCTGTTTCTTCACTTTTACGTTTAATATCATATCACAAAATTCTTACAAACAAAATTCTTTTTCACTATTTTGGTATATTGTAATGTTATAGCTATAAATTAAAATTTATTTTCATTGTAGGATTATCAGAGCTCAATATTTGCATTATTAAATCTAGATACTACATGAGATCTTAAATTTTGAGGATGCTATAATATCATAATGCTTGAAAAATATACTTTATTTAATTTTTTTAAATACTTTTGTACGTTATTGACCACCTGGAATTGCTTTACGAATTCACGGGGTAAGCAGAGTAACCTAAGCTGCTTATATTTTAATATAGATTAATTGTTATATGGCCCAATAATACTGAGTCAAAATAGTAGTATGAGCTTAAATATTTTCTCTATTTTCTTTATGTCGATTATTTAATACGAGTTATATCAATTAAACATTTTCACACTTTAGACATACACCTCATTCAATTCAGCAAAATGTTTAATATTATTTTTCGGAGTGTTGAGTGCTTTGTAGTACCTATGATTTTTATTTAATATAAATTTATATTGAACAAAAATTAATCTATACAAGATTAATTATTGAAAGTTATTTATGAATTGATTTTAAAAAGACCTCTGTCCTGTGAAGAACGAGTGACAAACATTGAGGACAAGAAGCAAGAAACAAAGAAACATGGTTACATTTTTCTTTGTTTTTCGCTTCTTGCTTTTATTACGTGGTAGAGTCATGTTGCAGCTATATTAAAGGTGTAGCACGAATGGGTCGGCTCAACCGGGGAAAGATCACGCTCTCACAGAACACTAGCGTAAAATAACAGCTTAATACGTAGGTCACTCAATAAGTTTTGAGATGCTCGAAATTTAAAAATGGAACGCACACCTGTAATAAGTTTCTAAAAAATTTATTTAAAATTAGAGCTCCATACGCCAATTTCTCAATATTAAAAAAAAACAAAGTTCCATTATTTTACTCCAACGTAATGAATCATTTTGCAGTTTGTATAAAAAGAAAAATTGTTTTTGCAAAGATAACTAATTATATATATATATATATATATATATATATATATATATATATATATATATATATACTAAGTTGTATGTTATACATTTATTACTAAAAAGAGATACCACTGAGTACTTTATGTTTAATCCTATTTATAAAAGTGTTAGCTAAAATCCTTTCCGAGTAGGCTTGTTGATTCACTTAAAAAAAATCGATCTTAAATTCGATAAATATCGACCATACTAGAATCGATTATTGATTAAAGCGAGCATTAAAAGATCGACTTTCTATTAATCACGATATTTTAAACATGCCTAGAAAGACTTAAAGTAACAAAAATACATTAACAAAAATGCAAACTGCACCGTACATTCCTTGATAAATCAAATTGAAGTTAATGCTACATGAACTCATTACTGTTTTTCGTTATTATAAACTTCAACATATAATATTTACTCACGGAACATTTTTGATATACAAAGTAAATTCAAGCACAGATTATTATAACTCTTTAATAAAGATATTAATTAATTCGCAACCATCCGCTTAATAAATACAATGATGTGTCTTACCTGGATTGAAGAGCACCTCCCGCCCTCCCTCAATTGCGTGCACTAATCCCGTCACCACTAATCCCAGCACCAATACTCCCAACACCACTACTCCCGGCACCACTACTCCCAACATTACTATTCCAGAAAAAACACACCATCGATGACATTACGACACGTGTTTTGCCTCTACACGAGGCATTTTCAGGTGATGTAGACTCTACGGTGGCTGACCGCTAAGTTACTTACCGTTCACCTTCAGGTCCTCCCTTAGACTGTGACTGTGCCTTCAAATGAGCACACAGTCCACATGACAGTAAGTGGATGCTGCGACTTATAGAAATTTTTACTCATCCTCGATTAAGAATAAAATGTAGATGTGTTGTTACCCTTGAAGACTAAGATTGAATACCTCATTTACACAAAATGGTTCTCAAGTTCTCTTCACTTACCATAGGAAACACCTTACGTAACGCTATAAGCTGCTATTTTACTCTGTTATTCTGTTACAGCGTGGTCTTACCCCGACCAAGCCAACCCATTCGTGCTAAAACTAATACAGCTACATCGTGGCTCTACCACGTATAGAAATTTATTACATTTTCTGATTTATTTTGTTTTATTAACCTGTTTGCTGTTCTTTCTGAGCTAGCGGGTTAATTCGAGCAAATTCATATATTTCATTGCTTCAGTGTATTCAATGTATTGCTGCTATAACAAATCTTGCATTTCCATTTTAACTGGTTTTAAAGAGCAGGAGGTTCTTACGCGATATTTTCGCTGATTTTGAACCGATTTTTATGATTATTTTCCTAAAATAGGTTATAACTCAAGGGTGGTCCCATATAAATTTCGAGTAAAAATTCAACCAAATTTTTAAAATTATAAATAAATAACTTCTTTTTTAGCAATTTAAGGTCGGTTTTTACTTTTTATTAAAAGTTATAATTACTCAAGAAACACATTGCGGGTGCTATGTTAACCTCATTGCAATGATATTTTCGTTATCCATAACTATTACTGAGTTAGGAGGTAGGGAAGGAAAAGTTTTGCGCAAAGCTACTTTTTGTAATGTTAGGATGTCTAATTGTGTGTAAGATAAAAGATTATCATATTTCTATGATAATCCTCTGTCTTGGTAGTTGGTTTGAAAATGGTTAACCCTTCAATCTCCATAAAAATCCCATGCAATCGCGTACGTCCGTCAAATCCCGAGGGGTTGCATTCGAAGAGACTACTTGTCTATGAAGAAGCTTGGCATTATAGAATTTATACAAAATTCTCTATCCTGTGGTCTAAGCAAAAGTGAGTTACTCTATGTATTTTTATTTTTATTCTACTGTCAATTTACGACGATGGTTTCGTATGCAGTCTAGTCATCTCATGTGCATCCATATCTGGCTTCGTATGCGTTTAAAAATATGAATTATATTTGATGGAACACTATAAAACAATTGCGTTTGCCATTAACCATAAATAAATATTACATTTTTCACATTAATACACCATCAACAAACCCAGAATTTCCACCAGCATGTACAATTACCAATCTATTTCCTTTACGGCACATTTTGGGATTCATTGACGTAATTTTCGTCTTAAAAATATTTGACCTTCCTTCAGATATACTACAGACTACATATATTTGTCCACGAACGAGAGCTACATGCAATGCGATTATATATAACGATATATATATATATAACGATGCCGATGACTGAAGCACACCCTTCCTTCAACGCTCCATTACGAAAAGATGCGCCATGACTATAGTATATCACTATAATAAATTAGTTAATGATAATAATTATGAGTTATAGATTTGGTTTTTATTTTTGAGACTCAGTTTGATTTTTAAGTTAAATAAAGCGTATTTTTTTATTAATATACAAATTAATTTTCTTCGCAAGCCGTACTTTCCAAGTGGCAGTTAAAGACCGCGGTCATTCATGTTCCTATTCTTATTTAAATCGCATTGCATGTAGCTCTCGTTCGTGGACAAACAAATACAAATCCAAATAATCACTTTTTATTCTTAAAATACGAACTCGCTAGTAGGGTACCCGAAGTGTGAGCAAGGTTGCTAATGTGTAAATCCTTTAGTTATCCAATACTCAATTATCGTTTTGTTATTTAACATTTTCTTCGTTATGCAACTTTATGGTTGTCCTCGATATTCAGAGGCATTTTGAGGCAGTTATTGTCAGCTCTAGTATAATGAATGTTGTATTAGTGGAATTCGCGGTGAGAAAAACAAAGACATCAAACACACATACCGACTACTACAACCCCTCACATGATACCTTTTATGTAGAGAAACACAATAGTTTATTCAAAAGTTCTAAATTGAGTTGCACTATCGCACTGAAAGTGAAGCGGAACAATGTTGTGCCGGTTTTAGCTTCTGCACACGCATAGCGTCTGCTTTGAAGTTTGTCTAGCAAGCAATGTTTTCAATGAAACTCTTTTCTATTTTGTCGTTTTAGTGCAACTTTTAAGCTTTTGTGTTTTTTCGAATTTCAAATTTTCACTAAGAAACAATGCGTCTATAACAACATAATTCTTTTATTTTTTTAATTTTGCAGAAAACATATATGCTGATAAACACTGCTTGATAAAACAGATTAAGTTTTCACTGTTAATAAGTCTTCGTAAAGAAACTCGAACTTTAATTAATTAATATCTTTGTGTAATAAATGTGTAATTAAGTAATGTCAGAATAAATAAAACGTAAACAAATGCTAAAATCCAAAAGAGACTTATGTTTGTTTTTTTTTTACATTGAAATTGGCCACATATCACAATTTTATTTTTACCATTGTAATTACTAACGATTTTTATCATCTATTGTTCAGTTTTCTTTAATTATATTTTATACTTATTTGATAATAATAAGAAAATATAAAGTTTTCCTTCATTCATATTATAAAAATACTAATTGAAAGTCATGCAATTCTTTTACCACTTAGTCGGAACAATGATAAACAAATTTAGCATAAGTTGCAAAAGTATAAAATGCGATATTACGTACAATAAGTTACACTATTACTAGTTTGTAACTTAAATATGTGTATTATTACTCAGGGGATTATACATTCGTATGGCTATTATATTGGTATTACAACAGTCAGGCTTCTCCTCTGGGTTCCTGTCATATTTCAGGTTGAAAACGTAATCGGGCTTCAGGCTTATGTCAACCGTACATAGCCAAGCTGCAAAATGAAATTAGAACTAATACTCATAACTGTATAAGTACAAATCGAATTAGCATCTTGTATTTTATTTAATTAAGGAAAAGCTTGGCGTAGTTCTAAGTTCAGAATAACTTTTTCTTTTATTTTATTACTCATTCTATCCCCATCACATTCTATAAAAGTCTGTTGCTGAACATAGGACTGCAAAGAGAAAATCTTGGGGGGATTATGCCATAGTTGACTGCCTCGTTGGTCTAGTGGTTGTAGTAGTGCGACTGCTGATAATGATGTCCTGGGTTCGAATCCCGGGTCGGGCCAAAAATCAATTATTGAGTTTTTCTGTCAAGAAATTCTCAGTAGCTGCCCGGAGTCAGGAAGTTGGCGGTGTCTCACCCCCGTGCCTCGGAAAGCACGTAAATCCGTTGATCCTGCGCCTGATCTCTCTCCCGGTCGTGACGGTTTACCATCCCATCGGATTACGATAGTGAGGGAATAGAGAGTACACCTGTGCTTGCGCACACACTTGGGCACTATAATCCTGTCCTGCGCCGATGGCTAGCCTCCGTTGAGGCAGGCCGCCGTGGCCGAAATTCGGTCTGGAGGACATTACGCCACAGTTGCAAGTTTGTATTAGAAAAATGCTACTACACATTTCCTGTTTCAATTTCCCTATGTCGCCTCTTACGACACTTATTACGACACATATTAGGGGTAGGGGTATTCTTTTACTTCTATAATTAAAAGGTATTCTGTTAATTACTCATTATATATTTTAATTATTAAAATTTAGAATGTGTTTGGTAGCGGATTCTAATACGCCGTGTAGTGGTGGCTTATGAGATGTTATGTACATACACATACACATACATTTTGATATACGTACAGTCATGCACACACTGTTTAAATCTTTTGGTTATTTTTAAGTTTTTTATGTTTAAAAAGCGTAACACATAGCCGTGTTTTTTTCTAACTTTATAAATATGTGAAAGCTGAAAATCAATTTTTGCCACTATCCGATAATTTAAAGATAATAAATACTGTCGCATAATTTTGACTTAGTTCATTCATTTTATTAAAGTATCCCCCATATTAGCCATAATAGCTCTTATTCATATAGGTCCTGAAAAACCGTTGGTATATGACGGACCGTTCTCAGTTCAAGTGTAGAAGGCAGCAATACCGCAAGAATATTTTGCCGATTTTCATATATACGGCCATTTGGTCATCTTGTAGAGGGCCCCAGTGTAGGTTCCATGTGGGTTTTATTCATTTAATATTTTTTTATTTTATGTTATGCATTTATTAATATTTTTAAGCAACAAGATCGATTTTATCTTACTCATCTTTGGGAATATCTTATATCATATTCAACTATATAATATCCAACATGGCATAATTCTGTTCCAAAGATATTCCTTTCGAACTTTAAGGATATAATTTTTTAATTTAAATAATCAGCGCTCACAATTTTTAGAGCACAGCACTAAATTTTTGAACAAATATTTAAAGGTATAAGCTGCTTTTCCCACATCAAGTTATGCGAATATATATTATCGCTGTCAAAAATATCTTATTAAGATATGGGATTTTTTTCTGTGGACAATTGCGAGGCCTAAATAAAGTCTCATTCAAATTAAGATTATTACGTAACTAATCGCGCAAGTTAGATTGTCAAGCATTATTGTACATGCAAAATTGGATTATTTTTAAAAATATCATCTGTACGTTTGTACATATAAATAATTTTGAAGCTTCTGTCTGTGTTAGGATCGATACTCATACATGTATTACTACACTACACTAAACACAACTTGTTTATTCACTCCAAGTAAAACTATATTGACATACATAAGCAGCTAACTAAGTACAAAGGCAGGATACATTTAACCTCTCAACCCCCTAGCGGTCTCATGAGACCGCGGCCATATACCGTCAAATCCCTAGCGGTCAAGAGGTCGCACCCACCCACAGCACTTTAACACATAAAAACATATATAGAGACTACTTTTCTATGAAGAAGTGTGGCATTATACAATCAATATGAAATACTCTATCTTCTAGTGCAATAAAAAAACTGTTATCCTATGAATAATTATTTATATTCCATGTTTATTTCGTACGCCATGTTCGCGTAAATATTATTGTGTTGATTTTTGAATTTTTCTAGTGTTTTATTATAAAATTGTAATGAAAGGTTTTGTGTGAATATAATTTACCTTTTTACGTATTTAAATAATTTCGAGTAATATATATTGAAATAATTGTGATTTTCACGCTGCCGACATTCGCTTGGTATATTTTTATTGTTATCAAAATACAGTAAAATATTTTTGTAATGAAGTAAAACCTGACTTGTGTTTAGACCACAAGATAGAGAATTTTGTATAGATGATGATAAACTTCTTCACAGAAAAGTAGTCTCCAAATATAAGTTTTAATGGTTTTAAGTGCTGTGGGTTGGTGCGGTCGCATGCGACCGCTCGGGATTTTCCGAGCGCATGAGACTGCATGGAATTTTTATGGCGCTTGAAGGGTTAACAATGCAAAAATAAATCAAATAATGCCCTCTGTGATCAGCAGACTGTACTATATACATGAACGCAATGCAAAAATAAATGAAATATTGCCCTGTGTGATCAGCAGACTGTACTATATACATGAACATTTTTACTCCTCATAATATTGAAATTACTGTATCCTTTTCGGCTGTTTCCTTTCAGATTACTTGCACGCTATTAAGCCAATAACCATTTTTAAAATTTTGTCTGTCGGTCTGTCCGGTCTAATTTTCGAAATGACTGAACTGATTGTGATGAAAATATGGAAAGTGATGGAGATCAATGCTTTACTAAGTGATAGCGAGCAATATTTTCCTTTTGGAATAATTTATGAAATAATTTTTCGAACTTTGATTATCTTAAATCTAAAGCCCAAATTAATAGATCATATGCAGATAAAGCCGGGACGGATCGCTATTAGAGAAATAAAATCATTATATGTGATAAAATACACATATAATGAAAAATACAGAATTTTTGATGACAACAACTCTTGCAACCACAAAAACTCAAATATACTAATGACAATATACTGAAGCATATTCGCATATTTCCTTACTGCATCATCGGTTACTATAAACGTGACAACAGGCTAGTCGCCTTATCAATGATTCCGGCGACGTTAGAGAAATTTAATTGAGACATGACTGTCCAACTTCGTACGCTTTGGGATATGTTACGATCAAAACGTGAATCTACGATAAGTGATCTCTATTTCTTTGATACTGATGTATACTCACTTATCCTCGTGTCACTCGTAATTTCAGTGATACTTTGGCTATGTCGGTTAGTCTATTTCTACTACGGATATTCCCATTATTGTAGGTATATTACACAGAGAAACTCTAACAGGGAAGCCTGAGTGACTTTGAGATTCCTTATACAGCCAGCAATGAAGGATCACGTGTCAGATCTATATCATATCACTGACTACACGCACTGGTTGCACACTCTTGCTTTTAAGTTTTGTGGCATACGTCTATTGCGTTAGCAGTATAATATTATCAAAGCCAAGGATGACAATCGAAATCATTACTTGTTTGTTTTCTTGTTTAGTACATCATAATCAACAACATATTGAAGTCTACTGCTGAACATAGGCCACCCCCACAGATTGGCTCATAGGAGTGATATGCGAAACATTTTCCCCGCTTGGCAGGCGGGATTTATTTAATTTCTTTGATTTGTTATCAGGAAGATGCTTCTGACCATCTCCTGTGTCAGTTTTCTTCTTTCACCTCTTTGAACACCGGATTCGGATTCTCTCATGCCGCCACTACATGGCAAACTTTAATGTAATAAGATGGTAATGAAGGACCTTTTTTATCGCGTATTGCATTTGTTTAATGACGTTTTATTTGTTGTATTTACATATATAAAACTACCCGTTTTTTTAAGATTTACGATACTAATACTATGCTGAAGAATATGAATCTCTAAAACGTTTGAGGTAAAGTCTAGAATTGAATATAGAAAGTTGTAGTTATCTTTAATATAAGTAAGAACGTTTTTTTATTATGCATGGTAATTCAAAATGCTTTATTAGTCCCTACTTTAATATACGGTATTGAAACTTGAATGCGGTAGAAGAAGCACAAGATTAGCATAAAGACTGTAGAAATGCGGTCATAAAGGAGTATATTTGGGCTGAATCTGAATCACAGGGTGAGAGTATGTTTAATAAGAAAAAACGATGGTTTACAAGATGATATTTAGACCAGGATTAAGTAAGGAATGCTTAGGTGGTTTGGTCATGTAGAAAGAATGAGCGAGGAAAAAGTGACTTATCAAAGCTATGTTGCAGAAGTGAACGGCAGAATCGGGAAAGGACGTTCCTTTCCCGATTCTGCCGTTCACTTCTGCAACTACTGTACTGTTCACTAGGCGAAAGTTTGTCGATCATATTGGTGATATATTGCAAATGATCCAAATTAAGAATAACCTCAATCGACGAACATGTATGCCTAGGTATATGGATGTAAAAGAGGCTGAAGAAGTGTGTCAGGATCTTGCCAGATGGAAATCCGTATTATCTTCCTACCCCTCTAGGTGACAGGTATGAGTGGTTTATGCATATATGAGTTACCTTAAAATAAAAAATGACACCTTATATAAAAAATATTTAATTTTCACATATTTACATTTTATTGCTTAACATAATAATTTATTATACTTATTTACTACAGTAAAAAGTTTAAAACTACGATAATTATTTCCCCAGCAAGTGTCAAGAACGCTGGCTGTTTCCTGTCTGAATAACTATACTTATCCTTTGGGCTAGACAAGAATTGCCTTCTTGATACTAATACAACAAATGGTGTAAATATATAATCATATCTCTAAACTAAAATGACTCTAATGTTACCCCGACCATAAACGAGGTATACCTGAAATGACCTGAGGTATATCTACCAAAGTGTCTACGCATTGTAGCATCTCACTTTCCTAAAGGTTCAAAGTCATACCATCTATAAATACTTCACAAATATATACAATCGAAGAGTTATTCATTGAGATAAGACACCATGGGATAACATCGTTCTGAGACCATGACGGAACGACATCAGCATTTTTCGTACGTGAAGTCCTTGAGGCCAAAACTCGTCGACGGCGGTATCACAAGAACACACCAATTTGATAAATCGTCGCTCCTAGCCGGGTTGGCGAATGTTTATTATTTTCACTATTTTTTATTAATTTGCTTTGTTATCTGTTTAACATAAATTTTTCAAATAATTTCAAACTAACTTTCCGAAGAGCTAGAGTCTTGAAACTTTAAAAAATATCTCATAATGGCTAGCAATATTAACTCACATTCTTGTCTGCCTATTTGTTTGTTTGTCTGCTTAGTACTAATTTAGCAATCGATTTTAAGCTAACTTCCTGACGAGTTAAAGATTTGAAACTCTAAGTATAGCACAGGACTAAAAACGTGGTAAAAATGGTTACCATTTTGAATTATTTTAAAGTAATAGATTTGGCATAGGAGAATTAAAATTAAATACATTACAATATATGATACAATTTGATGTGAATGATTATTGGTTAATCAATAATTAAGAAATTACTAACATAATTTTTCATGTGAAAGAATTTAATCATTCGTAAATTGATACGAGTATATCTTATTAGTTGTGGTAGCTCAGATGGTTAGTGCTGGCTGTAAATTTAAACAGTATGCGAGCAACCCGGGTTCGATCCCCGCCGGCTCTAATAAAATTGTAAACAGCAATTTTTTGTGCTCCTTTAACATGTACTCGGCGGTAAAGAAAAACAATGTGAGGAAACCTGCATGTCTAAGAAATAAGAAAAAAATATTTCGAAGACATATAAATTTCACCAACACGGATTGGGGCATCGTGGCGGACGCTTTGTTGCCCTAAAATCATTCCATATATAGACTGTAACTTAACTTTTATCTTTTTCAAAAAAACACAAAAAATTGTTATTTTACATGTAAAGTATTAAAAAATAACAATCCAATATTTACAAATGAAATCGAAAAATGAAAACCTAAGCGTCCTTAAAGTGAAAGAATTACTATCACCTAATTACAAGCGTCCATAGAGTAATTATTAATAAGTAGAGGATGTTCGTGTAATTTGGTTGAGCGTCACTGGAAAGGGCACTGGCATGACATTCAGCCTCATCAGCTCGTAGCTGCAATAGAGACACAAGGTGACCAAATTTGTCTATACAATAAGCATTACGGACCGCTCTTCGTAATTCAGAACCGGCTTCATTTTCTTGAAACCAACGTCGCAACCATGCACCCAACCAATTTAGTTCACATTCGCAAAGAAGCGGGTTTCCAGTGAGGATGAGTCCACCTGTCAAAAGAAAGTAAATTAATATAAGAAATTTTAAACTAATCTAGTCTTGAAGTTCTTGTAAGAGTCGACTTAGTAAAACGCTGGAAGTTACGACTCCAGATAGATAGCTTGGTTAAACTTACTCTTATACAACACGTAACATAATTAACACACTTTAAGAAAGTAGTTTGTTCAGAATCGTTTACTGAATCGATTTCTATCATTTTTAATATAGGTAATTTTTTAGCCCAAAAATAATTAAAACTACGTAAATTGCAGTCACACTAAATCTGTACAGTCAAAACAAACTGCAATGGATGGTCCATTAAGGAAATAAGACTTTTAAGAGTGCAGTTTTATTTGTATTATTACTAATTCTGTCATTCATTAAAAATAAAGAAAAATGAACTTTATTTCAAGCACATTAAAGTCTTTGCGTTCGTGGATTTGTACTGTGAGCACAAAATTCTTCCGAAATTAGTATAACTAATTTGATAAATAATCAGTGCATAAAATTTTTTAACTTAAAATTCAGTGTATGTATTACGATTATAACATAATATACTAATTGGGGTGTCTGAGGATTTGCGTTAATTACGTTACATATTGTATATACCAGAGTTCTCTACATGTTAAAGATGTACATTGGTTGTCTTATGCCTCGGGGGTGACATATCGTCTGCGTTGTTGTTAATCGATAATAAATGTATATATATTAGGATCACATTATTCACCTACCGTTAGGTGGGCTATGTGCTCCTTTGTCACCCTTATTCTATAAAATTGAGGTTAAAAACAAAAAACGGCAACGAAGAGTGGCATCTATGTGCAAAATATTTTTAAAGATACACAATATCCTATATATATATATATATATATATATATATATATATATATATATATATATATATATATGCATTGTATAGTTATATTTGTAAAATTAAACGTACCTGATAGAAGTTTTGTAGCAACATGACTCCAGCTTGTAAAGTTTGGATAGAAAATGGCCGGATTAAGTTTATTAATTTTATTAAAACTAATATCGATTCCTAGCTGCGGGATAAGTCCAAGATGTTTCATAAATTTATTTGGTAGTTGAGTTAAAGAGGTTTGTGTGATTTTTAAAAAAAGTTCCTGATTTTGAGCAAATGATTGAAAAGCATCATCAGTTATGTTTTGTAGATTTCCACCTTTTATTTCCAAATAACGAATATTTCTAGCGTTAATCCAATGCAACTGCTGGTTCATTTCCTTATCAGTCCAGTAAATGACTAATTTGCACAATGAAGGTAATGAAGATGTTATGTTAGATATGTGAAAATTTGAAAGGTTAATGGAAGACCAAGTTTGAAGCTGTAAAGAACGTAAAGATATTAAAGGACTGAAGGAGTCGGTATGAATTGCTTCTAAATGCTTAAGGCCATTTATATTAAGATACGATAAATTACTCAACCATTTAAAACAATTGACAGTTATCTTTTCAATAGGATTATACGAAATATCCAATACATTCAAGTTGTTTAAGTAAAACCACATATTTGGCACTAAGGAGGTAATAAGATTATGGCTTATATCTAAGTTTCGAAGATTAACGAGATTCTTAACATCAGTCTCTTTAAATTTTGTGACATAATTTAGAGTAATATTTAGAGTTGTTAAATTTGTTAAGGGTAGATAAGGCACTGATTTTAACCCCACGTTCGCGAGATTCAAATGCCTTAGGTAAGGAACGTTATGAAACAGCTCCTTAAAATTAGCTTTCAACGAATTGTAACTAAGATCCAAGCGACGTAAACTCCCAAGACTAGAAAATGTATTATCGGAAAGAATTGTCAATAAATTATTTCCTAGATTAAGACTTAACAGAAATTGTGTATTTCGGAAAATGTTATTATCCAGGTATTCGATTCGATTATGAGATAAATCAAGAAAGCGAAGAGTAAAACCTATTTGCGACAAAGCCGTTACTGGAAACAACGAAATTTCATTGTAACTAATATCCAGGTGTTCTATGATGGTGTTTTTAAATACATCCCTAGGTAGTAACCTCAAATAATTGTGATCCATTTTTAAGTATTTTAACCTACTTAAATTACAAAACTGTTCCACAGATAATTGAGAAAGCATGTTATAAGAAAAATCCAAAATCTGTAGCGATGAAAGGTGTGTAAAAGCCTTACGCTTAATAATACTTATTTTATTTTTATGTAAATCCAAAATTTCTAAATACAACGATTCACCAAAAAGTTCGTTTGGGATATGCGTTATTTTATTATGAGATAGAATTATTTGTCGAATGGAAGATTCTATGGAAGCGAAAAACAGATTTGGCACTTCAATTAAACAATTATAAGAACCATCAAAAACATTAATAGGAATATTTGAATTCCCTTCTAAAGCGTTTACGTGATTATGACTAATGTTTAAGGTAAAAGGTGAATGTATATCCGAAACATTATTGAATGAATTAAGTGAAAAATAAGTAAAGTTGTTATTTTGTAATTCTAATAATTGTAACTTAGGTAAATTAACAAAAGTGTTTTCCTCTATGATGCTAATACGATTATTGGTAAGAGTCACATATCTTAAATTGTATAAGTTACTAAAGGACTGTTTTGTTAAGTTGTTAATTCGATTGAAAGACAAATCTAAACTTCTCAATTCAGGCATAAATTTTAATAATCCAATACGTATGTTACTTAAAAAATTATATGACAATCTTAAGTTGGTTAAAGTTAATGACGTATTATGATTATCTTCTAATAATATGTCCATAATTCTATTATTATCTATATTTAAATATTTTAAATTTGGTAACATAACCATATCAAGTAGCTTAATAATATGAAAATCATTATTATCGAAAGAAAGCCAGCTAACTTTCTCCATGACTTCATTAATTTCAAACGGAAAAAAGCCACCAAATAGTGTCGAAGAAGATTCTATAATATTTAAAGAACTTGTCAAGTTAGTGAAACAGTCAGGATGAACATAGTATAAATCATTGAAACTCAGATTAATTTCTACAACCGGCATTTGTGTTGGAAAAACATTATCATATATCTGGGCAATCCGGTTGCCTTTTAAATTTATAGTTAACAACGACGTTGACCATTCTTGAAATTCATTAGAATTTAAAGTAGTTATTCTGTTATAGCTTAAGTCCAGATACCGAATGGAACCAGACTCCAGCATTTGAAGCGTTGATGGTATCACTGTTAAAAAGTTTCCGGCAAGAGAAAGCGTTTGAAGCCTGCTCGGGAAAAGGGGTGGTTCCTCGAATTGGTTGTAAGCTAAAGATAAATGCCGAAGTCGTACAGCCTGTGCCAAGCTTTCTGGTAAGTACGACAATTTGTTGTGTTCAATTTCTAAGTGTTCCAACGTATTTTTTACACTCAAAAATATATCGTGATGTATTGAATGAAGTTTATTATATGATATAGATAATTTTTCTATTCGGTTGTTCGTAAGTAATAAATTAGGTACATTTGTTAATTCATTAAGGTCTAGTATAATTTGTCTTATTAGAAATTCTTTTAGAATAAAAAGTTCAGTGTCACTGTTTATTTTATTATTACTTAAATCTAGTTTCTCTGATTTTTTTGTTTTGTTGTGAATGTGTGTAGAATTGACCACAAAATGTATCATGTTATGTCGCAAATGTAATGATTGTAATCTAGGAACATTATGAATTAAATCACAGGGTATGATTTTAAGAAAGTTGTTTGACAATTTAAGAATTGTTAAAGAAGTTGGAAGTGAGTTTGCATTGATATTTTGTATAAAGTTTCCTTCTAAATCTAGTTGTAGTAAATGATTTAAGCTCGTAAGTGATTTCTCCTTTAATTCTGTTATTTGGTTGTTACTGAACGATAAACTAGTAAGAGTTTCTTCTAAATGGTGCCATCTTATATCTGATCCAATGTGCGCTATGTTGTTGCTAAAACAAATCAAAATTATATTAATCTAAAAAGTAGTAATAAATGCATTATGTAATATTTTATTTCTTACTTTTGCAGATTTAACCAATTTAAAACTTTTAAGTCCTTAAGTGCTTGTTGGGGTACTTCAGTAAAGTCATTGTATCCAAGATCAAGCGATGCAAGCGTATTGGCCATCGAGCTGCAAATAATATTTTAATACATTATGACGTATTTTATTGCTTTTATTAGAATTATAATTGAATAGTTACTTCACCTAAATGCATGATTTTCAATGTGATGTAAACGGTTTGCAACTAAAACCAAAGTTTGCAAATGTAAGCCATCTAAAGCACTTTCTGAAATTATTTCTAGGTTCGACATGCTTATATCCAAATGTTCAAGCTCTATTCGTGGCCACTCTGCAATAGTTTAATAAAGTAAATGGTATATAAAATAACAATATATTTATTAAATGCTCAACAAAGTCTAGGGGGAGCAAGGTTATGTTATATCAAATAATTTATTTTAAGTCTATTTTTGTTTTAAATTTTATACGTTAATGAAAGCGTTATTAATAAATTTAAAAGCTAAATTTAATAAAATGTTTGTACAACAATAATATAATAACAAGTTATATGTAAAACTAAAATGGTGCTTAAAACAAAAAAAAAACATATCTTGTAATTTATAAAAATCTGTCACAAGCTCTAAAAATTAAATATCTAACAACTTTTTACCAATCCGTTAGACCTCTCAAGGCAGTAATGATCGTTCTGCATCGACGAGGCATAATGTATTTAGGTTAATAATTTGTCACCATAAAAAACAAAGTTATAAACTTTTGAAGGATAAGAAAAGAGCTCTTCTTCTGTGTGAAAATTCTGTCAGAGATCATTTTCTCCCAAGCAAATCAAGCGACTCTTGCTTATTTTGAGTAAGATCGGTGGACTGAGCAGTCCTTTTAACACCGTGGTGTATCTTTGCAGTATCTTTTTATGCTCGCGCATTACCATGCATTTACGAAATCTTAGCCAAGGTACTATCAGTGAGGGATAATCTTGACCTCGTCACGGCATTGCTCCGCATTTAGAATTACCTCGTATCCAAATGAGAGTTGTCTTTTCACTGAGGCAAATACAACCATCTTTTTGAGGATTCTGGAATCAGATCTGGTAAAAAGTATCACGCTAAACACGCATATTTGTAAAATGCAATCTAAAGATAGACTTATAAAAAAGCTGAATACGTGTCCTCTGAGTGACGTTAAGCTTACAATAAATATTACTCTTAATTTCCATATCGAAGAGTTAGAGTTTCAAGCGGTTTGCGAGTACGGAGAATGGTGTTATGGTTAGATTCTTCTAACCAGCTAGCAAGCTATAATCTGCCTCCCCGTAGCATTTTCCAGAAATTGGGATTATCTACGAGAAGTGATAATATATCTTACTCTACGATGTTGTGTTATATTTTATGCATTCCTGTAGCGTATCCATAATCGATAAATTACGATGCGTTTCATGTTTGCAATATCGTTTTGTACGTATGTATGTAATTACTCTAAGTTTTGACTGCACCCAGCTGCCAAACATATTCGACGACGTTACACGATGGCGTTACAAAAATTACGAGAAATCTGCGTTATTTGTTTTTTTAACAAGAAAGAAAATAACACTGGCAATAATCTCAACTTTTAACGTACATATGTTGATGCCCACATTGCAGAGTTTTGTGACATTTTGACGACAGCCCAAGAAAACTGAAAATCGCATCATTTTTACGTATAAAATTTACTTCTAATTATTACTTAAGTGATTAATAAGGACAAAAATCTGCCAATTATCAAGTTTACGCCAAAAGTCCTTTCTTTTTACTTTTTATTTAGAAAAAATTTGATTTTGATTGGATTTTTGAAAATTTTGATAACTTAAGGCAATAAGACTTTTAAGAGTGCAGTTTTATTTGTATTATTACTAATTCTATCATTAAATAAAAATAAAGTAAAATGAACTTTATTTCAAGCACGTTAAAGTCTTTGCGTTCGCGGATTTGTACTGTGACCACAACATTCTTCCGAAATTAGTATAACTAATTTGATAAATAATTAGTGCATAAAAATGTTTAACTAAAAATTCAGTGTCATATTATCATCATCATAATACATATGATTATAACATAATATCCTAATTGGGGTGTCTGAGGGTGTGCGTAAATTACGTTACATATTGTATAAATATTTGGTATATAATTATTATTATACATGTACACTTCAATAGTTCAGATTGAATAATCGACATTCAATAAGACGTCAAACGTCATATTGAATGTTGATTACTCAATTGCTTATTTTTTAATGAAACATACATAACCCCAACTCCATATATTTTTGAAACATCTCATCAACTTTAGCTTGTTCTCTAGACTTTGCTGGGTTTGCACTAAATTTTTATACTATGTCTTAATAATATTGAATAAAGTCAATAAAGCAATTATGAAAATAAACTGTAACTCAATTCCCACAGGTGCTTAGACCTTTTCTGCCTAGGATCCGTCTGATATAGATTCCTTCCTCCATTTTATCTATTCCTGTCGCTACATAGCAGTGCATGCACAGCTACTTTGTTTAGGAGGCTGTAGGTGTCCATGAGTTGCAGTAGTCATTTACCATTAAGTGAACTGTCAGTTCGTTTATCATTTAAATTGATAATATTAAAGGTTCCAGTTTTAGAAAAAAGTAAAATTTTTTACAGTTTTACAGTAAGAAAAAAGTTCTTCACATACTGCTATTGTGATGAAATTGGCTTTACAAGTTGAAATTAAATAGGAAAACCAAACCATAACAGTGATCTGACAGTTGAATCAGGATCGACTTCTCACTGTAGAACTCCTCAATATTTATTAGTATCATGTGAAGCATGTCACAATATTAAAATTATTTGCTTGCCAATTACAAATGAGCTTTTGTCAGAATACACGGAAGTTTAATTTGTAAATTGCTAAAATATGTATTTAATATTTTTAATAGTAAAATAGTTGCAGCTGTATTATTTTAATAAGAAACAACACTGACTGCATATTGATATGTGCTAGACATATTTTGGACGCGCGAGAACAATATTAATTTACTAACTATTAAAAAATACAAACATCTATAGCATACAGATAAAAATCAAATTATAATTAAACTTTACTCTGAAAAATTTAAAAATGATTTTACAATTTTAGTAAAATTTACCCGGGAATCTGTGGAGGGGTACGGCAATACATGACATGTACGTAACACGACAAGAACACAAAGGGCTATGTGTACAAGGTTCCAATGGCTCTGGGGCAAGTGCACCAACCAGCAGAAAAACCACCAGTGCCACCCTCTGGAACACCCGCCGCGTGCATTCATCGCCTAACACCATCACTGAAACAATTACAACCATTAAGCACTTACGAATTTTACTTACGAACTTTTTTGGAACATTTTCAGTAACAGTTGTGTTTTTTTTTGTTCCTGTAACTAATTATCATCGTTATCTAACCTATTTATAAAATATCATTGATGACGTCGTCTTAATTTTGTACTTTTCAACTTTACCGGGTATGTTTTTACGGGCTTGCCGTATAAGGAAACGTTTATCATTAAATATATATTAAAATACTCTGTAAAGTACTTAGTTTCCTTTAATCCTTTAATGTTAATTATTATGAGGCGGTGAAGGAATACATCGTGAGGAAACTGGACCTGAGAAATGAGAAAAAAAAATATTTTGAAGACATGTGATGTTCGCCAACACACATTAGGGCAGCGCGGTGGACATTTTCTTGCCCTTAAACCCTCTCAGAATTTAAAGGAGGCCCCGTGCCCTGCAGTGGGACGTATATGGGCTGTAAATTTTAACTTTTATGAGGATGAATTAATCGTATCCGTTTGTTTAATATAGCAACAAAATTTATAATACTTTCTGATATACTGGATTTGTTATAGAAATAATAACACTCAATAATGTTTAATAATAATAATAATATATTCGCAATGCAGTGAATTGTATGTTAGAACGTTATCCTTTTAAAAAATAAGCAATAATAACCTTAACAAAAGGTAAAAACCGACTTTGAGAAACTAAAAAGAATAAACCATTTTCACATTCTGAAGTTGGTGCTCAGACATAGTACATAGAAGCTCCGAACTTCTAGTGTGTAGCTTTAATTATTGTTTATTAAATACAAATGAATCCAAATCATGTGGTTCCGTTCTTTTCTTGAGTTTTAATTTGTGTCTACATTTAAGCCAATTGGTTGCGATAGTAAGTTACCTAAAGGTTTAGACGTCTTAGCACGAAAAAATATAACATTAGCAAACACTGAAAATTTAATCTAAGTTTAGCCGGATAGTCATAAGTTTATTATTTACAATGACTGCCTCATTGGTCTAGTGAACGTAAACGCGATTGCTGATCATACGGTCTCGGATTCGAATTGGGCCAAATACAAATTGAGATATTCTGTGAAGAAATTTTCAGTGGCAAACATCTCGGAGACAGGAAGTGCCTCGGGAGGTACGTGAAGCCGTTGGTCCTACACCTGATCTCTCTCGGATTAATGTCCCGTTGGATTATGAGAGTGTGGAAATAGGGAGTGTATGTGTGCTCGCGCGTAAACTATAATTCTGTCCTACGCAGATGGCTAGTCTTCCATGAGACTGGCAACGGTGACGGAAATTCTGTCTGGTGTTCATTATTAGCAATAACTTTATTATATTAGGCGTAACAAATTCAAAAGTTATCAAAAGATATGTTTCCATAATTTAAGTACCAATTTACACAATGAGAGTTTCTTGTAAGGGTCAAAATGTGAATTAAATTCAATTAACAAAATATGTTTAAGAAATAAAAGCAACTGTTTGCTATCAAACCATAGCACCTTAAATTAACGGTTCATAAACAAGTGTTAACACGTGCTTTTGAACGTACATCAGGAAATAGTTAACACTAAAATAATTGCTTAAAAAAGACGACTAACGACTCTTTAAACATGTATTTAAAGCATTTTTGACGAATTTTTCAAGTATTGTCCATATTTTCCGTAGCAAGTTTTCAATTAAAATTTCTTAGGCAATGGATTTTGCTTTAGTTTTGTTATGGATTTAACAAATATTTTATATAATTTTCAAATAAAAGTGTAAATCACTTAATATTTGTTTCCAGAGGCAAAGTATAATTATATTTAATAAATAGGCTATGACTGTTTAAAGGATCCATATATTATAATTATGAAAAGTGCGATGCAGTCAAATGAGTTAGAGTGATTAATTATCTGTTCGAAAATAATCCTAAAGTTATGTTTAAAATATACCATAGTAAAATCACAATGTAAATATAAATATTATCTCAATCTTTCTTGGTACACTTACCCCATAGCTTACAAGGAAACTAATAATCATAATTAAACGTCAGTATTAACCATTTATAAAATATAGTTTATAACATATATCAGCAATCTAAATATAGTAAGTATTCCTATGTACAACAATTTTACATTACATTTTAACATTACAATATATATAGCAGCTGAAAAAGTTAAAATTTTATCAACGCAGCGACTTAATAGGGCAGTAATGAAATTCTTTGGTCTATTTGGAAATTGGTACATTGCATAAAACATGTTTCCATAAACTTGAAAATAAAGGTTTAAAAATTCCATTCAAATGAATTTTATACATGCGCTGCACCCCTTTCATACTGAATTTAATTGCATCATATTAATATTAAAAATATAAAATTTTGAAGACAGAATATTACAGCAATTTCATTAACAGTGGAACTAAGCTCTTGTGTTATTGTTTTTTTAAATTAACAATGTTGTACAAATATCTTAAAGGATACTCACGAACTGTTAAAAATTAAGCACGTCACATAATAGTCGTTACTAAAATGTTAAAGAAATTTTCTTAACGGAACAAAAGTTTCTTGCTTTGCTTTTCTAGCATGTCTTCAGAGAAAATAGCTTATTCTTTTTATTTCAAGTACTAAACACAGATTTATTTTCATTTTAAGTTGAGTGCGTTATACGTTAATTTAAAGTGAAACCGAGACAAGAGGTAGATCGTCCTCCACTCACGAATGTCGGGTCCGGACTGAAGCTTGTTTGAAGGCCGGTGGGCGGCGCTACCATTCCGCGCTTTATAAATCTTACACCTTTGAGGTGAAAATATATATATTAAGTTTTGCCATTATAATTTATCAAAAGATATCATAAAAAATAATTATGCATGGTATATGATAAATTATAACATCGTTCCTACCATAATTGTTGCGTGGATGGATGCTTAATGAGCAAACAAAAGTATTCAAACAAAAGTATACCGAAGGATAATGAAACGCTAATTTATTTCATTTGGAAGTAAAACTTCTTTAAGCGCGCTTGACTTGGAGAGTAAGCTGGCGAACTCGTGAAGAAAGCGTTACGAAAAGTGTGATCGGGCGAGGCGAACAGGAGTTGAGTGGGGAATATAAGCAAGAGAGTAAGCAGTTATTTTCCGTAATTTCATTTCGTTTTGAACAAATTTATGAATTAATATTTTATTCAATACATTAAATATTCTACTTTGTAGTGAATAAAATTGTAAATTCATTTTAAAGTTCTTGTTTTGTGAATTTTCGGGTGAATAATGGAAGGCAGCTGATAACAAAATTAATTATTTGTAGAAAATTAATATATGTATTATATATTGGGTACTCACATATGAAATTAGCGTTTTGTCATACTGACCACTTTGATCTTAAACATCTCCTACTTGGTTAAGAATTCCAAATTCAAGTTTATAAATTCATTTAGCTGGTACATTTGAGTTTTGAAAACAGTCATTTATTTGTTTTTTTCTCATTATTTTTTTCTTTGGCGTCGCTTATTACCGCAAAATGGAAAACATGAAATATCTCGAAAGTGATATGTGAGTGCAGCAGAAACATCTCGAAGGATTTATGATGCGTATGGCGCTGGTTTCGCAAAAAGAAAGCACGGTACATTTTTGAATTCTCTTCTCGAAATTTCCCCAAACCCCAAATGAAGAATTAAAGGATTGTGGAAGCGGATCCATCACAAAGCACTTCAGAGATAGCTGCAGGCTTCGGGGTAAGTGATAAAACTTATTAATCTACTTGAAGCAAATCGGGAAAGTAAAGAAACTTGAACGATGGGTACTTCATGAATTGAGTGAATCAAACTTGCAAACATGCGTCTACTGCTGTGTTACTTTGCTCAACCGGCACAAAAATGAAGGGATTTTAAATCGAATAATTACTTGTGATGAAAAATGGATACTGTACGATAATCCGAAGTGCTCGTTGCGATGGCTGAACCCTGGAGACCCAGCCAAATTCTGCCCTAAACGAAAATTGACTCAGAAAAAGTTACTTTGGAGTGCTTGGTGAACTAGCGCCGGTGTCGTTCACTACAGCTTTCTAAAATCCGACCAAACGATTACGGAAGACATCTATTGTTAGCAAATACGCACTATGAAGGAAGAACTAGTTGCTAAACAATCGAGATTGGTCACCATTTTTTCCGGAATTTGAACAGCTTCTTACGAGGAAAAAATTGAACTCCGATGCGGCAGTCCAATCGAAGCGAGTTTATTGATTCTCACCCCCATGGGTTTTTTAGTAAAGGAATCAATGAACTACCTATGAGATGATAAATGTGCGTAGATAACAACGGTGCATATTTTGATTAGTTAAATATATTTTACACAAAAAATACTTCATGTTTCTCCCGTACAAAACGACAATTTCATATGTAAGGACCTATTATAAATATGTAAATATTTTACATATCTTAATATATATAAATTACGTGTCACGTTGTTTGTCCGCGATGGTCTCCTAAACTACTTAACCAATTTTAATCAAATTTGCACACCGTGTGCAGTTTGGTCCAGATAGGATAGTTTTTTTGCTCATGAGTGACACACAATTTTTTTTTGCGAATTTAAGGATTTTTAATAGGACATGACAATTTGTCATCGAAAAGGGCAGAACAACATCTGCCTGGTAAGCTATTAAAATATATATATATATATATATATATATATATATATATATATATATATACAGACGGAGCTAAAGAAGTTTTACTGCAGTCATGTGATCATAAGCACATTCGTTTTTTTTAGATAGGTTCTTATATCGAAATAAGCATAAATTAATCATATAACTACAGAAGTAATGCCTAGGTACTTTGTTACAAAACTTAATTGGAATTTACTTCACCATCTAAGTGCCTATTTACATATCTGTACTTTTTTTTACTTTTTATAAGCAAGTGCTTGACCACAATCCCACCTGATGATAAGTGGTGATGCAGTCTTAGATGGTAAATAGAACCGGCTTAGCGTAACAAAAGCCTATTCAATTTTGCCCTGGAGAGGCCCAGATTGTCGACAAATTATTCCACTCCTTTGCTGTGCGCATTAAAAAGTCGATGTAAACCGTTTGGTTCCAATTCGTGAAATATCCACAACAAAAGGTGAAGAACCGCCGACCCCACCCGATAAATTCATATTTTATTATCTTTTGGTAACTTAAAAAATAAGTACCTGGATGACAGAGCTTTCCTCGGTATTTTTTTGGAAATTGTGTGTTTTGGAAATTATATCTAAGTATTAACATATAACAAATTAGATACTTATGAAATTTGAATAATATTTTTTGTTCTTACCGACATAATAGAAAAAAACTGAACTGGTTATTTGAATAAAAATTTATAAGTGCAATTAGTTTAATTTAAATGTTCGTGTTTTAAAAAAATACTAAAAAAGGGCTTAAAATAATAGATTTCTCACAAAAGAAGGAAAATTTGAAAAAAAAAGAAAATAAAGTCGTACCGAAGACAGGACTCGAACCAGGGTACTACGATTTCGGGCCCGCCCGATATTCCACTTGAGCTATTGTAATCATTGACCCATTGCCAAAATTTACCTTCTTATTGTAATGATATTGTAGCATTTTTTTATTGCCTGAGAACACGGATAAAACGACGTTTTCTAAAAATGAAATCTAAGTAGATCGATTTATTGTCCCCAATACCCCCTGGACACCAAATTTTATGAATATCGTTGGAGCCGTTCGAACAAGAATTGCTCGTTTAAAGGTATTAGATAGATAGATATATCTGAATACTTTTGGTTGTTCATTAAGCATCCATCCAATCCATCATGTATAATTTTTTAATAATTCTATAATATAATTATTTATTTGATAAATTATATTGCCAATATATATACAAAATACTTTTAAATGAACACAAGTTTCACTTCCAAAATTGATCATTAATTTAATTATAAAGCAGATGAGTTCTAAGGGATCCTTTAAGCGACATTCAAATATTTTACTAAATTAATATATTCTGCATTTCAACAATTATTCATGTCAGAATAACAATGTTTCTCATTCATCTTATGTTAATTACAAAAGGTCTTGTGGTTAGACAGTAAAAGTCAAGTACCCTAAAATAAAGCGTACGTAATAGTCAAGATGGAGTAGCGCGCTCGGTACGACCGCAATTATTTACGTTGAGACGTAGGGGAATGAAGAGCTTTTGAGGCAGCGCCGCGCGAAGTATAAGCTCACCGCTGCCGTCATTGTCAACGAGAGTGTTAAAATCCTCCTTAGGTGCACTAATAAACTAACTTTTTGTAACATTTTCTTTTGTGTTTTAAGGAAATGGTATTTTTCATAAATTCAAATAACGTACAGCGTTATATATATTATATGCATATATATATATATATATATATATATATATATATATATATATATATATATATATGCGTGAGTCTGTGTGTGTGTGTGTGTGTGTTAACTTTATTATATTATTATATAATTATAATATTGTGATATACTAAACAAAATTAATGTTCAGTTAATATAAACAATACAGTGCTAGGTAGTAGGGATTAAAGGCAACTGAACTGAAAAAATATGAATCTTTGACGGATGACTACATATTCGCGTCAATTGCTGTAGGGATTATTGGTTCGTGGAATCCGCGTGCGGTGCAGTTAGAAATGAATTGAATGCGTAACTAGACAAAACAAAGTAACGACATTACAAAGTAACTAGACGTCGTTAGTGATGACAAGAGGGCTGGTTAATTTTTCGCTCTTGATCAATCGTAAGTACTAGGTACTATATCATGGGGAGTACGACTACACAATCGTATAGAAAAATGTGTCAAATTTTGCGGAGAATACTTCGAAAAGCAATAAATACATTTTTAAATAGTAATGTTGTGTCACTTCCTTGATTCCCGAAATTTTCAGTGCCGCCCTCGTATATGATCATTTTAGTTTAGGTTTATTATTATTATTGTGCGCTTAGTTACTTTTCTCATCTGGCCGGTCTATATATATATATATATATATATAAATGACAAATATATATAAATATCAATAAAATGAAATTAATACATAAAAATACATAAATAAATAAAAATTCAACCAGGTGGAAGCATTCGGCAGGAGAAAACTTACGGCCGAGGATTAGGGAGGAAGGGAAAGAAACCGGTAGACAATGCGGACGGTATCAGGAAGCACTGTCGTCTGCATTCTTGCCCGGAGCGGTTCGACACGAAGTCCCAGTTACCTCAGATGACCTGAGAGGCCGATCGAGATTAGCCCGTTCGCAGAAACGATCACAGGAATAATTTAAGCCGGATGACCACCCCACATATCAGTCACCACATGAGGCAGATCCTGATATTTTGTCCGCTTATCTGCTTCGGCGTTTTAGACTGCGCCTGGTCCATCAACACTATATCAGGTTTATTCGCAAGAATTCACCTGTCTGTGATTATAGCCCGGTCTCATTTGAGCCTGGCGTGGTTATTTTCAAGCGCAGCTTCCGGAAAATACTAATAATAAGGCAGTTTCCGATCCACGAGACCGTATTCAGAGCGTTATTGTTATAATTATTATAAATTATCTAGTGATATATATTGTTGTTAAAAGTTTACGAAAGTGAACATTAGTAAAAATGTAATAAATGAAATTAATCAAAAATTATTATTATTATTATTACTTTTAAATAACTACTTAGCAATAAAATAATTGGACATGAGAGTTATTTTAATATTCTTTGGAAAGTAAAAGCTTTGTAATAAGAAAATAATATTACGGCGATTCTTTAAACAAACCCGTAGGATGAAAACAAATTTTTAATAGTTTTTGCACTTTTACTTACGAAATCATAATTAAAAATCTGAAGGATTCATTATTAAAAAAGGTCATAGAGGTTACTTTTTTTTAAGAGTAATAATAATTTTTACGGGACGTTAAAATTAGTTTCATTTTAACTTTTTAATGCATCTTGTATTAAATCAAAATATTTTTTTAAAACTTGTGTAAATAAGAGAGAGTCCAAAAATCAAAATTAAGTAGGATTGGAAGGAAATTTTAGTCTTTTATTTATAAGAGGGTGGCAAACGTGTATGCGGCTCACCTGATGGTAAGTGAGTACCGCCGCCCACGAACAACTGCAACACTATGAGAATTGCAGATGCGTTGCCAGCCTTTGAAAAATAGTAAGTTCTTGTCTTGAAGGTCTCGTATTGCAATGTTGTATTGGTACGGAAAAATCGTTGGTAGTTGATTCCACGAGGAAGTTGAGCGAGGAAGTCTGAAGTAAAAATCTGAAGGATTCATTATTAAAAAAGGTCATAGAGGTTACTTTTTTTTTTGAGAGTAATAATAATTTTTACGGGACGTTAAAATTAGTTTCATTTTAACTTTTTAATGCATCTTGTATTAAATCAAAATATTTTTTTTAAACTTGTGTAAATAAGAGAGAGTCCAAAAATCAAAATTAAGTAGGATTGGAAGGAAATTTTAGTCTTTTATTTATAAGAGGGTGGCAAACGTGTATGCGGCTCACCTGATGGTAAGTGAGTACCGCCGCCCACGAACAACTGCAACACTATGAGAATTGCAGATGCGTTGCCAGCCTTTGAAAAATAGTAAGTTCTTGTCTTGAAGGTCTCGTATTGCAATGTCGTATTGGCACGGAAAAATCGTTGGTAGTTGATTCCACGAGGAAGTTGAGCGAGGAAGTTTGAAGTAAAAATCTGGAGGATTCATTATTAAAAAAAGGTCATAGAGGTAACTTTTTTAAGAGTAATAATAATTTTTACGGGACGTTAAAATTAGTTTCATTTTAACTTTTTAATGCATCTTGTATTAAATCAAAATATTTTTTTTAAACTTGTGTAAATAAGAGAGAGTCCAAAAACAAAATTAAGTAGGATTGTAAGGAAATTTTAGTCTTTTATTTATAAGAGGGTGGCAAACGTGCATGCGGCTCACCTGATGGTAAGTGAGTACCGCCGCCCACGAACAACTGCAACACTACGAGAATTGCAGACGCGTTGCCAGCCTTTGAAAAATAGTAAGTTCTTGTCTTGAAGGTCTCGTATTGCAATGTCGTATTGGCACGGAAAAATCGTTGGTAGTTGATTCCATGAGGAAGTTGAGCGAGGAAGGAAACTTCTTATAAAGCGTGTCGTTTAAAAATTACTTTAGAGGCCTTTCCCAGGATACGCCTTATTCTTTTAAAAATGTCACTAGTGTTTTTTTACTATATTATCAATGTGCTAACATAAGTACATAAATTACACATGAAAAATTTTCCAGGTACAGCACAATTAATTACAGATCATAAAAATAATTGTTTAGTACGGATTCGAAGTAGCGGCTCAAGAACCGCAGCCAAACGCTTTACCAGCATAGTGGTTAAGCGTGTGACTACGGTTTGGTAACTTTTCTGGCAGTTCTTCCAGTATGGACTCAACATCACTCGTTGAAGGGCTTAAATGCTGTCTTGAAACTCACAGATCAATCTATGCAAGATTAATATTAGATGGTGATTCAAGTACTTACAAATCAATATAAGGTAACAATCCATACAAAAACTGCACGTTTCAGAAGATCAAGTGTAGAAACCATCTTCTAGGAAATTTATGTAACAAATTGAGAGCACTTACTAAAGATCGACTTCCTGCATGTCTTACCAAGCCGTCACTCCATCTAGTGGCGGTTGGTCCGTCACTTCGCCTTCTGGTACGAGACTGCCACTCGAATACCTTTTTCACCATCGGTTGTCGTTTCTTTGAGCTATATGGCTAGCCCATTGCCTCTTCAGTTTACTAATTCGTGGGGCTACGTCAGTTACACTTGTCCTAAACCGGATGTCCACATTTCTAAGTTAATCACGCAGATATACTCTGAGCAAAAACCTCTCCATAGCTCGCTGAGCGACTTTGAGCTTTCTTATACGACCAGCAGTGAAGGATCACGTCTTAGATTTAATGGTAATCACTGGCAATACTCACTGGTTGCACAAACCAGTTTCTAAGATTTGAGCTATTATCTGACGAGAAGATGTGTTGAAATTTCCCGAATGCTGCCCAGCCGAGTTAAATCCGTTAATTGACCTCTCGGTCGAAGTTGGACTTACCTAGTCGGACTATTTGTCTCAGGTTTTTTCTTATAGGGGAGGGGCAAAACGAGCATACGGCTCACCTGATGGTTAGTTAATACTAACGCCCATGAACAATTGCAACACCAGGGGAATTTCAGAT
The DNA here is from genome assembly GCA_907164705.1 of Parnassius apollo. Lineage (NCBI taxonomy): Eukaryota > Metazoa > Arthropoda > Insecta > Lepidoptera > Papilionidae > Parnassius > Parnassius apollo. Next base: position 1,868,794 of record CAJQZP010001706.1, read on the forward strand.
GCGACCTTTTGAAAAGAATTAGGCTCTTTTCTTGAAGGTCCCTAAATCGTATCGGTCTGGAAAAAAATCTTCCCTGGTAGTCGATTCAAAAAGGAAGTTGTGCGAGGAGGAAAACTTATTTTAAATCGCACAGTGGTGGACCGCCAGACATCCAGATAGTATGGATGGTATCGCGAGTTTTGTCGCGATGTGCGATGGTGTAATGAAATTAGTCCAAACTATTCCTCAGAGTACTCCACGTGGTAAATGCGATAATATATGCAAAATGCAAATGCATGAGGAAGATGCAAAAAGCCCGAGAGAGCTCTGCGCTGGATGTGATCAAATGGAAGGAGTTGGCCCTGGGGAGCCTCAGCTCAGGGATGGGAACAGTATTCCACGTGCGGTCGAACCTGCGCCTTGTAAAGTTGCAACTGGTGTGCCGGCATGTAATACTCTCTACTGAGCACGACAAGCTTTTTAGAGGCCAATTTGGCCTTCTCTTCCAGGTGACCACGATCACGTCACTTGATATGTCGATGCCGAGGATTTCGATACTGGCTGAGACATCAAGGGGAGTGCCTTTTAACTGAGGAGATACGACAAACGGGTTCTTTTTAGCAATAAACGCGCAAACCTTTGTCTTCTGGGGATTGGAGTGGACGAGATTTAGTCGCCTCCAGTCCGAGACTTAATTCAATAAAGTCACAAGACACAAGTTTGTTCTGGCACTCGGTGACGTATTTCCGAGAAATATTGGCACGGCCGGTGTGTGTTATACTAGGCAGGTGTGTGTTATTCTAGGCCGGTGAGGGGGAGGGGCGAATTCAGCCTTCGGTTACCTGCATCACCAGATGAAATGTCGAAGTAGAGCTTCTACTTCACGCTGGTCTTTTGTGCGGTCGTGGTACCACTTCGGTTCGAGCCGGCTCATACGTGCAACAGCAAGAGCTACCGCTTGGCTCTACCACTGAGAAAATACTCGTCAACAACTTCAAACTTAGTTTTCCCAACAACTACCGGCATAGGTGTGACATAAACGTTACACATGATCTTTATTATGTCCATGTTCATCCAAAGATCTATCGGTTGGGACGCACTATTGAGGTAATTACCTCAAATTTAGGTCCTCCGACGATTCTGTCATAAGGACGAGGGAAGGATTCATAATTACTCTCGAAATCAGCATGCAGAAAACCGCACGTAGACTTCAAGAAAGCGTTGTTGCCTTTCTTAAAGAACAAAATCACCCCGCTTCTGCTTCACGCCTCCGAAGTAGTGTCACCATGGAGGACAGAAGTAAAGAATTTCTGAAGTACTTTAAGAAGCTATGCTGTAATTTCATCCCTGCCGGGGGCCTTGCCGTTTTAAAAGTGCTAGAGAGCCATTCTAATCTCGCTCCGAATGATGACCGGGATTTCATCGGAATAGTGTCGGGTGAGACTTGCTCTTGGATCGTTAATCACACTTTCGTGTGGCCCCAACGATAGAACCTTTCAATCTCACTCAAAATATCGTATCCTGGAAACGAAGCTGCCACACTCTGTCTTCAGCTTCGACAGTCGGCTCTTTCTGGCAAATAGGTCTCTTTAAGAATTTATTTCCTTATCTTAAAGAAAAAAAGTATGTTTAACATAAATTCAACTGCAGTATTCAATGCATTGTGAAGCGAGCTTGACTTATAAATTATTCAAGTAGCAAGTCAATTCAAATATAGCACAACCCGCTGTATTTTGAGAACAACTGTTGTTTTGCCTTTAGCGGATGCGACGGTTTGAAGGCGCTGCGCTGAATGTGTGACATCCCTTTATCCCATTTAACAAAATATTATTTTGCTTACTTTATTTTATTTTAATTTTGATACGTATTTTGTATTATCATTTAGACAATTATTTTTATAAAGTTTTGAAGTCGATTTGAGAATATTTACAGAAAATATTTTTTAATTATAGTTCATTTTTTATACGTGGTAGAGCCATGCTGCTGTTATATTAGTAGTATAGTTGTAGCACGAATGGGTCGGCTCGACCGGAGAAGGACCACATTCTCACAGAATAATAATAATAATAAAGCTTTATTTAATTCCATGTATAGTACATATTAAACGATACATTTCTTAACAACATTCAATATATACGTATATAACATTCAATTACATTTGTATACTTATTATTTTAGTGATTAGTTTATTTTTTTAAATTATTATTTGCTTTCATTATCAACTACCTAATTATTTAATGCATGGACCCCGTTCGGGTAATAGCCTCTCCCAAGGAATATCACCCTTCTTTGTGAATAGCTCTGTCTAGCTAACTACCACCCGCGCACGCTAGGTCGACCTCTTGATCTGGTGCCTTTTGGTCCAGACCACTTTACTGACCGTAGAGTCCATCTATCGTCCTTGTAACGGACTACGGGACTCGCCCATTTCCATTTAGCCTTCATTGCAAAAGTTAAGGCATCGCATACTTTTGTCTTCTTTCGAATGTCAACGTTCTTTACCTTATCCTTCAATTTTATACCTAGGCAACTTCTTTCCATTCTTCTCTGGGTAGTCTGAATTTTGTTCCTGGTTTTGAGATCGAAAGTCAAAGTTTGGCATGCATAGGTGAGGCACGGTAGAAGACCAGAATCCATGACTATTTTCTTGGTCGGAAGCGGAAGACGCGATTTTAGTATTTCCTTATGGTGCCAGAACTTGTTCCAGGTAATCGCCACTCTTCGATTAATTTCCTCAGTATTTCTCTCCTTACTAAAGGAGATTTGTTTTCCTAAGTGTATTGGTTAACAAACTCGAAGAGGTGTGTTATTTGTTAAAATGGGCATTGCACTGTGGTTAGACATAATCTTAGTTTTTTCCAGATTCATTTCTAAACCAGATTATATACTAGCCTGGTTTAATACATTTACCATTTTGTTTATTTGATTGCCTCTCACAGAATACCAGCGTAAAATAGTAGCTTAATGTTGCTGAGTTTCGTATGGTGAGTGTAGAGAACCGGAGACCCTTTTTACTGGAAACGAGGCTATCTATCTTAGTTGTTACGGGTGACAACGCATCTGCATTTTGATTTGTAATCGAGGATAGATGTAGATGTCTATGGCCCACAGCAACCACTTACCATCAGGTGGAGTGTGAGCTTGTTAATATCCTAATTAAAAAATGTTAATTTACATAGCAAAAGATATGTTGTGTATTACATGTCATTTTTCGCATATATAGTTCTACTTTATCGTCCTGCTCAACTATGCTCTGAAAATTAATTTCTCTGATATTTGAGGAAAACTATAAATACAATTAAATAACACAAATGAATAAAAAATATATAAATAAGTAATAATTACCAGGCCCCGTTTTTCAGTCCTCTATATGACTTGGAAAATGTATCTATATAGGCATTTTATGTAGGTGTATTAAGTCTTTACCTATGAAATTGCAGTTTTTTATGAAATAAATTTACGCATTTTTTTCTATATTTTTTTTATTCCTATTAATCATAGTAATCATTCATATAATCGATGGATGACCAACGCAGTGGCAGTTTATTAATGAACGTTTTTAAGAAATCAGGCGGAAAAATTCTTTAATGCATTTTGTACTGCTTCTGGGGGTTTGAATTTTATTTCCCGCCAAAAACATAGCAAGTTCTGGAAATTTTGAAGTCTTTAGGTGCAAATTCTGGTGAATACGGCTGATGACGGAGAGCTTGCAACCCCAGCTCTTGTAACTTGGAGACCATCTGATGTGCAGTATGAGGTCATGCGTTGTCTTGCAGGAATAGCACGGACCAGCGATGGACCAAAGCTGGTTGGAAACGCGCAAGCTTCTCCATCATTGTGTTCAAATAACACAGTACATATTTGCAGTAATTCAACGACGACTACGTGGTTTAACTCTCAGATAGAAATTTCCAGAACGGAAACGAGAAAACCAACCAAACAGTTGGTGCGCTGTTTTCAGTATTCGCTTCGTAAACGTCGTTGATGTTGTGTGCCGCTTGTACTGCGTTGTGCACCGTACTGATATTCCACAATCACTCAAATTTAATGTATCCACGATGATGAAAAAGATTTAAATACGATGAAACCATAATGCTACCCAAGAAACAAATTACTAATTTTGAAAAAAAAAATATGTTCTTAAACTATAATTAATTTTGAGCCAAACACAAATTATTTTAATTTGAAATGGCCAGGACTGCAGAACGGTAACGTCATAGGTAAATACCTATTATTTGGCAGGCAAAGGGGCAAAGCCGATATCCTCGTACTGATAATGTTGCGCCCCATTATCAGCCAGTTAAATGTATAAACAGGGTTTTAATGGATATTTCATCATCAGCCAAGTCCAAGTCTCATGATATTTTTGTTTGATTCTCATGATTGTCATCGTCATTATCATCTTGTGATTGTTAATCAACAATAAATAGAGGTCTTATACCATACAACATAGTCTAACGTGAATTTAGTTCAAACTAAAATATCTTTAATTCCTGACTTCCGGTAGTAATGTAACCAAAGAAAAAAAATTCGGGATTTCAAACTCTACATTTTTACATATTTTTTCATTTGTAGCAAGCAAGAAAAAAAATCAACAAAAATTTGTTTGGAAGTACACCATAGTTCTTTGGTACAAATGACTAAATAGTAATGTAAATTCAAATATATCAAAACTTTGAAAGGAACCATCCAGAACTTAAGCACATATTTCGTCATGATGTACATTTATCATTATTTCAAAAGCTATCTGACAAAACATTTCGACTTTTGGATGAATGTTATTAAATTTTATTGATGAAATCTTAGTTTTTTGAGATATTAAGGAAATTCAATGAATTTTTTGTGTATTTTATCGAGCTGCATTTTGGGAATTTCCAAATTTATTTTGATGTGATTTGTTTTATTAATATCATGAAAACATGTAAACTACAACTCAAGTTCAACAGTAGTCACATTTTAAACATCTATCCAAGGCTATAAAGAATATTATACTGTCCATTACTACTATAATGTATCTACTAGCCACTACAAACTGTGAGTCACGTGCACGTGTCAGTCGTTGCCTCCCGCCTTTTACATTTTATTATCTTCTATTACGTTAGTACTAGCTGTTTATTATGTGCTTCTCTTACGTTTCCCTAACGTTTTAAATGGCATATGGTCTTTCATTATGTATAATTTAAAGTAAAATTGTTATTGTGCTTGCACTCACGCACGCACGTGTCCTCATCAATCCGTCTCACAATCCCAGTGGTAACTAGGTGTGTGTAACTCTTTATGGACACGACTCACTGATCCGAATCACTGAAGTGATTCAAAAGATTGGTTCAGTAACAATCACTTAATTTCTTATTCGTATTTATGATGAAATGTTAATAGAACGCTACAGGGTTACTAAACAATAAAGTGTTAGGGCAATATTTTTATAAACTAGTGATACTACATTTAACTTGTAGATTTTTTAACTATGATAACGGTTCGAAATGCATGATTCTTACCTCAAGCTGACAAGAACTTGATGTATGGTTCTGGGATCATTTTTCGCAATTTGTATTTTTTAAGCAATTTATCTACATCTTTTACAATATCTTGACTATTTTTTGTTTACTTAGAAAGGCTTTATTACATTTTTTTTCAATTCTTTTGTTACTTTGGTTCAATCTTTTTAGTTGGATTCAATCTTTAGGTATTTTCAGATAAGATGGCAAAGTAAAAGTTATATAATATCCGTCTCAAATTATGTCCACTCCTGTACACCCAGTGCATTTGGCTCTAAAAATAATAATCTATGTTTTATTATAAGGAAGAGGAGGCAAACGAACATACGGTTTACCTGATGTTAAGTGACTACCGCAGCCCAAGAACAACAGCAACACCAGGGGAATTGCAGGTGCGTTGCCAGCCCTTTAGAAAGGAGTAAACTCTTTACTTGAAGGTCCCCAGGTCGTATTGGTCCGGAAACTTTGCTGGTGGTAAATTGTTCCACAGAGAGGTCGTACGCGGTAGAAAACTTTTAGTGAACAGTATAGTGGTGGACTCAGATGGTGTGGATGGTATCGGGAGGTTTGCTGCGTAGTGCGTTCATGAAATTTGGTGGCTGGGATTAATCCGATCAATTCCTCAGAGAACTCCCCTTGGTAAATGCGACAGAAAACGCAAATAGATGCAACATCTCTTCGCAGCGTCAGTGAATTGAGCCAATCGGAAAGCATCCGGTCGTAGAAGATTCGAGTCACTCTGCGCTGGATGCGGTCAAGTGGAAGGAGCTGGTACTGGAGAGCACCAGCCCAGAGATGGGAACAGTATTCCATGTGCGGCCGAATCTGCACCTTGTAAAGTTGCAAGCGATGTGCCGACAAGAAATACTGTCCCGCTCTGATGAGCACGTCAAGCTTTTTAGAGGCAAATTTGGCCTTCTCTTCCAAGTGACCACGAAACTGCACGTCACTAGATATGTCGACGCCGAGGATTCCGATACTGGCTGAGGCAACAAATGGAGTGCCTTGAAACTGAGAAGATACGACAAAGGGGTTCTTTTTAGCGGTTAACGCGCAAACTTGTGTCTTCTGAGGGTTAAACTGGACTAATTTAGTGCCCCCAATTCGAGACTTTGTTCAGCAAAGACTTGACTTCAGTCAAAAGTTTGTCCCGGTACTCGGAGACGTTTTCCCGAGAAATTTTGGCACGGCCGGTGTACAGAGCATCACCAGTGCTGTCATCTGCATAGCAATGAATGTTACAGGTTTACAACATATCATTAATATGCAGAATAAACAGCGTTGATGATAGCAGGCAGCCTTGTGGAACACAAGCATTAATAGGCTTGTAATCGGAGCTTGTAACGTCTACAACAACCTTGATACTTCGATCTGCAAGAAAGCTGGTGATCCAATTGCACAATTTCTCGGGAAGCCCGTAGGAAGGGAGCTTCGAAAGAAGCACTTTGTGCCAAACCCAATCGAAGGTCTTCGCAATGTTCAAGCTAACGGCCAATGCTTCCCCCTTGGACTCTACTACCAAGACCCATTGATGAATCAGGTGGACCAGAAGATCACCAGCGAATCGACCACGATGGAAATCATATTGGCGGTCACTAATCAGCTGGTGATTCTCAAGGTACCTCATGAGCTGTTTACAATGGATTCCATTGTTTTGGAAACAAGGAGGTGATGGCGATGGGCCTATAGCTGGACGGGTCTGAGAGGTCGCCCTTTTTAGGGATCAGGTGGACGAAAGCCATCTTCCATGATTTTGGGACTGCGCCTAGAGAATAGGAGTACCGGAAAAGACGCGTTAAGACCGGTGCCAACTCTGGAGCACACGTCCTCACCACAATTGGGGGATACCGTCAGCCCCACTCGACTTGTGGATGTCCAGGGAGAGGAGTGCTTTGCAAACCGAGCATTGTATAAACCGCACTTCCGGCATGGAGCACTCACACCGCGGGATGGTTGGCGGCGTACTCCCCCCGTCATCGAGAGTGGAGTTGGACGCAAATAAGAGCCTAACAGATCGGCTTTCTCCTCTGCGGCATGGGCCAGTGAGTTGTCCTCCCTGTACAGAGATGGAAGAGATGGCTGACAGAAATTCACCTGGACAGCCTTGGCGAGAGACCAAAATTCATGGGTTCCAGCAGGAAGGTGAACTAGTTTCTCGCCAATTCTTCCTATGTGCTCTGACTTCGCCTTGGCATGACACTCTTGAAGAATCTGGAAGCGGAAATATACTTCTTTTTTTAGAGCGCTGGTGCTTACATCCCGGGACGTTGATGCATCAGCCCAGGCTTGTTAGCACTCCTGCTTATAGCATGATGAGGAAGGAATAGATAGGTTTCATACCCTGAAGTACGACATCAATCATCAATAATCTATGTAAGTCAGTCTAACTGATGACCAATTCGGATCTGGTGATTAAACATAATTAAAAATATTGTATTTATTCATGTTTGATGTTGTTTTTTTTTGTATAAGATGTTGATTTTTTTGTATATTTTGCTAAATTCCATTTTACTCGTATATTGTTTTACTGCGGATAAAGCCTGCGCATATTTAACATAATGTACGTAATGTGGTGCTAGCAAGTATGGCGGCGTCCGCTTCCGCCCTGTGCTCTTCACGAAATAAATAGATGCTGCAAATATTACTGGAACGAAAATGAAAAACTTTATGCTTTGACTCTAAACGGAAACAAATATGCATAATTTTAAGTTCAACATATAAAATGGCACTCATTTACTAATTTATACTACTATTACATATATTTTTACAATACTATATTAAATACATTTCTATTCCTAATCTATATCCAAAAACAAGAACTGATCAGGTGTTTCATAACATATTCCGATATTAATTAAATTTAGTAGTAACGTGAATGTAAGACAAACACAATTACATACACATGAAAAAACTCTGTCCTGTGAATAACCAGCAAATAATATGGAGGACAAGAAGCAAGAAACAAAGAAAAATTTTACATTCAGAAACAGGTAACATTTTTCTTTGTTTTTCGCTTCTTGCTTTTATTACGTGGTAGAGCCACGTTGCAGCTATATTAAGTTTTATAGCACGAATGGGTCGGCTTGACCGTGGTAGGACTACGCTCTCAGAAAATACCAGCGTTAAAAAAGAGCCTTATCCCGCTGTGTTTCGTATAGTGAGTGTATAGAACCGGAGACGCTTTTTATTGGAAAAGAGACATTCCATCTTAGTCCTCAGAGGTGAAAACGCATCTGCATTTTGATTCTTAATCTAAGATAAAGAAAAAAAAAGCTAAATGTACATAGATGTCTATAGGCTACAGTATCTTCTTCACTTCAGATAGACTGTGTGCTCGTTTGGAGACAAATTCTATAAAAAATATAAATATGAAATTAGAAATATATCAACTCACTCACTCACTAAGGCCTATGAAATGTCCACTGCTTAATATAGGCACAGATTATCTCATAGATCATCCTATGCATGCCATAGCATTACAACCTTTTACAAGTCCATAGACCTTACCCAAGTAAAGTCATATAGCACGGTCCTGAGCCACCCGCATCCATCGACTTTCTGCATTTCTGCATTTCTGCAGGTCGTCACTCCATCTAAGCGGCCCATAATTTTATTTACATATTATATTACTAATTGTATATTTTTTTATTTTTTTTTAATATAAGATTAGTCTTTGAGGATATCTTTTCATTTAATTTTTTGAAATTCTCAAAACCTTTCAGAGATAATAGTGAATAAAATGGATTTTAGTTTACGATGCCATTAAGAGCACGTACAAAACCCCCGTCTCAAAGGAGCGATCGTGACTGATTGGTAATCAATATTCAGTGATGACGAAATAGGCCGCAACAAATGCATTTAGTTAGAGTTCGAGTCCGATGAAGATCGACGACCGCGTCTTTCACAGAATAAAATTTTTATTATCTGAAAGACGAATTTTGGCGCATACATCATTTAATGATGAATGTGCCACGGAAAATCATTCTATATATGAAATCTATATTTTTTTACTAAAAAAATATTTTTCTCATCGCCATACCCAACTTTCATTACCACATAAATTAAAAGAGACTCTAACATAGCATTGTGAAATGCCATACGCGCTTTTTTGACATATTATGACCTTTCACAATAGAGTAAAAAGCCCTATTTGTTCTAAAGAATAGGTTAGAAATAATTATTTTAGAATTTTTTTAATTTTACCACTAGTTCCAAAAAATCTTTGTCCTGGGAAAAATCAGCAATAAACCTAGCAGGACTTTTTTCCAAAATAAATAGCTACTGTCATATTAATATTATAAATATGAAAGTTTGTTTAGATGTTTGATAAGACAAGTAAAACTACTTTACTCCATCTGTATACATACATATGCATATATGTGTAAGAAACACATGTATATATATACATATATTAATTTTCTACGAATATTTAAATTTATTATCGGCTTCCTTCCATATTTTGTTTTTCCTATTTACCCGAAAATTCACAAAATCCCATTTTTTCTTTCCGTTTCTTCTTCCCGAATTCTTCCCGGTTTTACTGGTTTTTGTTTGCGTTCATGAGCGACGCCACTTCCCCGTGCCTTTCGTGATGTCAACGCGCAGCTCCTCTCCGGGCCTCTAGGACGCCGACTCTAACTCTGATAGACGATGACTCCAGCTCTAGCTCTGACATGGAGACCGAAACCCGTGCCCCATCCAAGCTCGAAGCCGAAGGCTTCACCCTTGTCCGGGGCAAAAAGCGCTAGCGTGCAACACCAATAAAGCAACCGAGACTTCCGAGACCGAGACCCGAACCGAGAATTCTGCCCTTCGTCCCCCACCGCCACTCCGGCTAAAATACCAACCACCACGGCGTGCACTCAACCTGGGGGTTTGCGACTAAGCCCGTGGAGAAAAGGTTGGAACTGCTGAACGTAGGGAAAAGTCACCGCCACCCACCGTCATTCGGGACAAAACCAAGTGGAATAATCCGTCCAATTGGTTAAGCTCCAAAAAATTATACTACCCAAAGGTGCGAAACGCCGATCAGGGCATTAGAATGGTCATCAAGTCGACCGAGGAATTCCGAAATGTGACCAGTAACTTGTGCGCTCAGAAAATCTATTTTAATACTTACGCCCTACAAGAGGAGCGTAATCATCGTGTAGTCGTTCGAGGACTCTCGAAGGTACTCGAGACCGTTCACACCTTAGGCGACCTCAAGGCTCAAAATTTCCCAGTCAGGCAAGTACATAAAATACACCACCAGACCGCCAAAAACATTTTGAATCCAACTCCGAAAAGGAAGGAAATTTTTAACGTCCGTAGAATCCGTAACCTCACGGGGATTGCAGTAGAAGCTCCCCATAACAGGTGCATCGTTGGCCAATGCGACGGATGCCAACGGTAAGTCCACTCGGCCAGAAATTGTTACGTCAGACCTCCGACTGCACCCGCACGGCCAAGTAGGAAGAGCCTTCGAGTTGTGTCAGTTGCCGCGAAGAGGGACCCCCAGCGAACTATCACTAGTGTTCAAACAGAGCACCGCTACCTAAAAAGTGCGGAGTTAAAAGTCGTCCCAAACGAAGCAGCCCAGCGTATTGCGCTCCCGATTGCCTGCCCCTAAATTCGTACCATCTTCGGTGCCCTCTCCCGTGCCTCAAACCGCCACCAAGCCTGCCCCCGTCACCGGGGTCCCTACGGAAGTTGGTAATTCTCCCGCGCCTTCCACTCCGAAATTCAATGCGTGGGTAAAGCCTCCAGCACATGTCGCACCACGGCCATTGCCACTACTCCGGGCCCCTTAAACCCAAGCCTGTCCCGAAAGGCTCATCCTCCTTCGCCGTGGACTTCCCTCTAGTCTGCGGCTTCATCAGCAATATCAACGTTGCTGAACTATTCTCCTTGGCCCGCAAACTTAATGGAACAACTACCCCTCAGGACAAGCTCAACATTATTATTGAGCACATAGAAATAATCGACGCAGTCTAGTCTTTCCAGTGCGCCTAAAAACTCTATTTAAAACCCGTAATGGCAGTAGAATCGTTAGGTAGACTCAAATCACGCTCTCCGATTATCGTGTTTTTTAACACAAACGGGCTCAGAGAACAAAAGGATGAGATCGCTCTCTTCCTGCGCAACCACGGTGTAGACGTTATGCTAGTGCAAGAGATCTTCTTGAAGCTCAGCAATCGCGATCCCAAGATCGCAAATAACACCTTAGCTGGAAATGATAGGTTGATCAGCTCCCACAACCGCGGGAGCTGGTCAACCTCTTCCATCCAACCATCTTCTTCGGCGGCTTGTAGTATGTTTTAATGGAAGCTCGCTTGAAGATGGAGCCAACCTTGTCTGTGACTCCTCTGACGTATGGTAGTACAACAGGCACGCACTCTACTGTGGCCGGCTTCACTCGGTCACTGTGACTTAGGCGCGGGGCCCGAAGCTTGTTGTCTTGCAATACTTACAAATATAAATATAAAGAATAATATAAATCGCTTTCCTCAATATCTTAGACAATAATATAGCAGAGAAAAACTTCCACAAAGGTATTGGCAGCTACCCTTATTTCTCATCGCCACATGTGTCGGTAGACAAAATTGGATAAAAGAACAATAAATATTCTTTGTTACCTCCCTGCGCCAAGTGTGGTTAATATACGCAATAACGCTACTTTTTCTTTAACCACTTAATCGTACATAAAAATACAATTCAGTACTATTAAACGACTTAAAAATCTTTTACAAGAAATAAAAAGGCAGTTTTTATACTTTACTAAAATATTGTAAATGTTTCACTGTTAGTTCATTTTAAATTTGTAGGATAACCTTAGAAATAGGCTTACTGGATTTCTGTTATTTTCTAAGGAATCAAATTTAGAAATCACGACAAGAGTCCAAAGTATGTCAAAGACTTTTGCAAGGTCAAGTAACATGGCAAAGCATTTTCATTTTATTAAGTTATTGTCAAGTTGCAGAACAAACCATTTGTAATGAAAACTATTTAACTTATAAGCACTTCGTAAGTAATAAAAAGATCGTCATAAAGAACGAAACTTTTCTTAAATATAAGAATCGGGTATTGGGCACACTATTAGGGCAACGATACAGACCAATATCCAACAGTAGAATTTTACCCGCTGATGAAGATTAAATATTATCGGTTTTTATTAAGTTTAATGAAAAGAGATACAATGTTCGAATCCTCAATACATAAATTTTATTTTTTGTCATCTAGTCAACTAGTGACTGTTTGTTCAAATGACTTACTAAAACAACCTTTTTGGCAAAGTGTGGAGTGTATGATGCGGAAAACGAAACCGATGATCAAAGTCCTTACCCTAAAATTACAGATCTTGTTGAAAACAATACGTTTTTGACGCATATTATTTTCAATAATTTTGCAACTGTTTTCAATATACAAATAGTGTATGTAGTTAAAATCAATTAAAAAGCAACAAATACAACAATTATAGAAAAAACAAACGAATATTAATTACCACCCAAAATTAGAAATATGAGTCAATAAGATAATGAATGTCTGTTGTGGAAATAAAAATCAAGCAACAAATCGTCTATAATGGTTTTATGTGCTACGTAAAAAATACAACAACTCTCGTTCAAATATCATATTATTACGGAGGGAAACGGAGACATCAAATCGACAGCAGCATTTTTCTTATATGAACAATGAATATATTCAATCAGTTTAATATTAAAATTAGCCTTACATTAATGTGTTATTTTCCCATTATTTATCCGGAAACGGCTCCGCCACGACAATGGTTATTCTCTCCCACGGTGAACCATCACTGTACAACTTCAATGCACCTCTACTACGAGACTGAGGTCAATTTACAGCCACACAACTTGTACATTTGCGACATCAGTACGCGACAGTGGACCCAGTAAAACTGTTCTAGGATCTTCAGTAGAGTTCGTTTAACTTCTAGATGGTCTCCTAAAAAATCATTATGGTGCTATAGAACATCCGATACTTTAACTTTACGGAAAACCAATTGCAATTGACAGTTGTCTCCCCGACCATTTTCCCATTTACGGTGCAGAACTCCATCCTGAAGCAGCAAGCTGTCCCATTGGGCCCAATAGCTTTTCGTAGTCAAACTCATCGCTAAGACATCGCTCCACTTGGGCTTAGTATCACTGACCTTCATCCATTCCAGAATCGGCTTAATGTTAGGATATTCCTGCTGTGCATGTTGTAAGCTATCTTTCCACTTGTTGCTGAGGTGGTCTGTCCAGAGCATCCTTACAGATACCACTTCCTTACTCTCTTGCCTATTACAATACTTGCAATCTTCAGGACAAGGTCTTATTGACAATGCATCTGCGTTGCTATGAGATTTCCCGCTGCGATGTTCGATCACAAAGTCGTATTCCAGCAATAGTTCAATCCACCTCGCAACTCGTACTTCTGGATTTTTAAACTGCAATAGCCATTTTAGTGCAGCATGGTCAGTTCGTAAGTGAAATTTCCGCCCCAGATAATATTTGGTAAAATGTTGCAACGACTTTATCACAGCGTCTTGTGACACAAAAGTTCTATCCCGTTTTTGACAACGACATGCTGAATTACGCTATCACAACCTCTTGATCACCTTTCCTTTGAGACAACACACCGCTAAGTCCTATATTACTTACGTCTGTGTCAACTATAAATTCCTTGCCTGCATCAGGGTACCCCAAAATAGGTGTTTTGCACAGACGGTCCTTGAGCTCGTGAAATGCGATATTGCAACTTTCATCCCAGCAGAAATGTCGCATCTCCTCGGTTAGTTTGTGCAGAGGTTTGGCTATATCTGCAAAATAAACAAATCGCTGATAATAGGAGCACAAACCCAAAAATGCTCTAACCTGCATCTTGTCTTCTGGAACTGGCCAATACTTAACAGCAGCGATTTTCTCCGGATCCGTGCGGATACCTTCTTCCGACACTACATACCCCAAAAAGTTGACTTGCCATTTGAATAGTGAACATTTCTTCGGACTCAACTTGAGGTTGGCACTTTGGCATTTTCATGAGCACGCGTTCCAGGTTTTGAAGGTGTTCCTTAAACGTATGGCCTGCGATGACGATGTCCTCTAAGTAGATCAGACAGGCATCGCACATTAGCCCGGTAAGTACAAGTTCCATAAACCTTTCAAACGTTGCTGGAGCATTGTACACTCCAAACAGCTTACTTTAAACTGCCACAGACCCTTTCCCGTCTAGAACGCAGTTTTCTCCTTGTCCTTATGGTCAATTTCAACTTGCCAGTAGCCACTTTTTAGATAGAGCGTGCTAAACGACTTTACTCCTGTAAGCATGTCCAGCATGGCAGCTGGATGGATGATGGCCCCTTTCTCCATAGCCATAGAACCTACGGCTGTATCTTTTACTGCAGTCGGGAACTGTGACTGCCGCAACCTCGCTGACGCGATGGGAATGAAGATCCTCGCCGCACGGCTTCCACCTCCAGTGCATAGGCCAAGGCATCTTTAAGCGTCCCGTGGTACCTGATTCTCACATCAGCTCTGACTTCAAGGTCGCGGATGCCGTTGATGAATGACTGCACCAGATTCCCTTTAATGAGTGCCGGTACAGACTGATATGCTTTTCAAACCATCTTCTCCATCTCAAGGGCCCACTGCTGCACGTTTTCGTTGCTGCGTTGGACGCGATTTTTAAACTGCGCAAAAATGACTTTATCTAGGTGAGCGTCGCCATATCTCGCCTCCAATGCCTCAAGGAGCTGCTCATAAGTCACTTTCTTACCGAGAGCTTCCAAAGCACTTAAGGCTTGGTCGCACAGGCCTAGAGTGAGTGCAGTCATGGCCTTACTTTTATTCCAGCCGTTC
Organism: Parnassius apollo; assembly: GCA_907164705.1. Classification (NCBI taxonomy): domain Eukaryota; kingdom Metazoa; phylum Arthropoda; class Insecta; order Lepidoptera; family Papilionidae; genus Parnassius; species Parnassius apollo. The sequence continues at coordinate 1,884,110 of CAJQZP010001706.1, forward strand.
GCCTCTATGACAGCCTCGAACTAGATTTTGTAGGCCGACCAGGAAGAAGTCCCGTCGAACGCCGGCACTTTGAACCCACGTAGCGAAGGTGTTGTAGCTACTATGGGAGCTGTAATTTGATTCTCAAGTTTGAGGTCGTCCAGCGTTTTCTTCATGTCAGCTATCACGTTGTCAACCGGATTGTTCACTTGGTTGATTCGGGTTTCAACTTCCGAAAGGCGGTTGTCATGTTCAGCAACCCTGTCCTTCACCTCCCTTATCTCTTTTCCGAAGGTAGCGTGAACGTCCTTCTTAAGGAGCATCTGTTCTTCCAATTGGCGGGCCTGTTTCGCCTGCTGATCTTCCAATCGGCGGGCCTGTTCCGCCTGCTGATCTTTCATCCTGCCGGGCTGTTCTTCCTGTCCGCGCTGCAGTTGCTCTTCCAACTGACGAACCTGTTCCTTCTGTCAGAGGGCCTGTTCCTCCTGTCGGCGGGCCTGCAGCATCACCATTAGAGTACCTAAGTCAAGTGCTGCAGACGTAGGAGCTGCTGACAGGCGGGTCTCCGTGGCCGGCGGCTGGCCCTCCGACATCTGCGGCGTTGCATCACCAAATCGTCTCTGGTCTGTCTCCTGCTGGCGTTGGCTTCGGGTACGGATACGGTACTTTTTGCAACGTTAGCGTGAGAGTGGCCCATGTCAAGCAATAGGCTTTTACAGACTGATGAAAATGAAAGAATAAATACTAAATTTTCTTAGAGTAAATTGAATCATCATATAATGCATTTATAAGTCTACATGGGTCAAGAATGCGCCAGTTAGTTCACTTTACTTGGGAGATTTGCCCATACTGAATATTTATAGCCTATATCCATGCACTGAAAATGCGGCGTCCTATCAATAGTCGGTAAAACTTAAATTTAATAATTGGAATGTCGTCGACGTTTAAATTTAAAATTGACTTTAATGAATAAACCAAAGAGTGATGGAATGAATTATTGAAAAATAAATTGATTAACAGAAGTAAGTCTTACGCTAAAGTCACAGGAATATTTTTACAATAATTCATTCAAGGAGAATTGAAACAAGATTTTTCGTACTGAGATTATACAATATAATATATAACCAAGACTGTCGTTTTCAGTGTGAACGCGTTTGTAAGACACGATTCATTACACACCACTAAGCTGAATGTCCTTATTTGGATTTCGCTAATCATGTCGTCGCTAAAATAGTCTGGTCATAGATATCGTGTGTAAGCTTTCATCTCCCGCAATATCTTAGTCGCCATGGAAACATTTGAGTAGAAATCGTACGTACCAAGCCAAATTATCCTATACCTTTAATATATATATATATATATATATATATATATATATATATAATCGGAATCTCTGAAACGGCTCCAACAATTTTCATAAAATTTTGTGTCCAGGTAGTTTCGAAGGCAATAAATCGATCTAGCTTGGATTTATTTTTAGAAAATGTCTTTTTGTCCGTGTTTGCAGGCAATGAAAAACTGGTACAATATAAGAAGGTAAATTTTGACACTTTGTTAATGATCGTAATAGCTCAAGTGGATATGGAGCGGTCGCAAAATCGTAATGCCTTGGTTTGCGTCCTGTCTTCGATCCGATTTTATTTCCTTTTTTTTCAATTTCTCTTCTTTTGTAAGAAAATCTATTATTTCGAGCCCTTTTTTAGTATTTTTTTAAAGATACGAAACTTTTAATTAAACTAATTGCACTCATGATTTTTTTATTCAAATAGCCAGTTCAGTTATTTGTATTATGTCAATAACATCAAAAAATATTATTCATCATTATGTAATTTGCATCTAAATGTAATTTCAAAAAAAAATGAAATCCCTGGTTACGTCGTGTTTTGATATGACGTTTGTATTATGACAGATGCGCTACTTTTTCTTGTATGAAAAAGTTATAAGTAAAACATTTAGATGGGCCTATCCTTCCTTTTGAAATCATTGTCTTTGTATATGTATATTCATGGTTGACTGTGTCTATTTTATTACTACATTGAAAAAAATATGGAACGTAAAACATTAAATGATTGAAACAGCAAACGCATTACCATCATCATCACAGCCCTTTAAAATTCACTGCAGAAAATAGGTCTTCTCCATAGATTACCTCAAAGGAGGGATGTTTGACATAGTTACCACGCTTGGCAACGGCAGTTTTTAATAATTGGTAGTTGTTATCAGAATTATGCTGCTGCACAGCTCCTGTCCCCTAACCCTCTGCAGCCTATTACTATACTCATGGGGTGCTATTGGGTGGCAGACTCCTTTAAGCCGCCAGTACGACGAAAACAAATAATTGATAAAAAATCTTTATAATGGCACATTTTTAGTGATTTAGATTTTAATGTTCAACTTTATCAATTTAAAAACAATTTCAACAGCCCCTTTAAATAGGCGACATAGGTCTTCTTCAATAATGCATCAGCATTACTTAAAATATTTCTTTAGACTCGTTGCGCTGGATAGGCAGGTAGATAAAGGAGACCGAAAAATGCTAGAAAATATAGTGAGAAAAAAAATGTTTACTAACTTAGTAAAGTAGGTAATTAAACTAGTAATGAAAGTTGTAATTTCGGAATAGCAATTTCTACACATTACCCCTGACGACAAATTTAGATAATACTTTTCATCGTACAATTATCCAGCTTTACGAAACAACTTCTTATATACCTTACCTATGACCCGAATTTCAAATCGAAACCAAGAACGAAACTTAACTTGAAGCCGAGAACAGCCGTAACCAACATTGAGAACTCATTCGGGCCTTACAGGTAGGTAAGCGCAGAGCCGATAAACTCGTACTTACGAGAATAGTGATATTCTTTATTCTATGAAATTTCATTACAGAAAATTAAATTTGTTTTGGCGTTTTTGAATGGATTTCCCGCCATTTGTGTGATTTTTTTAATCAACCGACGATGAGATTATATTACTGGAAAAATTGTAGTAAATGAAGATGGTTCCTAGTTTTTAAAGCAATCAATATTAAGCAATTTTAGGATCAGGCAGTGGTAGATATAGATTTTATAAAATATTTGATTTAGTGTTCAAGTTGTTCCAAGGTAAAAACAGCGGTATACATTTGAATAGAGTAAAATCCGCCTAAATATCCTCTGATTTTGTAGTGTTCTATAGAGGGCATTATAACGATCTTATACTTATGCTAGATCTAAAATCCCCAATCTAGCGACAGTAAGCAATATCAAAAGTGCGATTTCTTGTCTCCGATCTAACATACGTCTGTAAATCGTGGTGATTGCGGTAAATTCTTCCTTAAATGTCTATTTTAATAATATTTAGGTAAAAATATATCATATTGTTACGAGCTTAGGGTTCATGACAATAAAAACTGCCGATTGAATTACCAAACACTTTAATTACCGAACACCAATTAAAACTTAAAAGTTACTAATAATTAATCACATTGATCACTTTAGTTCACTTTATTTCGCTCCGAAGTTTCGCTTGTATCGCGAAATCAATACTGCTCCTGTCGCGGCCCATAACGACTTTATATAGGCCTTTTCCACCGAAACATCCAGAATATTACAGCCAATACCGGTCCCGACCGACTAGGTGTAGAAAGCTCAAGTGTAGAATTTTCTAGAAAGCTTATTTCTTCTATTCTACATCTACATCTATCCTCGATGAAGAATAAAAAATATAGATGCGTTGTCACCTCTGAGGACGAAGATTGAATGCCTCGTTTACAGTAAAAGTAAAACTTTTGGTAAATCCAAATGTTCATGCCTTAAGCGCTCATGTTATTATGTAGTAAGTATGGTGTTTTGGTAACGGTTTTGTTTTTAAAAAAGAAGCATTATCGTAAAAACATTTCCATCACCAGCCGTTGTAAACAAACAATACAGTAAACCACTAATAATGGCGGCCGAGCCCGCAGTGAGTCAAAGTAGATCTGTATTTAGTAAAATATTTTTTACAAGGCTGCTGGAACATCCAAAATTTTGGAATTCCTAAACTGAAAAAAATTAATTATAATTAAACAAAATAAAAATAAACAGCTATTTATATTCCATGGCTTCCCACATGATAGATGAAGAGATTAAAAAATAGATTGTGTTGAACAATCGATAATTTCAAAAGTTATGTATTTAACCCGCCATGCGAACTTGATAAACCGACACCGTAAGCCACTAAAACCATTTTTTAATGTAAGATAACAAATAATTGATTAAAAAAATGTAACATGTTCAACGATCATTAATTCTTCTAACAATATGCTTTTAATATCATTTATATGTTCAATATGATTTTTAGATACGATTTCACACGACAAAGCGTTAGACTCTTGATTTTTAGGCGTTATTAGCACGTAGGTATGCTATGTGCTTAAGGCATGCAATATTAATGTTTTTTAACGAATTCTTTTAAATAAACAAATTACACAGTCAATGACTACGTAAAAATAAAGATACATACATAACATATAAACATAAACACTCACGCCTGTCACCCAGAGGGGTAGGCAGAGACTACAGACTTCGATTTAGCACGATCCTGACATACCTCTCTCGCCTCTTCCACATCCATATACCTACGCATACATGCTCGTCGGTTAAGGGTACCCTTAATTTGGCCCATTTTTAGTATATCGCCAATTTGGTCGACAAACTTCCGCCTAGGACGTCCCTTTCCGACTCTTCCATTCACTTCTGCAACATATATTTGCTTTGTCAGTCTTTCCGCATTCATTCTTTCTACATGACCAAACCACCGAAGCATGCCTTTCTTAATCCTGGTCACTGCATCATCTAGCAAACCACACTCATCTTTTATCACACAGTTTCTCACCCTGTCATTCAGATTCAGCCCTAACATACTCCTTAGCGACCGCATTTCTACTGAATTTATTCTACTCTCGTGCTTCTTCTGCCACAACCAACTTTCACTACCATAATATGTTAAAGTAGGGACTAATACAGTATTATGAATTGCCATACGTGCCTTTTTTGACACATTCTGACTTTTCACAATAGAGTGTAGAGCCCCATTTACTTTATTTCCTGCATTCACTCGTCGTTCAATATCCTTATCATATCTCCCATCCCTGCTGAATACACATCCTAAATATACGAACTCATCCACTTGCTCAATTAACTCTCCTTCTATTCTTATTTCACATACCGTTTTGCTTTCTTCTCTTTCAAAAATCATCACTTTCGTCTTAATTGCGTCCAATTTCATTCCCCTTTCTTTTAATGACCTGTTCATTAATGTAACCATCATTTGCAACTCGGCCGCCGACGACGCAAGTATGACTTGATCATCGGCGTACAAATGGCATTTGATGGTTAACTCACCCATTCTTAACTCGCATTCTTCAACTTTAAAATTTTCCAAACAACTGTCCATAAATAGGTTGAACAGCCACGGGGAAGCTACACAGCCCTGTCTGACACCTTTATGGATGCCAAACCAGTCCGAGTAGACCCCGTTGATTCTAACACAAGCACTCGAGTCCCTATACAGAGACTTTAATGCCTGTATTAAACCAGCGCTCAACCTAAATGCGTTCAGCGTTTGCCATAACACATCCCTGTCCACTCTGTCATAAGCCTTTTCCAAGTCCAAGAACGCACAAAAAACCTTTTGGTTTATCGCCAAAAACTTCTGCGTGATCGTGCGCATGGAAAAGATTGATCTGTACACCCCATTCCCTTTCTAAATTCCGCTTGCACATCCCAAATTTTTTCATCAGTTTCTTTCATAACTCTTTCAATTAGTACCTTAGCATACAGTTTTCCCACAATGCTAAGAAGGCTGATACCACGGTAGTTTTTACAGTCCTGCTGTGACCCTTTTCCCTTATATATTGGGACTATCACGGCTTTGCACCAGTCTCCCGGTACCCGCTTTAGTTCCCAAGATAAATTAAACAAGGTGTACAGCAGGCCTGCCACCACGTCCTCTCCAGCCCTTAGCATTTCGAGTGAAACTCTATTATATCCGGCTGCCTTATCTACTTTCATGCTTTTTATTGCTTTCATTATTTCATCTATATTTATCTCGCTATCTCTTTCATCTTCTTTCGGAATTTCTATTTCATTTAGTTCACACGTCTCCTCACTCATAAATACGCTTTCAAAATATTCCTTCCATCTCTTTAGACTCAACACTTCATCATTCAGAATACAGCCATTATCGTCTCGTATCGCATTCAATCTAGGCTGTTTTGAATGTCCCTGGTAATGGGTTTTTCAACAAGAACTTTGTTAATCAATTGGGGCAACACCAACATCATGACAGTTTTGACATTTAGTTTTTTGACCTATTCGTAGTAGATGCTTTGGCAATTGCTACAATGAATTCAATTTCGCTCAAAATCTCATTAAATAATTAAAATCCACTATGAAAATGGTGGTTCTGTTAAAGTTACGTTTCGTAAAATTCGTGATATTTTCGGACAACATAATTGTTCTTCTGAGACCGCTATTAAGAAATTGGTCGCTAAATTTGAATCGACAGGCTCGGTACAAAATGTGCCAATACCAACGCGTATTTGAACGGGTCGTTTAACTGAAAACATCGCAGCCGTGAGCCACAGTATTGAAGAAGATCCAAATTTGTCAATTCCTCGACGTTCTCAACAATTTGGGTTATCCAAAACCACCACATGGAGAATTTAGCGTAAGGATTTGGCTTTGAAGCCTTACAAGGTTCAACTGGTGCAGGAATTGAACCTGACAAACCATTCACATCGCCGTAGATTCGCTCAATTCATTCAGGAGCAGCTCGATGGTTTTTTTGAAAAAATCATTTTTTCAGACGAAGCCCATCTTCATTTGTCAGGGTATTTCAATAAGCAAAATTGCCGCATTTGGGCTTCTGAAAATCCTAAAGCGATTATTGAGAAGCCTTTGCATGCTCAACGTGTCACTGTATGGTGCGCTATGTGGTCTGGAGGCGTGATTAGGCCGTTTTTTTTTTTCGGAAAAAAAATTTTTTCGGAAATGCGGTAACGGCCAATGGATCACGCTATCGCGAGATGTTAACATCTCAATTTTGGCCTATTATTGATGACATCGATATCACAAACATGTGATTTCAACAGGACGGTGCCACATGTCACACAGCCAACGAAACGATCAATTTATTGCGAACCAAATTTCCCGATCGCATAATTTCACGAAATTCAGCTGTTAAATGGCCAGCCAGATCGTGCGATTTAACACCACTATATTATTTTTTGTGAGGCTATGTTAAGGACAGAGTCTATACGGAGCCAATCGAATCGATCGCGGCCTTAAAACTCAAAATCCGTGACGTGATTAACGAAATAGACCCGTCATTTTGCTAAAAAGTGATTAAAAACTTTGATGAAAGAATCGACATCTGTCAGCGTGGTCGTGGTGGACATTTGCCAGATATCATTTTTCATTCATAATTGCCAAACTTTTCTCTTCGTAATACAATAAAAATTTGAATCATCTTCATCTAAACTCTTTGTTTTATTTTCTTACGAGTTTCCAGAACATTTCAATATTTGCCTGGAAGTTATCCGATATTCATCTATCATTCTTATACGTTCTTTCTTGCTTTTTCCTTTCAACTGATTCTTTTACTCTCTTATTTAGACGTTTAAACTCTGCCTTTTTTCTTTCAATCTCGTCATTCTTACCGCTAGAATTACGAGCTTTGGTCGCTAGTAAATCTAGCCATGCTCTCTTCTTTGCTTCAACTTCCATACGTACCTCATCATACCACCATAACGCATTGTCTTTCCTTTCATTCGTTCTCTTACTAACACCACATACTTAAGTAGCTGCATCCACTAAACCTTTCTTAACATTATGCCCCACATTCTCCAAGTATAACTCATTCACACATAACTCATCCAAATCACTTATAATTTCTCTCAGTCTACATTTGTACTTGTCTTTCACATCTTCATCTTGTAAACTCTCAATTCTTATACGCTGTAACGCAGTGGTAGACACAGATGTCCGATGCCGCCAACGTCTGAATAAACCCCTAATTCGGCATAAGACCAGGTAGTGGTCCGTCCCTACGTTGGACCCCCGGTAAACCCTTGTATCCACCACTGCGCTTCTCATTCTTTCATCCACAGTTATGAAATCTATCATGCTTCTATCATCACCTCTTTCCCAAGTATACATGTGAATCTTCTTATGACGAAAGAAAGTGTTCGTCACAAAAAAGATTCCTTTCCACACATACAGTGAGGAGGCTTTCACAATTCTCATTAATACTTTCATCACCAAACGTTCCCAGTATCCTTTCATAGCCAAGCCTCCTCACCCCAACCCTTTAAAATCTCCTAACATAACAATATTTTTATTTTCCTTACATTTCATTAACACCATCTTTACCATCTCCCAAAACTGCTCTTGGATATAAGTGGGCTTAGACATGTCAGGGACGTGGACCCCTAGAACAAACAACTTCTTTAGGCCCACTTTTATTCGTATCCATAACAGTCTCGGGCTTACACATTCATACTCTTTCACACATTGACCCATTCTTTCTGAAAGGATGATACCGATTCCCTGGCATGCTCGCTTGGTCTCGTCTACACCGGACCAGTATATATGCCATGTGTAGTGACATCGTTTCCCTTCCGCTTCGTCTCTTTTACACATAATACATCTATTCCTCTATCATACATCATATCGCATACTACATCCATCTTAACATTCATTGCTCCACATACATTAAACGTAGCTAGACGCGGGCCGACCTCCGACGGGCCTCCGCAATCCTCTTTTCGCCCCTCCGGGAGACAGAACGTGACGGGTGGCGAACCTCGTCGACAGTTTTCCCCCCGGAGATTATTCGCACCCCTGCCCCATTAAAGGGGCGCCGGGAACTCGGGGCCATTTCTTTTCTTCTTTGCCTCATGGTGCGAAAACAGGAGAAGCCGAGTCTGTTCTTTCGGCTTTGTCTCTCCTTTAGCACCACCCGGGGGAAACGTGTAGGGTGGGCCTAGGATTAGGTGGTCGAAGCCTACGGACGCGAGCGACTTATCCCCCAATGATGAATAATAGTTTTTGATGTTATTGACATAATACAAATAACTGAACTGGCTATTTGAATAAAAAAATCATGAGTACAATTAGTTTAATTAAAAGTTTGATATTTTTAAAAAATACTAAAAAAAGGGCTCGAAATAATAGATTTTCTCACAAAAGGAGAGAACCTGAAAAAAAAGAAAAAAAAATGGACCGAAGACAGAACGCGAACCAAGGCAATACGATTTTGCGACCGCTCCATATCCACTTGAGCTATTACGATCATTAACAAAGTGTCAAAATTTACCTTCTTATATTGTAGCACTTTTTCATTGCCTGTAAACACTGCCAAAAAGACATTTTCTAAAAATAAATCCTAGCTAGATCGATTTATTACCCCCGAAACTACCTGGACACTAAATTTTAAGAAAATCTTTGGAGCCGTTTCAGAGAATCCGATTATATATATGGAAGGATAGGCCCATCTAAATGTTTTACTTGTAACTTTTTCATACAAGAAAAAGTAGCGCATCTGTCATAATACAAACGTCATATCAAAACACGACGTAACCAGGGATTTCATAGTATAATTATCCTAATTGTACCATTATTTCATAGTTTGTAGTATATAGTGTCGTAATAATTCAAAGTTAAAAATACCATAATTTTACCTAAAGATCGACTCGTATTATTATTGGGTCCTTTTACTTTTTAATATTAACCCTACGATATCAAGAATTTCTGTATAAGTACCGCGTTTTTTAAATAAAGTTAGAATTAGCTCCCTTTCTGGTCAATCGGTGCTCGATTGATGCATTTATGTTGCATCCTTGATACAACTATAATGAGGTGCTACCACGATAAAAACTCTGTGCTCCCGAAGCAATCTGTTTGAAAACAGAATTTCAAAATATTTTATGAATCAGATTTTCAGATTCAATTAAGCATATGGTTTCTTTTGTAATCTTTTCTTTTTACCCTTATTGAATATAAAATATATAAGGTACTAATATTCAAAATTTACAGAAATAAAAATAAAACAGTCAAAAAACGAAACATATAGATAAACTAGACGCGTGATGCCAAAATCCCGGCACATGGGAAAAAAGAAACATGAAACGTCAAACGTGATATAATTTTTTTAATATAGTATAATTTTAATTTTCGTGTACAATATTTTTGAGGTTCTGAATCCAACCCTGGCCTGATCTTGGTAAGGGTTAAAACTAACTGTAAAATAAAACTTTAAAGATGCGTTTATATAATAATTGAAATAAAATTAATATAAGGTTATTTATCGATGATACGATATCTCATTTTTTTATATCTTTGTATCGTAATTTTTGCACTCTTTTACCACGCAACTAAACATATTTATGACATACAAATCTGTCCTGCGCGCGCACTACTGTCAACCGATTCGCGTTGGCCCTAAACTGTAATTTTAGGGCCAGCGCACTGGTCCGTTTTAGTTGTTCGGTCGGCCCGGTCCTTACGCTAGTAATATATAAGCACTGACCTCTATATATACAAGTACTCTGGACTGGCTATACACCGTGACATGATGAAGCGATTTGATTTCCGCCATTTTGGCGCTGACAGCAGAAGTGCACGTCCACGGAACTAATAATAGGGATAAGACAGTGTACCAAATTGTATCGATAAAATTCTATACCCTACCTATACCTAAATAAATAGAATGGACTCTATGGATAGATGGACTCTACCCGTAATGTCCATTCTATTTATGTATCATATTAATAAAATGCAATTATCATTCATCATCATTAAAACCCTTCACAAGTCCACTGCTGAACATAAACCTCCCCTAAGGAATGCCAAAATGCACGGTCCTGAGTTACCTGCATCCATCAACCTCCTGCATGTCTCACCAGGTTTTGACTCCATCTAGTGGGGGAACGTCCTACACTTCACCCGCCGGTACGAGGCTGCCACTCCCTTTTTATTTATTTATTTTATGTACACACATTAAGATACAGAAGCAGTCTTATAGTAATTTCTTACAAAGGTTCTACTTATTCCAAATTAGCTGAAATATCTTCCAGTAGACCCATAAAGGAAATTATAATGAAATTGCAAACTTAGTGCATACATTAGTACTACTAAAAAATAAATAATATACACAATGTCACGTAAATTATATGAAATAAAACAATAAATAAAAATAAAATAAATCAATAATAATAATAATAATAAATACGATAGTTACATATGATATATATAAACTAAAACTAATATAATAGAATAATATATATAAATTAACAGGATGCAAATTAGTTATCTCTAAGACGTTTCTTGAATACCAACAAAGTTTCGGAATTTCTTATATTTCTTCCTTTTTCCCCATCGGTATTCGGTTCTTCGAGATATATGGCCGGTCAATTGCCACTTCAGCTTACTAATTCATTGGTCGATGTCGATCACTCTGGTTCTGCTGCAGATATCCGCATTCATAAGTTTGACCCCCTGAGCATAGCCCTCTTCATAGCTCGCTTAGCGACTTCAAGCTTCCTCATGCAGCCAGCAGTGAAAGACCTCGTCTCAGATCCATAAGTCATCACTGGCAACACGGACTTGTTGTACAATCTAGTTTTGAGGTATTCCTGACGAGAAGATGTGTTGTAATCTCCCGAACGCTGCCCAGCTGAGTTGAATCCGTCAATTGACTTTTCGGTCGAAGTTGAACTTACCTAGTCGGACTATTTGTCGTGTTCGTACTTTATACGATGCCACACAGTTCATCAGATTGCGGTAAAACTTAGTCAACTTATTGGTTGCACTTGTGCGAAGGTTATACGCATGGTACAATTAACTGACACTAAGTGGCGTGCGTATTATACTGACTATTTATTTGGAGGAAGTTATAGAAAGTTATATATCATTCTATTTCAATGATTGTATTATCATTCCTAATTATACAATACAACTCTTCCACATTTTTACACGATATTTTCACAATTATTTCTTCTGCGGCAGCAATGCGCCGGGTATGATCTAGATAAAAAAATATATATATATATATATATATATATATATATATATATATATATATATATATATATATATATATATATATATAAACTTTGAATTACATAGTTATCAGTTATTTACAGCGTCAAGAGGAAGCAACAAACTTAACAACTTCTTATTACCAGCAGCGATGATCCGTCGCAGATACAGGTTTTTAGGAACTACGCCGCACGTGCACCCTACGGACCAATAGTCTCTACAGCAAATAGCACAAATATGTACTCATGCTATTACATGCCTGCAATTGAGAGAGAATTAAATCTCTAGATCGCACTTACTAAAACCCCATGGTGTTCTACCTCCACCGCAAATTGGCAGGGTCACGGAAACGCTTTCATGCACATCCGCGGCCCCTCTGGCGCCAGCCGCCCAATGACAGCTTCTCCTTAGTTGCTAATTTCTCCTCCCCGAATTCATTCTCCATTCTCAGATAAGGCACACCAGAAAGACAAGCCACACTGCCCTTCGCGGCCTCTAACTCCGCCTGCACTACGGACTCCCGAGCCTGATATGTGAATGGAGCCAGGGAAAAACAAGCACTTGGAAGCATCAAGTGGTGCAGTCTCACCAAAGTCGCCATTGCCATTGCCATACCAACACTCCTCTTTCCTTACTACTCCACCTCGACTACAGCGGTACAGGGAGAGGAATCTCCTCTAGCCGCAGCCCACTAACACACATCCAACGTGGTTGGACATCATCAGGCGACCTTTCGACACTTGGCTATGGCCCTTGAGTTTGGTTGAAAATTAGGAAAGAAGAAGTAAAAAAAACATTCTAAATAATAATCTAATACTTTTATACTTACTGGTACTGGTACTACCACAAAATATTGTCGGTATACTGCACTTTTTCAAAGTGGTGCAGTTCTCATGTATAATAAAACAGTTGGAACAAATATGATCATTTTGTTTCGGACGCCAATTCACAATATTTATGCTTTTAAGCCAAAATTTGAGTCTAGGTTCAGTTGGAAACCTGTTAATTAATAAGCATTTGATAATCATCTGTTGTTGGCGACTTTGTTTATTAACAGATATTGGTGGGAAAGAACATCGATAAGTATTATAGAGAAGGAACTCGACAACCCTATTGAATTTTATTGTTTATCAAAACTCAGTAATATACAGCCAAACATGTTATAAACATAAATGACATTAAGATTAGTAACAATTTTTAAGTACTTATATTATCAAATATTTATTTAATATTTGCTGCAAATTCACTTACTTGTGAAATGTTACACCACTTCCCTTTTGGTAAAGAGTTTTACAGATTACGCACACTCTCATTATTAATAAAAATAATTCTTATTATGTAACTAATATTATACACAATCAAACAACATAAAATACTTTCGTTTTTTTAGTTTAAAAGTTCAAAATACAGATTTTTTTAAATATGACAATATAAATAAGACAACAGACTTTTGCATATTATGTCAATTTTATTTTTCAAGACATCCTTTAGCGGCACTTCAAATTGGCACAGTCATTTTGTATGGTATAGCCAGTCCAGCGTACTTGTATATATAGAGGTCAGTGTATATAAGTCAATGTACAAAGAGTGTACAAATCAAGGAAGTCTACGTGACCCAAATCGCTACTATGATTTCTGAGTGTTTTAGTATTGCATTATTAAAAAGGACCAAGTGAAATAACCTTGACACAGTATTACTTTGCTGTAAGATTTCACAAGTATTTTAGTAATTTTCACTCCTACTGCATTCTGTTGATATACTTTCAAAGTCCGGAGTGTTGTTAATGACAATTGGATTATGACTAAAAAGAAAAATAAACTTGTACAAAAATTTAATATAAACTCCGTTTGAAATTTTTGGACGTTATTTTGGTACTGGTTGAAATTTCTTTTGAAACACTGTAAAAGCATACTTTAAAAAAAAGAATCAACAAAACCAGTTAACTAACCTGTGACATAGCATAATGCTACGAGTATGTAGGTGCATGTAAATACAGTGGAATTGATAAGCTCCAATTTTATGACTCAGGTTTACTATTTCTGTGATTTATTTAGTATATAATATAAGTTAATGGAACTCTTTAACCATTTAAGCCTTTTTAAATAAGAAGTAAATTTATTTGTAGCAAATTTATTTTTTTAATATTCGTTATACATTATTGAATATATTTGTTGTACTAAAAATGTTCACTAAGACTGCTTTCAAGTAATTTGAACTATCTTTTTAGTTGCTAAGTGCAAAGATACAGACAAACGAGACATATAGCCTTCCACGGGGAGAAAATTTTGTATTCAAAATCTTATATATAAATCCCTTGTCACAATGTTTGTACACGTTAATTTATCCTCTCAACTGTTCCGGCCCAAATGGTTGCTTTGGCGCATACTGTCAAACCCTAAACGAGCCTACGTGGGGCGTGTCATTAAAATGGCAATATCTTAACAATTATGTATGGAAACTCTGTAAAATAATATGTTGTTAGAATTATTGTTAAATAAGCTAATAGAATATGTGTAAATGTGTACTTTTTTTATATTTTCTAAATTCCATGGTAAAAATGCAAAAAGCGATTTTTCCAGTTTGGTAAATAAAAAATGTAAAAAAAAGAAACAGTTATTTCAATAAATATTTATTATATTTACAGTAAGATAAATACACCTTACAATAATTAATTTAAAAAAAAACACACATTTTTTTTACACCACAAGCTCGACAAAACCTTACTTTTTGTAAACCTTACATTAAAAAATATAATATTCTTCCATTACCTTGTTTATATATCAGAGAAGCCTGTCTTTTTGTGAAATCATTCCCTAAGTATTAATAATGATGTACTAAATATATAAATAATATATATATATATATATATATATATATATATATATATATATATATTATTACTTATTTAATAGCGACCTTGAAATAAAATTTTGTAAAAATATATATATATATATATATATATATATATATATATATATATAAAAATGGTTATTGGAAAATTGTTTCTATAGCACAAAAGAATATTTAGAATGGAAAAATTAGTTCTATGACTATGTGCTTCACTTATATATATTTTTTGTTTTAAATATTTGCACGTCTGAGAGCAGACTAAGCACATTATAGATATTTAATAAAAACCCTGTCAACTGTGTTTCATGCAAATAAAGACTTTGATTTGACAATAATGTGGGCCACTTAAGATGATCCGAAAGCAGTCATAAAAAAGGTACTTCTGTAGCGGCGCTGTCGTCGCGCCACTAGCACACCGAAACACATCATCATCATCATCATCATTACAGCCCTTCACAAGTCCA
The DNA here is from genome assembly GCA_907164705.1 of Parnassius apollo. Classification (NCBI taxonomy): domain Eukaryota; kingdom Metazoa; phylum Arthropoda; class Insecta; order Lepidoptera; family Papilionidae; genus Parnassius; species Parnassius apollo. Next base: position 1,899,466 of record CAJQZP010001706.1, read on the forward strand.
CTGCTGAACATAGGCCTCCCCCAAGTAATGCCACAAAGCACGGTCCTGAGCCACCTGCATCCATCGACTTCCTGCATATCTTACCAGGTCGTCACTCCATCTAGTGGGGGGTCGCCCTACACTACGCCTACCGGTACGAGGCTGCCACTCGAGAACCTTTCTTCCCCATCGGTTATCGGTTCTTCGAGCTATATGGCCGGCCCATTGCCACTTCAGCTTACTAATCCGTTGGGCTATGTCGGTCACTCTGGTTCTACTGCGGATATCCTCATTTCTGAGTCTATCACGCAGAGAAACTCCGAGCATAGCCCTCTCCATAGCTCGCTGAGCGACCTTGAGCGTCCTCATACGGCCAGCAGTGAAGGACCACGTCTCTGATCCGTAAGTCATCACTGGCAACACGCACTGGTTGTACACTTTAGTTTTCAGAGATTGAGGTATACCTGACGAGAAGATGTGTCGTAATTTCCCGAACGCTGCCCAGCCGAGTTGAATCCGTCGATTGACCTCTCGGTCGAAGTTGGACTTACCTAGTCGGACTATTTGTCCCAGGTAAACGTACTCGTCAACAACTTCGAGCATAGTGCTCCCCCACAACTACCGGCATAGGTGTGACATGGACATTGAACATAATCTTTGTTTTGTCCATGTTCATCTTAAGACCTATCCGTTGGGAGACACCATTGAGGTCATTGAGCATAGTGCTAAGGTCCTCCAGCGATTCTGCCATAAGGACTATATCGTCGGCAAATCGAAGGTGAGTGATGTACTCGCCATTGATGTTAATACCGTATCCTTTCCAGTCCAGTAGCTTGAAAACGTCTTCCAAAGCAGCGGTGAAGAGTTTCGGGGATATAACGTCACCCTGTCTTACACCTCTCTGCAGTTGGATAGGGTTCATGGGGGGTATATTGCCATAGTTGCCACGCTTGGCGAGCGGGTTGGCAACCGCAGTTTTTTTTTTATCGTACAGTTGCTGTTATCAGGAAGATGCTGCTGCCCATCTCCTGCCTGTCTCCCTCTGTCGCCTTTTACGACACCCACGGGAAGATATGGGGTAGTGGATATTCTTAACCGCCACTACACGGCAAAACACACCGAGGCCTAATTCGCGCTATTAACATTCCGAATCATAGACAGTATATATAGAACTTCTCCGAAATATCACTCGGCATCATCATTCCGCCTGTGGCATCGCTTCCGAGCGGTTGCATCCAGGTAGTCCGCACTTTCGTTCCTGTACGGTAGTGCTCCCCGCTCTCGCGCCCCCGCTGTCCCGCTCGCGCTGTACAGCGCCGACGCAGTGCTCAGTCCGCCGGCGGCACCGCTCTCGGACGGTCGCCTCCTGGTGGTCCGCGCTCCCGTACAGTACGGTAGTGCTGTCGCGCTCTCACACGCCTCCGCTGTCCTGCTCACGCGGAACAGCGTCGAGGCTGCCGGTGAGTCACTTTTTCGCTACAGCTCTTGCCCCCCTGTCTTCGGGCAGGGAGGTCTGACTGACTTCCGCTTTTCATTTTCATTTTTCATTTTCACTTGTCATTTCATTTCATTTTCATTATCATTTTTCAATTTTTTTTGTACTGCCTCCTTTATTTTCTGTGTTCTTGTTATTCTTGTATTACGTGTATAGTGTGTCGTAGTACGTCTCGCGATCTAGTCCCTGTTCTACCGAGAGCAGGGACCCGTCCTCATCTTTATTTATACATAGCTCAGCTTGCTTACTGACCCAAAATGGCCACACCCAGTTTCACTGAGTCCCTCGCCGCCCTCATTAACCAATTCGGTTTAAATGGCAATGAGACGGTCCTCGCCGCCCCCCATCGCCACCATCGCCGCCCAGGCTTCCCTCCCTGCCCCTCAGGCACACCATCCGCCGCCGGTAATCGCATCTTACCTCGAAACGAGGAACTCTTTTGCCCCGCTCGAATCTGCCCCCCTAGAAATGGAGTACGCATGCTCCGAGTCCTCGGCGCCGTCCTCCCGGAAGAGGCGCGCCACTACCTCAGGCTCCGGTTCATCGGAGTCCTCTGACTCCGACGGAACCGGGGAGTCCAACTTCACCACAGTCACCTCCAAGCGCAACGGAAAGCGCGCCGCGATAAAACGCACCCCCCCCCCCCACTTCAGCGGCCCCTGCCGCTCCTTCAACCTCCGCAGCCCTCGACGCTGCCCCCGTCCCACTGATGTCACTAGACATCCCCACACCATCCAAACCAGCCTCTCGTTGTGCTCCAGTACTAGCGAAGAAGCAAGTCCCGCCCCCTGTCTTCCTAAGAGACAAGGCAAAATTCACCCAATTATCCAAAACCTGCTACGACACAGGTATTAAGTATGATCATGCCATCAACCTCGGGGAGGCGATCAAAATCATCCCTGCCTCGATCGAGGACTTCCGTCAGATCACCCGGCTATTCACAGCCGAAAGGGTCTCATACCACACGTACGCTCTCCCTGAAGAGCGTAAAGTTAGGGCCGTCATCAGAGGCGTCCCATTCGAATTCTCTAACGAGGAAATCCTCGAGGACCTTAAGTCCCAAGGTTTCCCCGTAGAAGCAGTGCACAAAATGCACAATAGAACGGGCAAGAGATACAACCTTGCCCTAGTAATCCTGTCAAACGTGCCGGAGGCTAAAGCCATCTTCCGGCAGGTGCGCACAGTGTGCGGCCTGTCAAGGGTGAAGGTAGAGCCCCCACATAGGCCCGGCTTCCCGGCGCAGTGCCACCGCTGCCAACTTTATGGTCACGCGGCGGCCAACTGCTCCGCCCCACCCAGGTGCGTGAAGTGCCTGGAACCCCACAACACAAAAGAGTGTCCCCGGCCCAAAGACGCCGAATCCCCGCCCGCCTGTGTCCTATGCAACCAGACAGGACACCCGGCGAACTACAAGGGTTGCCCACGCGCACCTCAACCTCGCCCCAGTAGGAAAGCTCCACCGCCGGTGAATGACCGATCTTTTCCGGCCCTCCATCAACGGCCCCGTCAGGGCCCTTCCCAGCCTATCCAGGGCTTCCCTCGACCCTCTCAGGGTCCCCCTAGGCCCCCTCAGGGTCCCCCTAGGCCCCCTCAGGGTCCCCCTAGGCCCCTTCAGGGCATAATTTGGCCCCCCTCCGGGCTTCTCCAAGCCAATGCAGCCTCCAGTCTTTCCCTGGGGGCCCAAAAAGGCAGACCCACCGCGGACAACCTCGTACGCTCATGAAGCAGAGCCCACAATCGACGACTACAACACGCTATATTCCGCTATTAGGAATATCGATGTTAGGGAAATAACAGTAGTATCACGCAAACTGCGCGCGGCCAAGTCCCCCCAAGAACGTCTCCTCGTTCTTGCGGAGCACAATAACCTTTTGTTAGCGTTGTAAGTTAGGTTAACTTAATTAACTTAACTTCAATGACTGAGCGAATTAACCTACCTAGATCTCACGGTCGTATCAAACCTAAGGGTTTATCGCTTGTATCATTTAATATTCGCGGCTTGCGAAATAACCTCCCAGAGCTCAAGCTCTTTCTTCGGAATCGTGAAGTCGATTTCCTCCTCCTACAGGAAACTAATCTCAAAGCTAAGGACACTAGAGGCCTTTCTATTAAAAACTTCTCTCTTCTTCGTAACGACAGACCCGACCGCCGAGGCGGCGGAACGGCCATCTATTACAAGAAGACACTTCATTGTTCGCCCATTTCTACTCCGCAGCTTACCAACATGGAAGCCACGGTATGCAGGCTAGCTATGACTGGACATCAGTCCATCCTCATAGCCTCCTGTTACATCCCTTCAGGAACCTATCCCCTCAAAAAGGATTTTGAGGCCATTTTATCTTTAGGCAATTCAGTCATTATGTTTGGAGATTTTAACTCCAAGCATACTGAATGGACATGCCGCACTACGTCCCCTAGTGGCAAGATACTGCTCGATATCACGCAGTCTCTTGATATTACCGTCCATAGTCCTCTCGGTGTTACTCACTTTCCCGATAACACCGATCACGCCCCCGATGTGTTAGATTTTGCGTTACTCCAAGGATTTTCTCTCAACCTCGGAGCAATCGAGACACTAGACGATCTAGGATCAGATCACCGACCGGTCTCCCTCATTCTTGGCCATCAGCCACCTCCCCCAACACACACGAAAACCTTTACTAACTGGAAGGGATTCAAGGAGTCCCTAGCTAAAGCTTTGGACTCACAGGACTCTACCATCTCCCTACCGTCGGACTTAGATAGTCCCGAAAAAATCGACACCGCGGTCGACTCACTCTCCACCCTTATTAAATCCTCCCTTAAGGAGAATCGTCTTCAACGAGAACTCCGCTTCCGCCTCTCTGTATTTCGAGACCTCGAAAAGAGTAAGCTCATGGAGAATATCTCTCCATCTCACACAGCGTACTATCAGATGGCTAGAGCCCTCCGCATAGACGCTATCACCCACACTCCCCCTCTCTCCCGTCCCGACGGCACGGTTGCCTTCGAGGACGAGGAAAAGGCCGAGTGCTTTGCAGATAGCATTGCCGCTCAATGCTCTCCCAGTTCTCAACCCGTCGACCCCTCACACGTCCAGGCAGTGGAGGATGAGGTCCGCCGCCGGAACTCACCCCCCACGGCCTCCGAACCTATCTCTGTGTCCAATGATGAGATCTCATCCCTCATCAAAGGACTTAAGCCTAAAAAGGCTCCGGGCGCGGATGGCATCTCCAACCAAGCCCTAAAACACTTTCCCGAGCAGGTGTTAACCTTTTTATCTATTATCTTCAACGCCTGCTTCAACCTTAGTTATTTTCCCACTACGTGGAAAGAGGCTACTGTGATTGGAATTCCCAAGCCAGGCAAGCCTCTCAACCTCCCCCTCCAGCCATCGCCCCATTAGCCTCCTCAAGGCAATGGGCAAGCTCTTCGAAAGAGTCATCCAAATTTGTATGAGGCGCTATCTGTTTCCCACAGACGGCGACCCTCTTATCATTCCCCATCAATTCGGCTTCCGAGCCAAACACTCATGTCCCCAACAAGTTCACCGCATTGTGGAATATATCCTCAGCGGTTTCTATCCTCGTCGTCATAAGACCATCGCGGTCTTTTTCGATATAGCCAAAGCTTTCGATAGAGTCTGGCACACAGGCCTCATCTACAAGCTCTATAAAATAGGTCTCCCCGATCGTCTAGTTCGTCTCGTGGCCTCCTACTTAAAACATCGTACCTTTCGTTTCAGACACGAAGGCACGCTTTCTTCACAGCGAACTATCAAGGCTGGTGTCCCTCAGGGCTCAGTACTTGCTCCTCTGCTGTACATCCTGTTCACCAACGACATTCCCATCCCGTCGAAAGGTGTTCAACTCTCCCTCTTTGCAGATGACACTGCTATCTACTGCAAAGGTGTCTCACTACCCTTCATACGGAACAAGATCTAAAAGTCAGTCGATGACCTAGGAGCTTGGTTCAAAAAATGGCGCATCGATGTGAACCCGGAGAAGAGCTCCGCCGTCCACTTCGATTATAAACGACGCCGTCTCAAAAACACTCCACCCATACGTATGCTAGGGACCCCTGTCCCCTGGCATACGTCCGCCAAATATTTAGGTGTCACTCTAGACACAGGGCTCACTTTCAAGCCCCACGTCAAAAGAGTAACCCGTCACGCACGGTTTTATCTGAGTAGGCTCAACAGTATGTTGGGCCGACACAGTAAAATGTCCCTTCGAAACAAGCGTACCCTATACAAGGTATGTATATGACCAGTCATGTCCTACGCGGGCCCCGTCTTTGCCCACGCAAACCCTAACATTTTAAATGAACTCCAAATAGTTCAGAACCTCTTCTGTCGTCGAGCTGCGAACGCACCGTGGTACGTACGCAATGCCGACCTTCATCGGGACTTAGAGCTCCCAACAATTCAACAATTTCTTAAAAAACTCTCTGAGAACTTCTTCAAAGCCTCAGAGTCGCACCCAAACCATTTAATTCGTGAGGCAGCTTCTTATGCAGCCCCACCCCCCCTCTCGCTATCGTGTCCGCAGGCCGAAAAACTCTCTCTCGGACCCGCCTAATAAACTTTCAAACGACCTGAACTGTCTCCTGGCGGCTCAGGCCAACTCTAATTAAATAAAATTATTGTAATATCTAACATTAATTTGCCTTCGTAGGCACTCCCTCAACGGCACTTAGCCGCCTACGCCCTCTTTTCCCAAAAGAGGGTCGCTCATGATAAGGCACAATAGAGCTTAATCAGCCGGTTGCCTGTCCCCAAAGGCGGTTTTTAGAGGGTATCACTTAGGGTCCCCGGTAGGACAGTGAGCCCCTCATAACCACGATAGACCGGCTATCGTGGTATGCGTAATGCATTTTCCGCCTCCCTACGTATAGGGTAGCCCTTTAATTGCTTCGGGCGCAAAAAAAAAAAAAAAATATCACTCGGAGTGTCGGCCGCTCCCCGGGCAGAACACCTTGCCCGGTGGGAGATCTCCCCTTTTCCTACCACGGCCACAGTGGTGACCCCGACGTGATCTGAACACGCAACCAAACAACATTCGGAAACTTCAAGCTTCATCATCGTCATAGAATACCCCACTCATTCGCTCCCGAGCAGATATCGTCTGCAGTCTTCATATCCTGCAAGTCATCTAGCTTCACAAGGTTCATCGCAGCACTGGAATAATAATGCTTCCTGTTCCTTCAAGCTACACTCTGCGCTACAGTGTTCGGCACGGCTCTGAGCCTTACTGCTCGCCTCTGCCTCACGGCACTCTCGCAGATTACTTGCCTTCTTCTTGACTCACCGCAGACTACAAGGCAATCTCCTGGCACTTGCACATTCGTCGGCAACGAAGCTGCACTATCAACTTCCGGTCTAAGCAGGGGGGTGATGTAGCGGCGCTGTCGTCGCGCCACCAGCACACCGAAACACACGGAAGCCCAAATCGCGCTATTAACTTTCCGAATCATAGACAGTATATATAGAACTTCTCCGAACAATCACATGGAGTGTTGGCCGCTCCCCGGGCAGAACACCTTGCCCGGAGGGAGATCTCCCCTTTCTTACCATGGCCACACTTCAATAGCGACAATTCCATACCGAGATAAGTAGGTTAATGATATTAAAACAATGTTGTACGAGATACAGATACAGTGTCTGAAGTTTATAAGTAAATAGCAACTTTCTAAAGGTTGTGTACAGACGCGTACTTTTTTAATAGCGACCTTTAGAAGGTTTTGGTTATTAAAACGCTCAACTGACTGAATAATTTTGTAAATGTATATTAGGTCCCAACTTAAGTAGTAGATTTTTTACTTGATTTTCGAAAAATTTTAACTTTTGAAATCTATAAAAATCAATGAATAATCAAATGAATATCACGAGGTTTAACGTGAAAATATAATGTATCTCTCGTCCTCATAATATATTTTTATAGTTTTCTATTAGCGTTACGAGTAACAATTGTAAAAAAAATGATTTGTTCCCATTCCTTCTATCTCAAGATATGCCCTTAGTATCTTAGTGAAGTAATAAAATACATTTATTACATATATTTTTAATGTAAATTTGATCTAAAAGAAACGATTTTCCTTGACACTAACAAAATAATTTAATTAAAGAGATTAAGAATTAATTAAGTAATATTGGCGTTTTATTCTTAGCGTAATTAATATAATGGATTTCCGCAAAAAAACTTCTGATTCTATGAAATAATTAAATATATTCGTACATAACCAACTTTACTACGTGCTCAGCGGTGAAGGAATTCACGATGATAAAACCTACATACAAGTGTTTAAGGAATAAATATTTCTGTTGTATGTGTAATCTGCCATCACGCTAAGGTAGTAGTGCGAGATATTTATTTTCCGCTAACCAGTTACATAACCCTATAAACTAGAGAGGAGGCCTAATCCCAGTAGTCGAATGTAAATAAGCTGTAATTTAATTATTCCTTTTTTACATATTTAAATTACTGGATGGTGTTACAATTATTTTATATAAATTGGGCTATAAATTTTTTTTCAAACACACATTATCAAAATTAACGTGGGTGTATTGGTGTTGGTATTGGTATGGTATATTAATAACATCACCTATACCAATAGGTGAAGTTTGGCGTGATTTTAGCATACCTATAGATATTTTCTGAACCTATACAAACAATATTAATATAAAAATTAGGTGAAGGTATGTACAATCCAAGCAGCAGCATTTTGAAAAAAAACCGAGGTTGCCAAACCGCCTGTTAAGTGTGTCATATATATCAAATATCCACTGTTGGTTGGTGCAATGTTCAGCAACGAATCTTTGATGGGATAACGGATACCTCTTATAATAATGGAAAATTGAACGGCAGTTTGGTCTACTTCAAGCAAAAACTTGAAGGAGAAATAGAGATCAGCGAACGCGTTCACTTCAATAGTAAATGAAAGGAACCATTTATCATTTAGGGTAGAATATTTTTATATAAATATTCTACATTAAATAATAATTAAATTTAATATAAATAAATAATTTAGAATATTTAATTGATACATTTTAATGAAAAGTTTTTAGTGACTTAATTACTGATAATAAAAATAATGATAACGTTAATCTCCTTGCCAAATTAAACCATAACAAGGTATTTTGAATTCAGTCGGAAGTTGTTAACTACTGAAGAGAATATAAATAAGACACTCTGTCTTCTTCTCTTTGACTTAACATAAAGCAATTGACACTGGAGACTACGGTATTTTACGTTCTATTACATAGTTTAACCAAACTAGCTTCAGCTTTTAATTATTAAATTTAACGGAGTGTGAGCTTACTGTACTTAAAGTATTGCTTGAGTATGGATTTAATTTTAATAATTTCATCATGATCCCAAGCAATTCGTCAATCAATGAATCCTACTCGGCTGGGTAATTTTCGACATATTACAGCACATCTTCTCACCACGTATCCTCAAAATTTATAATTTAAGTGCACAACCAACGCCCGTTGGCAGTGAAGACATAAGGATGTGAGACTAATGATGATGATCTGGTCCTTCACCACTGACTGTATAAGGAAGCACAAGGTCGCTTAGCGTGCTATGTAATTATGCTCAGAATTTCTCTGCGTGATTGAATTCGAAATGAGGATATCAGCAGTTAAACCAGAATAACTGATTTGACTCAAATAATCAGTAATCTGAAGTGGCAATATACCGGCCATATGGCACGAAGAACCAACAACTAATGAAGAAGAAAGGTTTTTAAGTGACAGCTTCATAGCAGCAAGTAAAGTGTAGGGTGGTCTCGAACTAGATGGAATGATGTGGTAAAAGATGCAGGAAGTCAATGGATGCAGGTAGCTCAAGACCGTGCTTTGTGGCGTTATTTGAAGGACGCCTATATTCAGCAGTAAAATTGTGATGGGCTATTATGATGAAGTGGGTTGGCAACCGCAGTTTTTTATTTTTATTCGTTATTAGGGAGACGCTGTTGCCCACCTCCTTATTTGTTTTCCTCTATCGCCTCTTACGACACCCACGGGAGATATAAGACAGTGGATATCATTTCAGTAACAAATAATAAATGTAAAAGTTGACACTAGCTAACCCCATAGCACACATTATTTACATTGAATAATATTTTCTTTTCAAATAGGCATTTTTTATTTCGTTTTAATAATTGAAATATGAAATAACTCTTTTTTTAGACCGAAATTACAACGTATTTCGAATCGATAGATACTCTTTTACAGATAATTTATCAAACACACTAATTAATTTGATTATATCAGGTATGTGCTTTTTGATTTATAATTTTAACGATACTGTTAGAAAAAATAGTGATTAAAATTTACTTTATAAAATATAATATTTTCATTTTCACTATACGTTATTTTACAATGAGAATAACACTTGGTATATATGTTCAAGCTTACTTAAAAGATAATTATTTTGGTTACTGATATAGTACACAGCACAACTCGTATAAACTCTAACCAGATCTTACCATAATTTAAAACTGTTTATATTTTTATCCACTCCATAATAGTGTATAGTCATGACATAGTTGTTAAACTATTAAGTAACTGGGCTTAATGCTTTAAGTTTGGAAACTTAATGGACTATCACAAGATGTCGACCAACAAAGTCCCTTATTAATATTCACAGTAACAAGAGTAAGTGCTATTCTTTTATGAATTTTGGAAGATATTAAATTATATTACAGTATGTTACATCAAAATAAGATACGATACGATGAGTTACTCCCACATACTAAGTTCAAAATAGTCCATATTGACATTATCATGAATATTACAAAAATATTTAATTGAATCTAAATATTCAGCACATTCAAAAGATTTATCTGAAATCAATATCTCTTCAATCTTCATGGTGCATCACGTGCTTCTGGGATTAGAGAAAGTCTTTTCTATCTTAGAACCCCTGAAACCTATTCTCATATCTATTATTTTAAAATCGGTAAAGAGGTTTAGGAATCAACTGTTAGTATGTTTTGATTTAATTGTGTGTATTAATTATAAGGATTGTTGAGTATGATTTTCTGAAGAGGTATCGGGAGGTAAGAGAGCTAAGTTTTGCTTGATAACAGCAATAGATTTACTCAGTTCAGAAAAAGAGCGATGCATTTCAGGCCGGTACACAAAACCTCAAACTTTTTTTTAAATATATTTGTGGGAAAACGAGCATACGGCTCACCTGATGGTAAGTGATTACTGCAGGCCATAAACAATTGCAAAACCAGGGGAATCCAAGTGACCACGAAACTGCACGTCACTCGATATGCCGACGCAGAGGATTCCGATACTGGCTGAGGCAACAAAGGGAGTGCCTTGAAACTGAGGAGAAACAACGAAGGGTTTATTTCTAACGGCCAACGCGCAAACTTGTGTCTTTTGGGAATTGAACTGGACTAGATTTAGTCGTCCCCAGTCTGAGGCTTTGTTGAGTGCTGTCGTCTTCATAGCAATGAATGTTGCCGGTTTGCAACATATCATTGATATTCAGAAGAAACAGCGTTGGTGATAGCATGCAGCCTTGTGGACAACAAGCGTTAATGAGCTTGTAATCGGAGTACGCACCATCTACTACGACCTTGAAGCTCCAATCTGCAAGAAAACTGATGATCCAATTGCACAATTACTCGGGATTTACGTAGGAAGGAAGCTTCGTAAGAAGCACTTTGTACCAAACACGATCGAAGGCCTTCGCTATGACAAAATTTATGGCCAACGACTCCCCACTCTACTGACTCCATCAAACCGTACTGGGGCTCACTATTCAGTTGGTCGTCCCCAAGGTACCTCATGAACTAGCAGTCTATAACGGCTTCCATTATTTTGTAGAACAAGGAGGTGATAGCGATAGGCCTGTAGTGAGATGGATCTGAGCGGTCGCCTATTTGGGGATCGGATGCACTAAAGATGTATTGCATGATTTTGGGACTACGTCTAGGGAGTAGAAGTACCAGAAAAGATGCGTTAAAACCGGTGCCAACTCGGGAGCATACGTCTTCAGCACAATAGAAGGTACGCCATTAGGCCCACTCGATTTGTTGACGTCGAAGGAGAAGAGTGCACTGCGCACCGAGCGCTGGGTAAACAGCTCATCCTGCATGTAATACTTACACTGCAGGACAGCCAGTCATCCACCACTACGTCCACTGGAAAGTATCAACAACGTATCATCAAGTATACAACACATTTAGTGACCGTCTCATACCGTTTTATATTCGTGTAAGAATATGTTGTTCTAAATATATGAAATACGAGTATATAATATACGAGTATATGAGTATTTATAACTTTACACATTTAGTATTTTCCAATGTTTTATAAAATAGAAGTTTAAAATTTCAAAATTTCGTGCCATGAAAGGGCGACGAGTGAAAATGAATAAATTATACCTGCCGCTTCTCTTTTGTTGCTTTTTATAAAACTCATTTCGCTGCTCACAACATTGATAACGAGGTCGATGATAGCAAAATATTTGTTGAAAATATTTCTTCCAAATAATTTGAAAATTTCGCGGCATTTGAATTTTAAAATAAAATAATATATTTAAAATTATTTTTATCTCCTTATGAAATTTAATACAACTGTAAGTTTACGAAGCAATCTATAGAGAAATATACGAATGACTTTGATAGACGAATGAATCAAAAATTATTCTTACACCGATACAAAAGATAGCAGTGTGTACATCTAATTGTGGGCCTAAAGCAATGATTATTTTTGTTTCTTAAATTATATGTATACAGTAGCTATATATAAGCTCAGAGTAAACATTTCTTCGTATTTTGTAAACACATTCAAGACATTTTTTTACAGTTTCTTTACCTTTAATTATAATATATATGTGTCATTTTGTTCGAATACTTGTTAACATCTTGTAGGCAGTGACATGATCCAGTTGCTCTAGATATATTGGGATTTTTAATCAAAAAAATCGACAAGTAGTTTTGACAATTCTCTTTTGATCACCTAATCAAATAGTAAATATCAATAAATAATAAATCTAAATAAAAATATTGAATAATTTGCAACTTTCCGCTAACTAAATACAATGATGTGTCTTACCTGGATAGAAGAGCACCTCCCGCCCTCCCACAATTACGTGCACTAACTCCGTCACCACTACTCCCAACACCACTACTTCCAACACTACTATTCCAGGTAAGACACACCATCGACGATAATACGACACATGTTTGTGTTTCGCCTCTAACCGAGGCATCCTCAGGTGATGTAGACTCTACGGTGGCTGACCGCTAAGTTAGCGGTCTTACCAGCTCTCTCACTAGCTTTCTTGCAGATCGGAGCATCAAGGTCATTGTAGACGGTGCAAGCTCCGATTACAAGCCTATTAATGCTGGTGTTCCACAAGGCTGCGTGCTATCGCCAACGCTGTTTCTTCTGTATATCAATGATATGTTGCAAACCCGTAAAATTCATTGATATGCAGATGACAGCACTGGCGATACTCTGTACACCGGCCGTGCCAATATTTCTCGGGAAAACGTCTCCGAGTGCCGGGACAAACTTGTGTCTGAAGTCGAGTCTTTGCTGAACAGAGTCTCATATTGGGGGCAACTAAATCCAGTCCAGTTTAACCCTCAGAAGACACAAGTTTGCGCGTTAACCGCTATAAAGAACCCCTTTGTCGTATCTCCTCAGTTTCAAGGTACTCCCCTTGTTGCCTCAGCCAGCTTGACCGCATCCAGCGCAGAGCGGCTCGAATCGTCGACGACCGAGTGCTTTCCGATCGACTCGATTCACTGGCGCTGTGAAGAGATGTTACATCTCTCTGCATTTTCTTTCGCATATACCATGGGGAGTGCTCTGAGGAATTGTTCGGATTAATCCCAGCCGCCAAATTTCGTGAACGCACTACGCGGCAATCGCCCGATATCATCCACACCATCTGGATGCCTGGCGGTCCACCACTGTACGTTTCACAAGGAGTTTTCTTCCGCGTACGACCTCTCTGTGGAATAGTTTACCATCGGCGATTTTTCCGGACCGATACGACTTAGGGACCTTCAAGGAAAGAGCATACTCCTTTCTAAAGGGCCGGCAACGCACCTGCAATTTCCCTGGTGTAGCGGTTGATCATGGGCGGCGGTAGTCACTTAACATCAGGTGAGCCGCATGCTCGTTTGCCCCCTCTTCTTCTTCTCTTAAAATCTATGGGCCACAGCATCCACTAGCCTTCAGGTGGACAGTGTGCTCGTTTGCCACCATTATTCTTTACACTATTGTAAAATCAATTTGAAATGCGATCATCCTGTAAAAAACTTTGATCAATTTGATACTACTCCACATATTTTTTTCATTTATAATTGTTAAATTAAATTATTAAGTGGGATGTTAAATAAAACAGAATTGCATCGATTGTATTGCAACAAAGTGTCAGTTATTGTTAAAATCTTTCATAACCTAGTTACAAGCTTTATGTTTGTGTATAGCATTTTCGACCGGTATTTGAATAGTTTCTCTGTCAAAGAGCATATAAGAACGGGGTGACCTAGAAAGACAAAGCTAGATTTTGACGAAAGCATTTTAGAAAATAAATATGATATTATCGCCTAAAATCAAGATACCCGCCAGAAACTCGTCGCGTATTACTAAACAAAACTCAAAGCTAATATAGTTCTGAAGTTTAAAAGAGTGAATGAATCAAAATGCTTGCCGAATCTCGAATCCTGAAACACTTATAAAAGGCACAGAACTGTACTCTTTAAAGATGAAAAACAATTGACTGATCTAAATTCCTAAAATAACATACACCTACAATATGGACACTGTATAACACAATAATAGTATTTTCGGAATAGCAAAAAACGACGACTACTTTTGTGTAAAATAGTCCTCGTCTTACTTTTATGTCATCCTCGTAAAAAAGTACCCTAATAATATTTTTTATAAAATACGTTTCAACATACATCGAGCATATTACAGCACATTTTTTTTTAAATTAAGATACCAAAATGATCCACCATTTTCCAACATATAGACGTAATATCTTATAAGTATTCATTAACTTGTTCTTTAATAAAGTTATTCCAGCACCGATATTTAACAATAATAGTGTAGTTTAATTTTCTCTGTCCTCGCCAACACGCTTAAAAAAAACTGCATTTAAATGACTAATATTTTCGAAAGAAATGCTTATTTGTTTTAGGTTTCTTACATATATTCCAGCTTTAACAGACAGTAGGAAACTTAATTATAGTGTAAAAGTTTGAACTGTTCTCATTTTTATTTCATTTTATGCATAAGCACCAGTTACATTATATTCTTGGAATTTTGAAAAGTTACATTTAGACAAGTCCATTCTAGCATAGCTATAAGCTTTTTTTATCGGAGAGGGGACAAACGAGAATACGGCTCACCTGATGGTACGTGATTACCGCCACTCACGCATAACTGCAACACCAGGGGTATTACGGGTGCGTTGCCAGCCTTTTAAAAAGGAGTAGGCTCTTTTTTTCTTGCAGGTCTCTAATTCGTATCGATAAGGAAAAAATCTCTAATGGTAGTCGATTCCACAAAGTTGTGCGAGAAAGAAAACTTCTGTGAAATAGCACAGTGGTGGATCGCCAGTCATCCAGATGGTATGGATTGAACGCAACGGTGCGGCCCCGTTTGATTCGCGGAGGATAGGGCGAGTGGCGCATCGTCATACCAACACTCCTCTTCCTCTGCGACTCCACCTCGGCTGCAGCGGTAGGGGGAGAGCACACCCGTCTCAGCGCAGCCTGGATTTGTCACCACTACTAGGCACAAATTACTCATTTACAAAGATAAAAAAAAATCATAAAATAAAATAAGTTAGGACATTAAAAGGAAACACGCAGACTGCAATAAATGGTACTCATTAGTGTTTACCGGATAGTAATTTTAAAACAACTGAGCATAGCATATCTAGAGATCTCGCTGTTGTCGAGATGCATAAATCACCGTTGCGAAGCTGGAGCTGAGCGCTAGTGTTTTTATAAATTTTCTTAAAACTGTTTTAATATAAATTCTCCGACTAAATCTACATGCTTAAAAACAAAATATTAGGCCATCTGAATATATAACATCGTATAAATTATCTGTTTTTCTTTTCCATCTTATTTAACACTTTTGTTAAAATACTAAAATGCAAAACTGTAAAAATAGATTATAATATAATAATCTCATATTAACTTTGAGAAGTTTAGGTAAAGTTTTGACCTATCCACAAACAACATAACGCTACGAATGTAACCATGTTTCATTCTGCAATTCGAAGCCTGAATAATATAGAGGTGAGCATGACCGTGTGGTCCGTGGAAGCAGTGACTTCACATTGTTAAATATTCATGAGCTAATTTTAGCTTTCATGGTAGAGTTCACTTTTCACGGCTATAACAGGTCTAGTGAATGAAACATGCGTAACTTTGCTTGTCAAGTAGTGCCCGATTAGCAATTTGAACGACGCTGTTGATTGGAAGTGACAGTGTGTTAAAATTTTAAAACCAAGAACGTATTCACTACTCCTGATTTAAATTTTAAGAAAGATTTCAAATAAAGATTTGCAATCTCGCCTCGTCTCGCATATGTACAGAGAATTTACATTTTCAAGGAGGTCTTTAAGATAATAACCCAAGAGTTATTAGTCATCGTAATAAAATATTATTATGTAAGTATATGAAGAGGTGCCCAAGTTTCGCACATATAACGACATTGTCATTGCAGAAGCCATTCCGATACTGTGGTTTACTGATTTCTTGGGTTTAGACCTTTATGTAAATTTTGCTTTGTATTGTGCACCATTTTCATATTATAAGAAATATATTATTATGAAACATGTCATTACAAGTGCGGAAAGCCTGTCATTGCAAAGAGTTCCGACAAATGTCTACCCGAGTCGAGGCGCAGCCGAAGGTGAGGGTAGACGTCGACGTATGTCGAAACAAGTTGCACTGGCAGTTCCGCACGTGTAACAACTATTTTTAATACAGTTGCGAAAAAATGAAGCAATTTAATAAAAACACAATAAACTCAAAGTTATAATTCACATATACATTGAAATTGGTACAGTTTTTATACTAACTGGGGAATTTTTAGGTTGCATATTTACTGTTTGAGACAAACTATTATTAATTTCGTATGATTGTTCATGTATATTCGTCAAAGGTGTTATACAATGGCGTTTCCTAGTTGATGGAATTGGATCTGACGAATTATCATTATTAACGAAGGTAGATGGACGAACGTTCTCTTTAGTATTGTCATGTAAAGGAGACGGACTGGACTTTAAATTAATGCATTGTGTGATTCTTTTCCCAGTTTCTAGTTTTTTGTTTAATGAATCAGCAATATAGCCTTCTGCAATTTTGTCTGACTTCCTAGTCGCTTTAAGGACGTCAAATTGGCTCCTGAATCTGCCAATAATGTAGCAGAGGTCCTCTAGAAGCTGTGCCAGGTACTCAGCATCCGGCAGACCAAGAAACGTAACTATTTCTTTTGTCTTGTAACCAAATTTGTTTATCCCGATCGCTTGAGCTGTACACTTCCCTTTTTGATAATTTTGGAGAAAACGGTCGGTTTATGTTTTTTGGGACCGCTGATTCATATATTTTTGCACTATTCTAAGAAAATCTCCTTCAACAACAAAGCTTCTCGGTATCTTATTTTTTGTATTTGGAATCTTGATTAGTAAATTTTTTCCATGGGCTTCAATATCTTTTAAAGTAATATTGGCTAACTCCTCTCTTCGACAAGCTCCAACAACTCCAAAAATCAGCGCAATCTACAAAAAAAGGGGATTTGATTAATATTTTTTCAAATAATATATTGACTGTATTTTGCGATTTCGTAAACTGAATACCCAAGAAAAATATAAGTATTTATTAATAACTTACTTTTATTGCTAATAACTATCATCGGGATCTTCGTTCAAAAACCTTTCCACTGCATTCGATGTTAATATTTTCGACTTTTTAGTTGTAAAACCGGTCTGATTGTCGTTTTAAAAAAGCAGTTAGTTTGGGTATTCACTTATATCCACGTTGTTCCTTATTTTCAGCATACTTTTTATCATCGAAAACCTCAACCATAACGTAGAAGGTTTTAATTTTGCTGAGAGTTGGGAGTATGCCAACATAACATTTTCTGAAAAACTATTTGCATTTTTCTCTTCTCTCTTTATGATTTTTTCTGATTTTTTTTTGTTTTCTTCACACATTCTGAGTAGGCAAAGGGAACTATGCCCATACAGCCAAGTCTTCAGTAGAAATTTTTTATTGATATGAAATGAAAATGAAATTTAATGAGATGAAATGAAATGAAATCTAACCTAACTCATTGAGTCAAATCATTAAATCTAACATTGAAACAAATTAGTAGTTTCTTTTCAGAAATATTTTAATAATAAAACTTTGTGGTTGGTTTTTCTTTTTAATAGACATTATTTTGAAAGTTGGGAAAGAGAACGCACGAGTTTGGAAAAGGTAAAGAAAAAGCTTGAGTATGTAATAGCCCACATCCCGAACGCTATACGTCTCTGCAACACGCCTCTTTTTGAGCAACTGTGAACAACAACAAAAAAAAACCTTTTTCACACGTGTCTTGGTAGAAAACCTGGTGTGGTTGATAACTTCAATATAACGCTATAGTAACTAAGCATTAACAGTTTTTAAGTTATCCATAGATAACAAATGCCAACTTAGACCAACGAAAACACAAAAAAAGCCAAAAAATATGTTTGCCCATATTACGTCCACGTTTGACCAATGTTAGAGATTCTCCCTTGACTGGTATCATGTTTTTTTAAGGTAATCATCACATCGGATATTTTAAATACCTAACTTCATTAATCTTGATAGCTCAGGAGATTAGCGGCTGTCTTTAAATTGCATTGTTCATGAAACTGGTTTCGATCCCCGCCGGTACCATCGACTTTGTTAATAGCCATTTGACGTGCTTGCTGATTTACTTCGTGCTCGAAGCTAAAGTAAAAGAAAGCTTCTAGTAGTTCAATAACCTCACCACACATAATCGCGAAGTGTGCAGCCTCCGTAATTACTTCCTGGTGAGATCGGATGATCCATTCTATAAGGCCGTCATTTCTGGTTATAACGGTTTTACTTCTCTATCATTAGCCAGCGAGCAATAGCAGAACCAGGCAATACATAACATTGCCGACCGAAAGACCGTATGGAAAGAGAAGGAGCTCCACGGGAGGTTCTTCGAAGCTTTTCATGAGCCTTTCGTAGACACAGTAGCCTCCCTCCACTAGCTATGCTTTGATGACCTCTTCGGGGAAACCGAGGGTTTTGTCTGTGCAATACAGGATCAGGTTATTAAGACCAACCACTATCGGAGATACGTATTAAAGGATGGCACCGTCGACATCTGTCGAGCTTGTCGCCATCCCGGTGAGTCACTTAGGTATGTCATCTCCGGTTGTTCGGCGCTTTCTAACTCTGAGTACTTGTACAGGCACAACCTGGTAGCCTGAATTCTTCACCAGGAGCTCGCTCTGAAATACGGTCTCGTGGACCGGAAATTGCCGTATTATAAGTACTTGCCCGAAAATAATCACGCCAGGCTCTACTGGGACTGGGCTATCATCACAGACAGGACTATTCCTGCGAATAAGGCTGATATTGTGCTCGACATTGCCATTCCGTATGTCGAGAACCTTGTGAAAGCCGAAATAGATAAGCAACCAAAACTCTTGGGTCATCTGAAGCAGCCGGGACTCCGTGACGGACCGCTCCGGGCTCAAATGCGGAAGGCGTACTCCTCGATACCGCCTGCATCGTCCGCCGGTGTTTTTCCCTTTCCCCCTAACCTTCGGCCGTTTGGTCTCCCCTGCCGAGGGCTTCCGTCTGGTTAGGCTTTTATTTATTTATGTTAGTATATTAAATAAATATTTATGTATATTTCTCATTTCCTTTTATATATTTATTAAGCCCAACTAGGTGAGAATACTTTATAAATACCCCGGATAATATTAATAATATTATGATGTCTGGAACTGCAACCCAGTCAATTTTATCACAATTGCCACGTTTTGGAAGCGAGCTGGCAATCGCAGTTTTTTTTTTATTTTAGCACGTAAAGCCATTGATCCTGTGTCTGATGTTTCTCCGGTAGTGTCAGATTTTCGTCTAATAGGAAAAAAGGTGAGGTAACAGAGAATGTACCTGTGTTTGCGCACACACTCGTACACTACACCACAATCCTGTTCTGTGTATATGGATAATCTCCGTTGCGACTGCCCGCCGTGACTGAGATTCGGTCTGGACGACATAATAATTAAAATAAGAACCATTATAAGGAATCGATATAAATTATAAAATATGAAAAAATGGTTCTTTTGGTTAACCTTACTTAAAAAAATCTTTCCTCTAAATCACTTATTCGGTATATTTTCGATGATCTCATCAAAATCGCTTTTAATTTTATCTCTCTTACTAAAAGTGATTTCTTTTTATGAAAGTTATTTTTTTAAATTATATTTCTAACCGCCTTTTAAATTGAAATAATTTCAAAGATTAAGCCTCATTTTCATTTCTTCACACCTTGTGATCCTCATTTCTTTCAGGTCTAATTCCATTATCTTTTCGGTGTGATATCATAATCTATTCAGTATAATATTATAATAACACCACAAACAAAATAATAATAAAATATGCGTGAAACAAGATATATTCCACAGATATATCATTTTTGCTGCCTAGGGATTAGCTCAGAACGATTATTGCAGAAACTACACAGTAGGGCTGCGAGAAGATTTTTGATAAAATATTCCTATTTTCGGTCTTCAACAGAACTGATATTTGGAAGTAAATATAATATGAACTATAATGAACACGTAAAGAGGGTGGGTGATTTAAGTACTACACATTTTGACATCTTAGATTTAAATATATTTTTAAAATAGTTACAGTTTGAAATTTATGCTTATTATTTACATGTAATAAATAACTAACCACCAGCACTGTCTACAAGATGTTCAAGTCAATCCAAAGTCAAATGGATGACTTTCAACGGGAACTGCAACAATCTAGTTCTGCTGCCTCAACTTCACCTTACCTACCAGGTGATAATAATGCATTTAGAAAATTCAGAAAAATCTCAGGATACTGCTGCCGTCATAAGTACTCAGTGTCAGGCTTCAGTAAAAAATCCATAAGCCATTGTCATCATCTGGGAT
Source organism: Parnassius apollo (assembly GCA_907164705.1). Classification (NCBI taxonomy): domain Eukaryota; kingdom Metazoa; phylum Arthropoda; class Insecta; order Lepidoptera; family Papilionidae; genus Parnassius; species Parnassius apollo. The sequence goes on from CAJQZP010001706.1 coordinate 1,920,118, forward strand.
GCCCTTCCGATAAATGTTCCAGGCCTGTGATTGTCAAATTCAGCGATACTGAATGATAAAATGCGAGACAAGTTTTGGTGCCTACTCAAAAATCAAAATTAAGGGCATTGGTACAACTCAGTCGGAGTTTCTTATAAAGAGACGCCACAGTGTTTTTCTTGAAGCTAGGCGAAGGTGGCATCGCCAAATATTGGACCAGTGATGGAGTTATTAATATTTTTAGTCCAGATGGCACAAGGTACCATCTTGAGACTTTGTCTGAGCTTGACGTAATTTGTAACGGGTCAACTTCTGCCTCGCCCGCTTATGCTACTGTGGTTGAGTCAAATTAGGCCCAAAGAGTAAGGTGCACCACAGCGTACTAAGAGGGCCGGTAAAAAATTAACTTTCTTATTTAACATCATCATTTTGTAAATTGTGTAATTCTTATTGCCATACATTTTCTCTAGACTTTCATATTATTCATTCTATCATTATATCCGCATTACTTTTTGTTATTAATCGCTAATTAGATAGTAAAATGTGATGATTAATAATCTCTTTTTGGACTGTTATTATTAGTGTTATAATTTTTTTGTAAGGTAAAGCTAATTGTTGGTATAATCTTTCTTTAGAATTTTAAGACTAACGTACTGTCACATTTTGACATTTTGACTCGTCTGACATTGACACCTCTCACTTTTGTGTCTATTGTGTCTTAACGCTACATTTCTTTATTTTTGATCTTTGATTTATTTTTGATTTATTTATTTTATACATTTTTACATATATTAATATATTTAGTAACCAGGTATAATTTAATATGATTTTTCAGATGATAGAGTTTGGAGTCCCAATTTTTGCGCCTTTGATTCTGCTTCTGATGAACTAAGCAGCATTGATAGCTTTGAAAGTATTGCATCCTTATATTATTATTATTTAAATAAATTAGATTTATTTTTTTCTGAATTTAGCAAAAACTGTTTACATAAGTGCACAAAGTATTCATGCTCATTATCCCGACATCTTGTCAAGTTTTAATAGCAAAAACATACACGCTTTCCTTGTTTCGGAGTCATAGTTAGAACCATGTTTCCATCTACATCCTACCCGCTTCCAGGTTTCCATTTGATTTGTAACAACCGTACCGATCAGGGCGGTGGTGCTGTTGCTATTTATCTACCCTCTCATATACCTTATTCAGTAATTCAGGTTTCAACTGCAGGCGAAGCTCAATTTCTCTTTATCGAAGTTCTTCTCGGTCATACAAAATTACTTCTTGGAATCTTTTACAGCCCCTCTCGCACTGTTGACTACTACACCACGTTAAAAAATATTCTTGAAAATCTTACACCTATCTAATGTTACAGTATGATTATGTAATTTTAATACTTGTCTTTTAATAACAAAACTAGAATCTATTATATAATCAGCAAATTTAAAACTTAAATTAAAGTCCTACTTCTGCCACACACTTTTACCCGAACTGTGACTTCTTCTCTTCTCAACATAATGTTTGTATCTTCACTTGACCACCTTTACGTGGCAGAGCCGTGCTGCAGTTATATTATTGATTTAGTTGTAGCACGAATGGATCGGCTCGTCTGGGGAAGTACCACGCTCTCACAGAATACCTGCGTAAAATAGTAGTTTGATGCTGCTGTGTTTCGTATGGTGAGTGTAGAGAACCGGAGACCATTTTTACTAGAAACGACGTATTCCATCTTAGTTCTCACGGGCGACAACACATCTGCATTTTGATTCGTAATCGAAGATATATGTAGATGTCTATGAACCACAGCAAACACTTACCTTAATGTGGACTGTGTGCTTATTTGTCACCCTCTCTTATGTATAAAAAAACCATGTTCATAAATTTGGGCAATATGCTGCTGATTCTTTTTCCTATCACGACCTTTTATACTTATCTTACAAAATCCGTCCCCCTAAAGAAAGTCAAGGATACTACTTTAGCGTAACTTTAGTGAATTGCACTTGGAGAAGCTTGCTTTTAAATAACGCTGTAAATATTGATTGGAGTCTAGTCGTCAATGCGTCTACTGTTGATGAACAGGTGGATTTGTTCAATTCTTTGTTAATTAAGCTTTACGACGTTCATGATCCTGTTTTTCGTGCGTGTAAAGCATCCTCCTTCTCCTTGGCTCACTGATGATATAAAAAAACATCCACATTTAATAATTGTACCAAAGCAAAATACAAGTCAGTTCCTAGCGACTTGAATCGATAGAAGTATAGGTTAGTACGAAATCGTTGCAACAATTTGTTTAGAAAAGCACAATGACGCCATATCCATGAATCAGTACAAGATCATGAACCTGCTAGGGTCTGGAAATTTCTAAAGTATTTAGCAGTTAGGAAATTACGACAAAATTTCACTCACCATAGCTTTGATCTCAATCAACTTAATTTGCATTTCTTATCTTCGTCTTGCATTAACGATAAAGCAAAACATAATACTTTGGATTCTATTTCAAAAATTCCTTTCCGGCCACCTCTGTTTTTAATTTTAGTCAATTTAGCAGTTGTGATGTTAAGAGATCCATAATGTTCAACCATTGAAATTCGATTGGTACTGACTACATTAGTCGGATAATGGTCATCCCTCTCATTGATCTCCTTTTACTTCTAATCACATCCATCCTGAATAATTCACTAAATTCTGATCCCTCTTGTGTTTCTGATTATAGACCTATCTCTATTTTCCCTTTCCTCTACAAATTTCTAGAAAGTCTTGTGCACAATAAATTTACCACCTGTCTTTTATAACATAATCATTTAAATCCTTTGCAATCCAGTTTCCATCCTGACCATAGTACGGCTACTGCACTTTTACAAATCACCGATGATATTCGGTATGGTATGTAGAAACAAAAGCCTACCATTCTGATGTCGCTTGATTCTAGTAATGCATTTAATACGGTAGATTTTGATATCTTCTTAAGCATCCTACGCTCTTTCAATATATCTTTAACTGTAGTTGACTGGTTTCAAAGTTACTTGTTTGGTTGCCAACAGCCATTTCTCCACCAGTCATTTTTTCCACCTGGACTACAACAGCGGCTGGTATACCACAAGGTGGCATGTTTCTCCTCTCTTGTTTGCAATTTTCTTTAATTCTATACGTCATAATTTGTGCTCTTCCTACCACTTGTATGGTGATGATCTCCAAATATATATTCAATCCTTTCTTGAAGACTTGTCTAAAGCAGTTGACACTATTAATGCTGATCTGACTTGTATTGTGAACTAGAGTGAATGTGATAATAACGATTAATCCTAAGAAAACTCAGGCCATTGAAAAATTTACTGGTCTTTCCTACATCCTATTATACTAAACTGCACTCTAACCCCTTATAGTAACAAGATCAAATCTAAATTTTTATTTGACCTTCAATGTCCTTGGAAGACAGGCGCGCATTCCCTTCCGCAGTTGGAGCACATGGATTACATCTGTTTAGCCAGCGGATTACATCTTAAGAAAGACAGTTGTGCTGCGCCAAGCAGCGGGTTCGCACGTATGCGGGTGCCAAATTTCATTCACGGTTCTAATCCAAAAAGTTATGAATATCATTCACATCCAATCAATAACTCCTATAAGTTTGAATGGCTGAGTATTAATCGTTCCTTTAACCAGTGCTTCATCCACTTTCTTGTCTTTCTATGTTTTCCGTCCTCAATTGCACACAAAACTACTTAAAAAAGCACCTTTTGAAATTTGGACATATTAAGAGCCATTTCTACATTTTATTTCTACGCGAGGACGATTCACAGTGAAGTTTGACCGTGTTGGCGCTTGGTTGTAGTACGAGTAGCCGTAAAACTATTCACGAGTGGAAACCAAGCTCTCACCGAGCTTACCTCTGTTGGGACGCTTGATTACATCCGTCTGGAAAATGCTTTAGTTTTTAGCTAAAAGTAGTAATTATAATAGTATGCTTACATATAGTATTTACCGTCATAATCTTTATTATGATGCTGTGACGGCGCTGTCGTCGTACCACAAGTGAAACACGTCGAAGCCTAAATCGCGCAATCAAAAGTTCCGAGTAAAAACAATATAAATAGAATAGCTCCGAATTTTCACATAGAGCTTTGGCCGCTCCCCGGGCAGAACACCTTGTCCAGCGGGAGATCTCCCCTTTTCCTTCCATGGCCACAGTGGTGCCCAACCGACGTGATCTGAACACGCAACCAAAAACTACCTTCAGTAACTTCAAGTTCCAGCTTCATCACCGTCATAAAGTACCCCACCCATTCGCTCCTGAGCAGATATCATCTGCAGTCTTGACATCCTGCAAGCTTTACAAGGTTCATCGCAGCACTGGAATAATAATGCTTCCTGCTCCTTCAAGCTACTCTCTGCGCTACAGTGTTCGGTACGGCTCTGAACATTACTGTTCGCTTCTGCTTCACGGCACTCTCGCAGATTACTTACCTTCATCTCAACTCACCGCAGATTTATAAGGCAGACTTCGGGCACTTGCTCCGGCACATCGTTCTCACCGCTATCACTTGCAAGTGTATAGTACGTCATGCATTACACACTGGCATATCGTTCGCACCGGCGTCACTTGCTCTTACGCGCACAGCATGCATTCCCCACCGGCATTTAGGACGCACCGGCAATCGGATTGTATTATCGACCTCCAGTCTGAGCAGGGGGGTGATGTGGCGGCGCTGTCGTCGCGCCACAGGCGAAACACATCGAAGCCTAAATTGCGCATCAAAGTTCCGATTAAAAACAGTATATATAAAATAGCTCCGAACTACCACACGGAGCGTTGGCCGCTCCCCGGGCAGAACACCTTGTCCGGCGGGAGATCTCAACCTTTTCCTTCCACGGCCACAATGCGTCCAATGACTCATGACGTATAGAATAATGTTTTTCATTGTTACAAGTATATAGTATTTATTATGGATACTAAGTTAACATCAGTTCTATCTATCATAAGTGAAGGTAAATATATTATTACCGCCACAAATTGTGTAGAACAGAGAGTAGGGTTAACAACGCTTGTTTAATATTTATGAAATAAGTTTCACTGGTGCGCGCATTTCGATCAAAGTTGCTATTAATATAATGGTAGCCACGTAGCAAGCCCATATTATTACATTAGAGGTTAGTAGCAGTTTAGCAGTAGTGTTCATAATAATATATCATTAGAAACACAATTACTTACATGTTGTTTTTAGTATTGTTATAGATTCAAACAATCGCCCTGGAAGGTACCCTTTCTTATCCTTATGCGAATTTCCACAGCCGTCATCCGCTCGCCTAGATGACACAGGATCGTACTCTAAGGCCCCATAAACTGCCCGAGGAAGTTTCTAACTGTACAGTCAACCTTGTACAGCTCGAAGACCCTCTTTAGCCATGTATAGGGAACCGTGTCGAATGCCTTTCTGTAGTCTATCCAAGCAGTGGAGAAATATCGGCAGTTGCGTTAAACCACTTTTGACAATCAATGACCACATCAAAGAGGAGTGGTTCCTTAGTTCCACAACCACCAACCCGACATCCATTATGAGTGCGTGATATCACTTTTTACCTGAACTTAGATGAAAATGGATGTAAGTGGTACATATGGTACATTACATATTGTAGGTGGACACGTCATGTGGCGGTATTTGCTTGGGTCTATGGTATCCTGATCTTTAGAAACCAAGTGAGTGTTTTAATAGTAAAGAGGCTTGGGAGCGACTTCTGGTCGAGAGTCCTTGGAAATGTCGGGTGATTACAGCATGATACACTGGTGCACGTATTTCGGTCAAAAATGCAATTGAATAGTAGCCTCGCAGCAAACGTCACAATATTCCATTAGAGATTGGTAGCAGTCTAGCAGTCAACCAGTAGTGTTCGTAATAATAGATCATTAGAAACATAATAATTTACATTTAATTTAGTTGTTATTTTCTTTGATTGTAATTTTAACAATTTTATGGCATGTTATGTTTTTCCTACAATTTAATTTATAGTGTGTACAGAATTCTGTTTTGGTAAACGCTGGCCTCGTTTGGGTAGACCTCTGATCTGATACAGACATCAAAATTCTTAGAGACTTAAGTGATTAGGTCAGGATCAACGGTGCCTACATAGTTTGGTTTGGCATCTGTAAAGCTCTCAGACAGGGTTTTGTAGGGTCCCCGTGACTGTTAAATCTGTTTATGGACAATTGTTTGGAATTTTTAAAAGTTGAAAAATGTAGGTAATGAATGGTGAGTTTACCGTCAAATATGTACCTCATGTACGACGATGATGAAGTTATATTTGCGTCAATTACATTTGTGTAATCAGTACATTATTAAAAGAAAGGGGAATAAAAGTGAACGCAAATAAGACGAAAGTGACGGTTTTTGGAACAAAAGAAAGATGATGATAAGCGATATGTGCAATGAGAACAGATGAGGAATTGGTTGAGAAAGAGGGTGAGTTTGTGTATTTAGAATACATGTTTATGAGGAACCTTAAATCTGAATTCTATATCCGAAGAGTGAATGCGGGATATGCAGTATATGGAGCTAATTTATGTGAGATGTCAAAATGTATTTCAAAATGAATATGGGCTCTGTTTTTTAAGTATTTTTCTCATAAATTCCACTTTTAAAACAGAAAAAAGGTTTTATTTTGGGAGAACTACAGTTAACTTATAATAATTGTCTGAAGATAAAAAAATAACAATGGATATAAAGTTACCTAATTTGAAGTGGTTATGTTGAAGTATGAAGAAGCGGGTATGCAACGGTTGACAACATATTTAGTTCCTTTTTTCTATACTAATTTCATTAATAATTTAGCCACATTTTTATAGAATAAGGGTGAAAAACGAGCACACAGTTCACCTGATTTTAAGTGGATGCTGTGGCTCATAGACATCTACATTTATCGTCGATTAAGAATCAAAACGCAGATGCGTTGTCACCTCTGAGGACTAAGATGGAATGCCTCGTTTCCAGTAAAATAGGGTTTTCGTCACATTTCGGTAATAAGCCGTTAATATTTTTATGAGGTAATCTATAGGGGAGACCTATGTTCAGCATTGGACTTTTAATAACCTGTAAAGTAATACCGTCTAGAACTCAAGAAAATATTTTTTTTAAATAATTAGCCTAATTTACTTTCCTTGCCGGTAAATCAAAGCTTTTACACAATAGCAGCTTTTTAAACACGGTAACACATATTTATTTTATGTATCACTGTAGTTATGGGTAACGTAAAAAGCTGTTAACGTAGTGCTTTTATCGATGTCAATGCTTTTAACCGTTTGCACGGGACAAAAATTTATTATCGTATTCGTATTTTACACATATTCCTGTGCTATTATTCTGTAGAATAGAACTTTTTTTTTTCAAATTGTATAATACATGACAACAATAAATAAATAAAAAATAATCAAAATTTTAGCTGAATTGTTTGTACAGTAGGGTTACGATGGATATCCGAGTACAGAACCAGAGATCGAAACCTATCCAACTGCAGAGAGGTGTAAGACAGGGTGACGTTATATCCCCGAAATTCTTCACCGCTTCGTTGGAAGACATTTTCAAGCTACTGGACTGAAAAGGGATACGGTATTAACATCGATGGCGAGTACATCACTCACCTTCGATTTGCCGACGATAACTATATCGTACCTACCTTATAGCAGAATCGCTGGAGGACCTGAGCACTATGCTCAATGACCTCAATAGTGTCTCCCGACGGATAGGTCTTAAGATGAACATGGAAAAAACAAATATCATGTTTAATGTACATGTCACACCCATGCCGGTAATATTGGGAGCGCTAAGCTCAAAGTTGTTGACGAGTACGTTTACCTGGGACAAATAGTTCGACTAGGTAAGTCCAATTTCGAACGATAGGTCAATCGACGGATTCAACTCGGCTGAGCAGAGTTCGGGAAACTATGACACATCTTGTCGTCAGTTATTATACCTCAAAACCTGAAAACGAGACTTACAACCAATGAGTGTTTCCAGTGATGACCTGTGGAACTGAGAGGTGGTCCTTCACTGCTGGCCGTATGAGGACGCTGAAAGACACTCAGCAAGCTACGCAGAGGGCTATGCTCATGGTTTCTCTGCGTGATAATCTTAGAAATGAGGATATCCGCAGTAGAACCGGAGTAACCGACATAGCCTAAAGGATTAGTAAGCTGAAGTAGCAATGGGCCGGCCATATAGCTCGAAAAACCAACAACCGGTGGAGAAAAAAGGGTTTCGAGTAGCAGCCGCGTACCAGCCAGTGCGTAGTGTAGGGCGACCCCTCACTAGATGGAGTGACGACCAGGTAAGTCATGCAAGAAGTCGATGGATGCAGGTGGCTCAGGACCGTGCTTGGGGGAGGCCTATGTTCAGCAGTGGACTTGTGAAGGGCAGTAATGATGATGATTAAAATTAGACTTCATCGACTTTTTAGTTGCTTTGAAAACTTGATGAATTTAGTTAAGGGGTATGTATTTGCGCGGACGTTTTGTTATCTCTCACAACAACCAAACATGCCTTGTTGCTCAGCTGGAGTAGATAGCTCGTCGAAGTTGGCGTTAGTGTTACGTTTGTGTTTAGTTTATTCTAAAAATATTTGCACATTCATTGCTCACTTTAGAGAATAATTTCACACATTTTTTTGTTTTATATAAAACTACTCACTGCACACGTATTTTAGTGTTAGTTAAAATGGAAGCTAAGCAGTGTTAATAGCATTGCAAGTAAGAAAAAACAAAAATATCTAACAAATACGTTTAGTGCAGCTGGTTAGGTGGTCGAACATTTATCTTTACATAGAAATTTAACTGCATGTTAGAATTCGTAAAGAAGTTTTCTGCAGTAAATACAAATTAACTTAACCCAATGGATCAGTAAATTGAAGTAGAAATATATCGGCCATATTGCTCGAAGAACCGACTGATGGGAATGAAAGATTCTCTGTTGACTGCCTTGTACCCCAAACTCCACTATATAATAAAAAATAACGACCTGGTAAGTCATGCAGGAATTCGATGGATACAGTTGGATCACTCCCGTGTTTTGTTCCATTATTTGGGTGGAAGAAAGAAATAAGAATGCCATAATGTTTATTCGTGCAACACAAGAAACGAAATCAGTGTAAGCTATCGTAAGAAACATCTTTTTTATATTTTTTCCAGTGTTAAAATATTATATTATTATTAGTATTACAAGAGTCGTGGTAGCTCAGATGGTTAACGCTCGCTGTAAATATAACAGAACGCGAGTAACCCGGGTTCGATCCCCGCCGGCACCAATGAAATTGTTAATTACAATTTTAAGTGCTGATTTACCACGTGCTCGGCGGTGAGAGAAAACATTGTGAGGAAACCTGCATGTCTGAGAAATAAGAAAAAATATTTCGAAGACATGTGAAGTTCGCCAACACGCATTGGGGCAGCGCGGACTCTTGCTTGCCCTACTCTCTCTCAGAAATGAGGGGAGGCCTGTGCCCAGCAGTGGGGCGTATACAGGCTGTAACTTTACTTTAAAATATTAGTGAATCAATGTATGTCATGCTGCAGTAGCACCGCTATTCTGCCGTTGTCTTCGTCGAAATACACGAGTATTCATAAGACATTTATTCACTTACATTTAAACAGTGGCAAAAATAGAAAAAAGATAAAAAACACCAAAGAAATGGATCTTATAGAAACATACAGATGGACAATCTTTTTGTTAGCTTTATGGCCTTCGAATCTTATTGTGAAAAAATTTAAGGTAATAATTTGGGTACCTAATCTGTACATGAACAAAAAGAACTTGTATGACAAACTTCTTTCTAGTATTTATATTTCCTGTGCGATGTGAGTACCTAGTACTAGTAGTAGTAGTAGCAGTAGTAATTGTAGTAGTAGTATTAATTTTAGAAGTAGTATCAGTATTAGTAGTAGTAATAGTGGTATAAACTGAAAGGGCTATAATGATGATAACGAATAAAGGCTTCAATTTAATAATATTTTAAAATAATATTCAAAGTAAATCACAACAAAGCACACCAAATTAATTGAATACATTATTCACACGCGAGCCGTCCATAGTTAACCTAAGTAATGGCATCCTAGTCCGTAATCGTGTGATTTATGATATGTGAAACCAAAAATTACCCGTAAATTTTGAAATAAGTTTACATTCTTGTAGAATTTTGCTTAGAATACATAATAAGAATTTCAAATATTCGTTTCCAAAGATTTTCATATATTTTATCTAAAAAGTAAACATTAATAGGATGGAGGAGGCTACGGTAATAAACTAATGATTGCACATCTATCTGAAAATTCAGAAACAGAAATAAATGCAATGCGTTGCATGCAGGTATTCACAACTTAACCAAGTCCTAAAATTACCAATATGTGCTTTGGCATAAATGTTGGCTCTGGGTGGGATTCAAACGGAGAACCTGTGACGTAGGAGTTGAGAACTCTGACTGATAATTCTGAGTTTATTTTATAATAGAACAAACTTTGATAAGCTATGGTCGTGCCATATTCTTTTCATGTTTTTCTATACATATAATAAAACAGTAACGAAAGAAAAACTGTACATTGAGGATTTTCGAGAAAAAATAAGTGGCTTTTGTTAGAAAACGTAACTGATGACAAAAAGTGACTTTTTAGAATTTTTGTCTGTTTGTCTGTTTGTCTGTGTGTATGGTACGGCTTCACGCCAAAACTACTGGATAGATTGAATTGAAATTCAGCAAAAATGTTCATAACTTGTTGAAACAAAGGAAGGCTTTAGGCTACATATTATCACGCTGTATGTTATAGGAGGTAAGCGGTATTGATTTTAAAAGGTTTTTCTTCATAATTGAATGCACAAAATGACATGTTATTAGTTAAAATAAAAATAAAAATTTAACTCTGGGAACATAATTATCACGCTATTTTTATAAAGGAGCGGGGCAGTAACATTATAAATTGCAAGGGAACAGCTGTTTAACAATATTGCAAAGGGAATTTAGCGGTAAGGTCAGGCAACCGTTTACCGCATTAAATGGTGCGAGTTTAAATCCCATAAAATTGTTTTAAAAAATCGTTATTTTTGTTTAAGTTTTGCACTTTTTATGTGCATTAGGAAATCTGAGAACTTTACATGTCCTATCTAATTGTATGGAGAGTTTCACACTAATATTACTAAATGGATTGATTGGTGGTACAACAAGTTACACTATCATGAAGTCAAGTCAAACTTTTGGTTCTAAGTTATATCTTACCAAGCAATGCCTGCGACATTTGTTGCAGGTAATTGATTTAAGTATGTAATTCTTAGTTTTGTTCCTTGCTGCTGTTACCATATTTTTTTAATGCAAAAATAATGTACTTGTCTATCAAATTAACGACAATTTAGTTTTAATTCATAATTTAATGAATTCATTTGGGTAAATAATAATATGTAGTTTCCGTTTCTAACTAGATGCCGTTGGCGTCGAGTTGGATCGCGCTATGTTTTCGTTCCCAAAAAGTGATATTATAGGTGCCGATGGGCCGCTTTCATCCCATAGAAACGAGGGTTACCTTTATAGTCTGTGTTGGTTGATGTGTTTAATTTTCCTGCGAATAATAATAATTATTTTTCTACTTACTAGCAATTCTTACGTAATTATTCGATTACTTTTCGTTGTATTGAATATCGTTGTATCGGATTAAGAAGGAATTTTAGCTATGCCTTTTAGAAAAAGATCAAATCTGTCTCGAAACTCAAGGGTTTCTAAGATGCGCAGGTTATTTCGATCTCACGAAACCGACGCAGAGCGTGAACAACGGCTAGATCTTAAGCGTGAGCGTAATGCACTAAGTTTCTCCGCAGAAATTAGCACGCAGCACCAATTACGACTAGAACTTAAACGAGTCCGCACTACTGCTTCTCAATCTCAGGAAAGTGTGGAACAACGAGAAATGCGTTTAGCTATCGACCGGGATCGTCATTCTTTGTCTCGCACATCCGAAACGGTTACACAGAGGGATCAGAGGTGGAGTCTTCAGAATCTCCGCTCTGAGACTGCTCGATCACTTGAGAGCAGTCAGGAGTGTGAGATACGACTTGCGCGTGACTGAGAATGTGGGCAAAGCTAAGGGTACAGCTATAGTTTATAAAGAATTTGTTTTAAAGTGATTTGCAATATTATTGTTAATTCAGTGTACCCTTGGGATCCGGTACATTCCGCACCGGATCTGTGAAATATACTGGTTGAAAAGTTTTTTGTTGTATAGGTGTTAAGTCTAGGCAATATGTAGGCTATAATTTATTTTGGAAAATGGAACACCTGATGCAGAACCGGAACAGACCAGCTAAAGTATAAGAGATATAAAAATGGTGCCATAGCAAAAAATATTCCACGTGAAGAGTATTTTCTGCTGTGAGAATAAATTTGAAGATCTGGAACACCTGTTGTGAAACTCCAAAACCCAGCGACATTATAACATATATAGGAATGATGTCTTCGCAAAAGTTGTTTAGTCTGATGGGCATTTGTTGACTTACAAAAGTGAAAGATCTGGAACGTCTCGAATCGTCTCGCGCATCACGTTATTTTCCCGTCCCCGGGCTCTTAGAATTCGACATCAGACGTTTCAGATCTTCGATTTTGACGACTCCGTTGTCGCTGGCATAAGCAACATCATCCGCGTACGAAGTCGCGGGCAGCAGCTAATGTTTATTAATAAAAATATTGAAATGTGACAAAAATACGTGAACATGCCGATTTATTTTTTCATTTAAAACGATAATAGATTCAAAACCACGTAGAACAAAATTTTATTTTCTCACGTTGAAAAAAAAAACTTTAATTTTAATTTAATTTCATTTGAATTCAATTTAATTTTCAGTTTCCAGTGCCAAATTCAGCAAATTGAACATTTACGAGTACTTTATGGAGTCACATTGTGTTGTCTGGTTCAAAGGTTTGGCATACTTATAATATGAAGCCGATAATGAATACGTGAGACTGAGAAATAAAATACGAATTATCGGCTTACAGGATTAGGTTGGAGAGGTTTAAATCCCGCACGGAACAAGTATTTGTGTGACCTACAAATAATTGGTTTGACTCCGGATGTTTGTCCTTGTGAAATTTATGTAAACTTATGCAATACAGGAGAAAATCCTAATGTGAGGACAACGTTATAAAAAAAGTTTTGTTAGGCTAATTTCTTCATAGATTTTTTTCGATAATTTTTGAATTTTAAATCTATCGTTATATCACGTAAAGTTTGATATTTGGCATAGATGTATAATGGAGTAAATCAACCCAACACGAAAGATTACAACAGCAGAGTGAATTTAATTTTATTTATTTATTTATTATTCAGGTTAATGCACCAAATTTGTGAGTATACTTAAAACTAAGGGTTAGTAAAGTAACAGAAAATATTATTTATTACCAGTGCCTTATAACAGTGCATTCTTGCTTTCTATATGTGAAAGCTAGGAGGCCGTTTGTGCTGTCTCGCACCAACGCATCAGGGAGGCTTTTCGTTTGCGTAATATTATTGCAAAGATGTCCACGCGTGCTTTAGCAAACATACTTGATACACTGCAAGAGCGTGGCAGCCCCAACAACATCCTAAATCAATTGTTGTACTGAATACGTAGCATAATGAGAGACTAGGTGGCATATCTGATAGAAAGCTTTGAATAATGTTATCTTAACTTCATTAGTACACCTAGCAAACTTGGGGCAAGCACATTACACTACACTGCCAATGCTCTATGTTCCTTTTCAATATCTTAATAGTCAGAGAGATCCTGGGTGACCCAGTGTCTCTGATAACTAAATATGGTGATTCTACTCAACGTAAATCCTCCAAGTCTAACACGAGGGACAGACTTAGGTTTTTATTTCCAGCCTTAAAAACGAGTAGTTCGCTCTTTTTAGATATATATCTGAGAATATGAGCCACCGTGTACCTTTCACAAATGCCCGTTAGCGTTTCGAGGGTCCTGATCAATGGGCGATGGATGGTAAAGTGTGTCTATTGTTAGGTAAATAATAAAACGATAAGTTCGTCGCAATGTACTTTAATCAAGCGATAGCAAAATTTCTTCAATTCTCAGGTGTTGCAGTTGTTCGTTGACGGCGGCAGTTACAGTTACAGTTAGTTCTCACATAAAAAATTATATTTATTTATAATAATGTCCTCCGGACCGAATTTCGTTTATGACGGCCAGCCTCAATGGAGACTAGCCATCGGCGTATGACAAGATTATAGTGCCCATATGTATACGCAAGCACATGTGCGCTCTCTATTTCCTCACTTTGAAAGTCCGATCGGATAGTAAGCCAACACGACCGGAGAGAGATTAGGCACATGACCAACAGCTTTTTGTGCTTTCTGAAACCGCCAATTTCCCAACTCCAGGCAGATTCTGAGAAATTCTTGACGGAAAAACTAAAGAACTGATTGTTTTTGACCTTACCCGAGATTCGGCTGGATTGCTGTGCTGGATCTTGGGCTGCTTAAATTTTTGTTTGATATTTTAAGTGCTAATTTACCAGGTGCTCAGCGATCAATGAAATCAGTGCTAGAAAGATCTGCATGAAAATTTATAATCTATATTAATATATATTTCTTTTATTCTTTTTTCTTATATATACATATAAGAAAAAAGAAGAAGCTATGAATGAGCCACTGACCAAACTTAGCTTAGAAGCTCACTAGCTGGCTCATTTGAGGGCTGTAATTATGATGATGTTGAAGCTATTATAAAATTAGCCGTAAAACACAAAAAAGAGAATATACGAATTTTTTTTGGGAGTTTCTTCACAATTCAAATTACGCAATAAAACGATAGTAGACTTAAGAACAAATGACGTTTGAAAAACAAAATTTTAATTTCTTCCGTCGTAGAATTAAATAAATTTATGTTTAAATCATTTAATTTGTTTTCTACACCAACTTAATGTTAGAACCAACTATAGAAAGCTAGTTTAAATATATTAACAAATTAGTAGTTACGTAGTCATTTTGCATAGTTACGCAAATAACGACGAATAATGACTTAAATTTACCCTTTTTATTTTTTTGCTTGCGGCCTGTCAGGCCGCGAGTCCTGAGACTGAAAGAGCTGCTAAAACCAAAAGGCTAACAACACCAACATCATCGGAACCAGTCGTAGACTATAATGAACCAAAATGAAAAATTCTTTTAGCTTAATCAATTACTATGAAATATTTGGGCACTGGTGGCAAATATAGCTTACACCTTTGAATAAAGAATTTTTAAAGTTTTAAGTGAATTCTGTCAACAGTTCACATAAATTTTACTGGCCATTTCATTAATCAGTCTGAAAAAGCTATTATTTGCTGACTCTTAGTTTCTACTGATGCAATTTATTTCAATCAGGGCTTAACGACGTGAAAGAGGTAAATTGTCACTTCAATAAAATGCTTGTCCATTTCCATACTTCACATTTTAATTTGCTGTTACATATTTGACGTATTTTAACGTGATATTATATTGTTGTTTTAAATATAAGCACAATAAATGAACCTGATACTAAACAAGGTTTAGACAGTAGCTTTTACTACAAATTATGATACAAAAATGTATTACAATAATATAATACTAGTATTGTGACCGCGATAACTTTATTTGTCATAAATAACGATATGTTTTTGTCATATTATATGAAATAAAGAATCTATGCCCGGAGTTTCTCAGATGAAGTTATATTCTCAGTAGACCTAGAGTAAGAAGATGCGTGAAAAAAAAGGCTCTGTAAATTGGCTACCTATCATTGAACCAGGGAAGCTTGTTTGTAACCATTCATCTTAGTATTCAAGGATGACAACGTATCTACATTTTGATTCTCATTTCTATAGTAATATAACAAGTGTAAAACTCGCCTGCCAAGCATGGCAACTATGGCAAGTGGCCCTTATGAGAGGCTCTGTAAGGGAGACCTATGTTCAGCAATGGGCTTTCGATAGGCCGTAATGGTAATGGTAAAGGACAAATAAGACATCAATTTACTTTTTAGCCTGAACCTACCCGTATAATATGTAATGCTTATGGGATAAATTTGGCTAAAGAATGCAAGCACGTCATATGATTCGTTTAGATTTCAACTCTTTTATCGGCAAACCAACCAACTTGGCTTCTTTTTTATACAACTTCTTATATTTAGGTTTTAGTTTAATATCATTAATTTACCAGACCATAAGGAGAAACGCTAGTTTTTCCCCGAACTATCTGTCAATTTACGGGGGGATGGCGATGTGCGCACACAAAACAATCGTTTGTCACTACGAAACTCACACAGACAGAACAGTCACTCGACCGATCTGCATATTTAATAGGGTAAGCGGCCTGTGTTGGTAAACAAATCCGAAACAATGCGACCATTATTATTGTAATTTTTAAGTTTAAAAGAAGTTAATAGAAATAATGTTATTGAAAATTACTTATTTATGAAATGTTACACAATCTTTTCGTTAATTTTTCAAATACCTAAATAAAATTTTAAATTTCTTGCAACAAAAAATTCGGAATTTTGTAGATTGATTCAGACTTACAACTTATTTAATCTAGTACGCAGTGCGGCTGCAACTTGTTTTACTGTATGCATAAGACCACGTGGACTTATACTTCGACAGAGGTAAACGTCTGCATATGGTTACTCCCTGATCTGCCGGTGGCTCGTGTTGCTCTATGAGACAGACCATCTATCTCAATCCTCAAGTTTTAAAATTCAGGATCTGCGCTTTAATTCTTTATCGAGTATACATGTAGTATGTATCTAATGGCTATATCGTCTATTTACCATCAAGGGACTATGTGCTTGTTAGTCATCCTTCATCATCGTCATTACAGCCATTTACAAGTTCACTGCTCAGCATAAGCCTCCCCAATGAATGCAACAAAACACGGTGCTGATTCATCTGCATGAACGACTTCCTTTATTTTTTACCAGGTCGTCACCATTAAATAAAATAGTTGGATTTGTTCGAGAGATATCGTTGACGAAAGAAATCTCGAAAAAGTATTTTTTTCTAAATAACTTGAAAACTTTCCGTAAAACGTTTTTTTGGAATAAGCATTTCGTTAATCTGAAAAAACTGCATCACTTGCCGTAAATTACATTAAAATCAGTTAATTGGTTCGTGAAATATTCAATGTTCAATGGTGTGCCAAAATTATGACGTTTTTGAGCTCTTCGAGCTCAATAAAAAAGAAAGAGCTAAAAATATATAAATGCAAAAAAGATCTATTAAGTGGAATTTGGAGCGCTTTGATATTAAAATTAGTGGGAAGTCCCTCCCTAGATGGCCTGCAGGTTTAACCAGTTTATAATTCAATAACAACGGGTGACAAACGAGCACATGGTCCATCCGATGGTAAGTAAATGCAGATGCCTAGTGTGTCAACCCGCCAACTAAATTAGAAAGCCTCGTTTCCAGTAAAAAAGGTGTCCTGTTTTCTAAACTTACAAAACAGCTATTTTACGGTGCTCTTATAGTTTTTCTTAACAAAATAATTTCCTATAAATGACGGCATTTTTATTAGGATAAGGGTGACAAGCGAGAAAAAGGGTAGCCGCTTCTCTAGACTCACCATACGAAACATAGCAGCATTAAGCTGCTATTTTACGCTTGTATTCTGTAAGAGAGTGGTCCTTCCCCGGTTGAGCTGACCCATTTGCGCTACAACTATACTATTCGTATAGCTGTAGCATGGCTGTACTACGTTAATTTTTTATTAATTTATAAAAGTAATTAATACAAATAAAATTAAAATTTAATTTTCACCGTTTTGCAAGATTGCAAACATGATGTTTCCTAAAAAACCAATGTTGACGTAGAAGATGAACGTAGTCTGTACTTTATTGCAGGAGTTAAAATTGTCTCATGAATATTTAACCAGCTAGCATTTTCGACGTTTATTGGTCATACCTCACTTATTGCAGAAAATTTCACGAACTATTCAACTGCATTTTTAAATCAAATATAAATAATATTAAATCGATAAAATAACTATTTTTACGGATTTTATCGCGTTTTATTTATATTAATTTTAATATCCGACGTTTCGGGTGCTTTCCAGCACCCAACACAGGTGACTGCGTCCCGATGTCACCTCAGTCCCCCGTAGACCATGGGTGCTGGAAAGCACCCGAAACGTGGGGTATTAAAATTAATATAAATAAAACGCGATAAAATCCGTAAAAGTAGTTTTAATCAATGTATAGTGTTCGCGTAAATATAAGAAATAATATTGAATTGTAAAATAACATTATTTTTATAAATAAAACATTAATACAGCAATGTCTGCAAATACACAAATAGCTGGGGTAGCTTACAGGCGCTTGCCGTAATAAGTGAGTCTCACGAGTTCAATCCTCGCGGGCATTAAAACAAATGCTGATTTACTAAGATATTAAAAGGTAAAGGAAAATATTTTGAGAAAACCTGCATGTGTGAGAAATTAAATAAAAATTATTTCGAAGGAATGTGACGTCAAACGCTTTAGGGCAGCGTGGCGGACACTTTCTTGCCCTAAAACGCTCTCAGAAACGTTTAATCATTACCTAAATTTCAAACTGTTTGTAAAGAGTTTTCTTTACCTCCTCATAGCTTTATTATTTCATTTTTGTTTGTCTTTCGTTGTTATTCATATAATATGAATATCATGCAGAATAAATCCACATTTTGTTTCTTTATTGACAATATTGTTACAACAACACCTTTAACGATTAATTTCCTTGGGCTTTACACATTAAATAAATTCCCACAGGTAGAGGTAGCCAACGAATGATGTCAGTGCTTAATGTTGCACTCCCAATATTCCCAAATTCGACCTGGAGGCTATTATTATTACGTAGGAGTCATTAATTGTACAAAATTTTATGTTTATTGGCTTGTGATGGATGTGACTTGAATTTGATACCATCTCCTAATTTATTGCAGAAGCATTAGGCCACAGACAGGTTCAGAGGAAGGGTTTGCTTATACACTAATGGCACTATGGTATATTCTGCGTTAATAGTTGTTAGTTTCTGACTAAATTCTAAAGTTGCCGAAGGCGTAGAAATCGGCCAGGGGAACATCATTGTCATCATATTTTTTCATATGTAAACAAGTAAACAGTTTATGTTGGTCAGCGCTATAATAATAATATCATATTTTAGTTAAGTGCCAAAGTAGAAAATCACAGTATCTGCTGCGGTAGAGTTTTAATATATTTTATGTATATTTACTTTTTAAAAGTCCGGAGTGAAATTCACCGCGCCAGCTATCGAGAAGACCACATCAATATCTAACGGGCCAGATAATTTGTTACGTTCTACTTAATTAAGCTACACAAATCGTTATACTTGTATTTAGTAATAATTAGACGCAAATCTTGTTTTCCAGCGTATGTTGTAACAGCAATGTCTCAGATATCAAGAGCAGTTATGAACAAAGTAATTCACAAAACTTAAAAGTTAGTATTCCATAGTTTTATCCTTGCACTGAGTGATTTCTTAAATTTACGCGAAAACTACACATTGAATTACATATACGGATTTTATTTATATTTTAATTTATTTATTTTTAACTTACTTTTAATTCCCGAGACGTTTCGGGTGCTTTACAGCACGGTTTGTTTCGGATGCTTTACGGAGGGGGGGGGGACTGAGATGTTTCAAAACCGTCTCGGAAATTAAAAATAAGTTAATTAAACGCGATAATGATCCATATAAGTGGTTTTATTCAGTCTTATATTGAGTTTCGTAAATATTAATTGAAAATGCAATTTTTATTTCCTGTTGTATCTCGAAAGCACTCTTTTGTAAATTTACAAATTTGGAGTTATAAAACTGGCATGACAAATATTTATGTGTAAGACATTTATTAGTTGTGATATTATGCCTTACTAATAATCTAAAGTATTTCAAAAATTAATAGCTAGGATGGCCCCGTAAAAATACTTTTCCAAAAAACATATCTTTACAATTGTACCCATTATATTTTGGTATTTAAAAGATAAAATAAAAGGCGTTACTTAAGGAGAATCTATTATTAAGGAGGTAAAAGAGTAAAGCATACATAAATCAATTTATTAATTTTTTTTACTAATAAGGATTTAAATTAATAAGGAAGAAGCTGTAAGAACTTATAACAACTATTTTGATGCACTTCACGGCAATCGACGTCGTTTTTTTGAGTAGAAGAACTGATAAGATTATAGAATTGATCAAAACAAGGGTGTCGAAGTAATTCTAAGAAAACTTTTTTGACAATTATAAATAGTCGAACTTTGGTTTTTTCAAAATCAACAGTGACAGTTCGCTCTAAATTTGTAGAAAATCATAGTTCAGCAAGGCTCTTTTATATGCCGAGAACCGCTTATCGATCGGACACTTTGTTACAAATTTATGAGATGATTACATACACATTCTCTCTCACACAGACACACGCACACACACACACACACACACACATACACACGCCACACACACACACACACACACACACACACACACACACACACACACACACACACACACACACACACACACACACACACACATACATACATAGATACAGACATAGGGATATCATCGCAAAAATAGACAGAATAACTTCTTAGGACCTAGAAACGTTGAGATATGACGAGAACTCGATTTTCAAAAACCCGGGTGAAAACAATAACTTCACCATTTTTGAAAATCATTGATTTTCAAAGCGGGAGTGTAAACATATTATTAAATCTTACTATGAATATAACAACTTTAAAAAAATAGACCCTTGTTTTAATCCTATGAAAATTGGGAGAATTGTCAAAATTTTCACTTAAATTTTAATAATAACGTTCTCCAAGCCAAATTTTTTTCACGGTAGCCGGCCAGTCTCCACGAAGGCTAGCTACCTGCGCAGAAAAATGTTGTTGTGCATGAGTATGTGCGCAAGCACAGGTGCAATCCAATATGACTGGAGAGATCACACGCATGTCCAACGGTTTAACGTGCTTTCAGAGTGACCAGGATGAAACACCACCGACTGACTCCTCCGTCCCGATTCCGGGCTGATGCTACTGAGAGATTCTTGATAGATTTTCTTTGATCATACTTGCAACCACTAGACTATCTAGATACTCGAAATAAATTATAATTTAGAAAACAATCTAGAATATATAGTGATAGTATTTTCATGTTTACAAGAAATATTAATTGAATAAATATTTTGAGATATATCAACATAATATTATAATGTAACTAGTATCTTAGAGTTAATATTTCTAAGCCCTTCCACACAAGTTTACACACGTTTGGCAAATGTTTGTGCGTTATCGATATCCTTACACATTTTCCAAATCGAATTAACTTAAATATTAGTGTCTAAAAATCAATAGGATTGGATTATGAGGCGATTTTGTAATGATTTTGTAATTTAATATTTTTAAGTCAGAATTAATTTGACTGAAAAGTCAGCGTGATCACCATTGTTAAATTGCATCTAAATATTATATTACTTTTCGCTTTATCCTTTTAATTTATTATGTATTTCTAAACGATGTATAATACTACTTTTTTGACGAAGATACCCATATACTGTGAATAAATTCAACTTACAAAGTAGAATTTTAAAAGTTGGCTGGAAGTGTCCATCCATGGGCTGCTTAAATTGTTATTTGAAATTTTTAGTGTTAATTTACCAGGTGCTCAACGATCAACGAAATCAGCGCTAGAAGACTTACATGACAGTTTATAATCTATATTAAGATAAGAAACAAGTAAAACCCATGAATGAACCACTGACCATACTTAGCTGAGAAGCTCACCAGCTCACAAACACTGTATTGGTACTTGACTGGTATTTAAGGTTGACCGAAACACTGAGACCGTCAGAAAAGTAAAAGGTGCTCTAAATGAGTTATAAAATTGGTTCTAAGCAAATAATTTAGCATTATTACTAAAACAAATATGCGTTGTATTTATGTTGTCTTATATATATAAAAAAAAACCTAATGAACACCTTTTGAACTACGCCCCCACTAAGTGAAGCGACGACTTGGTAAAATATGCAAAAAGTCGATGGATGCAGGGGTAATTTAGCTTTGTGGTGTTCCTAGGGGAAGGCCTATTTTCAGCAGTGGACTTTGAAGTGCTGTAATGATGATGATGATCAACAGATGCTGCTTAAGGGAGCTTATCAGCTCCAAATTTCAACTTAATTTTTAGTTTATTGTTGCTTTATACCAGTAGATCGTTTATAAACTGTTATATTGCCCCCCCCCCCCCTCCACTATATGTAGTGACGACCTGGTAAGAACGACTACCAGAATGTAGGAAGTTGATGGCTGCCAGTGACTCGAGACCGTGCTCTGTGGCAGGCCTATATTAAAAAGTGGACTTATGGAGGGCTGTAATTATGTTCATCATATTAACAGCCCTCCAAAAGTCACTCTTGTACATAGGCCTGCCATAGAACAAGACCGAACAGGACTTATGGAGGACTATTATGTTGATATGAAGCTATTATAAAACTAGCCGTAAAAACACAAAAAAGAGAATAGGCAAAGATTTTTTGGCAGTTTCAGTTCAAATTTTGAAACAGATAGTAAACTTAAAAACCAATGACGTATTAAAAACAAAATTTTAATTTCTTTCGTCGAAGAATTAAACAAATTAATGTTTAAATCATTTAATTTGTTTTCTACAATAACTTAAATTGAGAACCCACTATCGAAAACTAGTTTTAATAAATTAATAAATTAGTAGTTACGGACGAACTTTAATAATTTCCTTTTAATTAACTTGCTAATTACAAAATATTTATGAATTAAATTAAATTACTAATATTTTCAATTTCTTCACATAACACAAAATTCCTGAATTCGTTTTGGAGCCAACTAATTAAATCGGATACATATTTAAAGTATTTAATACTCTAACGGGATGTTGTGTTTCATTAGTATGTAAATTTCTCCGAACAGTACTAATTACTGAGATAAATACTGGTTTTTCACGTAATATAAGTTTAATTTTTGGATTCTCCACTATTACATAATATTATAATCAAACGAGTCGCATGAAGATCAATATTTGGATGTAACCCCAAATGTTCTAAAATAGTCAGCTTTTATGATTATCATTGAAAGAATGGAATAAATTCTCTTACGTTATATATACAGACATTTTTTTTAATATATCCGAGAAGTTTATCTGATGTTAAATGAAACAGAAGAGAAAAACGGTTAGTTGTACAATTAATTATAAGTTTAATAATAATACATTGACAAACCAATGAACTGTGTAACAGCACACATAGAATGTAATAATTTTGTTCATTACAAACCTTCATAAATCCACTGCTGAACCTAGGCCTCCCCATCGACTTTCTGCATATGCTACCAAATTGTTACGCCATCCTTTGAATGATCCTCAACTCTGCTTAACGGTACGAGACTTCCACTCTAGAACCTTTAGTACTTTTGTATGTTGCCGGCGCAATCGGCACAGTTCTCTGATCCATTGGGCTGAGTCAGTTATTCTGTTAGGTAAACTCCTAAGATAGCCCTCGCCACATCTCGCTAAGCGACCTTAAACCTTACGGCCAACAGTGAAAAACCACATCTCAGTTCCATGTCATGTCATCACCGGTAATACACACTGGTTGTACACTCTAGTCTTATATGTACATGTATATTGTATGTTTGTCGCTGCACAATTATTATTTATTTTTAAATAATATTTACTAACACATTTAGCAAATATCTTTTACTACGGACTCGGAATTCTCCACCCCTTTTTACAACCTACCAAGCGTTCGTTCGACATACCAACCACTGCATCACCACATCTATCTGATGGGATAGTAGTTAAGTAATGGCAATGATATGTTAAAAACCCATAAAAACTGACAAAAGGCAGAAAAGGAATTCCACCAGCCAACAACTAAAATTTAAATTACGCATAATTTGTCTTTAAGTGCTTCCCTAGCGTATATTAAATGTACATACAGTTTCTTAATTTATGTTATTGATAGAACTATCGTAAATTACTTTAAGCGTACTTTTCCTAAACGAAATTTAACCTAAATTCAATTGAAATTACTCATTGGCGATGCCCATGATAAATATCGAATTGCTTAGAATAGTGATGATTGTGCTTGGTAATTCCGAGAATGTTATTTATTTCGTATTAATGTAATAGGCTAAATAAATTAACAGTGATAACATCAGACTTTTGAAACAGGACAAATTAAACAGATTTCATAACTTTGTTTTGCCCTTAATTCATTTTTTAATATATATTAAGACCAAAACAAAAAATTCAATATTAGTATTACATATTCTAATATCTGCTGAAAATTCAAATATCGGTATTTGAATCGGCAGTACTGAAAGAAGCCTTTTTGATTGCATATTTAGCTTACAAATGAATACAAATTGGGACGAATTTATAGTAGAATTGATTTTCGGACGACATATGAACTGAAACAGATTTTTGAATTTGAAAATCATTATTTTATAGGAGAGGGGGCAAGCGAGGGACGAACTAGGTTCACATGATGTTAAGTAAATACCGCCGCCTATGAACAACTGCAACACCACGAGAATTGTAGGTGCGTTGTCGGCCTTTTAGAAAGCAGTAAGCTCTTTTCTTAAAGGTCCCTAGATCGTATTAGTCCGTAAAAATCGCTGGTGGTAAACTATATCGCAGAGAGGTCGTACGCGGCAAAAAACTCCTAGTTACACGTACAGTGGTGGACCGCCAAGCATCAAGATAGTGTGGATGGTATCGGGAGGATTGCCTTGCGTGAAATTTGGCGGCTGGGATTAATCCGAACAATTCCTCCGAGCACTCCCCGTGATAGATGCGATAAAATACGCAAAGAGATGCAATACCTCTTCGCAGCGCCAATGAATCAAGCCGATCGAAAAGTACTCGGTCGTTGACGATTCTTACCACTCTGCGCTGGATGCGGTCGAGTGGAAAAAGCTGGCACTGGTGAGCCCCAGCCCAGAGATGGAAACTGTATTCCATGTGAAGCTAAGCCTGCGCCTTTTAAAGTTGCAGGCGGTGTGCCGGCATGAAATACTGTCCCGCTCTGCTGAGCACGCCAAGCTTTTTAGAGGCCAATTTGGCCTTCTCTTCCAAGTGACCACGAAACTGCACGTCACTCGAAATGTCAACGCCGAGAACTCAGATACTGGCTAAGGCAATAAGAGGAGTGCCTTGAAACTGAGAAAATATGACAAAGGGGTTCGTTTTAGCGCTTAACGCGCAAACTTGTGTCTTATAAGGGACTAACTGGACTAGATTTAAGTGCCTCCAATTTGAGACTTTGTTCAGCAAAGACTCGACTTCAGACACAAGTTTGTCGCGGTACTCGGAGACGTTTTGCTGAGAAATATTGGCACGGCCCGTGTACAGAGCATCACCAGTGCTGTCATCCACATAGCAATGAATGTTACCAGTATTCAACATATTGATATGCAGAAGAAACAGCGTTTATTGATAGCGTGCAGCCTTGTAGAATGCCAGCATTAATAGGCTTGTAATCCGATCTGCAAGAAAGCTGGTGATCGAATTGCAAAATTTCTCGGAAAGTCGAGCTCTCGCCTGATTCTGAGCGGTCGCCTTTTTTTGGAATCGGGTGGATGAAAGCCGTCTTTCGTGATTTTGAGACTACGCCCAGGGAGTAGAAGTACTAAAAAAGACGCGTTAGAACCCGTCTCAACTCTGGAGCACACGTCCTCAGCACAAATTGGGGGATTCCGCCAGGCCCACTCGACTTCTGGATATTCAGGGAGAGGAGTGCTTTGCGAACCGAGCGCTGTGTGAAGCGCACCGCCAGCATGGAGCACTCACACCGCGGGATGGTCGGCGGCGTATTCCCCCGTTATCGAGGGTCGAGTTGAACGCAAAGAAAGAGCCCAGCAGACCGGCTTTCCCCTGCGGCGTTAGTCGTCCTCCCTGTGCAGAGATGGAAGAGGTTGCTGACAGAAGTTCCCTTGGACAGCCTTGACGAGGGACCTGAATGCACGGGTTCCAAAAGGATGGCGAACTATTTTCTCACCAATTCTGCCTATGTGCTCTGACTTTGCCGCGACAAACGACGACTCTGGCTCTTTTGATCTGTCAAATCTGGTAATCGAACCGATCCAAAAGTAAATTTCATAGTACGTAACCCAAATTCGATCCGCACTACACCACTCATATAATAATTGCAATTTGAGGTTTCGATTTACCACGTTTTCGGGGTTAAAGAAAAATAGGATGAGAAAATCTGCATATCTGAGAAGTTAAAATTTTTATTTTTATTTTTAGGTATCTGTGAAGTCGGTCATCCTGCCTTGACTCCAATTAACCCTTTTTTCTTAAAACTTGTTGCGGCCTGTACCCAATAGTGGTATGTATGTAGGCTGCTACTTTTTTACTTTTAATAGGTTCACTGCTGATTATTGGCTTTCCCCATTGTTTGTCATATATCCTGGATATTTGCGGTAGTAGCCACGCTGAGCAAGCGGGTTGGCAACTACAGCTTTTTATTGTTAATAACCATGGTTCTCCAGCTGATTTCTTCATTGCGACTATTGTCTACCAGAGAAACTCCGAGCATAGTTCTTTCCATTGCTCGCTGAGTCACTTTGAGCTTTTGGAGCATCCGTGTCGTCAGAGTTCGTTTTGGCACCATAAGTGAGTATGGGCGCGGTACGCACTGGTGGAAAATTTTGTCTTCAGATTTTTCGGTATGGGTGACGAGAAAAGCCGACGGAGCTTTCTTAATGCTGCCCAGCCTAACTGATTCCTCCGATCGGTTTCCTTCTCGAAGTTATTCTTACCTAGTTGCAATATCTGCCTGAAGTATGTATATTCCTGGACAACTTCAAGAATTTCACCATCAACAGTAATTGGAACTGGCATGACGTGTTCATTTGACATAACTTTTGTCTTGTTGAAGTCAAAAAGTGTGAGATGTACTCACCATGTACGTTAGTCACCGCGTCCTTTCCTGTTTAGCGTCTTAAAAACATCTTCCAGTGGATTTGTAAATAGTTTAGGGGATATAATTTCCCCTTGTCTCACTTCGCGTTGCAACTGGATTGGTTTTGTTTGACTGTCCTGTACTTGGACGGACATTGTACTGGTGAACACAAATAATCCAGACAGTAAATACAAAGAATCCAAAATAGTCCAAGTTTCAATAGAGTCAAAGGATTTCTCACAGTCCACAAATGCAAGACACAGGGGCTGATTATACTCTGTTGCCTTCTGTATTATTTGCCGCACTGTGTAAATGTGGTCTATAGTGCCACATCTTCCTCAAAACTCAGGCTGTTCCGCAGGCTGAATGTCGTCGAGTCTTTGCGCGAGTCAATTTGTGATGACCCTCGAAAACAACTTTTAGACGAAGCTCAGAAGCGAGATGGGTCGATAATTTTTTAGCATAGTCTTGTCATCTTTTTTGAAGATGAAACAAGACTGTTATGCTTCTGCTCCAGGCCTTTGGAGTTCTCTTATATCGTAAGATGCAGTTCAAAACTCGACAGAGCTCTTTTAGCAAGGGTTGACTCACAGCCTTTCAGAGTTCTGTTGTATCTTCATCTTCTCTAGGGGCTTTTTCACTCACACAAACATATACCGAAGAGACTACAAGTAATCCAATAGCTAAATTTGGCACGGTTTAGCATTAATAATGTTTCTAAATTGAAGCCCACGCGAACGAAGCTGCAGGTAAAAACCTGGTCTAAAATATATCAAACAAAAATACTCTCATCTGAAACTAAAATTATAATTGGTCCAATAATAAGCTTTAATCAATTGTGGTATATATCAAAACTAAAGCTTGTCACAATCATTTTAACAAGTTATCGTTTTTTTTAATCATTATTATCATTTTTGTAAAAAGTTAAAAAAATAATTTCAATCAACCTGAATATTGTTATCCCGTAATAGCAAAACATTTATTATCATTAAAAATTACACTGATATTTGGGTAAAAAATTATATCAAAACATTAAGTTGAAAATATAAAAAATACTAAGTTGTTAAAAAGTTATTAATACCCAGTAAAAATAATATAGATTTCTCTTTTCTTTTCCTTCACTTTTGATAAAGATGAATCGAATGACAACTCATTATGTGAAATTGGTCTAATAAACTGTTACAGTGGAACACCCATAAAAACGTACATAAATAAAATATCAAGTACAGAATCCTTTCTTTGAATTGCCGCAATCGGTTAAAATATAAGTTGAAAGTGACCACCCTTGGTTGTAGCAAAACAACAAAGGAACCATCATATCGTGGCATCACTAGTAACTTTTTCAAGTCAATTTCATAGATAAATATTAAGATCTCCATGTTAACATTACATTTCCAAACCTTTAATGTCATCTTAGCACAAAAATATGGAAACCTACATTCAGTATTTCAAACAAAATCAACAAAAGTTCTTCAGCCCTAAATAAATAGGTTACGTTGCCGTCACAATTTCGCGTTAAAATAAAATGCCATTTTTATATTATTATAATTACTTCACATATTGACGTATCGAAAACAATGCTGTTAACTAGTAATATATGTCAGTGGCTGTTAATTAGTTATTAAATTCACATGCGAAAAATGACATATCTCGAAAAAACGTTACATAAACGTCCTTTGGTAAAGTTGCCAGACTTGACTGCACTAATAATTTTTATAATTTTATTGCTAATCTCACAAATACTTTTTGAGATAAACTTGTTATCTAACAGGTTTTATTAATCAGTAATACCATAAGAAGCGTTTATAATTTGCTTTGTTTACTTTATGTCAATTACGAAATCGTAACTTATACGTGCCAAAACACTGACCCATAAATAGAAAGGAATTAAAGTCACATATCAATTTACATAAGCCTCTAAATTAATCATATTCTAAATAGTTTGATATACCGCTATTTGTATTTGAACATAGTTTCAAATACACAATAATATTAATGTATTATTTCCAATCGGCTTAGAAAGCTTAGTTAAATTTTGTATATTTGATTTGATATTAGAAACAAAGTTTTGATTATTGAAAATGAAATTTATATTTTGTACGCATTTAATTTATTTTATTTATTGATTGATTGACAATGAACTTTTTGTAAAATAATTACTGAGAAAAAAGCATCAAAAAGAAATAAAGTTTTTAAATATCACCCATTGCGTGCAGTAAACTTATTTTGTATTATACGTTATTAATAAATCCAAAATTAGCTTTAGTTTTGTTTTAACCGTTACAACAGAAATTAATCAAGATGTGGAGAATGTGTGAAATAAAGCATTCTTATTTAATTATATAATATGTTAGATAGTAGATAACACATACGGTACACATCGTATCCGTAAGGAAATAATGACAAGGTTTTAATGGTTTCATTTCAAACAGCTAAGCCAAAACCCATAACACCTCCTGACACGCGCAAGACTTTGATGAATAGAACCGAATTCGATTAATCTACAAAGCTTGTTCGTGCGTAGAACAATAACGTCTAAATACATTCCCGTGTCGACGTTATTCTGCCACTGGGAAATCTTGTCAGGTCAGACCCGTTATTATCGGAAATAAAGTAGCCAATTGTGCTCTTATATTATCCTGAATACATTTCATTCAAAATTTTAACATTTTTTGCTTGACAAAAGTATATTTTACGATTATTTAATACTCTGGATTGTCGACATTTTATGACAGTTATACGAAACAAACAGGTTGGTATATCCTCCCTTATTCTTCCTTTTCTTTATTAGCTCATAATAGTAAAATGGGCCTCTCCCACAATTTCATCGATACGCTGTTCCCCGTTGGCACTCTGATTATTTAAATCATAATCCTGAAATCGAAATATACCTTAATTTCACGGGCTGGTGATAGAGAGCAGCATAAAGCATGAGATAGTATTTATTTCCTCTGCGTGCACTTACCTGCCTGCTAAGAATTCAATGCACCTGAAAAAAAAGAATGTAAAAAATTTTGGAAATAGCTTTGAAAAAATATTAGTACACGAATTCTTGTAAAGTTCCAACAGTGGTCTTTAAAAGGTTATCAATGTAGTATGATGTTTTATAATTTATTTCTGTTCAATAAAAATTTATTCGTTGCAAACATAATATTACAGACAAATTATAACGTATTCGTAAACAAATACTTACTCTTGATATACACTTGTTACTTTAATCATGCATTCATTAACAGATATCAGAGATAATATTAACAAAAGGATAAGTATTTTCACATCGAATGAATAAAGTGCAAACAGACGTTCGACTATAATGCCTATAAATAACTTTGAGCCATAAATTAATATAATGCCAAATAATATGATACATTACACGGAATCTATTTATATTTATAAAGGGCTTAAAATTTATTCCATTTATTCATTAAAGTCTTAAAGAATACATATATTTTTCCCTTGTTAGTATGATGATTCAAACTCAAGTATTAATTTTTAGATCTATTTGAGAGAGAAACAGAAACTATTATAAATTTTAAAATTAAGGATTGTAAATAATACTTGTTGATAGCCACTTTTTATTACCACTGGTTTGCAAAAAAAAACCTCTGTCCTGGGAAGAATCAGCAAGAAACTTTACTTTTTTTTAAAAATAACAACATAAAACAAATTAAAAATAACTTGGTGGCGATTAATAGGGAACTATAATAAATATATCCTACCGAATTTAGAGTCTATCCCATCTTTTATCCAAAATTGTTGAACGAATATAATTTGTTTGTTACATGTTTATATTTGCCGAGACAAAGTTGCTGTTTAAAGCGTTTTCTACTTGTTAATTATTTATTTAAACTTACTACATCATTTCGTTATAAACTATTTGTTGTTTTAAATTTTAAATATGCACTTAATACTATCGAATGTCTAATCCCCCATTTATAATATATTTTATTAATAGACTGACTATACTATTCCACCGCCTTAAGATCAGTCTAATTAATTTTAGACGAAACAAAACCATGTTATTACTACCTATATCATAGGAACTGGCTGTCACATTGGCTAACGTGTGAGACACAAATCTATGATATTGTTAATTTAACAATAATTAACTGAGAAAATCACGGGTTAGGGCAGTTGTAAAGTTTTTTTTCCCCTATATTTTGTAGCGTTGTACAATTTTCCGCTATTTTCAAGTAACTTTGAAATTATAAGTTGCGGTCTTTTTTATTGTTGTATTCGACCAAGATTTCTTTTTGTTCTCGTTTTCAGTGTCCGTATCTAAAAACTAGTCTCGGTCGGACCTTAATCTACCTGCCTATCCAGCGTATCGAATATAAGCAAATATTTTAAGTAATGCTGATGCATTATTGAAAAAGACCTATGTCGTCTATTTAAAGAGGCTGTTGAAATAGTTGTTAAATCTATAAAGTTGAAAATTAAAATCTATATCACTTAAAATGTGCCGTTAAAAGATTTTTTATCAATGATTTGTTTTCGCCGTACTGGGGGCTTAAAGGAATCTGCCACCCAATAGCACCCCATGAGTGTAGTAATAGGCGACGGAGGGTTAGGGGACAGGAGCCGGGCAGTAGCATATTCCTGATAACAATTAAGAATTATTAAAAAACTGCCGTTGCCAAGCATGGCAACTATGTCAAACATCCCTCCTTTGAGGCAATCTATGGAGAAGACCTATTTTCTGTAATGTTGATGACAATTCTTTTGCTGCTTAAATTAATGCTTTACGTTTTATAATCTTTTTCAATGTAGTAAATAGACACAGTCAGCCATTTTGAAAGAGTGTACAAATCATGGAAATCTACATGACCCAAATTGCTACTACGATTTCTGAGTGTTTTAGCATTGCATGCTAAAAAAGAACCAAGTGAAAAAACCTTGACACAGTTTTACTTTATCACACGTATTTTAGTAATTTTCATTCATCCTGCATTCTGTTAACATACTTTCAAAGTCCGGAGTGTTGTTAATGGCAATTGAATATATTTAAATGACAAAATAGAAAAAACATGTTTTAATATAAACTCCGTTTGTTAAAATATTAAATTTTCGGAAGTTGTTATTGGTACTAGTTAAAATTTATTTTGAAACACTGTAAGAGCATACTTTTTTAACTTTAACCTTTTACTAACCTGTAACATAGTATAATGTTACAAGTATGTAGGTGCATGTAAATACAGTCAAATTGATAACCACCAATTTTATGACTTAGTTATAAAAAAGTTTATTATTTATCTTATTAATAAGTGTAAAAATGTAAGGTAATGAAAATTCTTTAACACCGTGTTAACTATAAAGTAACTTTGTTTAATTTTTATTTATAGTAAATTTCTTTTTAATAATAATCATCATTATATATTTAATGTTATTTGTTGTACTAAAATGTTAGCTAAGACTTCTTTCAAGTAATTTGAACTACCTGTGTAGTTAGTAATTAGTAATTGCAAGGATACATACATCACAAATGCGACATCTAGCATTCCACAGGCGGAAAAGTAAGTATCCAAAACTTTATATATAAAAATCTCTTGTCACGATATTCGTACACGTCAATCTCTGAAACCGCCCAATCGATATTAAATAAGATTTTGTAAATGTTCATTACTCCAACTTAAGAGATAGGATAGTTTTTATACCAATAAGTGAATATTTATTATTGCAATTGAAGGATTTTTTTATGACATTGGATCGTCGGAAAAGGCAGAACAACGTCTGCCTGTCTAGCTAGTGTTTTATATATTATAATACTCAATAGGATTTACAATGACTAGATACTTCAAAACTTATCATAATAGTTCAATTTAAATACTAAACCTCCAAAAATTACCACTACAAAAACAGTTAGAACCACATTTAATGATAGGTCTACAAAGTAAATTGCCCGATAATGAGCTGCAAACGGTTTTGTTGTCCCCATAGACGATGGAACTTGAGCAGACTATCTTTCAATGCCATTTTCAAGTGAATCTCGAGGCGAAGTTTCGTTCATTGCTTCTTATAAGAATTTTCTTTTATTTTTATATTTTTTTTTCAATTATAATTAAAAAAATAAATAAAAATAAAAGTTTAAGTAAAATATATCAGATATCATTATAAACCTAAAAGAGAATTTTTCACAAATAAGAAACAAAAAAAAAGAAATTAAAAATAGAAATTACGTACATACGTAGTTATGTACGTAGGTAATATAAAATATGCTGTTAAATAAATTATAATGATAAATTGGTAATTAAACGGTCCTATAATCTCTCAAGCAATATAAATTACAGAAGTAATATATTCAGGTATTTGCCGCAGTCTGGTAAAAATATGAGAAAAAACGATTCTACACAAACAATAAATCCTAATTAGGATCTTGAGCGACACCCCAGCGTTCTCTCGTTTTGTATGAAAATATCAAAATTGAATCATTTAGTTGAATAAAATAGTTTTAAATAATATGTATGTACACACGAAAATTTCTGGCGCATTTCAATTTGTAATAAATCATGATGTATTCATCTTCTTTTTCAAAGAGTTGACAGAGAGCAAATGTATTATATTCCCAAGAGGAATATAATGTGATAGTTCACCGCTTATTGCTTTTTCTTGCCACTGAGCATGTCTTCATCAACCGTCTTGTCTTCAAATGTCTTGATCGCATTCGATATCTCCACAAACTAAAGAACTGGTTTAGAAAAACACTTAATAACATTCTTGCTAAACCTTCATAACGAGGAAATTAGAGATTTTTAAAATAATATTCTTTGCACAAGATATAACGCTAAAGCAGGTCAATGCAATTGTTTCGTATGGTGAGTGTAGAGAGAAGGAAACTCTTTTTCCTGGTAACGAGATATTCTTTTTTCGACCTTAGAGGTGACAACCCATCTACATTTTGATATTTAATCGAGGACATATATAGATGTCTATGGAACACAGCATCCACTTACCATCAGATGTATTGTGTGCTCGTCTGATTGATGTGTGAAAAGTGAGAACGTATAGCCATTCAAATGCAGAGTAAGTAATGTTTTTTTTTTGTTTTTAAATCAAAATAATCTAAATCGTTAAAATGGAACTCACACAGAACTCTTATTTCTGAAAGGATAACATTAAAGTACAGTTTAAGCCCTTTTTTTCTGTTCAGGTCAGATAAAACTACAGTTTAACTTACTCGTATTTATGATGTCGGTCTACTATTAGTGTTCCCTAGTCAACTAGGAACCCTTATAGTTTCGCCATGTCTGTCTGTCCGTCTGTCCGTCCTCGCTTAATCTCTGTGACCGTTAAGCACTAGAAAGCTGAAATTTGGTACTGTGTATCAATCAAGCCAACAAAGTGGTAAAATTGTAAAAAAATGTTTTATTAGGGTATATGTAAAGTGGGAAGTGATTTTTTTTAATTTAAACCCTAACGTGTCATATTATATTGTTGGAAAGGTATTTAAATAGGGCTTTACTAAAATCATTTTTTGATAATGTCAATAATTTCGGAAACAGTCGCTCCAAAAGTAAAAAACAATGTGTGCCCCCCCCCTCTAACTTTTGAACCATAATTTTAAAAAAAATTAAAAAAAATCTGAAAAGTAGAACTTTGTAAGGACTTTCTAGGAAAATCATTTTGAACTTGGCTGGAAACAACAGTACCCACTACCGGGAGCAGTTGCAGGAGCGCGGAGCGCTGCTGAAGCGCGAACATAATGGACACCCACCTTTAAACTCATAAGTGGGAACACTTATTGTGATGGACGGGAAACTACGGAACCCTACACTGAGCGTGGCCCGACACGCTCTTGGCTGGTTTTTTTTTATAATATATTACATCACAAATATTAAAGTTACTGAAACGGTTCTTTCCAAGTTAAAAAATTGATTACTCTAATTTGTAGCCAAAAACAAAAATACGCTAAAAGAAATATTCATATATATGAAAGAATATATATGAAAGAATGAAAGGCCGCTCAGAACAGGTTTTCAATATTTTATGCCATTGATTCCGAACGTCTGCTCACTGCTGTTAAGGTGGATTAATTTATTTGACCCTTTTATCTACTTCATAGAAATATAAGAATGAAGAATCGGGAGGTAATTGGAATACGATATTTTTTTTAGTTGTTTCTGTCTCATTTAATTTCAATAAGCTTTGAAGTGACAACTAAGTAAGAGGTGCAGAAGGTCGATGGATGCAGTTGGCTTAGGTCCGTGCTTTGTGTGAGCAAAAGAGGTAATGCATAATATGACATTCTTTAAATGAATAAGACTTAATTTAAAAAATAAAAAATAAAAATTTGTTTTACATTTGAAAATATAAATTAATAGTTGGGTTTTGGCGCGTTGAACAGAAGAAAATATTGTGGAAATATTGTTCTAAATAGGAATGTTAACACATTCATTGAAGTTGAGTGGAAACTTTCAAATTAATTTTATTAGTATTTGACACGATACGCAGGCTACCTACTGTAATTTGTTTGTACTATGACTATAACCTTCGCGCAAGTGCAATTTGATAAAGTTTTAGCAGAATCTGACGAACGGTACGGAAGAGCATAAAATACGAACAAACAAACGTTAATTTTCGTGTAAAGTATATTTGTTATCTTCCAGGGGATAGTTACTGACAATCCAGTACTGGCTTAATCTTCATACAAGAAAATGTTATTCATTGCTTAAAGGAAAATTTTGCGAAAGCCCTGTTTGATCTTCCATGGTTGCAAGCGTCCTATAATGTCATCTCGAGATATGACTGAAGGTTGCCGCTCATTCGTAACAACCTGTCAACTACTGGATAATCTTGTGATATTGCGTCGGCGAATTTTGCTGTAGACGTATGGATTAAAGGATATTGTGCGACTGTTTTATAAACACAATATTCACAAGTGTGTTATTAAGCATAATTAAACTTATTAAAATTCAAACTTACTATAAAGTTAAATATTTTCGAAACATTGCTAAATTGCTAAGCTCATAATTGTACCTTTTTTAAAAACCAATATCAATTGAATACTTTAATATATTAATTTATTATTATTTTATATTTATTTAATAATTTTAACTTACGACGGCTCCATGGTGCAACGGCTTAGTAATGAGTTGCAGCGCTGCGATTAAGAGGATCGAAAAATAGTTACTGCAGAGTGGTACACTAATAATTGTTTGCCACTTGTCTTGGAAAAAGTTCAATAGAAACGAACTCGCAGTATGATCCTTCTTTACCACGACAACGTCTCGTCGCACGCCGCCAAGCAAACAATCGACTACCTGGCGACGACAAACCTGTAATTACTGGATCACCCGCCCTATAGCCCTGACCTCGCATATTTTTTTTATTTATTACCGAAAATAAAAGAAAAACTTCTAAGGAAACGTTTCATGGACCCTGCGAAGCCGTCGAGGAGACCCCAAGGACGAGTGAGCAAGCAAGTGTTATTCTCAGTGATTGCATCGGATGCAAAGATAAATTGATGTAAATGGACACTATTTTGAAAAGATAAAATAAAACTAATAACTTGCTAGTTTATTCAGTTTTTGATTTTCTAAGCACTTTCAGTGTCACCCTCGTATACGTACATACCCAACTTTTACCACGTGCTCAGCAGTGAAGAACTTCATAATGATAAAAACTATTTACAAGTATTTAAAGAATAAAATATTTTTGTTGTATGTGAAATCTGCCAACACGCTAAGGTAGTAGTGAGAGATATTTTTTTTCCGTCATCCCGTAACATAACCCTATAAACTAGAGAGAAGGATTTAAACTAGCGGAATGTAAATAAGCTGTAATTTAATTATTCCTTTTTACATATCTAAATTACTGGATGGTGTTACCATTATTTTATATAAATCGTACTATCGATCTTTTTTCCAAACACCCATTGTCGAAATTAACGTGGGCTATTGGTGATGTTTGGTGTGATTTTAGCATACCTATTGGTATTTTGTGAACTTATACAAACAATATTAATATAAAAAATTAGGTGAGGAAATTTCAAGGAATATACATCTAATAAACCGTATAGTAACGGTGTAAGAATATTCATCACCACATTTCGTCCTGTGGGTGTCATCAAAAACGAAAGAGAGCCAAACCAAGATATGAGCAGCAGCCTTTTGACATTAATAAGTTTAAAAAACCAAGGTTACCAACCCGCCCGCTAAGTGTGTAATATATATTAACTATACACTGTTGGTTAGTGCAATGAATCTTTGGTGGACTGTAAGGAACGGACACCTCATATAATAATGGAAAACGGAACGGCAGTTTGGTCTACTTCAAGCTTTATACTAAATATGTGAATTTAAAATAAATTTACGATAGTAAATAGTGAAGTAAACAGTTTTAAAAATATTTCTTTATTTAATAATGTCTTTTTTATTGTTTTCTTAAATTTTATACTTTAATAACATATTACAGGCTATTCAAATAAAGACACTGATTACATTCAGATCAAAAATAACATGAGCTGTTTTCATGAAATGTGAACATTATTCATTTTGTTGCGAGATAGGGTACATAGTTAAACCGAACTAGCTTCAGCTTGTAATTATTAATTTTATTAAATTTTAGATAAAATTTTAGATACTTAAAATAATAGATACTCTTCTACAGATAGTCATAATCATCATCATCATCACAGCCTTCACAAGTCCACTGCTGAACATAGGCCTCCCCCAAGTAATGCCACAAAGCACGGTCCTGAGCCACCTGCATCCATCGACTTCCTGCATATCTTACCAGGTCGTCACTCCATCTAGTGGGGGGTCGCCCTACACTACGCCTACCGGTACGAGGCTGCCACTCGAGAACCTTTCTTCCCCATCGGTTATCGGTTCTTCAAGCTATATGGCCGGCCCATTGCCACTTCAGCTTACTAATCCGTTGGGCTATGTCGGTCACTCTGGTTTTACTGCGGATATCCTCATTTCTGAGTCTATCACGCAGAGAAACTCCAAGCATAGCCCTCTCCATAGCTCGCTGAGCGACCTTGAGCGTCCTCATACGGCCAGCAGTGAAGGACCACGTCTCTGATCCGTAAGTCATCACTGGCAACACGCACTGGTTGTACACTTTAGTTTTCAGAGATTGAGGTATACCTGACGAGAAGATGTGTCGTAATTTCCCGAACGCTGCCCAGCCGAGTTGAATCCGTCGATTGACCTCTCGGTCGAAGTTGGACTTACCTAGTCGGACTATTTGTCCCAGGTAAACGTACTCGTCAACAACTTCGAGCATAGTGCTCCCAACAACTACCGGCATAGGTGTGACATGGACATTAAACATGATCTTTGTTTTGTCCATGTTCATCTTAAGACCTATCCGTTGGGAGGCACTATTGAGGTCATTGAGCATAGTGCTTAAGTCCTCCAGCGATTCTGCCATAAGGACTATATCGTCGGCAAATCGAAGGTGAGTGATGTACTCGCCATTGATGTTAATACCGTATCCTTTCCAGTCCTGTAGCTTGAAAACGTCTTCCAAAGCAGCGGTGAAGAGTTTCGGGGATATAACGTCACCCTGTCTTACACCTCTCTGCAGTTGGATAGGTTTCGAGCTCTGGTTCTGTACTCGGATAGCCATCGTAGCCCTACTGTACAAATACTTCAGCACTTCGATATACCGACAGTCAACTTGGCACCGCTGAAGGGAATGTAGCACTGCCCAAATTTCGACGGTATCAAAGGCTTTCTCATAGTCCAAGTACGCCAGGCAAAGTGGCAAATTGTACTCTTCAGTCTTCTGTACAATCTGCCGCAGGGTATGTATGTGGTCTATGGCACTGAAGCCTTTTTGGAAACCGGCTTGTTCGGGAGGCTGGAAGTCGTCGAGTCTGCTTGCGAGACGGTTCGTAATGACTCTCGATAACAGCACGTAGACGCGGCTCAGAAGGGAAATCGGTCTGTAGTTCTTCAAGAGAGCGTTGTCGCCTTTCTTAAAAAACAAGACCACCGCACTTCTGCTCCACGCCTCTGGAGTAGTGCCACCATGGAGGACGGAATTGAAGAGCTTCTGAAGGACTTCAAGTACCGGTCTTCCACCCGCTTTCAGAAGCTCCGCTGTAATTCCATCCTCGCCTGGGGCCCTGCCGTTTTTAAGGTGCTGGAGAGCCATTCTAATCTCGCTTAGACTGATGTCCGGGATATCATCGGAATAGTGTCGGATAAGACTTGCTCTTGGATCGTTACTCACACTTGCGTGTGGCTCCAACGATGATGTGTACAGCTGCCCATAGAACCTCTCAATCTCACTCAAAATCTCAGGTGTCCCGGAAACGATGCTGCCACACTCAGTCTTCAGCCTTGACAGTTGGCTCTTACGGGCAGACAGATCTCTGGCAAAGACTTTGGAGCCCTGGTTCCGCTCGACCGCTTCTTTAATACAAGCAGTATTAAAGTTGCGTAAGTCTCGCCGCATGCATTTGGAGATCTATCTGTTCAGTTGCCTGTATGCTGTCAAATCTGTTGACGATTGCAGCCTCATCTCCCGTCTAACAGCCATGAGATTAAGAGTGTGATCGGAGAGTTTTTGTGTTCTTCTGCGGCGGGTCTTGCAGAACTTAGCTCCGACCGCATGGACAGTTTCCACGAGCTTGTCATTCACATCGTCCACTGCATTGCAATCTTGTAGGCACTGAAAGCGGTTGTGTAACTCGAGCTGAAAGTTTTCGGGATTTTGAATTAGAGCACGAGGGGGACGGAGCGTTGACTTCATTAGACGAGACCTC
This sequence comes from Parnassius apollo, assembly GCA_907164705.1. Taxonomy (NCBI): domain Eukaryota; kingdom Metazoa; phylum Arthropoda; class Insecta; order Lepidoptera; family Papilionidae; genus Parnassius; species Parnassius apollo. Next base: position 1,959,756 of record CAJQZP010001706.1, read on the forward strand.
TCCAACTTAACGTTTAGGTTCAGTGTGCCTCTAACCATTCGGTGATCGCTGCCAGTTTTCACCCTTGCGATCACTGAGACATCACTGAACAGTTGGCGTCTGGTCGTCATAATGAAGTCAATCTCATTTTTTTTGTCAAACCGTCGGGGCTCGACCAGGTCCACTTCCTGTGGGGCCGCTTCTGGAAGAAAGAGTTCATCATAAAGAGTCCCTCTTTCTCCATAAAGTCGGCCAGCTGCTGGTCCCTTCGGTTCCGTTGCCCTACTCCAAATTTCCCTAACTTCAGCTCACCGTTTTCTTTTGTGCCTAGTTTTGCGTTGAAGTCTCCCATCAACACCATGTAGTGGGTTTTGGAGGAATGCATGGCTTTGGAAATATCCTCATACATTTCCTCCACCTCCTCATCGGAATGTGCCGAGGTTGGTGCGTAAACCTGTATGACCTTCAGCGAATACCGTTTGGTGATTCTGAGTATCAGGTACGCGACCCTCGACGGCACACTCCCAATCTTTACAACGTTGTTGACGAGAGACTTGTGGACGATAAATCCGACACCTCCTTGGGACAGACGGTCGCCCTCCCGGTGATAGAACAAGTTGCCGTATTCGAGAATCACCGTGTCCTCCCCCTCTCTTCGGACCTCGGATAATCCTATAATACTCCAGCGCAACTTGTCTATCTCTTCTTACAGCTCCAGGATCTTCTCGTCAGTCCTTAGTGTGCGTGCGTTAAATGTTGCCAGGTCGAGTCGTCGTAGGTGGCAACCGAACCTCCACCGGAGATTCTTAGCACCCCCTGAACCACCGTTACTATAGTCACCACCGTAGCCAGGAATAGCGGGGCCGCCTGGGACTGGAAGTCGTTTATTTGTATAATTGTTCATGGGGGGTATATTGCCATAGTTGCCACGCTTGGCGAGCGGGTTGGCAACCGCAGTTTTTTTTTGTCGTACAGTTGCTATTATCAGGAAGATGCTGCTGCCCATCTCCTGCCTGTTTCCCTCTGTCGCCTTTTACGACACCCACGGGAAGATATGGGGTAGTGGATATTCTTAACTGCCACTACACGGCAGGATAGATTCTACAGATAGATTAATTTATCAAACACATTAATTTTATAATATAAGATCTATATAAATGTGCTTTTTGATTTATTATTTTAACGATACTGTTAGCAAAAAAATAGTGATTAAAATTTACTTTATAAACTATAATATTTTCATTTTCACTACACGTACTTCTACAATGAGTATAACACTTGGTATGTCTGTTCAAGCTTAGTTAAAATATATTTTTTTTTACCGATATACAATTTTAATCAGATCTAACCATAACTTAAATCCGTTTATATTTTTATCCACTCAGTAATAGTATATAGTCATGAGATAGTTGTTAAACTATTGAGTAACTGGGTTTAATGCTTTAAGTTTGGAAGCTTAATGGTGTAATAGTGGAGATGAACTGTCCACTATTAACAGACTCCGAGTGGTTTTCTTTAAAGTGGAGAAATGAAACTACTGTTTATGTTTATGAATGTACTGTCGAATGGGATTCGGAATGGAATATCTTTTGCATCAACCTTGCCTATATTTATATGGCTGGCTCACTATTGATTTGCCAATGGTAACAATTAATATTTTGCCTAGCCAATTATATTGCTTATTTTATGACCAATGAAAACTATTTAAAATATACAATTATCTACGTTTCGTTTCCCGGCGTGAGACTTGTTTGTTGTTCACGAAGCTACGTCGCTGGACCGGGCTATATAAGACATGCAGATCGGTGCGCACGCGTAGTCAGCGGGCGGCGGCGGTGTGGAATACAGCTCCGGAACAGCAAGAGGAAACGAACTGCGGCGTTGAAGAAACGGCTCACCATTGGTCGACGGATACGTGACGATAGCGGCGTGTGAAGTCGGTGTGGCGCTGAATGATATTTGCGGCTGCTTCTTGTTTCTTTATAAGAACGACAAATTATCTATATACAGTCCGCAGTATCTCAGTAGCCAAGAATAATTAGGAAATAAAATGTTTTTTTTATTTATTCTCGCCTTCCGCGTTATGGTAGCAGCGGAGTATATATTATTTATTCCCGTTTAGGTTTGATTAATCTGGCTGCTACATCACTCTCCCCCCCAGCGAAAGCGTACCGGAGGCTTGACGACTCGCCCGTATTTCGTAGTTTTTAAAATAGGTTTCAACTGGGTTGATGTAGATGATGAAGTTTCAAGCTTCCTCGCTGGTGGTTTTGATGATGATGATGAATCCTCTGCAGTATCCTCGTTAATAATATAGGCAGGCTTTAGTCGGTCGATCGATATAATCGTAGATTTCCTTCCGGGTATTTGTAGTTTAAAAGTCTTGCTATTTCTCTCTAATACTTTATACGGTCCATCGTAGGTAGGTTGAAATTGTTTTTTCATTGCGTCGTTTCTTACAAAAACTTGTTTGCATGTTTTCAAATCTTGGTGAATGAATACTGATTTATTATTTCTGTGTGATTGCGTTTCGGTGCATTTCAACGATAAGGCTTTGTTAATTGATTCTCGAAGTTTAGTTACGAAATCGTAATCCATTTCTTGTTTGTTTGACGCTGCTGAACTGAAGAAGTCACACGGCAGCCTTATGCTGCAGCCGTAGGTTAGCTGAGCGGCGCTAAGACTAGTGTCTGCACGCGGTGTTGCTCGTAGTCCGAGTAGCACTGTAGGTAGCTCATCAATCCACTTTGTATGCTGAGATAAACGAGTTTTGAGTGCAGTCTTTAATGTACGATGCCATCGTTCGATTATTCCGTTTGACTGAGGATGGTATGCTGTTGTACGCGTCTTCCGTATTCCCATAGTTTGAAGAAGTTTGAGGAATAGGTTGCTTTCGAAATTCCTTCCTTGATCCGTTGTGATGGTTTTAGGTGATCCGAAACGAGTAATCCAATTTTCATAAATTATCTTCGCGACGGATTCGGCTGAAGTATCATCGGTAGGTATTGCTTCTGGCCATCTTGTTGTTCTGTCGATCATTGTTACGAGATAACGATGTCCTTGCGGTGAAGTAGGTAATGGTCCAACGATGTCAACGTGCAAGTGTTCGAATCTCTCCGTGGGTGGAAATGTAGCTAGACTACTTGATGTATGCCTTTGAACTTTGCATTTTTGGCATTGAATGCATTGCTTCGCCCAGTTGCCAACATCCGCTTGCATTGCAGGCCAAAAGAATTTTTCAGTGATGAGTTTTCTTGTTGTTCTAACACCTGGATGACTAATGTTGTGCAGTGCATTGAAGACTTCGCGACGACATTCTTCTGGTATGTATGGTCGCATGGTTGTCGTTGAGGCTTCACAGTATATAGGTAGATGCGTCATTGGCATTGTAACTTGCTTGATGGACAAGTTACCTTGCTTCGATAGATGTTTTATGTTGTCACTATCTCTGTCTTGTGCTGCGGCGATCTTATGATAGTCGATTGATGTAGGGCACGTTACACTGTCGATTGGTACGCGACTGAGTGCGTCGGCAACTATGTTGTCCTTTCCACTGATGTGACGTATGTCGGTCGTGAATTCACTTATGAAAATAAGTTGTCTTGCTCTTCGTGGTGTTTCCGATAGTGATGGTTTCTTTGGAAGTACATATGTTAATGGCTTGTGGTCGGTAAAAACGATCAGGTTTCGACCCTCGAACGTTTTTCTGAAGTGCTTGATAGCCATGTAAATAGCGAGTAGCTCTCGGTCGAATGTACTGTAGTTACGTTGAGTATCGGAGAACTTCTTCGAAAAATATCCAAGTGGTTGCCATTTCCCATTGCTGTATTGTTGGAGAACTGCTCCTGCTGAGAGATCGGATGCGTCGCTGAAGATAGCAAGGGTTGCTTCGTGTGATGGGTGAGCGAGTAAAGCTGCATTTTGGATCGCAATTTTACAAGCTTCAAATGCCTTCGTGGCTTCATCGTTCCATTCGATTGACGTTTTATCTTTTTTCTTCGTGTTGTGAAGGTAGGCGTGAAGTGGTGCTTGGATTTCAGCGGCTTTAGGTATGTGTTCTCTGTAAAAATTTATCATCCCAAGAAAACGCCTTAGCTCTTCGATAGTTTTAGGTTTTGCATAATCGATGATTGCTCTGACTTTTTCGGCAGGCGGTTTTATTCCTTCCTTGCTGACGGTGAAACCAAGAAATTGAACTTCTTGCTGTCCAAATATGCATTTCGAAGGGTTGATTGTGATTCCGTTGTCTTCTAATCGCTGTAGCACGGTGCGTAGATGGGTTTCGTGCGTTTCTTTATCAGGGCTTGCAACAAGGAGATCATCAATAAATGCGAAAACGAAATCCAGTCCATGAAGTACTTCGTGTATGAATCTTTGGAAAGTTTGACCTCCGTTCTTTAATCCTGGGATCATTCTTGGGAATTCGAATAATCCCATTGGGGTAATTATTGCTGTCTTCTCTATGTCTTCATCGCGGACTCTTATTTGTTGGTAAGCTCGGTTGAGATCGATGGTGGAGAATATAGTCTTGTCTGATAGTTGATGAGTGAAATCCCTGACTCGCGGTATTGGGTAGCGGTCAGGAGTGGTAATAGAATTCAGTCTTCTGTAATCTCCACAAACTCGTAATTCTCCGTTCTTCTTCGGTACAATGTGAAGTGGTGATGACCAAGGGCTTTTGCTTGGACGGCATATTCCTTGCTCAATCATGTTTTCGAATTCCTTTCGAACTTGCTCGTATAGGTGTGGTGCGATTGGACGTGCACGACAATGAAGTGGTGGTCCATTGGTGTCGATGAAATGCTCAACGTCGTTCTTCGGTGTTAATTTCATTGAAGTTATTCTTGTGATACCAGGGTATTCTTCGAGGATCTTGTGATACGGTTGTTGCACATCTATGCTTCTTATTGTGGGCAGACTGGTTGCTTGTACAAAAGACTGAGATGCAAGATTGGTTTTCCCGTCGATGATTCTTCTATTTTTGATGTCGACGACCAACTGGTGATGTTGAAGAAAATCAGCACCGATGATTGGTTTGCTGACTTTAGCGACGATAAATCTCCATTTGAATGGTCGGCGTAGATTAAAATCAAGTTCCATTGTTTTTTCTCCATATGTAGGAATAACCGTATTGTTTGCTGCATAGAGTTGAAAATCTAGTGGCTTCAACTTCTGTCCTTGCTTCGGCGGTAACACTGAGATATTTGCTCCGGTGTCGATAAGGAAAGTAAGCTTGCTTTTTTTATCGGTGACGAAAAGACGGTAGGACTTTGCTGTTACGCTGGATCCCGTCGCATCGAGCGTACTAGTTAGTTTTCCGTATTCGTATTTTCATTTTTGAATGTACACGGTGCTGTGCATTTTCTTGCCTCGACCCCGAAACGTCGATGATAGTAGCAGTAAGGGGATCTTGATGTTGAGCTTATTCGACTTCTACTTGCAGAGCGGTTGCGACGAAAAGGTGATCTTCGGTGTTGCTGATTGCGCTGGTTGTACTGTTGCTGGTAAAAGGTATGATGCTGGGAAGCTTTGAGCGCGGCGACTTCGAATGATAGCTTCCGAATTTCTTCGAGAAGAAACTGGGTGTCATTGGCCTTTGTTGAAGTGCCTTCAATCATCGATATGTGTGAGCTACTGCTGTTTTCGATCATCTTGTCCGCCAGGAGTGCCAGTTCGTCGAGCTTCGTCTGCGTGCTGAATGTTTCGCTGACTGCTATTACCGATCGAATATGTGGTGGTAGGTGGTTTACCCACATTAGCCGTAGTGTTGAATCCGGAACTTTATCTCGCGCCAAAGTACGCATTTTGCGTAGGAGTTGTGTGGGTTTCTGGTCTCCAAGTTCTATTTCTGATAGAAGTTTTTGTAGCTGTCGACTGTCGGATTCTTCGTATGCGGAGATCAGACGATCCTTCAGTGAATTATACTGGTCGACTGCTGGTGGGTTGTACAACAGGTCCGCAATTTGTTCGATGTCTTGTTTCTCAAGTTGGGCTATCACCATCTGTGCTAATTGCGCTTGGCTCTTCTTTAAACCATTCGTTGCGGCTTCAAAACTGACGAACCAAAGTCGTGGTTTGTCTCTCCAAAACGGTGGTATTCTTAACGATAGAGATATACCGGCGATTTCTGGTTCCTTTACCGGGTTTGATGTATATGTGTTTGCCTCCTGCTCCATAATGACGGCTTGATTACACTGATTTTATATAAACTGAAGTCTTCCTTCTCGGTGTTCGTACGGGTTTCCTTCGCGGTGTTCGTGCAATAGTAGTGGTACGTCGCAGGGTGTTCCTTCTTGGTGTTCGTACCGGATCTTCCCCCCTCGGTGTTCGTACGGGGTCACCACTGTAATAGTCGTTGCCGACGAATCTTTTGCATCAACCTTGCCTATATTTATATGGCTGGCTCACTATTGATTTGCCAATGGTAACAATTAATATTTTGCCTAGCCAATTATATTGCTTATTTTATGACCAATGAAAACTATTTAAAATATACAATTATCTACGTTTCGTTTCCCGGCGTGAGACTTGTTTGTTGTTCACGAAGCTACGTCGCTGGACCGGGCTATATAAGACATGCAGATCGGTGCGCACGCGTAGTCAGCGGGCGGCGGCGGTGTGGAATACAGCTCCGGAACAGCAAGAGGAAACGAACTGCGGCGTTGAAGAAACGGCTCACCATTGGTCGACGGATACGTGACGATAGCGGCGTGTGAAGTCGGTGTGGCGCTGAATGATATTTGCGGCTGCTTCTTGTTTCTTTATAAGAACGACAAATTATCTATATACAGTCCGCAGTATCTCAGTAGCCAAGAATAATTAGGAAATAAAATGTTTTTTTTTATTTATTCTCGCCTTCCGCGTTATGGTAGCAGCGGAGTATATATTATTTATTCCCGTTTAGGTTTGATTAATCTGGCTGCTACAATGGACTATCACAAGATGTTGACCAACATAGTCCTTTGTTAATATTCAGAGTAACAAGAGTAAGTGCTATTCCTTTATGAATTTTGGAAGATATTAAATTATATTATAGTATGTTACATCAAAATAATATACGATACGATGACTTACTCCTTCATACCAAGTTCTAAATCATATTGACATTATCATGAATATTACAAAAATATTTATTTGAATCTTAATTATGTTTGAATGAAAGTGTACTAAAGATAAATTAAAAATATTTTATACAATCTATAGTTTTGACATACGATATAACCCTTTTACATTAAGCACATTAGATTTCTCCAAGTTCCAACCCCGATTGCACATAGCGGATTTTGTCTTCAGCACATTGGAAAAATTTATTTGTAATCAGTATCTCTTTAATCTTCATGGTGCATCACGTGCTTCTGTCATTAGAGGAAATTAGACTTTTCACCCTGAAACTTATTGTTACATCTATTATTTTAAAACCAGTAAAGGGTTTTTGGAATAAAAAGTATTTTCTGATATAATTATATGTTATAAGGATGGTTGAGTTTTATGTTATGAATGGAGGTAGGATAGCTAAGTTTTGCTTGATAACAATAGACTGCCTCAGCTCAGCAAAAGAGTGATGCATTCTAGACGCCCAAAAATTGTAATAAAAGTTTTTGTGTGAATATAATTTATCTTTTTACGTAAATAATTTCGAGTGTAATATATAGAAATAATAGTGATTTTCACGCTGCCGACATCCTCTTCTTATGTTTTTTTTTTTGTTATCAAAGTCCAATAATATCTTTTTGTAATGAAGTAAAACCTGACTTTTATTTAGACCA